>OY812999.1:11968786-13276286 GCA_963681545.1 Germaria angustata | reverse complement strand
GTATATACATATGTATATGATCTTAAGCAGAGACAAGCTCGCACGTCAATGAAATATATACCTTAAAATATTATAGAAATATTTTGATTCACCACTGAAACAAAATTACGAAAAATATGCAGTACTTGAAATTCAAGAATTAGTAATTTTAGAAGTGGTTATAAGAGATTACCTTTTTTAAAAGCCTCCTTAACATTTCGTAAAAAAGCATTCAACCAAAATATAAACTTTAAAATACATCCCATTAAATAATAATAACAATATGTATGTACATGTTAGGCTTACCTTTCGCCAAAATATTTTACACATATATTTATTTATGATTAGCATTGGTTTTTTGTTTAATGACAAAGTATAAGCATTTTAAATGTGAGTATAGTAATTGATATTATCTTCCCGTTTATTAAGTGCAGGTGATTATTTACGAATTTATGCTTGGAAGCATACATTTACATAACAGTTATGAAATTTTCGTGAGCAATTAGTGAGAAGAAATGAAATAAAGCAATGATGTTTACTTATAATAAGGAAATTTTACGTTTATGCGCGTTACAGGTATTGCCATAATTATGTTGACCATACTAGTAAATTTATAAATTAAAATTTATGCACAAAAGTACATTGCGTTAATAATTAAATATTACCAAATTCAATTTCCTCGGTTTAAGATGGAATAGCACATATGTATCATTTAAAGTACTTTATTATATATTTTTCTTGTTAGTTTTATTACCAAATGTTTCTAAAGTATTTTTTAAATACCTTCTTTACAGTTAGATATACATATATAAAAAATCATCAGATAACTTGTTGATCATATGATATTATATCAGTTATGATACATAAAAATAAAAAAATTCATAAAAGAAATATGTGGTAGTTTATGTTTTTTGGGTCTTAGGGGTTTGTTAATAATTATTCAATAATATTAATCTTTAATATTATACACAAAGTACACCACCTACTTTAGTTAAGGGAATGTAAAATTTTAGTATAAACTGCTTTGATCTTTCTGTTTATTTTGCTTTCTTTCTTATTTGTTAAGTATTTTTAAAATACTTATTCGTTCTTGATTAATTTGTTAAGTTGATGTTTCATTTTTTTTACATATAACTTTTTTAAAATTAAATTTAATCTGTTTCACAGCCAAAACACAGATTATATATAAGTTTTAAATTATAATAAAAACAAAACAATGAATTCTAGTTTAAATTTGTCAGTTAAAAATTTTGTGTAAATTGGATATATACATAAGTATATCGTAGAGATTCTTCGTATTAATATTAAGTGTTATTGAACGATCTTATCATATATACATATATATATATATATATATATATATATATATATATATATATATATATATATATATATATATTAAGTATATATATATATATATATATATATATATATATATATATATATATATATATATATATATATATATATATATATATATATATATATATATATATATATATATATATATATATATATGTATATATGATAAGATATATATATATATATATATACTTAATATATATATATATATATATATATATATATATATATATATATATATATATATATATATATATATATATATATATACTTAATATATATATATATATATATATATATATATATATATATATATATATATATATATATATATATATATATATATATATATATATATATATATATATATATATATATATATATATATATATATATATATATATATATATATATATATATATATATATATATATATATACTTATGTATATATTGCTATACAAGCCTATGTTCTTGGTATTGGGTTTGAGCACAACAAAAAATAAATACTTTTGTGATATGAATCTCAATTTTATGGGTTTTAAGTTCGAACTAGATTTAGTGTTGGTTTCGGATATGAAACCAGTGATATTGAAATTCATAACAATAAATTATTTTTCCGTCGTTCTCAAATCCAATTCCGAGAACATTGGGTTCTGTGAAAATCCCAAATATAATTGTTAGAAAAATATTAAATACTTTTCTGCATTAAAATTTTTCATAGATTCTAGGAAATGATGATACTTTGCTTTTGTATAATTTCAATTGGAAGTACAGCGTCATTGTATTGCATTTTTAGGGCTAAAGCATTTTTTGAATACACATGTTGCATATATTTAATAAAACGTTAACACCAGCTGGAGAATATTTTTTGTAGTGAAATATTTTGTAAAACGAATATTTTTGTGTAAATTAACTTTTTATTTAAATTAAAAAAAAATAATAATAAATTATTATAGTAATGCTTGTTTTATTTTAATTTTCTGTTGTGCCTTATAATTATTTTACACTTGAATTGTGTATAGTTCAGTTTAATTCAGATATTCGGCCCATAAACTATTGAATGAAACGGCCGATAATCAGTGAATATCAGTTGCTTGAAACATCGTAATCGAAACTAGTTTCATAGTTATTATCCGATAAAAAAAATAATAATGAAAGTAATTCAATTCAGTTGTACTAAGCCATATATTCAAAATTAGTCTAAGAATCGTTAGGAAGATATATAATTCTATTTTGAAGTACATATACGATTTGTTGATGTAATGTAACGTGCAAAGACAATGAATGTCAACACAATTATTATGTATATGATTAAAAATATTTTTTCGTGATTTTATATAGTTTAAGAGTAATTTTCCGCAGTATTTGTTTGACTTTTTGATTAAGGATGGCAACATTGATTTAAATATATTTCAGACACAAACAACTGAGGATACCTTCTTACGAATAGATATTTAAGTCCAATGAGCCATATATCAAGTGAATTTGGTCTTTTTGGTCATAGAAAATGTATAAATCTTGTTAATGATACAAAACATAAAATTTTGGAAATGTAACGAAATGAAATAAATTAACACTTTCAGTTAAGAAAAATAAAATTGTAACTATAACAAAAATTTTGCCCTTGCTCTCCTTTTTTTTGAAGACACAAAATGTTTAACTAAGCTTTTATACGTTAAGTGTGTTTAAAACACGGTGTTGTAGTATAAAAATTTTAAATCTAATACGATTTCGTTAGTTTACTAAAATATTCAATATTAAATTTTTTTCTTAGTTTTTGCATCGAATTGCACTGCAAACATTTTGAAATAGGTTAAAATTGATTACTATAGATACTAATGGAATTTGATTTTTTTCTAGTCACATGTAGAAAGTGAACGAAATTCATAATTTAATTTCGGACGCGTAAATGATGATAATGAAGTTGTTTGCGTAGTGTCTACTTCTGTGCTATTAGAGTCAGATGACACATCTACAATTTCAACGACATCGTCATCGTCATCATCATCCTTAGTTGTAGTATCCCCATCCGCCTGAGTCGAAATTTTTTGGTTAAATTGATCGAAGTTGCCTTTTAAATTTTCATTTGATTTATTTGTAACACCACTACTATTCTTGCTGCTCTCGACCATAATATCAGATATAATTTTAATCTGTTTGTTCAACAGCTTCTGACGTGTATCTGTATTTGTTATGTTATACCCGTTAAAGGGATCGATGACATTTGTCCAGTGCGTACTGAAGTTATATGACGATTCAAACCTACGCTATGAATGCGACCACTACCAGCAGTAACATTTAATGAAGCATTATTAGCATTAGGTGAAATATGTGCATGAATGGTACTATTAGAGCAAGTAGCAGACTGTGGTGGAGATAGATCAACATTAGGAGATGGGGTAGCAGCCTCATAGCCATCTTCATCAATACTGTAGGTTAAACGATTAAGGAATCCTTTACGTCTTATATTTAGGGAAAGACTACCATGATGAGAGTTTAGTTTGTATGTTAGGGTATTATTAGCTGTTTCTAAAGGCTTAGAAGTATTTATATTATTGGAATCATTGTAATAAACCGATTGATTATTATTGCAGTTATTTTGAGCTGGATTATTAAAACTATTACTTATATTATTGTTATGTGAAACAGAGGGAGTTATGTTAGTGACATATTTGCTAGATGTTGTATATGTTGTCGCCATATTGTTAGTGTGAATTGTTGAATTTGAATTAAAACATTTGATAAAGCTACTGTTGTTAGTAGTGGAAGTAGTAACATTTGCATTAGTAGTAGTGGCAGTTGTGGTAAAAGTGGAAGTGATGGCTGTAGTCATATTTTGAATACAAGTTGATGGTGCAGCAGCGTTATTGCAAGTAACACGTAACATAAATGAAGAAGCTTTTGGATTTGAGGAGGAATAAAGGTGATTTGTTAATGGAAAAAGAGCAGTACTATTACAAGAAATAGTTGTAGTATTATTTGAATTTGTAGTAGCCACGGAAGCATGCGTAGATGTAGATGATGTTGTTACCTTATTACGTATGATAGCTGGAAATTTCTCACAGATTTTTTGCCATTCGGATGGTAGTGCCCACGAATGGGGACTTTTAGCATAGTACAGCAAATGTTCATATTGATGAATAATACGTGCTATTGTATAAATAATTTAAAATATAAATATTCCTTCTTCTTGTTATATTTTGTGAATAATGCACATCTTACTTGTATCGATATTTGCGTTGTTGACGTTAATGCCTGCCTCACTTTTTTGGCGAATAATACCCGTATTGGCTGAAGTAACAGCTGCCTCGGGTGTTGAATCTTTACGGGAGAAATGACTTCTTCGTGAACGTGCTATGCCATTGCTTTGAGATGCCGATTTAGCTGGAAAATTATATATATACAAATACATACATAATTAATCCCAATAATGTAAAATGTATTTAATCTTTAATATTAATCGGTGGTGAGATTTTTTGTCACAATGCTACACCCAGAGTATATAAACGGTTGTTAGCAGAAATGTATATGACATAAGATCATTGTTTTAAGAGTTCTAAGTGTTTAATATAGCTAATAGAGTAGTTGAGGTTTCATAAATTATACACTACCAATAGGTTTATAAAGATCGAATAAATTAAATCAGACTCACTTGAGAACAAATGATTCGAGAAATATAGATTTATAAAAAGAAATTTTGGGGAATGTGTTTATTCCCAAGCGTTTTAAATGCTGGATTTAACTGATTTTGACTCTGTAGTTTGAGAAAAATATATTTTTTATATTTATGTATATGATTTTTATATAAATGAGCTTTAGGTCTTTTTTATAAATATTATTTTTATTCAATTAATTAATCAATTATATATATTATTTTTATTATTATTCAATATTTCGACGCCTCTTTGGGCGTCTCATTTATATAAAAATCATATACATATATTAAAAAAATGTCGAAAATAAATAGTGTTAATTATTTTTTATATTTGTTATACTGAATGATATATTTCAAAAAAAAAAAAAATACAAAGTATATACATATATAAAAACTTCATAACTTTACACAGTACTTGTAAGAGTAAAACAAAGGGAGATTAAGTCTTACTCCAGGGAAGAGAAATGCGCTAACAGTTTCAGTCGAAAGCCATTATTTGAATGGGTAAATAAACGTAGATCAATAGGAAGTTCCAACATCGAGCCACTCGGAAAATAAGATATCATTTGAAAAAGCTAGATCTAAATTTTGGAATAACAATTTGGGGATTCCTAGTTGAGTGGAAAACAAAAAATCTTGATTAATTTTTTTAACTGTGAGAAGGATTAAGAAGTTACGATAAGCCATAAAGCTGTCAAACCAACAGTCAAGAAAGCCTCTAGATATCTAGAAATATGCATCCTCCGTATAACGCCATAATACCATTTAGAGTACTTTTCAATCTAACGATAATATAACCCAATATGTCAGGCACCACCCTCTAGACCATAATAAATTTGTGGCAATAATAGCGCAAAGAATGGAAGAAATATATTATTCGTGAATATTCTAAGTTCTAAATATCCTGCGACATATTTGGTCAACATGCCGCTCTAAACATTTGGTTCTATCGACAAAAGATATATTATCCCCGCCATTAGAAATGTTCAGTGTAGGGAAGTTGCATCCCGCACACTGAAAGAGGTTAGCTATACTTTTACAGAAACAGTTAAAGAGATACGGGAAGACCACTGTGCAAAACGTTCAAGGCTATAATTCATATTAGATTTCAAAACATCGGCACGATCAGAACTAAATAAGACGAAAACATCATCAGCAAATAGTAAGAAAACGCTTACACTGCTATCCATATACATATATAATATTTGCAATTATATATATATATATATATATATATATATATATATATATATATACATACATATACATATATATGTATATTATGTCAATAAAAATTACATTTGCTAACATTGAAAATTTATCATTTGTACCTCCCATTTAACAGAGGGATCTTTTATCACTCATACATACCGTAGTCTGTAAAATAATTGAAATAAATATAAACGGAAATAAAAAATATAATATAAAAAACGTCTTAAAATAAAATTAAATACTTAAACTTACATAAACTATTGGAATCGATGAAAACATCATCATCAATATCTTGATTATTGTTGCTGTTCGCAGAGGACATATAATTAAGACCTATGCCACTATCGGTAGCTAAGGGCAGAGTGTTATTCATAGAAAATTGTGAAGCTCCGGTCATAGGGGTAGTTGGGGTAGAAATGGGACTAGCATCAAATGCTGCTCCGGCATCTATAGAAGCTAAAAAATCGGCACTGCTGAAGTGGTCATCTAATACTAGCTTTGCTATCTGTAACATAAGAAAAAATCACGTACAAATTTAATATAATTAAGCTATAACCAAATGATAAGCGCTAAGGTTCGAGACACTAACCCTCACTAGTTCGCAGCAATCGCCGGTGATCTTAATTACATGTTGCCCAACATTACAAGTGAATTTGTATTCACCTAAAGAAGCATCATTTGTAGAATATGAATGCAATAACATTTGCGAATGAGGACGAATTGTTTTACCTGCAGCAGCAGCCGCAACGGCGGCATTAGCTACAGGTGTAGATGAATTCAATGCCTGAATATTAGATATATGCTGTTGCTGCTGTTGAACCATCTGTTGGGAAGCAGCAGCGGCAGTCATGAAATTTTGAGCTGAATTGAAACTCAAACGATTAGATAAGTTATTAGCGCCAGGAGTACGTGTTTGCACGGCTTCGTCAGAATTGGAAGAAGCTAACGAAGAACAAGAGCCGCCACCGCCAGCATGACTGCTAACCATTGCAGGATCTAAGCGTACTGGAGATGCATTGCGCCGTATTGTATCTTCAATCAGCTGCTTGGCATAGCTTTAAAAATATTTTTCGTTATTCAAAATGACATTTAAAGGAAAATAAGAATTAAAACACACTTGATTTTATCCTCAGCTGGACCAGTAATTTGTACCAGACGTTCTTTGGCTCCGGGATTCACTTGGAAATTAAAAATTTTAATTATTATATTAGCAATGCTGCTACAACATAAGTCATTCTATAATGAATTATTAGTTCAATGAAAGCGTAATGAAATAAAATAATTGTTTTAATAAGGAATTCGTAGCCATAGATTAAAATGAAAAGTGCAGATCGTTTTTGGGGAGGATAACAATTAACAAAATATTGAGCTTTTCTTGATTTTAAAACATTTTATATATTATTGAAAAAAATATTTTTTAATAAATGTTAATACATGCTATGGAATTTATATATAATATAGCTGAGCTCCAACACACAAATATGAAAAACATTCAATTGCATTTCCAACCAATGAAAATAAAATGAGAAGTTTTTTTTCTTTAAAGTGATTAATGTACCAACAAAAATGGTAGTTAACAAATTAAAGAATTATTTATTTATTTGTTTTGTATGTGGTTACCTCTTTGGAAGGATATAATAGTTTCACTGAGTTCCTCTATCATATGGACTCGACGGCCTTTGATGCCCATTACTTACAAAATTTTAAAGACAAGTTACAGAAAGGAAGAGCATCATGGGAGAAATAACAACAATAATAATAAATGTAAAGGTAAGGTTAAAAAATATTGTTTGTTTTCAAAAGATATATAGACTATTAAACCATATATACCAATTATATCTTTTTTGTATGTATTAAAAAAAATCCAGAACATTTATTCAATTTGGCAACAATCACAAAAAATACCTTTTCCTGAATCAGCATTGCGGATTACCACCTCATCTTTGCAATACGTTTTGCCTGGAATCTTCGTAGGTCTTGGAAACTTGCCCGAATTACGTATAACTTCACCAGGACTCAAAAGCAAATGTTGCTGATTAGCCGAACCAACCGAAGCAATGGCGGCGGCAGCTGCAGCAGCTGCTGCATTTCCCCCCATATTCATACCACCAAATGTAGGGGAGGTGCTCAAAAAAGCTGTTTGTGTGGGATCGACATGAGATTGGACATCATTTAACTGTAATAAATATTTACAGAAAATTATCAAAAGATAAATAATTTTTAATATATGTATGTACTATGATTTAAGGAATGAAACACACACACAAATAATAATTTCGTTCTTCCTTTATTAATAACTTTAAGTAGTTACCCATCTTTTAGCCTAATCCTACGAAGTACTCCCTCTTATTATGATTGTCGCGTCGACGTCACATCAAGTCGACAGTAAAAAAAGACAGCAGTTCTGAACTCGTTGTAGGCAATAATTAAATAATATTGATGGCCAATTGTAATTTTATAAGCCATAGTAGTAGTAATATCCTATCAATAATATTTAATAGTTCTCGATAACGATTCCACAATTGCCAATATATTGATGTCGACTTGATGTGACGTCGACAAGCATAATAAGGGCAACTATCTTGTCTGAAGTATAATTTAAATTGATTTAATTTGTTCTTTCATCACTTCATAACAAATACTATACTATACTATACAAATACTATACTATAGATAGATTACATGTTGCCATAGTTTATTTTTCTAACTTATTTCGCATTCAGTGCAGTCAATGCGAGGGTTGGCAGTTAAAAAAATATTATGTATAGTAAGATATTAGTTGTAAATATATAAAAAGGCAGAAGAAAAATTTAAGGAAAGCTTAAATTAAATGACTTCGTTCTAAACAAGCATGATGAAAAATGAGAATTGAATTGCAAAAAAAATTATAATATGTAATACATACTAGTATTTGAAAAATCTATTATTTGTTTGAGTTTTGCTATACATATTTCGATATTTCGTTGGTGCTAACCAACTCTTCAGTGGATTTTATGATGTTCAAACTCGTACGTTTTACAAAAACCTCTAATACAATATAAGAACAAAATAAAACACAACAAACAACTTATATTCGATATGAATCTGAAATAATATAATTTTCAAATAATTAGTTGGCAGAATATCCCGAATAAAATTCAATAATATATATCCCATAAAATTTTATAACCCACTACAAAACAGAAGAGTATCACATATTCAACAGCGATTTTCATGGGTTCCCACATTTTGAAATTTCCTTTTTTTATACAAAAGGCGTGCTACAGAGATAGTCCCGTTTTACCCATTATGTTATAGGACCAAGGGAAAGGGTATGTACCTCAATATAAATTAATTCCTAGTTATTATATACACATCTGTCTGACTATAATAGTGAGTGTTCAAGAATGGCGTGGGTTACTTTTTATCCAGGTCGCCAGTTAGTTCCAAAACATATCTGATCCACTTACGTCCTGATGGGATCCATTTTGTTCCCTGGGCTGAACAGAAAGACTAAGAACATATATATCCCTAGCCTAAGTCCCCTCAATAGACCACAGTGATGAACGGATAAGAGTTTAGCTCCCTTAAGCAACAGCACTTTATCTCTGCCAGATTCTAAGAATGCCAACAGCTTCTACAGATGCCGTTATACGAGAGGCCCAGTCTCGTGGCATGGACAACAATATAGCAGTGTCCAGCCAAGGACAGTAATAGCTTTCATACAAATTAATACAATATATTTGGTTGCTTATGATAGTTAATAGCAGTGTAAAAGTATACAGAATTTTCATGTTTATTGCGGACCAAATAGACCACACCAAGCATTATGAAGAAAGGTTAGTTTTCTGATGCAGAGGATCAGAAAAAAATGGTTCATTCCTCAAAGAAGCCGACACGCTCCAAAATATTAATAAACACTTTTTCCATTTTCAATATTCTTATAATCATCTTCAATTGAGTGGAACCTCCAGGGTTGAGGAAATTTCATGAACTAATCCCCTCTACACCAATCTTGCTGCATTTTGAAAATGAAAAACAGTATGAGTATACTAATGCTTTAAAAATCAAGCCTGGCTAAAACGTTTCAATGATTTAAAATTTTTACAAAGGGTTTCAATAATGTATGTAGACTTACTTCAGCATTTGTAGCCTGTTTAGTTTTATAATAAGAGTTGATACCACTATCTTCCCAACCTTTGGCACGCAACTCTATCAGTTCGAGCAAATTAAGACGGGTCAATATGTTTAAACGTTCGTCCTGCGAAGCATTACGGAATACAACAAAGGCTCGATCTAGTGTATCCTTTGATACTGACTCTAATTGCGGTCCATGTATGCGTAAATTTTGCACTAATGAAGCCATCGGTTCCGTATTATTGATACCAGATTGTAATGAGATGGCAACATTTTCAATTAATTGTATTAGCTCTTCAATCAGCATAAAGTTATTTTTAAGTGATGAACGTGATTGTGATTTTAAAGGCCGAGGTGCCTCAACGTTCTTAACAGATCGTCCAATATGTGCCATGATGTCTTGTTTTTTATGTTCTTATTCTTTAAAATCAGTTTTTTTTTGTAAAAAATTTTTTTACGGAACTGATATTGATTCGTTATTATACAAAATTTTATTTTCTGTGTTCTTGAATTTTTCTTTATTACAAAAATTGCTTTCGTAGTTCTGAAATGAGTATCGATCGCTTCAAGTATCAAAATCGATGAAAATATAGAGACAAAACTGTTTCTTTGGTTAATCGTTTGCACCTCCCCCTGAAAGTAAATAAGAAAAGAACGATTAAAATAAAAAAAAATCAATTATTTAGGTTTTGCTTTTAGAATGTTTGTTAGTTCAAAATCATATTTAAGTATTTGATACCTACTTGTTTGTAGTAAGCTCACTATATTAACAAACAAACGTTTGATTACTGCATTTTCGTTAAGCATTTTAGTTTCTTTGGATTTTTTTTAGTTTACCTTTAATTTACATACATACTTGTATATTTTATTAATTGGATAAATTTATAGATTTTTTGTTGCGTTGTATATTATTTAGGATGTATATTTTATATCTAGCTTACAAGTGTTGTTAAACAAAAACATTTATAAAAAAATGAGACATTTCTCCATATCAAATCTAGTGAATGGGTTTCTTAAATAACGAATGCCATTCTCTAGATCTGACGTAAATTTTTCATATGTCTTTTTATATCTATCAATTTACTACATTGCAAAATGATAAGAGTTATTTTATCTTTGTGTGCATATGTATGTACTTATATTAGATCTGTTTAATAATAATTTTTCTCAATTTCTTTTTTGTCCCCTTCTTCCTTAGATGTAATATACTTGTGCCAGCGTTTTTTCCAATCCTCCAAGCAGCTCTGATATTCACTTTTAGCTTTAGCTCACTCAGCGATTCAGTTTTTATATCCTCGATCGTTACCGTCATTCAACATTTGTTGAGCGATTCCCATAAGACGATTTTTTTTGTTCAAAATTCAGCAAATATTGGAACGAGCAAAATTTGCGAAAAAATTTATGGCATTAGCCAACCGATATGCCGATTCTCTTCCTCTGCAACTTCTCTAATAGTGATTCGGCAGTTCTCCATTGTAATTTTCTTCACTTTCTCAACATTTTCATCGTTTTTTTATGTCATGGAGCTTCTAGGAAGCTTCTCGGCCTTCTTTAAAAAACTTGTACCATTTATAAACATTTTCTGGCAATTACCATATGCCAATCTAAACATATCAAGTGTTTTTGAGCATTTAATTACATTTTTTTCACAAAATTTTAATGCATATTCTTTTAGCCATTTTTCCCACAGCAAAAAATTGCCGAACAATCAAATATGTCTAACGATTATGCCTCTCACAAACAAACTAAACTAAACACAAACAAATTCAACTAAGAAAATATGTTCGAGACAAGTGTGCAAACATATAAGAAAAATCGCTAATCGAATGCACGTAGCCCGAGAAAATTTAAAATTCACCTTTTCTATTGAACAGACCTCGTATCAATATACATTTGTACTGAATTGTGAGTTAAAATGGAAATTAATTTTTAGCTTAGATTAGATAAATATTATAAAGTTTAAAACGAAAAGAAAGACATGCAAGATTTTACTATTCACACATACATGTATGTATATGTACGTATGTATGTATGCATGCAAATATCCATTTAGACATGAGTGAAAAGTATCAAAAATATTTGTATAGGTAATCTTATATTTCAGCTAATTTAAGTTTAATAGGTATCAACATCAAAATTAATCAAGATTTAATTAATAAAAAAAAAAAAATAAAAAATAAATAAATAAAGTTCAAATTAGACAGTATGAAGACCTCCTTATTCAAACGTCAAACTATAATGTTACTCATACACATACATATGTATGTATATACATAGTACATATGTATGTATATTTCGTTCAGACATTTTACTGAACACCTCAAACTCAAATTTGGTTTTTTATAGTGAATAAAAATCTAACAAAATTTTCTCGGAAATTTTTTACCATGAAAAATGCAAAAAAAATATATGTAGTAAATAAAGCAACAATACAAAATTTTCCATCGAAATTTGGGGAAAAGGAAAAAAATCTTACGAGGTAATTTTATTCATGATAAGAATGATTAATTTTTCGATGGAACCTTACGTTTATAAAAATAAGCATTTCAATCATATTCAATTGCAATTGATAATACAATTAGTTATTGAAAAAATTTCTCAAATCACACTCAAGGGAAAGGGAAGACGTGTATACAGACAACGTATTTTTAATGCTCATCATCGCGAGTGGCAATACATGATTTGGAAAAATATATGAGATTCAATTTTGTATTTATGTACATTTTTCATCATCTATTTCTATCTTATTACTACCTATCTATAGACTTTGCAAACTGTATCTAATAGTTTTTAATTCTACTGAATAATTTTAGCAAACTAATTTAGTTTTTTTTTTTAAGAGAAATAACTGTTGCTTAATTACAACTAATTTCAATTCATTTACAATACCATGTAATTTGCAATCAACCTAGGCACAGTTACAGGTGCAAATAATTGTTATTTAGTATCGCTTGAAACTTAACTGTCTTAATTGCAGATCTTATGCGATTTTTTTTTATTGTTAGCAAGAACCGTCGGCGAAGTAAAAACAATTAATAAAATGGCTACACACAATACAGCTTAAGAGACTAAAAAAAATGCGTCTACTTAATTAACATCAGAGACGCTGCAACTCTGCTATAAAAAAAATATATTAATAATAATAATAATAATAAATCAACGCGGAATAGCTGAGTTGTAACACAGAAATAAAAAAAAAAACTCTCTCTGCTGTCTTCTAATTTCACCACCTGTCCTCTCTACCCTATCCCTTTCACAAAAGAAGTAACACCTTAATTTAAGTAGTAGGCATTAATTGCCTGAGTGTGACTTCTCTTTAAAAAAAAAATAAAAAAAAATTGGTCAAAAAAATAATCTCTACATATATACATATGTATAAAAATTACGTGTATGTTCGTGATCGCTAAACTCAAAAACTACTGCACTGATTTTGACCAAACTTTATATACATGCTATATGGGGCGTGAGGAGTGTTTCTGTGTAGTTTGAAGTTCGTCCGACAGATGGCGCAATATTTAGTTTTTTTTTTTGAGTTTTGCCCGATAGAGATTAGCGCAATAAGCCTATGCTGTTTCGCTGAAGGCGTTGGGTCCTTAATCAGCGTGTAGTGGCATTAATTAGCCCGATACCGGTATTTGAACAATAATTGCTATGTCGATTTAGTGCACTTTTCATTCTTCTTCGAAATATCAATCCGCCATGACTTTGCAACTAAACCAGACTTGCAGTGAAAATAAAATTTGAAGGCAAAACAACGTTTGCCCGGGTCAGCTAGTTATCTATAAATTTGAGCTACAAAAACTTACACAATTGTTAAAATGTGCTCCGACACCATGTAAAACATCAGTCGACTCATAGTTTTCGCGCGTTGAATTAACATGGCGAATTAATAGGTACTGAACAAATTTCGTTTTCAGAAATACCTATATTTGGTTGCAAATGATTCAAAAATGTTTAATTCATCGTGTGTGGACCCAAATTTCAATTCATTTTCTTTCGAACTTAGAATGCATTCAAATTGTCTGCCATTCGTGGTAAATAAAAAAAGGAAATATCAATCTTTTACAGCTCTGATGTACGCGTATATTTACGTATTTATTTCTTCATGGTAATATATAAGCAATATACTTATGTACATATGTATGTACATACATATAAGTTTGTGTACTTATGTAGCTATGCAGATGTAAATTCTTTTTAACAATAACCAATTCCTAACAACACATATGACTACAGAAACATTTTCTTACAAATTTTATGATACACCTAAATTTTGTGTGCTGCATAATTAATGGACACCGACCACATGACCGGAAAATATTCCTCAGTGTATGTACATATGCATATGTATGTACATAACTATATAAGTTTAATGTTGAGCATTTGTGACTTAAAAATGCACTCAACTTAAAGCCTCGTACATTTTTTGGGCGTCTTCTTTTATAATGTTTATTAAATTTTTAAATATTTCTACCATATTTGTAGAATCGTCATATTGTGAAAATTAAAAAAAAACCATACACGGAGGAGTAAGGCAACGCAACAAATATTATGTTTGCCTCGCCCTCCAAATTTGCCGCCCTTCCAGGAATTGAATCATTTATCGAGAATAGCAAAAAGAACCAAACAATTGCGACGAAGACTTCAGCCAGCAGCTCTGTCGGCAGCATATCTACATACTAGCAAAAAAAAGTTCACAAACGCACCTTCAATCCATAATTTTATCAGTTTTTAGCGGAACATTTGCAAAATATTAATAACATTTTTATATTCAATAATCCATTCACTTTTTTAAATGTTTTTCACAAGTTTTGCCGAAGTTTTGCATAAAACTTACCAAAAATTTAACAAAATTAGCTTTTTACTCACGAAGAAAATTTAATGGACACAGAGACACCAATGCCGTTAGCATTGATATTTATTAACGCCGTTTCAATTGGCTTTCTTATATTTAGTACATGATAAAACGTGCCAACTCTTGCAAAGAAACTAATTATATTATGTGGGGATATAATAGTTTCTATTATTTGTATACGTAAAATGGTGGGCAATATTTTAATTATGCTTGTATTTCCTTATCATAATCATCGTAATTTTAGGTGTTATAGAGCTATTGTTTTGTATCAAAAATATTTCATTGGTCATATTAGTCTAGAATATTGGGCATATTCGCATATATGCATATCATCTACATACATGTTTTCGAATGCATACATACATATATGTCTTTTTCATTCGTCATTTTAATTCCGCATGTTTTAATTCAGTTAGAAGATCTATAGAGAAAACAAATAGCTTCTCTCTATCTTTTTATTTAAAATTTTCTATTGGAAAAGACGTATAAGTGTGCATATGAGCCTTTCTGAGGCTTTTTATCACTTCTTTTCTACTCGGAAAGTTTAATCCGGCTGAGAGAGAGCAAAGAAAATATATATTCTCTGATCTTTCACCCAGCTGAATTAAAATTGGCGAGTGGCAAAGACGTTATATCATAAGTATTTAATAATAGCAAAAGCTATCTCAATAAATTCATGGCGATTTTTTCTATATATTTCATTTATATATATTTATATATATATATATATATATATATATATATATATATATATATATATATATATATATATATATATATATATATATATATATTAAGAAATTTCACATAAAAGTAAGTATATAATATTTAATATTGTTATAAGAAGAGAAGAAACCGAAATTGTCAATATGTTCTTGCATTTACAAGAGAAAAATGGCCTATGTCTAGATATAATATATTCGCATTGTATTTTGCATATTGCTATTAATCACTCCTTTTTATTCAAAAAGGGCTGGCAGCCCTCTTTAGACCAAAGACAACTCCAACTAGCTTCACCCTTTATATCAACAAAAATATTGTTTTCTGCTTTTAGATTTTAAATATATAGTTATTAAAGTATTTAAATAAAAATATAATTTAAAAATGTCTAGCGTCAGTAATGAAAATATTACAGTAGAAAACCAATCGCTTACATTTAAGAGCTGGAAAGCGTTTAAAGATAGCCAGAACAAAACTGGCAATCCCAATTTTAGTGGAGTGAAAAATATTTTAAGTATCCCGGTTAGAAATTCCGGATATGTAAACAATACCTCTAATAGCTTCAACTTCCAAAATAATTTTAATAGACATCATGATTATGCATTTAATAACAGATTTAACAATTCCAATGTACCTTACAACTTCACAAACACTAATAGATCATGTGGTTCGAAAAAACAGAATTTTGATGAAGTTGATAGTTATTTCACATCCGATATTATGTACACTCAAAAAAATATATTGCAAAGGCCTTTAATAGTTAACAATCCTTTTCGGAGTGATCAGAAAACCTATGAATTGATTCAAGAGCATTATACGAAATATGAAAAAGAGACAAGTGAAATAAATGCTTCCAACAATGATAGTCTCGGATGTAAGGATAAAATTAAACACCCCTTACTAGTTAACAAACCTTTTACAAATGAGCAGAAAGCTGATCAGTTATTAAAAGTCTTTGTTAAATATCGTTATACCAAGCAGGAAAATAAGAAAAGTACCGAAAAGCCAAAGCAATACAATACTTCACCGAACGTTTTTCAAGCGTATTCAGATGACACAATGAAACTGGCCAACAATGGAATATATATACCCAAACCAAACGTCGCTGTGCAAAAGACTGAAATTACAAAAGTATCTGAAAAACAATGTAAAGAGCCCAAAGTGTACGTTCTCAATCCTAAAGCCAAAATTGACGGAAAACCGTACATACCTAAACCAAAATTACCGGAGCAGAACCTTCAAATTACCAAGGAGGAGAAAAAACAACAATGGAAAGAATATCGTCAGGCTATGAAGCCCTTCAAAAACCGTGAATTTTATAATGCAAAACGTGTGGTACAACGTTTAGGCAAAAAATCTCATAGCGAACTGGATGAAAAGCAAACAATCCGTTTGACAAAAGCTAGAGAAATTATGGACGCTTATAAAGCACGCTTGTCCGCAAAGCACGCAAACTATGTAAAAGTTGGTGAAAGTTCCAGTGAGTTGGGCGAAATGTATATTCTGAAGAAAACATCGCTAAATGATTCTGAATATGGCCATTCGGATGCTAAACAATTTCAAAACTATGGCAATTTTGGAGAAAGCCACCGCTGCAATGATTTTGAGTCGGGCCGCAAAATTGTGGGAGGATATACGGCGTTCAATAAATTTACTCCAGGAGGATATTTAGGTAAAACTGAGCAAAGCTTGGACAATTATTTTAAGCAATTTACTTAAATAAAATGTGTAATTATAGGAAAATTATAAATTAAGTTAATATATAAAAAGGAAGAACTAATTAATTTTATTTATTAGAATCCTCTTTCACTGGTAGCTCTCCTAACATTTCACGTCGTTTTTGTTTTCCTCTTAATATGGCCGATTTAAAAAGATCGCAGTATAGTTCGACTGCCGCTGGGGAGTCATCATTTCCGGGTACTGGATATGTAATTAAATTAGGGTTACAATTAGAATCTACTATACCTATAGTCGGTATAGCCATTTTAGCAGCATCTCTTACAGCCACATGTTGGTTCAAAACATTATTTTGTGTGTTAAGGAAAATACACAGATCCGGTAAACGAGTTACGGCGCCAAATTGAACATTGGCATTAGTGAAAATGCCTCCGCGCCAAAATCGCGTGTGTGAGAACTCTCCCGCCTCCATGGCTTTCTTTTCTACTAAATGGGCATTCAGCGAATTACGATTAAAAAAACATATGATACCATCCCTAAAAGCTATGTGGGCAGTTATATTTAAAGCATCGCGCAAATGGGACGCTGTTTTATTTAAGTCAAAAATTAGATGACCCAAGCGACTGCCGTATATGTAGGGAAGCATGCGTTCATCCAAAGAACCCTCTTTATGACCATAGTGCACTCTAGCATCAAATAAGTCGCTAATAGTAAATAAGTTATGCACTTTGAAGTAGTCTGGATGTTTTAAAATTCGCTGTTCAATTACAGCTATATCTTCGATTTCAGGTTGCGTTTGTTCCATGGCCAATACTGCCGATTGGAAATGTAGCTGACGTATTACAGGAAATTTACAAACTGAAATGAAAAATGCGTTACTACAATTCAGTGAGGTTTAATAACTAATTTACCATTTCTAAGCGATTGGGCCAACATTCTTTGGCAGTCCAGTCAAAATAATTAGTATAATTTGTGGAAGGAATTATTCAATAGCACAGAATAGCCTATGTTCAATAGACATTTACATTAAAAGGTAGTAATTTACAAAATGTTGCCATGTATATCGTAGATAGAACGTGACGTTATATATAATATATAAAGAATCGATTACACTTAAAATCATGATATAATAAAGTTTATTATACCATTACTAAATATTGTATTGAGTCTTTTACCAATCTTTCATGCATAAACACCACAAAAATTAGTGAAAATAAAAGGTGTCAGAGGATCATAAAAATAATTAAAGTGAATATTCATTTCCATTTTTTCGATAACGTCTGGCAATATGTTTATTCCGACCAGAAACTTAAAGCTTAGCAACTCTGTTTGTTTTAAACAGCTGGGATAGTTGAATGATGCCATCCATTTTTGCAAATTCTGACAATTGCTAAAAAATCACAAACAAAAAAGATTTACGTCAAAAATTTCGAATGTTTTTGCTTATATTTGGAAAAAAGTCTCGTTAAAATAGAAAATTATGATAAGATTTCTTAATTTTTTCCATATATATTAGGGATACACTAAATGTAATGGCCAGCAACACTAGAATTGAGAAACCCACGATAGCATCGAATTCTTCATTGAACATGGAATTTTACGATGCAGAAAGTAATGACGGAAGAGATGTATGCTGCGACTGCAAAACTTCAGCAGAAACTGAAATATCACAGAAATCTGATGAGGGAAGCATGAAAGGGGAATGTAGCTGCGACGAAGATATGGTCAGAGAGCAGCTAAATCAAGAAAGTAAAAGTTGTACATAGTATAAAAACTAATTCTATTTACATTTGTATATATTTTGTTTTTAGCATTTGATTCGGTTTCAGAAACTGATTCATTTAGTCCTTCAAGTGATCCAGTTTGTGTGCTATCAAAGGAACAAACATCAATAATTGCTAACAATGCGTTAAATAAAGCAAATTCACTCAATAGCGCTGAAAGCGCTCTATTGCATGACCCTATATGGCGCGGTCATAAAAAACATATATTCATATTGAGTGAGGCGGGAAAACCAATTTACTCATTAAATGGTAGTGAAGATAAACTAGCAATTTTGTTTGGTATTATACAAGCACTAGTGAGTTTCGTTGAAAATACTCAAGATGTTTTAACATCAATTCATGCCCGTGGAATTCAGTTTGTGTTTATGATCAAAAGTCATTTGATATTTGTGGCAGCTTCAAGGATAAATATGAGTGTGACACAGTTGCAAATGCAATTAAAGTAAGTACATAGAAAACTTTTTTTATTAAATTTCTTATTTAAAAGAATTTTGCAAAAAAATGACATATCTGTTTGATGAAGATTCAATACATCTGCTTAGCTGTCCTTTTGAATCAATCAGAAAATTATGTGCATTAAACTAAATAAAATTCATAAGTTTTATTTCATAACGAGCTTTAGCCCTTTTTATTTTAATATTTTGACGCCTCTGGGCGTCTTCTTCGAGAAAAAATTCTTTTATAAAAAAAGAAGATGCCCAAAGAGGCGTTTTTTCCATGCTTTAACAAATTTGTTATTTTTTGTTCTAAAATATTCACAATCGGAAACATGAACAAATTTTAAAACGTGAACACCGTTGGTAAAAATTAGTTCACGTTTTCGCGAGTTCACTGTATATTTTTCAAATGTAGATATTTCTTTTGCAATTTTACTTTGAACTCAATGATATTAAACATCTGCAGGTACTCACAGCAAAAATAGTAAAATAATGTTGTTTTGCTAAAACTTTAGCTCTGTATTCACAATCGATCTTAAAGAGTAATGGTATATTATAATACTTTGCATTTATTAATACTTTATTAATACTTTTTATACAACTATATATTTGTTTGTTTTGTGCAATAGTGTTCATAACAAAAAAAAAAAAAAAAAAAATGAATTTTTAACCGACTAAAAAAAGGAGGATGCTATGTGCATATGTATATACGTGTATGAATGTATTCGATATACATATATTTTTATGCACAGCAATTTTTTGTGATTTGTAATTCGATTTTTAAAACTCTTTATATGAATGAACAAGGAGAGTGGTACCTCCCATACAAATTAATACCTAATTATAGTATATGTAGGTGACTATAACAGTGTTCAAAGTTGGCATTTGCTTTTACCAATGTGTGAAAGCAGGGGAAGGATAGCTACCTCGCATAATCAAATTCAAATACAGTCCTAAAAGTTTAAAATAAAACATTTGTCGCAATAAATATAATATTATATGTGTTAGCTGTTGAGATCTTTAAAATTGCTGCCAAGAAAGTTGACAACTAGATGCAAAATTTATTTCTTAGTTTAAGTCATACTGGCAGCGATTTCAAAGAGCTCAGTGGTTAACGCATTCAATAATATTACAAATTTGCATTTCGAACTATATTTGAAATCGCACGAGTTTTATTTTATACGAGTATATTAAGAACAAAAGAACAATGAATGCAAATTAAAAATATTATTTTCTTTTAAGAAACTTAATAAAGTGTTTTTATGGTCGTATGATGTACATATAAATACCATTACCACAATAAGCTTTGCTTTTTTATAATAGATTTTGCGAGTTAAATACAAAGTTGCTTAAGGTACACAGAATAAAACGGAGCAAAGTTAATATATGTATGTATTTTGTTCAATAGAGAAAATAAGGTACATTTAAAATTTGTCGCTCCCAAAAATTTCAAGCAAACTCAAAGCCAACAGTAAACTTTATATCCCAAACATTGAAAAGCATAACAAGATAATTTAATGGAAAATTTTGTAAAATAAGATAAATTTTTTCTCAAAAATACGTTTGAAGTGTTTAATATTTGTGTTTTATTATCTCTTTTAAGCGATGTCCACAATCAAATTCTTTCAACACTTACCTTTGCCCAATTGTCAAAAATTTTCCAACATCGAAAAAATTTCGATCTGCGGCGTCTGCTAGAGGGTAGTGAACGTTTAATAAACAATCTTTTATTGAACGATAGCAGCAATAAAAAAGTAAATAATAATGTTTTCACATTTCTCACTAACTCAATTAGATGTTTGCCTATGTCGGCATCGACACGTTCAAGTATTGTTAGTGTGATAAAAGATAATTGTGGGAAAATTAAAAATTTAGTGTTTGCTATATTGATAGCAAAGAATCATTTGATTTGTTTAATTCGTATGAAAAAGTATTCAATTCACCAAACGGACTTAAGGTATGTACAAATGATGTCTTATATATATTATATAGAATCAAATAGTAATAAATAATTTTGATTTTCGATTTTCTCCTAGATTAATTTTCAATTTAATCGACAGCACTGAATCATTCAAAACTTCCGAAAATTGGACACCCATATGTTTGCCTAAATTCAATATGAATGGTTACTTACATGCTCATGTCTCATATCTGAAAGAAGAATGCCCAGCATGTCTATTATTGCTCACCGTTGATCGTGACGATTTCTTTACACTATCGAGTGCTAAAAAATCTATTACTGAAAAGATGACTCGTTCTCAATGCATCGAAGCCATAAATGAATCAGTTCAGCATATAACAAATCCACAATATCAATTGAATGCCCAAAATATTGGTATACCCGAATTAAGACATTTTATTTACAAACCAAAATCAACTGCTCAAGTTTTGTGTTCTGAAATAGTGCCACCCTACACATCACTAGAACAATTCGAAATTCTAGAAGGTATTTATTGTGATCTGTTGGAACGAGTTCATCACTCGGCTAGACCATTGAAGTTGATATTTGAGGCAAAAAGCAGTGAAGTTATATTGGCTTGGTCTACTGCGACATATGAACTTTACGCAGTATTTGAGCCATTAATTAGGAGAAGTGTAGTAATTAAAAATGTAGATAAGTTAATTAAATGGATTGATAAAGAATATGACACATATTTTATACGAAACCATCCAACATTTTGATTACGATGGTATTGCGAGTCGTTATTTACAGTTTTATAGTGAAAACAAGCCTAACTTAAAAAAATTTGTATCCGATTATAAGCTCGTATAAATTTGGTCTGCCATTGATATCAATTGTGAGTGTGCTACGGAAAATTTAAACGAAAATAGAAACGTGAGTGTCCATTTGTGTGTATTTTTAATTATTATTTCAAATAAAATTGTAAATAAATATTAATCAGTTATAATTCTCTCTTACTTATTGTTTGTCGACTTTAAGAAATGAAAATGAAGAAAATTAATTAAGAAAACAACATTTTTAATCCTGTTGAGAAAAATATTTAAAGAAAGCAAGAAAAACGAACAGGGATAAAACAGGTAATTTGTTTGAAGGGGCTTTGAAAATAATGTTTCACAGCGAAGCTTTTGCATCAAAAATTTTGTGTGAAATTTATGCAGGTCCGAAACCCAAAACGTTACGAATTGCAATTGAGGTTTTTACACTTTCCTATAAACTCTGTGAACGATAGAATAAAAATATTTTTTGTCAAGAATAATAAAAGTTATATGTAAATAATGCCCCTATTGCGGTTCACCACTCAACTCAGTTTGGTCGTGTGAGAGTCAACCCAACTTATGCACAACCACACTCACTTTAGTTATTGCGATACACAATAACTAAAATGAGTTTGGTTGTGCATAAGTTGGGTTGACTCTACACGACCAAACTGAGTTGAGTGGTGAACCGCAATAGGGGCAAATATTTTTTCCCAATAAATATAAGTAAACGACGTTTAACTAGATTACATTTATTTCTTATTTTTCGTCATGCTCATGCAACTTATTATATATCTATTTAAAAATCTCATTTAATATCAATTATTATGACCGCATTGTCAAATAATAATTCATTTACAGGCTTAGAAAAAGTGTTCCTTATAGGCGAACATTTGCTATAACCGAAGTTCGTACTAACCATAATAATCGGTATGAAATAATAATGTAACAAATTGTTGGGTTGGAGATGGGCGATAGCTCTACTGTAAGTTTTGTAACACAATCGAGCATTAGTTCAAATACTAAGTATTTGTTTAATTCTTCAATATTTCACTACACCATTTAGTAATATCATCTGGAAACAGGAAGTAGAATATTTACCTTGCATATGTATATGTAAAAATAATAAAGTTTTCAAATAAAAAATGTAATAAATATTTTATTACTTTTTACTAATGATGTACCGAATTATGGAAAAATAATATAAATAAATATTTAATATAGGACTTGGAGCTCGATTATATTTCATATTTACAAAAAAAGGCATTAGTTAAACGTAATTTTCAATAAACCAAGCGTTAGTTCGTTTCTATAGTGTTATTTTAATATAGAGACAATATAAGCAATGTGACCCATATTTTAGTTTTATGCCGTCTTCATATTTATTTAGTTCTATAACAAGTGCAAACTTAAGGACTTCAATATCTTAAATTGATAGATTTCTTTTTAGAAATTGGTTAACAAAATGTACCTTTTTCAGAAAAGAATGTGCCATTAGCATTTTCCATAATCTGCACCCTGGTATAAAGTTGAACTCTAATAATTTATAAATTGGATTAATAATGCCTTAAGCTATGCTGCAATTGTAAGTACCTACATATATAATGGTAAAACCAGATTTGAAAATTACGTTTGAAATAGAAAATATGTATATATTAATTTCTTCGACCTTAAGGTATGTAATTTATTTTCATTTTTATTCAGGCTCTAGGTCATACATTTATTTAAGTAAAACTCTTTTGTTTTATTAAATTCCAATTTTCATGTATTTATTTGATATTTCGATCACCATCGGTTCTCTTCATCAGGAATTTGTGTAAAGCCGTCTTTTTATTTTAAAATCACAAAGCGTACTGAAAAAAGAAAATAAATTCAATTTTTTTTAAATGTTTGTTTCTAATTAATATATTTTTTACAGTTTCAATATCATATGCATATGTATTATGCATGTGCTCGTATGTACTTATATTTATTAGAGCGACCCAACTTGTTTGGAAATCAAGCGTTTCTTTTCGTCACACGTTAAATTATGGATTAGTTTTTGTTGCCAAAAGATTTTGCGCGTCTAGTGGTAGTTACTCGTGAGTGGCTACATAATTTTAATGGCATTTTGAAGTCTCTTCCATAAAACATAAATTCTTCATATTAATTTATTTAAAATAATAATTCCGAATATGTATGTATGTATAAAACATAAATAAAATTAAGCACGTGTATCTAATTACACTGGTCCACCATGGCAATTCTGGTAAACATTTAAAGGCCATTATTATAACTTGGCAATAGATAGAGGAAGGAATTTATCGGAGGGATAAACAAAAAGAGAATTAATGTAATGTACATGATTTTAACATGTACATACATATACATATACCTATTTATTTGGCATTAGCGAGCATGTGTTCACATTAGGCAGTCAAGAAGTTTTTTCGTTTCGTTTTTTTCGTGTGCATCATATTTATATTTTTTTAGTATTTCTTTTGAATTTTCTTGTGTACTTTAACTAAATTCTATTGATATTTCCCATTAAATGAAAGAAATAATAAGCCCATGCTAACAGCTAAGATTATGTTAATTTGAAGTGTAAAATTCCTAATTGTTATATTCATAACGATATTTTGGGTATAAAATGATGTTTTGAAAGTATTCCCTTCAAGTAGGTTTGTGCTAGTTTTACAATGTTCATAAAACATTTTTTTTGAATACGTTATTATTTAACAATGGCATGTAAAGCTGTTGTAAGCTTTCCAGCATACGGCCGTTATTTTATAAACTCAGATTTTATTGGTTGCATATAGTATGATTAAAATGGCCTGGCACTGCACGATCTTCCATCACAGGTAAATGAATAACTTTTTCTTTTACAAAAAAAAAAAAAAAAAAAAATGTGTTTTTAAACGGCTTTCGCTAAAGCGGATTTTCTTCATTTAAGCGATTTTTTCATATAAATGGCGATTGTTTATTCAAATTCGCCTGTACCGAGTAGTCCAAATATAGATATCTATTTAAAAATTAAATATTCTGCGATGGCATGGTGAAGAGCAGTAATGACATGGTGCCCATCCTACTGATGCCAATGATTATAAAGGTTCATATCCTCCATTTCATTATGGCACTGTAGCGCTCGTATTTGACTGGAAAGTCGTTTCTAGCATTTTCAAAGAATAAAATAGTCTCATAACCCCACTCCCAAATGTATACTAAACTGTCACTCTCTGTGGATCAATTGGCCAGTCGACAACGATGTTCAGGTTTTTCGATCCTCAGATGCGTCAATATTGTTTGTTGACAAAGCCGCCGAAATGGAAATGCGTCTTATCAGAAAACATGATGTTTCGTCTGAATTCGAGGACGATTGCTGACGAATAGTCTGTATTTATGAGAGAAAAAAAATCTATCAGTATCAAAATAACATATGATTTAAAAAGATACTAGTATTTGGACAACCCATATATTAAAGAACATAAAATTGCACTACATACATAAATACATATTTTTAATTTGAATTATCCTTTCTGCTTTACAACCTTATTTTAGCAACCTTGTTATTTGTCTATGTGTGTATATATGTATGTCAAAAAAGCTTGTCATCCATTTTTGCTGAGCTTTTTCACAACTATCTAATATTAAGTCGAATGTCTTAAAAATGTGTGTACTCACTTTAATATCAGTTGAGTTCAGGATTTGCCACAATATGGTTGTAATCAACTTAAAAAATATATAGAATACACGACAATAAAATAAAGTCAAAGAATGTGTGATGAATACATGCAAAAAGGAAAAATAAATTGTAAATTCTTCTATATTCATATATAGTATACATACATACATATGTAGGTATCAAATATAAAATAACAATTTAAAAAAAAAAACCTTAAATATGGAGTGAAAATTAAACATTTTTATACCAACATTCTCTTCTACATGCATATGTGTGTATATGTGTATATTTTATAAATAAAATTTAAATGCAGAGAGAATTTAATTAAACAAAATTTATTTATGTATATAAGTGAAAGTGTTTAAAGATTAAATTGTGTACTAGAAGAAAATTACATACGTACATATGTATGTACATACATATGTATTTGTAAGAAATGGTTTTTCTTTAATGAAAACTGCATAGTTTTAGCAACTTCCTCGACAAACAATTTTCGGTGTTTAAGTGTAGGTGAGTTATTAAAAGTATATTTTTAATGATATGCAGTACGTTTGGCCAATAGTTTTGAATTAGAGACTTACGGTGCCACAAGTAAGAAGTTGACTTCAATCAAATACATAAATATTCTACCACACAAACAAAAATACATACATACATATGGATTTACATATGTACTTTAACAGGTCAAGCATTGAAGAAACGGTGTAAAAAGTCTGCATGTATCTGTTGTTTTTCTTTTTGTTGGTACTTTGCAGAAATGCTGCCAGATGAATTTATGTCGCACATCCGAGTAGGTACGAGTATTCCTTTAAAAGCAATTTTTTCAGCTGGAAATAATTTTGAAATAATTTAATGCTATTTTGTAGAAATCCGGAGTAATTCATATTACACAAAAATAACAATTTAAAATTAACAAAAAAACTTCGGTCAGGCCATAACCATAATAAAATTTTTTAATATTTGAATAATAATTAGTATATTATTGTTTTTTGGTCTTTTGATAAACATTAGAAAAAAACTTTACTTTTTCCGTCTTTTATGGCCATTATCGAAGATGGACCATTACAAAAGATTTTTAAC
The DNA here is from genome assembly GCA_963681545.1 of Germaria angustata. NCBI lineage: Eukaryota > Metazoa > Arthropoda > Insecta > Diptera > Tachinidae > Germaria > Germaria angustata. Next base: position 13,249,029 of record OY812999.1, on the reverse strand, counting down.
CGGTTTAAAAAAGGAGGTATTACAGGTTTATCCTTTTTTAGGTTTCAAAAGTAAAATTCAATAAAACACACATTAAGTTATAATTTTGATAAAGCTTTCAATTCAATATAACGTTTGGACCTTGCCATTACTTACGAAATGCACTGTCATCTAATTAACCGTCTCTAGATTGGTTGCAGCAGTGCGTCCTGGAAACTTCCCATGCAATAAAGCCAAAATCGGTCGTGTTGTGTGGCTCGTGACACCGTCTTGTTGAAACCACATATTGTCCAGGTTATAATATTGAATTGTAGGCCAAAAGAAGTCCGTTATTATACTGACTTTTGGATTCTTCTAGCCCCATATAAGACGATTTTCCTTGTTGAGGTAATCATCGAGTGAAAAATTAGCTTCAACGCTAAAGAAAAATTTGTTCGAAAAATCAGCCTTGAAAGCCTGTTGCTCTAGCACACAATCAGTTTATCTACGGGGTTACGAATGGTCAGCCGGATTTAATTGTTGCATGAGTTGGACTTTATATAAATGAAGGTGCAAATTCAAATGTAAAATACACCACAATCAGCCTTAAGATAGGACCCAGTTGCATACATAGAACACCGTGGAATCGACAAATTCGGATCAACCGCCACACTTTCACTAAAAGAAGCGATGTTTTCGGCAGTACGCAGATTGCGATCATGTACAGGCCTGGCTACATTTGTAACGCTTCCAGTATCTTTAAATTTCCTTCTAATCAAGCCAATTCCTTGCACTATGACGGCCATAATCACCCCGTGATGCTCGAGAAGTGGCCTCATTTGAACCACCACTTTTATAGTAAGTTTTAACAGCTGACAGCCTTGCAAGACCGGCGGTTTTGAGACCACTAAATGCATAGTCCGTTTAACAGCGATACTTTGTGCACCCATATTGAACAATTTTCTTTTATATAAAATAGTATGCAGTATGGGATAGTTATAGGAACACAGGGAAGTGAACATCCCTTACAAAATAAAATTTAATAATATTATATCCTGCTTAATATACATACAGACATAGTAGTAAGACTACTCAAAACAGTGTATTTATATATATTTTTTAACTATTTGATGTCAAAATGCTTAATTTCCTTAAATGAATAAATTTCACGAAAAATTATTTTTACAATTTGCTAAAACATATTGGCGCATCCTCGTCTGGTTATATAAAAGCTCTAAAGTTAAAATGAGACTTCCCATAATTCTTCCATATTTTTATTTTAAAATTACAAAAAATTCCGACCGTAGAGGGCTGAGAAAACTTGCAAAATTCAATTTGGGCCATACCAACCTACAGTAAAGAATTTCTTTGATTTATTTCTCCCTCCACTATCTAACGCAGACCCAGTTCTTCCCAGCTTATCGGCAATTCAAATTCTATAAATGTTGTGGAGCACAACGTAGTTAGGACGTTGACGATATCCGGCTTGGCATTCTGTCTCTTAAAAGTTTTTAAACGCCACCAACTCTGTAGCTCTTAAGATTACCAAGATTTTACTTTATGAAGTCTTAAGAGTCTCCCCTTGAGAGCAACCTATGTATAAGGAGTTTGTTATCCTCGTACATTTGATCAGATCATTTGGGATAACTCAAGTATGTTCTCCTCAAGTCAATATTATATTAGTTTTTATGGCATCTGCAATTCTTGGTCTCACCAAACATATGTCTCCCTTTTCGTATTTTTTTCACTTAAGATCATTGTTATATCTTTTCACATTTAAATTTTATACTTTCAAACATAGTCATATATCCACTACCCTGAATATATTAAAAAAAAATCATTATAAGAAGTTAATAACACATTTTTCCGAGGTATTCTCATATAGTCATAATTTTCTCATATTTACATCTATCTCTCAGCCTAACAAAAGATTATTGTGTAGCTAAGTATTAGAATTATCCACTCCTGGCCCTGGCTATTTGTACAGATAAAAAGGTACCTTGGTGCCTCCCACTGTTGTTTTCATTAACTCAAAAATTTTATGGTGTTTTCATCTCCGAAAAAAGTGTAACATTTTGTTGAACATATTATCGCTCTAATTTAAAAAAAATTAACTCCCTTATAGGAGTGCGTGTTCTTTCCTCATAAGTTTGCTCGAATTAAAGAACATTTAATTCCCTTTTTTCTTTTCGCAAGGACAAAAAATCTTACACTCTTTTCGATAACAAAACGCCATTTATTTTTATACTACATGCATTTTGCGTTCCATTGCAGGATACACATACAATCGTATAAGCGTACTTAAGTACACATACATACATATACACTGGGTTCTTATTTCATTTGGTCAAATTTAAAAAATGTATCAGATCCAATATTTTCATTTCTAAACAAAGTTCATAGTTTGCTATAATTTTTAATAAAATAACTTTAATTTTGAACTAAAATATTAATCTACTGGTAGTAAATTAAAAAAAAAAAAACAAACAATTTGTACTCGAATCACAAATAAAATTTGCTGCGAATTCGAGCGCAGTCAGTGTGAGTGGATCTCGTTAAATTATTTTGTTGTGTCTTAACAAAAAAGAACTTCTTTCAAAATTTATATAAATTGTTGAGTTAAAAAAATTAAATAAAATTTGGAGGAACACAAAATATATACTTATTTATATACATATGTATATGTGTGACTGGATTTACAGAGTTTTATTTGCTAATACAAGGTGCTGTGAAAAGAGTGAGACTAAAAACAATGTCATTAATCGCCTGAAATTTCATGTGCTAATATTTTTTCTATCCCGTTTACTTTAATATTCTTACTATCAGCTAATAAAAGAAGTTGCATGTAACAAAATTCATTGAAAGTTGCATGGTGTTGCGTAGACTCGTATACATACATAAGACATGACTTGATTTGATTTTAATATGATATCTGCACATGTCTAAAGATATTTTAAGCTACGAGTGTTGTTGTTGGCGTGTAAGTGACGTTTCAAGTGTTTATTTTGTATTTAATTTCTTCGATAAATGTTTTACAAATACTTCATATAATTTTACATTCACGCTATTGGTATCTCATGCGATTTTTATTTCATCAATCCTAGATAAGCCATTGTCAATAATTTTAGTTCAAAAATGAATTTCGAATCAAAGTATATGAAAGAAAATATTGCTAAATTGCTTTAAATATCCTCGACTGCCCGCTTTTTTATATAACACTAATAGTGGTAACGATTAATAGTCATAAGCATTCGAATCGGTGTAATACTATGAGTCTTGTTAATAAAAAAAAAATTATTATTTTGATTTGTTTTGATATTTAAGGACTTTTCTCATTAGAGAAACGATTTTGGGAAAATACATATGTTTCTATCTTGTAAGTTCTATTAATTTTTTTGTTTTCAGAAGATTTTTCTTTTGTATACACACACACATATATATATATGTATGTATGTACATATGTATGTATATAGTTATATGTATGTATATACATATATTTTGTGGCTTATAATATGATAATACGTTGGTAGTAATTTCTTCAATTTATGAATCCATTCTTATCTGACAACAAATGTTTGCGTATTCTTTCATAGATGTTGAAATTTACTTTTCGCTCTTTAAGCAGACAAAGGAGTTTTAGTAAAGGAATAATATATGAATGTCGTCTGTCTACCTTTAAGTATTTGCAGCTGCAAATAAATTTTATTCATAATTTTCGTCTTTTACGCGCCTTTGATTTTTAAAAGCTTTCTCTTGAGAGTGTACAATAATGTCTCTCTCTCTCTCTATCCCTCTTTCACGTTTTTATTCTTTGGTTTATTGTCCTTAGCAGTGTGACCAGATTTTAAAATAATATCAAGCTCAGTCATGTATGAAATAGAGCTGAAAAGGTTTAGGGAAAAATATTTAAGGCCGCAAAGTAGAAAATATTAATTTCTAATTAAATATTTTCATTACGTGGTTGTTTTTCATACTTTAAATAACACATACAGCTTTGTTTGTTTCATGAAAATTTCCAAAATATTCTGGGGATCTAGCGATAGCAACTTATAAGTAAGTATATAATCACGCTGATTTAATGAGGCGCACTAAAATTTTGGCGTTTTCGAATAACGTGGCGTCTGTGAACGAATAAAGGGGCAATTTGTTCTTTTTTAGTGCATTGCTCATTTTCATACCCCTTTTTTGTTTGTTATTTTACGCCGCTTGTGTCTATTTTTGAAAAAGTTCAATTGTAATTTTAATTTTGACAGCAAACAGGTTTTATATAAGAAGTGTGTTTTTGAGCAAACAGCTCTTGTTTATAATACTCATACATATGAATCGGAGGATAAATGTGCATACCTTTTGCAAAAAATAAGGGATGGTTAAATTTACTTAAAACTTTTGGTTTATATCCTAAGAATTGCAAAAAAACGTTATTTTTAAAGATCTACATTCATCATGTGCAATGTTGGAAATTTTTGAAAAAAAAGAATTTGTTACACAAAGGAATATAGAAAATATTTATTTTAGAAATATTTTACATATTAAAGTCAATGTAACATACAAAAATGCTATGAAGCCGAGCTAGAAATATGTAATAAAAAGATCACATAACGTAATACTATTAATATTAAAAGTAAAATATTACTTTTTATCAAAGGCTCTGCGATGATGTTTTACCTAGAACTAATAGGAGACTAATAACATTATGGTATGCACGTTAATTCTGTATTTAATAAATCAAATGAAGATATTAACTACTTTAAAACTTTTTTTCAAAATTATCAGTGTAATAATCGAAACAAAGGCATTTTATTAGCAAGTAAAGCGAACGGCATGAGCTGTGAGGCTATTTTCAAAATATTATGTCCTGAATCCTTCTGGTACGAAATTATATAAGCTTGCTGCGTACATATATATTTATTTATTTTGTCGCACAATATCGCTTTTAAAATTAGTTTTGCTAAAAAAAAATTAATTAACAATCAAATAAGTTGAATTCATGCTGTCTAAATTTGTTTAAAAATATAGGTTTTAATTTTTAAGTAAAATTCCTGTAATTGTATCTACTGGAAAATTACTTTTATTTATTCTGTTTTATGTATTTTTTTATAGGTTTAATAAATATACATATATGTATTAATTAACCCCCGTCCATATAGCCAACATTAGAAATATTGGACTTATATTCATTGAATTTAAGTTTTATTTATATATTGTTATATGTACATATGCAGGAGAAAGTTATTTTTGAAAATAAAACTGAACTTGTTACATTTTTATTGTTCTTAATAGAGTTGCAATTTTTTCTCTTAAAATCCACTTTTTGTGGCCCTTTCTCCATTTTGTGCCCTCTGTATGACGTTCTTGCCTTTGAAATATGCCAAAAGCTGTCGTTAGAGTTTTTAATCAGGACAAAATCAAAAATCAATAAAAAAAATGGAAAACAAGAAGTATTTCTTCGAAGCATTTAAGTTTTCATGAAATTCTTTAATTTAATACTAATCCTAAACATTTTGAAAGAATTGTTGAACTGATGGAAAAACCCCCATAGAGGTTTCAATAAATGTTGAAAAAAAATTTAATATTAAAAATAAGTGGATCAAGCATGAAAGTTGGAAAAAGGTATGGGAATATTATAAATTGTTGCTGCCATTCTGAAAACATTGGAAATGCCACTCGACCTTGTTGGTTATTCGAATTCTGGATGAATCGTATCTAAGACGTACTCAATGACTTCCTTAGTTAGCCAAAATAGTTAACAAAACCAAAGAAGCTTTTTTAATGTTTTTGAACGCATTTAAATATGCAACTTTTTTGCTTCCATCCCCTCTCTATCTGTTTTGTGTGAAAGTTAAGTTTAATCGGAAAAATATCTATTAGAAATGTAAACTTGCAACCTCGATTAATGCAGCTAATAGGAATATGGGTAGATGCAAAAATCGATAGATATGCAACAATCCCATTTAAAGATTCATTTCAAAGTTAAACAAGGCAGGTATGGCTCTTCAGTTTACATTTTTCTTTATCTTTAAAAGAAACGACTTACTTAAAATCTGAAAAGTAATTTTGTCACTTGATATCGACCTTTAACTGCGAAAAAAATTTAAGTGAACAACTCGCAATTTTAGAAGAGAATCTTTTTTATTAACTGCCTTTGCACTAAGTTGTAGATTTGGGTTTGCTTTTATTGGTTAAAAAAATTCAGAAATAATTTTAGTGATAGTGAAGTATCTAAATATTGCGTTTAAAAAGTGAAAATCGAAAATTATGTCGGGGCATGATATATTTTTCTGTTCTACGATATCACGAAGACTTTAAAAACCGCATGTTAAAACAGTCAATAGAAATTCGAGGTTTAATTTTTTTTGCAAAAAAAAAGTAGAACTAATGTGGACGATGGAGTACGGAAAGCAAACATACGTTTTTTATGACGATTTGCGATAACAGATTGAACAGAACTTTCAACTACAAAATGTGAGCATCTTTTGTGAAAACAAATCGATTTTCCTGCAAATACTGCAACAACTTCTTAGCTTTTGCCGCGACCTGTCTTTTATTATGCAACTTTGTCTAAATGTTGCTTTTTACTAGTTTATATTTTTTATAGTTTCTATCATGCAATAAACAACATAGACTAAAGCGGCGGCAAAACGATGACGGCTCCACGCTTTACAACTTAATGCATTTTGCTCTGGTAAACAGTGGTAAATTTGTTTACTACATCCACCAGATAATCTACCAGTATTAAACATTTCCCATTTATCCAGCAAATGCCTACTTTTACTTCTTAAAGTAGGTTGGGACAACTGTATTCGTCATTACAGCTGAATTAATTTGTACTTAAAGCTGCTCTTGAATGTGGTGCCCTCGACTTATACATCGTCCGCCAAGTCTTTACTGTCCAATTCACTTACAGCTTCTAATGTATTTAACAGACTACAACAGAGCAGTAATTTCTGTGTCACATCACTACTCTACACGACAAATTTTTGAAATAAAATGTTGTAAAATAACTAAAATATCAAAAGTTTCACAAAAGATAACTATACCCCTCCAAAACGTGTGGTATTTACTCCATAAAGACAACCATCACTAGCAACCTTCTGATTTCGGTTGAGAATACTGGTCATAAGAAATTTTCCTCGTAACAAACGGCAGAGAAAGGAAATAAAATTAAAACGTATTTTATCCATTTAAGCTTAATTTTATAGATGGTTAAAAATAATAACGTTTGTATAATTTAAAGTGGAAAAAAATCCATTGAATTGATAAATCAGGATTTCAATTAAATTTTTTCCTAATTAAAAAATACTAATTAAAAGAGTAAATTTGTTTTGCTTTGGCTCTGTTCATTGAAGGCAAAAAATTAATTTATAAACTTAATTGATTTTTCAAGCTTAAGGTCTCTTTTGATTTTTTTTAGTCGATATTTCGGTACTCAACGAGTACCATCTTCAGGATATTTGTTTATTTTATATAAATTTACAAATATTAACATTAAACATTAATTTATAAATATATGTATGTACGAAGAAAAAACGAAATTTCGTTTTCAAAAACCAAATTCATTGAAATAGTAAATATTTTGCGTGAATGCGGACCTACAAAAAATTTTTTATATTCAGATAATAACTTAATGTGTGTGAAGATAAAGTCTACGTTCAGACGAATCATGTCTTAAATGATTAGTTGCAGAGAAAATATTCCAAATAAAAAATTTCAATATTAAATAGTTAAATAAATATTTTATTTTTCGTTTTTGCTTAATAAATGCAACCACTGGAACTCAAAGGACGTCTAATTGTATACAGGCTGGAAGAAAAATAAAATAGATTCACACCAAATAAAAGTTGTTTGTTGTACAGTTTACATTGTTCTACGCCTACTATGGTTATATATTTGAGAACTTTCATATATATATATATATATATATATATATATATATATATATATATATATATATATATATATATATTTATATATATTAAAATTCTCACATTGTATATGTTGGTTTCTGTATAAACACGAGATTGAATGCTGACAAACCGTTTGCAGTTCACTGGTGATTTGTTTAGCACCAAGGAAGAAACATGGATGTACTCTCGTATGAACAGATAAACCCACAACAATTTTTTAAGTAATACGGCTACAAAAACAAATATTTCAATTCAGCTTTGAAGTTAACATTAGTTAATAAACACTCTGAGAAACAAACGTTTATTAAGAAATCGTATGCAAAACACTACTTTAACTATTTTGTGATTTAAGGAAATTTTTCATTAACGCAGTCGTAATTTATAGTTTATGATGTACAAAAATCGTTTCATAATCAAATGTTGAAAAAAATATATTATTTTGAAACAAAATAGGTCTTTTTAAAAAGGTATGAGTTGCTATCATGATAGTAAAGCATCCAAGTGAAATAATGAATAATATTGAATGAATATTTTATTTGTATTCGAATAACAGAGTATTTTAATGTCGAGCGTTTTATAGTTATTTTGACTATGTGTGCATCACTAACACATTTTTTATATATAAAATTTTTCTTGAATATTTCTCTTGAATTTTATTGTGTATCTTAATAAAATTGTATAATTTAATGATATTTCCCATCAAATTAAAGAAATAATAAGCTCATGCTAGAAGCTAAGACTTCAGGCTCTAATTTTAAGCTGCAACATGAATTCCTATTTGTTTTATTTACAAACACATTTTAAATACTTAATGATGTTCTGAAAATATTCCTGTAAAGTTTATTGATTTTATTATTGTTATTATATTATTAGATTTTATTATTGTTCGTTAAAAGCGCAGACATTTACAAGCATTTTTGTAGTTAAAAGGAGTTCATTACAAGCGATAATTCGCTATAACCATAATAAGTTCTATGAAATATTTTTAGAAAACATTTGAGACCGCAGAGTTGTTCATTATTAGCCATAATCACATTTTTATAAAAATTCTCATTTTCGTGCTGTAAAAGTATCGTCTTAACTGCAGTTGCCGCAGTTTTTATTTCTTGTTAGAATGAGTCCGCGCTGACGAAAACCATGTTTTAGGGGATGATTAAATAAAAGCAAATACTTTTTATTTCAATTTATAATTAAATTGCCAAGTCAAAATAAAGAAAAAATTTTAAATTTAAAATCCCTAAAACTGTAATTAAGTGTCAAAACTATTGTGCATGATATTTACTTTTTAATTTTTGTAACAACTAATTGACAATTTTTCAATTATTTTTCCCCTCACAGATGAACGAGTCGACAAATATTAGTACAATAAAAAAAGAAACTTGTTAAGATTTTTCAAACCAAATTGCATTTACTTGGACATTCTTTTACGTTACTTTGGCAAAAATAAAACGTTTATATATAGCGACACCAATAAGACTTTTTAGGACAAAATAATGGGAGTGAGAAAAATATGCAGTGAGGACTTGGCGTCACAGCAATTACGACAGACCCATCGAAAATGTCATCATAGACAATCGCGCATGAAAGCAAAAGTAGCGGAGAAACTGAAACAATATAAAACGCGAATACTAAAAAACTTAAATTTAGGACAGCTAATCAAAAATTTACGATATCCACCCAAACAGCAATATTCAATAAATAAAAAACAGCAACGAAAATACCAAAAACTACTTAAAATTCTAAGTGGCCACCAGCAACAACACGCAAAACTAACAACAACCATAGAATGTAAAACGGTAAAGGATACTACAATTGCGCATACAATCGCAAACACAAACACAAATACACATGATATTGTAGCACTAAAGCAAAAGAAACAAAAGCCTTCAAAGGCCACAATTTTTGATTTTTTTATATTTTGCGAAAATCGGGAAAGGACTGAACATTTTAGCTATAGATATATTTGGACTCTTTTACTTATAATTCTTGTATGGCCTTTAGCGTGGAGTGGGTGTACAATAAACTCGCTGCACCATGGTCATAGGCCATTTTGGTTGCCTTCCGTAGCCTCTATAGCAACATTAGCACTATCGCAAACATCAGTGGTATCAACAGCTGCTGCTGCTTATGGACCACCGATTAAATATCATCATAGTATCAATGATGTAGAGGAATCGGATGGCATGGTGGTTGAGGATATTGATGTAAATAGTAATGAACAGCAATTGTTGGCTTATTATAAAAAAGCTCAAAAGGAGCATGAACAATTAAAGAGGCAACAGCAGCAACAACGCCATCATCATCAAGAACGCGACATTAAAAGAAATAATATGGTACTGAAACAACAAATAGATTTTGATGATATTCAAACAACAGCTGACGTCATTTCAACACTGGATACATTAGAGACGACACCTAAGAAAAAGAATACTGCCACTAAACGTAGCACAACACGACATATTCCTAATATTCCAACAACCACATCTAGTCCAAAGTCATTAGCAACAACGGCTTCAACCGCTACAACATCAACTGCCAGCAGCGAAGAGAAATGCGAGGCGAAAGTTTTGGATGAAGTACCAGCAGAGCCGGTAAGTCAAAATTATTAAAAAATGTGTGTGTCATTTTTATTTAATTTCCACTTTATTAAACAAAAATTTATAATTCGGTGCAAAAAAAAGTTTCACATAAAAATTTTTGTTTAAAATAAAAAAAGAACATTTTCTTCCACTAAAAAATTTTATATACTCGTATAATAAAAAAACAAAAAATACAGAAAAAACGAATATTAACTGGCGATCCGAGATTACAAAATAATTAGATTAAAATAAATTTGTAAAGTTAATTTTTTTTTTTAATTTAAAACTTCACCAAGATTTCAACATAAAAACATAACTTCACCAAAAAATCGACAGTGTAACAACAATATCAAGAGCTCACAAATATTAAAAATATGAATGTGCAAAAAATATGTACTATATATGGTTGGCCTTGTGCTCGTAGGTCATTCCTGAAAAATAATTAGATTTTTTAAATAATTATAAATTATATAAAATTTTTCACCAACCACATCCCTCGAATCAATTAGCCAATTTACATAAAATTTAATGCATAAAAGTTAATGCTTTAAAAATTCGTAAAACTGACAGAATTTAAGAAATCGATTTGACAAGAATTTCAGCCTATAACATTCGACAAAGATATCCCTAGGAGAAAAAAGGGGCTTGATAGAATTAGTGCGATTTTCTAAGTTGCGAAAAATTGCCTACAATTCTTCGAGTTATAAAAAAATCTTTTTAGAAAATTTTCGACAACAATATCTCTCTAACGAATCAATCGATTTCAATGAAACTGGCGATATATTTTTCGATAGCGAGTTAGATTGAGTCGATACTTGAGAACTTATTTAAGAAATAATAAAAAAAATCGATGTCTCCGAATCATTCACGTCGTATCGATTCATATTCACACAACATCCTAAGTAGCGTCGAAATCTTCAGCATGGAGCATATTTTGTTCTGACTGGTTCAGCTTTTCCACGCTAGATGTTACTAAAAAAATCTCCGCGAGGAGCTCGCCTGTTTAGCTAAACAAGGAATTTTCTCTGCAAGGCATAGTGCGATTTATTGGTATATGGGTCACAAATGGATGTGTTCTTAATGAAGAACGAGTTGTTATCAAAAAATATCGTTTATGAAATGTACCATATCTGAAGTTTGAAAATTTACATCACTCTGAGACATAAATCAGGCTGAATTTGACTGCTGTCATGGGTTATATTGGCTTTGAGGGGCACTGTGGCTTATGAGTTATTCGCATAAACCTGCGAATTAAGAAAACCTCACAGGAAAAATTCTAAAGGAGTAAAATCGCACGTTCAACATGCACTCATACCGCTCGTGCAGAATGTCCAATGTATGATGAGCTGTAGCGTCTTCCTGTTGAAAACACATGTCGTTGGTATTCATATCACCCAATTTAGAGAAAAAAAGAAGAGATATAGCGCTCGCATTTGATGGGAATGTTTTGGATAACGTTGTTCTTAAAGAAATATGGAGCGTCATTCTTAAAGAAATATGGACAAAAAATTACAAATAATTTCTAATATATCTATACAAATTTAAGCCATAATCATTAAACGCTTTTAGGCAATAATGACCCCTAGAGATCTGAGAACATAAACATTCACATTTAAATCACAATGTGGTGTACGTTTATATTTTTTTAGTTTGTTTGATTAAAAGTAATATTAGTTATTTGTTATTACGTTTATCTCTATAACTATGACATCATATTGATTATTAATGGGAAAAAAACGGAAGTGTTGCTAAGAAGGAAGTTTTTCGTCTTGACAACCACAAGTCAGTGCTTTACAAATAAAACATTAATAATATATCACCACAAAAAAGCACTACCTGGAAGAAAAAAATATTAGATCTATAATAATATTCGTATTGCGGATGTTAACCCCCTTCGGGAAAGATAAATCTAAAATGTTGCTAGATGAGCGCCAACTTGAAAATATTATGAAAATTAATTTATGTACATACTTATATGTCTGTATGTACATCCTTTATGACAAGTAATCGTATTCCCCAATATTCGTCTATTTCATGACGTTCGGATTCGTAATCTTATACACAAAAATAAAAAAATTTTAAATATATGACACAAAAATATATGTATTAATTTCCAAAAATTTACGTGTATTATAGAAAAATCTTTACGCAGATCGGTGTTAATTCGATCGCAGTAAGTTTGAGTGCAAGAAGTTGGTATGTCCTTGTTAAAGTTGAAATAATCTAAAATCCTGTCGATTATGAAATACAAGAAAGTGATTTATTGTTATTATGTGTGTTTGAGTACTATCTCGGTAATAATAGTCCCCACAAAAACATAAATTTGATAATAAAGCCAAGTTTCCAACCAAAAAGCTATAGGACAGTTTCTAGTAAAAGATTGGAACTCATTCTCAAGAAGCTACATTTTGATTGCTTCCAAAACTCCAAAAGTGCATATTTTTCAACTTTCTAGGAAGTTAAGTTGGCAAAATTTTGAGTAAAAGTACGAATTATTTCTAAAAACCTGTGAAACTCGATTTGAGAATACTTTTCTTTTTTCTTCAAATAATATTTGATAAATTAATTTTCACATAAAGGAAACGAAATCGTGACTCTTGCAAGTTTGTACCTTTTTCAAAGGTAAAGTCCTATCCTAGTGGTAAATAACAAATCCCAATTCAATATTAAAATAATTTCTTCACAAAAAAAAAAAAACAAACATATTTATACTTATGTTTCTTTTGCTACGCCTCGATAATCGAGTCCCGACTGTATTGATAATACAAATTTTACAAACATTTTTGTAAAATTTCAAAAATGAAGTTAAATGATAACAGCAGTAAAACTTGTGTTTCTTTTATATCTTACGTACTTATGCGGGCATTTTCATTAATACCTCCATTCATTTCATTTTCTATCTGTTAAAACACGCTGCTCGACTTTTTTTCCTCTTGCATTTATTGTATGTAGATGTTTATACGTTGTAGACAAAAATATAAAGAACAAAAATAAAATTTAAGTTTTCCTTGTCATTGACCTAATTGAAATGTACAAGTTGATTTGATAGCAATAGAAGTTTTCACTGGAATTGTCCATATGTGCACTACATACTTATATAATTTATCCTATTCCACACTACCACCTCTGGCATATGCGTAATAAAAACATGTGCGCCTTAATTGCATACAAAAACAATAAAGGCATACTTAACTGTCATCTCTTTATAATTGCACAACAACGAAATGCACAATTAACCCGTTTTTTTTGTTTGCTTTGTTTTAATTGCGAGTTTTAAAGTGTTCACTTCAAAAGGAAATTCATGACAACTTTGCATACATACAGCTCGTTTTATTATATTTCAACATTGACGCTTCCCTGTTGGAAAACCCTTTGCTTTGCTGTCGCACCATTATCTTTCGTGCCTGTGTGTCTTACTCACTTCTGGCTGATAGAAGGTAAATAACAGTTACATATATACATATATATGTATGTATATAACTTAGAAAAACAAATACACTGTATACATACTCGTATATACGTAAATGTTGTACCTCCATGCCATGCAACTAACTCTTACTCTTTGTAGTAACTTTTTCGTGCTGCATAGATGTCATTTCCGAAAGTCGCTTTGTTTTGTATACAAACATTTTTCTTTGATGACATGCCTACGTATGATTTATATTCAATTAATGTTGTTGATGCCTTTTGCTGTTGTTACTCATTCGTCATGAGGTTTAAATGTTTTAATCATGTACCATGTACAGTGGTTATAATAAACTCCATTGAACACCGTGCACGTTAGATCATTATAGACGAAGTTCGGTTATGACTGGAGTAAAATATTTTATCCTAATAAATTAAAAAAATTCAACAGTGAAATAGATTACATTTATATCTTAATTTTCCTTATGTTCCTAAAACATATTTTATTTTATATTTTCGTTCACAATATTTATTTATTTATTGTTTTTTTCGATTTTTCAAATAATAACAAAAATTGCTTTACCGGCTTAAAAAACTAACTAACTATTTATTTGTTTGAATATTATGAATATATAAGTATATATACATATATATATATATATATATATATATATATATATATATATATATATATATATATATATATATATATATATATATATATATATATATATATATATATATATTTTTTATAAACGAGCGTTAGGTCTTTTTTATATAAAAAATAATTTATTCAATATTTCGACGTCTCTTTGGGTGTCTTCTTCAGGAAAAATTTTTCTATTAATATGACAATTGAAAATAATAAAATAAAATAGGTTTTAGATGTTGTTAACTAAAATGAAAATATAAATTTGTTATTTTTAAATTTATTAAAATTTATAATATTCCCCTGAAGAAGTCAAAAAATAATTGACGAAACGTTGGGAATAAAATGTAAAAAAACGTTGATTTTATTACATTATATAATACAGGCCCAATTAGCTTAAATAAATAGCTAACACAGAATACCAAAAATATTGGCCAAACATTATATTACTATGACAATTGAAAAAAAAATTTTAAACTTATTTTACATACGCACATACATTCATGAACAAATTGAAAAATTTTAATAAACCAATAAAAAAATAAAGTAAAACATTTTTTTTGAAGAAACAAAAATCAAAAAACAAAACAAAAAACCAAACAAAGAATGTTTTTTATCTCTGAAGAAATGAAAACTCCTTTATACTAATTACATTATAACAACAAAAAATATTTTACATTCCTATTAGTCAGTTTAATTTACGAATCAAATGCCTATAACATTGAGCAACATTATCTGTATCAGTTTTATAATTTACTTCCTTATTACTTGGAATATTAATAATGTTAAGCATCTCTAACATATAACGTCGTTTAAAATTCTTCTCTATAGCTAAAACTGATACTTTTCTAAAGTCCGGATTATGACTAGAGTTACAACAATGTTTCGTTAATGCTGTCTTTTGTGAAGTTGAGACATTCCTATACTTCTGGTCTGACTTGTGTCCTGCCAACCTAGTCTTCAATTTAT
Source organism: Germaria angustata (assembly GCA_963681545.1). Lineage (NCBI taxonomy): Eukaryota > Metazoa > Arthropoda > Insecta > Diptera > Tachinidae > Germaria > Germaria angustata. The sequence continues at coordinate 13,233,565 of OY812999.1, read as the reverse complement.
TCTTTGCCGTACCTACTTACATATATATACTTTATCACATCTCTTATTATTCTTACCATCACATGTTATCTTATAAAGGCCATTAGATATATTAAAATAAAAAATAAAAAGGTCGAAAAATAGTGTTAATTAATTATTATGAATATAATTACAAATTATATTATAACTCTGGCTTAAACGATCATAGTAACAAAGGCCTTCATTCGTTGGTAGTGCATTTCTAACATCTGACCTGATGGGCTAGTGTACTACCCACTAGCCAACCGTACAAACTTACATGTCCAGTCGAATTATGATAAAAAAAATGCCGTTTAAAATAAAAAGTCGCTTATAAGAAACCCAAAACTCTTAATTTTGACATTTGATTTATTTTGAAGCAATTTATTTTGCTTAATATATAATTCGCTTAAACGAAACACATTTTGTTTGTAAAAGTGCAAGACTATATCAAAAAACATTATATATTTACATTTGACGATATATCATGCAGTTTCGGTTCTTATTTCATCGTATGTATCATATATTATCTTTCTAGTTTTGCTTCTAGGAATTTTTCCAAGTGCTGAGTTCTGCTATGCAAAAGATCTTTTCAAGGAAAATCCGACTTTTGACATACCACAGACGAGACAAATCTTTGCGCTCGGTCGACTTATTTATTTTAAATTTAATTATTTTTAAATATTTTACAACAACATCGAGTGGCATCGTCAGGGAAAATTAAATCTACTATTTTAATTGCTAAATGAATGATTAAGATCGTTAATTGAATGAAACCAAACGAAACGATTTTCTTTTATCCGAAGTCCGCTTAAGCGAAAATTTCGGTTAAAGTAATTGGCGAATTTGACTTTATTTTTGTACTAGATACTCCCACTTAAAAAATAGTTCGGTGTAGGCGAAAATTCTCTATAAACGAAGTTCGTTATAATCTTAATAATTTGTATGAAATACTTGAACAAAATTCTTCCGACCCGAGAAAAGTTGTTTATTATAAATGAAAGTTCACTATAATCGGTAGTAGTTAATAGTATGTACAACTGCTGTTACCATAATTAATAAATGAAAGGAATTTTAACTGATAAAGTTGAGAGCAAAACATATTGAGATCGAAGGGAGAAATGATGACACTTAATTAAAGAAAAGTCATTAATAATATTACATTTCATTATTATTTCGTGGTAAATTAAGTTTAGTATATAAAGTGATCGTCTAATATTATGAACTACAAAATATATTATATCGTAATAGTGGAAAATTTGTACTATTTTTTCTTTTTTTTTAGTTCAACATTAAGTATTGCATGTATAGCGAGATATCAATGTAAGTATTGCGGCTAAATGTTCCAACGAATGTTCTTAACGAAAGTCGTTCACTCGAGTATTTTCTTATAAAATACATTTTAAAAGTCTCACCTCCTTTTACTTTTTTTCAAGTTTTGCTATTAAATTGTTCACTTTTTATTATTCTTTACATCTTTGTTGCACTAAAAACTAAAAGTATTGTTCCCTTTTTTTCTAAAGAAAACGTTGTCCTTAAAATGATTCATATATAGTATGTTTATAACAATATGAGTAACTGTGTCACACATTTAAGAAATTTCACTCTCCCTTTCAACATAAACGCACATGGAGAGACATGTAACAAACATGCAACCATCCATCCATTCAATCCATTACATGCTATAAAACACCAAAAATCTTAAAAATAAAGTTCAAAAGTATTTGAATTTTTTTTTACAATTTTTTACACCCTAGAAGAAGAATAAAATGATGCAATAAGCCCAACCATTTAGTTCATCCTTTGAAAATGGCAAACAAACCCACATACGAATATAAATAATGTTTTCAAGTCACACATTTATATACCCAACATATTTAGCGACATAGTGGGAGGGACTTTGGAATATCTACAGATAGATCTACATTTTAAATAGTATAGAGTGCTTTTTTCAGAGGGAGAGAACTTTAAATGTCAATTATATTTAAATAAGCGCCCATTTTTATTGCACGTGACCTTGTGACCACCACTATTTTTGATGAAATATGGATCAATGATTTCAACGGCCAATAAGAAACAAAAGGAAAAGCGTACATATTTTTCAAATTCCCACAAAAGTTACAATTTATTGCAAAATGTTTTGGTTGTTGTGGATTTAGCTGTTCATATGCCGACATTTCATTGGTCGCTAAACCAAATCGTCAGTGAACTTCAAGCAGTTTGAAAACATTCAATGTCGCATGTTTATGTCAAAAAATATAATACAATATGAGAATTGAGTATTGTATATAATCATTACAAAATATATAAAGATAATATGTTTGGAAATGATTTTAAACAAACAACACCACAAACAATTATACTCAACATGAGTCTATTTTTTTACTTGCGACATGTTTATAATTAAATGCCCGTAGGTTAGGTTCGATTAGGTTGATTGGAGGGGTGTGATTGATAGCCCCATGTCATACGACATACACTTAAGCCAGTGAAGGCTTGTTGTGCGCTCCCTTTAATTATCAGACACAAACTGCCAGAGTTCTGCTGCAGGATTCGAACCTGGGACCTTCGCACTACGAGTCTAGTACACTACCTACTAGTCTAACAATTAGTTGGAGAAATTTCAATATGCCCCTGCTACAATTTATTATTTATGTGCATATGTATGTATGTACATAGTACATAATAACAGATACTGTGCACATTCATTCCTAGCGGCCCTGTAAGGTCGTTAATAACATAAAGGTAATTGCGAACAAGTAAAAAAAATAACTTTTAGTAACCAGCAAATATGAATTAATTTAATGGTCAGGATTGAAAAGTGTTCAACCTCGTATGATTATGTAAAAACTCTCAAATAACATATGGACGCCTACATCAGGACATAAATGAAATGGAGAAACGATACTAGGGAACTTTGAATATCAATATGATGAGCGATTACTGCTGGTCACTTCATAGAGAAGACCAAAATGGTTTAAGTTTTTTTTTTCAAATTAAATTTTTATATAGAAGACTAGTGCAGCCATTCGGCTTAATATACTTTTTTAATTAATTGAGTTATCTTAATACATATATTTATATAAATAGAAAGAAATAAATTAACTGATATAAAATATTAAATGCAAAACACTCAAACTAATAGAAATTTACACACACAGGTATGTTTTAGACATGTTGAAAATTAGTAGAAATATGAATTTCTCTCCTAAATATTTTAGGGCCCTTCACATAGATTTCCAATTACTTTACAATAAAAAGATAATTTAAATATCTTGTTTCAGCAACCCTTAAAAGACAAAAAAAAAATTTTTTTTGGGAAATTTCATTATAAAAGGACGAAACTAAAAAGCACAAATTTCAGCATCCTTGCAATACAAGCAAGATATCCTGATATGTACACCAACGTTGTACTCAATTGAAAGTGATTTTTTTTTATAGATTAATAGTCCATAAAGTACTCGTATTATATGGCTTCATTAACTAAAATATAAAAAAAATTATATGGCCTGAAATGGTCCTCATGAAATATTTAGACAAAAATGTAAAAATTCTGTAACTATACATTTTTGAAATGTCAGAGATAAAAAGAAATTTAGTTCATTGCGTAGCTTTCAACTTTTTATTTTCGATGTGAGAACTTTTCACAAGTTAGAGAACAAAGTCAATGTATAGGATTATTTGAATAAGCAATAAGCAATTAAGTTCTAGGAGATTTATATTTCAAATTTTTAAAAGTTCGTTGTATTTTGTTTCTTTTAGGTCCGATTAGATTTCACATTTTAGGGTTATCAACCACTATCGATGATATCAAATTCTTTGAAATTTGTGTAGCTTTTGTTATTTTTTTTTTCATGAATTTAAGTTTAGTAATTTGTGCTGTTTTTTTTCAATATACGTTTAAGCGAACTTTTTAAACAACTGTGTAGTTTTATACGGTTTATAATTTTTAAAATTTTTTAAATTTTCGCCTTAAAGAGCCGTTATTATAACTTAATGTTAGTTAAAGGTAGGAATTTATCGGACGGATAAAAAGTTTTCCATTATTACAACTTTACTTTAACTTAAAAGTGGGCGATAAGTTAAAGCCAAGTTCATCCTACCTGTAACTATTATCGCGGTGCTCAGTCATTTGATGTTGCCGTATAACTTTTGACCATTTTGTCGTTGATTGAGTTAAAACTTCTTTAGAAGACGACATTTTATATTATGTCTTTTTTGTGTACAAAAAATTAACAAAAAATGTTTAATATTAATATTAAAAAATATTATTTTTTATATAACGTAAAAAATACAAATTTTTAAGAATTTAATTAACCATTCAGAAGTTCCAGTCTTTGAAATAGATAACTTTTTTATAGCCCAATTTTAATAATGAAAAAATTTGTAAGGTCAGTTTATTCCTCACTTTTGCTAAAGGTACCTTTAACTAATGTCTACTTTACCGGGTTTATAATATTTTTTCCCCTATTTTAACTTATGTAGCATTAAGGCCTAGTGCGGACATGCTTTCACATTTATCATATGAAAGTTAAGGCAAAAATTTGATTTAAAAAAGCACAAAAGCTGCCAAGCCTGCTTGTGACATTCTGTATCAAAAACCAATTTTCGTTAAAACTAGCTACCTTCTTAACAGAAAAATATTGATGAAACTTTTAATATGGCATAAACAAAATAAATATTTAGTTACTGATTAAGTTAGTCGTATAGAACGCGAATAAGTCCAAATTCATTCGATTCAAAGTGATTATCAATACCGATTTTATCTTCAAAATAAAAAATGAGAGGAGACCGCCAAAAACAAAACTTCTATTTTCTACAAAAAATGTTTAGAAATAATACATTTGATCAAAACGTAGTATATTGTCGTACTGTAACATTGTTATAACAAAAATATTTGCCCGATTTACAACCCTCTTGTATCGTATATCATTTATTGATATACATGTTTGAAATATTTCCTGTGAACAGTCGGTTTTAGTATTTTGTCTGTAAATTGTATTGATAAACTTCAAAAAGCTTTACGCTTGAAGTTAATGTTGTCACTTTTGCATTGTATAAATACAATAAAGAAGAACCAATCAAGCTAATTAACATGAACACAAATATGTACAACACATATTTTAATATACAAACTTACCTCGACTGCTGAATTATTTCCGGTTTTTAATTAATTTTCATCTCGCACACCGCTTTATGTACATATATTTATTTCTTCTTCTCAAACACTAACATTCACATAATATTGATAGCATGAAATTGAGTCATGCATGGGAAGTTTTATTAAAAAGGAAAACACAAGATAATTTTTAAATGAAATATGGTTTATATAAAATCGGGTGAATTTTTTTTATATACACATGTACTTTATTGATGCATATTATTGATAAAAAAAATCTGGATCTTGCAACTTTAGATTTGAAGCTTTCAAATAAATAAATGTCAACTTTTTCAAAAAAAAAAAATAATAATAATAATAATAATAATAATAATAATAATAATAATAATAATAATAATAACAAAAAATTAAATGAAATCGTATTGTTGTATTACACTTTTCCATTGAAAACCATTAACAAAAAATAAACACCACCGTAAAGTAATATAACAGTTGTTATTTAAAAATTAATGAATTTGCGTATATAAAACTAAAATTCTATAAACACATTTGCAAGATTATTTTCCGTGTTGAAATAAATATAAAATTTCAAAATTGAAACTAGACATTATCTAGAAGGTAATTTTTTCGTGTAGAAACAAATAGATTAAAAAGAAAATTTTCGTTTGGTAGTGCATTGTATCAAGCGGAAAATTTCTTGAGAATTTTACTAACCTAAATTTTCATCTTTCTTTCTTATGGGAGCGTAAACTCTGTAACACGTAATTTTTTTTATGAAGTAAAACATAAAATCTCTTATTTAAAATTTCTTACACAATTGATAATTTATAAAGTGCCACTAAGTAAAAATCCTTCAGTTTTGTATATGAAAATATTTCGCTTTATTTTAAAATCGTCATGCGGTCTAATGAAAAATTCATTTGTCAAGTGAATTATAAAATTGTCACCTTTGACATAAAATTTTCAAATAGAAAATTTCCCAGTAGGTTAATTTTTTTTAAACTCGAAAGGTTCTTGGAAACTTTCATATGAGAATTAAAAAGGTTGTATGAAGTTTAAATACATTATTTTGTAATATTTCGTGAAATAAATGAAACGACACTTTTAGTGGCTGCAAATACCCATTAGAGTGCATTTTTTCAACTTCTCTGGAGCTCAAGTTGGTAAAATTTTGATTGAAATTTTATATATTCTCTAGCTTTTTACCCTTTTATTTTAATTTATATATTAAATTTATCTTTTTCAAGCTAAAGGTCTCTCCTTTATAAATTGTATTAATCGAAATTTCGGTAACTAAAGGTGAATTCACCCATTCGTTCTGAACGTTCCGAACGCTTTTTTATATGTAGTTTGACGTCTATATTTTTTTGAGAGTGAGAGAAAGAGAGTAAATTTAATGCGGAACAACAACAAAAATTTCGTTCAGAATGAATGGGTGAATTTACCTTAACGGGTATCATCTTCAGAATATAAAATAAACAAATATTCTGAAGATAGATTAATAAAATTTTAAGAAGGAGAAACTTTAAGGTTGAGAAATTAAATTAAATTTATGGATTGAAAATTGAAATAACTTCCATAAATCTGGGCAATTTGGTTCCAGTTTTGAAAAATTATTTTGTTTATTAAAGAAAAATGCATATTTCTCTAAATTTATACAAGAAAAACTCCTGCAATGACAAACGTATGATGAAATCATTAGAAATGGTCCGAATTTGCACTAATTCTACATTTTCGTGATTTTTACTAATCGTTTGATAAAATCATATTTCTGAAACTTATATTGATCTAAGCATAAGCTATTGTGATTTAATTCCTAATAATTTGATTTTTCAATTCATTTTAGTACTACGATTTTTCTGATGTCGCCGAAGATGCAGCCAGGCAGTTTACGGACTTTTTGGCTGGTAAATTTTCTACAAGCCCACCTGCACTTATCACAGATGAAATACGAGATGAGGTTAGGCGCAAGGCAAATAGTATCGCAACATACGCCCTAAATGAAGATGAAAATCTGTTGGCCTTTGCTTTAGCAGCACCAAGTATACATACGGTTGTGGTAAAATTTCGAGAAAATGTAACAGTAAGTGATAAATCTTTTACTTAATTTTTTAAACATTCAATGTACTTGAAATGCAATAAGGTTTTTTTATATAACAAACTTTATTTGCAACTTATCCTTGTTTAGTGTGATAAGTTTGCACTTCAACGAAAACAAGAACATATTAATAATAAGATTTGATGGTATTAAGTTTAAAATTAAAATAAAAATAATAAATAAATCTAGCAAAATAACTGACTTTATACAAACAGCCAATCGAACAGATTTCAATTATGGGTGAGTGCAAGATCCGATATCATCCATTTCTAATATTTTATTTTACTCCCAGGGAAGACTGAAATATCTTCTTAAATAAATGAGGAATTTGTGCAGCGGCCTTCTTGTCTATTAGATTTCTATGGCACCAAATTGCAAAATCGTCCTATGAACTTAGGAGTTATGCCATAATCAACAGCTTGGGGGAGCAAATTGTTCGTCAGACTTTCGACAAAAAATTTATGGGAACAAATTGCATTTTAAAAGATGAATTTTTAAAATTATTTCACAAGTGATAGAGTTATAAAAAGTATATAGAGAAATTGATAAAATCTAAAATTTCCAATTTTGAACTCTCTAAATACTAAAGTTAGTCAGGTATATAGTAATTGGGCCAATCTTGTAAATTTTTCTTTGGACTGGGTGCATTAGATGCAGAATAACTCAAACTAATTTTGAACACTCTCATTTATATAGTCAGTCAGATAGTATATAATAAACGATAATTATGTATTAATTTGTATGGAAGGTATCTTTTTCCTGGTCCTGTTGCATATTTCTAGAAATAGGATTACGCTGCAAGCATGCCATTTCAAACAAACAAAATTTAAAAATATGTTCACAGATGTTAGAAATATATAAAACGAATTTGTAATATCGTCCATCAAAGTGCTTTGTGTATTCTTTATTACTCATACTTTTAAAGTGATAGAACATCAATACGTATGAGTAATAAATATTTAACAATAAATATTATGTATGTAAAAATATTACTCATACGTCATTTGAGTGACTGAATGTATGATAAGTATTTCATTTCACACAATTTCATCGAAGCAATTTCAAATTAAAATTGGAAAGTTTATTTGATGTTAAATTTTATTGTTGTTATAGATACCTCTGGATCAAGTACATAATCGTGGGTTTTTGGGTTCCTATTGGCGAGAGTTGGGTTATGCCTGGAATAGCACTGATGGCTCACAAGAATGGGGAGCACCATTTCGAGACTGTAACCTTCTGGTAGGTAGATGGCTCTGGCCATTTCGAATATCGTTTGCTGAATCAAAATTTAAGTAAGTCAAATTAATAATTCAATATTGACTAAGTATTTAAAAGTAAATGTGCTATTGGAAATCTTTGAAATAGAATTGTGGCAGCAGCCTTTATAGCGGCCGATGAGGATGTCTGCAATGATGGCTTAGAACAAATCTTTGGCCGTAGACATGGGTAATGAGATATTTTCTGAATGAATTATTAAAAATGTTAACATTCATCTTTAATTTCAGTTGCGATCGCAATACTACATTTTGCCTACTGACTGAAAATAAACCCTCAGCTACTCGTGATGTATACACTTGTATATGCAAAGAGTCTTACTATTTGCCAAATGCAACCTTGCAAGGCTTTCGCGGCGATATTGTTGAAATGTCTGAAGGTTTTGACAACTACTCCTGTATACCTTGCCCAGCCGGTTGCTCGAACTGCGATTCAACTGGTGTTTGCTTATACGGAGAGCCACAGGAATCAGTATCCTTAGAAAGTTTACTTAAAGTATCAGTGGGCTCCGTACTGGGAGCTTGCATACTGTGCTCTGTTGTATTGAGTGTTATTGTTTTTCAACAGCGAAAGTGTAAGGTAAGCTGCTAAAATTAAATTAAAAAATATTCGCCCTTATTCTATCGTCGTTATCGACATCGACACCAATATTTCGGCAACTGTAGAATCGATGTCTACAACAATTATATATTTATAACCTGTTACTATTACTAAGGCTTACAAAGTGGCAAATGGCCGTCAATAACACTCAATTCTTGTCATCAACGAGCATAGAACTGACATTTATTTTCACGTCGATGACGATGACGACAAATAGAATAAGGGAGATTATTTAGAATGTAATCAAGCCCTTGGGAGCTTATTATCTATATCGAATGATCAAGATTGAAAAAAATTTATGTAAAATTAAATCCGCAAAATTTTATAAACTGTAATGAAAAAATATCTGTAGAGTAATGTGATCTTGAATAAAGAAGTAGCCAATATATTAGTTATTAGGCCGTTTTGTTCTCTTTGTTATTCATAATTGATAAAGTTTTAGTTCTATAGATAAAACTTTTTTTATAAAAGTTTGAAAATTAATTATCCTTTTTAATATCAGCTTTCTAAGACGCCAATCCCATTATGAAACTGTGTATGCTATTTGAAAATTTTTTGTTTTAAAATTGCTACGCAGTTCATCATCTGTTTATACGTTGAAATCGCCATTCATTTCTTTGATTAAAATGCATATACATAAATTTAGTGAAACAACCTTCATTAACACTATTTTTCTCATATTGAGTGTAATTGTTCTATTTGTAGAAAAACATTCTAATTGTATTTTTTTTTTGTGTGGCATAAATATATTAGATTAAATGTTCTCAAACTACTTAATGTTCACTCATAATCATAATCATATGAAAAGTTAATGCCACAGCGAACAATAATTTTTTTTAAACTTTAATTGTTTAAACGATTAATTGGAGAGAATGTGCCAAACAATTAATTTCAATATTATGTAAAAAATATTTTCTAGTTTTAGAAAATATTTTTAGGACCTGCCCACTAAATGTGACAGAAAATTTCGTTCGAACATTTGTATTGCAATAAAAACGATTTTTATGCTTGATTTCAATGTAAATTTTAATTTTTGGTTTCGTATTCAATGTAAATGTTTGAACGAAATTTCGTTTAGTATTTAATGAGACAGGACATTAGATTCGAATAGAAATATTAAATTTTGAATAAAAATTTTACAGTTTCGAGGAGTAATTGTCATTAGAAAATGCTAAGCTATTGCTTGAAATCTTATTATTTTTTTTATATATAATAAGCATTTTAAATTTCAGATATAATTCTAAACAAAAAAATTAAAACACAAATATCTCATTTTAGCAAATTTCCTTTTCGTTGAATATAAATTTTAGTTTTCAAATAAATGAAAATTGTTGGTTTGGTTGCATGTACATTGTTTTCATTTTTCGAATTAATATTTAAAATTGAGTAAATGATAACATAAATGGTTGGAAACTGTTAGAATTTAATTCTTGATGACCAGCAATTTTTAAACTCAAATCGAAATAAAAGTAAACTTTCTGCTTTTATTCGTTGTTATTACATATACATAATTCTAAATATTCAAATCGAAATTTCTAATATTTTACTAAAAATTAATGAGAACATCTTTATGCTCTCTCGTACAAGAATTTTTCTAATAAAAATTTTCAACAGAGATAATTCTTCAGTTTCCGATTAGAGTTTTGAATTGAGAACATAATTTCTCATATACATATATGTTAACTTCCAATTAAAAATAGTATAGATTCTTAAATATATAACCGAAGTCGAAGAATCCTTGTAGCTTTCATCTAGTTTTGCGCTTCGAGATCCCAGGAAGCTATTTTGATAATCGAAATTTCATTGAATTGCATGAATCATTTTTTTAGTTTCGAAATTTTGTTGTCAATAAGCTTTAAATCTGACAAACAATAAAATATTATAAATTTTATTTTAAAATTAAAGTGGAGTTTAATTAGAAAAAACATTAAACGTTATACCTCTGCTTAAAGTTTTCAATTAAAAAAAATAATAAATAAATACAAGATTTCAGTCACAAATTGAAATATTTAATTCTAAATATAAAAATGTATTGATTTCAATATAAAGAATTGGCGAACAAAATTAATTATGTTAATTTTAGGTGTTTGTCTCCTTTTTCTTAAAGAAATTTTAACATATCAATCGTAATTTTTCTTTTAGGCCATCGCATCTGGTATGTGGACGGTCTTGGAGACTATACTACTGGGCATAGTTTTGCTTTATGCATCGGTAAGTTTTTATTATGAATTTTTATTCCGGTTTATTGATCTTTTTTAATTAATCAACTTTATTTATTATTTAATTTAGTTTTATTTATTACAATGGTACTTAAAGAGTACCGAGATATTGATATTAAAATAAAACCAAGTTTTTAAGTTTAAATAAGAAATAAAGTTAATTTTTATTATGAAACAATAAAATTTATGAAACTTTAAATTTAATTGTTCTGCCAATCGTTTCGAATAAGGTTGCCATTCACTTCTTCCCTGCTTCCACCGAACGCTGTCTTATCGAACCTTGGTTACGTGAATTGGGCTTCATAATATGTTATGGTGCCATCATATTAAAATTATATCGGCATTTGGTTGATTTTCGTACACGTAAAGCTCATCGCTGGGTCTTACGAGATGTTGATTTGCTCAAATATTTGGGCACCATGGTGTTTGCTGTTGTCTGTTACATGTCTGCCTACACTGCATCGTCCTTAGATCTGATGGAGGCCGCACAGTTGGAGAGTTTGCGTGAAATAAATACAAATACGTGCCAACCGCTCAAATGGGAATTTGTAACACAGGCCAGTGAAATACTTATATTATGTTTCGGACTGCATTTAGCATATGCCAGTCGTAATGCCAACACACAGTTTCGGGTAAGTCTGAGAAATAATATTGAATAATGTACATACTCGCACATTAAGCTTTCGAAACAGTATTGGAAATGTATTAAATTTTATCTATATTAAATATTATTAACAGTCAAGTGATTTTTTGCTAAACTCTTTGCTTTCTTCTTTTGATCCTTTCAGGAACGACAATTCCTTGTAACCACCTTAATAATAGAGTTTATAGTCTCCTCAACATTTTATATGATTCGCTATTTTTATTTGCCTGCCATGAGTCCAAGTGCCATATTTTTGGCATTATTTTTGCGTTCCCAACTCACCAACACTATTGCTTTGGGTCTCATATTTGTACCGAAATTGTGGTATCAACACAAACAGGTATTTTGACATTTTATTCTGTTTAATTTTATTCTTTCAGTCGAATATTTTTTATTTGAAGTTACATAATTTTAAAACAGATTTGTAAATAGAAATTAAATCTTATTAAATGATTCTAGGCTTAATTGAAGAAAATTATGTTGAAATCAAAGGCTTAAGTTAAAAGCTTACTTTATGGGCTAAAATAGTAGGTAATGCTTCCAAAAAAGAGTGGCCTAAGAGCCAAGAGTCGCATTATATGAACGATTCGAAAGTATTATGTATTATATTCCTTTGATATTTTCTAATGCCAATTCTATATAAACCAATAATTTGCAATTGAAAGAAACTTGCAACGTTTCGACGAGACTCGTTTTTGCCTTGTTGTGAAGTATTTTACTTTACTTCAATATCTAGACGTTTTTATTGGAAACCCCTTTAAAAAAGTTTGGTCGTAAATGGAATTTTGAAAATGATGATATGAACGAGACATGCTCCTAAAAGTGATTAGTGAGTAAATACCTTCCCTCTTGTAGCCTTTTACACTTGAGTACATTCTTAGTATAACGCACGGAAGATGTTTAAAAAATTAAACTTATGTTTACATTTGCAACGTCTAACATCTAACAGCATTTTACAAATAGTTCGTTGTATGTATGTACGCAACTTATATTGAGTAAAATAAAAAAATAAGTTGTTATTGAAAACTTACTAAAAAGACTTTGCGCCTTAAGTTATGTGAATCACCTTAAGATATGTGGAGCGCCTTAAGATATACATACCTATGAAGCTTTTGTAATCGGATAATTTTATGGGTCTGTATGAAACCTAAACATATTGTTAATGGGAAAACATTTCCTTTTTTTCTTTATTACAAATTGTTTGGCAGATATCTTAAGGTCAGGTTGGAATGGAGCCAAAATATTGGTATGAATATTTGGCGAAAAAACTTTTCAATTTTTTTCTTTAATTTCTTTTTTTATTTAAACAAGCTTAGCTTGACGATCTGTTGATGAAGTACAGAAGAAAATTAGACTTTAGCTCACTTGGATTCTTCGTGAAGAACTTAGTAAAGAGAGAAAAGCAAGCAGTAAGAAAATTAGATGAGAAAGCCGGAGATGAAGAAGTAGTTAGATCAATAGTTAGATGTCGTGTGTAATAACACTCTACGCCGGAAGGACTCTACGCTTAAACTCTCTACTCTATCTTTTGATTTTTTGATATTTCAGAAAAGCTAACGAAGTATTTTTTGCTAAATAGAGCGTCATAGAAAGTGAGCTACCGTTACAGCTTAGACAGAAGTAATTATAGGAGACCAACAAGTGTGGGTATAGAATCTACTACCAGGAGGACAGTTATGTCATTTAATAGAAAGTCCATAAGGAGGAAAAAATTCTTCTAAACTTGTTTGGAGAATGATTTATTTCTCTCGGCACAGGCTTATTATCTATTCTACTGTTTCAAATTAAGACAAAACATGTTGCATATACACATAAGCAAACGCCCTAAAGTATGCTCAACATTATTTTCTCAATGTAAGCCAAGAATCCTATCTTTAAATTATGTTTAAAAAAAATTGTACTATAATGTTTAAAAACAAATATGGGAAACGGTTTTTGTATAGTCTTATTATATATATTTAAATGAATTTAAAAAAAATGCTTTATTAGAAGTTCTTTTTTATGTTTAAGACGAAAAGAAAAAGCGAGAAAATAAAGACAACAAATTTGTAAATTTTTTTAAATAACCGAGCTATGAAGTTGCTGCAAGTCTTGTATAGTGTTGAGTTGAATTGTGTTTTTCTTAAATGTATGTATGTACATAAATATTGAAATATGAAAAATGATTTTTTCCTTATTTAGTTCTTGCTGCATGGCACTTTATTTAATTACAAATATCTTTCTGCTTTCGCTGCTACTTTTGTTGAGTTTATATTTAAATGTTTTTGTTAAATTGCTTAGTTATTGCTGCTGAGTTACATACTACACATATACTTGTGTATATGTATACATATAATTTAAATTGGTTTTCCTTAAAAAAAATACCAGAAGATGTACCTTTCCTAATAATTTTAACTTGTTTTTGTTAAATTAAGTCTCGCATGTGTCTTTTGACATAGAAAAATAAGTTATATGCACTGTTTCCTATAAATATTTGGAAGTAAAAAAATTACAATTTTAAATGAAAATAAATATGCTAATAAATTCGGAAAAGTTTTTATAAGAGTAATGAAAGTATTCCTAAAAAGTATTGTTGTTTTATAGGAGTAACCGAACTGTTTATAAAACAGTATTTTTGCTTCATAAAAGGTTTTTAAGTCAAATTCAATGTAAAATTTGTATTACAAGCTTTTTATAAATTGAAAATAGTTTTATGAATACGGCTGGAAAATTTTAAGTCTTTTATTGAAAATTTCATTAAAAGATTCTTCCTTCTAACTGGGAATTTGTGTAAAAAATTCAAAATCATTTAAGGACTTGATTACATTATTCATATTAATAATTCTATTACTTATTAGCTTTTTTTAATTAAGCACAAAATGTTCCTTGAAAAGTAAAAACATTACATTCAAATCATAATTATTTCAATGTTTATCAAGTATTGGGCAGTTTAGAAATTTTAGTTTGCCTTTTTTGTTGCTTTCAAAACGAAGAAAAATTCATTAGTGAAAAATTTATTTTAAAACTTTTCATCATTTTTTATAATTCAGAAATTTAGCATAATTTAAATTATTTTCAAAATTTCGGTCCTCCTCGGGACATTTTAGTGATTTAAAAAAGCTAAATTAATAAGTTTATAAAATAACTTATAATTACATATAGCAGCTGCAAGACGAATGTTGCACAGATAATGTGCATTTTTATATACACAAATGTGTGAAATATCTAACGAAACAACGGCAATTTTATTTTATATATTGCCACTAATTGCTTAACTAAGAATTTGTATCAAAATTCTAAAACTTCTAATTATTTAATCCATAAATTTTTATTTCCTATACGAAATCGAGATTAAAATTCAACATTTATTGCTGCCAACAAAATTTGCATTAAAAATTCTACTTGAGACTATGAAGTTCTCAATGATATATATTTTTTTTTTTTTTTTGAATATTATACCGAATTTTAAATAAATACTTTTTTATCTAAAACTTAAGAACAAAAAAATTTGCATATTAATTTTTATTTAAAAACCGAATGGCACAATTTGCTTCATGAATTTTTGTTTGAAATCTGGGATTTCTATTTAGAATTATAAAGTTCAAAAGTTGTGATCATTTTAATAGAATTTTATTTTTTTTATAGCAAAATAAAAAAATTTCATTGGAACTGAACAGCTTCGTACGTTTTTCTTTTTAATTTATATTCAAAACTAAGAATAAATAACTTTTGATTGCTATCAATTATTAAATGAATTGAATTATTTTATTGAGTTTGTTTCAAATTTTATAAGATATTTTTTTCCTAAGGAAGACACCCACAGGGTGTTGAAATATTGAAAAATCGAAACAAAATATATTTATATTGTTTTTTATAAAAAAGAAGACTTCAAACTCATTAAAATAATTCAATTAATTTAAAATAAAAAAGGTCGAATAATATCATCAAGCTACCAATTATTTGTAAAATTGTTAATTGAAAAACATTTAAATTCTATTGAAGTTTTGATCGATTCCAAATGCTGTAAATTGCACCCAGAATTAATGCTTGCAGCTGATAAAAATTAAATTAAAAACAACAATAATAATAATAATAATAATAATAATAATAAAAATAAAAATAATAATAATAATAATTCCACTGCTAAAATCTAAAAACTTTAAGTTTTGGTGGTAATTGTTGCTTTTGCTTTATGGTAATTAAATTGATAGTTTTGTTTTAATGTGCTGTACAAAAATTATTAAATATTTACTAAGGACTCAGTGTATATCAAATAAATAAATGTTGTATTAAATATTCTGTTTTTTTTTCTCATTATTAAATGTATGCTGTTAAATCTTCAAATTAGACAAAAATCGATTTCCTTTTATTTAAAACTAAAGCAATCCCCTACTTAACTTCTTACTATTTACTTGTGTTGTTTGAGTCCTGAATTTTAAATATTTTTTTATAAGTTAGTTTAACGTGTATTTTGAATTATTTTGATTTTTTTCTTTTTTTTTAATTTTATACATACATATACCATATTTATTTATTAATTTTATTTCATTTTTTAATTTTAGAGAAACCATACCAGACACAATTACAGTCAATAAAAACACAAATCAAACATCAATCATTATGTTTTAGACACTTTTTCACACAAAACTTTTGCCGACACTAGCTTCATTACTCGCATTTTGCTCCTCGTTTCAATTCTGTTTGATTTTCCTTTAGTTTCTTTCCTTCTGTTAAGTTTTATTTAGTTTTCGATTAGTATCTTTGGTTTCCAATTTCCTCTTCTGTGTGGTTTGCGGTGTTTGGTTGCATCTTCATAGCTTGCAGGTCCGTTCTCTTGCCCATGATCTATCAATACGTTTACCTGTGGATGCTTTCAAGGGTTCTCATGATGTTGGCCAACGTTTGGGTGGCGGTTATGCTGGCCTCTGTTTGGGTGATCCGGATATCGGTGAACTGACAATATCGGAAATGAGTCCGGAAGATATACGTGCAGAACTCAAAAGGTGAGTACCATTTTCAAAGTTTTTAATCAAGACTTGGACTGAAGCACAAAAACGTTTTCGAGCAAATTAGTTAGACAGGGTAATATATTTTTTAATTGACATTTGACATTTTCGCACCTCTGTTTTTATGAAACAATTGTTAGACTCTGGTCTTGCAATATAATATACTAATGCATGCAGATTTTGAAAGCTCAAAACTAAATTCGAAGTATTAAACAATATACATTAAGAATTTTCGACTCCAAAAAAGGAGACGTTTATCATTTTTTTACTTATTTCTAAAATTTTTAGACGCATATCTTTATTATTTGTGATACGATTTTCCAAAAAGATTTTTTTTTTGTTTGAAAAGATCTTTTTTCAGGTTGGTTCAATAATTTTTTCTTTCAAAAATCGGGTTGGCAATTCGCCCTCCCCTCAAATATTGCTTATCTCATAACTCCGGCATTTACGGACCGATTTTGAAAAAAAAAACTATTTGAAAATGTAGCTTCCCCTTTTTCAAGAAGCTGTTCCAATCTTTCCATGGTGTCAAATGTAAAGTAGAAATGCATTATGTATATCGGTCTTATGGATTATGTTGTAACTTGTTCGATTGAAGTCGGTTTTTAGTATATTTAAGGTGCGTGTATTTTACTGAATTTTTTATTAATTGAATTGAAAAATTGTAAACTCTAAATTTTTAAATCAACTTGCAAGCAAGAGATTTTTCTTAGTTCAACGAAGCATTTCAGGCTGCATTAAAACAAATACATAAATCGGACGAAAAACAAACAAATAATTATAGGCGTCACACCTAAGTATTCGTATTATCCAAAGCTCATAATAAAAATTTCAACTAAAATACTTTTATTATACCCTTTTATAACAATTGGATCAACTGTTGGAATTTAATGATTTATATCCTAAAGAAAGATAATTTTTATTCAATAAATGCTTCTAATACTCGTAAATATATTATTATTATTTTTTTTTTTTGCTTTCTTGAAAGAGTATTTTCGGGTTTAACTGACCTTCGTAGACTAGTAGGTAGTGTACTAGACTCGTAGTGCGAAGGTCCCAGGTTCGAATCCTGTCGCAGAACTCTGGCAGTTTGTGTCTGATAATTAAAGGGAGCGCACAACAAGCCTTCACTGGCTTAAGTGTATGTCGTATGACATGGGCTATCACACTCTCCAATTAACCTAACTTAACCTAACCATTTTCGGCTTTGGGATGAGTTTTGGATGACTACAGATAAAAAATTTACGAAGGTTTTATTTCTTAGAATATGCCCACTATTGTTTAATTTTCCATATTTTATTGAAAGCAGCAACTTTCATAAATTAAAAATACAATGTTGTTGCAACTGAATAATTATTTTTTATTTAAATAGTAGATACTTAATAAGTGATATAACCTATAATCCATTAAATTCTAGTTGAAATACAGGGGGGTTACTCTCTATTGCGATGCGTAAGAAAAAGGGTACCTAATCGGATAATTGGTACCCTTTATTGAGTTTACGCGCATCTGATTTTTCACTTTCGCAAATCTGGCATCAATGCACTCTGTAATTGTCAAAATCGTTCGTTAAAACCAAATATCTTGCGCTAACAAAACATCAAACGCATCGAACTAGCTTACGCATCGCAATAGAGAGTAACCCCCCTGTTTTTGGATCCAAGTTAAATTTTTATCATAAAAATAACACAAATTTTTTATATTTCGAACCTACTTGAATTCCTAATCCAGTTTAATTTATTATTTATATGTAATATTATTCAAAATTAAACCAAAAAAATTTTTGACTTAAGTAGAAACGAAAAGTTAAGTAGGACTGGTGTTAATTATAATTAAAGAGAGACTTTGCATATGTATTTGCAAATATAAGCATCTATGCTTTACATGCAACCGCCGCCATCTGAAAAGTGGTGGTACATACATACATATGTATGAAACACACTGGAACAGTGACGACACTGTTCTTTATTTAATTTCTTTTTACTTAAAAATTATTCTAGATCTAGAATTATTCTAGAGCTATAATTGTTATTAATATTTCTAAACTATATAAATAATGAAAAATTATTTTAAAAATATTTATTGAATAGTACTAGGTATACGTAAATATATACTTATTAATACTCATAACAGTTAATATCGATTATAAATAATAAAGAAAAGTCATAATAAACAATAATTACGCTTAAAAGCTAAAATAAAAATCGGCCCATAATTATTATTTGCAATTTTTATCGAACAGTCGCTGTAACCATTAAGTGTTTGCTCGAAATTCATCTTGGAAACAAAATTGTACGCATATATTAGATTAGTTGAATTTATTTTATCATTTTCTAATTTTAGACTGTATACCCAATTGGAGATTTTAAAAAATAAAACAATACGTCAAGATAATCCACATATTAGTAAGAGAAGAGGAGGACGAAAAGCAGGACATAGGAGATTTTCACTGCAGGTAAGCTTAATAAATTAAGTCAGTTTTTGGATTATTGTTCTTTTTTGAAATTAATTTTAAAACCAAAATGTATTTAGAACATACTATTTGTTGATTGTAATTAATAGAATATAAATATATAATACAATCCTTAGAACTATAATTTAGTGTACAACCGTAAAAGATGAAATCAAAAAGACACTTAAGACTTTTAGTAATCTACCTTAATTTTCTACAAACAAAAAATTTCAACAAAAAATATATATATATTTTCTCATGTTGTATATAATTTCTTGTATACTTACATATTATACATTTGCAATGTTTTATCATTCCCATCAAACTGTCAATACAACATAAAAACATCACTTTTCAACAATAAATAAAAATTCCCGAATATTAAATTCAAAGAAAAAGGGAAGCAAGGACAAGGTAAGCAATCAACTACAATTTTCAAACAACTACTAAATAAATACCAATTCTTTAAAATGAACCCTTTTCACATATATGTGTGTGTGTGTGCGTGTTTCGAAAAAAGTTTACTAGCTAAATAACTGCGTGCTGATTTTTCTTTTTTTTTAAGAAAAAAAATCCCTGAATTTGTTGTATGACACCATAATCAAAGTGTCCTTTCAAAATGTACATACAACACTTAAAATAATTTTCCCTCAAACAAAAACTTACTTGAGTATCCCTCCTCATCTTTTCATTACTCCCCGTTTTACTTGAAGTCTATACGTAGATCCTATTGAAAAGTAAATATTCCCTCCCTTCTTGTATACAAATTTAACTAACTCTTCATTTTCGAACTAAATATAAATATATACATATTTAAAATAGAATATTTATTGCAGCTGTATAACATTTTGAAAATTCATAATTCATTTTACAAGTTCTCGTTTGTTTTGGAGTTATACCTGTAAGACATTAGCGCTACTGCCTAAATAATAAATTTGAAGCCAAAATTACAGGTGATATGATATCCAATTCAAGTTAATCAATTTTATGACGAAATTATTAATGACACTGCACACTAAATAAAAACTTTTTAACAAAATCAATAAATTCAAAGACCAGCCTCTAAAAAGTTTGAAATTAATTTATAGGTTTCAGTAATTTTGACACCGACCTAAACGATTTCTATATGTAACGCTTCTATTAATATATAATAATTTCAAACTGTTTGAAGACTATTTTTGAAATCGGTTGATTTTTTCATTAAAAAGCTTTTATTTTGAACTTTTTAGAAATTATTTTTGAAGTCGGTTTGCGAGAAACCCAACCCTCTGCATCTTTTACACATTGGTGGAAGCGAGATTGTTTGTATTATACTATGGAATGGCATAAATTGATATTTTGTGAGCAGTGAATGGATGCTTTGCAAGCCATGAAAATGTTACTTCGCTGGGTAATGCCATGAAATTTATCCTTAAATAGAGAAAATTTCATGGGCATTCAAAATGTTATAAACATGTAAAAAACATATGTATATTTTTTAAATAAACCAAAAATTATATTCCTCCATTTTCGTAAATATTATAGAGTTGCAATATTATTCAAAAACAATTATATGCATGCTACTGTTAAATGTAATTTTGAATAAATATGTTAATTAACATATATATATATATATATATATATATATATATATATATATATATATATATATATATATATATATATATATATATATATATATATATATATATATAACACATAAAAAAATCAATAAGAATCAATTCAGTCTGTGAAAATTTGTATCTCACATGTATTATTTAACGTTTTCTCTAGGCTTTAAGTGCCAAACATCGTAGTAATAAACATCAACAGGATATGGAAATAACGGAAGCTGAACCCTCACGCACACCCGAAGACTCAGTTTGTAGTAATGAGGGTCCTACAGATACTTATGCCGAAATATCAGGTATTTCCCACTCTATGTTTACGCACTCATCCGTTTCACATTCAATAGTCCAACATTCCAAATAATCTTTAAGGAAAATAATATAAAACCAAACAAACAAAGAATTATATTAAACATTTGTGTAAATATTTAAAATCTGAAAACCGATAATGATGATGATTTAAATAATAGTATGTAATATTTGTTGATTATATACATACATACATATAAATATATACTCGTATATGAATAAATGAAAGAAGAAACCAAAATTTACCTTAGAAACTCATAATGCCAGAATAAATACATAATTACTTTATTTTAAAGGAGATCATTGAATTAAAATTTATATTAGAGAAATTATTAAAATAATTTGTACAAATTTGATATGAAGCATTTTAAAAACAAAATATATTAAGATAATAATAAAAGCAAAACTTTTTGTATTGTATATTTAAAAATGATTAATTTAAGCGACTTTAAAAAAGAAACTACTCTCTAACACCTAAAATAAATAAATACGAGTGTAAACCCACCTCTAAGTCTTGAAATTAGAAATGATGATAAACATTATACGAGTATGATGAAATATGACAAATACGAGTCTAAGATTCGATTAAAATGAATATTCAGTTGTCCTCCAGCTTTTTTATATGTGTTTTATAAAAAATAAAATTTCGCCATTTTCCAAATTTTTAATAAACCATTAAGCTTATAAAAATTAGCCTTATTTGAAAATCTGTTACTATTTATAAGTACATTTAAAAAAAATAAGTTTTTAAAAACATATGTTGTTAATAAAGTATCCTGTATGAAATTACATTCTCGAAAACTATCCCTAGTTAAGTACCTATTTAAGAATCATCTGAAAAAGTACAATATTAAACCTTTTTTAAAAAAATCTTTTACAAAAATGCCTTTTTAAAAACCGGCATTTGAAAAAAATACAATTTGAAAAGGTACATTTTTAAATGGGTGTAGATAGTGCCCTTCAAAATGCTTTTTTAAAAGGTGCTGTTTTAAAAAGTACCTTTTTTGAGAGCACCTTTTAAAAACTACGGTTTCAAAAAAATTCCTTTTCAAAAATTATTTTTTAAAGTATCTCTTTAAAAAGTACATTATTAAGAGCAATCTCTTTGAAGATATAATTTGTGGAAGATACCTCTCTAAAAGGTACCTTATTAAAAATAATCTTCTTAAAAAATATCTGTTTTGAAAATTACCTCTCAAAACAATACATTTTAAAAATTTGCACTTTAAGCTCTTCAGAGATGATTTTTTTATGGCGAGAAAAAATTACTTATTTTCCCTTTTGCGATTTATTCGTATAAAACGTATTAATACGAATTGAACAAATTAATGTAGGAAGCACGAAACTTCACAAAAAAATGTATGTCAATTTGGGGCCGCTGACCGTTAGAGGTAATTTATGATTGCATGCATACTGGTTCATCACATTTTTCTCAAATGTAACGAATTCGTCTTATATAATTTTTATCGAAATATTTTGTACCATTTTTCAGTTCCTTTTTAGAGTCTGTTTTCAGGAAAAACTTTGGTCCATGTGTTGAATAGAAAAAATCGTACATTGGAAATAAACATTACCAGTGCATCCACACCAAAAAAGTTTTACTTCTCTCATTGAGAGATTCTGTAGTGAATAAATGATTATAACATTTTTTAATTTATTTATACTATTTAATATTGATAGTAACTATAATAATAAAGAACTAAATGTCCATATATGTGGCCAAGGGCGTGAAGAGCTGTAAAAAGTATATTAGAAAAATTACTCTTTTATGTTCGTATTTAAGAACTTCAATTTGTTCAGGCATAATAATACCATGTTCAGACATGTACCTTAATTGAGGCAATCAAGTTTTAAATTGACTTTGATGTTCACAAATATCCAATTTAGACTCAATTAGTTTACTTAAAAACTTTGAATATTTTAATAAAAAATTCATCTGATTACATATTATATATAATATATTTTAGCAACTTTTCATACAAACTATGTTTCTAAGAGGTCTACATATTTTTAAATGTGTATTAAAGAAATATTATTCATTTAATTTTGACATTGTACAGAATTTTGTCACATAAGTATACTTTACAAGGATCGCTTGGGGAATTTCACTCAATTTATTGTACAATTTAGTAATAATTTTTCAATCCATTATTATTGTTAAATTGAGCTTAATTGAGTGTAATTGCGTTAATTTTCTAATTGAGTAATTAAAGTGCATGTCTGAACATATTATAAAGTCCATTTATTATAAATGTAATGTATTGATTCGTATCTAAGTATATACAAAAATAAAATATACCGAACGGTAAAAAGAAGGAGCTTGGATGCCTTCTCGAAGCCCTCTATATTCCTTCATTTGGATACGCAAAGCCTGTTCGTTCTCTTCCATACTCATACAAGCATATTTTTTACATATGTTATCATTCCGAGGTAGGCATTCAAAAGAATTTTCGTTTTTTTCAATGCCACACAAATATCTCCTTCAAAGCACAAAATTAGGTTTTATTTCTCTTTATTTCTCAATTTGATCTTGTTCTTATAAAGAAAACTTTGAAATAATTTAACTCTTATCTTCCATTCTAATGTAGCAGAAGTTGGAATATGTATGATATATTTAACGGACCCTTTTGGTTGTCTTCCTTGCAAATTATAGAAAAATTATAATTAGAAGAAAAAAAATCTTCAAGAAGACCTGAAATGAGAAGGTCTTCAACTTTTACCGCTGGGTATTTGATCCAGATATGCCCATATGCACTAGTTTATTGTTCACTATTCACTACATTGATAAATTTTTTGTAGTTGAGAAAAAAACTGAAAGCATTTTTATTTTTATTTGTATTTGTGTGAATTTCTTACAAAATAAAATATTAAAAAATATTAATTACAAAAGGAAGCACGATATTTTTTTTCCTTTTCTATTTATTTATATTATTTTATTATTATAAATTTTTTTTAATCGGATGGTTAAACTATCATATTATCAGAGAATTAAATTTTTTTAATATTTAAAAAATCCAATTATTTATTTGTATTGGGAGTGGAGCAGAATTAAAAAAATCAAAGAGTAAAATAGGGATAAAAAAGGAAACATTTTGTAGCGCTCTTTTCTTATTTAATTCTACGGTAGAATAACAATCAAATTTTAACCACAACAGAATCGATTTTAAAAATATTACCAACTTCATACTCAGCTTCTAAATATACCAAAAAGCAGATGATTTTAATCAAATTTATTTTATTTAAATAATTTTTTGAGAGTTTTTTGCGTTCTCTAAAATTAACTGTGAAAGATATAGAAATAAAAAATTTGGGTAAAATCGCAAAGAAAATTTTTACTGTAATACTTATAATACAGATGCGGTTTATTTTAAGCCATATTACGTCGTCAGAAAATCATTTTGGTGAAAATGAAATGTAGAGGAATTTCAATATAAGCTATCAATATGTATAATTGACTTCATAAAGAAGAGAGTGTGTAATTACACTGGCCATTCAAATGATAATACGGAAACAGTCTGGCAATTGCGACATGAGTCCTTTCCTCATAAATTCTATCATTTTAGTGTATTCATCATGTCTTGCGATATATATGTAAGTATGTGTCAATGAAACAATTCAATTGCTGCATAAGACATTTCTTGAAGTATACTTTAAGTTTTTCGGGAGCAAAACCATGCCTGTAAATCATGCTATTTAACACCATAGAAGGTGTATGCCTCAACTAGCTCACATACTTCTTGCAAATAAAATACAAACTTTTAAAGTCATTATGTTGTTTAGTTGGCTCATTTAGTTGGTTATTTGGCTTACGTAACTGCCTATAGAGCAATCAAGTAGAATCAGTTAATTCCGTTTTAAGTAAGACCACTACTTATTCCTGTCAATGTATTAGGTGTGGCATCCGCACTGTCGCACTAAGATACCTAATAAGGTAATCCAAAAGGTTGTCTAGTATATGGTTGCTCTGCGAAGACGAAAAATCGTCTCTTCAGAGGAAGAATGCATTACATAGAAGCTCTAGTCTTCTGCCATGCCTACCCATCGCTCAGTGACCCGCCACCAAGTCATTATAACGTGGTCTGTTCAAGTATCCGGATATGTTGCCCCTAATTGAGTAAAGTGGTATTGCGATCAATAGAGCATTCAGCTTGCATAGTTCATCTGCTCTTACGCTGCCAAAAAGTTTCTATGTGGAATGATCCATATAAGAGTAACGTTAGCCCGACATTCTGCTTTAAAACAATAATCAGTAGTGGAAAAAAGAACATGTTCATTTCTAAATATTATTGCACATATGTAAATCATGTAAGTATGTCACATGTTTTCCACTCAACTTTATTTCGGGGTTGGATACTACCCTTTTTCAAATGTGTTAACTGCAACCATTTTTGTTCTATTGTGAGCTGTAAAAAGGCATCATATTACGAGAGTATCGTTAACCATTTGTATGGCTACATTTTTTTATAAATGAAAATGTCATTATTAATTTCTCTTTCATTTATGATATTGGCATTTAAAGTCGCAAAAAATGTAAGGAATAAATAAATTACTGTCACTACCGGGTGTAATATAAAGTGAACATAATTTGTGAGTGTAAAGGCATTAAGTATGTAAAAACAAAACTGTTGAGTAAGATAAAGTACAATAATATAAAAATTGTCCTTGTATGATAAAAGTTTAGGTTGAAATTATGAATAAAATAACGTCTTTTTAAAAAAGATGAAGCAAAACACATAAGTCATACCAAAAAATATATAAAATTGTTTGCATACATACGTACATATAGCATATAGCATAAATAATTACATATTTATTAATTAAATATACAATATATAGAAGACAAGAGAATTTATTGCCATGTTTTAATATTAAATAATTACGATAATAAAAAATAGGACATGTAGTTATGTATGTATTTATATTGCATTTTAAATATACATACAAGTACATGAATTTTAAAAAGGATACTCACAGTTTTTACTTCCTAAAAGAACACAAGAACAAATATCCAATTAAAATAATGTTAATGGATTCAGTCCACGTAAATAATATACATCTGATATAAATACACGTAATTATATAATGTTAAACTGCAATTTGAGTGTCCTTTATCCATTATTGTAAACAAATGTCAAACCATATTTAAAAAAAAAAACATTTAGTTAAAAGCATGTAGACTATATGGAAAAAAATTTCAAATGTATAAAAGTATAAATTAGAATTAATTAAAATAATAAAAAACTTAAGAAGAAATTAAAAAAACATTTAAAATGTACAATGTATAATAAGTAAGTGAAATTATAACGATATACTTATAAAAAATAATAAAAGAAGACAAATTCAAAATATATATAAAAAAAACTGTTTTCTTAGAAAGTTACTTGCAGTTGGGAAAATTATAATTGAGTTCACATTTCATAGGTTTGTATGGATTGTTGGATTTTGTATGAATGCATACATGCAAATATTAATGGCCAAAACCGTGCACAAAATTAATTCTGTTAAGAATACTCGTATGTCAGTATGTCTTCTAGTGTTTGTGTTCTCTTTTTACTTTTGTACTTATGGCGTTTTCTTTTCTGACAAAAATGTTACACATATTTTACCCTTTCTGCATGTTTGTGTTCTTCTTAAAAAAAACCCTGTGGCAGTGAATAAGAAAACATATTTTATATAAAGAAATTATTTCAAACGAGTAACTTGATGAGCATGTAAATGATCATTGAAGTCTTCATGTACGACACCAGATAAAAAATATTTAATTTTTAGGTCTTACTTACCACGTTATTTACATTAGCGTGTTCGTTTGGCAACCATTTCATTCAAAACTTTAAAAGAGCTGCATCAACTTAAAGTTGAAAGTCCATACACCGCGCTCTACGCTTTTCCACGTTCACGTCTGTCAAAATAAGTAGATTCAGAATAGTTGTATGATGCCTTGACGCGTATTTTTTAAGCTTCTTGCGAACAGGTCAATTAATTTTAATAGCTAAAGAAAGCGTCGCATCTAACTTAAAATGCAGAAAGTCGTATAATGCGCAGAATTCTCTAACGCAAGAGAGAACGCGTCGTGTGGACAGTGGTTCAGTTTAACTTCGTACGGTTTCAGCGTGCCATTTTTTGAAATTTTCTTTTCTAAAATATAACTAAGATGTTTAATCACCTCTAGTCTTAGTGAGCAATGTTACTTTACTTCTATTTTAAATAAAGGTATCACACTTCCTTGGATCCGGGCCAAGTATGCTCATAACTCAAATGTATTAAGACTCACCAATGGTGACAGACGAGTAGTCTCTAGTTGGAGAAAAGTTCCAAGTCGATTTCAGCGAATGTTGTGAAACACCAACAACCCGTTGTGAGTATAATATTCCTTAGTTTCAACTTTCTTAGCCGATTATTAGACTGATTTTTTATCATGAGCCTATTTTTTCATTACAGTTGTGTCTTTCTTCCGACTCGGTTTGCTTAAATTTGGAACTATTTGATATATGGGATGACGGAAAATCGTTCAAAATATTTAATCACACTTCCTTTGTCTTTTACTGTCTCTTTCATATTAATTTTGTTACAAAATTTCCAAATTATGCTTTACATTGACTATTTGCATAACTTTGGATATGCTAATGTTTTGCTTTCTGATTCTATGAAATTCATAATCGGTTCAAGGGTGTACAAACATCAAAAATAGAGACAATATGATAACATTCGCCTTTTTAAAATCGCATTCAAGTAAAAATTCCTTTAATAATTTCTTTTATTTGCTTCATTTTTTTTCGTTTCATTGCTACTTATAATTTTATTTGCAATTTTGCTTACTTCCTGTTTCACAGTATTTCTTATCAATTTCTAATCAATTAATTTTAAAATTCAACTATAATTTTCGTGATGTATGTAGACTTAATTACTTAATTAATAATTACAATGCAAAGTTAGTTTTTTAGGCGTTTAGTTTTGCTAATATTTTCTCTCAATTTAAATTTGCGTCTACTTTAGATGGAAAAAAATATTGAAGTTTCGTATTTTTTTTTCTTTGTTTTATATATTTTTACTCGTATCATTATATTTATATGCAAAAAGATAAATTTTTGTATGTTCAAAAATATTGCATTAATTGCCTACAGTAATTGGTGTTGTGGAAATTTTTTATAAGAAAATAAATTAATTAGAAATAAAAAAGAAAAGCTAATGTTTAACCACAATTTGTTATCCTTATTAACTTGATTTTTTTAATACATGCTAGGAAGATATTGTAGTTACATTATCGTTATATATATATATATATATATATATATATATATATATATATATATATATATATATATATATATATATATATATATATATATATATATATATATATATATATATATTTTTAAGAAAAGTAAAGTAGTAAAAATTTATATCTCTGTCCTTAAGTAGTATTATTTTAGAGTTAGTATATATACTTGACTTTTTACGTTTTCTTCTTAAAATATTTTGTTTAATTACCTTTAATTTAAAATAGCATCTACTAATTATTTATATATGTATAAAAAATTGTCTTGTGCTTTTTATAATATTTGAGTTGGTTGCATTTTTTTGGCCAATTTCTGTACTTGTATAACATCGAATAATAATGCTGAAAGAACAAGATAGGCGGGCAATTAGTTTCTTATTATCACTCGCATGCCACATAAAATTTATGCAATAATAACTTTAGGGCATAATTTCAAATAAAATTTAAATTTTGAGATATGATGGAAGAGATTTTTAAAGTATCAATATGATATGAAATATTCCAGGGGCTATTTTACGGCATTTGATATCGATCGAAATTTCTTAGAAAATTATAGTGAAGTCTATTAAAGTATCATTGGATATCGAATGATGTGATTTGCAATCCGGTCTTGTTTAAAACAAAAACGTAATAAAATAATTTACGAAGAAAATATTTTGATGCATTTTTAGTCATGATTTAGATTATTAAAAAATAAAATCGTAGTCCCATTTCTGAATATAATCTAAATTCATAATCTTAATTTTTATATAAGGTAGCATTAAGACGTAAAACAAACAGCATGTTCACTCCAAAAAATAAATAAATATTTAATATTGAAATTTATTATTCGGGATATTCTCCCCAACTAATCGTTGAAACAATTAGAGTTTTTGCAAAATACATTGTTTGTTGTCTATCAAAATAAAATATAGAATAAGGAAAATATAGAAAATATATTAATATATTAATATAAATAGAAAATATAGAATAAGAAAGTTATTGAACAGATCATTTCGGATTTAAATTTCAATGTAAAGCTTCTGCATTTTGAAAAATAAAATGAGTTATGTTTGTGAATGCAATACTGCAGATCAGCACAGTAATTTAAAATGCTCTTAACTGCAACAATGAAGCAGATGGTGTCTGAAAATAAAAGCCACTTCACGTCAAGCGGACAATTCCGAAAATCCTGAATATGTGGTATGACTGTAGATATGAATGACTATACAAAATATTTTCTTTATGATGTTTATTTGTCGAGTTATAGGGTGGTAGAGAGATGTAATTTTTGAGATTTCGTTTAATTTTTCTTTTTTCAAACAAAAAAAAATTAAGGCCAGTGACGGACTCTTTTACGAAATTGTTTAATCTTTTAAAAGAAATTAAATTTTAGAAAATTTTCTTCTTGTGCGAAACCGGGAAACAATTTCAAACTAAAATTTTTATCACTTCGCGACACCATTTTTATTATTTTTAAGCCGGAATTAACCTAGTACCCTCATTATACTGTAAAACTTGAAAAAAGTTATTGAAAAAAATTGGCTTAAAAAACACTCATATTTAATATAAATTTTTGTACCTGCATGTCGCACTGCGAAACCATAAGTGACGCATTTAAATTCCAATTTTGTAACTTAACCTCAATATTTTAATTTTTTTTATTCGAAATTATGTGATGTGGGATATGTATTAGTTTAAAATTAGGTAAGCAATTTTAAAATGTTTATGCATTTAAAAAGTAATGTAATGATATCGTACAGTAAATTACACACGTAATGCTGTATTTTGTTTGAATTTCATTAACAACATTGTAGCACCCTATAACTCGACAAATAAACATTAAACTAAAACAAATATTATGTGCACACATTCATATCTACTGGAAGTACCGTCATGCAAAATGTCGCGGATTTTTAGAAATACAATTTTTGGGTTGTCCCCTTCATATGAAATATCTCATGTGTTAAATACGGGTCATGTACAATAGTTTCATAATAAATGAGCATCATTTGATTTGTATCAGTATAGCGGGTAATTTGTTTTCGTGTTACAATGCAACACTGCATTTACGAACGTACCCATATAAAGTAATTAATAAGCAATTGTGTAGTATTTCCTTTCCTTCGATGAAATTTTAGCTATTTTTAGTTGTCATATTATTTATTCTTACTATTATTATTATCATAATTATTTTAATTATCCCAGTTTTACTGTATTATTGCCTTAATAACTATTATTATTAATGTTATATGATATGTTCTATATAAGATATGAAGGGAACTTCAAACAATACTCTTTTCAATTCCCTTTTAACAATAAATATTTTTATATAATGCGAACATTTTATACCGTAATGATGAGGATAAACGAACTCTTGTTCGTCTATTCTGGTCATTTCGTTTTAAACATTAAAGTATGTGTGCTGAAGATCGATCGATTTCAAAACAATCGTTTTGATGAACTTAGATAGTTTTTGAGAATAATTTTTATCCAATTTCAGGTTTTTAGATTTCAAAATAGAAGCCAAAAGATTAAATAAAAACACTAATGTATTGGCCAAAAATTTATATTCGAAATTCTTCACAAGATTTAAAAACGATTTACTTGAAATGCCTGATTGATTACATCTTTAACTAATCACTAGAAAGAAGCAGAAATGAACACCAGAAGTCTTGATGGAGTAAGCGAACGCCGTTCTAATATTACGCTCTATGATTACGAAAATTTAATGGATAGTTTAAAAAATTTGCTTTTGATTTATAAGACGTGGATTTAAATAACTTGCTACAAATGTTTATATTCAAGGCTTCGATAGTTGTGTGTTGTTTTATTGTGAGCTAAAGATCCGAACCATTAAAGAAACATTGATAAAACGTTTCTGAGAACTCAAGAAGCGAGTAATACATAAGTAATACATACAAATTATCTATGACTTGTGCAAATTTATTTGGAAAATCAATTGGTCCTAATGGCAATACGCACAAATAAATATCCACTTTCTTGTTCTTTCAGATATATTTTTTAAGTTAAATACAATATATTTTGTTTTGTTGTTAATAGAAGCAAAAAATAGTGTGTATTTATTGTTGGTTTTCTGTTTTCTTCAATTTGATTTTAAAGCTGTTGTTTATTTTATTAAATCAAAACAAACTGAATTGGAAAAAAATTATGAATTATACAACAGTTGCTTAAAATTTAAAATATTAAAAATACGCAATTAAGGTAGGCTTGATTGAATTTCTTTTAGATTTTGTAGTAATTTGTAAAGGTCATGCTTTAGTAATAAATAAATAATTAATAACTTTGTTTAAATAAAAAGCAATGTTTTTTTATTAGTAATAAAATAATTAACAAAAAAATAATAAATAAAAATAAATAATTATAAGAACAGTTTAATAATTTAAAAAAGCTTTTTCAAAACAAAGAATTAGCTTTTCGTTTTATATAGGTATATAAATGTAATAATAATTAAATAAGTTGTTGTTGTAAAAACCAACCGAGATCCTGCTCTGTTGAGACTTAACACTTTCATTAAAAGAACAATAAAAATAAAGCAATATTTCCATTTTTAATCGATAATATTCAAAAACTTCAAAAACAAAAGATTTTTATCTTGTTATTCTTATTTTCAAATCATCTCTTCGTTTCAAAATTATTTTTTAACTAAAATTATATTGAGAAAATTTCAAATAAAAACAAACAAAAAAAATAAAACGAATCAAGATTAAGAACAAAATATTGTTCATAAAATATTAACATTTATAAAATAAGTCAAATTTTTAATATCTAACAATTGCAAAAATCAAGAATGTGTACAAAAATAAAAACAAACAAAAAACAGAATAACATAGATTTATCGTGAGCCTAAAAACGATTAGTTGTCTTGGAACATTGTGATGTAACATGTTTTATTAACAAAAATTTTAATTTATTACAACGAAAATTAAATAAAACTATTTTTATATGAACTCAACTAACGTAAGCTCTTTCTTCATTTATATATATTTAAAACTAAAACCTAAATAAAAAAATTTAACAACTTAAATTCTAATAATAACACTTTGTATTATTTGTCTAAATTTGTCATCACAATGTTGCATAAAATGAGGCCCATAATTTACAATATAGTTAAATTATATGTATAAAGTACATTAATTATTAATTGTAACTTTGAGTTAGAAAAATATCATACATTTTTAATTATGAATAAATTTTTATCTAGATCAAGAAATTACATTTCCTTGAATAAACGTTTGTGTTTTTTTGTTTCGTTAAACAATGCTTATTATTTATGTCTGAATTATAATTTAAAGGATTTCCTTATTTCCTATATAAAAATTAAAAAGGAAACCCCTTATTGATTGTTTTAATTTTCGTTTTTCATTGATTTGGAGTCAAAGAAGGGATTTCGGTCTTATTTGATATTATGTAATTAAAAAAGCGTTTTTAAAGATAAATAAAAGTACTTATGAAGTATTTTTCTTACACTTTTATCCCTCATACATTTTTCTTAAATATGTTTAACATATTATCTGCTCAACAGTTTGATCCCTTCTTTTTATCTTATTCTTGTAAAGTTGTTTGTGTTTCACTATCAATTGTGTGATTTGCCATTATTAGTTCTCGTTCTTGTCTATCGTCATTATTATCGTTGCCTGCAGCAGACCCACTAACGGTTGATCCAATTGAATTACTAACAACGCCTACCAGTGACGTGCCCTGCCCACTCCCTCCACCACCACCACCGGCCCTACGATCTGTCCAATTAGGCCTGTCCTAGAGGGGATGCAGCTTGGTGGTGTGTACGGTTAGAGCGCTACGTTGGGTAAATCGTTTTTCACAATAGGGGCATGTGTAGGGTTTTTCACCGGTGTGTGTGCGTATATGTTTGGTTAAATAATCCTTAACACTAAAGGCCTTTTCACAGTAACTGCATTGAAAAGGTTTCTCACCTATAAAATATGCAAATGAATAAAATATCACAATTATTTACCGAAAATGTTTATTTTGAACTTTTTATTAATATTGAAAACAATTGAAGTCTTGCATAGTTAGTGGTGGATATAAAAAGGATTTAGTGACATGCAAAGCTATTATTTTCTTATGTAACAAAATGTTTTACAGAATATAAAATATAAAAATTCATATTCATAATTCCAACTATAGAAATAGTGAACCAATTCGACACTATTTCTCTTTACAAATACAACTATTTACACTAATCTAGTTTAGCAAACAATAGAACTTCTGGTTAAGCAGAATCTATAACACAGTCTATAACTGGTTATAAAAGACTATTTTAAACAGTTCGAGAAGAACTTCTTTCTGACACTTTTTCTTATAAAATGAAAATCGATCAATTTCAAAATAAACGTTTTAGAACAGTATGACTTTCGATGCATTTAGAAAATCATTTCCGATGGAGCCTACAATTTTTATATTTGAAAAATCAGACGAAAGGATGACATTAAAACAATAGAAATGAATTTTGAAAATATATTTATAAAGATCACTGGACAAAAGTATTAAACCGTATTTGAAAATAAACCCAAATGGAAACTACTTAGCACATCGATTTGAAAATCGATTTCCATACGAGTATACTCAATTTTATTTTTCTACTACATTTTTTATTTACTCTCCTCAAAAGCACGTTTAACTTTGGTATGTCTTTTTTTCAGTAGGATACAACGAGAAACATTATGACATTAAGCTTGCTTTAATATCACAACAATAATAGATTGAAGCAACATTCGATTATGGATATAATATTTGTATCACATGTAATCGCTGCTAAATAAAAATACGTATTTTCAAAGAGCTCAAGCCAAACTCTTTTGTTTTGAAAATCACTTAAGAAATTGAGTTACAAGTTTCACAGAAGTTATGGTCCATGCCACCTAAAGACAAGAGATATCGCTTAATTTGGACATACGCCGACTTTAAGGTCATAAGATATTTTAATATCTTTTGAAAACGTTTCTAAAGCAAGCAAAGGAATAACATTCTCTCATTAGATACGTATTTATAAAATCTTTCACTTAACACATGTTTCAAACTTTTACAGGACTAATGATGGCTTGATGTATTCGAAAAAAAACAAAGAATTTAAAATCTTTAATCAATTCGAAAATGATTTGTTAACATTTGTACAAGGTATATAGTTTAATTAATATAATAATTAGTTCCTAAATTGACAAGTTCTTATGAATATAAAATTTTTTATTAATTATATCTTATTTAAGTGAGCTTTAGGTGTTTTTATTAAAAACAAAAAAATTATTTATTCAATATTTCGGCGGCCAATATTTCAGGAAGAAAACTCTCAAAGAGGCGTTTAAATATTGAATAAAATAAATTAGTTTGCTTTTTAGTAAAAAGTCTTAAAGCTCGTTTATTAAATAAGATATATATTAAAAGAAAAACGTTGAAAGAATAGTGTTAATTAAATAAAAATTTGTATTGTAATCCTTCTTAGAAAGTTTTCATGAATTTTATAAAATCTATAGTATATTATTACTAAAATTAGACTTGATGTGGTGATTGTGGAGGTGATTAGGTGAGAAATGCGTATAAATATTCTTTTTTTCAAAAATCAAAATTATTTCAAGTAGAATAACGATGACAACTAATTCTGTCTGTTCAACTATTTCTTTTTATCGCAGAATATTTATCACATATTATTTGTAAAGATGGAATAGAAAAAGATTGATGATAATAACAAACATTATTTTTAGCCAAACATGGAAATAAATTTGAGTTGGTTGATTAATTGAATATTAAAAATATAAATATAATAATTAAACATACAACTACGCCATGAGGAAATGGTAGTGTGTAAGAGATGATTTGAATGAATTGATTTATTTTGTGATATAAAAAAAACCTAAAATTTCATATCGAAAATTTTTACTCTGAAATTGTGAATGTAAATCTGAGTTTGATGGAAATGTAAAAATTGCTTCTATTGATTTTCATATGTGAAAATTAATAAACTCAATGTGAACAGTTTGCGAAAGTAATTCTTATTCAGTGCTTATTAAAAAAGAATTGCATTTTAATGATTATTGTTTTTTAATTTTGATTTGAAAATTTTGTTTTGTTTGAATTACGATTGTTGGCTGACTGATTGTTGATTGAAATTGAAACTGAGTTTGATTTGGCTGATTAATTTATCTGAGTTTTCATTTGAAAATATTATATTCTCTCACCCGTGTGAGTTGTTAAATGTTTGTTCAAGTAGTCCTTGACTGTGAACGCCCTGCCACAATAGCCACATCTAAAGGGTTTCTCACCTGTGTGTATGCGCGTGTGCTGCTTTAATGTGTTCGATTGTGTGAAAGATTTGCCGCAATATGAGCATGTATAGGGGCGTTCTTTCGGCGTGAGTCTAGTTTAAAAAAAAAATAAAAAATTAATCAAAAATTACGAATAATGTGAATAATAATTCAAAAATGTTTGCTATAAATATCTGGATTTTGAATAAAAATCGTATATGTGTACATTTAGTTTAACAGATTTGCTTTAATCCAGAGATTTACACCATTAAGAAATTCAAAATTATCAATATCTATTTTAACAACAAGTATAGCAATACTGATAATAAAAATATCATTACTCTGCTTCTCCAGTATGCACCTTGCGGTGCATAGCCAATGTACCAGGTGTTTTAAATGTCTTTGGGCAATCGGGACACTTATGACGAACTTTATTTACTCCACACACCACTGTTGTCGAAGTATTGTTAATAATACCGCTATTTGATAGGACGGCAGCAGCGGTATGGGCTGCGCTAACAACAACGCTTGTTGCTGCAGCCGATGTTTGCTGGATGGTATAGACGGGTACCGATGATGGCGAACCTTCAATACCATCCCCATTGCTCGGTTCTGTTTTAATTATCACATGCGGGTGCATCACAGTAGCAGTACCATTTACACTTTTGTTCAGTTTTACTGTTATGGGCGGAACTTTTAGCTCGACATCCTCGTGCACATCATCATGATGGTGTGTTTGCTGATGTTGTTGTTCTTGCAGCTGCTGCTGCTGGTGAGCCAGAGCTACTTGCTGTTGGTATTGCCGTTGTGTCAAGTCGTGATTCGGTAATTTCATATCATGCGGAGCCATTGATGGCATATTTTCAGGCGTTTGGGGCTCATAGCCCGGTTGACTAGCTGCTATGGCGGAGGCTGTGCAAACTGAACCACAATGCAGACACTTATACTCATTGGCTTCCTGAAGGGCAGCAGCCGAGATACCATAAAAGCTGCACGCCGGACAACGAGCTAAAAACGCAGGCGCCTGGTGGACCAGCCGATGATGATCGTCCAGCTCCTGCTCTGAAGAGAATTTTTCATCACAACTGTGGCAGGGGAAGTCAATTTTCATTGAATCGGCTACGCCGGTAGCTACATGATGTGGCGCCAATAGTATGCTGCCACCACCCACTCCAGCTACCACACTAAGACCACCATGGCAGAGGTGCATGTGCTCAGTGGCTTGTTGAGGTCCTTCAAATTGTTGTCCACACATTGGACAAAAATGAGATGTAGCTACGATGGCGGGGTCCATGCTCAAATTCGGCAAAAACGATGTCTTGAGTGCGTCCATGGTGACGGGCGACTGGGCTCGACTATGCTCGGGTCGTGGTAAACGTATTTCCTGGGCATTGGAAGGAGATTTTAGCATGACGTCTCAACAAAGATTTTTTAATAAACTCAGAGCTTTTAAACACAAGCGTATGCTAAGCGCAGCTGTTAGTGCGTGGTTAGTATGGGCCTCGAGCTTAGAACCCTTATTTGTTTTTGTTTTAACGTTTCGTAAAATTCATGCAAAAATAATAAGAGAACATATTTAATTGTTAGTTTAAAGTATGAAACAAATAATTGTAATAAAGGTTTACTTTTAATATCATTAAATTTAAATAAGAAGCAAAATTCCTTTTTCATTCTCATCCATTCATACATAAGTATGTATGTATGTATGTATGTACATATGTAAATATGTGAGATGGGAAGTGTTATTTGTTTTGCATATGGATGCTTTTAGATATTTTATAAAGTTATTCAAATAAAAACGTTTGAATTTATTTAAAAATTAATCAGATTCAATTCAAAGTTCTAAAACAGTGAATGAAGTTAGCTTTTAGACAGATTTTGTGAGGTTTATCGAAATTCCCACTTAAATGAAGCCTAAAATATACATTCAGTCGGACACTTTAAAACATACAATTTCTTCATTATAATTGTAAACAATGCAAACAAAATCCTATCAGAAAATCTCCTGTCTATCTCTATTCATCCAACTCTATACCCATGCAATCAGATCCCCCGTTTGCACAACGGCAATAGCTGATGGATAATGACAATAAAAGAGAGTCAACCAACGACAATAAATAAATAAATAATAAAAAACAAAAATACATAACAGAAGTAAAGAAAAAAAAGAAATCTTTTGTAGTAGTAGATTTTGAAGGTGGCCCCCTACCTCCTATAATTATCACCAACACAACGACATCATCAACAACAAACAACATCATCACATCAGACGGACGGGCGAAAGAACGAGCACATACATCGACGACACTCTTCTTTTTACACTCACACTTGAGATGACTGATTTCACCAACACTCATATACTGTGTGATGCACATAGCCATCCACAAACACTTGCTCACTTACATACATACATTCATACATACCTCTGACAAGAACAACAAAATATATAGTATACAATTCAAAACACATTCACGGTTTTCTTTCTTTTTTCCTTATCTTTTTATATTCCCTCTATTTTATTCTCAATTTTTACAGACCAATTTGAAAATTTTCACTTTAATTTACTCCTCAGCATTGTATTAGGAAAAATCTGCGGAAGCAGTAGCAATAGCTGAACAAGAAGTACTTTTTCCATGACCCTTCACGAAAAAAGGATCCTTTTATTGTTCTTTATTTTCATTTTCGATAGAGCTCATTGACTGGATAACAAACTTACCAAAAAAGTGTTTAAGCTATTTACATTTAATCAAATCACTTTACTTCATCTCTTTGGCGCTACTTAGTCTAAAATGATCACAACACTAGCCAATTTGATTTTTTATGACTTATTATTTCACTTTTCAACAAATATGCAAATATTACTACAATTCTATTCTATATTCAATAAAAAAATACATGGTTGCATTAGCTAGAAGTGATGCACACTTTTCATTCGAAATTAGTCCTAAGGTTAATAAGCGTTTCATGTCATTGGACATATTCAGACGGGCTTAATTATGTTGGCATAAAAAGGCAGCTAGTTGGTAAATTCGGTGAAGAGAGCGGTTTTTGCTTGGCATAATTTTTCAATCAGCTATAACCCCGCATAACGCAGCACAAAACTAATCCATACACACTTACTTGAATAAAAAACACAAATACGCACAAAAATTATTCTCGTCTAAATATGCCCATTGAAAATTATATGAATCTACATTAGTTTTATTAATATCAATATTTATCAAATTTGTTATTCGAGATATTCTCTAAAATAATTATTTAAAATTTTGTTGTTTGTTGTTGGCTTAGCTGAGTATATGCCTGCATTTTATTGGCTAAAAGGTACTTATGATATGGTTAGCGCCAATGCAATTCAGGTTAAGCCAACAACAAACAATAAAATATTAAATTTTTATTAATATCGCTATATAT
The DNA here is from genome assembly GCA_963681545.1 of Germaria angustata. Classification (NCBI taxonomy): domain Eukaryota; kingdom Metazoa; phylum Arthropoda; class Insecta; order Diptera; family Tachinidae; genus Germaria; species Germaria angustata. The sequence continues at coordinate 13,194,315 of OY812999.1, read as the reverse complement.
TAGATTACATTTTTCTATCACAAAGTTAATAAATAGTAGGATAGAGCAATATATTTTTGCAGAAAGTTCGGATATTGGAAATACCCAATAAGAGAAAGGGAAAGTTCTTGGAACTTGTGTAGACATGGTTATACTTGAATTTTGTTTTGAATGTGATTACATATGCAAGTTAAGATATAATTTAAATAATGGAGAAAGATAATTAATGTTATGTGTACAATGTCTCGCTGAAAGATTAATGACAAGTCGAAAATTTATAAAAAATTTGATAGTCTAAGTTTTTCATTTGTTTTGGTTATTTATTTATTTTTATTATTATTATTATTTTTTTTTTGATACCATTGGAATATGTTCTTTGCTTTCAACTTTTGTTCTGCTCTTTTTGACAATAAGTATAGATAGTGTTACATTTGTTGTATTATGAGTTTCCTTGATTAGTTTGTCTTGCCTGTTTTATACGAATACACCTACCTATTATTAATATGCTTTGGATGATGCGATAACAAAACATCTTAGCAATAATGTTTCTAGAGCGAGAATCGAGTTTATTGGTTTGACAGCACTTATTGTAAAATGTAAGAGATTTAAATATTTAGATGACAGTACTTCTCTGATTGAAATAGTGGTTAGGAAATTGGATAAAATTTCACAAAGGGAGCGTAATAGTCAAAAAATTGGAATATGTGTTCGTAATAGATAAACATCATAAAACCTTATACAATGTACAGGTTTCTTAGAACTTAATGCTTGTGTATGTAAAACGAAGTAGAAATTCGTTTTTTTATTTGCATAAGAAACAAAGCAATTTCGAGTTTTTTTATTGTTGTTTTCAATACAAATAGACGAAACTAATTTTCCCTTCATTTTACATAATCAGAGAGTTAAGTAATATGATATGAGATTCGTTTTCATAATATACTGATGTTCATAATTTTTGCTCTATCAATACTTTACTAAAGATATATAAAATTTACATGTACTGATTTTCCGAATTTGAACACAAACCGTAAAGTTCATTATTTAACCTCTGCTATTCTCCCGAAACATCATGTATATCAATTGAACATAATATAGTTCTACAATTACCCTAATTCGGCCTGAATAAATATACATTATTAATAATATGAATAAAAGTAATAAAAATAATGGTGTGTTGCGTAAGAAGCAGAATTTATATCCTTGGCGACGGCATTTTGAAAATAAAGTTAACTATAAAGTTGCGCTCAAGCATGAAGGGAATAAATTATAAAAAGGGAATTGATAATATCAGGCTCTCACTCAATTGGTATGTTGTAAAAGAGGACATAGCAGCTCTGTTATTATTAACCAAATAAGAACTGATTTATCTGTCAGTTTGACAATTGTGACGGCTGCAAATAACACAGCCAACTTCACGTCAGGAAACTGTGTTATCGACTACTTCCTTTCTAGTTTATTTCTTAAAGGTATGCGTATTAAAAATATTTCGCTGTTAAAAAAAATCAGAATAAATCATGTTCATTTCATGATAAAGTACATATAGTCAAGATTTAACATATAATGTACACATTCATAAAACTGAAGTATTAAATCTAATTAATTTCACTCTATATTCTCAATGTTTTTTGGCGTTTGAAAATCAACTATGACAATTTTACTTTGCGTTTACAATTGTTATTTGTGTGGCTGCTTACTTTGTGCTTATCATTGGTGTCTCCAAATTGAATGGATTATAAATTCTTATCTATCTGTGAGTAGCCGACAAAATGGTTCAACGTTTGACTTTAAGAAGGCGTCTTTCTTACAATACCAAATCCAACAGAAGACGTATGTAAGTAAACAATGTATTTGCATATTAAACTGTGGCTCCATTCTTGAATGATTGCTAAAGTTTACATAAAAACCGGGTTTGCAGCAAACAAATAATTCAACTTGTTAATTTTTTTAGTGTTCGTACACCTGGTGGTCGTTTGGTTTATCAGTACGTTAAGAAGAACAAGACTGTTCCAAAGTGCGGTCAATGCAAGGAAAAATTAAAAGGCATCCGACCCACTCGCCCCTGTGAACGTAGTCGCTTATCCAAGCGTCAAAAGACTGTCGCTCGCACTTATGGTGGAGTACTTTGCCACGGCTGTTTGCGTGAACGTATTGTTCGTGCTTTCCTCATCGAGGAGCAAAAAATTGTCAAAGCTTTGAAGAGTCAACGCGAAATGCTCGTTAAACCTGTCAAACCCGCAAAGGTAGAAAAGAAACCAGTCAAGGCTTCCGTAAAGGCCACCAGCAAACCAGCGGCCAAGAAGACTGCTCAAAAAGCTACAAGTAAATCCAAGAAGTAAAAATTGGCCGCAGCTTTTGACTGTTTTCTTAAGATTTAAGTAATGTGTTTGATAAAATGAAGTGAAAATTTTCTAAAAAAAAAAAATAATGAGAATTTCAGTATTTTTATTTAACTAAGAAAGTTTGTTAAAAGTTAGTTTGAGACATGAACAAAATCAAAATATTTAGTTACAGCCGATTTATTGCCATTATTAATGTTTTTAATATTTAAAACTAATTACAGTTTGACTGCAGTAAATCGGGATTTATATAACACTAATTTGACATTTTTTTGTGGAAACTATTCAATTCCCATGAGTCGCTTTGCTGAACATGGCCAAAAATTCCTGCATGGAAACAACCGAAGTTGAATTGCCAGATGGTAAAAATTTTTAACGATTCAACCAGGTGCAGTTCTATTATTCCTTTGGTGAAAAGTTAGGCTGGGAATATTTCTGTTTCCCATGACATCGTATTATCAATTAAATATCTTTTGTCTGCTTCCCGGAAGTCAAACATCTAATATAATTTCGAAAATATTCAACGATTTTATAATTTTTTCGAATTAAGATTTATAAATTTTTTGCACTTTAGTATATTCTTCTGTGACGAAATTAGGTTCACATATTCGAAAAAAAAACGTGTACATGCATATGTGTTATAGTCGAACTTATGGGTCAGCCCTGAAACAATGAGAACCTACTTATCGCCCATGTTCTGAGAAACGCATATCGCTGGAAGTTCGCGTTTTCAATCTGAAAACGCCAAACAGGTGTTCTATCAAACGAAAACGCCAGAAATCTGGCGTTTTCAAACCGCTAGCTGAAGCGATCTGGTCATTTTTATTTAAACTGCATTTGAAAGAGAAAATAAAATTATGTAAAATTTAAATTTAATGTTTTGTTTTTATTTGAAGAAAAACTTTTAAAGTTTTTTCACAATTTTAATTAAAAATATGCAATTTAAAATTTTGCTTTGTTTTTGTCAATTGTCGGTATCATTTGTTTACTTATAAACTGGCGATTTATGCAAACAGCTGGTCGCCAGCAAATCGCTTCGTTTTCGGAACATGCGTTTTAAGCACGATTTGCGATTTGAAAACGTAGCGTATATCAGAACATGGGCGTATGTCTTTTTAGATAGATAATGTAGAAATAGAAAGTTCTATATGGACCTTTATTCGAAGTTAGTCAGTTTTCGAAACAATTATAAAAACTTGACTAAAGCTGAAAATCTAAAAATTATATTTTCATAACGGCAACAATCCAGTTTCGTAACTAAAATAAAAAATTCTTTTCCGCTTTTTTAAAATTTTATCATGGCGTTCTTTATAATTGATTCTGCTTTTTTAAAATTTTATTGACTTTTTTCTGTTGGTGGTCCATTGAAGCTATAACAAATTTGAAATTTTCGATAATTGCACTTATTTCTGAGTTATCCTCTATAAAATTTCAGAAATTTTTACGATATTACTATGTACGTTAGTTTCAAAATGGCTTTTGCTCATTTGAATTCATAATTTGATTCCTTTGTAGTGGCCCAAAGAGAATGATCAAATAGAATACATCTTGACTGACAAGGTAAATTTTTTTTAAGGAAATGACCATGGTGAAGTAACTGCACTGTAGTAGCACTGGGCTGCAAACACAAGAACGAGTATTTTCGTTTGTGTAAAATACATCGTTCTGTTATAAAAAACAAAACTCATATATACAAGTAAACTCTCATGACACGTACACACCAATTCATAAGTTTTCGACAGCTAAAGGTGAAGGTACACAACACGCGTGCCCGTGTTGAACGCGTTGCCGACTTTTTTATGTACCTTGTTATATGAAAATACTCTAGCTCAATTTTTTGACAGAAGTCTACAACACGCTGATGCGAGTAACGCGTGTTATGTACCTTCACCTTAAGTGAACGCAAAAAAGCAGATCAGAATTTTTCACCTGTCGTTGCGATGACACCATATACGTCTAAATCTCTAATGTACTCAAATATGAACTTTAATCGAAAATACAACCTTAAAAGACTACTAAAGATGACATTCATTAAAATTAACCTGTAACTGACATGCAAGTCTCTCAGTTCTGCCATCGGTAGTTTATATGAAAATGGCCGAAGAATTGTTTTGTTGCCGCGTCGGTCGCAATTATTTAACGCGTTTTGTGATATATCTAACCGTCTTTTTGCAATTAAAAACAGGTTGGTGCGCTACTAAACCTATCATAAGTTATAACGAAAATAAAGTTTGTGTAAAAAATCATTAATTATTGGTGAAAACTTAACCGATTTTTAAGGCTTCTCGCCAGTCTTTTTTTAAGGCAAGACATACATAATTGTTTTTGCAATATTGTGTTCTCTCTTGCTCCAGTAAGAATACAAACAGGTGTTGTTATTGTTGTTGGTGAGATTGTCAAACAAAAATGCAATAATAGTGAGAAATGTCATTCTTATAAGATGCAATAGCTTGTTGCAAAAATTGTTATTGTGAATTATATATATATATATATATATATATATATATATATATATATATATATATATATATATATATATATATATATATATATATATATATATATATATATATATATATATACATATAGATTACATCTTATAAGAATGACATTTCTCACTATTATTGGGTTTAATTCATTAACTTGCCAATCGCTATGCTTCAATTTGGTTTTTTATGTCACTTATTAAGCGCTAGATGGCGCAAAATCAGTTAAATCATGTGGAGAGTGTGGTTAATTTCAGAAGACCGTTAAATAATCTCATTCTGAAATTTTATTTGGTTTTTAAATTTTATTGCATTTGTATTTTAAAAAAATTAATAGAGCTGCTGATTAAATTATGGAATACGTACTAATTATTAGATTTTACATGGACTTAAAAATTATTTATTATAAATATTCATTGCATGATATTAAAATATATAATGATTAGAAAAATAATAAGACGAAATGTCTTGTCGCATTAAAAGATGATAAACTGTCCTTTGAACATTGATAACATTTGCTCCAGACATCGTCGTTCACTTAGAAGGTTGTACCATTATTCTTGTTTGTTTCTTCCCCTATATGTTAGGAGTACTATTGCTCACTCATTTTAAATGACTTAATTATGATATTGATATTTATTGACGATGTAATATTGGTAGCAAATACGGAACTAAGAGTGTATTACATAGAATTTTTAGACATGTAGACATATGCTTAGACCAATGGCACACTTTTCACAACATGTGAAAAGTTTTCTAACGTTTGAGAGTTATCTTAAATTGCACCTTTGATATATGTATATTTTTAGAATTATTAAACTCTATAATCCTGTACCTATGAATTGTGGTATCCTTTACAAGGACTGTAATAAATCATCGCCTATTTATAATATCACCCATGGACAATCTTTAGGGGTACAGGCTACCAGGTGTTGCTTTGCCAAGAGAGTTATGTGTCTTTTCTATGGCACACTCAACATCCGAGCGAAAACCTGCAGATTTCGACAATATAAACAGACTTTAGATCGTAATAAATTGTGTTCAATTTCGAATTTTATCTCTACCAGTATGTTGTACTTAGTGGAGAGGGACTCGCCGGGATGTTATAAGGATTATTGTTGTTATTTACTGGTACATTTGCAAAGTTGTCGGAATGGTAAACGTAGCAAGAAAAATAAAATGAATTCATATTCAATATAAATTATTTGTTGTGTTGTTCGTATAAAAGCATTCTATGCCTACCATGAGTATGTATTTTGTAATATTTATATACGAAAGCTAATTCTCATGTTGTATTAGAATGTTTTGCATAAACATATGCTGCTGAATGTTTTATAATTGTCAATTATAATTGTTTGTTGTGTTGTGATTGTACAAAAGCTTCTATAGCTATTTATGCTTTTGTTTTTGTTGATTACAAATAGTAAAATATGATAGAGTTCTGATAGAATTCTCATATATATTTGTAATTGTTTGCATAAGTATACGAGCTTTGAATGCTTTCAATCATGATTTGGCTAAAAGGGTACTGATGATTTGGTTAGCGCCAATGAAATGCAGGCATATACCTAGCTAAGCCAACAACAAACAATAACATATTAATATTTGATACTTAAAAAAATTATTTAATATTTTATTGTTTGTTGTTGGTTTAGCTAGGTGTATGCATGCATTTCATTGGCGCTAACCAAATCATTAGTACCCTTTTAGCCAAATCATGATTGAAAAGCATTGAAGCTCGTATACTTATGCCACAGACTACAAATACTATATGAGAATTCAAACAGAACTCAATCATATTTTTCTATTTGTAATCAACAAAAAACACATAAGTATAATAGCTTTAGAAAGCTTTCGTACAAACACAACACACCAAACAATTATAATTGACTTGCGTCTTTTTGTTTTTCCTTTTTCCGCCTTTATACAATTAATCGCCCTTTGGGTGATAATGAAAGTACTTATAAAGCAAAATTAAAAAAAACAAAATTTATAATAACAATTCCCCTTATCGTGTTTGGCGATTTTCGACTGCAAATTCGACAGTTTGTAATAGACTAAAGATACCGAGCAACATTTTTCTTTAATCTAGTACTAAACGTTGAAGTCGTAGGCGAATTTCGCCAAACAAAATAAGGCCAAATATTTATCAAATTTTCGAGAAACCAATTATATGTACTTACACACACACACACACACACACACACACACACACACACACACACACACACACACACACACACACACACACATATATATATATATATATATAATATATATATATATATATATATATATATATATATATATATATATATATATATATATATATATATATATATATATATATATATATATATATATATATATATATATATATATATATATATATATATATATACATATATATAAAGCCACTTATTATCTAAAGCATCATCAAATAACGCTTTGCGCTAAGCCATTTCAAAGTACTACTTTTCCGAACAGCTTGATGGCGCTAAGCTGTTTACGGTTATAAAGTTCTTTATCTCCTCATAATTTTTTTCTTCAATATTCTCCAATGAAATGTTTGAAATTTACATCACGTTTAATGTGTATTTTTTTCACAGTAAGTTTACAATACTCCAAGGTATTTTTATATACTTTTTGTTGCTTTTATCGATTTAAACGTGAAAGAAATTAAAGTTTATTATTTTTAATTCAATCGAGCCAATCAAAGAGCAAACTTTTTACTTTGTCCATTTGATGCCAGCAAATTGATTTCTTGTTATAAATCACACCAACATATTTCTTATTTTTTTTTTTGTTTATTTGAAGTAACATGTAACATGCCACTAATGGACATGTATGCGATATTTTTGCAATATGTTTTTATTTATTGAATGTATATATATATATATATATATATATATATATATATATATATATATATATATATATATATATATATATATATATAAACCGGAAAACTAACTAACAACAGTAAATGGTTTAAACATTATTAAATCGTTGAAATTGTGTAAAAAAATGACGACATGTATTGAAAAGCCATGTTCCCACATGTACCTTTTCTTCAAAATTGAATATGCAGGATCAAACCCTTATTTCTTAATTTTATCATAAACCTTTTGTTGGATTCTCAAGACCACGCCATTGGTGAATATTATATCTTCGACTTTTGTTATCGGCCATATTTCAAAATCTCTTAATATCGCAACCAAAACAGATTTCATTTCAAGAATGGCAAATTTTTGACCTGGAAAATAAAAACAAACACAAAGTAGTTTATTCTTTGTTTGTTAGTTTTAATTTTAAACTTCTAAACCTAATTCTAAGTACACTCAATGCAAGAACATATATTAATAAAATTAAGTTTTTACTTGTGAACAAAGTGCTCAGATCAGTGGTGGGCAGGGAGCAGAGAAGCAAAAGGTAAACAGCAGTTGTCAATGGTGTTTGAAGTTCCACCTGCAATAACATTCGCATAAAACTACTTGATTATTTTTTGTGGCAAAAAAACATTTCTATGAGAAAAAATAAAATAAAATACGAAAAATCGAATTTTGACGATTCAAAATTCTATGCCATGGCTGAATGCAGTAGTGGTCAATCATAGATTATTCGTATACGTACATGTTTTGGAATTCTCTTTGCTTTGTTTGATATTCCTTTTTTTGTTTTCAATGATTTTACTACTGAAATCGTGAGCAACTTTGATATAGTCATTATGTATGTTTCTTGCAGGATCCAAGATATAAAATACAAAATTCGAAAACATTAGTGGTACATTCAGCCTTTCCACTATTATCTTTTCTATGTCGTGTATGATTTTGCGGTATTCTGAATTTCCACGTATTTTCATTGAATAATAATTTTAGTCAGTTTCAAGTCACTTTTGCAGAAGATGCGTTTTATTTGGTGCTAAAATAGGTGTTGTCAGAATTTTTCCAATGAATTAAATTTATCGCTTTTGAAGTTGTGTTTTTAAATAAACCCGAATTACTTTAAAGTTTTTCGGCTTATTTTATTAAATGCATATTTTGTAATGAACTCTAGGCAAAAACATGTCAATGATGGAAACAAAAATGCACCATATATCTATGGTATAAATAGACTTTAAGCACACTATATTTGATTTTTTTTCTACATTTTGCTGTCGCTGATTGCGAATGAAAAAATCATAAAGTTGAATTTTTTTATGTTGCAACATACTCATTTCTGCGATTTTACTCTGCAATTTTTTATTTATTTATCGAATTTAATCAAGATTGTTACGTTACAACGCAAGAGCGGGCGAACGATTAGTCGAAAGATAGTGGAACGCTTTGTCGAACGAAAGTGGGCGACTGCTTTTCATTGGTTTAAGTATTCTTTCGTAGGCTCGAGTTCAAATATCATTAGACTGCATTAAATGATGATGTTTTTTTTTAATGTTTAATGCTTATGAATGGAAAAAGGGAAGATTAATAGCTTTGACTACCAGCTGGGAGAAGATATGTAGGTTTTCAGTGCCGCCAACCACCCCATCAACAATCAGATCTGACCACTCATTACTATATAAACCAACAATTCGAGAAATTTCTGTTCCTTATCAGTCATATTTTTAGTTACGAACGAAGTTTGTGTACTCTTCAAAAAGCTTCCTCCACTTATTTAAAATTTTTCATATAACAGGTGGCGCCAAAGTTATGTCATAACTTGAACTGGCTGCCATTGCGAGTATGTTATATACTGCTGTCATAAAAAGTTTATTCTTGAGGCTTGTATCGCTCCATGGCTTGTTTACATTATAAATGTCAAATGCAAAAAATGGCAGCCAATTCAAATTACGGCATTTCTTTTGCCCCTTTAAAGCATCTCATATGAAAAAAAATTATTATTGTTGCATTTTATTTCCATTAAATTCCATCTTTATGTTGCCTTTTTAACATTTGTCTTTTTGTCATGCTAATATTTTTCTTTCCTTAGTCCGTTAAATAAAAGTTATTTTCACTTACTTGAATATTTCATTGAAATTTTGCAAAATATTGAAATGAAAGGCGGGCGTAAGAATCTTGCGCCTGAAATGCCATTTATAGTCTAAAATTTTTTACATTTTTTCATTTCACCTGTACGTATTAACAATCCATCGCCCAAAAATGGCTTCAATAAGCCATATATAACACCTTTTGTTATAATAGTTGGACTTAGTAGTATTTCCTCTTCGTCTTCGGCAGTTGTGATGTTGTGGACGGACATAAAAAATAAATGCAATAAATAGCTTTTCTCCTTTGCATGTCTTTTATTTTCACCACAAGACATAAATAGTATTTCTTTAACGCAAAAATTTCTACATCAATTTCAGCTGGTTTTGAAGCGTTTGCATAAACTTAAAATATAATAATAAACTTTGTTTATTACTTTAAACAAATAAACTGTCAAGAGTATTAGGAACAGTGGTAATAAAACAAGAAACCAACACATATTTTTATATACATACGTATTTCGATTTCAAACTGTTATATTTAATACGGTATTGAAAACTGGAACGTTTTTGATTAAACTACAGTTTTCGAACTAAACATACGAGTAAAATATGATTTTTCTAATATAAACAGTAAAGGCCTCATTAGTTTTTACGTTCTTTTCTGTTATGAATCAGCTGTTTTGTTTCTGCTCAATTAGAAATGTGTATATGTGGTTTATTTTTACTTTTTCGTTCTGTTCTGTTGCTAACAATTCTGTAGAAAATAGAATTCAACGTTAAGTGACAGCTTGAAGTACGTATGTATTAGTTTGTTGTCAATCGGAAAATAAAAGAAAATAAAAAATAATTTGTTGTGTGAAAGCTGAACAATTTAATTTTAAAAAATATGTATGTATGTATGTGCTTACAGGAGTGTTATTGAGAGCCTCTCCTCAGGAGATATACGCTGATTAGGCTTTCTTAGCGAACTTTTTATCAATGACAGCAAAACTTCATAAACATTTTTTGTCATACGTGTATGTAGGAAAAATTGTTCTTCATCCATGTCCTTAATTTTCTTGAATACTTTTTGATAGTACCCTGATGATAACCAGTCTTTGTTAACGGGTCTAGCATACCATCTTCGTTGACGATACTTCTTCCGCCCCTTTATTGCTTTGTACATTTTGCAAACATTTAAAAAATGTATCCCTACCATAACATCGTCCACATCCGAAAGTTCAGTGTCAGAATCATTTATAAAATCCATTTTTTATTTGTTTATCTGTTGTATCTGTTTTAATATTAAATTTTTTAGTTTTATTTTCACAATTTCTTTGCATTTGTTTTGATCACTTCTTTATTTAAAAACAGCTGATTCTTTTCACGACAAAAGTAACTAGAAAATATATGCTACAGAAAAGAACGACACAGAACGGCATCATAAAGTGAAAACTAATGAGGCCTTAATTGTTCTGTCGCACGTAATAATAATAATTTGCATTTGTTTGTAAAAAATAATATAAAATATTGATAACAATTATTATTTTTATTCCAACAAATAGTCAAGCAGACAAGATTTAAATACAAATGAGATCAACAGTTTAGCAACAATTAAAAATTCTTTGGAAAAATCACCGCGGATTTTAGCTCTTACCCCATCAGCCTGCGAAATTTAGACTCGATTTCCATCAAAAGTCTTTACTATATTATAATCAGCAAATTAAGCTAGAATACCATTTTCAAATGTCACTTCATTCACAGCTTCTGCTTAGCGTCAGTTTATTTATGTAGCTAATGCTAAACAATGGTTTACCTAGTGGCAAACAACTTAGCGTCAGTTTATTTATGTAGCTAATGCTAAACAATGGTTTACCTAGTGGCAAACAAAAGCTCTGAATGAAATACAATTTTCTTATCTATTGTTAAAATGAGTTTTCATTGATCGCTAAACCAAATCGTCAGTGAATTTTGAGCAATTTAAAAACATTCAACCTCGTATATTTATGCCAAAACAAACAAACACAATATGAGAATTCTCTATTGTATATGAATATTACAAAAAACATCATCATAGTAAGAAAAAGTATAACATTTCTGGCTCTTTCAAATGAATAAAAAAAAAAACAAAATTAAAAGTATAAAACTTATAAGAGAAGAGCATACAATCCTATAAAGCAATTAAGTTTTTTAAATTAAAGCCATAACTAAATTGGCCAACAAAATGTTGTACTTTTATCATTTATGATCATGTTATTTTGTTAAAAAGAGGAAAATAAAAAGAAAACAATTTCCAACCAAATAAAAATTGATTTTGATTTGATTGCTGTAATGTACTATGAAAAATTCGCGATGAATAGAAATGAAAAACTTTCATGTATACAATGAAATTTTTCATTACATTAATGAGCACTTTCACGAACGTACTGAGAAATGTTTAATAAAACCATTTCATTGTCTCAATGAATGATTTTTCTTTCAATGTACAATGCGGCATAACAATTTCAAATGCCAAAATAAATGGATTATACACTGCAATCGAATACTTACAATATATTTATATACTATTTATATACATACATACATACATACTATGTAGATATTATGTAGGTACATAATATTTTTATTTAATAAATAGTCAGCCGACTCTCTATGGAAATTTCATGACAAGAAGAAAAATTTTACTACACCTGTGGATAGAGTATTGAAAATTCATCAAAAAGAATAGCAGCTTTTACAATAAATTTTCTTAAAAATAAAATATGTACTCGAAAATAATTAGTCTATGTTATTTCTCGAATAAGTAAAACGATTAAGAGGAATTTATAAACTTGATTTTATAGGAATTTTACTTAGTATCTCTCCACTGTTTCTTCTTTAAACTTCCATTAAACTCTTCCGATAAGGACAACTCCGTCTATAATGTCACTTGCTGTCATTTACTAAAATTATTAAAAGAATAATAGATGGAAAAAATTTAAAACAATTACCATTCTTTGTTCTGTCATTATTCCATCATAACAATTTAAAACTTCTCATCATTCTTGTTATACGCCATGAATTATGGTTATTACGACTAATATAGATTTACGACAAACAAAGTGTATTGGCGAATGCAATCGAAAACAAAGTCTTTGCAATACCACAATATTGCCATAAAATGTTAATAACCTTAATTATAAAGATTGACATAAACTCTCCTTAAAAGTCAAAAGCTCGTAGTTGTTGTAAAATACATAGAAAGGAATAAAGGAATGTACATTATTTCTATAAGTAGGGAGAATATCCAAAAACAAATCACTAACGGGGAAACTAAGTAAAACTAATATGGGATGAATTATATAATACCTATCAAAATCAACATCATCAATCTAATGCTTTCCTGTTCCATCGATCATTGCATCTGAAAGCGTTGAAATAAATTAATAAGTTTTACAAAAATCAATAAACAAGCAGTTGGCAGTTGTTGCTGTTGTATTCCTTAGCAGATGAAAGATCATTAACTGCAACTGCTTCGCAGAGATGCAGACATATATATATATATATATATATATATATATATATATATATATATATATATATATATATATATATATATATATATATAATTGTTGGCGGTTGTTAAGATCGATCGTTCAGTACATCATTCGCTTGATACGAGTATGTAGAGAATGATAATGTTGTTGCTAGCGTTGTTTCCAAAACTGCAACTTTTGTTTGATGGATGGCTGGCCATTTGTACGTTTGCTGCCACTGCTGTTAGTAGGAAGCAAACATGAACAAATGATCGCAGAAAAATAAAATCTCTCACATATGGTATATACTCGTACGTATAGAAATATATGTACATATATGTACATTTCGATAACTGATCAGCCTGATCTTAATAAAACTCCCAACACAATACTACTACCATACGTAGTAGTAATAATAATGATGGCTATCAATAGAAAAAAGGAAAAAGATGTCAATCATACTTGTAGAGGAAAACTACAACAACTTAAACTGCCACATGATGAAAAAAAAGAAAACACAGAAGAAGAAACCTAATCAATATTAAAAGAAATAAATAAAAAATCAAACTTATTTACACAACTATTTTCCCATCGATTTTAAAATGACGAAGCATGTCACCAAGTTTCAACTTAATGCCAAGATGCTATGACCATCATTGGCAAATGGCCATCTATAGTCTTTAAAAAATCTTTCGAATGAATTTTAATCATTCTATGGTTTATTCTACTCACAAAACAAGGCACATACTCTAGACTAGAGATTTCTGTAAACCAAATGCGTATTTGTTTTCATAGTTAAAATGCGTTCACGCAATTCACGTAGAAATAAAATTAAAAAAAAAACTGTATTTGTACGTTTAAAAATCTATGAAATGTGAAAAAAATTTTATAAAATAAAAACTCTACCTAAGCGGCATTTAACACTTAAACTGTCTTTATCTTATAATTACCACAGAGCTTTTTAATGTTCTGGAATAATCACGAGGAAAAAATGTTTAGTTTACAATTTATCCTTATGAGTGATTTTCGAGCAGCTGCAAACGGTGACTAACTGGTTAGGTTCTCATAACAATTTGGTAAAACAGGCTTTCTTCTTATGGGAGATGTCACGCCTCCAGTTAAGATTTTGCCCATTTTGTTATTGTTCAAGTATTAGTGGGCTATATAGTTGACTACAGGCAATGCAATCTATGAATTAAGTCGTTTTTCTCCTTTTGTATACTCGTACACGAGGTACTTTCAGCTCTTTTCATCTCACTTCGTTGGCAACAAGAACATTTTTTTAACACGCTGGTTTTAAACAATCTTAAAATTTATAAAAAAAAAATATTAAAAAATATTAAAATTTTTCATATTTTAATCCACATCAGTCTTTGTTGAACCTTCGTAGTGAACAGACGTATTAGCGGTTTTTTTTACAAACAAAAATACAAAAAAAAAAAAAATCGTAATAAGTACTGATTCGTAATAAGTATTGATTTTGTGAAATTTGCTTAACTTGCACTAATAATATTTTTCATATAATCTGAAACAACAAAAACAAAACAAAAAAAAAAAAAACAACCGCAAAAAAGTGACTGAGGAATACTCTGCATGAGTACCTCAAAAACAAACAATTGTGAAGTGAGTTCTAACGGCAGAAATGCCTATTTTACTGTGAGTTCTGATATTAATGCACACAATAAAAATAAAAAATCGGATGACAGTCTTTTTCTAACGGCAAAGCCAATTTTTCGCGAGCGATCAACTTCGCTTACTCCAATGCCAAGTAGTGATTCGGTAACATTACCATTGCCTAGTTCATCTCTATTTAAGTCAGCGCCATTATCCGCTCCGGGCTCGTGTTCATCCCTTAACCAAGTTATCACTACAGACAACAGTAGTCTGAAACCTAAGGTGCCTGTCGGAATGGACAGATATATCACAGTGGTAAAGCGCGGGCGAAGCCCAAATTCTTCAAAGATCTCTTCGGTCCCCAAGATATCCAGGGATATCGACGCCGCCTCAGCTAACCGTCAAAACCGTTTCAAAATATTGCAAGTTGACAGCGACAGACCCGAAGAATCCTCGAAGAAAACCTCAAAACCACCACCAATATATCTGAGACAAAAAAATTCAAACACTCTTATTAAAAAGCTAATCTCGGTTATTGGTGAAAAGGCATTTCACATTGTCCCAATAAAACGTGGTAATATTGACGAAACAAAGATCCAAATATACGAAGAAAAAGATTTCCGCAAAATGGTTAACGAATTTGAAAAAAGTAAAACAAGTTTCTACACATTCCAGCTTAAGAGTGCTAAAGGCCTACAGATCGTATTGAAGGGCATAGATTCTTATGTTGTTCCTGAGGAAATAAAAGATGCTCTCACCCTCCAAGGATTTAAGGTTAAAAATGTCTCTAACATAATAAACAGGGAGAAGATCCCCCAACCCTTATTTCGCGTTGAACTGGAACCAAATGATATTAAACTGAAGAAAAATGAGGCACATCCTATTTATAATTTAAAATATCTGTTATACCGGAAAATCACAGTTGAAGAACCACACAAGCGCTCAGGACCCGTACAGTGCCATAACTGTCAAGAATATGGCCACACAAAAACTTACTGCAAATTACCTACTGTTTGTGTTGTGTGCGGTGAATTACACAGTACTGCTATTTGCAATAAGTCGAAGGACCAGAAGGGAAAAAAGTGCAGTAATTGTGGAGGTAATCACACTGCTAACTACAGAGGTTGTCCTGTATACTCCTTCGTTAAACAGGCTATGATTCAAAAGCCTAAAGTAGTCCCAGCGCAAACAGGAAATACATACTCCGCCACTTATCCTGTAATGGCCCAACCAATCTCTACACAAGTATCGTATGCTGACGCTGTGAAGATCAACTCCGTTCCCATGCAAAAAGTGTCACCACCAACTAATACAACAAATGCAAATGCAAGCTTTAATTTCAGTCGCCTTGAAAATACTATTGATAATTTGGTGCAAACTATAAACAACTTTACAACAAATATGACTAGCATGATGCAAGAAATGCTGCGAATGCAGAACACACTGCTTCAAGCATTAGTTAACAAGCCATGAACACGTTAAAGTTATGTTTCTGGAACGCAAACGGCATTCGCCAACATAGAAACGAACTTGAGCACTTCCTCACGGTGAAGAATATTGATATAATGTTGGTATCTGAGACTCATTTGACTTCGAGAAGCCTATTTAAAATGAGCGGCTACACCTTATACGATACAAAGGACCCGAGAGGAAGAGCATGCGGAGGATCAGCAATTCTAATAAAGTCAAGACTCAAACACTATATTCTTGAGAACACTTGTGAAGACCATCTACAAGCAACAAATATTTGCATAGAAAATTTTTGTTCAAATCTCGTAATATCATCAGTTTACTCCCCTCCCAGATTTTCAATCAGTGAGGATCAATACGAGGATTTTTACAAAACTCTTGGCCCTTGTTTCGTAGCAGCTGGAGACTACAATGCAAAACATACGTTCTGGGGATCGCGTCTTATTACACCTAGAGGTCGAGCATTGTTCAACACAATTTCAAAAATGGGTTTGGATGTCATTTCGAGCGGGGAGCCCACTTACTGGCCTACTGACATACAAAAAATTCCGGATGTTATAGACTTTGGGGTCATGAAAAATATCCCTAGGGATTTAATTCATGTTGAAGCTTCACATGATCTCTCCTCCGATCACACTCCCACGATCGTTACAATTTGTAGCCCACTAAGAAGTGACTTACCTCACCCATATGTGAAGGTGATAAATCGTGTTAACTGGCTGGGGTTCAAAAAATATCTCAGTAGTCATTGTGCGGAAAACATCAGGCTTAGAACTCCCGATGATATTGAACTTAACATTGCCAATCTTACCGAGAATATTAAAGAGGCTGCTAAACATGCCACTACCTCCCATCCGCAGACTGGGTTTAATAAAATTTATTCTGCGGATATTGAACGTCTCGTATGTGAAAAAAGAAGAGCTAGAAGGGAATGGCAACAGCACAGATCACCACAACATAAAATCAGACTTAGAGAATGCACTAAACGACTCCAAGAGTTGCTTGCATCTGAAAAATCTGCTTCTCTTAAGAACTATCTGGAAGGTCTCGATGTCACAGCAGCATCTAATTACTCCTTGTGGCGCGCTGCTAAAAAACTTAAAACACCCGTTGAGTCTAAACCACCCTTGCGCACTTCTACCGGAGGTTGGGCAAGAACCAATACTGAAAAAGGTAACATATTTGCTGAGCATTTAAAACACGTATTTACCCCAAATTCATGTACTGGTGTTGTTGATTTGCCGAGTGTAGTTGCTCTACCCCCTCGACCCATAAAGTTTAAGATGCGTGATGTGCAAAAACTAATTGCTGAAGCCAACCCAAAGAAGGCCCCGGGTATTGATGGAATTAGTAACAAGATGCTGATGAATTTGCCTCGTATTGCTATTAGAATCCTGTTATTTATTTTTAATGGCATTTTACGATTGCAGTATTATCCACACAGCTGGAAACTTGCCATGGTCAAAATGATTCCAAAGGCGGGCAAAGATCTTACTAAGGCTGAGTCATATAGGCCAATAAGTTTGCTGTCAACAATTTCAAAGCTCTTCGAAAAACTGCTCATGACAAAATTGTCCCCAATTCTAACTGATAATGGGTGCATTCCGGACCATCAGTTTGGGTTTAGAAGTCAGCATAGCACCATTGAACAAACTCATAGATTGGTTCATTTCATAAGAAGAGCATTTGAAGAAAAAAAGTATTGTTCTTCCCTCTTTATTGATGTCTCTCAGGCATTTGATAAAGTGTGGCATGAAGGCCTAATTGTAAAATTGAAGACATATCTGCCAATAAACATTGTAAATCTATTGGAAAGTTACATTCTTGCCCGGAAGTTCACTGTCGTGGAAGGAGACTTCACGAGTGTGCCCGAAACTATCTCATCTGGGGTGCCACAGGGAAGTATACTGGGGCCAGTTTTGTACTTGATTTTTACCTGTGATATGCCTCTGAGCAGTAATATCTTCACTTCTACATTTGCCGATGATACAGCCTGCCTTAGTATGCATGAAAACCCTCACGAGGCATCCCGATATCTTCAGGAACATATTAACTTGTTGGAGCTGTGGTTGAACTTATGGAGAATAAAAGTAAATGAACAAAAGTGTGTTCATGTCACATTTACCCTACGAAGAGATACTGGTTCCCCCATTCGAATCAACAATCAAGTTGTTCCTCAACATTCACAGGTGAAATATCTTGGTATACACCTCGACCGACGCCTCACATGGAAAAACCACATTGACTCTAAGCTGACACAAATAAAACTCAAATTGACTCAGATACATTGGCTGATTGGTAGAAATTCTACCCTCAGTCTAGATTGTAAACTTTTAATATACAAGTCGCTTTTGAAACCCATATGGTGTTACGGAATTCAGCTATGGGGCACTGCTTCAGCTTCCAATGTAGAGAGAATCCAACGAATGCAAAACAAAATTTTAAGGTTAATAACATCGGCTCCATGGTACATGAAAAATTCAATTTTACATCGTGATTTAAATATGCCACTTGTGACCGCTGAAATTGCAAAATATGCAGGCAAATATTTAACAAAACTCGAGTCCCATCCTAATCCGCTTGCTCGTAACATCTTGAACTTTCCTGGACACATCCGCTTAAAAAAGAGGGATACTACGGCTTTAGTACGCAACACTGCATATGAAATTTTTTGAAAATATTCTTGTACTTAATGCGACATTTATTTATTTTTAATTACTATCACTAAGTTTATGTCCGACATTGGTTGGGCCTAATTATTATATTTATATTTAAGATTTGAATACTTATTGTTAGTTCAGTTTAATGAAGATACAATAAAAAAAATATTAGTGGAAAAAAAAAAAAAAAAAAAAAAAAATATTTTAATCCGTGTTTACACACAGCAGCATAAACTCTAGATGAAGAAATTTGGTTGTTTCAACGGCTGCCTTGTGTGTGCTTAGCATAATATTTGCAAAGGCTAAAAATTCTAGATAGAACTATTTCAATGCCTTCTGGCTCTTTTGCGCTCACTTTGTTGGGATTTTTAGCATAAATTTGTTTGTAAAGCTTGTTAGACTAACGAAATACAGTCGCCAGTCAGTCTTATTACGAGTGCTATTGTCCTATTTCGACATCCATATTTTCCTGATAGATTAAAGATAACATTGTGCTAGATTACAAGATTTTTCTTTAATCTAGGACCGAATAAGGTATAATATTTTATTTGTGTGAAAAAAGTGGTCAGTCAGTCTTAAGGAGTGTCATTTTCATTGTACTTTTTGAACATTCGTGGGAAGTTAAGCTGACAACATCTGCATTAAAAGTTTAAACAAATTACTTCTACAAACCTGTGCTATTCTCTTTTAGTATTCGAAAGCTATTTTTATAAAAAATTTAATTGTTTAAATATACATGAGAGCATTATTTTCTTTCAATTCATATTTGAAACTATTATTTTCATATCAGAAAGAATAAATAATGGATATTGGCAAGTTTTCGCTCTTTCCAGACAACAAATTATCCTCGTTCAGTATAAAATTAAGCAACTTTAAAACGGAAGAAGAAAATCAGATTTTCTAAATACATCGAAGAAATGTGCGTGGAGTTAAATGCCCTATGAAAAATATCGCATGCTATAGTTTTGTTTTCTTCTATATACGAGTATGTTGTAAGCATTTGCTATTGAAAATCCCATTTGTTGAGAACTTTATAAGCATTTGAAAATATAACTTAAGTATAATTTCGTTAGGTATGAATTCCCGACCACAATGGCCAAATTCTTCATCCTCAAGAAAATGAAGACGATCGACGGAACGACGGAAATGAACCGAATACAATTTTTTGCATGCGATAAAAAAACATTTAAATCATTTATTTTCAACATGTTAAGAAAATAATATTTTCTAAATTTTTTGCAAAGAAATTAATTTTATATAAATTTCCGATAAGAAATTTATCACTGAAACTAGACTTTACATCTGGAAAGGGTAAAAACTTTTCAAAAATCTGATTATCTGATTTATCACCTTTTTATGTGAACGTACGAGAGTATGAATCATATTGTGGAAGGAAAATAATGTTTTCATATAAATTAAAATAAATAAATAATTTGTATTTAATAAAAAGTATTTGCAAAAATAAGAATAGATTTTGACTGTTTACTTTTTTTAAGAAGTTTTTAAATTTGAAAAATTTTAGAAGCAATGAAGCAATAAAAGCACCCATTTCTAAAAACCACTTCTTTAAAACTTTGAATGCCTTAATGTCGTCGAATTAAATGTTTCTTTTCTGACATCTCTGTGCATTGTTAAGCTCTAAACACATAGACGACAGCAGACTTCACGACTTCACGGCTTCAAATGCTGCCAACTTCAAATGCTGCTCTGAAGTCAGCTTCATAATTATTTTGAATTTTTTGAAATTAAAAAAAAAGTTTTGGTTTTTATTTTTCCAATTTATATATATATATATATATATATATATATATATATATATATATATATATATATATATATATATATATATATATATATGGCAACACTATATTTGTTTAATGCTGCCCGTCAAAATAGAAAATAGCCTAAGTTGGCAGCAGCAGCAAATACTGTTGTGCAGTCGTGCTGCTGTGCTGCCATTAAAATAATCGTTTTCATTTAAATACATGGATTTTATTTTTGACATATTGCTGCTTGCTGTCTGCTGTCGTCTATGTGTTTAGAGCTTTAAATGGTTTTAGTTTTATTATTTTTATCTTACTACAATTTTCAGTGTGCCTCTAATGATAAATCCTTGTCGTTTGTGGTTTAATATCCAATTACTCGTATAAGAATTAATTTAAACGTATTACTTATATGGATTTTGTGGTCAGCTACCAGTGTTGCATTTTCGATTTTTTTTTTGCTCCAACTCGTAGTTGCACACAATGATAATGATGTTGAGGATCAAAAATTGTTTTGTATTTGTACGAGTCAGTAGTTCGTTACTGAAAAGGAAAATGAAAATCGAATGCGGACTCGTACAAACATCCTCGTGACTACGTTTTTCTTCGTTTTTTTCAATTTTTTATAGCATTTTCATGATTTCAACTCGTCATAAATTATTGTTTAAGAATTAAGAGCCTGGTTTGGAGTTAGGAAAAACGACATTATCATTATAATCATGTTTATTTTGATTATTTTTCAATATTTGCCATTGTCGTCAATGTCACAGTTGTTTTGTTTTTGCTCGGTCGTTTGTAATCGACATCAACAGCACATGATGGTGCTGTAAAGTGCTGGGAAATGATTAAAACACAAGCATTTTGTATGAAAAGAAGGCATTAAAGAATTATAAATAAAATAAAACGATACTCGTACAAGCTCGTAGACATGTTTAAAATTATGGTCTTTGAACTTTTTTTTTGACTTTCGTGATTTTTGATTGCAACCTTTTCAGTTCCGATTCATATGCTGTTTTGACTTTTACAGGTTAGTAAGTTTAGGTTACCAATGGGATTATGTTATTCTATGGACTCTCCACACAGATTACGAATAGGCAGGACATTGTCCATTTGCTGTTATATTACGGCTCAATATCTGAAATTGCAGGGCCAAGGATGCGACCTGTTGTCTCCTTTAAAGTTGTCACCCTCAGAT
Source organism: Germaria angustata (assembly GCA_963681545.1). Taxonomy (NCBI): domain Eukaryota; kingdom Metazoa; phylum Arthropoda; class Insecta; order Diptera; family Tachinidae; genus Germaria; species Germaria angustata. The sequence continues at coordinate 13,172,352 of OY812999.1, read as the reverse complement.
GAAATGCATTTGTGTCAATCTCAAAGCAATTCTGATAAACGTTTTTTTTTTTTTTGTATATCGTAGAGCCCTTTGAGGGTTGTACTCTCCTCTAACTTTTGCCAAAGGGCGAAATCTAGTAAATATAGTACCTAAGAATATAGTGCCAGAGTCATTGCGTGGCGTTATACCACAGAGATGACGAAGCTGTGGTGATTCGACTTCTCTTAGCCTGTACCACTTATACGATTTTTTATACTCAGATTAGACTCAGAGAGTTTTGGAGCATTTGATTCCATTTTTACACAAAATTTAATGAGGGTTCTTTGATTCATATATTTTGACAGCAGAAAGTCACCGAGAGCACAAAACATTTCTAACCATCATAAGATAAATATAGAAAAGTAAGCTTATTTCTAAACACACCTCGTATAAGAAAATAAAGGTAAACAATCATATAGCAACTATGGTTGAAATCTACATCGCGGAAAGAATTCTTTTTTTTGGTGAAAGAGAGGAGGTTCGAGTCAGCATTGATTGTTGTATACCTGTCCTGCTGCGCGCAGTTATGATTTCTAGAAGAACTGGATCTTAGCCGTAGCAGCCATGCAACCGATATGAAGAGGTGATGAATTTAAGTTCACCCGATCCAAAGACCGTAATGCTAGATGCTCACATTGATCTAAAACACGATACCCTGACTTTGTTAATTTATACAAACAAAAACGCCTGTATTCGTTGTATTATTGGCCAAGTAGCCCTACTGCTGCCACCCTATAAAGTTGTTTCAACATGGTGTACACAAAATATAAAAATTAAATTCTTTAAATACAACTATACACATATGTATGCGATCAAAAGTGGAAGCAGGATAAAATTAAAATGGGAATAAGAAAGAAAGTAAATAGATATAAAAATTTTTAATTATGTATATGTGTAAATAACATTCAGAAACCTTTCGTAAAATTAAAATACGAGTTCTTATTTTTTTTGTGATTTCAAAGGTTTTTTACACAAACTGAATAATACAATATATGTAATCAATTAATTAACTTATGTTTTCTTCTTCTTTTTCTTTCAGGTAACTAATACGAGTATTTGCAATGTCGACTAAATTATTTTCATCACTTCCACCTCGAACTTGTCATGCGTAGTTCTGTATATAAAAATAAAATGAGTTTATCAAAATTAATTGTAATTTAATAAAACAAATCGCAATTAATTTGGTTTGTGACGCCATCGTCAAACTGATTGAAGTGTTTTGACAGGCAATCAACTACCGCAAATCACTAACCAAATCAGTATTGTCAAATTTTGTAAACGAAATGTCTAAATTTTATTTTATAGTAGTACTGCCATCTTATACTCGTACTTTGTCAATTAATTTCATATGTTGATGCTATGAAACAGATGCTGCTGAACTTGCTGGCTAATTCAGTATCATCAATTTTCAAATATGTGTGGAAGTGTTTTCCTCTATATCGCATCGTAAGCTATCCCTCTTAACTATGATTATTTAAGGTTGGAGTCGATTATAAGTCTCTATTCATTCTGGAGTCTAAAAGAATTTTTTGCATTAAATTTCTATATGTGAACTAATAGTAGAGTTCTGGTTTTCAGGTTTTATAGAGCTTCGTGTTCAGCCATCACATTAAAATATAGTATTCTAAGGTTATCATGGCGGCACGATTGTCATAATAGACGATAATGCCAATAATCTATATGACATTCACTCATAACCCATCTACCATCCCACTGTTAGCCACGATCATTGCTTGGAAGCCGATTGAAATGAGATCATTTAATATTCAAAACCCCGGCGTTTGGTTGTGTAAAAATGCATGCCTCTTTCTAACCCCGCGTGAAATTACTATACTATGCGATTTTTAATTTCAAATATTTGTAAACCGATTTCTGAAGCTCTTTGAAACCATGTATTTTTTTTTAATGTGGAATAGTCGACAACCCTAACTTACAGTTTAATCAATGTTAAACTAAGCTTCAGAAATCGGTTTACAAATATTTGAAATTAAAAATCGTTTCGAAAAATCGGATTTCTCGTTTTTTTTTCTTCCTTAATAGAAATTTATATAATTCCGTTCATTATTTTTCTTTTAATTACTATTAATAAAAAAATAATATTTGCACACTTTCCAGTCGCAAAATTAAAGTGGATTAAATTTAAAACTTAAAACCATTATCAAAAGGTACGTCTAGTACATTAATATAAAGACACACATTCAATAACTAATTATTGATGAAGATTTAAATATTCTAATAATTTCGATAAAAGGTTAATTTGAAAATAGGACAGCAACAAACACGTTCATTTATTGTGGAAGTTGGGTTAATTGCCGATAGTTATGTACTAGTATTTAATTTATTTTTTTTGGTCTTTTAGAAAATTTTTCTAAATAAATAGTTTCATTTAAATTTTATAATATTTAATAATTTTTTCCCTCTTATTTGGTGGATTTGGCCATTCATTTATAGAACTATTAAACTTCTTTTCCAAATTTTGAGAGCCACTTTCGAAACATTCCGAATCCGACTCCGACTGCGAATTTGATTATTGATAGTCAGGAAACAGAATATGATAAAACTTTAATAGTTTGATATCTACGAATACCTTATATGTATGTTCCCCCGATGTAGGAGAACTACATATAATATTAGTGAATTTATTTTATATATATTTTATATATATTTGAAGTGCTATTTTCAACGTTTAAATGTGATATACCTTCAAATAAAAAGTACTATAAAAGGACATACACTTCGGCCTTGAAAACCGAATTTCCGAATAATTCCAAAATCGTAATATTTCCGAAACCGGTTTGAAAAAACACCGCAAAAATAAATAAAAACCGATTTTGCAAATAATTCGAAATCCGGCTGGCCATTGATAGTATTGTATTTTCCTTTTTTAAAAAGTTAGTAGAAGGGCCTAGGAGACTAAGAAAGATCAGTCCCCTCTCTCCCTATATCTAATTCAGTCTTGGCAACATTTAATGATGGATTTTGCTGAAGTAAGATAGTAACATGCGATAATTATTATGTATAGCTACATATAAAGATTTGTTGCAAGTGTAATTCAAACGCCAGAAGTTTATATTTTATGTAAAATAATGTCCACCAGTTTTGCTATTTAATTCACCACAATATTTTTTTTCGATACTTTAGACTTGTGTCAGCTTATAGTAAGAATTTTGACATGTTCTTACATCCAAGTACTTTCTGAACACGTGTTGTTTTGTTGTGCGAGGGCTTAAATAAAAGTATCAATTTCATATGTGATGTAAAGAAAATGAAATTTCACTTCTCAACAAAAGGAAAGTAAAAGAAAATGGATTTCTAAATAATTATGGCTAAAAGAAAGCATACTAAAAGATCGGCAGAAAATAGTCTAATAACACGTGGTATTCTTTACTTTTCTAATCATAATTTCAATTGTCAAATTGTTGGATTAACAGGATGCTGGCCATATAAGATATTCGTAGTGTCGAGCTCATTTGAGTCCGATTCTCTGTGATCCAACTGCCGAGACATGAGAAAGAGAGAGAGGAGAGATAGAATGGAAATATGGTATAGAAGGCGAAAAAGGGGTTCATCATGGGGGCCATAGTATGACTTTAAGGGAGTCAGCACGCAAATAATCCTCTGCGACTAATAAACGAAATTGTCTGCTTAGTGATTTTAGTTGAACTGCATATATCGATCGTTATACAAATGAACATAATTTTTCATTATGGGCTAAATTTCAGATTTCATAAGCCTCATGAAAAGTGGTGGAGCAGAAATTATCTTACGAAAATTTTTAGTTGATAGTTCCAAAAGGAAACTGAAGCAGCTGTTTCCTGAGTAACATAGTCGTTGCTGTCTTTCCACTGCCGATCAGAGTTAGTTATTATGATAGTTAAATCAGTTGTCATTGCAAGTGGGACCTAGTCTTTTGGCTTCAGTACTTAACATGCAGTGAAAGTACTATCAAGGTCTCTAATTTGCATTTCTAGAATGATGAAAAGTTGTAGTGTTCTGATCTTGTCAAAGTGAGGCCAGTGTGTAAGCCGTTAGATTGATGTAATCAGTTTCAGCCAACTGAATGAGAGCATATTCAAACGTTTCCAACAAGATAATAGAGGGTAACCACAGGTGCTGTTGATTCTTTCTGTACTAAACAGTCCTGGTTTATACCACCGCAACTAATCCTGTCCTATCAAGCACCCAATTGTAGCTTTAGTGTCGGTTATAATTTGAATGTCTCTTATTCGATTTCCAGTTAAAACTTGAGCATGTTAGCTGCTCTTTTGATGGCGGATAATTCTGCTTGTTCAGTCCTTTGTAAAATGATATCCTGGTCCTATGATCTGGGGTACCACCCATGCTCCAGTTATGTTAAGTCTAACACTTGTGTGCGATTTATAATTAGAACGATTCAGTAGAAGTAGTTTAATGCGAATATTTACTTTGTATGGACATGGCACGTAAAATAATTTCAACGTACATATGTGCATACAGTGAGTGACTTTATATTTGGCACAGTGTAAATTTTAGTTAAAAATCGAAATTCTACTAAAAAAATATATGTGAAAAAAATCAATTTTCACTTTTTTTGATATGGACAACATCTGAGCATCGAATGAGACCGATCCCATTCCCCAAAAGTGTTCCCTCCCAGAGATATGCGCGTTTTATGAAAGTGATGGTACACCAAAGATACATGTATTTAAATCTTTAAAATGGCTCTCCTGAACAAAATCGTTTTTACCCTTAGGTCGCTTTCTATTTTGCGCGTCACATACATACATATATCAAAAATGTTTATTTTTTAATATATTATTAACGCACTTTCTTCTATAGTTACAGCAAAATAAAAATTGTTCAAAATCTTTTAAAAAAAACAAATACAGTTTTTATTTCATATTTTCTGGGGCAATCTTTTTGTGGCACAGCTGCTAAAAATTATTATATATGAAATCAAAACATAATTCTAGAGTAGGTAGTAGCGTATTCTCTTTGCTTAATTACTTCACCCAATCTCCTTCATCTGCCCTGATATTTTTCCATTCTTGTGAGTGAATATCTTTTAGGGTGGGTTTTATTAGAAATGTTTTGGTTTCATATGAGTTTTTCAAATTCTTCCCACATATCCTCGATTGGATTTAAGTCAGGGGATTGTTGTGGTTGGAGTAAAATATACGGGATGTTGTAGACTACCCACATACACTTATCATGAGGCGTATGTTTGGAATCATTGTCATGTTGGAAAAAATAGTTTATCCACACTTTTTTAAGATTTTCTTTTAACATATTAAGATATGTATGGTGTTTTATCCATAATCTGAGCAATGAGTACAACCTCCTCAACTCCCGATGAAGGCTTGCAGCCCTAAACCATTAACCCCCACCACCATGTTTAACTAAACACAATGTGCTGTTCTTATCATAAGCAGTGTTTGGTTTTCGCCAAACTAATACATTTCCATTTAAATGGAAAAAAATTAAACTTACTTTCGTCAGAGAACAACAAATTGCTCCAGAAGTTTTCCTCCTTGTTTCTATGTTCACTTCACTTACAGACGGTTTTCTTGTAGCTGCCCTAAATTTATAACCATCACGGTGTAATGTTCTGCCTAAAGTTTTTGTGTGAATTTATTTTCCAAAATATAAAAGGCTGCGATGTTAGAAAACAAATATATAGAAAAAACAATCATTTATCAGACACCCTTCCTAAATTCATTGTGTTCTTGTCTCATAAGACCCATCGAAAATATTGCACGTAATGTCAGCAACAGATCGTACAATCAACGCAAATGCTGTTTCTGGATTTGTTTATTAGTCGTCTATTGTTGTATTGTTAGTTTCTTCCTTCTGCTCGCATTATTATGACTTGCCACAAATGTTTGTTGCATTATTTTTGTTGTGTGTGCGCACAGTTTGCTTTCAATGCAACGCAGTTGTGCACCCAGTCAATGTTGCACTCACTCCGTATGTGTTTTGTTTGTGATTGGTATTTGATGGTGGTGTTGTTCGTTGTTAAACTTGAATGTTGCATTTTAAAAATGCAAAACACGTCATTGCCCGTTTTTAGAATTACTAATTGAATTGACGCTCATGCTTTGTTTTTTAAACGGTTTTTACGTTATTGTTGCTGTTTTTACCTGCATTTATTTTTTCCTTCGTTGGCGTTGTTGTTATCAGTTAAATTTTTTTAAATGTTGTGGTTGTTTTCTAAGCAATTCATGTTGTTGTCATTATCGCCAGTATTGCCAACACTACATTTTAAAATAGAACGATATTGTAAGATGAGGCTACACAGAGGAGAAAGGATTTCGTTCAGACAGAATTAACAGGAACTTGATTTTTTTATTGGTATAATAGGTGGACAATTTCATAAGAATAACAAAAACAAAAATCAAAAATCGTTCAAATATGATTTAGCCATTTTATATCGCTTAAAAACGCAATTGCTTTGCGAGAATTTTTTTTAATTGACGGCATTGCTGCATTTAGTATTTTTCTTACTTTTACAAAAACAATGAGATCAGTTGAAGTGTTTTATAGATTTTGCCAGTAATAAAAAGATGATGTTTTTTTAAGACAAAACGTCAGAAACGTAGACAAAACTTAAATACTGTCACTTTATTGTCTTATAAAATAAACTTTGGACAATATCAGCTGAATCCACCTAAATTTGACAATCACAGATGTCTGGAGTTTGTAAAATTAAAGATTCTCACTCGCTCTTGAATTGCTTCTAACGGATTTTGGCTAAAATTGTCTAATGATGTTTATCAAATATATAGTGTGGTTGAATTTTTATAAGACAACTGAATAATATATCGACGCTGTACAGTGGTGACGGTTGTATATATTCTGGCAATAAATCGGTCAATTGTAAACTGCTTGCTAAAACGACATAAATGTTCCGAGAAGTGCTTCTCAAAATAGTACCGCTTAAGAAAGTACTTTTTAAAATACATAGTACCGTTTTAACTTTATACAATAATACGTTTAAAAAATTACATTTTAAAAAGTCCGTTTGAAAAATACAACGTAAAAACTCCTTTTTGAAAAATATAATTAAAAAATGTCCGTTTTGAGAAAGTACCTTTCGATAAAGTACCTTTTGAAAAGGTACCATTCGATAAAGTACCTTTAGAAAAAGTGTACCATTTGAAAAAGAACCCTTTCAAACAGTATCTCTTTAAAATGCATCATTTGAAGAAGTATTTTTAAAAGGTAACTTTTAAAAAGTAGCTCTTTTTGAAAAAGTACCCTAAGAAAAGTAAATTTTAAAAGAGTACCTTTAAAAAAAGCTTAAATTTCTGTTAACTTTCATTAGTTTTTATGTAGGTGCGTCCGTGTGTTGTAATTGTCAGTATTTATTGTAGTTTTAGTTTTAAAAAGATTTTGGGATACTAGTTTCCCTTTATCTTTATTTAAACAAAAATTGCCAGTTTGTTGTTGTTGTAATTTTTTGTTGTCATTTATATTTGAAACTAGTCTTTGTGTGCATTTTCTCTTTACACTACAAAATTTTTTTCTTACTCGTATTATTCCTTTTTTCTAGTGCCTACACGAATTGGTCCATTTTATATGCCATATATACACGTATAGTTGGAAACTTTTTGCTGTCACTACAGTTGTTTTATACCTTTTTGTTAAAATGTTCCTTTCCTGGTTGGAAGACCGCTTCCTTTTGCAGTTAATTTGATTTGAAATTTTTTTTCTTACGAGTACGCAAAAGAAAATCACTTTTGGTATTTTCAATTCCCTTTAAAGGGATTTCTGTGTAAACTTGAAATTCTTTAACAAAAATTTTATTTTTTGTTGTCTTTGTTAATCCCAAGAGTGCTTTGATTCTTAATTTTCGTTGTTTTTAATTCAAAGTTGTTGTTGAACATGGTTTTGCAACACCTTGTTTTATGTTTTTTTCCCTCTCTTTTCTTATACATACTTTTAATGGTGTTTGCAACTTTCCGTTGTTGTAGTAGATCGTGTAACATTTTCTGGTTTGATTTAATTTAATTTTAAAGTACTTTTTGATGTTTGGCATTTGTTAACACTTGTACGTTGCAGAATTGTTCTTCAACATATAAAATATTTTAAAATTTTTGTTTTATTCTAAACGTTGTTTTTTTTTATCAAAGCCGCCTCTCTTTTCTTATAAATTAATTTCAGATTTTTTTATTGAAAATTTTTTTTGAGGCGTAAAAATATGGATATTAGCAGCATATCTGTTGAAAGTTGCTGGCAGTTAAGATAACAAATTTTCATTTAAATGGAAAATCTTATTATTTTTTAATCTTATTTGGTTGTAGCTCTTATACCTGTAATGAAAAATTGTAAATATTAATTAAATAATTGATACCAATCTGATATACAAAAACTAAAAAAAAAAAAAATAAAAACAGATTTCAAATTACCATTCCAAAATTTTAAGTCCATGACTTTATTTTTCACATTAATATATATATATATATATATATATATATATATATATATATATATATATATATATATATATATATATGTATGTTCCCATCGGTTCTATAAGGAGCATAGGGCCTCATCACTTATGTTGTGTGAGGTTTCTAAGCCAACAGACTGGCTGACAGTAAAACACATTTATATAGCGAACCGCTTAGTTTAAGAACAGACGTCCGCTTGCAGCCGCCCCAACTAGAGAAGAGACACTGCAAACGCCTCTCACAATTCGCCGATGTTTCAAGAACATCGAGGAGTCGACTTGAAGTATATTTGATAAGGATCACTCTGGATTCACCAATTAGAACCAATCAGAAGTTTTGCCCTATCATTATACCCTTGGCCCCCTTTCACATTAAATATTGCAAACTTATTTTGAACAATGAAGTATTTTGTCCGTATGTTATGATGGCAAGAAATATGTACATAGGTATTTTTTTAGTTTTTTTAATCAGATTTAGTGAATTTACTGTTATAAAAGTTTTTAAACCATTATTTTTCGAATCATGTTTATAACGTTCTACTAGATCCAAAAAGTTCATTTTCGAAAAAATTACTGAGTAACAAAATAACTATTATATTTTGGCTTTTACGAAGGCAAAATACTCTGCTCTGCACTTAATTTTTACAAACAGCGCACCGTCAACTGCCATCCATAATGGAATTAGTTATTATCTGTTGTTTTAAATTTTAGATGTACAGGGTGGCGCAGAGTGGCATCATTTTTTAATGGGCTACCATTTTTGTAGATGATGCCAAATGTCACTGTGATTTGACATTTATAACAATACTCTATGATAATACTTTTGCGCCACCCGTGTGTAATCGTATTAACAGAGTTAGCGAACCGTACCGAACCGGATCAGCTGATCGTTATTACGCATTAAAATGTACAATAGCCGGAACGTTCCAATAAGCATAGAATATAATTTCCTACCGTTGTTACGTGACAGTGATGGGCTGCTTGTATGTTAAATGGAATGGGGATACTTTCGCTTCTTTTTTGGGTACTATTTTTGCAATAATATCTATGGACTTTTGGCAAGACAACTTAACACGATACGCATTTGCATATTTTGCAAATATAAGTATATGCAATACTAAAACAAACAAATACTGTCCATTGTACATGTTTTTAGTTGTTCAATAAATGCAAAAACGTACTAACAGTACGGTACGGTACGGCAATGTTTGCCTAACGCGGCCTTTAGACAAATTTTATGAGTATCATTTCGTAATTTAAATTCTAATGGAATGGTTCTTTTTACCACTTGGAAAACCACCCACTACATACTTCCATAATCACATTAATCTCGGCCAAAACTAAATATTTTTTTCTTAAAATTTATTGTCATGAATTTCTACATTTTCGATTTGAAATAATTTCTTTAAATTACACATAATCAAATCGACACCTGGTAGGTGATATATCTATTAAAAAGCTATTTTTTGACTTTGTTATAAAACTACAAAATAAATTTTATACTCTATTTCTGTTTTCTTCAACGAAGTCTTATAATTTTTTTCCCTGCAGTTCTTTTTGATGTGATTGATAAAATAATTTCAAATTGTGAGATACGTTTATATATATTTTATGTTAACATCTACTTCCTTTTGGAACTGGACATACAAAAAAGAAATATAAAAATAGCCAAAGATACAGAGAAACTAATAAATAAACGTACTCGTTCGAGTATCATGAATGAATAAAATATGAAGAATGATGGCACTTGAGGCGCCAAAAGTCTGCACAAATCTGTCAAAAAGTCTTCATGAGAAATCAAAATACAGCAACAACCAACCAACCACACATTTGCAGCAACATTGAAAACGATACGGAAAGTACTTTTCTGTATGGAGGTACATACATGCATACATTGGCAGGCAATGATCAATTTTAGCTGGATTTATTTAAAATTTTAATTTTATATTATTTATTTTTTGACGAGTTTGCGCCAATAACTTGGGATAAGTTTTTTATTTTTATTTATATACTTATGTATAAATTAATTTTTATTTATTACTTATTAAAACAAATTATTTTTTTTAACAAACGTAAAATAGAAAATATTGTATTTATGTTCTTTTCTTTATTCTTTTTGGATTTTATTTCACATTAGTTTTTTCAACTTAAATCTATTTTGTTTCTAATTTTGGTTTTCAACTTAAATTTATTTTAAGTTTTTAATTTTGTTTTTCTTTAATTAATTCTGTACTTTAGTTTCCTTAATTTTCTACTATGTAGAACTGTAAAAAGGGTTTTTTTACTAAAGTTTTTTATTTCATTTTTTATTTATTATGTTCAAATTTTTAGCTGTTTACTAGTAAGGTTAGAAGCTGAGTGACTTGCTTTTGGTTTCAACCATGAATTAAATAAGATCCGAATATCAATAGTGTAAAGGAGATGAGAAAAATGTAAAAATATCAATTAGGCACACTCAATGATATTTTAACAGTTAGGTCACATAGCAACCATCTGTTTTTTCCTTCTTTTTTAATATTACTTACAAAATCGGACTTAGTAACCAAACGATACAGTGGATAACGAAACTTAACACTATAATTTTTAAATTAGTTTAATAGGTTCCTTAACTTCTCCCCCCGTTTAAGATCAGTCGTCCTCGACTGAGAAAATATGTTTTAACATTCATTGTCTTAAATATTAAATTCATCTTAGATTAAATTACAATATTGAATTTTAAGTTATTAATATTAAGTAAAATAAACATTTTCCGTTGATTACAAACATAAGTATGTATATTTTAATTTAGGATTAAAGTATGAGTTTTTGATTGTGGTTAATTCTACAAGACTGAAAATTAATAAATTCATTTTTAATTTATACTTTCATTTAAATTATCTTAATACTATATTTTGTTCGAATGTCTGCTTTTTTTACTATTTTTCTTACAAAATTTTTTTACGATCTAGTCATTTTAACAGAATTTTTTTTTTAAGAATAGTAAAAATTCAAAAGGTTATTTGAAAAAAAATTTCTCCAGTTCTTAACTTTTCATTTTCTACTATTTTGAAAAATCCTTTATTATATTTTATCATTTCAATAAATTCTTTAAACATATTCGTTTTAATTTTTAACTTCTAATTTTCTACTATGTAGAAATTTTATCTTACATAATTTAATTTTCCAAAATCCTTTATGATATTTGTTTTAGTTTTTTACTTCTATGTAGAAATTTTATCTTACATAATTTAATTTTCCAAAATCCTTTATGATATTTGTTTTAGTTTTTTACTTCTATGTAGAAATTTTATCTTACATAATTTAATTTTCCAAAATCCTTTATTATATTTGTTTTAATTTTTTACTTCTAATTTTCTACTATGTAGAAATTTTATCTTACATAATTTAATTTTCCAAAATCCTTTATTATATTTGTTTTAATTTTTTACTTCTAATTTTCTACTATGTAGAAATTTTATCTTACATAATTTAATTTTCCAAAATATATGAATATAATTTTTGATTCATTTAACTTGTACTGTATTTTTTTATTATAATTTTGGTACATGGTATTTAATTGTAATTGAGACACGATGTGGACAAATGAAATACATACATACATATATATTTAGCAATAAACATTTAACATGAAATGCGTATTTAACAATACAATTTTAACGAAACCGAAAAAGTACAAAAAAATTTCAAACATAAATACATACCAAAACAATTAAGGACCTTTAGTTAGATAAACAAAATTCAGAATAGTTTAAACTTGGTCAGAAATATCATAAATATTTCTGCAAGATTACAATTGAAGTTATTAAGTTATTATGAAGTTCTTTATAATACTTGGTACTATTATCTCCAGATAATAAGAGGGCATTATAAAACAGAACCGATAAAGTGTTTTGACATTGAAATATCATTGCTGTTTGTTTCATTTGCATCAATTGTAGAAGCATCTGATGCATTAAGTACAGTTTCCTGACCATGAATAGGATGATTGTTGATGGAAGCATTTGGTGAGTTATCAACTGCTGTCCTGTGAGCTTCTGTAAATGCATGATGATCACTTAACTATTTCCGTTTTTTTAAATTTTTTATAAGATCCAAAGCATGGGTTTCTACGTTGGGCGCCAATTAATTTTTATTTATTACTTATTAAAACAAATTATTTTTTTTTAACAAACGTAAAATAGAAAATATTGTATTTATGTTCTTTTCTTTATTCTTTTTGGATTTTATTTCACATTAGTTTTTTCAACTTAAATCTATTTTGTTTCTAATTTTGGTTTTCAACTTAAATTTATTTTAAGTTTTTAATTTTGTTTTTCTTTAATTAATTCTGTACTTTAGTTTCCTTAATTTTCTACTATGTAGAACTGTAAAAAGGGTTTTTTTACTAAAGTTTTTTATTTCATTTTTTATTTATTATGTTCAAATTTTTAGCTGTTTACTAGTAAGGTTAGAAGCTGAGTGACTTGCTTTTGGTTTCAACCATGAATTAAATAAGATCCGAATATCAATAGTGTAAAGGAGATGAGAAAAATGTAAAAATATCAATTAGGCACACTCAATGATATTTTAACAGTTAGGTCACATAGCAACCATCTGTTTTTTCCTTCTTTTTTAATATTACTTACAAAATCGGACTTAGTAACCAAACGATACAGTGGATAACGAAACTTAACACTATAATTTTTAAATTAGTTTAATAGGTTCCTTAACTTATATAAGAAGCCAAAGAAGCCATAAATTTTCAAAGTAGTGATGTGCACGTGAGCGATATTTTGGCTTCCAGAATAACCATCTCCTGAAGGGAGATTTGCGTGCATGCCAAATTCAAAAACTCTAGGATAAGCCAAATAATTGCTATAGTCACAAAGACTCACCTGAACAACTTCTCTCATTGCGCACAGTTACGTTCAGTAACGGCAAATAAAAAAAACAACATATTTGATCGACTCCTCTTATACTCGTATCAACTTTTTTTATATTAATTGTTACAAATCATTTGTATTGTAACACAATTTATCCACCAGAGTAATAAAGACCTCATACCCATCGTAATGAAGCAGACTAGACTAATTGCTGGGGATTGCGTCCAGCAGAAGAAACGAAAATTGACGGGTGTAAAAATGAATGAAACTTCAAAGGGGCAAAAGAAAAATCTAATCCACAAAAGCTGATAAATGTAATCTCGGTGTAGGACAACACTTATATAATGAATCGGGTCGAATTTAATGGTCATAAGGCACAATGTTGCATGTTTACGCACAAACGAACATGCTGTTTCACCTGCAATTATGGGTGATACAAGTATTGATTCATCAGACGCTCTTGATGTTCTTGGCACGGTAATTGATTGTGATGTTCGATTGAGGAGGGCATACTTTTCATGTGCCTCGGTTTTTTAAGACAGTGTAAGAGATAATTCATTCCTTCTGATAATCGCCATACTATTACTATACCAATTATATCTGACCGAAAATGTAATACAACTCTCATGTATGGTCTACTCGACCGAGTACAGGAGAGGGCGAAAGGCTCAACGGTGACAGTAGTGTAGCCAGCACTATTGACACACTGGAGCATCGATGCAACATGGGTATGTTTCAATGTTTTATCGTTACTATAATAGAATATGTTCTGATGACATCAGGGAAACTGTTCCCAAGACCAGCCCTTATTTGCGACAAACGTGTTCTTCAATTGTGGTCGATACGACGTTCTTCATTAACCGCACTACGCATTACCGAGAAAATTAATTCTTTAGTCGAATTTCTTGTATGTACAACGAGCTCCTTGCAGGTGTCTTTCCTGTCGCTGCAAGCGTGGAAAAGTTCATGTTTAATGTCCTCAAACACTACTCCATCTATCCTCCCTCCCATAACCTGTTTTCCTCACAGTGCATTTTATGTAGGTGCCACTCGAGGATTACTGGTCTATTTGAAAAAAAAAAAAATGCTAGCATTATGTTATAAACTTATTAGATTCGTTTGTTATTTTATACGAGGGTGCGTTTTTATGCCGGATTAAACTAGAATTTGGATTATTAAAATCACATGAAATTGTAAGTTAAAAACTTCTTTCATCACCGATTCGATTTTACTTACATTTTACACTTAACCTCGTAGCAATTTATTCATTTTCGTAACTACTTAGTGGCTACTGCTTTTAGCGGGCTTCATACACATCACATGAAATCTTTTTATTTTTTAAATGTATATTTTTTTGTTTCTTTCAAACTCGTATCCAGTTTTAGTTGCTGTTTGCATTTAATTGCTTAAGGGCATTTCAGTACGATTTTGAATGTTATTTTACACCTTAAAAATGTTGACCAACCACAATTTGTAAAAAAAAATTAATGAGTTTAGTTTGCATCAATTTGTTTTGCTTTTATATTACAGTGAAAACTCTCATAACCGGACACTCACCGTCGCGGCATTTTTGTCCGGTTATAAGAGGTGTCCGCTTAAAAGAGGTACAACTTTTTTTTAATACATCTTTTATTTTATAATGCTAAGCTTTCTACTGCAGTCGAAAAAATTGATTCAGGTTTGACTGCTTTAATTTAGTCCGGCTCAATTTGAGTTGTTGAGTTTCAAAATGACTTTCAATATTTTTTATCTGTTGGGAAGCGACAAAGTCGTCTTTTGCAAAATGCTTTAAACGAACAATTTGTTAAAAGCAACATTATTCCTTCTACGCCATCTTTGTAACCAGCCATTTGATGCTGAAAAATCGGATATGCCCAGTTGCATTGCTATTTCACTTGCCTTAGCCTTTACAATCGGACGTGAAATTGGAATATTTTGACATCTAGCCTTAGGGAACCAATCCAAACACAATTTGTCTATTTCAGCGCCGCCAGTTTTATCAAACATCCTCTTTTCATGAACATTTATTCCAGATTCCCATTTGGAACGAATGACTTCTTTATTTTTAATGATTTCTGCGGCCTGTGTTTTACCAATTTTGAATCTTAAAACATAAAAGAAATGCAACAAAATGTTTTGTAGAAAAACTCAAAAAACTTTACTTCCTTGCGATTTCACGCACCGAAATCTTTTCCTTGTCGAACTCATTTATAATTTCCATTTTTTCTTTGATTGATAACATATTTATTTATTTGCCATTTCTTTTTCTTGTGTTCTAAAGCAATCAAAACAAGTTAATCAAACAATTTGTTCAAATAAATAGAAATTTCTTTGTCATTGGTGTTAAAATGGGAATCACAAAATTGAATGGCATTAACACAAATATGAAACAGAGTTGGAAAAATAGTAACTTAACAAGAGTTGTATTTATTTGGTATATTTTTTTTTGCGTTTTTTCTGATAAATTCGTCTTGATTTTAACGCTTTTGTCCGCTTATGAGGGATTTTTAGATCATTATTTTAAAATTTTGGTGTCCGCGTCCGGTTATTAGAGTGTCCGGTTATGGGAATACATTTTGTATAAAAAAACAGTTGAAAATCACGGTTCTGCAAAGTTTGTCCGGTTATAGGAGGTGTCCGGTTATGGAAGGTGTCCGTTAGGAGAGTTTTCACTGTATATTATTTTTTTGCGAAAATGTTCACCTCAGTTTTGGCCGTAAATTACGATCGAAATAATTGCTGCTTCTTGGGAACAAAATGCTCATATATGTATGTACATCATAAACATGAAGACGTAGCCATTCCGTTCGTCGTCAGTCTGAGGAAGGTATTATTTTATGGAGTCATATTGGAGGAAAATGCATCTATATGAGGCGGTGAAATTTGTATCAACTAAAATTGAGATTGATAATATTGGTCACATCGTCTATGGTTGTAGTTTTAGGGCAAAAATCGATAAGCCACTTCGAGCTTTTCGAGACTCTTGCACGGAAAATATGTTCCAAAAGAATTATTTATTTCAACAAAATGAAGTAAAATTCGCATTGCGACAAATTTTGTGGTTGATAGTGGTTTTGTTCAGTTATTTTCCATTTTATGAACTTATTAATAGTTTTAGCACAAAGTTTTTGCAAAGTTTTCGTCATACGAGTATGCACAAGAAAAGCGAATTTGTGTTAATTTCAATGTTTGATTATCTTCGCTTTGAAACTGATTTTGCGAAATTCTGGTCAGCCAAGTTTCGCAATAATATTATCTTTTTTTAAATATATATGGTACTAGCTGACCCGGGCAAACCTTGTTTTGCCTTCAAATTTGCACTAAATCGACATAGCAATTATTGTTCAAATAAAGGTATCGGGCTAATTAACCCCACTACACGCTGGTCAAGGACCCAACGCCTTCAGCAAAACGCAGCATAGGCTTATCGCGCTAATCTCTATTGGGCAAAACACAAAAAACAAAATATTGGGCCATCTGTCGGACGAACTTCAAACTACACAGAAACACTCCTCACGTCCCATAGAACATGTATATAAAGTTTGGTCAAAATCGGTGCAGAAGTTCTTGAGTTACGGTACAAAAACACACACACAAAACTAAGTATTGCGCCATCAGTTGGACGAACTTCAAACTACACAGAAACACTCCTCACGTCCCATAGAACATGTATATAAAGTTTGGTTAAAATCGGTGAAGTAGTTCTTGAGTTACGGTGCAAAAACACACACACAAAACTAAGTATTGCTCCATCTGTCGGACGAACTTCAAACTACACAGAAACACTCCTCACGGCCCATAGAGCATGCATATCAAATTTGGTCAAAATCGGTCCAATAGTTTTTGAGTTTAGCGATCACGAACATAAACGTAATTTTTATGTACATATAGCTGACACCGTCAGCTCAAAATATCTTCGGAACTACATAACCGATTTAAGAGTTTGATATCTCGTTTAGAAGAACATGACAACGGCTTTCCAAAAAAAGTAAAATAAAATAAAAAAAAACACAAAAAATAAATATATGTATATGTCATTGGTGGTGCAATATGAAAATTGCATTTTGCCACGCCCCTCCGCCCACAGACCGAAAACAAAAAATCGGACTTCACAGTGTCACCCGCCCGAGTATTCTGAAGGTTCCCTGAAAATTTCGTCAAAATCGGCCCAACCGTTTGGGAGCCATTACGTTACATACATACATACATACATACATACATACATACATACACACATCCAATTTTATATATATAGAAGAAGATAGATATAGCAGTGAATGAGTAGCAAGCTTTGGACTAATTTGAGGAATAATTTCATTTTCTTTAGGATTTATTTCATTAAACATTATTAGACTTATTTTAATTTTCCCCTTCTTTTTTTGGATCCTATATCATTGAGAGTTATTTCATTGGAATATATTGGCATTGGGCGTTATTTCATACAGCCCATTTTTCATTTAAATTGAAGTTTTCATAATTATCTGGCAGAGTTTCAATAGTATATTTTTGGGGGTTTATTTGATTTCTAAAATTAGGCCTTTACTTCATATACTCATATAATAAATCCCTAATATTGGAGTGTTATTTTATTTTTGTTTGGGGTGTTATTTTTATTTCGTTGCGGTATTTTTTCTTAGTTAAAATTCGGGTGTTATTGCATATTTCATATTGCAAGCTTTCTATACTATATACATATGTATCTAGATTAGCTTAAAGCTGACAACAAATAATGAAATGAAATTGTTTAAATTAATGAAACAATTCAAAATATTCTGTACGAGAAATAAATGCAGTTTTTTCTTGAATGAATGCTTGTTCTTACACGTTTTGTTTTCACTCGGCAATTTTAATTGCGCAAGTTTTAATTCAACTGGAAGAAAAATAGAGAAAACTGTTTATTCTTCTTTCTATCTCCCTCCCAGCTGAATTAAAACTTGAGCAATTGAAATTGCCGAGTGGAAAAGACGGGCTAAGAATATAATTCTAAATAATAAGTTATATTGCAATTGTACATTCGCCAAAAATATTACAGATTAAAATATACTCGTACTTAAATTTTGTTACTTCTATCAGTATTCAAGATGTTGATTTCTCAGGAATTTCTATAAAGCCTATTGAATTTTTACCTCATTCCAAGCGCATTATGCGAAATATAAAAAAAAATTCCGTTTCCACATTCCCACATTTTCCTTTCAAGGTATTGCTAGATTAGTTGAATATTAGTAAGTTTATTGTGCAGGACAACAACAACTACGATTTATGACAGAAGAAGCTCAAAGTCATGCCTTAAGGTACAGTTATGCGAGTTGGAAACTTGCAAAGAAAGTGTCCCGCAAATTATTGCAAAAGTGGAGAGTATATAAACGATCAATATTTTAGGGATCAGTTGTTGCATGTAATTGAAACGAGTTAGTTGCTCATTTACTCTCAAGTTATAAATTTTTTTCTTCACAAAAATGCCTTCGGTCCAAAACACTATATGTTCGAGTACTACTTATATATCCAATTAATGTGTCCAAAACCATCGGACTCAACCGATCGAAAATGTATAAAGTGTCAATAGCAACCAACAATGTTTAAGTTCTTGATTTTGTATTCATGTATATATCAAGTTTTGTTTTCTTTAATTTTTTTTTTTTGCAACTGATCAAATACACGTTCATATGTGTTGCAAATTATTGCATGTTTATGATCAGAACTGCGAATCGTACGTGTTTCTTGTAAATAATAACCACGCTTTTGTGTTTCACGAATAGTTATTGGGTGTTTTGTTGTTATTCTTATTATTATTATTATTATTACTATTAATAATGTTGTTGTTGCAAATTTGCATTCGTTAAACGTGTACAAAATGTAATGTTGATAAATACATATTTATGCTTGTGGCGGCAAAAGTAACATTTTATTTATTATTAATGTTGACTTTTGAATGTGTTCAAAGGCGATTTTCTACGATCACCGACCATGCGAGTACATATACATACACATATAAATATGTACAAAGTTTCTGGCAATTTTTCATATAAATATAAACCTATTTGTATTTAATAGACAAATTGATAAATAATTTTATTTATATTTTTTTTCATAGAGCGAACATCTTTGAAAATTATATGTACTTATATAAAAATTGTCTATTCATCATGTTTCGAAAAATTATTAGGGACATTCTGCATTCTGAATTTAATTTTTCAACTGAATGGCATCCGTATATTGTGAATTTTTTAGTAAAATTTATATTTGTATTTGTAAATTTTTTATTTTCGTCGTAAATTTTTTTAACACTTCGTAGACTTACATATTTCAAAAGATCTTTAGTTAATTATGCACATAAATTAATTTTATTCGTAAATTGTAGTTCTTTTTTTATTAGACTTCACAAATGAACGATCTAAAAAATTTTAAATTATTTCCTTGATATTTTTTTATACAAATTTTGTGTTTATTTCTTGTTTTCTTTTACAGGTAAATAATAAGCAGACTCTGCACAATGGCCTAAAATAAAAATTGGTAATAAAAATTAAAAATTTCAACATCTCTTATATGTGTTACTACGAAATTTGTGTACAAGTTCAAAAAAGCTTTTATGATAAATAGCCAATGTTGGAGAAAATTATACGTTTGTCCTAATTTTGTATATCTAGATTTGCATTGAAATAACGCAACGCCTCACCTAGGTGACATACAAAACTAGGACCTATATTTAAAAGATACGCTTTTAAAAGATACTTATTTAAAATGTACTTTTTTAAACGCACTTTTTTGAAAGTGCGCTTTTCAAAGAGTAATTTTAAAATGCACCTTTTTAAAAGATACTTATTTAATGCCTTTTTAAAATATACTTCTCTAGAAATCCTTTTCTAAGAGTACCTTTCCAGAAAGTACCCTTTGAAGGGTATTTCTCCAGAAAGTACCTTTTTGAAGGGCACTTGTGCAGAAAGTACTTTAATAACAGGCAACTTTTCAAACTTTTCTTTATGTAATAAATCATTGCAAATCTCCATTCACTCATTTGTCTCTTGGCCTTTGGAAGTATCAGCAGGCCGAATTCGGGGAATTGTTACTGAGACATAATTTTGTTACTTCTGGCCAAAAAACTGTTTTTAAGAAGTTTGGGAACAAACTTCGCCTACTTCTAACATATTTAGTTCCGAAATATTATTAATCCAATTATTATCCGACTTTTATCCATATTTTTTATTTTTTCAAACTTTTCATCAATGCTGGGACGTATAGAGTTATGTTCTTCATTGGCATCTTTTCGCAGTGATGCATAAAGTGCATTCGATTAGCGATTTTTTTATGTTGGCACACTTGTTTCGAACATATGTTGTCAGTTGAGATTGTTTGTGTTTAATTTATTAGTTTGTTTGTGAGAGGCATAACTATTAGACGCGTTTTGCTTGTTCGGCGATTTTCTGCTGTAGAAAAAAATGTATCAAAGAATTTGCATCAACTTTTGTGTAAAAAATTAATTCGAAATTCAGAATTTTTTTTACAGAACCTAACTTTTTATTATCGATAACATTTATAAAAGTTTGGTATTTGTCTTAATATACCTGAACACTTTGCACATGGTAAAAATTGCAATGTTCTCCAAAACGTAAAAAGTACAGAAAAATTAAGTGACATGCGGGCATTATTAGATGAAAACACTATTATATGATTTATACTACAACACTATATTGTTATTTCTTATTCTATAACGAACAAAATGGATTGGTTCAGTGGAGTTCGGTTATAACGAACTCCACTGTGTATGTAGATAAAAGGTTATTTTTTAATAGCCTTCGGATTTGATTAAAAAAAACCATATAAAATTTAGAGAAATGTATGAAATATTTATTTGAGTCGATAGAACGATCTACATAATTCAATGTTTAAAGATGATTTCATATAAATGCTGCCCGCAGCTGCGCCTCAAATGATTCATACGCTGGGTTCAATGTTGGCGTACTTTCTCCGACAAGTCACGAATAAATTCTTTAATATTGGCTTCTAGTACGCCAACAGTTGAGGGCTTGCCACTATAGACATGAGCCCCGATATATCCCCACAAAAAATAGGGTAAAGGCGTTAAATCAATCGATCTAGGCGTCTAAATGGCTGGCCCTTGAAGTTAAATAAACTGTTCACCGTGTTTCGCGTGCGGTGTGGGATCTGGCACCGTCTTGTTGAAATCACATGTCAGCCAAGTCCAACTCTTCTATTTTGGGCAAAAAAAAATGCAATCAAAGCAGGGTTATGCACGCCATTCACAGTAACGTTCTTGCCTTCGTCATATTTAAAAAGTACGGTCCAATGATGCCTCCGGCCCATAATCCACACCAGTTCTTGCGATGCTTCTGGCTGCTCTCCACACCAAATACGGCAATTTTGTTTGTTCACGTATCCATTCAACCAGAAATGAGCTTCGTCGCTGAACACAATTTTGCGATAAAAAAGTGGACGCTACACTTTCAATAATCTGCAAGCGTTGTTCGTTTGTAAATCGACTCATGGTTAAATTATAGACCAAACTGAACATGTTTAACAACAGTAACATGTTACACGAAAAACGCTCAGCTGCCAGAAAGAAAGTTGCTAAAAAAATCAGCCTTTATTCCTACATTGATACATATTTTGTTTTCATTTGTTTCCGTTTTCAATAACCATGTTTTAAAAACTTTTCTAACTGGTAAAATAAATTTACATTTAAGTATATAAAAATGTAAGCAAATTTATGTCTGTTCGTTGCAAAAAATAATGAGTTCTAGTGTAGAGAAATTTTTCTCAGTTGTAGGGGGGAAAAAGCTAATATCTTGGAGTTACGTAGGGAATTTTCAAAATTTACATTAGCTTCACTCATTGCCTTCTCGCATTACTTGAAAGACCGTGCCATCATTTAAAATGTTCTGTAGCATTTAATTCTATCTGTTAAACAAAATTTGATGCAGAAAATCATATCTGGATGGGACAAATGTGCCTAATTAAAATAAAAATGAAATAAAATGAAGTCACCTTAATTCTGGAACATATACTATACCTTATATTAATGCGGCTGGTTTCTTCGAAATATGGTTGTCTAAAAGGAACTGATAACCCTGTGGTCCAAGAGGTACTTGTTTCCAATCATTTGTTTATTTACACAGACCTCCGCCATCCCCTAAAGTCATTGACTAACTAGGTAAAATCGGGAATTCTTATCGACTTCCTAATGAATTGTTATTCCTTTCAACACTTTCAACCTTTAGACAGAACGTCTATTGTGCTATAGTGCATTTCATAAAATAACGTGCAACTTTGCACTAATACAGGTATAAACCGATTTAAATAAATTTGTTTCATTGGTGTAATATGACACGGTATCTTGGCATACATATATGTATGTTGTTGATCAAACCCTTTCTTATTGCGAAACTCCGTATTTACACCTTCATATTAATATTAATGTCAAACAAGACTTCACATTACATGACACAACAATTGTTTTTCATTTGAAATTATATCTTGTTTACGAGTATGTTAAAATTGTTTACATTTATAAGTTTTTGTCAATCTGTTTTTAATGCAAAAGAAGAGAGAGAAGCGTGAAATCAATAAATACACAAAATAATTTGCCACTGTTTTACACCTGTATTCAGCATTAGAAAATGCTGTATCTGCCACAGGTGGTAGTGATCACCTTCGTTGCACACAATAAATATGTACATATGTACATGTTGTTTTTATTGTCTGGACGATTACATCGACCACCGTTGCCGCCATCGCCGTTGACATTATCATAAATTTTTTGCATGAAAAGAAAAAAGTTTTAATAGCAAATATATGCAGATAAAATATTTTTGTTAAATTAAATGCACCAATAATTATCAGCATTTAGTAGTTGTGTTGCAGGCAAGTCTATAAATGTGTGGAGCATAGAGATTATATGACATTTCGATGGGCAATTAAACACAACATGATTAAACGCAAATTAGTTGCATATTACTGCAGAACGACGGCAATGTAATACGAGCATCAATGTATTTATGTTGTTGCTTTCGCTGTTGTTGTCTTGCCTCTCTTCGCCCAGGATTCAATTCAATGAAAGCAACAGCACACCATGATACCAACACTTTAAATGAATATAAACAAATTAAAAACAAGTTAAGCATTTGTTGCACGTACAGGTCGACTTGCTAAAATCATACTACCGAATGTTGCTACCAGAAAATGAAATAATTCTATTTAAATTGGTCTTGCTGTAAAACGGGTCTAGCGAAAAAAAATGCAATATATCACACTCTGGATAACTACTTAGGCGTGGAACCGATCGGAGAAATAATCTGTAAAGTTTTTATAAAATGTTTTGTTTGTTGATTTGGTTCAGCGACTAATAAAAATGTCGCCATATGAACAGATAAAGGCACAACAAACAAAACATCCTTGTAAAATTTTATCTTCGTGTTATCTTTGCTAAATATAACACATTTTATAAATGCTTATAAGCTTAATTTCCGTACAAAAATAAATAAATAAAGCGGCTGCTTTCGAAGCTCCACAGGTCCGTTCTGATGCTGCACGATGCGAGTTTTTGCAAATTAAAAGGTTGACAGTATGTGAATTCCAAACTACAACGCGGAATTCCATAAAATTTTAAATGTCAGTAGTTAAGAAGTTGGGCTTTCATAATATTGCCTGCATAACTTGTTCATAGTGGATCCGTCACCTTCGTGCCTGTATATTTTATATGGCGGCAAAAAGTCAACATGATTTTACGATGGCATTTTTGTAATGGTATATACGAGTAAATATTTTCATGTCATGTGGTACGTGTATACACAACGTGGCGTTTTCTACATTCAGTAATTTTGATTGTTATAAAAAAAACCTTCAAGGCACAGGATCAATTTGTAGGGTACCCCCTCATATTTACTATATCACAATGTGAACTTGATTTGAACAATATGCAACTTTAACTATTTTAAACAAACCCAACTCTGTACTGTATGTTTATTGTCGCTTCGACTGCGGCACTTGCTACTAATTTCTTTTTATGGACCATTCGATGGAGTCATTGCGGAATGTTAAAATGCAATTCGTACTGCAATTTACAACTAACGAAGTCCAGTCAGTGTGTTAAAATAAATTAAGGTGTTAAGTGACCATAGCTAAATTATTATTAAATCGAATAGTTAAAAGTTATTAGCACAGACACTTCTTAATTTGTTTTAGACAATGTTTTTCCTCAATATTAATAGCACATGGGACAGGTTTTCCACAAATGGCTTTAGGTTACCTTAAGCTTTCAATTCACAATAATTTACCTTTTGGCTAACAATGTAATAAACAGTTTGGCTCTAATTGATAAATAAGAAAAAATGATTTATAGTGAATTAATGGTAATAAATTGATTTCATGTTTAAGCACTGACTGTGCTTGACAAGCCCATGAACTTGCTCATTTGGGTTCTGTTTGGTTCGATTATGGTGCATAAAATTAGAGAATAAAACGAAGAGGAAATAAAACCATTTAGATTTATTTCTCTCATCCCCATAATTCATACCACAAACTAATATTTCAAGCAGATCTTACAACACCGGCCTTACAATACAATATCCCCTATTCACTGAGGGAGCAGGCAATGACAGATCAGGTACTCGGAGGTCCTTTTTTCTCCTCTTCGTTCTAAAGCTATGTACAGACGGTTGTAAGATCTGACAATGTTGTTTGATTTACCAACGTGCTGGCAATGCTCTGACAATTCAATATGGCTACAAAAAGGTACATTGTTAGTTCAGACGATTGTAAGAAAAGCTTACAATTTCATTGTCAGACAATAAATTTACCTACCAATAAAAATTTTCAGTTCACACGGTTGTTAGATTATTGTACAACAAATTTGTTGTTCGGCATTGCCAGAAGTTATAATTTGTCAATTGTGTGTGTTTGTAAAACAAAATATAATATGGAGTCCGCGCAGTGTTGCCAGTAGAAATATTTATCTGACAATGGTGTTATTGTCAGGTGCATAAATTTTCGACATCTGCCAATAAAAAATTACCTTACAATGTCTGCCAATTATCTGACAATGCCTGCGATAGGTGTTCTCACGGTTGTCAGATGCCTGACAATATTGTCGTCTTACAGTGGACTGACAATGGTTTTTCTGACAATGTTGTAAGTAAAAAATTGGCAGTTCACACCACACGATTGTAATACATTTTCAGACAATTTTACTAGCAATATTGTAAGATCTGCCAACCGTGTGTACGTAGCTTAACAGCTTCCGCAGAAATCGTTGCAAGGAAGATTTCAATCTCATGGCATGGACACCTGTATCGTATCGCCCAGCCGAAATCGCTACTAGTGTACGTAGTTGACCGCGCGGAGCCACTTCAATTACTTCTGAGTTCCACTTTGCAAAGGTCTTAACGAACGTTGCTTCGGTAATCATCAAAGCAACGCTCCTTAGGATTTCTATAATTTGGCAGGCGTCCATACTTGCGCAGCATACGTTAGTATAGATTTAATTATCATGTCGAATAGTCATTTTGAGTTCCTAGGATTAACTCCTCAGGTTAATTCCCATAACCTTTCCACACATATATGTACATACGTATGAAGTAGCAATTAGAAAAAGTTGTGCCCGTTATGAATTAAAAAATCATTAAATATTTACGTACATATTTTGATTTTTATAAAAATAATAAAAAATTTATTTCGAGTATAATTATGAACACTTTTAGAACGTAACCTTCGCTAGGAACTGATAGAGTGCCATTTTAGCACATTTCAAGCAGGAGGACCTAAAACACCTCAAGGAACGAAGGAAACATTAGCCGTATATAAAAAAATATTTATTTATCAAAAGGAGCTCTTTTAAAAAGCTTTTGATAAATTTTTCTTGCTAATATCAGAAAAACCGAAAACAATAATTTATAAAAAAAAAATCTAGAAACTGCCAACAAGAACAAAAATTTTAACGAAAATGTAAACTTGTATAAATAACAAAGTTGTCGAAGAAGTTTTTTTTTGAACTATAATAATTAGAAAAAAATCAAAAAGAAGAAAAATCTGAAGAAAAAAAATTTACACAAAAATCACATATTCATAAAAGAACTTTCTAAATTAATTTTCAAATTGAAAATGATCAAAAAAATACAAATGTAAGTGCAGAAATAACACTAAAATAAATTTAAAAATTAACTGCATGCAATTGTTAAACTGTTTATGAGTCCTTATGGGAAAGTTGATGGAAAAGTTATTGCACTCGTATATATAGAGTTTGACAATCTTCATACATGTCAACTGGGCTTATTACTGGGCCTGGATTGGAGTAGCACCAAAAAAGAGAGGAGGATAATCAAACTAAGTTACCTAAACTTTAATTCAAAAAATCGAAAAGACAGAAAGAAAACTTTATAAAAAATAAAAAATATAAAAAATATTTTCAAACACAAAAAAAAGTTGAAAATTCATCAAAAAATTTTAATTCAAACGAAAACTGCAAATACATGATCTATATTTACATATTTCACAAAATAAATCAAAAATGTATTTTTTTTTAATCATAAAACGAATGAAAATAAATCCAACATTTACCGAAAAATTTAATATGGACCCAAATTGGTAAATTAAGCCAGTCAGCTCATATAATTACATATAAGACAGCACTCGTGCAATATCAAGTCTATTCTAATTTATTTTTTGTTTTCCAAAAACACAAAACGATGTTGTAACATTTGCATTTATTGCAGTGTTGCCATTAGGATACGAAAGATACATTTTTCGTATCTTTTGATGACTTCAGGTACCATGTATAATCCTGACATTTTCGTATCTTTTGAATCTGTACGCAAAATGTACAGAAATAAAATATTAAGCTTTCCTTCTCTGACAAAGTTTTATTGGCATTTCGTTATAATTTACAGGTCATTCTCCAAAAAAAGACAATGTACAATTTTAATGATAAATGGCTGTTAATAAAAGAGTACAATGGATGGTTCAAAAAAATAAATTAAATATGAAATAATATTGTTATGTTAATAAATGTTAAACGTTAAACATGGATTTTAATTTTTTTTTAAATGTATCTTTTTGGGAAAAAATGTATCTTTTTGGAAACTAAAATGTATCTTTCTCGAATTTTCACTGGCAACACTGATTTATTGCCAACAAACAACAACTATCATAAAATTTAATTGAGAAATAAAAAAATTAAATAAATAACAAATAGAAACCATATAAATTAACAAAAGGAAATTAAAAAACAGTAAAAGAAAATTAAAACAATAAATAGAAAAAATAATTTAAAAAAATCATTATTGCATCGGCCGGGAATCGAACCCGGGCCGCCCGCGTGGCAGGCGAGCATTCTACCACTGAACCACCGATGCCTGTACGAAAATTTATAACCATTACTAATAAATGGTTGTAAAGCAACTTGTTGGGTTTTATTTTGTTTGAAACTGAGTATTTGCTGTTATTTTTAATTATAAAATTTTCCGCTCTAATGTGCTTAATTTTGTTTTCAGTCAATATATTTAGGGCTTTTAATTATGTTTTATATTCAGAACTTTGTAGCCAAGAGCAAAAATATTATGTATGTATGTAGCGACAAAGCCTCAACGTTTAAAACTTCAATGTGTTTTTTTTATATGTATGTAAAATTGTTGGTTGTCTTAATGAAAGTAATAAAGATATACAATATATGATTAATTTTAAATTCAATAATAGACAACTTGATAGCTAATAAATAAATTGATAGATAATAAATAAGCAGGCTTTAAAATTAATGAAAAATATTGCTGACATTTCAAAACTGTTAAACTTTTCGGAAAAATTTCTAAACTGAAAACAAAACGCTTAATGTTAAGAAATAATGGACTCAATTTTGTATTTCACCAAGGTGAAGCATTAGGTTAACTAATGCAATTTTTTGTTGCTTTGTTAAGAAAAACAACAACTTGCAATAAACCAACGCCTCGCCTAGATGACATAAAAATTTAGGTCCTATGCAGGAAGAGTACGTAAGGTTTTTTCCCCCTAATTTGGATATTATAGATTTCTATCTTTATTGTTACTGTTGCCGTCGTTCCTACTAGGAGCATAGGGCGCCAGATAGATTCTTATCTTCATTATAGATTTTTATTATTGTCTTTCATTAACATACTGTTTTCATTCAGATTTAAAGTTAAATCTATCTATAAAATCTATGACTGAAATTATATGGATCTAATCAGCAAAATTATAGTAGTTGTGTTGCAACTTGCAGGTGATTTACTATTTTCTTTTATTTTTATATCAAATTTTTATATGCATAAATTTTATTTTCAAAAAAGGAAAATAAGTTGCATCGGAAGGAAATCGAACTTGAGCCCCCGCGTGACAAGCGAGCATTCTATTACTGAACCACTGATGCTTGCCACTTGTTCCCATTTTAGGGCACTTGTGTATTAAATTTAAGAAGAAAAAACTATTTGTCTTTCGCGAAATAAGATTTACCGCATTTTTCGTACATAAAGTACATCAGTGGTAGAACAAAAATAATGTTTAGCGCAGTCAATTAAAAAAAGAAAGAAAAAACTGAAAGCTGAAAGAAAATTATATACTATATATCGACTTAATCTGAATTTTTTTAATATCATATTAATTAGTGTTGAACCGGAGTTACAAATTTCACACATTCCATATCAAACGCTGGTTTTTAAAATGATTCATTGTTTTTGGTGTACTTAAGTGATGATCCTTGTTTCGGCAAACCTTCTAGAACCATGTGGCAACCGAACCTCACTAAGTGGCTAGTTAGTCAAAATAATATTATGGAAGTTGGAAACTATTAGCCGAGAATAAGGGCTGCTAAGCAATTTGTGCTGAAATTTTTAAACATTTTTTAAATAAATTTGTCAAAATCGCCAAGATTTTCGAAAGAAATTTTCATAAAAATTTCACGCCAAACATTTGATTTATAACATCAATCAAATAAATTTTATAGAATTAAAATAACTTTATGTAGAAGGTTATAGTGATTCCAAAAATTTTTGATTTGAAATAATTCGATAAGAAGAAATTTCAATGAAGAAATAGAAGAAATTATGTTAGTTATTTATTTTGTTTAGCTAATTTGGCCTAATGTGTTTTTATGACAATTAAAATGCAGTTTTTTATTCCATATTTCCCGACATTTCGTGAATTTTTTGTTCACTTTATCCAGTTATTCTTAATTGAGAAATCTTATGTTACAAATTAATTGAATGATTTCTTTATGTGTTTGAGGTCTTCTTTTTTATAAAAAATAATATATTTATTTTTTATGAGTTATCAATATTTCAAAACCCTGTGGGTCTCTTCTTCAGGAAATTAAAAAAAGTCAAGTCATCAAGTTACATTAAGAAAGCTCTTTGTTTTATTTATAAAAATAATAATTTCTTATTTTATAAAAACAATATATTTATTGTCATAAAATCACGTTAAGGCAAATTAGATAAACAAAATAAATAACTAACATAATTAAGATTAAACCCGGCCAAACAAAAATGAAATAGAAGAAATTTCAATGAAATTTCGCAAGGACTTAGCTCAGGTGATGTTTAATGGACAAAAAAAACAAACAATTCCTTTGCTTAATCCTGGATCAGATCCTGGAGAGGATCAGGTCAGACTCCCCATTCATCCATCCATCATTTCAGGGATGCTCATAAAAAAATAAACAAATTAATAACTAAAAAATATAAATTTAAAATATAAAAATCAGTCAGGACAACAAAATCACGCTTGAATGTGTAGGACATACGTTTGAGTTTCAGAGGTACATTATTTTTTTCTTTGATTTTTCTTTCTATTTTGCGCGAGTTTAATTCAGTGTTTCGGATGGTGCAAACCAACTCATTGTTACATATTTTTTAAGTAGCATAATAATAGCATATCTTACAATGTAACCAGCGAAAAAGGCTTGTTATGGCGTTTTTCCTCCGCGCTAAAGCGAGTTCTTGCTTTTTTTCTCGATTGTATAGAAACGTTTCTGCCAAACCTATGAAATTTTTAAATATCACTTAAGGAAAAAAATTATTACAAACTCAAGAAAGGGAAGTTGATTATTAGAAACGCTTACGATTCTTCCATAAGACTTCGCCAATTAAAAAATATATATTTGAAGCAGCGATTGCAACAAATGCAAATTATGGCAAAGCTGGGATTAAAATAAAAATAAATTTTCCATACATTCAGTGTTTTTAAAAAAATTACAATGCGTAGACTCTATATATTAATAATATATTTTCAATTTTTTTTATTAATGTATATAAAAGGTTTTTAATATTAATCACCCTTATTCTGAATTTCGATTCGAATTGAAATTTTCTCCGTTTGCAACTTTGGTATTCTACATTCCGCTCCGTTTCTTTTCGATTTCTTTTTCGGTTGTATGTATTCTGCATTACGATCGTAACTACGCTTTTGTACGTTGTTATTTTACTAAAATTTATTTTGGAATTATTTTTTGTTGCACTGAAATTGTAAAGATTTATTTAGTTTATTGTAAGTCGAAAACAACAACACCTAATTTATTTTTTGTTAAGCATAAGACAAATAAGCGGAATATTTTGTGCAACCTAGAAAGAGGAAAGTATGTTATTCCGAATGTTATGTGCTATGGAAACATGATCTGATTCATTGCTTTCGTCTTCTCCCTCTTCTTAAGAACTTTCAAATTCGGGTTCTTCTGCCCCGTAGGGTATACAAATATTGTGGAGGGCACAAACAACATTTATAATATGACTGGCCTTCTGTGGGGAGTAATGAAATTCTCGAACACCTAATAAATATCTAAATCGGTTCTTCTTCGTCCTTTCAACAATGTTTCTCGTCTTTGAGTCCCGTTAATTGTAGATACTTTCTTGGCTGCCTTCATTTGCAGATCTATATGGAGTCATTAGCCAGGGTTCCAGAAGGTATCCCGCATCACCTGTTGAAAATAGCATTACTACATTAAATATACACGAATGAATACCTAGTGCGTTTCATTCTTCATCCTGATACCTCCTTTCCAACTGAGACCTCCCTTTACTTAAACTCCATATATGCGCATCGTGTTTGCATACAGGGTATCTTGCGTCAACGAGCTAATGCGCATTTTATTATCGCACACCTAAAAAAATTAATTATATTTCCAACTATGGCATTGAAGCTAAAAAATCCTTTTCTGTTGTACTAAATTAACTCCTCTTCGGATGGTTTTATAATTTTTATATATGTGCCGTCAACACACATAGTGGCTCCTGGAATGCCAGCCTTCGCATAAAAGTCTTGCTTTGCTTGCATCTTTTCCTCCTCAATCTGGTTAAATTTTATCCACTGAGAGCACAACTTTGCCTGCATTATGTCAAGGAAAGGTGATCGTGACTCTGATACAGTGGACTGAGCAATTCCAACGTTACAATCTTCACCCACATCTTTATTTAGGTGAAAATTTTTTGGAAATCTGTAGAATTAAAGTAATTATTTCTTTCATACATAAATATTTAAAACAAATATCTTACAATTGACCACTTAATTGAAACGTGTTGCAACTGTCTCCTCTTCCAATAATAATGCAGCTGCTATCGATTCTATTTTTTTTTGAAACAAAATAAGTAAACTTAATTTTTTTTCAATAATGCATAAAAAATTCATATATATCCGCCACTACAGATTTCTTCACATTGGAATAGTTTGGGCACAAATGCTACTTACCTGTATTCTGCTTTTTTATTTCTTTCCGTACATAACTGATGAAATATATGACTTTATAGTTCCCACAATATTTAATTTTTAATAATTTATTTTATTTTTTAACATTTGTTTGCACTAAATTAATTTTTTTTACTAAAATGTTTAAAAAATTGCTAATTTCTTCTGTTCCTGTTTCACACGTTTCTTAGTGAAGTTGGTTTTTCTTTTTCTTTCGATTACGTTTTTGGCCTTCGTAGACTAGTAGGTAGTGTACTAGACTCGTAGTGCGAAGGTCGCAGGTTCGAATCCTGCCGCAGAACTCTGGCAGTTTGTGTTTGATAATTAAAGGGAGCACACAACAAGCCTTCACTGGCTTAAGTGTATGTCGTATGGCTATCACACCCCTCCAATCAACCTAACCTAACCTAACCTAACGTTTTTTTTTGCAGAATACCTTTTTTCGATCCGTGCGTAACTGAATGCGGGAACATAATCGAAATGTAGAATAAGGGTGAATATTCCTGCAGAAGGCTGCCAAAGAGGCGTTGAAATATTGAATTAAATGTTGTTATTAAAAAAGGAAATTGACTAAATTAGACTGTGGTGATCGTCACAGCCTAAACAAAAGTAACCGTCAGTCGTCATTTTTAAAAATTGACTTTTAAAGTTTTTCTAAATGACATGAAATTGTTATAAAAATGAATTTTTTTTTAAGTTCGAAAAAATAAAAGAAAACATTTAAAAATTTTTCCAGAAATTTTTTAGAAAAGCAGAATTTTTCTGAATATTAAATTTTTAGTGTTTTGTATTGTTTGTGCTTTGAAGGATTATTTTTCTATGTAGAAATAAATGCAAAATTCCGCTTGTGAACTCCGGCTTACCATACATAAATTGTAAACAAATTCAAAACTTTTTTCTAACGTTAAGTGAAATTAGGAAGAATGGTTAAAAGGTTCTTAAATTTCATATATTCCAGAAAAAAATTTATTAAAATTAAGTAAAATTTTCTAGAAAATCAGGAACTTTTATGACGATATTTTTACTGACAGCAAGGACATTTCTAATGTATCCAAATAAAAACGTCTCTTGAACCATTTTCAACTCAAATTTAGTAAATTTTCTTAAGTTTTGGTTTATATTCCTTTTGAGCTTTCTTAAAATTTATATCAATCAAAACTCCTTTAAACGTTTTTTCCTGTAATAAATAAAAGTGATAAAAATTAAATCAGATATATCATCATATTTAAGAGGATTAAAAACCAATATTTGATGCATTAATAAAAAATCTTTTGTGTTAAAAAGATAAATAAATAAAAATCTACATTAATGCAATATTTATTTATATTCATAAGCTGATTAAATATTATAATTTGAAAAGAAAAAATTCCATTTCACAGATTTTGCTAATTGAAGATATGCAAATTAAAAATTTATACAAAACATTAATTTACAAACGTACATACATAAGTACGTACATACATACATATGTAGGTTGTGGTTTTAATCAATGCGTTTAAATTTTATTAAATACCAATATAAATTAACTTATTCGTTTTAATACAAATTTAAAAAAGATTTATGCAGGTGTAAACATTGACAACTGTAGCAGAAGAAATAAAGAAAATCAAAATCAATTCATACTATTCGTTTGGTTTCTTTCCACATATCCATAATAGGGGAAGGCATATGGTCCCCCCCTCCCCTCCCCATTTTGTATTTCTTTAGTTCTCTTGACGTCTTTTTTGATGCGTGTACATTTTTTATATTTTATTTTTGTCATTCTTTTTAAATATTTATTTGAAGTGTTTAGGTTGCAAGTTGCAACGTACAAGAAAAAATAAATTAAAATGGTAACAAAAGTGTAAAACCGCCGCAATATTATGTTTATGTTGTTGTTGTTGTTGCAATTCTTATTTTAGTCATACTCGCTTAACTAGTCAACAAGGCAACCACGCAGACAGACAGCCAGCATTCAGTTAGTCATTTCGTATGCTAGCATTATAAAAACAACAAGATCAAACGTTTCATACCGTCTCGGCTGACACACACAGAAAATGAAGGCAGCAACATTTTGCGGCATCCAAATGCCGAAGAGCAAAGAACCAAACGAAAAAGAATTGAATGCTTCAGAGTGTAAAGTTGGCTTATGTATACCGACCGACGACCATACAACGTCAGACAATAAACTGAATCATAATATGAAAAAAAAAAAAATTAAAATTAAAAACTTTAGCACAAAGCATCGTACTATTTACAGCTCAACACAAGACTCATTCGCAGGCACACCGACGTAAAATATTAAAGTTAAAGTTTTCATGACCATGAGTATGATAGTGAATGAAGCACGTCCTTATGCACGCATATGTATAAAAGTTTGAAATCATTTTGGGCCGTTAAGATTTTGTAGCAATTGTTTCAAAGAGAGCCAAACTGATGGAGAAAACATGTGATGTGCTCGCACTATGGCCATATACGAATACCGACTGACAGTACAGCTGCAGCCGAAGATCTATTGTATGTCCACATGAGATCTAGTCCAGCTTATTAGCAAACCTTTTCAGTACATTGTACCATGCTGGAGAATTTCCATTGTGCTGGAAGGTTGCTAATGTAACGCCAATCCCCAAAAAAGGAGAGGCTAATAACCCTGAAAATTACCGCCCAATAGCGATATGCTCCGCACTTTCCAAAGTGATGGAAAGTATGATTAACTTTCATCTTGTGAGGTATTTAGAGTTCAACAATTTACTAAATGACGGACAGTATGGTTTTCGTAGGGGCCGCTCTACTGGTGACCTACTTGCACTGCTCTCGGAGAAATGGTGTCATTCCATTCACCATTTTGGCGAAAGTAAGGTGGTGGCTCTGGATATCTCCAAGGCGTTTGACAGAGTCTGGCATGGGGCACTTCTGGCAAAACTAATTGCTTTTGGTGTTGGTAATGGCCTCACTCGGTTTATATCGAGCTTCCTCAGTGATCGCACTATACGAGTTGTTATAGATGGGATCTCATCAGACGAGTTCAAGATAAATTCAGGGGTACCACAAGGCTCCGTTCTCTCTCCTACCCTATTTCTCATTTTTCTTAATGACTTACTTTGTAAAACTTCCAACCCTATCTACTCATTTGCAGATGACAGCAGCATTAGCCATTCTTACTCATTTGACCATAGGCCAAGTCCGTTGGAGATTAGGGCTATGAGGCAAAATATGGTCGAATCAATAAATCAAGATCTTACAACAATCTCCGAATGGGGTCATGCGAATCGGGTCGATTTCAATGCCCGGAAGACTCAGTGCTGTATGCTTACGCATAAACGTATGACCGTACATGCTGCTCCATCTGTAATTATGGGTGATATAAATATTGAGGAATCAGAAGCTCTTGATGTTCTGGGCATGAAAATTCAGTGCGATGTTCGATGGTCTGAGCACATTTTTCACATTGCCAAAGAAGCATTCAAGTGCCTCGGTTTTTTAAGACGGTGTAAGAGATACTTCACCCCTTCTGATATCCTCACTATTTATACCACCTACATCCGGCCGAAAATGGGATACAACTCTCATGTATGGGCCGGTGCTTCAAAGTCTATTTTGAAGCTACTGGACCGAGTTCAGGAGAGGGCGAAAAGACTCATAGCTGACAATAGTGTAGCCAACTCTATTGACTCACTGGAGCATCGTCGCAACGTGGGATGTGTTACGCTGTTTTATCGTTACTTCAATGGACTGTGCTCTGATGAGGTACGAGAACATATTCCTGAGATCCGCTCTTACTTACGAGCAACACGTTCCTCATTAAGAACACATCCATTTGTGGTCGATATAACAGCGAATCGCACTACGCATTACAGAAATAATTCGTTCTTTGATCGACCGGCTCGTATGAGGAACGAGCTCCCTGCAGATGTCTTTCCTGCCATACCCAGCGTGGAGAGATTCAAGTCGAATATCCATAAGCACTACTCTCGCTATCCTCCTCACCCTATCCTATTTTCCTAGTTCCGGCACAATGCACTGCATAAATAGGGGTCATCCCCTGAGTACTGGTCCAATTGCAAAAAAAAAAAAAAAATTAATGCCCGGTTTCTTTTTTTAAAGAAAATTTGGGACTTTACTAGACTGCTACTGTATGGTGGTGTATCCGAAAATATCGCTGCTACAACAAAAAACATCTGATACGAGAAAATATCTAGAAAATTGCATGTAAAATATATTTTTAAAGTCAATTAATTTTTCGTTAAATTTAAGAAATTCATTGTGGGAAACTATCAAGTATTTTTAAGCCCAATTTTTATTACATCAAGTATACAAGTATTTTTTTTTAATTTTTACTTAAATCAAGAAAAGTTTAAAAAAAATTGGATATACGTCTCTTTTAGTGAAATGTAGTTGTGTAGTTTGTGAGCTGGTTGTACGAAGTTGTGCCTTAAGGCTGGGGCACATAGAATCCGTCATCCTTCGACTTTTTCAACTGACGTTAACGCAATGACGGATGAGGTTGGCACAATGAGTACTTTGTTAACGTGTAGAAAATCAGTTGTTTTTTTTACATGTTTGCAACATTTCTTTTTATTAAAGAGTAAAAAATTTTCTATGGATTTTGTAGAAATTACTGAGTTCATTTTAATTAAAATTTTGCTTTATAAAGCTCAAGCTGTCTTGATATAATGGATAAAAGTCGAAGATTTTTGGTCAGACTCAAAAAATCAACTCTTAATTAAAACAAATCATACCAAAAAATCAACTGATAGTTGTCAAAGTACTCAACGTACGCCAAAAGTTAAAAGTTGCCCAACTTTCATCCGTTGCGTTGAAGGAGACGTACTGTATGTAACCAAGCTCATAACAAAACCTGTATTTTAACTTAGCTGTCAGTTGAAAAAGTCGACGGATGACGGATGACGGATTCTATGTGCCCCAGCCTTTACTTACGACAAACCAACAAATTTTTGATTTCTGACATCTTGTAGAACTCCGTTCTAACATTTGTGGACATGTCGCGCAACATTATATTGTTGTATGATTTATTTTTGCAATGACTACAGAGGAAGAATTATTGGGGGCGAATTCCGTGTCTCCAAAAATTAATTTTAAAATTAAAGATGGCAGAAATACGAAAATGTTTGGAGAAATTATTGAGCTGTGAAAACGAAGTATTAAAATATAATTAAAAGTATTAAAAGATAATTAGAACAAATTTCTATTATTCAAATTATTTTTTTAATGACATCAAAAGTATTTTTAAACATTTGCGTGTTGAAAATTTTTGTAATTATGAAAATTAAAACATTCGCAATTATTGAGATGACAACTTCACAGGAAAATCATTGTTTCCGGGCATAGGAAAGTTATACGTTTAAAAAATACTCTGTAGCCATCGGGATAGACAGCTACATATTGTCTTATGTTGTTTTTGGCATCATTGCAGTCCAGATATTTTTCTAGGAGATGCATTTCTTGATATTTTTTCGAAAAGCAAGAAGTTGTGCGTCCTAAATCTGACGATGCTTCTTCATTATATATCTCAATAACAACGCAATTCCCCCTTTCCTTGGGGCATCTCATAAAATCACAAGGCCATTCATTTACTAAAATAAGAAAAAGGCAATTTATAAATCCAATCAAAATGGACTTGATATTTCGTTAAGTTTTTACCATTTTTTCCGTCGAGGATTACTTCTCCTAAAATAAGGATGTATTTTATAAATGGAATAAAAATTTATTTTATACTTTTTTAGTTCTTTACCAATATTTCCGTAGGTGCCTATTGAACCTAAAATAATAGTGTATTTAATAAATGGAATAAAGAATGAATTGTTATTTAGTTGAGTCTTTACCAGTATTTTCCTTGATTATGATTTTCTCTAAAATATCAAGATGTTTCAAAATTAAAATGAATATAGAACTTTGATAAAAATGAATTTAATAATTTATTCAGTCCTCACCAACACTACTGCCGGTTCTTATTCTTCCTAAAATGACAAAATATTTTATAAGTCCAATATAAGTAGATTTGCTATTTAGTTTAGTTTTTACCTGAATTTCCATTTGCCTCTAATTTTTCTGAAATAAAAATGTATTTTATAAATGGAATAAAATATTATTTTATGCATTTTTTAATACTTTACCAATATTTCCGTGGGTACTTATGAAACCTAAAATACGAGGGTATTTAATAAATGGAATAAAGAGTGAATTGTTATTTAGTTGAGTATTTACCTTTATTTCCGTTTGCGTCTAATTTTGCTGAAATAAAAATGTGTTTTATAAATGGAATAAAAAGTTAATTTAATACTTTTTCAAGTCCTTACCAATATTTCCATGGGTATTTATTGAACCTAAAATAATAGTGTATTTAATAAATGGAATATAGAGTGAATTGTTATTTAGTTGAGTCTTTACCAGTATTTTCCTTGGTTATGATTTTCTCTAAAATATCAAGATGTTTGAAAATTAAAATTAATATAGTACTTTTATTAAAATGAGTTTAATAATTTGTTGAGTCCTCACCAACACTTCTAAAGATATCGATGCTTCCTAAAATGACAAAATATTTTATAAGTCCAATATAAATCGATTTGCTATTTAGTTTAGTTTTTACCTGAATTTCCGTTTGCGTCTAATGTTTCTGAAATAAAAATGTGTTTTATAAATCGAGTGAAAATGTATTTTATACTTTTTTAAGTCTTTACCAATATTTCCGTGGTTACTTATGGAACCTAAAATACGAGGGTATTTAATAAATGATATAAAAATGGATTTGTTATTTAGTTGAGTCTTTACCTCTATTTCCACTGGAGATAATATTTCCTAAAACAACAAGGCATTTTATAAATTGATCAAAAAATCTGTTCTTACTTTATCGAGTCCTTACCAATACTTCCAAAGTTCTCAATGCTGCCTAAAATGAAAAAAACATATGACAAATGAAGGAAAATAGATTTAATATTTAAGCGAGTCCTTACCACTGTTATCGTTGCTCTTCATGTATTCTAAAATAAGAAGGCATTTAATAAATAGAATAAAAATTAATTTAATATTTTTGAGTCGTTACCAATATCTCCCTCGTTTTCTATGATTCCTAAAAGGCATTAAATAAATCGAATAAAAATGGATTTAGTATTTTCCTAATTGCTTACCTCTGAATTTGTTGATCTCCATTCTTCCTAAAACGGAAAATTATTTCATAAGTCCAATAAAATGCATTTAATATCTTGTTAAGTCCTCACCTATATTCTTGTTGATTCTTATGGATCCTTAAATGAGGGAGAAATATAATTAAATTAATCAAATAATAATTCATTTTATATTTTATTAATTTTTTACCTCCACTCTCACTGATGGTAATATTCCCTAAAATAACAAGTGATTTTTTAAATCGAATAAAAGTCATGTTCTTAATTTGTTAAGTCCTCACCAACACTTCCAAGGATGTTTATCTCTCCTAAAGTGATAATAGATTTATGTAATATAACAAATAAAAACAGATTAAGTATTTTTGTTGGTTCTTACCTTTATTACCCTCGATGACTACGTTTTCTAAAATAAAAACGTATTTTGTGATTTAATTAAAAATTCACTTATTGTTTTGTTAAGTGCTTACCTTCAGTATTTCTCCTGATGATTCGTACTCCTAAAATAATAAGAAGGCATTTAATTAGTCGAATAAGAATGGGTCGAATATCTTGCTAAGTCCTTACCTTTATTTCGTCTGATAAATTTCACTCCTAAACCCAGTATGTGTTTCAGAAATAAATTAAAAATCTATTTAATAAATTTCAAAGTCCTTACCATCATTTCCTTTGATGGTTAATACAACCAGATACAATACGCTTAGAAAAATCAACTTCATTTTTTCTTATTTTTTCTTTCTTGAATTACTCCGAGAACTTATTTGATATTGAACGAAATAAACACTTTAGACTGAATTAATTAACTTTTTTACTCGAATTTATACTTGTTATCAACTGAAACTTTTATTTGTTTTCGTGTTAAATTCTTTTGTGTATCTGAATTGCGCAGTTTCGTTTAAATTTTTTATTAAAATTTCTTTATTTTATTGTCTATTCTGCCTAAACTATTACAAAAAGATGCTAAACACAGTAAATGAGGAAATACAGCAGTTTTCCGGTTTAACGAACATTTGTTTCTGTGTACATCGGATTCAACAAACAGGCAGTTTGCTTCTATTGAGCGTCTTATATAAAGAAAATATATGCTATAAATGATGTGTTTGAACGAGAATGAAATTAAAAATATATTTATATGATCGGGACTTAAATTTTCTTGGAGGTAAAATTGAATTTTGAGGGATAAAAAGAATTCACCGAAAAAAAAATATTTACAAAAACATTTATTTACGAAATATGCACCAAAAA
The DNA here is from genome assembly GCA_963681545.1 of Germaria angustata. Classification (NCBI taxonomy): domain Eukaryota; kingdom Metazoa; phylum Arthropoda; class Insecta; order Diptera; family Tachinidae; genus Germaria; species Germaria angustata. Next base: position 13,131,985 of record OY812999.1, on the reverse strand, counting down.
TAAAATATGCAAATATTTTTATCCTTTTACGTGTATTAGACAAATAAAGATAAATAACATAAAGCAGGCAAACGTAACGAATGATGGAACTTAAAAGCAATTTTGAAAAAATCTTTAAATTTTTTACAAGGAAATGAAATCCTTATTCAGAATCAGTTCAAATTAGTTAATTCTAATAAGTGCTTGTTAAGAAAACACAACTTTAACTATTTCGTGGTTTATAAATAATGATGTCCAAAACCGATAAAAATTTTATTCGAGTAGTCAAATATGTAAAAAAATGTATTATTTTGAAGTAAAATAAACTATTTTAAAAAATTATAAGGTTCTGTTACGATGCATAGAATTTACAAAATACTTTTTATTCGAATGAAGAGAATATTTGGATATCGAGTTTTTTTTATATGTTTCGATTGTAGTCGTATGTATACTATAAATATAATTTTTATATTTATATATTTTTTTCATCATTACGAGTACATTAAAGTAGGCATGTGCTTATTTTAAGCTTTTCGTATAATAATTTTTTTTGAATACGATTTAGCCTAACAATGGCTTGTAAAGTTGTTGTATTTTTTTTCTGAATACGACTGGCAGTAGCGTGTTTTTACATGTACATATAATTTTATTTTATTTTTATTTATTCTGATCAACTTCAAATGAAGTTGTGGGGGTGTATATAAATGAGAATATATCCATCGGCTTTTTAAATACTTGCATTCGATTCATGGATCAGATTCAAGTGTCTCAGATGTTTTTTTCTATCACATTATTTATTTTTCTGCAATTGGATTTTTAACACTGTAAATTTTGCAATATTTACTTCAATCGAATTGGCCTTCGCAGACTATAAGGTAGTGTACTAGACTCGTAGTGCGAAGGTCGCAGGTTCGAATCCTGCCGCAGAACTCTGGCAGTTTGTGTTTGATAAATAAAGGGAGCGCACAACAAGCCTTCACTGGCTTAAGTGTAAGTATGTCGTATGACATGGGCTTATCACACCCCTCCAATCAATCTAAACTACTTCAATCGAATTTATTTGTATATTTCGATTATTAAATTCATGCGGTAGTGCAATAGTTTCAATTAGAAAATTGTTTTTATCGCCTGCCAAATCTATTAAATCATCAATGAAATTCACATTTTTACTTATAACAACCAAATTTCGAACATTTATAATCGTAACATCGGGGTTATAATAAAACAAATTTATTTGAATTTTCGCACATTCAGTATTTATGAAATAATTATGATAGTCCATAGTTCTAATTATAATTCAACTATTCCTTTTTCTGTGTGCACTCTTTTTCATGAAATTTTATTTGCAAACAAAATATACCACAAATTAGATGATACCTTTTGTATTTTAATTATATGCAAAATTGATATTTGAAGCACTTGACGTAACGAACTCTTCAGTTTAGCGAACAGGCCTGACAACTTGCCGGTTCGTTAAATCGGAAAACTACTGTATTCTTATATATTTAATAAACTGTATTTTTTATCTTTTAATAATTTGAACACAACTACGCACAAACAAAATTCTAAAATTATAATCAAATAAATTGTCTAAAAATATCGCAGTTTTTTAATTCGTTTATAATTTTTAACTTTTAATGAGACTAAATACGTGTACATATGAAGTGAAAATGTATCTGCCTTATCTATCGTGGAACTAATTCCAAAGAACTCATTTAAATACGGAGTTTGTTATCCGGAAGTGCTGCACATTCGGGTCATTTCCAATGATTTTAAGTTGAAGTGATCAGAATGCAAGCATTTTAATAACTTCCTTGGAGGCTCTTGTTTGTATTGGAATATATTTTTGTGGCATACTTTGGCTTTAAAATCAACCCTTCAAATACAATATGAGAATCCTGTCATATACGAGAATGAGAATATCCCAAATAAATATCAATACTAATACTAAATGTTGTTGATATAAACATACACAACATACACTTACATACTATACCCAGCTAAACATACGAGTTGGAATAATTTGGAAAATCAAAATTATAATATTGACTGATAACAGGTTAAAGTGTACAAAGTAGGCGAACACTAGTTTAAATAAATACTTCATTTGCTTTCATAACAAGTACTTTAATATTGTATGCAATCATGTTTCACCATTATTCTCTGGCCATAGAGCAACGCCACGTACATTTGAATTGTATCGTACAAACCGCTGTTGAAAACAGCCACATAAATTGACGTGTATGATCGTCAAGGCGAGAAAGAAGATTTAGTACCTTAGGATGCATGGTTGATTCTGAATATTTCAATATCCAGTCAAAAATTCAATAAGAGTCAGTAAATACTTTATATATAGTATACAAATATAACAGATAAGATCTACATATTTATAGGAAACTATAGTAATAGATTTTGGTCGAGCACGTACTTAGTCCTCATTGCGATCTCAGCACTTTTAACGAGCGAAAAAAAGCGTAAATAATTTATTTTAGCTGAAAAATTTAGAGGTTTTGTTTTGTTAATTATAATCATAGAAATTTACAGCATTTTGGTATTAAGTACTTAAAAAAATAGTTCGTTGTAAGCGAATGTTCGTTCTAAATTTGTTTATTTTCTATGAAAGATCTGCAAACAAACTTTTTTTTGTTATTTCATAGGCGAACTCTACTGTAACTCACCGCCATGACATTAACGAGAAGGAATAAAAAACACAAGATCAATTAGATGATCACCTTAATGTTAATTCGCCTTGAGAACTACATTAAATTTAGAAAAATAATTTGTGCAAACCTTATTAACTGACCTCTGCTTCCTTACAATTTGTGTCTTTCCACTGTTACTCCAGGAAACACTTGCTGCAATTCACTACATACCATACACACATACAAACATAAAACACAAATTCAAGTTCATAAAATATCTTTATGACGACTGAACGTTTTTGTCTTTATACGTGTGTTTTGTTGTTGTTGCGTATGTAAAAAGTTCAAATATTATTTGAGATACTCTCCCAATTTTTAAAATTCTGTAGTTTATTTATTTATTGTAGATTTTAAATTAGTCTATTTCCCCTATTCCACAATCTACGAGTAAGTGTCGATTTGAATTCGAAATTTTTGGTGAAATATTCATATTTCGTTGCACGAGTAGTCTTAATCATACTCAAGTGAATTTCATAGCGTTTACGGCCATTTTTTTTATCGATTCGTCAATAATCGCACCAATCGTTAATCAGAATTTTACACGATCCGGAAGCACTACGTCATTAGAATTTAAGATTATTTTGCACCTCCACCAGCTAATACTTGAAAGTATAAAAGCTCTCGTATTCACGAGTTGATACTCCATATAATTTCCTACCACGAGTCATAAGTTGATCGCTCTGTTCTCTGGGCTGTGTGATGCCACTAAAAATCTTAAATTGAAATTTTTGAAAACGAGGTTTTCGGCAAAAGATCGTAAGCTCTACGAATTCATAATTGAACATAATTAGAACTTCAACAAAATATCAAAATTTCATCTAAATTTCGAATTGTGCAGAAGAAAAAAATTCATTTCACACTGTTATGCAGTGACAAACTTAAAATCTACAACAAATAAATAAAATTAAATTAAAAAATTTTTATGTCTAAATATAAACGTGCCTTTTGTTTGCCTTAAAATACATTCATTGTTTATAAAAATAGAAAAATGGAATGAAAGCAAAGAATAACAGACGAATACACGATTTTGGACCTGAGCGACCAAATTGTGTTTTTTATTTGGCAGTTTACGAATTGTTGGTTTATTCCAAATAATGAAATCCAAGTACCCTCGTATCAGAAACCTGAAAATTTCTGTCAATTCTCTGCAGATCTTAATGCTACCGATCGCCCAACTCGTAACCGCATCACCTGAATTTTCGAGAATAGAATCCAGGTAGGAATAGAGAATATGTATTTTTAGCAGCGATTCTCTTGTAACTCCGCAACAGTTCCGCGACAATTTGCCTGCAGTTATAAATTTTTGGCTTACGGCGACTTGAGATGTGCCCATGCTGTTTTTTCGCCACTCAGCAGTTTCCAAAGCACATCTCTTATTAATTTTGACGTAAGAAATTATGGGAAACACTTCAAACACTCCACATCATTCAATTCGTCGAGCACCATTTTGTTGCCACCGCTCATAGTGGGATCAAAAGTTTACTGAACACTTTAATAATGGATCGGTGTGTAATGGCTTTGATTTACGCAAGGATGACTTGATTTTTGTTGTAGTGGTAGGAGAACATAGGAAACATATTTACCGTATCGAGCTGGCATAAAAAGATGAAGCTCGTGATACTTTTACTCGTAATAGTTTCGAAATTCGTATTAAATGTGTTCAGCAAAATATTAGAGTCCATGATTATAATGTCTATTCCGAAGAAATCAAAATTACTCGTGCTTTTGTTTAAGTAGTTCTTTTTTAAAGAATTTGTAAATGGACTCCTTGTGTTTACCTTAAATTAAATTTTTATTTACTTTACAACCTGATATGAGTTGTTTGTTCCTTTTTATACTTTTTTATACACACAGAGAAAAACAGACTCTTTGTGGTAACCGAGTTAGTCGGTTACATGAAAACATATCAAAATATTCGATTATTTCAACAGCTTGAAAATAGTATTAGATCGGAGAAAAAGCAAATTCTTTTCAAGATATAAACATATGTGTCACTTAGAGGGGCTTAACTTTGATACAGACACTGAATACAAAGAAACTGAAATCTTACACATTTTTTAATTTGTAACGTTTTGGAAAAAAGGATACAGACCGACAAAAGGAAATGAAAAACTCAGTTTATTACACACTGTTGCTGCGAACAGTGTTGCCAGTTTAAAAAATTTTCGAAATCAAAATTCTTCAAAAATGTAACCAAATTAGAGAAAAGTATTAAAAGATAATATTTTTTATTTATTAAAAATTCCATGTCGCAAGGTGAAATGGGGTTTATATTATCAACGCTTGACTCATTTGATTCCAATATTAATTTTGCTAATAAAAGGAATGTGATTCTAAACTCCCTTACATATAAATATAAATTAATAAAACCACTTCTTAAGCAAAAATTATGCAAAATGAAATGAAACAGTGCAAACAATTTTTTATTTTCACTGTATCGTAATGCTTGTATATCATGTTCATATACATATATCGTTTGTATTTGTACCTTAAATCATTTACGTATATACATTTATGCACACATGTACAGATTGTTGTTAAAAAAGCATAATCTACGTTAACTCTTTTCTACGTATTACGTAAATATGTACGCGTATTTCGGTGGTCAGTGTGTTGTCCTTTCAACAATCCAATAAATTTTTGTTCTAAAATAAAAAATGTCACTTTCCAAAAAGTAAGAAATACGAGTAGTGTAGAGCAGAAAGTGTCAGCATTTTTTCAAGGAATAGCTTATGGAAGCCTAAAGCATTTCTTTGATTAGATTTTCAATAATTTTCAAAATTATATTATATAATGATTATAAAACATTTTAAATAGTATATTTTTGTACAATTATATAAAGTGGCAAAGCTGAGTTGAGTTGATTATATCATCAAGAATGTTGAAATTTTCTGCACTCTATCGAAGCAGTTCAAAGAATTACTTGTCAGTTTTGGAAAATTCGAGTTTAAATGAAAGTATTTGGAAATTAAAAAAGTCTATTATTCAGGTTTGTGATGAAATTCGATTTCGATATAAAATCGAGTAGAATAAGTTGAAAGGTGTGATGTGGTTATTTTTTCGTTTTTATTTTCTCGATTTCAAATTCCATTTCGTTCTATGAAAAAAGTAATCGATTTGCCATGTGATAAAAATCGTTATTTTTAGTTTGAACTCGTTTTTAAATCACATTAGCATTGCAATGTGAATTTTGTTTTTCATATTAAAAACGTAAAGAAAAATGTAAGTAAAATTTATTTAAACATAAAAATAAAAATAATTTTTTGTTGTTGATTTTTAAGGGGTAAACACAAGAATTTACGTCAAGAGGATGCCTTCATAAAGTTTATGGAATGTCGTATAGTAATGCAGTGTTTGGCCAATGTTTTTGGTATTCTGTGTCAAGTTGTTTATTTTTAAGCTAATTAGGCCTGTATTTTATAATGTAATGAAACAAAGTTTTGTTACATTTTATTCCCGACGTTTCGTCAATTGTTTGTTGACTTCTTCTGGGGAATCTTAATTAAAAGTTAAACAACAAAATAAAGAAATTTAAAAAAAATATAACTAGTGTATAATTTTTTTAAAAACAATTTCCTTTATAGTTTGACATCAGGAATATCATTCAGACATTGCAAGAGGCTTCACCAAAGTGAAGTAGTGTAGCTGCCAATTGCAATACAATTGGAATCGACGTATATTCCCAGACATTTTCGATCTTGTTAAGGACAATCATAAATCCTTCTTTATTGAACCGAAAACATTATATAAATCTAAAAATAAATTAAATTAAAATGTCATTTTATGATAAAAATTATCTCACATGTTTACCGGCAAATCCAATGGATCTGATTTGTCTCTCAAATGCTTTTTTTATATTTTCTTTTCCGTTTTCCTGTTGTAACAAAATAAACGAAGATGTTACAATAAAAGCCATTCCATAGGCTTTTTTAATTTTTTATTGCTGCACAGGATAATTGAAACTTTTATATAATTTTTCCACCTGTTTACTTCGTAGTATGTCATTTGAGTCAGAGTTGCGTTTGAAGGCATGATTGCAATTTTGGTTAAAACAATATGGAATTAAAGCAAAAATGGAAAATGAAATCGATCGAAATTCATCACATACCTGATTGTATATAAATTTCTTGCGCTAAAATTAAAAAAAAATTCTTTTTAAAACTATAAAGGATTATTCTATGGCCTTTTCACTTTTAGCCAATATTTGCCAATACGAGTACTGTTTATACGTCAGCAGAACATTTAAAATTTAATTGAAAAATGTAATCTTGTGTTATACGCTTCTTGTTCGCATACATTATAAATTGTAAAAATTATCACACGATTTTTATGGATGTCACTCGATTATTCTAAGACAACGTTACAAAAAACTAATTTCTCTCACAGAGTCACTGGATTATTATTACCGGCGAAAGTATTCAAACACACAATAAATCACTTTTTTGTCTTCCATAATCGAAATCATTTGTGTTCATTTGATATTTAACAAGCTCCACCATTGCGCATGTTCGCTCAAGGCACAAGACAACTTTTACACTGGCGCTAACTGCGCTCGAATTCGCAGCGATTTTTGTTGTGCAGACTTTTAATTTACTATAAGAAGATTATTATTTTCAGATCGAAATAAAGTCTTTTTATTCAATATTATTTTACATATTTTGGGACGGAGATATTAGAAAAACATTTGCCCGAACTTGGCGAATACAAGTACTAATCAAAATGTCATAACACGAGGTCAGCTCCCGTTAACTGTTGTGTCTATTGATTCGTTTACGCCAGCCATTAGAAGCAGACATAATTTATAATTAAAATAGGGCTCAAGGACTCGGAAGAAAATTAATTCAGCAGTGATGTACAGCGTCTTTATAATTGTATATACAAACACACGCATTGGACGCCTGTCGACGTCATTTACGTCTGCGCTGGCAATGACTCTCGCCTTATTTCAACCAGTCACATCTAAGACCTGTTAAATTGATCATCACTCCTCAAGTAACGGTACACTTCCAAGAACTTTTCTTGTTGTAAAGGTCTTCAATTATGGAAATAAGCTTTTAGTCTGATTTCGTTTTCAATTGAACAGAGAGAACTGGTTATTAGTCACTGTCCCGTCGAAAAATTGTTGACAATGATGTATCTGTTTGTACACGAAATTAGAATACACGATAAGGGTAGAAAAGCTCCCAACAAAATTTTTAATGAAACTGAAGAGGGCTAAAGGAAAACCCGAAGCTCGGACAAAATCCCTTGATTACAAAGAAAAATAATGCAGCGCGTCTAAAATTCGCTAAGGAACGCATTACCAAATAAATACCTAAGCTTTTGGGAACATGTTGTTTTTGCGGAGTCCAAATTTAATATTTTCGGCTCGGATAGTCAACCTTGCGTCTGGCGTAAGCCACATACACAGCTCCAAAATAAAAACTTAAAACCGATTGTCTAAATACGGTTTTGGTAGTGTCATGTTGTGGGCTTGTATGTCGTCAAGTGGTGTACGAAACCTGCAGTTTACTGAAAGAACAAAAATGTATACCTTGACATCCTAAAATCCAATTTATTGCAAAATGCCGAAAAGCTGGGTATAGTGGAGGAGTTCCGGTTCTATCAGGATAATGACCCGGAACATAAATCAAATATTGTGCAGCCATCGTTTATTTTGAATTGTCCGCACTTGATGCAATTGAAAATTTATGGTCTCAATTCCAAATCAAAACGTTCGCAAACACTAAATCTCGAACCGAAATGATCATATAACAGCACTTAAATCACACGAGAATTGGTAGAATATATGCAAAGGAGACTCAAAGCTGTCATTGTCTAAAAAGGAGTTTGTACTAAATTTTAAAATAAAAAAATCATCTAAATATTAACTGATTGAAAAAAGCTTTGACTACTTATGAGTTCGATTTGTAGTTTGGAACATTTTAAAATCTTATACTATTCCTTTAGATTGAAATCATATGTACGCGATTTATCTTCTTAAAAAAGGGGTGGTCGAAAAAAGGTGTCAGACTCTGTATAATCATTAGAATCAGTAATTTGTCCTAGATTATAGTTCAGAAATATCCTTAATTTTCCCAGCTGTAATGCTCCTGTAATGTTTTTCTTCAAAATATCTTATGATGGGCTGGAAGAAGCAACCTTCTGTTTAATAGTTCAGCAGTCTACTCTTTTGTCGTGAGAGTATTACACGTGAGAAATGACATTATTTACTTTAAAGGTGGATTCACCCATTTGTTCAAAACAAAATTTTCTTTCTGAACGTTTTTTTTATATGTTGTTTGACGTCTCTCTTTTTGAGAGAGAGAGAGAGAGAGAAAGTGAGTAAATTTTGTCCGAGACAATTTCAGCTTGAATTGGTTTAATTTTAATTTTCCTTCCGAATAAATTGAACTGTGCTGGCAGCTACATAAATTTTTTCTTCAAAATGGAACTGAGCTGCCACATCATATTATATGAACGTATGTATGTATAATAACATACAGAATATGAGTACCGAAATATCTATAAAAATAAAAATTAAAAGACCTTAAGCTTTAAAATAAATTAAGTTTATATTTTACATTTATTTAAGTCAATAGCACTCGACTTTTATTCATGTGTACAAATATTCTTCTAAAACAGTAAAGATTCACTAATTCGCACTATTTCTTAAAATCCATTGTCATAAACTACGAATTAGTTTTTAGAAAATTTTTTCTTAATTCTAGTAGAGTTTTACTAAAGTATTGGAAAGTACGAACAAAAATTTAAGACAAACATTTACAACTTTTAAGCATGAAAAATCTTATGAACTTTCGCGAGTAAATCTTTTCTGAAAGTAAATTTCCTTTAATAAAATAAAAACTCCATATTCTTATGGCGTAAATTCTTCTCGTATTCAATTTCAGAAAATATATTTTTAAAGTCAATTAATTTTTCGTTAAATTTAAGAAATTCATTGTGGGAAACTATCAACTATTCTTAAGCCCAGTTTTTATTACATCAAGTATACAAGTATTTTTTTAATTTTTACTTAAATCAAGAAAAGTTTTAAAAAAATTTGGTATACGCAAAGTAGTTGTGTAGTTGTGCCTTACGTACGAGAAACCAACAAATTTTTGATTTCTGACATGTTGTAGAACTTCGTTCTAACATTTGTGGACATGTCGCTCAGCATTATATTCTTGTTTGATTTATTTTTGCAATGACTACAGAAGAAGAATTATTGTGGGCGAAGTCCGTGTCTCCAAAAATTAATTTTAAAATTAAAGATGGCAGAAATACGAAAATGTTTGCAGAAATTATTGAGCTGTGAAAACGAAGTATTAAAACGCAATTAAAAGTATTAAAAGATAATTAGAACAAATTTCTATTATTCAAATTATTTTATTAATGACATCAAAAGTATTTTTAAACATTTGCGTGTTGAAAATTTTTGTAATTATGAAAATTAAAACATTCGCAATTATTGAGATGACAACTTCACTTGAAAATAATTGTTTCCGGGCATAGGAAATTTAAATGTTTAAAAAATACTCTGTAGCCATTGGGATCGACAGCTACATATTGTCTTATGTTGTTTTTGGCATCATTGCAGTCCAGATATTTTCCTCGGAGATGCATTTCGTGATATTTTTTGGAAAAGCAGGAAGTTGTGCTTCTTAAATCTGACGATGTTTTTTCATTATATATCTCAATAACAACGCAATTCCGCTTGTCCTTGGGACATCTTATAAAATCACAAGGCCATTCATTTACTAAAATAAGAAAAAGGCAATTTATAAATCCAATAAAAATGGATTTGATATTTCGTTAAGTTTTTACCATTTTTTCCGTCGAGCATTACTTCTCCTAAAATAAGGATGTATTTTATAAATGGAATAAAAATTTATTTTATACTTTTTTAATTCCTTACCAATATTTCCGTAGGTACTTATGAAACCTAAAATAATAGTGTATTTAATAAATGGAATAAGAAGCGAATTGTTATTTAGTTGAGTATTTACCTTTATTTCCGTTTGCCTCTAATTTTTCTGAAATAAAAATGTGTTTTATAAATCGAATAAAATTTTATTTTCGACTTTTTTATGTCTTTACCAATATTTCCGTGGGTAGATATGAAAGCTAAAATACGAGGGTATTTAATAAATGGAATAAAGAGTGAATTGTTATTTAGTTGAGTATTTACCTTTATTTCCGTTTGCCTCTAATATTTCTGAAATAAAAATGTGTTTTATAAATGGAATAAAAATTTATTTTCTACTTGTTTAAGTCTTTACCAATATTTCCTACCGTATCTAAGACACCTAAAATATAATATAATAAATGGAAGGAAAATGGATTTAATATTTAAGCGAGTGCTTACCTTTGTTATCGTTGCTCTTCACATATTCTAATATAAGAAAACATTTAATAAATATAATAAAAATTAATTTAATATTTTTGAGTCGTTACCAATATCTCCCTCATTTTCTATGGTTCCTAAAATAAGACGGCATTAAATAAATCGAATAAAAATGGATTTAGTATTTTCTTAATTGCTTACCTCTGAAATCGTCGATTACCATTCTTCCTAAAACGGAAAATTATTTCATAAGTCCAATAAAATATATCTAATCTCTTGTTAAGTCCTCACCTATATTCTTGTTGATTCTTATGGATCCTTAAATGAGGGAGAAATATAATTAAATTAATCAAATAATAATTCATTTTATATTTTATTAATTTTTTACCTCCACTCTCACTGATAGTAATATTCCCTAAAATAACAAGTGATTTTTTAAATCGAATAAAAGTCATGTTCTTAATTTGTTAAGTCCTCACCAACACTTCCAAGGATATGTATCTCTCCTAAAGCGATAATGGATTTAATACAACCAATAAAAACGGATTAAGTATTTTTGTTGGTTCTTACCTTCATTATTCTCGACGATCACGTTTTCTAAAATAAAAACGTATTTTGTGATTTAATTAAAAATTCACTCATTGTTTTTTTAAGTGCTTACCTTCAGTATTTTTCCTGATGATTCTTATTCCTAAAATAAGAAGGCATTTAATTAGTCGAATAAGAATGGGTCGAATATCTTGCTAAGTCCTTACCTCGATTTCCTCTGATGATTTCAATTCCTAAAGCCAGAATATATTTCAGAAATAAATTAAAAATCTATTTAATAAATTGCAAAGTCCAGATACAATACGCTTAGAAAAATCAACTTCATTTTTTCTTATTTTTTCTTTCTTGAATTACTCCGAGAACTTATTTGATATTGAACGAAATAAACACTTTAGACTGAATTAATTAACTTTTTTACTCGAATTTATACTTGTTATCAACTGAAACTTTTATTTGTTTTCGTGTTAAATTCTTTTGTGTATCTGAATTGCGCAGTTTCGTTTAAATTTTTTATTAAAATTTCTTTATTTTATTGTCTATTCTGCCTAAACTATTACAAAAAGATGCTAAACACAGTAAATGAGGAAATACAGCAGTTTTCCGGTTTAACGAACATTTGTTTCTGTGTACATCGGATTCAACAAACAGGCAGTTTGCTTCTATTGAGCGTCTTATATAAAGAAAATATATGCTATAAATGATGTGTTTGAACGAGAATGAAATTAAAAATATATTTATATGATCGGGACTTAAATTTTCTTGGAGGTAAAATTGAATTTTGAGGGATAAAAAGAATTCACCGAAAAAAAAATATTTACAAAAACATTTATTTACGAAATATGCACCAAAAATAAAATATGCAAATATTTTTATCCTTTTACGTGTATTAGACAAATAAAGATAAATAACATAAAGCAGGCAAACGTAACGAATGATGGAACTTAAAAGCAATTTTGAAAAAATCTTTAAATTTTTTACAAGGAAATGAAATCCTTATTCAGAATCAGTTCAAATTAGTTAATTCTAATAAGTGCTTGTTAAGAAAACACAACTTTAACTATTTCGTGGTTTATAAATAATGATGTCCAAAACCGATAAAAATTTTATTCGAGTAGTCAAATATGTAAAAAAATGTATTATTTTGAAGTAAAATAAACTATTTTAAAAAATTATAAGGTTCTGTTACGATGCATAGAATTTACAAAATACTTTTTATTCGAATGAAGAGAATATTTGGATATCGAGTTTTTTTTATATGTTTCGATTGTAGTCGTATGTATACTATAAATATAATTTTTATATTTATATATTTCTTTCATCATTACGAGTACATTAAAGTAGGCATGTGCTTATTTTAAGCTTTTCGTATAATAATTTTTTTTGAATACGATTTAGCCTAACAATGGCTTGTAAAGTTGTTGTATTTTTTTTCTGAATACGACTGGCAGTAGCGTGTTTTTACATGTACATATAATTTTATTTTATTTTTATTTATTCTGATCAACTTCAAATGAAGTTGTGGGGGTGTATATAAATGAGAATATATCCATCGGCTTTTTAAATACTTGCATTCGATTCATGGATCAGATTCAAGTGTCTCAGATGTTTTTTTCTATCACATTATTTATTTTTCTGCAATTGGATTTTTAACACTGTAAATTTTGCAATATTTACTTCAATCGAATTGGCCTTCGCAGACTATAAGGTAGTGTACTAGACTCGTAGTGCGAAGGTCGCAGGTTCGAATCCTGCCGCAGAACTCTGGCAGTTTGTGTTTGATAAATAAAGGGAGCGCACAACAAGCCTTCACTGGCTTAAGTGTAAGTATGTCGTATGACATGGGCTTATCACACCCCTCCAATCAATCTAAACTACTTCAATCGAATTTATTTGTATATTTCGATTATTAAATTCATGCGGTAGTGCAATAGTTTCAATTAGAAAATTGTTTTTATCGCCTGCCAAATCTATTAAATCATCAATGAAATTCACATTTTTACTTATAACAACCAAATTTCGAACATTTATAATCGTAACATCGGGGTTATAATAAAACAAATTTATTTGAATTTTCGCACATTCAGTATTTATGAAATAATTATGATAGTCCATAGTTCTAATTATAATTCAACTATTCCTTTTTCTGTGTGCACTCTTTTTCATGAAATTTTATTTGCAAACAAAATATACCACAAATTAGATGATACCTTTTGTATTTTAATTATATGCAAAATTGATATTTGAAGCACTTGACGTAACGAACTCTTCAGTTTAGCGAACAGGCCTGACAACTTGCCGGTTCGTTAAATCGGAAAACTACTGTATTCTTATATATTTAATAAACTGTATTTTTTATCTTTTAATAATTTGAACACAACTACGCACAAACAAAATTCTAAAATTATAATCAAATAAATTGTCTAAAAATATCGCAGTTTTTTAATTCGTTTATAATTTTTAACTTTTAATGAGACTAAATACGTGTACATATGAAGTGAAAATGTATCTGCCTTATCTATCGTGGAACTAATTCCAAAGAACTCATTTAAATACGGAGTTTGTTATCCGGAAGTGCTGCACATTCGGGTCATTTCCAATGATTTTAAGTTGAAGTGATCAGAATGCAAGCATTTTAATAACTTCCTTGGAGGCTCTTGTTTGTATTGGAATATATTTTTGTGGCATACTTTGGCTTTAAAATCAACCCTTCAAATACAATATGAGAATCCTGTCATATACGAGAATGAGAATATCCCAAATAAATATCAATACTAATACTAAATGTTGTTGATATAAACATACACAACATACACTTACATACTATACCCAGCTAAACATACGAGTTGGAATAATTTGGAAAATCAAAATTATAATATTGACTGATAACAGGTTAAAGTGTACAAAGTAGGCGAACACTAGTTTAAATAAATACTTCATTTGCTTTCATAACAAGTACTTTAATATTGTATGCAATCATGTTTCACCATTATTCTCTGGCCATAGAGCAACGCCACGTACATTTGAATTGTATCGTACAAACCGCTGTTGAAAACAGCCACATAAATTGACGTGTATGATCGTCAAGGCGAGAAAGAAGATTTAGTACCTTAGGATGCATGGTTGATTCTGAATATTTCAATATCCAGTCAAAAATTCAATAAGAGTCAGTAAATACTTTATATATAGTATACAAATATAACAGATAAGATCTACATATTTATAGGAAACTATAGTAATAGATTTTGGTCGAGCACGTACTTAGTCCTCATTGCGATCTCAGCACTTTTAACGAGCGAAAAAAAGCGTAAATAATTTATTTTAGCTGAAAAATTTAGAGGTTTTGTTTTGTTAATTATAATCATAGAAATTTACAGCATTTTGGTATTAAGTACTTAAAAAAATAGTTCGTTGTAAGCGAATGTTCGTTCTAAATTTGTTTATTTTCTATGAAAGATCTGCAAACAAACTTTTTTTTGTTATTTCATAGGCGAACTCTACTGTAACTCACCGCCATGACATTAACGAGAAGGAATAAAAAACACAAGATCAATTAGATGATCACCTTAATGTTAATTCGCCTTGAGAACTACATTAAATTTAGAAAAATAATTTGTGCAAACCTTATTAACTGACCTCTGCTTCCTTACAATTTGTGTCTTTCCACTGTTACTCCAGGAAACACTTGCTGCAATTCACTACATACCATACACACATACAAACATAAAACACAAATTCAAGTTCATAAAATATCTTTATGACGACTGAACGTTTTTGTCTTTATACGTGTGTTTTGTTGTTGTTGCGTATGTAAAAAGTTCAAATATTATTTGAGATACTCTCCCAATTTTTAAAATTCTGTAGTTTATTTATTTATTGTAGATTTTAAATTAGTCTATTTCCCCTATTCCACAATCTACGAGTAAGTGTCGATTTGAATTCGAAATTTTTGGTGAAATATTCATATTTCGTTGCACGAGTAGTCTTAATCATACTCAAGTGAATTTCATAGCGTTTACGGCCATTTTTTTTATCGATTCGTCAATAATCGCACCAATCGTTAATCAGAATTTTACACGATCCGGAAGCACTACGTCATTAGAATTTAAGATTATTTTGCACCTCCACCAGCTAATACTTGAAAGTATAAAAGCTCTCGTATTCACGAGTTGATACTCCATATAATTTCCTACCACGAGTCATAAGTTGATCGCTCTGTTCTCTGGGCTGTGTGATGCCACTAAAAATCTTAAATTGAAATTTTTGAAAACGAGGTTTTCGGCAAAAGATCGTAAGCTCTACGAATTCATAATTGAACATAATTAGAACTTCAACAAAATATCAAAATTTCATCTAAATTTCGAATTGTGCAGAAGAAAAAAATTCATTTCACACTGTTATGCAGTGACAAACTTAAAATCTACAACAAATAAATAAAATTAAATTAAAAAATTTTTATGTCTAAATATAAACGTGCCTTTTGTTTGCCTTAAAATACATTCATTGTTTATAAAAATAGAAAAATGGAATGAAAGCAAAGAATAACAGACGAATACACGATTTTGGACCTGAGCGACCAAATTGTGTTTTTTATTTGGCAGTTTACGAATTGTTGGTTTATTCCAAATAATGAAATCCAAGTACCCTCGTATCAGAAACCTGAAAATTTCTGTCAATTCTCTGCAGATCTTAATGCTACCGATCGCCCAACTCGTAACCGCATCACCTGAATTTTCGAGAATAGAATCCAGGTAGGAATAGAGAATATGTATTTTTAGCAGCGATTCTCTTGTAACTCCGCAACAGTTCCGCGACAATTTGCCTGCAGTTATAAATTTTTGGCTTACGGCGACTTGAGATGTGCCCATGCTGTTTTTTCGCCACTCAGCAGTTTCCAAAGCACATCTCTTATTAATTTTGACGTAAGAAATTATGGGAAACACTTCAAACACTCCACATCATTCAATTCGTCGAGCACCATTTTGTTGCCACCGCTCATAGTGGGATCAAAAGTTTACTGAACACTTTAATAATGGATCGGTGTGTAATGGCTTTGATTTACGCAAGGATGACTTGATTTTTGTTGTAGTGGTAGGAGAACATAGGAAACATATTTACCGTATCGAGCTGGCATAAAAAGATGAAGCTCGTGATACTTTTACTCGTAATAGTTTCGAAATTCGTATTAAATGTGTTCAGCAAAATATTAGAGTCCATGATTATAATGTCTATTCCGAAGAAATCAAAATTACTCGTGCTTTTGTTTAAGTAGTTCTTTTTTAAAGAATTTGTAAATGGACTCCTTGTGTTTACCTTAAATTAAATTTTTATTTACTTTACAACCTGATATGAGTTGTTTGTTCCTTTTTATACTTTTTTATACACACAGAGAAAAACAGACTCTTTGTGGTAACCGAGTTAGTCGGTTACATGAAAACATATCAAAATATTCGATTATTTCAACAGCTTGAAAATAGTATTAGATCGGAGAAAAAGCAAATTCTTTTCAAGATATAAACATATGTGTCACTTAGAGGGGCTTAACTTTGATACAGACACTGAATACAAAGAAACTGAAATCTTACACATTTTTTAATTTGTAACGTTTTGGAAAAAAGGATACAGACCGACAAAAGGAAATGAAAAACTCAGTTTATTACACACTGTTGCTGCGAACAGTGTTGCCAGTTTAAAAAATTTTCGAAATCAAAATTCTTCAAAAATGTAACCAAATTAGAGAAAAGTATTAAAAGATAATATTTTTTATTTATTAAAAATTCCATGTCGCAAGGTGAAATGGGGTTTATATTATCAACGCTTGACTCATTTGATTCCAATATTAATTTTGCTAATAAAAGGAATGTGATTCTAAACTCCCTTACATATAAATATAAATTAATAAAACCACTTCTTAAGCAAAAATTATGCAAAATGAAATGAAACAGTGCAAACAATTTTTTATTTTCACTGTATCGTAATGCTTGTATATCATGTTCATATACATATATCGTTTGTATTTGTACCTTAAATCATTTACGTATATACATTTATGCACACATGTACAGATTGTTGTTAAAAAAGCATAATCTACGTTAACTCTTTTCTACGTATTACGTAAATATGTACGCGTATTTCGGTGGTCAGTGTGTTGTCCTTTCAACAATCCAATAAATTTTTGTTCTAAAATAAAAAATGTCACTTTCCAAAAAGTAAGAAATACGAGTAGTGTAGAGCAGAAAGTGTCAGCATTTTTTCAAGGAATAGCTTATGGAAGCCTAAAGCATTTCTTTGATTAGATTTTCAATAATTTTCAAAATTATATTATATAATGATTATAAAACATTTTAAATAGTATATTTTTGTACAATTATATAAAGTGGCAAAGCTGAGTTGAGTTGATTATATCATCAAGAATGTTGAAATTTTCTGCACTCTATCGAAGCAGTTCAAAGAATTACTTGTCAGTTTTGGAAAATTCGAGTTTAAATGAAAGTATTTGGAAATTAAAAAAGTCTATTATTCAGGTTTGTGATGAAATTCGATTTCGATATAAAATCGAGTAGAATAAGTTGAAAGGTGTGATGTGGTTATTTTTTCGTTTTTATTTTCTCGATTTCAAATTCCATTTCGTTCTATGAAAAAAGTAATCGATTTGCCATGTGATAAAAATCGTTATTTTTAGTTTGAACTCGTTTTTAAATCACATTAGCATTGCAATGTGAATTTTGTTTTTCATATTAAAAACGTAAAGAAAAATGTAAGTAAAATTTATTTAAACATAAAAATAAAAATAATTTTTTGTTGTTGATTTTTAAGGGGTAAACACAAGAATTTACGTCAAGAGGATGCCTTCATAAAGTTTATGGAATGTCGTATAGTAATGCAGTGTTTGGCCAATGTTTTTGGTATTCTGTGTCAAGTTGTTTATTTTTAAGCTAATTAGGCCTGTATTTTATAATGTAATGAAACAAAGTTTTGTTACATTTTATTCCCGACGTTTCGTCAATTGTTTGTTGACTTCTTCTGGGGAATCTTAATTAAAAGTTAAACAACAAAATAAAGAAATTTAAAAAAAATATAACTAGTGTATAATTTTTTTAAAAACAATTTCCTTTATAGTTTGACATCAGGAATATCATTCAGACATTGCAAGAGGCTTCACCAAAGTGAAGTAGTGTAGCTGCCAATTGCAATACAATTGGAATCGACGTATATTCCCAGACATTTTCGATCTTGTTAAGGACAATCATAAATCCTTCTTTATTGAACCGAAAACATTATATAAATCTAAAAATAAATTAAATTAAAATGTCATTTTATGATAAAAATTATCTCACATGTTTACCGGCAAATCCAATGGATCTGATTTGTCTCTCAAATGCTTTTTTTATATTTTCTTTTCCGTTTTCCTGTTGTAACAAAATAAACGAAGATGTTACAATAAAAGCCATTCCATAGGCTTTTTTAATTTTTTATTGCTGCACAGGATAATTGAAACTTTTATATAATTTTTCCACCTGTTTACTTCGTAGTATGTCATTTGAGTCAGAGTTGCGTTTGAAGGCATGATTGCAATTTTGGTTAAAACAATATGGAATTAAAGCAAAAATGGAAAATGAAATCGATCGAAATTCATCACATACCTGATTGTATATAAATTTCTTGCGCTAAAATTAAAAAAAAATTCTTTTTAAAACTATAAAGGATTATTCTATGGCCTTTTCACTTTTAGCCAATATTTGCCAATACGAGTACTGTTTATACGTCAGCAGAACATTTAAAATTTAATTGAAAAATGTAATCTTGTGTTATACGCTTCTTGTTCGCATACATTATAAATTGTAAAAATTATCACACGATTTTTATGGATGTCACTCGATTATTCTAAGACAACGTTACAAAAAACTAATTTCTCTCACAGAGTCACTGGATTATTATTACCGGCGAAAGTATTCAAACACACAATAAATCACTTTTTTGTCTTCCATAATCGAAATCATTTGTGTTCATTTGATATTTAACAAGCTCCACCATTGCGCATGTTCGCTCAAGGCACAAGACAACTTTTACACTGGCGCTAACTGCGCTCGAATTCGCAGCGATTTTTGTTGTGCAGACTTTTAATTTACTATAAGAAGATTATTATTTTCAGATCGAAATAAAGTCTTTTTATTCAATATTATTTTACATATTTTGGGACGGAGATATTAGAAAAACATTTGCCCGAACTTGGCGAATACAAGTACTAATCAAAATGTCATAACACGAG
Organism: Germaria angustata; assembly: GCA_963681545.1. Lineage (NCBI taxonomy): Eukaryota > Metazoa > Arthropoda > Insecta > Diptera > Tachinidae > Germaria > Germaria angustata. Next base: position 13,112,163 of record OY812999.1, on the reverse strand, counting down.
GTCAGCTCCCGTTAACTGTTGTGTCTATTGATTCGTTTACGCCAGCCATTAGAAGCAGACATAATTTATAATTAAAATAGGGCTCAAGGACTCGGAAGAAAATTAATTCAGCAGTGATGTACAGCGTCTTTATAATTGTATATACAAACACACGCATTGGACGCCTGTCGACGTCATTTACGTCTGCGCTGGCAATGACTCTCGCCTTATTTCAACCAGTCACATCTAAGACCTGTTAAATTGATCATCACTCCTCAAGTAACGGTACACTTCCAAGAACTTTTCTTGTTGTAAAGGTCTTCAATTATGGAAATAAGCTTTTAGTCTGATTTCGTTTTCAATTGAACAGAGAGAACTGGTTATTAGTCACTGTCCCGTCGAAAAATTGTTGACAATGATGTATCTGTTTGTACACGAAATTAGAATACACGATAAGGGTAGAAAAGCTCCCAACAAAATTTTTAATGAAACTGAAGAGGGCTAAAGGAAAACCCGAAGCTCGGACAAAATCCCTTGATTACAAAGAAAAATAATGCAGCGCGTCTAAAATTCGCTAAGGAACGCATTACCAAATAAATACCTAAGCTTTTGGGAACATGTTGTTTTTGCGGAGTCCAAATTTAATATTTTCGGCTCGGATAGTCAACCTTGCGTCTGGCGTAAGCCACATACACAGCTCCAAAATAAAAACTTAAAACCGATTGTCTAAATACGGTTTTGGTAGTGTCATGTTGTGGGCTTGTATGTCGTCAAGTGGTGTACGAAACCTGCAGTTTACTGAAAGAACAAAAATGTATACCTTGACATCCTAAAATCCAATTTATTGCAAAATGCCGAAAAGCTGGGTATAGTGGAGGAGTTCCGGTTCTATCAGGATAATGACCCGGAACATAAATCAAATATTGTGCAGCCATCGTTTATTTTGAATTGTCCGCACTTGATGCAATTGAAAATTTATGGTCTCAATTCCAAATCAAAACGTTCGCAAACACTAAATCTCGAACCGAAATGATCATATAACAGCACTTAAATCACACGAGAATTGGTAGAATATATGCAAAGGAGACTCAAAGCTGTCATTGTCTAAAAAGGAGTTTGTACTAAATTTTAAAATAAAAAAATCATCTAAATATTAACTGATTGAAAAAAGCTTTGACTACTTATGAGTTCGATTTGTAGTTTGGAACATTTTAAAATCTTATACTATTCCTTTAGATTGAAATCATATGTACGCGATTTATCTTCTTAAAAAAGGGGTGGTCGAAAAAAGGTGTCAGACTCTGTATAATCATTAGAATCAGTAATTTGTCCTAGATTATAGTTCAGAAATATCCTTAATTTTCCCAGCTGTAATGCTCCTGTAATGTTTTTCTTCAAAATATCTTATGATGGGCTGGAAGAAGCAACCTTCTGTTTAATAGTTCAGCAGTCTACTCTTTTGTCGTGAGAGTATTACACGTGAGAAATGACATTATTTACTTTAAAGGTGGATTCACCCATTTGTTCAAAACAAAATTTTCTTTCTGAACGTTTTTTTTATATGTTGTTTGACGTCTCTCTTTTTGAGAGAGAGAGAGAGAGAGAAAGTGAGTAAATTTTGTCCGAGACAATTTCAGCTTGAATTGGTTTAATTTTAATTTTCCTTCCGAATAAATTGAACTGTGCTGGCAGCTACATAAATTTTTTCTTCAAAATGGAACTGAGCTGCCACATCATATTATATGAACGTATGTATGTATAATAACATACAGAATATGAGTACCGAAATATCTATAAAAATAAAAATTAAAAGACCTTAAGCTTTAAAATAAATTAAGTTTATATTTTACATTTATTTAAGTCAATAGCACTCGACTTTTATTCATGTGTACAAATATTCTTCTAAAACAGTAAAGATTCACTAATTCGCACTATTTCTTAAAATCCATTGTCATAAACTACGAATTAGTTTTTAGAAAATTTTTTCTTAATTCTAGTAGAGTTTTACTAAAGTATTGGAAAGTACGAACAAAAATTTAAGACAAACATTTACAACTTTTAAGCATGAAAAATCTTATGAACTTTCGCGAGTAAATCTTTTCTGAAAGTAAATTTCCTTTAATAAAATAAAAACTCCATATTCTTATGGCGTAAATTCTTCTCGTATTCAATTTCAGAAAATATATTTTTAAAGTCAATTAATTTTTCGTTAAATTTAAGAAATTCATTGTGGGAAACTATCAACTATTCTTAAGCCCAGTTTTTATTACATCAAGTATACAAGTATTTTTTTAATTTTTACTTAAATCAAGAAAAGTTTTAAAAAAATTTGGTATACGCAAAGTAGTTGTGTAGTTGTGCCTTACGTACGAGAAACCAACAAATTTTTGATTTCTGACATGTTGTAGAACTTCGTTCTAACATTTGTGGACATGTCGCTCAGCATTATATTCTTGTTTGATTTATTTTTGCAATGACTACAGAAGAAGAATTATTGTGGGCGAAGTCCGTGTCTCCAAAAATTAATTTTAAAATTAAAGATGGCAGAAATACGAAAATGTTTGCAGAAATTATTGAGCTGTGAAAACGAAGTATTAAAACGCAATTAAAAGTATTAAAAGATAATTAGAACAAATTTCTATTATTCAAATTATTTTATTAATGACATCAAAAGTATTTTTAAACATTTGCGTGTTGAAAATTTTTGTAATTATGAAAATTAAAACATTCGCAATTATTGAGATGACAACTTCACTTGAAAATAATTGTTTCCGGGCATAGGAAATTTAAATGTTTAAAAAATACTCTGTAGCCATTGGGATCGACAGCTACATATTGTCTTATGTTGTTTTTGGCATCATTGCAGTCCAGATATTTTCCTCGGAGATGCATTTCGTGATATTTTTTGGAAAAGCAGGAAGTTGTGCTTCTTAAATCTGACGATGTTTTTTCATTATATATCTCAATAACAACGCAATTCCGCTTGTCCTTGGGACATCTTATAAAATCACAAGGCCATTCATTTACTAAAATAAGAAAAAGGCAATTTATAAATCCAATAAAAATGGATTTGATATTTCGTTAAGTTTTTACCATTTTTTCCGTCGAGCATTACTTCTCCTAAAATAAGGATGTATTTTATAAATGGAATAAAAATTTATTTTATACTTTTTTAATTCCTTACCAATATTTCCGTAGGTACTTATGAAACCTAAAATAATAGTGTATTTAATAAATGGAATAAGAAGCGAATTGTTATTTAGTTGAGTATTTACCTTTATTTCCGTTTGCCTCTAATTTTTCTGAAATAAAAATGTGTTTTATAAATCGAATAAAATTTTATTTTCGACTTTTTTATGTCTTTACCAATATTTCCGTGGGTAGATATGAAAGCTAAAATACGAGGGTATTTAATAAATGGAATAAAGAGTGAATTGTTATTTAGTTGAGTATTTACCTTTATTTCCGTTTGCCTCTAATATTTCTGAAATAAAAATGTGTTTTATAAATGGAATAAAAATTTATTTTCTACTTGTTTAAGTCTTTACCAATATTTCCTACCGTATCTAAGACACCTAAAATATAATATAATAAATGGAAGGAAAATGGATTTAATATTTAAGCGAGTGCTTACCTTTGTTATCGTTGCTCTTCACATATTCTAATATAAGAAAACATTTAATAAATATAATAAAAATTAATTTAATATTTTTGAGTCGTTACCAATATCTCCCTCATTTTCTATGGTTCCTAAAATAAGACGGCATTAAATAAATCGAATAAAAATGGATTTAGTATTTTCTTAATTGCTTACCTCTGAAATCGTCGATTACCATTCTTCCTAAAACGGAAAATTATTTCATAAGTCCAATAAAATATATCTAATCTCTTGTTAAGTCCTCACCTATATTCTTGTTGATTCTTATGGATCCTTAAATGAGGGAGAAATATAATTAAATTAATCAAATAATAATTCATTTTATATTTTATTAATTTTTTACCTCCACTCTCACTGATAGTAATATTCCCTAAAATAACAAGTGATTTTTTAAATCGAATAAAAGTCATGTTCTTAATTTGTTAAGTCCTCACCAACACTTCCAAGGATATGTATCTCTCCTAAAGCGATAATGGATTTAATACAACCAATAAAAACGGATTAAGTATTTTTGTTGGTTCTTACCTTCATTATTCTCGACGATCACGTTTTCTAAAATAAAAACGTATTTTGTGATTTAATTAAAAATTCACTCATTGTTTTTTTAAGTGCTTACCTTCAGTATTTCTCCTGATGATTCTTATTCCTAAAATAAGAAGGCATTTAATTAGTCGAATAAGAATGGGTCGAATATCTTGCTAAGTCCTTACCTCGATTTCCTCTGATGATTTCAATTCCAGCCAGCCAGAATATATTTCAGAAATAAATTAAAAATCTATTTAATAAATTGCAAAGTCCAGATACAATACGCTTAGAAAAATCAACTTCATTTTTTCTTATTTTTTTCTTTCTTGAATTTCTTTACTCCGAGAACTTATTTGATATTGAATGAAATAAACACTTTAGACTGAATTAATTAACTTTTTTACTCGAATTTATACTTGTTATCAATTGAAACTTTCATTTGTTTTCGTGTTAAATTGTTTTGTGTACCTGTATTGCGCAGTTTCCTTTCAATTGTTTATTAAAATTTCTTTATTTTATTATATATTTTGTCTAAACTTTACAAAAACATGCTGAACACACAATGAGGAAATACACCAGTTTTCCGGTATAACGAACATTTGTTTCTCTGTACATCGGATTCAACGAACAGGCAGTTTGTTTCTATTGAGCGTTTTAAATGGTGTATTTGATCGAGAATGAAATTAAACATATTTATATGATCGGGGCTTGAATTTTCTGGGAGCTAAAATTGAGTTTTGAGGGATAAAAAAAAATATTAAAAAAAAAGTTTTCACAAATTGTGATACGATGAATCAAAAAAAAAAAAAAAAAAATTCACGTATTCTATTTACAGTGAAAAAAAGTTTGTATAAATAGCTGAAATATACATCAACTGACACCACAGAAGTGGACCAAACACAGGAACGCTGATGATGAAAGTGTAGCGGCTTTCGAAAACAGCATGTTGTTCCGTTTTGCTAGTGTTTGTCAGAATGATTTACACATGTCGAGCCTTTGCTGCAATAACGTAATAATTCAAAAAAGGTTGTTTTGCAGAAATTGAGTTTAAAGTTTTGAATTTACACACACCTTAATGGTAAAAAAAATTTTGGTTCTTTTCTCAAGAGCTGAGTACACAAAATATTTTTATGAAAATTTTACAGAATATAAAAAACGACAAGGCGAATAAATTCGTAATATAACCTTAAAAAATGGAAATTTTGAGTTACTACGGTATTGCACCAAAGGCTCGATGTGTCTTTGGTGTAATTTGTTCTTCGATAACTATCACATGTAATTTGGCTTATAAAATACGATTGAACTAAGTAGCCTATCTAAATTTAAATAAAAAATTTACAAAAATATTTATTTACGAAATATGCACCAAAAATAAAATATGCAAATATTTTTATCCTTTCAGACAAATAAAGATAAATAACATAAATCAGGCAAACGTAACGAATGGTGGAACTTAAAATCAGATTTGAAAAAAATCTGTAAATTTTTCACAAATAAATAAAATCCTTATTCAGAATCAGTTTAAATTAACGCTTTAAGGCTGACGAATGTTGGTTAAGAAATTGTATTCAAAACACAACTTTAACTATTTCTTGATTTATAATTAATGATGTCCAAAACCGATTACAATTTATTTATTTATTTATTTCATCTACAGAATTAAATTCTTACAGATTACTTACAATTCTAATTATAATGTTTGAATAAAAGAAGCTTGAACATATATAACTGACATTAAAATTTAAATGTGGATTAAAACTATTACATAAATGTAAGCATCTTGCAATCGGCTCATTATTTGCGTAGTTGTTTCTGAAAAGACATTCTTCAAACATGCGATTGTTTCTCAAGTCCCTGGGAGGGCTGTATAACGTAAAATAATTTTTAATTTTAGGGCAATCAATATTTTCAGATAGTATATTATAGACAAACAATAACGAGGAGCAAGATCTACGATCTTCTAAGGACTGTAATCCTAACATTTTCCTTCTAACATCGTAAGAAGGTAGTTCATGTCTCCAAGTCAATTTTAAAACCATCTTAGTAAATATCTTTTTAATTCGTTCAATACGACTTGATGGACGCAAATGACGTGGATTCCAAACAATGGAACAATATTCCAAGATATTTCGAACCAAGGATGTGTACAAAGACTTGAGGGTGTATGCGTCTTTGAAATCTTTAGAATTTCTTCTAATGAAACCAAGCAAACTATAAGCTCTAGAAATAACATAGTCGATATGATTCGAGAACGTTAATTTAGTGTCAAAAATTACGCCCAAGTCCTTAACTTCAACTGCGCGTTTACGCATGCTGCCACCAATAGTATAATTAAAATTAATTGGACTCGTAATATAAGCATACGTTACAACACAACATTTAGAAACGTTAATATGAATGTCATTTTCAAAACACCAGTCAGACAGTTTGTTAAGATCAACCTGTAACTTTTCGCAGTCGCCAATATCTCTAATAATAGAATACAATTTTAAATCATCAGCAAATAACAGACAACTAGAAAATGTAAAATTTAGTGGCAAATCATTAATAAAAATTATAAAAAGTAATGGACCAATATGCGTTCCTTGAGGAATACCAGAATAGGCATCAATTATATTAGATGAGGATGCATTACCAATTTTAACTGTAAGTTTTCTGTTGGTCAAGAAACTATGAAAAAAAGTATCAAATGCCTTTGCAAAATCAGTGTATATAACATCGCATTGGCACCTACGCTCCATTGCAGATACAATATCACGGCTTAATAAAAGTAAATTAGTCGTTATCGACCTATTCGGCATAAAACCTTGTTGCCGATCGGAAATAAAACTCTTAACAGGCTCAAAAAGTTTATTCTTTAAAATATTATCAAAAATCTTTGAAAATGGGGTTTGCTTAATTATGGGTCTATAATTAGTGACAAGGCTACGATCCCCAGATTTAAAAATAGGAACAATGCAACAGAGCTTTCAGCAATCCAAAAATTCCAAAATCCAAAAATTTATCAAGACACGAATTTAAAAGCTTAGTAATTTTGTCTGCAATATTAGATGAACACTTTTTGAAAAATATCGATGGATAATCTCCAACTGAACATTTGGTATCATTTTTTAAATCATTTATTGCCTTATACACATCACAAATGGTTATATTAAAATTGATTCCACCATTTCTGCTATATACGTGACTGTAGTTGGAACTATTAAAAACAGGTCTAATAAATGTGCTTTGAAAATACTTAGAAAAAAGATCACAGGTATTTATAATGTCATCGGATTTCATATTGTCATAATACATACGTTTCGGAATAATATTATTGTCCCTTTTACTGTTAAAATAATGCCAAAAGGCCGAAGAATTAGTCTTAATTTTATTTTCAATTTCAAATATATACTGACTATAAAGAAAGTTTCTTAAGAATTTGTATTCATTACGCGCTAAAGAAAATTTTCTGCGATCAACGTCACTATTCGAATTTCTGAACTTAGAATATGCTTTGTTTCTAACATTTTTCAAATGGCATAATCTGGCATTAAACCAGGGAGGTTTATTATTAATCCTAGGTTCGAACTCTGGTACATTGAGACTAATGGCTTTATCAAAGTGGTTACAGATAAATGAATAAATTAAACATGGATCATCAATTTCCTCTAATGCAGTCCAATCAACTGCTTTAAAGTAATTGTTTAAACCTTCAAAATTGGCTTTATTAAAATTGTATTCCAACACGTGATTAAAAATACTATTGCCAAAAGAAAAAAAATTCGAAATTAAAGACCAAAGCTTTATGATGAACTGAATTTGTGGTAACTGGGCAACCAGCTAAATTGCAAGAAACTTTTAAATAATGATTTGAAAAAATTAGACCAAGAATTCTACCAATACCATTTTTGAAACTATTATGTTGATTCAACTCATTTAACAGAAAAAAAACAGTAACATATTCATCTATTTCACTTATTACATTATAAGGTAGTAAAATATTATCTTCAAAATTCCAATGAATATTAGGTAAATTAAAGTCGCCAAACACTAGTATATATTGGTTTGAATCCAATCTATCTAAGAGATTTTGGATATTCGATAGGTATCAAAACTACTATTCGGTGGAATATATGAAGTAACAATGAAAATGGTGTAATTTTTTACAAAGGTTATTTTAACACATAATTGTTCAATAATATTGGTAAAATTAAGAGAAACTAATTCCGAATTGAAGTCAGCTCTCACAGCTACCACCTTTTTCCTTTTCAGATAATGTAAGGCAGCGATCATGACGATAGGCTGTATAATAATTATTAAAATACTCTCCGCTGTTAATTTTATCATTAAGCCAAGTTTCAGTAATAATGATAATATCATGTTCGCGCGCAGACATAAATAAAACGAAGTCTCTGGCTTTGGTTCTCATTCCACTAACATTTTGATAATAAACTGAGTAGTGAGAATTATTACTCATAATATAATTTGAGAAATTTTTAGCAGGGCGTTGATACGAAAAGTAATTTGATTCGAATAGTCAAATATGTAAAAAAATTCATTATTTTGAAGTAAAATAAACTATTTTCAAAAATTATGGATTTCTGTTACGATACTCATTGAGTATCATCTTCAGCAAAATTCGGATTATATTCAATGAGTATTGATGTGTCCATAATTACAAATAAAATTGTTTAACCACCAAATAAGACCTCGAGCTTAAATAATATTTTACGGGCGTTGAAGGGTAGATGAAATTACAAACATATTTACTTTCAAAAAATCAATTCATTCAACTTAAGTCTCGAGTTGAACAATATAAGGCTTCACGTATAAATAAATTATTGTTGAGTAGAAATCTTTTTCAAGTTATCACGGAAATAATGGCATAATATAAACCGTACACGGTAAATATTTTTTACAAATGTACTGAATTTCGCTCGTGCATTTTTTCCGCATACGATCCTTTCGCAATGCATACAGCAATCACTGCTTGTATTTTTATTCCTATAGCCCACTTGGCAACTCTTTTGTACTCCTGACGTCGAAAGTGACATAACTGAAACGCCTGAACTTTGGCGAACGTTTTCCATGTTTTCTCTAGGTAACTCTTCGGCTAAACAAAACATAAACGCCTTTCTGGATATTTTCGATCCGGTCTAAAATATTATAAAAAAGACTTAAAGGGGCCATCGAAAACACCCCGACTTCACGCTTTATTTGCGTGCCATCTGGTCAGCGACATCGACAGTTCAAGCTTTCAGGAATCATCACCTTAAATTTGTATATGCGATTTATGATCAATGGCTATTTTACAACAAAACATTAAAGGATTGAAAGTACTTTGCAATAAAAATAAATGAAGAGGGCAAAATTTAACGAATATCGTTATTTATGTTTATTTCTGCTTAAAACCGTACATGGCGTAAAATCAACTGATTCCGTTTTGAGAACTTTAAAAGGGTAATTATATCAATATTTTTCAAAATCTATTCTGGATATTTTGTGCTAGTTAATTTGTTAAAAATTTATTGTTCGTTGTTGGCTGAGCTGCTGTACATAAGTATGTATAGAAACATTGTAAACCTATTATGATTATGTATTTGTTGTAATTCATATGCAATATTGAAATTCTCATATTGTATTTGATTTATGTGGCATAAACATCCGAGGTTGAATGTTTTCAAACTGCTTAAACTTCACTGACGATTTGGTTTTAGCAACCAATGAAATGTCGGCATATGAAGAGCTAAAGCCACAACAAACTTTTGATTAATTAATAATGTGTATATTTGTACATATTAATGGCATCTTTTATTAATCTTTAATGTTCAATCTATATAAAAAGATCTCTACTTTTCTCTTAAGAAGCTTCGAATTTACAGTCGAACACATAAATTTACACATGTATACAAAACTAATTTTATCAATAAAAGATGTCAATAGGAAAAATGTATGTGATTTCGAAGTAATCGGTACAAAATGGTTTTAAGAGCTTTCAGCGAGCTGGCAAAATAGATGTAAGAGCCAAAAAAATACGTAATAGAGCAAAAAATTGAAATTGAACCAAGGGCGGGCATTACGAAATCAGCTTATGTCGTATGATTTATTGCAGAGATAATTAAAGAAAAACATTCTCCTGTGTAATTTAATATAAGTATATTGTTTACATCTCGTTTTATTCCATATGAATTTCCTAGTGGGAGTCTAGTTGTATAGCAGTTCTATGGAAAAAACGAAGAGTCATATGGAAATTAAGTTGTTTGTTTAATTTTTCTAGTCTAAACAATTTTGAAACATTAATCGTTAGAATATCTCGAATTATATTGATAAATAATTCAACAACGTGTTTCAATCTAGTCTATAAATTTGACATTGTTTATCACAACTCATCCGAAATACATAAATACATACTAGAGATGTAACGAATATTCGTAATCGTATTCCCAAATATTGATGGCACTCAGAGATCAGTATTGGTGCATAAAGTATAAAAAACAATGAGTTTCATGTCGTTTTAAAAATTGTTTTCTTACCTCTGTATTTTATTGCGTAGTTTGATCTCATTTACTTATTTACTTACATACATAAGTATGTATGTACATATATACTTGTATTACTTTCATCATTCATTTTGTCTGAAGAATTATATAAAGTTTCTTTAAACCCACAACAAATGTGAAAACAAATTTTGGAATAATAAAGATTATTTGATAGAATTTCTTAAAAAGTGTTATTATAATTGATCTTTATTTATTTAACATGAATACGGACATGATAAGTTTGAAAAAACAACATGTGTACATATGTAGATAATACTTATGTACATATACATACATACTTATGTATGTGTAAGATAAATTGTCAACAAATTGTTTAGTTCTGGATTCGTTTAGAATTTTTAACTAAAAGAAAAGTTACCTGACTTGAAATATGAACTGAATATATGTATGTACATAAGTATGTACATATGTATAATAAAATAAACATAAAAGTTAGAATGTATATATGTATGTATGTACATAAGTATGTATTAGGCTTTTGCAAAAGTACAAAAAACAAGTAATTGAGTACATCCTAGTTTTTCGTTTATTTGTTTTATGATACTCTACTCTTAAAAAAGCAAATGGCTTTTCTCTTATAAAAAACAAGGACAATAAATGTTGTGTTTATACAAAATAAATACAGCAAGTGGTAGAGCATAGGAAAAGTAAGCAAAAATAATAATAAAGGCCCTGTCACATACAACTTTTGCTTCGCGTTGCGTTACAGCTTCGCTTTGACATTTAAGATGAAATGTACATACTTATACGAAACATGTCACATAAAACACTTTTAACGCAGCGTGACGCAAAAAGTTCGGCAACTGTCAACTTTTTGCATGCTTTGACAGTCAAAGTTATGTACATATGTATGTTAGAATATGATATGAAAATGTGATTTGCTATGAAAAATACTTATTTTTTTATTTCTAAAATTTATTTTTTGTTGAAGAATATGAGCTTGTTTTTTTCAACTAATTTATAAAATAGTACCTATTTGCTTGCTATATGTAAGTATATAGCATAAAATTATTTTATTGTAAAAAATCAGTGGCAGCCTAATAATTATTCTGCTGATTAAACGGCCAGTATGCTCGCAAACAGAAAAATATGGAATATTTCTGGGAAGTAGATGTAGCCTCCATAATACGGAGCTTCCACTTTTGCACACTCTTCGTTGAGTCTACTAAGAATTTATTCTTTTCTGAAAAAAAAAAAAATTATAACATTTTGTAGATCAATTTATGAGAAAATATCTATTTATCGCCCTAAATAAAAAAATTAACTCCCTTACACTATTACATGCTCTTTCCTAATAAGTTTTCGTTTGTTAACGAACACCAAGTTCCCTTTTCTGCTCCTTAAAAGAGTCATATAGTATGTATGTATGTCTTTCCTAATTCTAGGAAGGTTTAATAAAATAAAAAAAAGCATGAACTGAAATTGAGAAAAAATTATATTCACATTATCCGTGAGTAAGTAATTTTCAAAATTTAATCAGTGTTAATGTTTCTGAAGAAATTGTATTCAAAATAATACTTTAACTATTTCATGATTTGATGAATTTTGTTGGCAACGAAATCGTATTTTATAGATTATAATGTACCCATTACAATTTCATTCGAGTGCGCTGGAAAAAGCCCATCATTCAATTGTCAATGAAAGTGATTTAATGAAGCCCTTTATGAAAAATGTTCCTAATGGACGAATAATAAAGAACAAATAATCGAATTCAATAAGTTTTTAGTAATTTTTTAAATTCACTATCACGATTTGGCCGAACCAACAACTCCTGTTTAATAATTTAGCACGCTGGCCACTTGTCTATCGGGGCAATGAAATTACTTCCACCACACTCTAGATGTTTGCCTTCTAATTTATAATGTCTGCAACCCACAAAGTCATCGAATCGCTCAAACAATTTTATACAAAAAAGTTTAAAGTTGATTGTGACGTACAGACCCAATGTATTTTATATGAAGACAATTTCATTATACAAATGAAATATTTTCATAATGATCTGTGTTTTGATTGTCTTTTTTGAAGTCGGTTAAAAGGACTTGTTATTGGATTTAGAAACAATAGTAATATAAAAAATATTTACTTTTTTTTAAGTTCAAATTAGTTAACAAACACGTTAAGGCTAACAAACATTTGTTAAGAAATCGTATGCGTAACTCTACTTTAAGTTTGATTTAAGGAATTTTACTAGCAACACAATCGTTTTTACGAAGCCCTCTATAGTTATTTTTAAGTACAAATCGAACTGTTAAATATGCAAAAAAATTATATATCATGACAGTAAACCACCATACAAAGCTTACATAAGTTCTCTCTTATTTTATTTTATTTTATTTATCGATACTCTTCGGGTGCCATCTTCTGGATATTTGTTTTTTTATATAAATTTTAAAATTATAATTAACACACATACGAAAATGAATGAAACAATTGTGTGTGTGTGTGTTTGTGTTGGTATGTTTTCCCGGAAGTAGGTTTTCAAACAGTACAGAAATATCGGTACATACTTATAATGAAATCAGAAGTTTATTTGGCTTCAAAAATAAATAAGGATGATTACAATGAATAAAAATATAGTGAATAAAGATTTCACAAGAAATCTGAATAAAGAGAGTAACCGAATATCGAGCCTCTTATATATGTTTTGATTATATGTATGTATGTACATCACTAAGTTCCATTTCATACGACGTGTTAATTGGAGCTCCTGAGAACAGTTACGCTCATTTACATACATATTTTTCCACATGCCTTTTTTGATATTAATTTTTGATTAATTGTGGTATTAATTCTTGCGTACTAATATTGTTTGTGGTAGAGAGGGATTCATATTTTAAATTGAATTTTAAAACTGCATCCAATGGGCTCGTAACAGTATAGTTTTTTTTTTTTTTAATTTAATTGCACCAAAACACATTATAAAACACGTACATCAGCATTCATTTGAATAATGATAAGCAAATATACTTAATAATGTTCTAATTATACCATACATATGCCACACAAAAAATATTTTGAGATAACCGACTTTAAGGTTGAAAAAAGAAATATTAATAAAATAGATCTTTCGTGAAATTATACTGTACACTATTATAAGGACTGCTTTGAAACGACTACGATCACATGCCCATTGTTGGACAACAGCGAAATATTCGAAATCTGTGTTTTAAAAAATTAATGTGGCTTGCGAGTGTGATGTAATTGTTGAATTTATATATTCGCATAAACCAATTAGTTTTAAACACAGATTGTAAAAGACACAACTTGAAAGAGAGAAATGTAGCTCTGATGAAGCCATTAACAAACGGTATGCGACACGTTATGATTTGTAAAATGGCGACGCAGTGAATGAAAAACTAAAACTAAGGCATCCAAGGGCGTGACAAAAAATATTTTTTGAATCGTCTTTAAGCCTAGAAGGTGACTTACTCTCACTCAAAATAAAATACTGGTTTACTGAATTTCATTGTAGACAACAAGCAAGGAAGACGCCTAGGACTCCCAGTTGAGGTGGAAGCCATAGGCATATCACATAGCTCAGTCGTTTCAATTTTGAATGATCACTTGGGTATGAAAAAGCTTTCCGCAAAATTGGTGACGCGCTAACTCATAATCGACCACAAACGCAATCGTGTGACAACTACGCAGGAGTCATTGCGTCGTTTCGTAATCGCTGACAAAACGTGGATCCACACCAACACACTAAAAACCAAACAGCACTCAAAACAATGGGTTTCTTGCGGTGATTCAGTGCCAAAGCAAAAGGGTTTGTGGGCTTGTCAGATAATAAAGTCATTGGACTGTTTTTCGATATGCACCCGGTATAATTCACTTTGACTACCTTCAATAGAGTACAACAATCAATGGCGAATATTATGCCAACTTATTGGGTCGATTTAATGAGGATTTGGAAAAAAAACTACCTTAAAAGTTCTTTTCCACCTGGCCAATACAAGAGTGCGCACATGTGCAGCTTCCATTAATTAGGCTACGAATTGTCTCCTAGTGCACTCTATTCTATGGATTTAGCGCCGAGTAACTTTTTCTTGTATCCAAACTTTATGAAATGGTGCGGTGGAAAGAGATTTGGCTTCAGCGAAAGAAATCACCTATTTTGATGACCTCGACAATTCTCATTTTTCGAGAAATGTTGGAAAAAATGCATAGAGTTCAAAGGAAACTACGAGTATGTTGAAAAATAAATTGTTTTTTGTGTCTTTGTAAATGCAAGAACTATGAGAGTGCGCTACTAATAATAAATAACAATATAGTGGTTTGTTTCAAAATCTTTTTTTCAAGAATTTACTATTAAAAATATTTCAAAAAGTTCTTTTACAATATTTGTGTGATGAAAACCTCTATAATTATAAAAATAATTACCAATAATCAAAAAGACTCCGCAATAGTTCAGTTATTCCAACCGTCGGTAGTTTGCATAACGGATATAAGTTTCTTGAAAACCGTAGGTAACCATTATGATAGACAGTCATATATTGCCTTATGTTATTTTTGGCATGTTTGCAGTCCAGATATTCTGTTGTGTTTTGCATTTTATGATAATCTATGGGAAAGCTAAAAGTTGTGTTTTTCAAATCTGATGATATTTCTTCATTATATATCTCGACAACAATGCACTTGTCGTCATCCTTTGGACATTTTTTTAAATCCCAAGCCCATTTATTTACTAAAGTAAAAAAAGAAACATTTTGTAAATCTAAAAAAATAGATTCATCGCCGCCGGTTGCACGATGTCGAATGAAAAAGTATTCCATTTTCATCAGTCTTATCGTTCGACTGGATTTATGTTACTAATACCGAGATTGCAATTATCAACTTTTATTGATTAAACTTGTCTCTTTCTTCTCTGAAGTTGAGTTTACGTTTACACTCGTAAATTTTTTTTAATGAAATTTGTCTGCTTTTTAGAGTTTGTAATATTTTTTTTATTAGTATATGTGTACAAAATGTGAGAGAAGACTGCGAAACGAACGTATGTATGTACTAGTTTCTCTTCCGCTTGTTTCTCTTGTCGATAAACTGATTCAACAAAAGTTGACAAGTGTAAACTCATTGTAATTTAGGCCATTTGCAAATCATTAGAAATTCCATTTCTAATTCTTTATCTGCCATTGAGTTAAGAAAAAAAAAACTATAAACAAAAGAAGTACGTAAAACGATTCTTGTGCGTTTAATAAAAAGTCGTGACATAGGCGAATTAAATTCGCCTTCATGTGTATATCATTGTAAGCTGAGGGAGCAAATAGTGCATTACCACTAAAATAATGTTATAACCAGGAAATTTTTGTCATTCCCTTTTGTAAGTATTTTGTTTTTGCTGACAACCAAACCGTAAATGTCTACTTTTGACAATTGTGTTCGCATGAACGACGATAGTGGAACGCAAATTTGTGTTGAAAATCTTACATTTGCGTTTAAAAATCAAGCAAACGACAACGTTCGACATCGTAAAACTGGCAGTTGGTATATTGTTAAACGTTTACCTAGTTTTCCGTCGAGCATCATTTTTCCTAAAGAAGTCATTTTATAAATAAAATAAAAAGGAATTTAACATTGTAAAGTCCTTACCAATATTTCGGTGGGCGTCTATTACTCCTAAAATACCTTCGTTATTGGCAATATAAATGTTTCCTAAAATAAAAATATATGTTATGAATGGAGTATAAATACATTTAATTAATTATTTGTTAAGTTTTTACCTCTTGTCCCGTTGAACTCTACAACTCCTAGAATAAGGAATTGAATAAATCATATAAACATGAATTTAGTTTTTTTTTATTTCTTACCTCGGTTTCCTATGATGGCATTAAGTCCTAAAATACAAATGATTTTTGTAAATCGAATAAAAATAAATTTAATACTCGTGTTTTTTCCAATTATTTACCATTATATCCTACGATATTCATACGTCCTGAAATAAAAACATAAAAAATTATTTTATATATGAAAGAAAAATAGATTTAATGTCTTTTTCCGTCTTTACCTTTATTTCCGTTTATGACTAAATATCCTAATATATATATATATATATATATATATATATATATATATATATATATATATATATATATATATATATATATATATATATATATATATATATATATATTTTATATTTATATTTTATATTTATTATTTATATATTTTATATTTATTATTTATATATTATATATATTTTGTCTTTACCAAAACTTTTGCTCATCTCTATCCTTCCTAAAAAGTGTATGAGTTTAATAAATCAATAAATAAAATTATTATATTATTCAGTCTTGCTTTACCTTCCTTTTCGTGGATGACTGTTTTTCCTACAATGAAAAGATGTTTTATAAATCGAATAAAAACGTATATAATATTTTGCCAAGCCTTTACCATTATATTCTTCAATTAATTTCACTCCTAAAATAAAATAAAATCGTTTAAAAGTAGATTGAATATTTTGTTAATCCTTCACCATGATTTCCTACGATCAGCAATTTTTCTTCTTCCGCTTTAGAAGGATCTGCTAATACAACAATATATAATACACTTAAAACAAATACCGTCATGTTTTTTCTTCTTAATGATCTTGACTCCGAGACTTTATGCAAATTTATACCTTTTTCAACTGAAATATTTATTTGTTTTCTTGTTAAAGTGTTTTGCTTACCTGTATTACTTATAACTTATCATTTAATTGCTTATAAAAATTCCATATTTGTTATTATGTTGTTATTTTATTTTATCTAAACTATTATATCGGGTCTTTCAATAGGGACTTCCGAACTTTGGCAGTTGATAACGGCCATAGTGTTGAGGCTATATCTGTAGTACTGACTATTATTGTTTATTTATTCAGTCTGTTTCACGAAATCTTCACAGATGAATGTAGAGTTCAACAACACGTACAAAAAATAGAATTGTTGTATCAAAATGTGTGGTCTGTTCGGGCAACGTTAGCTGCACTTGGCCCATTTTATGGTCGTCATAATTAGGGACGATACCAATCCACATGAGATTCAAGAGCGGCCAATGCATACCGAAAAAGTTAAAATTTGGTATGGATTTTGGGTTGGAAGCGTCATCAGTCCATATTTCTTTCGCAACGACGTTGGCCAGGCCATCATCGTCAACGGCGAGTGCTACAGGTCCATGATTGCCAATTTCTTTTGGCCTAAATTGGATGATACGGACGCTAACGACATGTGATCTCATCAAGCTCATGCCAAACTGGACAGTCAGGGCGAGCGATTTGAGGTCATGATCATTTCGCGTGGAGGTGATGTGAACCACCGAGATTGTGCGACTTAACCCTGTTTGACCAACATAATCCTTCATGCCATCGGTCAAATTCGGCCTGATTTATGCGCCACAGTCATGACAAATTGGACATTTCAAATACGCGTCGCATCGCTAAGCCATAAAGAAAATTTTAACAATACATAATAATAAAGAAAAGTAATGAAATCTCACACATACCTTGTTTAATTTAAATTTAAAGATAAAAATCGCTTAATGAAAGACCCTCTATAAGCGAAAAAGTGATAATATCTTTTTTTTATAAAAGACGATTTTTTTTTAATTTTTTACACGTGCCGTATTTTTATTAATTTTTTTTTTTGTTTTATTATTTAATTTGTATATTTAATAGAGATAAAACACATGCGCTTAAATAAGACACACTTTGCTGCCAAAGATAAAATAACATTTAAGATAGAAGAAATACATTACAAACAAATGATAGGCCGCAACTTGAAATTGTCAATTTTTTTCATTTCATTCCTTCCGTCATTTTGTTGTTATTTTAATTCAATAAATACTTTTGTTGCAAGTCTTAGTCGTTTTTGTTGTTGTTGTTTGCATTTGTGCCATGAAACCGATCGTACTATTTGTTGCTATTCCCTGTTTATTTTCAGGTTCGTAATTCTTTTAAATTGTTTTAATTTAATTAGTGAGAAAATGTATAAAAAGCATTTTAAATCATTTCATCGCATCACACATACATACATAACTATTTCATGATTATGTCCAAGTTTATATACAGACAGATATTTTTGAATGGTTCAAGATAAATATTTGATTTAAATTCTATTTTAGAGTAAATGTCTGGCTTCCAATATCGAATTGTGTTGCTTTTCTTGTATCGTGGCATTTATGCTGTTGAAAGTTTAAACTTGCAACTGTGTTGGACTATTATTAATTTACTTGCATTTGCAGTGTTTTAAAGAGTAATGAAGGATAATTTCCTCTCTGGATAATTTGCTGTAAGTTGTAGTTTAAAATGATTTGAAGGTATTTTCATAAAATATTTTAATTTCGCATTTAAAGTCAACGATGTTTCTCTCATACATATTGTTTTTGTCAATGTTGGAGAAATGTTGCATCTGTCGCTTGCTCTACTGAATTTTTGTTTCTAAGTTGTTGAAAAGACACACAAATGTGCAATTAATGCTTTTGATTAAGTCCTACGACTTTACCTTTTGAACTGTAAGGGCAAGGACATTTAAACTTTTATAAAGTGTAAAGAGAGTTTATGTACAAATTTATTTAAATTTTATTTATTAAAGTTTTTAAGTCAACAGAGAAAAGAAATCTAATGATAATAATTTTTTATTGAAAGATAGAAAGTTCTAAAGAAAAATATATTAAAACTATTTAATGCGAACTATATAAGAAAAATTAATTATAAACAAATTGTAAGTACTGTGGTTCACCACAAGTGTGTTACAATGACAGCTTGAAATAGAGAAAATAATTATCCTTAGCCTTTGAAAATATTATACGTAAAATCACATTACCTTTTAAATCTGTTATCTGTGAGGAATTTATGAAATATCTAGGCTTCACTTAAAATTAATAAGTCACGCCATCAGCAGTGAACTTAGAAAAAAAAACATGGTTAAGTGGTCCGAGTAATTATCATGGAAATAAAGCAAAGATCGCATAAGTCATGGATCAGGTCAGATCGACCTTCTGGATTTTTAAATTTAAAATTTGGCAAAAATAATTAAAAGAAAAATGACGAGTCTCTAAGGGATTTGGCAAAGAAGTAACACGTTTCTTAGGCTCATTGACCAAATAAAAAGGATATACAAATTATAAAAGCAAAAGGAAGGGATATACAAAGCAGATTTTAAGCAACTTCCAGGCAAACAAATACTATACGGTGTGCATGAAGGGTGGCGTAAGGAAGATATTTTAATTTAAGAAAGTGGTTACATTTTCAGAAAAGTATTTAGTTTAGTATGCGTTATGTAGCAAAAACCATTTTGCTACTGATGCTACATAAAATCAACAACTTTATAACCTTGTATAACATTTGTTATATTACATTTATCCAATAATTCAATTACAAACTGTACATATGTATAATAAATGTGGCTATAACAAAGTAAATCAGAACCCACAATCTCCAAACTGTTTGGGTAGTACTCTATGAGGCAGCCTTGTAAGTGATTATTTATTTTTTTTTTGCCAAAAACAACACTACAATCATATCTCAGCCACCATATTCACAGAACTTGGTTGAAACTTTTTCCTGTTGCCTTAAAAGTGCTTATCAGAAGTACTTAGGCTAT
This sequence comes from Germaria angustata, assembly GCA_963681545.1. Lineage (NCBI taxonomy): Eukaryota > Metazoa > Arthropoda > Insecta > Diptera > Tachinidae > Germaria > Germaria angustata. Next base: position 13,091,887 of record OY812999.1, on the reverse strand, counting down.
TGAATAAAACGTCTGAGGGGAATAGTTTTGGAAATGGAATTAATAAAAATAAAAACTTCACCTTAGTTATATATCTATTCCGAAATTAATGAACACTTTACAATCGCTTACGTGGTTTCCTTAAACTGAATAATTTTTTTAAAGTACGTACTGATCTCCGAACTGTGTTAACCCCTTGTTGATATTGTTCACAAAAATTCCACTGCATAATACGTGTCATACAATTAAATCATTGATCTTTTAATTTATGTAAATCTTAAGGAAAAAATTTCATTCATAAACAAAACTTATATTCTTCAGTTTACTTTAATGTCCATCAATTAAGCTTGTTTCCTGTCAAAGCTCTTAAACTCCAGCCATATCAAAGTAACGCTTTAATATCATATTGATTTTTGTTTCATTTCTCACTTTCTTACTTTTATTTTTTATTTTTTTACATTTTTAATATTCATATTTTCTTGCTTGTTCTGTTTGAAGAAAACTTCTTTCGTTTTTATAACGAAATGTTGAAACAACTTGTGAAGGAAATAAATCGTAGACAAAGACTTTATAATAATAAACACCAATCAAGCGATTTGTAGCGCATGCGCGTAAACTTTTAAATGAACGCAACGAAAACAGCCCAATAAGATTATTTATTCCTTCACTTCTTTTTATAATTTATACTTAAAGTGAAGCAAAGTAAATCTGGATAAAGTTGATTTTTTTGTTACTCTAATTTATTTTCTTATAATTTAAAGGAAGCTACAATACATCGCTGTGCCAGTACAGTGGGGAAAGTTATAAAGGATACACAAGAAAATTTCCTATGAAGAGTAGAAGAAAAAAAATACATATATAAATAAATAATGTAAAACGTACGATCAGATTGGAGATACATTTGCATCAAATAAGTCTGTTTTTCAAAATGAGCAAAAAATTTGATTTGAGGTCACACTGCGCATATTTATTTTGCCATTTTGTTTGTTCAAAGAACTGTCTAACACCGTCTACGACAAACATTGAAAAATATGTTTTCCATGCGATCAAACTTAAAACAATTTTTCGAATAATGAATTTAATAAATATTGTTCACTCTGCAACTAATCATTCGTTGTTCATTGTGTATGTCAAAGATAAGAAAAATGGCAGCCTATGTAAATGTAATGCAAATGTCTAATTTTTTTAGGATACTTGGGATTCGTGGGGCATCAATACGCTCCGTCTTAAAGTAGTCGCCAATATGATACTCCTTAAAAGAACTAGGATAATTTTTTTTTTGCTAAAATCACTAGATCAAATTTTGCACTGCTTTCTGATCCTAATCTAACATATTCACAACTTTCTTTTGGAAATCATTTCTTTACGCTACATGATTCGCTTTTCAATATTTTGTATTTATGACGGCCAGAGATGTATACACTGAATGTACGGATGGAAAGACAGATGGGTGGATGAAACAGAGATGCGAACGGATGGATGGACAGACGAAAAAACGAATGTGCACATTTATACGCATGAACGTATCTATAGAGAACTTCCAAACACTTTAAACTAATTCTATAATTTTCAAAAATAAGTACACCTAATCTCCTGTTTTCCCCTTGTCCGTGCATTAGATGATGCACAAACGACTGAAATATATTTCATATGCTATATATCATATATTTTGGGAAATTTATAGGCCCCAAAGTCGAACATATTTTTGAAAAATTACTATCATTTACCACTTTATAACTTGAAACGGCTCTTAAGAGTCAAAGTAAATTGGTATCGTTGTAGAGCGGTGGGCTTTCTTTCTTTAAATAGTTAATTTAACTGATCTCTTGGGACCTTTAAAACTCTAGAACAACCTTTATTCTCAAATTAGTTGAAAAATATATTTTAATTTTTTTACATCAAATTGGACAGCAAATCTTTGTTTGCTGAAAATATCAAATTGGGTTGTGTTGCAAGGATCTCTGTGATTCGGAAATGTCCTTTATTTTTATATATGATGAAAAAGGATCTATGGAGTTTATTTTTTACAGAAACTAGACAATAATATATTTGTTTGCTGAAAATATCAAATTGGGTTGTGCTGCAAGGATTTCTGAAATTATTAAATATCCTTTATTCTCAACTATCGCTTGGATTATAAACAACAATAAAAAACTTATGCTATGGACATTACTCGTTAATTATTATAATTATTTATTATCTTTTTTATTTTTCTTTAATACTAATCCCGAACCTGGTCTTGAGTCAAGCGTTGCGTTATAAACTGCTTTCGAATGACTTAGTTTTTATTTCGAGTGTAGTTATCTATTTTCTGTAAAAAAAAAGTAAAATAGACCGAATGATCATGTTTCAGGGTATTTGCGAGTAAAGAACGTTTTAAAATTTTAAAGGTCCTTGCAACAAGAAGGTTGGTGATTTAAATTGTACATCTAAAGATGGGAGCTCCAACGCTTTCCAACGATACTAATTTTAATTGAATCCGATTGGTAAAATGTCTACAAAATCCCATAACGAAATAAACTAAGCTATTAAAATCAGAAAGTCTTTGTTTACCTTTGAATTTTTTTCTGCTCCATCAATTATATGTTACGCTGTAAACTTAAAGCCTAAAGTCCTACACGACATAAAAGAAATAGTAATAAAAAAGAATTTTTGATTTTTTTAAATCAAGCCTCAAACACGTAACCAATTTGACACGCATCCACGTAGAACCAATCGCTTTAGAATCCAACCCGACTTTTAACCAAAATCTTAAGTAAAATAATCTTGACTGCTTATTTTGCTGGCTGGCGTGGCTTTGTGGCTGACTTTATGATATACTTGGAATTATTACTGTTTCTCTCTGCTCTTTCTTTTATTTTATTCTCTTTATGTTCATGTCTAGGGTAGTTTCTTGACACAAATTTTGTTATTGTTGTTCACTTGAAAGATTCTTATGCAAAAATCATTATAATCCTTTTTAAATATATTGGCCTCTTTATTTTAACCATTTTGGCATGATTTGTAGGTACAACCATATTGTGCTTAAACTTTCAATTTTAAAGCTCAGACATACATACATAGTTATGAGTGACTGCGCTGTGTTTACATGATCGTTCTATTCTTAGAGAGATCATGGAATGGCGATAATAAAGCCGCAGGTTACTCACTAAAGAGGCAAGCTGACTAGCTGGCAAAGCCTATAAGAATTACTGAAGTAAGTGTATTACAGCGCAATCAAAAGTGTGATCTTTAAAGTTTAATCTAAAAAAAAATTTAAATAATATATTTGTTTTGGTGTATTTGCATTGTATCCGTAATACCTTAAGTAAAATGAAATATTAGAAGAGCAAAGAAAAGTCGCTCTACAAAGCGAAACCGCAGAAACGCCTGGACTATACATATGTATGTGGTTCCAACAGAAATTGAGGATATAAACCTGGACGTTATGTGGCTACAAGAGGATGGTTCCACTTGCTACACAACCAATGAAACAATGGCTCTTTTGAGCGAAAAATTCAATGGACGTGTTATCTCACGTCGTGGCGATGTTAATTGCCCGCCATGATCATGTGATTTGGTCTTCTTTCCTTTTTATTGTAATTTCTTTTTAATTCTTTTTTGAGGGTGTGCGAAAAGCTAATCAGCTCAAATAATGAGCTTTTATATTTCAATAGGATTTAATTTTGTGTCGTATGAAATTAATTATGTTCTTCGAAAGAATAATATGTTTGTTATTTCTATTGGGAAACGTTTAGCATTTTTTTTAGAAAGGAAGAAAGGCATTTAATAAGAAAGTGTGTGTGTGTGTTTGCTTTAATTGTTTAGCAAGATATTTGGTTTGTTGAGGATTTTACCACTCAACAAACATATTGGATCATAATAATAATCGCTCTTAATTTAACTTTAATTAAAATTATTCTTTTCGTCCATTATAGATAAAAAAATTATACTTTAAGTGTGAAAGTCTGTGCTAAATTCAGAACAACTGAAGTTGTTTTTTTACTAATTGGACATCACACTGTAAATTAATTTTAAGTTCAGACTTGATTATTTTGACTTGAGCTACCAAAAAAAAAGAAAATTTTTTCTTGTATTTCATTTTAAATTTTTCTTTCATTCGAACTTCATTCAAACATCAAACATTATGATCTCTCTGTTATTTGTATTTTATTGATATTTTTAAGCTTCCTTATGGATTTGCTCGTATTCCTTGTGGCTGTTTTTGTATTCCTTTTTCCATCATCATTACAGCCATCGTTCTCATGTTTAACTGCAAATTCATGCTACTCCTTTGAGCCCTGATGACAATGATTTGAAGCTGTTGCTGACGCTGCAACTACTAACGAAATTGGCGACTTTAAGTCGCTCATTTTACCTTCATTATTATTTTTGTTTCATATGCTCTTGAAATGTTGCAACATTACTAAGACGGAGACAAGCCATTTTAAATATTTTTGTTGATTTTTAGTAATAAAATTTTTAGTAATAAATTGTTATTATTATTTTTTGTTGTTTTTATAATAATCGCTGAGCTTGAAATACAAATATTTTTATTTAACAATTGACAGGATGATGCCACAAAAAGCAGTGGCGAAATGTTGAATAAATATTGTTAATTTAAAATATATGCACCTTAAGCAAAACAAATATTAAAAAACATTAAGAAAAAAGGTCTAATAAATTGAAATAAATAAATAATTTTGTTTATTTTTCTTTGCAGGTATGTTCGTTTTAAATAATTTGGAGGGAGTTTAAATTTTTGCTGCTCAAATAAATTTTGGCATTTGACGTTAATGGCATTTACCAAGGTGGGCTAGACAAATGTACAATATCTCCATGATCATACATTACATACATATACATACGTAAATAAATTTCTATATACGAGTACTATATTTAATGCACTGTTAATTTTACAAGATTTGTTCAAAGAATTATATGGCGTTAGAATTTATGGTTATTACGTACATAGATAATGATTAAATCTGATTGAAATTTGTTTTTGTTTTTTGGTTAAAATAATAATGAAAAGTAAAAAATTTTCCGTGGTTATTCGAACTCAATTAAATCTTTGTAGCTTATTTTCCAAGCGGGAAAAAATCAATCAATACTTCCCATCGAGCACTGATGTTAAAGCCGTGCTGTTCGAGCTAGTTTGTCTATTAGCCAATCTTTTTAGTACACTGTACCATCGAGCCAAATTTCCATTGTGCTGGAAGGCTGCTAATTACCGTCCAATAACAACTTGTTCGACACTTTCCAAAGTGATGGAAAGCATGTGAGGTATCTAGAGTGCAACAGTTTAATATTAATGACCGTAAGTATGGTGTCCGTGGGGTCACCGCTCTACTGGCGACCTGCTAGCACTCCTCTCGGAAAAATAGTGCCATTCTGTTCAACATTTTGACGAAAGCAAAGTGGTGGCTTTAAATATTTCCAGGGCGTTTGACAGGATCCGGCATGGGGCACATGATGTCCGATGGACGGCGCATATTTTTCATCTCACTAAAGAAACATTAAAGTGCCTCAGTTTTTTATGACGGTGTAATCACTCATTTACATCTCCTCACTATTTATATCAACTATATCCGATCGAAATGCAACTTTCATCTATGGGCTGGTGCTTCAAAGTCTATTATGAAGCTACTCGACTGAGTGCAGGAGAGGGCGAATAGGCTCATGGGTGACATCAGCGTAGCAACTCTGTTGACTCAATGGAACATCGTTGTAATAGGAAGTGTTTTTCGATCTCTTATCGTTAAATCAATGAAGTGTGCTCTAATGTTAATAGGGTTCGATTATATGTTAATATAAGTAAATAATTTTTTTTGTGCACCATTGAGCTAAAAGAGAAACTGTCATTCAGTCAATTTTAACAAATTGCTCTATTTCTGAAATTTTATTCTTATGAAACTCTAATTGTATAAACGATTAGTTGGGCAGAAAATCCCAAATAATAGTTTTCAATAAAAACTAATTTAAAAGAATTTTTATTCGTATTCCTATATTGGAAATAAAAATTATTTTTTTTATTATTTTGACAGCTAATCGTTGCTTTCTGGTTAGTTTGGTGCGTAATTTTCTAATTGAATAGACTCATGCAAGAGCAACATTTAAAAATTATTGAAAACTATTTATATCTATGTCAATTAATTTGCTTAAAAGAAAGATATGATGAAGGGGGACTAATTTCCCAAAAATGGCCCTATTAATTGGCCACTAGGATCGTGTGATATGATCTCATTAGATTATAATTTTTAATTGGTTTTAGTTTTGTCTAGTCACTTGTCTTCCCAACTTGGTATACATAATTTGCTGTGCCAGTAGTGGCTGCCACTTATTTGTACATATAATACTACTAATTGACATATAATTATTTGTTCCATTGAGCCAGTTTGATACACATACTTACATATATAGTAAAAAGCCCTTAAAAGCTGAGATATCAGTTGAGGAAATACTGTTTTGTTGCAAATAATAATATAAGCTGTTTCCAACTGAAACTTATTTCATATTCAATGGAACACGACACAGGTTTTTAATTGGAATTCACTGATACTTTTTATTGCTTTTGGTTAATTTCTTTTTATAAAAAAATTAAAAACTCGCTCCGAAAAAACAAGGGATTCCACTTGAAAATTATGGCTTTAAGCTTTAAGCAAACTAACACATTTTCAATAATATCGTTAAAAAAAACAGAAATTTTAACGATTTGTTTCAGCTGTTCTTGCATAGTCTATTGTCCTTTCATTATTACCAGTTGATTTTATTGTTGCCACAGTGCACAGTGCAATCGATTATAAATTATGTATAACTTAGAATTCTTGGATAACTATGGAGTCCATCAATATTGTAAAAGAATAAGAGGACATTAAATAGAACCACTTTCCTTTTTGATTTTGAGTCTAAATCAAACTAATTATTAAATATACTGTGCAAAAAAAAAGGAAGTTGTTCTTAAAGCATGACATTTTCGTTGCTTCAAAAGTATCCGTAGGTGCTTTTTTTCTACTTTTAAGGAAGTTTAGTTGAGAAAATCTTGATTAATTAAAAAAAATATATTTATATGTTTAAATTTACATTAAAAGCAGCATATTTCTTTAATTTTTGACTGAAATTATTGCTTTCACATAAGAAGAAGCCAATTATGACTACCATATTGGCCAGTTTTATACTTTCACGATATCTATTTGTACTTTGACGATATCTATTTCTAGTATAATAAAGATTATTCGTTATTTAGTATAAAATTATTTTCTTAAAAAAAACAAAAATATCTACTATTCTTAGAAAAAAATGCAAGACAAGCTTTTGTTGAAATCATTTCGAAATGAGCCAAATTTGCATTTTCTCTACATTGAAATCCTTACATTTTAGTGCTTTCTTAGGAAGCTCTTTTACCGAGTCTCTCCTAAAAACCTTTACTCTCTCAGCTACTCTCCGTTATATGTACGTGTATTAACTTATAACCGTTACTGTTTTATATGCCCACATGGCTGAGGTGGTAAGCGCGATGACTATTAAAAATGATGCCACGATGAAATAATATTCCCAAGTTCCGAGTTCAAATCGATTTGACAAGAATATCATTAAAAAGTTAAATATGTGAACAACGTGAACACGTATTTATTTACTTTCTAAGTTGCGTTTTTTCTATTATTTTCTAAGCGGCCACTGTTGGTGGGTTTAATCTTTAATTTAAAATATCACATAAACATGCATATACATATATAAGGGTGGGTCAATAAGCTCATGACTTTTTGAATTTCTTGTCTCTTACCTGTTAACAGGTACCGTATCGGTTTTCCCCTGTCATAATATGAACAAGCTGTGTCATTTAGTTTTTGTATTACAGCCGACTCCCGCGTGATTTGATGAAGAAATGAGAAAAAATGGCATTTCGTGTGCTTATTAAGCATTACTTTTTAGGAATAAAAGCCATCACTCAAACCAAGGCTAAGAAGCTTGATAAATACAATGAAAATTCTGTACTATTAATTTTAATGGTAAATGGTTTGCCGAACGTTCTTGACGCCCAGTTTAGGCCTTTATACCCGTTTCGTTATCCTGAACGAAATGTGGATACATCACCAATGGCGACTTTTTTTTGGGATGCATGCGGTATAATACACATTGAATAACTTTAAAAGGTTAAAGTCATCAATGGCGAATAATATGGCATATTATTGGGACGATTTAAAGAGGATTTGAAAAAAAGACCGAGTTTGGCCTCATCCGCTTTTTCCGCATTTACGACCGGAGGACTATTTCTTGTTTTTAAACCTGAAGAATTGGCTCGTCGGAAAGAGATTTGAGTCCAAAGATGAAATCGTCTCAAAAACAAATACCTATTTTAATGACCTCGACAAATTGTATTATTTTAAGGGATAAAAATGGAAAACGTTCCAAAGGCGGAAAGAGATTTGAACAAGTACCTATTTCGATAACCTCGACAAATCGTATTTTTTTTGAAGGGATATAAAAAAAAAAGAAAACGTTAGACAAATTGTATAGACCCCAAAGAAGACATTTTGAAAAATAAAATGATTTTTTATTGAAGAACCCGTGTTTCATTACAAAGGTCGCTGGCTTATTAACCCATCCCCGTGCATGTTGAAATAATGTAAAAAACAATAATTTTAAGAAAATTAAATAGCAATGAATTGCTTTATTGATGAAGACAATTCTGGTGATTCCTTTCATATTGCCAAAAATGTCGACCTTTTTTATCATTTACGAAAACTCATTTTATTATATTTTTTATTTATATTATTAAATTCTAAAATAACCAACTTGCTTCGATAACATGTTTAATATATGCAAGAAATGTTGCCCTCTTTGATCGTTCAGTATTTTAACATTGGAAGGTTTAAACTACCGCAAAAAATATGAAACTCAGTTAATACAAGATCAAATAATTTTCAGATTAGCTAAATAAACATTGAAACTAAGTTAAAACTCGCATTAAAAAGCGATCCTAAATGCAATTAGGTTCCTTTTTGTGTACATTACAATGTATAATAAACTGGGGAGCGAATAACACTTTAAGTACTTCCGAAAAGCAGTTTTTCCATAACATCTTGAAGAAAACCTCTGATCTAAAAAGAGAACAATATCTTGCTATGACAAACTATTATTAAGATACTTAGAATGAAAACAAATTTCCGCTACTTCCGGAACACAATTTTTTGATGTTATTGGCTTCTTCTATTGGAAGCTCCTTTTACTGGGATAATAATTAAAACAACTTGACTGGTACAATGACCAAACATAGTAATTGCTTAATAGCAATTAATAATTAAAAAAGTATGCACAAAAAACTATTCATATTGCAATAAAATGTTCGAAAGTAGGTATTTATTACCAAAATATGCAATAATATGCCAAATATGCAAAATATGTAACTACAAATCGAAGTATATATTATTCAAAATTTATTATGCACTTGACACGATCAGTACCTCCGCTTAGACAGAAACCAATATAATTCAAATGAGTTTGATTTTAGGTTTCTGTCTAACCTGAACTACTGAACATGCTCGAACCAATATCTGATTTTTGTAATACCAGTACAATTAGATTTAACAATAAAAAAAGAAATTAAATGTTGCCTACCACTCGTTGTACGATCAGGTCCACTGTATCTTGCATTTCAGTTTTCGTATTCGAAAACATTTTCAGTTCTCATTTCATACAAGAGTACTTCACTTTCAATGCAGTTCTTTTGGTGTCTGGCCGGTTGGACGGACAATTTTGTTTGGTTTGGCGATGCGACACCAATATGTTGTTTATTGGTCGGTTATATGTAAACCTTTCTTTTGTTTGTGTGTTGAGTGTGTGTGTGTGTGTGTTTGTTGAGTGTTTTTTTGGCTTGTCCCTTATCAAATCAATTTAATTAAAAATTGTGTTATTTTTCCGATCGTTCTTATAAGATGACATTTTATTATTTCGCTGTTAATCTTTTTATTTGTAAAATGGTTGTTTTTGATCTTTTGTTTACCAAGTGTCACTTTTTGTGTGTAAGATGTAGAAAATGTTATTTCTATCTTTGGTTTTTTAAAGATCTTGACCGATAAATTTCATAAGAATTATAACACATATAGCACACCCTTGTTCTTGTTATTGTAAATTGCGATTCAGAAACAGTTGGAGAATATATTTATTAGCTGAAATGTAATTTTTCTTGAACACATGTAGAAAAAATTTGCTCTATTCTTCTCATCTATTTGTATGATAATTTTTTTAGAATTTGTTTTAGATTTTCGGTATTTGATGCGTGTTACGATTCCTTTTATTAAATTTTAAGGGATTTTAAATTTTTAGTAATTTTTTACGCCTTAATTATTTTTGTCACTGATTTCTTTTATAATTGAACCAAACAGAAAACGAAAGTGTAAAGTAACTTTATATGGTCGCTTTAAAATTACTTTCCTTATTACTTCATATTATAATCAAGTAGGATATTTGATTATTGAATGTAACAAATCTGGACAAAAAATATTTTCATTTGTGATAGAAAATAAAAAAATTAACTCGAAAATGTCTATATTATAATTAAAAACTTGGAGCCAGTAAGAGAAAAGAGCTTCCAAGGAAGCTCTTAAAGAAGTGATTCACAAATGGTACAAGTTCGAATGATCTTGTTATTGCCTTTTCGGTTGTATCGAAACTTCTATTTATAACAATATTAAAATGGTCGAAGACTCAATCCTTCGACTTCTTTTAATTTAGATTTTTTTACGATATTCAAAAATTAGAACATAATTGCTTAAGTTTGTAGAGTTGATACAAATTTCTAATTGTTCCGATGCAAAATAGCGTGAATTTTGAAATTTCTCGTGTAACGTACCTTCGATTTCTTTTTAATTTAGTTTGTTTGTGAGAGGCATAATAGTGAGACGTGTTTTGCTTCTTCGGCGATTTTGTGCTGTGGAAAAAAAATTAATGAAAGAATTTGCATTAAATTTTGTGTATAAAACGGAATTAAGTGGACAAAAGCACTTGAATTGTTGAGAGTGGCATATGGTGATTGTACACTAAGTTAAAAAAATTTTCACAAGTGGTAGAAGCTTTCCAAAGAAGGTCGAGAAGCTGCGAATGACAAGTGATGGGACAAAGGTACATACCCAAATGGTAAATAGGGTATTTATAGATAAATACCCAAGTATTTACCAACGTACCTGGGTATTTACCCAAAATGTGGGTATAAATCAGAATTAAGAAAAATTTTAATAAATTAAAAGAATTTTTTTTATGTAATGGATTTTTAATGACAAATGAAATAATTCATGAATTTATTCATAATCGCTTTCGCTATCAGTATCCGATAAAAATTCATATCGAGTAGAGTGCGTATTCTTGTTGAAGTTGAAGGGATGTCGTCTTGAGTAGCTTCTAGTGAAGAATTAATGGCATTTTCAATTCGAGTGGAGTGGGTATTTTCTGCTGAAGCTGGTGAACTATTTTTAAGAAGCAAGTTCCAGTTGCATGATATATATGTTATTTTTCCTGCTCTTTGTGTTGTTAGTCGGTTCCTTTTTTTGAGTGAATGAAGCTGTGGGTGCCAAAGGAACGTTCAGTAGCAGCTAAATACATTGAGCTGTTAAAATTCGAACACCTAATGTACTTAACTGCGTACTTCCACAAATTCCTTTGCACCAAGTTACTGGAGAAATCTCATCCAAACAGCTTCAGGCAAAAGTTTAAGTTTTTGGCCAGAAATTATTTTTGTCCTTGTAATTGGCAACATCCTGCATTACATTTATGTTTAGCGCCTGCGACATTGAGTGAATGAATTCCAATGCATCTACCTCTTCAGACGAATCCTTGTGCCTTGATGCTCCACCATAGCCAAAGAAGCGCCGGTTACAAAATAGCCTTATCTAAGTTGTACTGTGCCTAGTGTGAAGGAAGATGCATATGTATATCAGATGAATGTGGAGAATTACTTGCTGTCTGCATATTGTTTATTACCACATTGGTTGCAAGCTTGTCTTGAACTCGTTGCTTTATTAATAATGTACACTAGACGCACGTTACCAAATGTTTTGCCATTTTATTCACATTTGAAAATTTATACCGCTTTTCGCAATGTGAACATAAAATTTCTTTGCTGCTTCCGCTGCTATTAAAATGTTTCCAAAGAGTTTAATTTTTTTGTCTTCCCATCATTTAATTATTTAAAATATAATTAACAACTAAAAACGCGCAAATCTTTATGAATGAATAAACCAAATTCTTTTTATGCACCTGAGGCTCAAGATTAGTTTTAGGAACTGTAAACTTTCTAGTTCCTTTAGCATGGTTGTTACCATGGGTTCCAATCATTACAATAAATGGGCATAAGTTCTTATGAAGAATTGTTGTTGTGTTTGCAGCAGCCAAAACTACGTTATCTGACCAAAAAGCAGCAAAAAATTTATAAACAAAATACCCTCAAACAAAATATATTCAAAATAAATTCAAAAATGTCCACATTTCTGTTACGCTATCTAACAATGAGTGTTTGTTATTCAAAAGAGTATTTAACCGAAATTGGGTAAATACCCGGGTATGAAATTGGGTATAAATGGGTAAATACCCAGCGTTGGGTAAATACCCAGGTATAAACCCATCACTACGAATGACGACGATCCTCCGTGAAGAAAGTGAGGAAAATTGTTATGGAGAATCGTCGAATCAAACAAATCGTTGAATGTTGAATGACGTTAACGACAATCCAGATTTGCTTAAAATGGTAATAATTGGTGAGGAATCATGGGTATATGGTTATGACATCGAAATCAAAGTCCAATCGTCACAACAGAAGAGCCAAGGAATGCCAAGACCAATAAAGCACGCCAAATTCGATCATATGCCAAGGTTTTGCGCACTGTTTTCTTCGTACATGGTCGTACGGTTAATAAGGAGTATTATCTTGAAGTTATGCGCCGCTTGCGAGAAGCAATACGAAAAAAAGCGTTCGGAATTGTGGAAAAACAATTCATGGCCTTTGCATCACTATAATGCACCTGCTGACACGTCATTATTTGTTAGTAATTTTTTTTTTTTTGCCGAAAAGAATACCGTAATCATGCCTCAGCCACCGTATTTACCAGATTTGGCCCCCCGCTGGCACAAGTGTATTATATCTAAGGGGCAATACTTTGAAGGGGACAAAGTAGAAATTGATGAATAAATAAATATTTTTCTAGAAACATGAAAATTCACCTTTTCTATTGAACAGACCTCGTATATAGGTTGCAGTTTGGTTTCACACCAATTTAAGTGGAAATCGGACAGACTAAGCGACCGGCCGAAATAATTATAACAAATCCGCCATTTATGGATCTATTTTCAAGAAGGTATTTCAATCTTTCCTAGGAGTAAAATATAAACTAGAAATGGATTATATCTGGTTTCAAACTAACCCATAGTTGTTTCGGTTTTATAATGTGTTCGAAGTCGCTTTTTGCCATAATTATTTTTAATTCATTTTAAATTTTTTGATGATCTTTTAGTTATTCAATATTTTTATTTGATTATTTATTTACAGTTTGGTGTTTTGGGAATTTTTATTCTATTTTTTATTCCTTTATTTTTGCGAAAATATATATTTTAATTTTAATTGATTAATATTTTATGATTGAAATAATTTTTGTGCATGTTAAATTTTTAATAATATTTCTTGAGAAATTTTGATATTCTTTGGTCGTTTTTCCTTTATTAATCTGTAAATATAATGGAAAGTTTGAAAATTATAACATATTTGGTAGTATATGAATAAAACTTTTCCTTTGAATTTTTCTTATGATCCTTACAATTTTTGTACCACTGTTCCTTTGCGTAATAGAAGTATTAAACGTATAGATTACGTCTTTTGTTCATTGTAAACTGGTATAAAGTTTCCGTTGCACTATATTTTATTGTTTATATCTTATGATATGCCAAAATATTTCACAGTCAATAAGTGTTATTATTAAAATTTCTTCAGTCATAAATTCATTTAATTTCTCTCTGTTTTATGTACATATATTCAACGTCAATTGTTTCTTTTTTGAGGCTACATTTGCTTTCATTTCCAATTGGTTTTTGGGGTGTCAATGTTGGCTGCCTTCGAAATGTGCGATAATGTCATAAATGTGACAGAAGATAGTGATCGAGAGTTTAACGTTTTACAGAAATATTTACAACCATAAAAATGCACACAACAATAGTTTAAATAAAAATGAAACACGATTAAAAACGAAGACAAGAAGAGTAGGAGGGTAGTTTTTTTTATATTTAAACTGCTGCTTTGACTTCACAAACGGTAAATATGTACATATGTCACTTAAAAAACTTTGTTTTGTTTTGTTTTGAAAGTCTACAGAATATGTGTAGTAATAGCACCAATTAAATTTTTATACTTGAATTGTTTAAAATGGCTTTCAATCAAAAGTTAATAATAACAGTTAAAAAATCTAATAATTGAGTAGTCAAGTTAATATTAATATTACTAAAAAAATTATTATTATTTTTTATTAATTTTCCAATTCGGCCAGTCTGGAAAATTATTATAATTTGGATAAGATATAAGTAAATTATTTGTTAAAATTATTCCAGACATTCTCCCAACTCATTGCACATCCGTCATGTATGGAAAATATGCACAAAAAACTCAAAAATACATTATGAGAATTTTAATAATGCGAGTATTTTTATTTTTCTACTTGTGAATTACAATCAAAAATTTAACAGACGCTGGCATACAAAACGACGAAATCATTTTTTTTTTTTTGAACTTATCTATTCCTTAACGTTGGGTGCATATTCATGTATACATTCCGATTTTATTTTTTATTTCCCCTTTCCTATAAAATCTTGTTTTGTTTTGTTTTTTAGTTACTGTTTTTTTTCGGCCTTATCTAAACCCCTAAACATTGTACATGTTTTATTCAAGTGAGATTTTATAAATAGTTCATCCTGATGCTATAAATAATCATCTTTCTGCCTTTTTACGTCCTGTTCATCTTGTTTATCATATGAAAATCAATTTTGCCATTCATTTTGTATCACACAGTGTTCTTTAAATTGTGAGCTTTTGTACTTGGTCCTTTGTGCGATAATAAATCTGGTTGTTTAATTTAATTTTTATTTATAGAATGTGAACAACACCACATAAATGTGTCTTTAATACGTGACATTTTCAATGTTCAAACATTTCATTTTTACTCTCCTTGATATGTCTAACAGAGTTATGTTAACATAATAGCAGTATTCTGTTGCCTGTCATTACATTAGAACATATTTATCGCTGCACTTAAATATGTTACAACGTTAGTCCTTACGTCAAAACATATATAGCTGGGTATATTTATCTTCACAAATATGTTTTTACTTAAAATATATATGAAGCAACATAAATTACGTATAGTAATGATAATAATGAAAAATAATAAAAGTTAATAATAATGTTTAATTAACAGGTGTTTAGTTAATAGATGTTTTTCAACACTGAATCAAATTAAATTTAACGACATGATGCAAAATTAAAGAATTAAAGAATTGTGCCGCTAACGAAAATATTATTCAACATCCGGTGATGAATGTTTTCAAACTGTTTAAAGTTCACTGACGATTTGGTTTAGCGACCAGTGAAATATCGGCATATGAACAGCTAAAGCCACAACAAACAAAACATTTTTAAAAATATTTTATGAAGGAAATATTGCATCAAATTGCAGCACTATCTCCATTATAACCACCATACTAAATCTGTTCGTTTTACCGTATCATTTTTATCAAAATTAAGACATTTTTTTTATTAATATTGCATAAAAAACATAGATAATATGAAATTTTGGTCAATTTCATTCGATTGTTTTTGAGGATATTGTTCATGGTTCATTGCTGCAATCATATAAAACGATACACTCCAAACAACACGAGTACTACAAGCTTCTATTTCTTTGGAAAAAATTCATTACTTGGCACCGAAGAAAACAGATCTGCCTCTGTTGTGTGTTTTTTCCCTTTTGGCAGGTTCTAAATTCTTTCCAACTAATCTTTTCTTTCATAGACGATATTCATTTCTATTATTGGCTTTTTCTAATATAAAAAAATACATTGACTGGACTGTTGCTCGAGTATGCAAATGATAGGAGGAAGCACACGAACGGTTTTTTGCAACATCTTGCCTCATATTGGCAAATAGAAAAAGATTCATGCAACAAATTTTATAGAAAAATGCTTAGTCTAAAGAGAATAATAAAAAATATTTATGTAGTTTCAAGGAAAACTCTTCAGATGAACTTCACTTTTTAAAATTAAATTTTAATAAAATAATTCTTCTAATGAAATTATAATAAATTTGTATTCAAATCAACATTTTCAGTCGTTAGTTTCATTCATTTCAATTGTTTTTCAATTCATAAAATTAGAACACAAAATGCTTTGAAATACGAATACGTTTTTAATTTAACTTTCTTATGGGATGCTAATTTAACTATTTTTTGTGTGTTGTTGCTCCTACGAAGTGTTAGCGCCCCTATAAAGATGTTTTAACAAAGTTTACATTAATTCAAGTAGATTTGAGGTAACATTTCTTAAAGTTGTTTATTGAAATCAACAGATTGTATAAAAATATATTTTTAAGAAAAACGCTTGGTCCACGTTCATTTGAAGAAAATTTATTTTAATTGATTGAATTTTCACGTTGATTTAAATAAACATTTAAAAGATCTTCGGCTGCATTCATAAAAGAGTATTATTGTAGGTTTCGAGAACATTCTTATTGAACACTTTTCGTCTTATAAACAATTATTATAAATTTGTATTAATGAACGTACAATAACAGATTTTTATCTATTGAACATTTTATATTTTCATATGATAATTATTTGCATTTAAATAGGAATTGTGCTGAAAAACACAAGAGATAATTTGAAAATTATCCTGGTACCAAGTTTGTTTGTTTTTTTTTTCATAGTAAAATAAATTCAATTTCAGTTTCGCAATTGTTCTTTCTTTGGGTTAGTATAAGTATGTATGAAACATCAACGTGCTAATTATTTTTTTGGCCTGCGAAATTCTACATAAATATTATATTGCTTTATTATTAAAAAATATATATTTTTATTGACATTCTCTCATTCCAAAATTAAAAAATATATATTTTAAAAATTAATTATAAGAGTAACATAAATTAAAAAAATTCTAAGTTTCGTATTGTGAATGCAATTTTCAATCTTCTTCATAAAAATATATCAAAACTTAAAAAGCTGATAAGTTACTACCTCAAATTCGCCAATGTTTGTGCGAACTTGATACAATTTTCCCAAATTTGCATAATTTTAAGGAAATTTTGACATGTCTTCTCGTTATATGATCAGTCTAATACTTTGCAAAATAAATTTTGAGAACATTTGGAGTTTACAAACCAAAACTTAAAAAAAAAGTTTGGCTCATACAAATAAGACTTGGTAAAACCGAATATTATTCCACACGATTCAGTACTGCAATTGACTCTGGTCAAAACTGGAATACTATTCAAATATGCTCAGGAGCGTTCACTACTGCTCCTGGGATCCAAACAAGCTCGTTTTTTTATAATTTTTCCTAATCCACGATAAATACAGATAATGATGTGAACGGTAATTATTTTCGCTTTTCATGCATATCACCCTTTGATGTTATGTCTACGTGCTTACTAAATAAAATCAAACGCAGTGGGAACTGATAACTTACATCCCAAATTTATTGGAATACTTATGCCTCTAATTATCCCATACGTCACTTACTTTTTAAACAATATTATTATGTCTTCTACGTTTCGTTCAAAATGGAAACATGCAAAAATTATTCCATTACCCAAAGGAAGTGGTGAATATAACCAAGTTTGGTCTGATAAACTGACACTTAAAAGTGTCAATGTCTCAGAGCTACATCTTGCAATATATGCAAATGATTTGCCAAAAACACTTTCAAAGTGTAATATCAATCTTCAGATGACATACAACTTACATTATGTGTCGTAGCTGAAAATATTGCCAAAGGCATCTCACAGCTTGAACCCTAAATAATCGAAATGTATTGTAATTTGCAACAAAAAAAAAAACAATATATATATATATATATATATATATATATATATATATATATATATACATATATATATATACATATATATATATATATATATATATATATATATATATATATATATATATATATACATATATATATATATATATATATATATATATATATATATATATACATATATATATATATATATATATATATATATATATATATATATATATATATATATATATATATATATGTATATATATATATATATATATATATATATATATATATGTATATATGTATATATATATATATATATATATATATATATATGTATATATATATATATATATATATATATATATATATATATATATATATGTATATATATATATATATATATATATATATATATATATGTATATATATATATATATATATATATATATATATATATATATATATATATATATAAATATATATATATATATATATATATATATATATATGTATATATATATATATATATATATATATATATATATATATATATATATATATATATATATATATATATATATAAATATATATATATATATATATATATATATATATATATATATATATATATATATATATATATATAAATATATATATATATATATATATATATATATATATATATATATATATATATATATATATATATATATATATATATATATATATATATATATATATATCTGTTATTTCTGGGAATATCGTTTTAAATGGTGAGAAAATTGAAATCGTTAATAGAGCGAAAAATCCAGGTATAATTTTTAATAACCCGCTGACTTGGACTGATCATGTTAATTCACTGGCTGGTCAGTCCTATTTTAAGTTAGGTTAGGTTAGGTTAGGTTGATTGGAGGGGTGTGATAAGCCCATGTCATACGTTATACACTTAAGCCAGTGAAGGCTTGTTGTGCACTCCATTTAATTGTCAGACACAAACTGCCAAAGTTCTGCGGCAGGATTCAAACCTGCGGACCTTCGCACTACGAGTCTAGCACACTACCTACTAGTCTACGAAGGTCGAGCGCATTGGTCTACACAATATTTTAACACCGATAAGAATTAGAATCTTGCTTGCCAAGACACATTTGGGTTCTCCCTTGTTGAAAAGGTGAATTCACCCATTCGTTCTGAACGTTCCGAACGCTTTTTTTATATGTAGTTTGACGTCTCTATTTTTTTTGAGAGAGAGAGAGAGAGGAAGAGAGTAAATTTAATGCGGAACAATTTTTGCTTGAATTGGTTTAATTTTAATTATCGTCCCGAACGTATTGAACTGTGCTGCCAGATACATAAATTTTTTAATGCAAAATTGAACTGAGCTGCCACATCATATGTATGTATAATAATATACAGAGTATGTTTGAACATTTTTAATATTTTTTTACTCAATAGCTATCAGAACATGCGCTCGACTTTTATTCATTTGTATATTTTAAATTTTATAATAATTTGTTTAGTTTACAACAGAGCAAATTGCAATCATCTGCCACTGTGCTGCCTGCTTGTAAAAGTAACACACATCATTTACAGAGTTGTTCCATGTGGTAGCTTTGTTTCTCCAGAACATTTGTTCTATGTGGTTGAATCTTTTTTGAGCAAACTCTCAGTAAATTAAATTGTTTCACAACAAAAAGGAAGCTTTTTTTCTTTTAAAGAGAAGTTACACTCAGGCAATTAATGCCTACTACTTAACTGAAGGAGTAAATCAGGGATAGGCAAAACAAGGGCACCGCGCCAATGCTTACGCTCTTACATCGTCTACATGTGCACACGTATTGCAGAGAAATAAAAAGCATAAATGTTACGCTTGTTGTTAGAAATTAGCGTTGCCATATGCAAAAAGTGAGATCCCCAGATATTCATATGAAATTAACTTGAGGAAATACTAGTTCTTATGAACAAAATTTTTATGAGGGAATGGAGATTTAAGATTTCAAATTTAGGTATAACATGAAAATGTCAGATCTGGTAATAGTGATTCTTTATGTGTGTTTGTTAGCGCAAACAAAATGTTTATCTGTATTTTTGCCTATCCCTGGTGTAAATTCTTTTGTGAAAGGGTAGAGTGGCCAGGTGGTGAAATTAGAAGACAGAGAGAGGAGAGAGAGAGAGCTTAATTTCTGTTCTACAACTCAGCTATTCGGTGTTGTTTATTTATTTATTTATTTTATTTTTTATAGAAGAGTTGCAGCGTCTCTGTGTGTTAAGTACACGCATTAAGTAATAACTCCTATAAATGTTTTATAATTAGTTTTATTATATTTGCTTTATTACACAAATCAGTTTACCAAAAGTTCTAATTTTAAAAAAGACATATTTTATTTTAACAAAGCATTTATAAATTTTTATGAATATTAATGTTAAATATTATTATTACATTTTTACCAAAATAATTTTTTTCTTATTGGCATAGGGAAGTTTTATGTTTAAAAAATATCCTGAAGAAATTAGGATAAACAATTACATATTGTCTTATGTTGTTTTTGGTGTCATCGCAGTCCAGATATTTTTCTTGATCTTGTATTTCTTGATATTCTTTGGAATAGCAAGAGGTTGTGCTTCTTAAACCTGACGATGTTTCATCATTATATATCTCAATAACAAAGCAATTCCCCTTTTCCGAGGGACATTTCACAACATCACAAGGCCATTCATTTACTAAAATAAGAAACAGGCAATTTATAAATCCAATGAAAATGGATTTGACATTTCGTTAAGTTTTTACCATTTTTTCCGTCGAGGATTACTTCTCCTAAAATAAGGATATATTTTATAAATTGAATAAAAATTTATTTTATACTTTTTTAATTCTTTACCTAAACTTTTGAAGAAGCTTATTTTGCCTAAAATAAAAGAGTATTTAGTAATGGGATAAAGAGGGATTTTTTATTTTGTTGAGTCTTTACCAGTATTTTCCTTGATTATGATTTTCTCTAAAATATCAAGATGTTGGAAAGTTAAAATTAATATAGTACTTTTATTAAAATGAATTTAATAATTTGTTGAGTTCTAACCAGCACTTCTATCATATAAGATGCGTCCTAAAATGACAAAATATTTTATAAGTCGAATAAAAATAGATTTGCTATTTAGTTGAGTTTTTACCTGAATTTCCGTTTACGTCTAATGTGTCTGAAAAAAATTTTATAAATGGAATAAAAATTTATTTTATGCTTTTTTAATTCCTTACCAATATTTCCTTCAAAGACTATTGTACCTAAAATTAGAGGATATTTAATAAATCGAATAAAAATTCCTTTTGTTATCATGAGGAAAAAAAATTAATTAATCCAATAAAAATTGATTTAATATTTTATCAAGTTTTTACCTCCACCCTAAAATAACAAGAATTTTATAAATCGAATAAAAGTCATTTTTGTATTTTTTTAAGTCCTCACCAGCATTTCCAAACCCAAAAAAAACAGATTTAATATTTTGGTTATTTCTTACCTTCATTATCCTCGATAACTACGTTTTCTAAAATAAAAACGTATTTTTTTTATTTAATTAAAAATTCACTCATTGTTATGTTAAGTGCTTACTTTTAATATTTCCGTTGATGGTTCTTACTCCTAAAATAAAAAGACATTTAATTACTCGAATAAGAATATATCGAATATCTTGCTAAGTCCTTACCTGTATTTCCTTTGATAAGTTCAATTCCTAAAACCAGATTGTATTTCAGAAATCAATTAAAAATCTATTTAATAAATTGTAGAGTCCTTACCTGGATTTTCGCTGATGGTTAATACAACCAGATTCAATAGAAAAACGAACTTCATTTTTGTCTTATTTCTTTCTTTCTTGAATTTCTTTACTCCGAGAACTTATTGTAATTGACTGAAATAAGCACTGTAGACTGAATTAAATAATTTTTTTTGCTAAAATTTGTAGCTGTTATGAAGTGAAACTTTTATTTATTTCCTTGTTGAAATCTTTTGTGTACATGGATTGCGTAATTTGGTTTCAATTGTTTTCTTATTGTGTAAAACTTTTATTATTTGCTTTTTCTAGACAGCCATACAAACAAGTTGAAACTCACATCAAATGAGGAAATAAAATTTAGAGAGAATAAGTACAGCAGGTTTTCGGTTTAACGAACATTTGTTTCTGTGTACATCGGATTCAACGAACAGGCAATTTGTTTCTATTGAGAAAAAATATTCTATAAATGAAGTATTTGATCGAGAATTAAATTAAACATAATTATGTGATCATTTTCTTGGAGCTAAAAGAATTCACCGAAAACGAAAAAAAGTTTACAAAAACACGTGTTTCCGAAATATGCACCAAAAATAAAATATGCAAATATTTTTATCCTCTTACTAGTATTAGACAAATAAAGATAAATAACATAAAGCAGGCAATCGTAACGAATGCTGGAACAGTTTTGAAAAAAAAATCAGTAAATTTTTCACAAGGAAATAAAATCCTTATCAGTTCAAATTAACGCTTTAAGGCTGACGAATGTTTGTTAAAAAATTGTATTCAAAACACAACTTTAACTATTTCTTGATTTATAATTAATGATGTCCAAAACCGATTAAAATTTTATTCGAGTAGTCAAATATGTAAAAAAAATTATTATTTTGAAGTAAAATAAACTATTTTCAAAAATTATGGGTTTCCGTTACGATGCTAAAGCATATAAATTTTTCTAAGAAATAAAAACAACAAAAGTGTGATGAATAAAATATTTACAAAATACTTTTTATTCGAATGAAGAGAGTATTTGGTTATCGAGTTTTTTATATGTTTTGATTGTAGTCGTATGTATACAATAAAAATATTTTTAATATTTATATATTTTCTTTAGCATTACGAGTACATTAACTTAAAAAATATTAAACTTCTAAAGTAGGTATGTGCTTTAAGCTTTTCGTATAATAATTGTTTTTGAATACGATTTAGTCTAACAATGGCTTGTGAAGCTGTTGTGATTTTATTTTTAAACTAAAATTAACATTATTTAGTCGCTGGAAACTATTTTGCATTGAAATATTTCGATCAACATGGCTTTTTAAGTGCATTCGATTCATGGATCAGATCCAAGTGTCTCAGACGTTTTTCTCTATCACATTATTTATTTTTCTTCAATTGGATCTTTAACATTGTAAATTTTTCAATACTTACTTCAATCAAATTTATTTGTATATTTCGATTATAGTGCAATAGTTTGAATTAGAAAAATATAATTTGATCATAGGAAGTTGTATATTTTGAACATTGACAGCAGTTTTTATAACGTCAAAATACTTGCTGTGATGACACTTGCAAACAGGTGACCCATCCGGTATTAACTGGTCCTGGAAAAAGGTCACATTGGGTAACTTTTCTTTAAAAATATAAGAGCTCAAGCTTTAAGAAATATTTTTTTCCAATAAGAACTCTATATATCTATTTGCAATTATAAATTGGGGCCGAATTTCTTCGGCTATACGATGCAATCCACGCGCTCAGCAAGTTGCCTGATTTAATGTCATTTCGGTCGACATTATTTGTACGTATGACATATCATATCTGTAGACAGAGCCTTCTCCATCGTTCGTTTCTTTACTTCCTCAGATTTGAACAATGAAGAACCAGGTTCCAGCCAGCAAAAAAAAAGTAATAGACGAGACTAATAGAAAACGGTGGATACGGGGATCGCTGGTATTCCAATATCCAATACTAGATTTGATCGATACAAAGAACCACATAACAAATAAAAAAGAAGTTGCCTTAGAGGTAATAAAACTTAAATTCCATCTTCTTAATGGTTTACTGTAACGTAAATGATGAAACTTTCTATTGTTCTGTGAACTTTTGATGCGCTTAAATTTCTATTTTTTCAATATTTAAAATTGTTTTTTCAATATTAGTTTATATCGCCTGCGAAATCTGTTAAGCCATCAATGAAATTCATATTTTAATTATAACAACCAAATTTCGAACGTTTATACTCGTAATATCGGGGTTATAATAAAACAAATTTATTTGAATTTTCGCACATTCAGTATTTATGAAGGAATTATAATAGTTCAAGTAGTAAAATGTTCATAGTTCTAATTCCTTTTTCTGTGTGCACTCTTTTTCATGAAATATTATTTGCAAAGAAAATATACCACAAATTAGTTGATACTTTTTCTATTTTAATTATATGCAAAACGGATGTTTGAAGCACTTGACATCTTAAACTATTCTTTTAACATATTGCATTAGATTTTTGTTTCGAAATTATATGCGATTTATCTTCTTAAAAATGGTCGAAAAAAAGGTGTGGTACACTGTATAATCATTAGAATCAGTAATTTGTCCTGCATTCTAGTTCAGTACTAAAGTATTGGAAAGTACGAACAAAAATTTAAGACAAACATTTACAACTTTTAAGCATGAAAAATCTTATGAACTGTTTGCGAGTAAATCTTTTCTCAAAGTAAATTTCTTTTAATAAAATAAAAACTCCATATTCTTATGGCATAAATTCTTCTCGTATTCAATTTCAGAAAATATATTTTTAAAGTCAATTAATTTTTCGTTAAATTTAAGAAATTCATTGTGGGAAACTATCAACTATTTTTAAGCCCATTTTTTATTACATCAAGTAACGAGTATTTTTCTTAAATTTTTACTCAAATCAAGGAAAGTTTAAAAAAAATTGGTATACAAATAATTATGTAGTTGTGCCTTATGTACGACAAACCAACAAATTTTTGATTTCTGACATATTGTAGAACACCGTTCTAACATTCGTGGACATGTCGCGCAACATTATATTGTTGTATGATTTATTTTTGCAATAACTACAGAGGAATAATTATTGTGGGCGAATTCCGTGTATCCAAAAATTAATTTAAAAATGAAAGATGCCAGAAATGCGAAAATGTTTGGAGAAATTATTGAGCTGTGAAAACGAAGTATTAAAATATAATTAAAAGTATTACAAGATTATTAGAACCAAGTTCTATTATTCAAATTATTTTATTAATTCCCTCTTATTATGATTGTCGCGGCGACGTCACATCAAGTCGACAGTAATAAAAGACCGCAGTTCTGAGCTCGTTGTAAGTAATAATTAACTAATATTGATGGCCAATTGTAATTTTATAAGCCATAGTAATAGTAATATCTTAATAATATTTAATAGTTCTCGATAACGATTCCACAATTGCCAATATATTTATGTCGACTTGATGTGACGTCGACGTCGACAATCATAATAAGGGCAATTGAAATCAACAGTATTGAATTCTTTTAAAAAATTTGCGTGTTGACAATTTTTGCAATTGTGAAAATTAAAACATTCGCAATTATTCAGATGGCATCTTCACTGGAAAATAATTCTTCCGGGCATAGGTAAGTTAAATGTTTAAAAAATACCCTGCTGCCATCAGGATAGACAGCTACATATTGGATTATGTTGTTTTTGCCATCATTGCAGTCCAAATAATTTTCTGTATCGTGCATTTCTTGATATTCTTTGGAAAAGCAAGAAGTTGTGCTTCTTAAATCTGACGATGTTTCTTCATTATATATCTGAATAACAACGCAATTAAGATTGCCCTTGGGACATTTCACAAGATCACAAGGCCATTCATTTACTAAAATAAGAAAAAGGCAATTTATAAATCCAATAAAAATGGATTTGATATTTCGTTCAGTTTTTACCATTTTTTCCGTCGAGGATTAGTTCTCCTAAAATAAGGATGTATTTTATAAATGGAATAAAAATTTATTTTATACTTTTTTAATTCCTTACCAATATTTCCGCGGTTAATTATGGAACCTAAAATAAGAGGGAATTAAATAAATGAAATAAAAATGGATTTGTTATTTAGTTGCGTCTTTACCTCTATTTCCATTTACGTCTAATTTTTCTGAAATAAAAATGTGTTTTATAAATCGAATAAAAATTTATTTTATGCTTTTTTAATTCCTTACTAATATTTCCATCGGTCACTATTGATTCTAAAATAAAACGATCCTTAATAAATAGAATAAAAATGGATTTGTTATTTCGTTGAGTCTTTACCTGAATTGGCGTATGCCCCTAATATGTCTGAAAAAAAATGTGTTTTATAAATGGAATTAAAAGTAATTTAATTCTTTTTTAAGTATTTACCAATATTTCCCTGGGTATATATGAATCCTAAAATGACAAAACATTTTAAAAGTGGAATAAAAATAGATTTGCTATTTAGTTGCGTTTTTACCTGAATTTTCGTTTACGTCTAATTTTTCTGAAATAAAAATGTGTTTTATAAATGGAATAAAAATTTATTTTATACTTTTTTAATTCCTTACTAATATTTCCGAAGGTATCTATGAAACCTGAAATAAAAGTGTCTTTAATAAATATAATAAAAATGGATTTGGATTTAGTTGAGTCTTTACCTCTATTTCTACAAGAAATAATCTTTCCTAAAACAACAAGGCATTTTATAAATTGATCAAAAAATCTGTTCCAACTTTGTCGAGTCCTTACCAATACTTCCAAAGTTCTCAATGCTGCCTAAAATGAAAAAAACATATAACAAATGAAGGAAAATGTAATTAATATTTAAGCGAGTCCTTACCACTGTTTTTGTTGCTCTTCATGTATTCTAAAATAAGAAGACATTTAATAAATCGAATAAAAATGAATTTAATATTTTGTCAGGTAGTTACTAATATTTCCCTGGTTCTTTATGCTTCCTAAAATAAGAAGAAATTTAATGAATCGAATAAAATGCATTTAGTATTTTCCTAATTGCTTACCTCTGAATTCGTCGATCTCTATGCTTCCTAAAACAGGAAAGTATTTCATAAGTCGAATAAAATATATTTAATATCTTGTTAAGTCCTTACCTATATTCTTGTTGATTCTTATGGATCCTTAAATGAGGGAGAAATATAATTAAATTAATCAAATAATAATGGATTATACATTTTATTAAGTTTTTACCTCCACTCTCACTGATGGTAATATTCCCTAAAATAACAAGTGATTTTATAAATCGAATAAAAGTCATGTTCTTACTTTTTTAAGTCCTCACCAACACTTCCAAGGATGTTTATCACTCCTAAAGCGATAATGGATTTAATATAACCAATAAAAACAGATTTAGTATTTTGGTTGGTTCTTACCTTCATTATCCTCGATGACTACGTTTTCTAAAATAAAAACGTATTTTGTGATTTAATTAAAAATTCACTCATTGTTTTGTTAAGTGCTTACCTTCAGTATTTCTCCTGATGGTTCGTACATCTTAAATAAGAAGGCATATAATTAGTCGAATAAGAATGGGTCGCATATTTTGCTAAGTCCTTACCTCGATTTCCTCTGATGATTTCAATTCCTAAAGCCAGAATATATTTCAGAAATAAATTAAAAATCTATTTAATAAATTGTAAAGTCCTTACCATTATTTCCTTTGATGGTTAATACAACCAGATACAATACGCTTAGAAAAATCAACTTCATTTTTTCTTATTTTTTCTTTCTTGAATTTCTTTACTCCGAGAACTTATTTGATATTGAACGAAATAAACACTTTAGACTGAATTAATTAACTTTTTTACTCGAATTTATACTTGTTATCAATTGAAACTTTTATTTGTTTTCGTGTTAAATTCTTTTGTGTACCTGTATTGCGCAGTTTCGTTTCAATTGTTTATTAAAATTTCTTTATTTTATTATCTATTTTGTCTAAACTATTACAAAAAGATGCTAAACACAGTAAATGAGGAAATACAGCATTTTTCCGGTTTAACGAACATTTGTTTCTCTGTACATCGGATTCAACGAACAGGCAGTTTGTTTCTATTGAGCGTCTTATATAAAGAAAGAATATTCTATAAATGATGTATTTGATCGAGAATGAAATTAAACATAATTATATGATCATTTTCTTGGAGCTAAAAGAATTCACCGAAAACATAAAAAAGTTTACAAAAACACGTGTTTACGAAATATGCACCAAAAATAAAATATGCAAATATTTTTATCCTTTTACGTGTATTAGACAAATAAAGATAAATAACATAAAGCAGGCAAACGTAACGAATGGTGGAACAGTTTTGAAAAAAAAATCAGTAAATTTTTCGCAAGGAAATGAAATCCTTATTCCGAATCAGTTCAAATTAACGCTTTACGGCTGACGAATGTTTGTTAAAAAATTGTATTCAAAACACAAGTTTAACTATTTCTTGATTTAAAATTGATGATGTCCAAAACCGATTACAATTTTATTCGAGTAGTCAAATATGTCAAAAAATTTATTATTTTGAAGTAAAATAAACTATTTTCAAAAATTATGGGTTTCTGTTACGATACTCATTGAGTATCATCTTCAGGAAAATTCGAATTATACTCAATGAGTATTGATATGTCCATAATTACAAATAAAATTGTTTAACCACCAAATAAGACCTCGAGCTTAAATAATATTTTACGGGCGTTGAAGGGTAGATGAAATTACAAACATATTTACTTTCAAAAAATCAATTCATTCAACTTAAGTCTCGAGTTGAACAATATAAGGCTTCACGTATAAATAAATTATTGTTGAGTAGAAATCTTTTTTTAAGTTGTCACGGAAATGATGGCAATAATATAAACGGTACAGATTAAACATTTTTGTCGAGCACATTTTTTTTTACAAAAATGTACTGAATTTCGCTCGTGCATTTTTTCCGCATACGATCCTTTCGCAATACATACAGCAATCACTGCTTTTATTTTTATTCCTATTGCCCACTTGGTAACTCTTTCGGACTCCTGACGTCGAAAGTGACAGAACTGAAACGTCTGAACTTTGGCGAACGTTTTCCATGTTTTCTCCAGGTAACTCCTCGGCTAAACAAAACATAAACGCCTTTCTGGATATTTTCGATCCGGTCTAAAATATTATAAAAAACTTAAAGGGGCCATCGAAAACACCCCGACTTCACGCTTTATTTGCGTGCCATCTGGTCAGCGACATCGACAGTTCAAGCTTTCAGGAATCATCACCTTAAATTTGTATATGCGATTTATGATCAATGGCCATTTTACAACAAAACATTAAAGGATTGAAAGTACTTTGCAATAAAAATAAATGAAGACGGCAAAATTTAACGAATATCGTTATTTATGTTTATTTCTGCTTAAAACCGTATATGGCGTAAAATCAACTGATTCCGTTTTGAAAACTTTAAAAGGATAATTATATCAATATTTATCAAAAACTATTCTGAATATTTTGTGCCAGTTAATCAGTTAAAAAAATTATTGTTATGCTGCTGTATATATGTACTAATATTAATTAATAATGTGTATATGTGTACATATTAATGGCATCTTTTATTAATCTTTAATGTTCAATCCATATAAAAAGATCTATACTTTTCTCCTTAAGAAGCTTCGAATTTACAGTCAAACACATAAATTTACACATGTATACAAAAGTAATTTTATCAATAAAAGATGTGAATAGGAAAAATATATGAGATTCCGCAGTAATCGGTACAAAATGGTTTTAAGAACTTTCCAGCGAGCTGGCAAAATAGATGTTTATAAGAGCCAAAAAAATACATAATAGTGCAAAAAAATTGAAATTGAACCAAGTGCGGGCATTACGAAATCAGGGGGTTACTCTCTATTGCGATGCGTATGAAAAATGGTACCCAATCGGATAATTGGTACCCTTTATTGCGTTTACGCATTTTCCTTTCGCATCTAATTTTTTCACTTTCGCAAATGTGGCATCAGTGTACTCTATAATACGAAAGCGTATGTTAAAATCGTTCGTTAAAACAAAATATCTTGCGCTAACAAAATATCAAACGCATCGAACTAGCTTACGCATCGCAATAGCTTATGTCGTATGATTTATTGCAGAGATAATTAAAGAAAAACATTCTCCTGTGTATTTTAATATAAGTATATTGTTTAGATCTCGTTTTATTCCATATGAATTTCCTAGTGGGGGTCTAGTTGTGTAGCAGTTCTATGGAAATAAACAAACTAAACAATTTTGAAACATTAATCGTTAGAATATCTCGAATTATATTGATAAATAATACAACAACGTGTTTCAATCTAGTCTATAAATTTGACTTTGTTTATCCAACTCATCCGAAATACATAAATACATACTAGAGATGTAACGAATATTCGTAATCGTATTTCCAAATATTCATGGCACTCAAAGATCAGTATTCGTATTAGCCGAGTTCAGATGTCGAATATTTTGTGTCCCGAAATATGCATAAAGTATAAAAAACAATGAGTTTCATGTCGTTTTACATCTGTATTTTATTGCGTAGTTCGATCTCATTTGTTTATTAAAAATTTTTTAATATATTTTTCTGTCTTTTAAAGAATTTTTCTAGGGGTGTTATTATATTTTAACTTTATTTATTTAACATACTCGTAAATACGCACATGCTAAGTTCGAAAAACAACATGTACTTATGTGTAAGATAAATTGTCAACAAATTGTTTAGTTCTGGATTCGTTTAGAATTTTTAACTAAAAGAAAAGTTACGTGATACAGACACTTAAAATATGAACTGAATATAAATAAGTATGTATAGTAAAATAAACATAAAAGTTAGAATGTATATAAGTATGTACTATGTATTAATGCATGTATGTATACCAGAATAATTATTCTATAGAATAGAAATATAGAATAGAAATATAGAATATGTGTTGAACTAATTTGATTCAAGAGGGCGATTTTGTGATATGAATGCTCGAGTAACATATCTGGCATGTAGACGTCGCCTCCATAATACAGGGCTTCTGTTAAAAATATCATATTGAAGCCACCCTAATTTGTTTTTAAATATTCCGAAGACACCTTTGATATTTTCTTCTAATATCTTTTCTTACTTTGAACTATGTACATGTATAAATATTTTAGTATTAATAAAAATTCAAAACTGAAAAGACGTTATTTTATATTATGACGACTACAAATGTCGTTGTCTACAAATGTCGCCATGTAGTCAGCTACTTAATTATTTTGAAAACGACAACTACATGGTAAACAGCTGTTGGAACAATTCATTTATATGTATTTCAGTGGTGCATATTAGCGCTTTTAATTTTTAAAAGTTCTTATTCAGGATAGTTTTCTTTTCCTTACATCTTTAATAAATGTTACTAATTAATTTTTATGTTAAAAAGGGCTATTACCCTCTAATTTTTTTAATCTTCAACAATGTTGGTATTTTTGGCTCAAGTCAATATGATATATAACAATAAAAGAAATTATAAATTATAAAAAATTGTAAAATCTTGATGTTTTTAATATTTTAATAAAACAGACGAGTCCCTGGATAAAGTGAACAAAAAATTCACGAAACGTCGGGAAAATATGAAATAAATAACTTTTGAAATTTATTGTCATAAAAACACATCAGGCCTGATTAGCTGAAAAAACAAGGAACTAACGCAAATCAAATCTAAATTGACCAAGAAAGAAAAACGACACAATAAAACAAATTAATTAATTTATTTAAAAATTCTTGATGCATATATATTATAACACATAAATTTTGGATTTTTTTTTATTTTGCAATAAAAAATATTTCTAATCGGTAATTTGCTTTACATATTTTATTATATTATCAACACTGTTTTTGTTTTGTAGCCAACAAAAATAGAAATTAGTTTAATTTGACTACAACGACAAAAGCAGCACAGACAACAACCTGCCTTGCCGTCGTCAAAATAATCATTTTCATATACACACATGTATTCTATTTTTGACAGGTTGTAGTCGGTAGCCTGCTGTCTCGAATGTGTTTAATGCATTAGAAATAAAAAAGAAGTGAAATATTGTTTTTTTTTCTTTTATTATTTTTAATAAGTGTTTAATATATACTAATTAATTGCCTCACACATCTTGGGCCATTCATATTTTTGATTCTTATAAATGATCTTTCAGAAGCCATTGTATTCTGTTATATTCTAATATATGCTGATAAGCTTATCTCAAATATTGCTAAAATAGATGATAACCATTCATCTTCAGGCGGATTTGAACAACTCCTTTAATTTGCGTTCCGTAAACCTTATGGAATTAAATCTTAATAAGTGCAAATTAATGACTCATTAGATATTCACCATCTTCAACTAATATTTTATTAATGGCAATGAGCTAAAAGCTTTTGAATCAACTTTAGAGCCTGGAATTTCCTTCGGCGAACACTATTTTAAGTAAATATGTATTTCATTTGCTTTTATAATAAGTAATTTAATATTGTATGCAATCAAGTTTCACCATTATTGTCTGGCCATAGAGGAACGCCATCGACATTTGCATTGTATCGCACAAACAGCTGTTGAAATTATGAAACACTACTTCGTTTGCTAAATGAACACATCCACATAAGCTGACGTGTATGATCGTCAAGGCAATTTATCGTTGGTAAAAGTAATAGATTTTGATCGTTCACGTACTTGGTTCTCATTTCGATTCCACTACTATTAACGGCCGAAATCAGTTCGTTGTGATATATAATAGGTTATGTTAGGTTGGGTCGACTAGAGGATAATATTATCCATGTCAAAAAGATATTCATTTAAAGCAGTAAAGGCCTGTGCCGCGCTCCCACACATGGAAATACGTGCTTCACGTGTAGGAATTTTGAGGGTAGTGTCATCCGCAAAAAATCGGGGTCGCGCCTGCACAATTTGGAATACCGCGTCAAGACGCCCCTTATACTCTTCTCTGGTTGTATTATTCACAGTTCCGCCATATCACAGTGTCCTGCTTGCGACTCGGGCCTCGTAGCCCTAAAGCGTTTCGCATTGACTAGGGTTAACGTCTGCAACACTCTTACCTTCATGGTCAGGCTGGCCCGCCACCCAAAAGAAATGATAGAATATTTTATAAACCGAATAAAAATGTATTTACTATTTTGTTAGGCCTTGGCAATTTTTTCTATCGAAGATCATTTCTCCTAAAAAAAAGAAGGCAGTTTATAAATCAGAGTAATACTCTATTAAGACTTTACCAATACTTTCTTTTTTATTTGACTGGAAATATCTTAAAGCAAAGTAGCACTTCCATCAACTCAAGCACATCAATTTAGTAATTGAATACAACATGCAGCTTCCAAAAAATACAAAAACAAAAACAATGGAAAAGCAAAAACAAAGAAGAAGCTTTTGTCGCACAGTCAACTATCTTCACTTAAACTCTCTACCCAATTGGAGCTGCGAATACCGATGACAATGGACACATAAACTAAAAACAGCCGTCAAAAGATGCCAATTGCAATCTCCAGAGATCTTAGAACTGACTGCATGCTACCGCTTGTTGCATACGAATACCCTAAAAGTTCGCTCCATTGCATAAGACCCAAAACGATATTCGCCTTTTTATACGATAGAAGAAACAACATTCCATTGTTTCATTCATTGAAAAAAGTGAAATCTTTTTAACAAAAAAATAAATTGTTTTATTTTTTCATGTGCGACGTTTACTCGTTAACACTTTAAGTGCGATTTTGAACAGTTTTAAAAGCGGTGGGGCTGTGTGTCGTCCTTCTTGTGTGTGTGTGTGTGTGTGTGTGTGTATTTGAGAGGCTTTTGCGTTATTTTGGCAAGTTTGTATTAAATGGACGATAATGGTGTAATAAATTTTTCCTTTTTTCAAAGTGATTTCAAAATCAAATTTTAACTTTCGTTTTGTGTGAAACAGTTTTGAATTAGAAAAAAAATCACTCTCAGAATGAAAAAATGTGATTTGAAATCGAGTAAATTATATATTTATTATAATTATTTTTTAATAAAGACAATTAAGCATCTTTAATTTCACTAATAAAAATTGATAATTTCATGAATTCGGAATAGAGAAAACTGTGTCACTTATTAATTTTCTTCTTAAATATATGTATATGTATTTGTGTATATGGTATATATATACATACATTCATATCTACTTTTAAAGAATCTCGGGGAAATATTTTCGTTGTGTTGTCCGCTTTACGTAAAATGCCTCATTTGGAAAAAGAAAACTTGCCAAAATGACATGTTTATCGATAACTTGGAAACAATCAAAAGTAATACCAGAAAAAGTATTGCAATTATATACACTGTACTGGTTATATGTACTTCCAAGAAAACTAGAAAACTAATTGAACTAAACATGACACACAGCTCATGTCATATTCGACACTGTGCACAAGCGATTTAAGGACATGGTCCTCTCACATGGTGGTGTTGTGAAATGACCACCCGAAATCATGTCATTTGACTCCGTTAGATACTTTAAACCACACGGCCATCGGTAAAATTCAGCCTGATTTACTCGCCAGAGTCATTGAAAATTGCACATGTCGCATGCATTCCACCCAGCGAGAACGGGGCGGACATTTGCAGGATGTTATATATAATGGTATTCAATGATATTTAACACATACTTTGTATAGGGGCTTTCGGTTACGAAAAATTGATCTAGCTCGGTTTCGTGCCTGGGAAATGCAATTTCCTCGGACTTTTACCCATTTCCCATATTCTGGTGTCTATGTGTCTGTGTGTTTAGCATTAGTATATGTAGGTATCAATCGAAAGGATTTTTTTTAGAAAGAGTTCTTAATATGAATTCAAATTATTCTGAGTTAAAGTAACCCCAAATCGGAGGATAATTATATTTTATGCACATCTGCGATATGGATGTCAAATAGAAGGTGTTTCTGAGAT
This sequence comes from Germaria angustata, assembly GCA_963681545.1. Lineage (NCBI taxonomy): Eukaryota > Metazoa > Arthropoda > Insecta > Diptera > Tachinidae > Germaria > Germaria angustata. The sequence goes on along the minus strand of OY812999.1, from coordinate 13,057,155 downwards.
GAAAAAGATGGTGGACGACCCAAAACACCGGACCATTATATTTTATTAGCCCATATCATAAGCGTATCACACGAAAGGGCTCATAAACCATAAATTCACTATCTCGGTCATCCAGGTACTATTTGAAATTTAGGATATATGGGAGATAGGCAGTCCTTGTAGCAAATGAAATTAAATTTACTGCAGAGCTTAGCAGCGTAATTTTAGAAATATTTACTAATTTTTGTCATATTCTGATGACAAATGTGGATAAAATGTTGTTTTTGTTATTAGGGATATCTTGAAAATATACAACCCTCGGACTGAATCAAATGAAATTCGATGCAGAACTTAACAATACAATTTTAATAATGTTAGCAAATGTTTGCCAAGGATATATGAGGGCAGGTATCTGCTTTCACCGAATAAAGAGAAAATTTAATACGCAGCTTCACATCAAAATTTGAGAAATATTTACACATTTTTATCATATTCTGATCATATGTGTACAAAGAAAGATTAATTTCTGAAATTAAGGATATATGGAAAGTAAACATACATATCCTTCCACCGATTGCAATGATATTTGTTACGCAGTTTTGGAAATCAATTCCAGAAACACGTTAAAATAAAATGTAATATAAAATAAAATTTTATATAAATAAATAAGGATGCATGTCATTGAACCAATTTCACACATATTTTTAATTTTTCTTAATTAAGATTTGCTAGGTTGGTATACAATTTTCTTTCTTAAGATAATTCCTATAATTTTGCTGATCTCTGATATGGGTTCACAGCACTGTGCGTTGTTGTCAACCTGTACGTTTGGTTTTTTTATATCCCAAATTACATATTTTCTACTAATAAATTATATAAATAATAATTTATATTTTAAATCGAAATAAGGCCAGTAGCATTCTGCAACATTATATTATTTTTTATTCAAAAAAGTCTTGGTGCATCCCTTCACAACATTTGTAAAGAACGTTGAGTAATTTGCACCGAAATCAATTTGTGCATCAATTCTTTTAACATTTTCCTTCTTCTTTAGCTGCAAATAGGGTTCCTTTAGTACTTGAACAAAACTTTTCTACCCATTATTTTTGCCTCATTAAATTTTAGCTTCCAATAATCAGTAACATTCAATCAGGTTGCAAACGAAACAACAAAATGCACACAAATGCTCTTAAAGGCGAATTGCAAGGCAATCAGTCTTAGGCAAGGTCAAAAGTCTTATTAAAGGATATTTACCACAGTTTGGCCCAACGACAACAACAATGAAAACAAATGTACTCTTCGAAAGGTAGAAATTCTGGCTTCCAAAGCTTTAATATAATTTACAATTTCTCGCACACTTACATACAAATACACATAGTCAAGCACTATGAGATTCATGTGCCAAGATTTGTTTCTTTAGTTATTTTTCTTCTTGCCATTATTATTATTTTAAAGCAGATGGAGGAAGCTGAGATGTTTCTCCATGTGTGTGTGTGTGTGTGTGTGTGTGGTGCCCCAAACTGGCCATTATTTTTATTGTTTCTGGAAAGACCTGCTACCTTGCAACAATGTTCCTTCTTCCACTATTCGCACGAGTATGTGTGTGAGGGTATAAGAATATTTTTGGTGCCCAGCCTTTATGGAACTTGTTATCGTTGGCAAGGAATCAATATTTCACACTTCATGTTAAAATATGAATCGTAAACAATTGTTAATTCAATGCCACAAAGAGCAAAATATTTTTTATTCTATTTTGAACAAGCAGGGAATTGCTAGAAATGGCACAACACATCTTCCGAAGTAATATTACTGACTTCTCAATGCATTACAGCACTTCTTGGTGTCTATAAAATTTATGAAAAATTTCTTCGAATTCAGGAAGTTGAGAAAAACGTCACACAATACAAAAAACGAAAAAATGAATGAACTTTGATTCAATTCATTTGAATTTGGCAAACATGAATTGCAATTCATTTTTAATTGAAATGAATTGGTAAAATGAATTGCAATTCATTTTCAATTCCTTTCAATTGAATTGACTTTATGACTTATATTTTGCGACTTTTGAAAAAAATTTTTAGTCATTCTTTGCTGGTCAGTTTAACTTAAATCATAATTTTTCAAAAAAAGGATACATGGGAGGTACGCATATCCTTGTATGGATTGATTTCCAAAACTCGAGGTATTTCAAAACTTGGTGACTCAAAGAAGTCATAAACTTTTTTTTATCTAAGAGTTTTATTATCGAAGCAGATACCCAAAATTAGAAATTGTTCCAAAGTCAAAGGTTGACCACCTCTTGCTTGCTCTGAAAACATAAACGTTTTAAAAAGATGCAACGAATGCGATATTTTTTCCTTAAAGGAAATAAATAAAAGTATAAATGGAAACGTAACATAAGGAGTTATTTCTTTATACCTTTATTTGGAATCTTGCAGATTTCGTTGGCACATTGCAGCAAACAACATTCATAACTACAAAAAGAGCAGCAACAACAGCAACAGCAAAGGGCATATAACAGCATAAATTGTATATTTCCGCATGAAGGCAGACAATATTTACAATGCTGTCTTGGTTGTTGTTGTCGTCGTCGTTGCCGTCTCTTCACATCCAAGAGTTTTGAAATGCGAATTTAAAATTTAAAGCCGGGAAAAAATAAAAATTCTTTTTAAACGAAACGAGTAAAAAGATCATATCGAATTGTGGCAGGCATTCAGTATTTATTGTTGTATCGCAAGGCCCAGAATATTGCAATAGCAACATTTTGCAAACGAATAGTCTGACGCAAAAGGCAGCAAGAAATTGATGCAAACAGGCAAGCAACCAGTCGACTTAAAATTTAGTTCGGTTGAAGTCTTATTGATGTTAAAGCCTTGATAGCCAAACACAAGCCAATACAAACAGACGGACACAGTCAAATCTTAAAAACAAAATATTTTTTTTAAAGGATGTCTGAGTCTTTGGGCCTGAAAAAGGAAGATTAGGTGGTGTGTGTGTTTGTGGTGTGATATAAACGGGCATACATTTATAATACCTAGAAATGGCTTAACAAGAGATCATCTTAAATGGTGCAATCATTGAACTAAGAACCAGACCCCGAGAGGTTTGAAGCACACGAGGCAAATAAAAAAGATCATTTTGCTTTACCAATGATTTGTCAAATAGTCTCTTTTTATACAAAAACATTAACTTTTTCTATGGTAAATACGTGCATTACTTTTGGGAACGAAATTTCCATTTTGCCTGTATAAAAATTTTAAGTTTGTATACTTAGATTTATTAGTTTATTTTTTAGTCGTTTTATTTCTTTATGAATTTATTTTATTACAAATGATTATTCATTACTTATTGAATAAGAAGTTGTTTCTCTAAATTTAATAAATATTAGTATAACTTTACTGTTGCCCCTTTTTGTATTATAAGATGCGTTTTTATAAAGACAAGTTACACTATTTGTGTAGAAATGTTCACCGTTTTTTTTTGTAAAGAAATGCACTCTTTGTATCAAAAGCTGCACTTTTTGTGGAAAAAAAATCCTCTTTTCATAAAGCAAAAAAAAAAACGTACATCTTTCGATAAATTTTTTTATTAAAATTTGCACTTTTTTTATAAAAAGTTAGCTTATGTAAAATCCTTTTCTCTTTGCTGAAAGGTCCTTTGTGTGTATGACAGTTATACCTTTTGCATTAAAATTACACTTTTTATGTAAAAGTTTTGTTGCACATTTTGTAGGAGTGATTTTATTATTTAATTTTTACTGAAAATTTATTTTTTTCAGCAGCTAAAATTTTTTTATAAACATTTTATAGTTTTGTGAAAGTTTGCAGGTTTTTCATAAAAAGTTTAACTTTTTGTGAATATTGTTAACAAAATTTTTTGTGTAAAAAGTTAAAATCTTTAATAAATAATTGGATAGTAAGTTCTTCTTTTTTAGAAAAGCTTATGTTATTGGCGCACAAAAAATCATTCGATACGACGCTTCCCGGAGGTGCCTTAAATATCCCGAAATGCAAAATTAATTAAAAACTAGCGTTTCAATTTAGTGTGAAAATAAATAAAAGTCTAAGGATAATGCGCGCTGCGAATCTTTAACATACTCACTGCATGGTCCTTCAGGCAAACGTTTGCAAGAGTTGTTTAATTTATTAATTTTTTGGCAACCTGTTTCACAATTCAGAAATGTGAACAACCTTTGCTCTGGGGGAGATTGAGACCGCAAATATTGACAATTATTTGGGGCTGTCCTACTAAATGCAAAAGAAAATTTTATTTGAACATTTACATATCGAGCTTTAACCACCGTTGTAGGGATAATGTAAAATTAATTTTGCTGAGAGTTTCTAATTTCACTTTTAATTGTTTAGAAATTTTAAGAATTGCGTTTATTTTTATGGTGGTAAATCAGCGATTATGATGATAGAGTGAAAATCGCCAATTATGTTGGCTACGAATTTTTGGCGATAAGCGACATTATATTAAAAGCAAATACAAATTTTCGTTGTTGCATTTATAGCAGGTCCTTCATAAAGCTTTTCCTGTATTTAAATTTAAATAAAGCAAAGTGTGTGTAAAATATCCCTGACATTTTTTTTATTGACTTCAAAAGCCTATCGTTGCCATTATGTATGGAATATAATGTCCGCCGCCCGCATACCAAATGTGAAATTTTCCATGACTCAAAGAAATCAGGCTGAATGTGACCGATAACACGGATTTGTCTTTAAGGGCCATTGTGACTTATTTTCATAGACATGCGACTTCTAAAAACAGCACAAGAAAAATTCTAACAGTCAAATCGCAGTATGTCGCTCGAGCACAATGCCCAATGTGGCACGTAGTGGCGTCCATATCATACAATTCATCCCAAAAGCAGTTGGTAATCATTCACGTTGATGGCGTGACCAGTGTCAATCTCTAAAAAGAAATATGGACCGATGACGTCGTTATCTCATAGTCCACACCAAAAAGTGACTTTCGGAATGCAATGGATGCTCTAGGAACTCTTGTGGCTTGGTATTGTTTCAAATTCGACAATGAATAATGAAGAAATGGAGGGAGATTATGGCGAAAATAAAATGAGCGAAGCGCGCGGAAAGTTGCCCGAGTAGAATGCCCATTTCGGTACAAAGATTTTATTATTGGCACGTTTTGTGGCGATTTGCCAAAACAGACTGAATAAATGACAGTCAATAAGGTAGATGTAGCCTTAACATTATGGCCGCTATCAACTCTCAAAACTCGGAAGTCCCTTTTGTAGGACCCATTATTTAATAATTTTTTTTAATAATAATAATAATTATAATAATAATAATTATTATTATTATTTTTTAATTCTATGTCAGATACGCGAATACAAATGTAACTTTGAAAGCAAAAATTATGAATCGTCTGTCCGTTGATTGGCGGTTTAGAAATCCGTGCGAAATTCCATATGGATCGTAAAGCTTAAAAATCAGATGTAAGAACAGGACAGATCCTTAATGATATTTCTATACAATTTCTTTTCACCGACTGTACACTCGCTTATATGTGTGTACATACATGTGTTGTCTGGTGTCTTTACAACGCAAAACCCTCTAGTTAAGCGTATCTGCATCACATCGATAGCAATAAATTACCGATTAGCTTAAGACTTTGCCTACTCACCGGCCAAAGCAACCAACTGGCTGACTCAGGCAGTCCATCAAACAAGCATCCTGCTAAAGTACAAGTAACCAACAAGTACTGGCTAAGCCATATCATTGTTGCTGTTGTTGTTCTAGCATTTGATGCATTTACTACACTCTTAACAAACTGTTAGTACGAAAGTACGATCAATGATCAGTACGCTTTACGAATATGTTTGGCTCTGTCTGTCTGTCCCTCTGTAGTCGTGTGTTTAAAATTGCCTTTTGGACTTTTCTTAAATGCGTGTTCACATAATCTCTGATAATTTTTCGCCAGAAGAATGCTGCAACAGCGCATAGGAATAAAAATATAAAAATTATTTTGCAATGTCGGTGCAACAATTGAAAATTGGTGAGTGCGCGAGTGTACGAATTTTCGAAAAAGGGGAAAAAAAACGATTGTTTAGCATATGTTTTCTGTCAATTTGACCATGTAAATTTGTGTTTTTTGTTACAGGCCACGGTTTGCCTCAGTTTGTAAGGGGACACGCAATTGTTCAGATATATTATTTTTTTTTTCTTATAAAGAACTTGAGATGCTTTTAGGCCAGAGGAATAGAGGTTGTTAGATAAAACGCTGAACTGTTTGTGGTTGTTATCAACTGTTTTTTTTACGAAATATTGATTGTATTTTAGCATTTTTAGAACGTTAATATAAATAATTTAATATATAATGTAGCTGCAGGGGTCATGAGGCAAGTTGTAAATTCGAAGGCTATCAGGCTGATTTGAGAAAATTATTAATGTTAAAATGCATTTGGAGAGAGAGGAGGGTGTGCTCTATTTGTGTATAAATAATTATTAGTTATTATTTAATTCTTCATTATCATTGAGTCATTCTGCAAAAGCTGCGAACTTATGCCTTGAGTGAAAAAAAATTATTAACCAAAATTTTTTGGTTGACTACAGTTTTGGAAAAGGTGCAAATCAGTAAATTTAGCTGCGCTTTCTTTAAAAACACTCGTAAGTCGCACTTTTTGCAAAGACAAGTTGTAATTTTTGTTTAAAAAGGGCGCAGCAATTGCAAGATTTAGTATCCTTGTATGTATCCTTGCATGTATCTTATTTTGGATATTATGCAAAAATTGCACTCTTTGCATGTAATAAATATATTTTCTATAAAAACTTGCACTCTCTGTATGCAATGTTGCACTTTTTGTAGAAAATGTTGCACTTTTTCCTTAAAAGGGTCTATTTTTTATAAAAAAACGCATTTTTTTAAATAATAGTTGGACTTCTTGTAATATTTTCAGTATTCGCATCGCTGTATTCTCTAACATCTAACAATGAAAAGTTTGAATCGTACTTATACATTAAATGGCAAATATCTTACACCAACATTTCATCTCTTTTACTAATATTTTTGTTTTACATAATTTTAACCTTATGACCCAAACTTATAAATGTTGCGCTTTTAAGTGTGATGCAAACATCCAAGAAGCATTCTTATAGAAGGCTTCCTAATTTCAATAATTCCATTGTTATCTTATGTCAAGAGCTGTTGTTTGATCATATGGGGTCGTCTGGTTAACTAAAATTCATACACTCGAAGAAAAAAAACTAGTACACATACTTAGGTAGAAAGTTGTCTTTAATTTGAATCCATTTTATTCTTTAATTTTGTAAGAGTTGCCTAGAATTAAAGAAGAAATACTTAGTATTTCTCAGTACGTGTCTTACAGAGTTTGAAAATTTTACTGAATATCAGTATAATACGGGGTTTGCACCGTACGAGAATCATTTTGAACTGGAATTGAACAAGTTGTCCAAATCTTAGTGCATTATTTTTGAGTGTAGCATAAATGTCGTCCGTGACAGTACAGTCTTTCCCGTAACATGATTATTACAATCGAAAAATAAGAAAGAATTAATAACTTCAAACATTATTTTACTTGATTGCGTCTTTGGAGTGCCAGACGAAACGATTTTATATCATTTTAACGTCTTTCTTTAGAGTCGATTTTATCCTTTCACTCGACTACTGTAGAAGCTGCCAAAACGAATAGAAAAACGACATAATCCTCTATCTTCTAAACCTAATAACATTCATTAATGATGCAACAGCTGATACTAACAGCTGAAATAAGGAAATCAAATCTTAAATCACCATCATGGACCCGACTAAGCGAGATTTATTTTTTGCGCTAACCTAAACTGCTTGAACGACTCACGATCTAATTTTTTCAAAGTGTATACTACATTTAAAGAAAAAGTGGTTTCATTTCGGTTAGACACTATTCTTTGTCTTATGATATCTGTTTGACGTTTTCTCTCGAAAATCCTCAACCTTAACCGTGATATACATGACTAAATGCTTGATATCAATCTTGTTTACATGGGGATGAATGTTGTTGTAACATATACATGGTGGATGACGCGTTCAGGATTCATGTTAAGTTTGATATTGTGTGGTAAAGATGTTAATAGTAAACGAAAAACTTGTAGCAATTATGGCAGTGCGCTAAAAGAAACGAATAAAATAAATTTCTTCCAATTTAAATAATAATTTTCCTCTTGAAGGAGACAATTTGTGTATTTGGATGTTTTTTTTTATTATTTATTAAAGCTTCGCACTGTGCATCTTATAATATCCAGGTGGTCGTTTTTCTTCCGTCATCTTCAACAATAGTTCGATTCATAATCTCATTCAGAATGTGTGCGTCCTTTATAAGTGAATACAATACATGCATCAAAATTTGACATCCAGCATGCCAAAAATTAAAATATGTAATACCCCATCCAGGCATACATAGCGGATAGGCTTTTTAAAAATTAAATGAGCTGTGATGACATGGTGATGATCTGTATGACAGTGTGCTGAAACCAAAGATTATCCCAGTTCATATCTTTCACTTCGGGCCGTAATCATGGATCTGTGTCGCTTGAAATTTACTGGAATGGCACTTTCAACATTTTTGACAGAAATGGGTCAAAATCCAAGCCAAACTTCGATAATGACATTCGGATTTTATGAACCAATTTCGTTTTTGCTAACATAGACGCCTCGTCAAAAAAAATTATTTTTCAGCCAAATTGAATGACCGATTGTTTTGCAATATTTTTCATTGATGTTAATGCATAAAGCTACTTATATTGGTCCCCGGAGGCATAATGCTGACTGATAATCAATCTTTCGGACAGAAAAAATCCATCGGTGCTAAAATAACATATGATTTAAGAAGATACTTGTATTTAAATCACCCGTTACATACGAGTGCATACAAAATTTTCACCCATACCACCACACTGTTGGAGGATTATTTTGATGGTATATGTATTGCTCATCATAGTTTTTCCCGAACGTACATACGATTTTGACGGTCTTATTTCCAAAATTCGATATGATTTTAAAAAAAGTCTTACGTACTCATTAAGGAATTTTTTTTTCATCAAATGTGATTTTTTTTCATCAAATATATCCTATACATTTTTCGGTTCCAAAAGAAAAGTTAAATAAAATACACCTAAAGCTATGATTTCGCTGAAACTTTTATTTCATTATATTGCTTGGAACTTGCCATTACCTGCGAAATACAACATCGTTGAAATGACCGCCTCTTTTTGAGGTGGTTTTTTACCACTTTTTCGCACATTTCGGTCGGTATCTTGACGGTGGATGGTTTTCAAATGCTCCAACGTTAGAGTATTATCCGCGTAGGCATGGTCCTTGACGTAGCCCCACAAAAAAGTCTAACGATGTCAAATCGCATGATATTGGTGGCCAATTGACGCCGCCATAAACGTGAAATTATGCGTTCTGGAAACCTCGCATTTAATGGAAGTGATGTTGTGTGACTTGTGGCACAAATCTAGTAGTTCATAACCTTCAATTTCAGATCCAAAAAGTTGGTTGTTATATGCCCATAGGGCTCCTAATTGACGGTAACACTTCCCAAGCGTCGTTTTCGAACAAATACGACCCAATGACACCACTTTTTCCGGACCACTTTTGGGGTCTCCGAGCCCCATATGCGACAATTTTTCTTGTTGACGTAACCAACGAGTGAGAAATGACCTTCATCGCTGAAGAAAATGTTGTTCGAAAAATCCGCATTGAAAGCCTGTTGCTCTAGTAGTCAATCAGCAAATCAGCCGGCAGTAATTGTTGTGTGAGTTGGACTTTATATGAATGGAGTTGCAAATCCAACTGTAATGTAATGTAATGGGGGTTTGGTCCAGGATGGATGGCCCTTTGCACTGCGACCATTGTTGATCTATTGTGCTTCCCCTGTCCCTAGCAGTCCAATACGTTCGCAAATAGGATCAGCTCCGTCAATGGGAGCATTAGCAGATCCTCTTCACTCAGCGTATATGCATGTAGAGTCCTGTGTCTTCTGTGGCACAATGCCCCACAATTTGCTATCAAGTGTTCCATCGACTTCATCGCAAAATCTGCAGAGGTCCGTGTCAGATAAGCCCATTCTGTATAGGTGGGCTTTGCAGGTGTAATGGCCTGTGAGCGCCCCTACCAGCGTCCGTAGGCTTTTCCTGTCCAGTCTTAGAGCCAGATCCGCTCTCCCAGCGACAAATCGTAGGAATTTCTTGGAGTGACGTAATCCATTGATATCATTCCAATGTTGTGCAATCCTGGACGATGTCTATTTCGAAATCTCCCTCTTAAGGAGACTTTTGTTGAACCCAAAAGAAGGGGTGGGTCCAATGAAGTTCCCCTCAGCCCCTCTTCTCGCACAGATGTCCGCCATCTCATTCCCGGCATGCCCCTGATGCCCTGGTACCCATATCAGAGTAATCTGATCATGAGTCGCCAGGTCATTGAGCCTGTTGTGGCATTCCAATAATAATCTGGAGAAAAAAATCCAACTGCAAAATACGCCATAATGAGCCGCAAGATAGGCTCAATTGCAGAGAATATCGTGGAATCGAAAAATTCGAATTATCCGCCCACACTTTCACTAAAAGAAGCGATATTTTTGGCAGTGCGCGGATTGCGATAATGCACACATATGACCATATCTGCAACGCTTCCAGTCTCTTTAAATTTCTTTATAATAATGCCAATTCCTTGCACAGTAGGCCGATTATGACGACCGTAATCACCACGTAATGCTCGAATACGAGTTTTATCAAATTATCACCCATATGCTACTCGTACATAAAAAAACGTAATATTTAGCTTAAGACATTCCAAAAATAGCTTTACGGTCCATATAAACTACTAATTAAATTGTTAACGACAACTTTACTCCGGCTATTGTTGCTGCTGTTTAAACATTATAAGTATTTGCAACAAGCAGCAGGCATTTCCCTAGTGCTATTGCCAGCATTAAAATAAAATACTGAACCAAAAACAGGCAACTAAACAAAATGTTAAACTGCAAGTGAAAAGTTCTGTCGTCATGGACGTTGCTAATGTGCCAATTTCCATGATTTAAAACACAATTTTTGTCACAGTTATTAGCACGCAATAGCAAAAACTTTAAATAAAAAGAAAATTAAATTACAAATAAATTGCAAAATGAATCAACAGAATATTTAAAGAGCAATCGTATGAGAATTCATTTAAGGATCTTTTATCTGCTCTGCTCTGCTGTGCCTCAGGTAGCAATCAACATAATTGTTGCCAATTAAATGTTTCGGTTTATACAGCATTTATGAGGTCAGTCAGAAATTGAATTTTTGTGTGACATTATTTGGGGAAAACACAAAGTAAAAGCTGATATTAGTCTCGCAAAGCCAAATCTAACTTTCAAGAGTCACAGAAGCCACAAGAACTGACACATCAGATTAGGGAATATCACCTTCGCACATGCCAGCCAACAACATCCACACAAAATGATTTTCAAAAATAAAATTAATAAAAAATGGAAACAAACTAAAACCATTATGTAGTATACGAGGGAGGTTTGAGTTCTACTAGCAGTTAGCTCTTAGACAAGCTTAGCTTTGAGAATGTTTAATGTTTATCAAATGATTTCCATTTGCATAACTACATTTTTTAATCGAAAAAATCAAATATTAAAAAAAAAAAAAATTTTAAATTTTAATTTTAATTCGAAAATTTTTTGATAAAAGTATAACGTCTTTATAAGGGAACTTTTCCAAACTAACCACGTATGTTGTCACGGCATACTCCTTTTTAACTAACATATCTGATACCACAACCCACTTAACTAACGGCCAAATGTTGAGAAAACTAAAGGCAACGAATGTGTATAAAACACCAGCAGCAGTTTTAAGTCAAATTGAATCTTTGTCTTTTGATTAAAAAAGAAGTAAAAAATATAAGATTGGCGACACGAATCCACATGCAATTGCAGGCAAACAACCACTTCCACATACTCTTAGCGAAGCAGCAAAACCTCAATTTAAACCTCTAGAGACTGAATCGACAGAACTTAGCGTCCTGCATTAGGCTGCCTGGCAGCCAGCAACCAATCAGCCAGTGGGTCGTTTTATGAAATAATGAAATTTAACTCTCTACGTAGGATACGTACTCGTATGTACATGTGTAATATTTTGTTGTTCGTTAAGCCTTTTGTTACTGCAACTGATTATTGTTGTATGGCAGTGTGTTGCATTGCATTGCATACTCGTTTACTAATGTCCAACATGCAACAATTGATTACCCACACCATAAACGTATTTTTTGTTCGTTTTTTGTTTAAGGCAACATTCGAATTTCACTTCACTCCACCTCACCGAACGTCCAATACCTTTTCATACTAAAGCCCTCTGCACATATAAAAAGCAAATAATCCTGCTGTATTTCGTCTGTTGCGTTCGCATGTAAAATGTGTGTTTTTAAATTGGAAACGAGGGAATCTTAAGCGGCAACTTCCAGCCGCCGAACAGTTGGCCGGTCGGTCACCTATTAAAATGAATCCTAAACATAACATGTGGGTTAAAAGAGAATGAGAGAGAGAGACAGTAAGAGAAAAAAATTTATTGAGTTAAGGGTTGTATAAATTCACCTTGTTATATGGATGGATGGATGGCTGCTTGTGGTCGTTTGTACATTCGAAGGACGAAACTCTTATACAAAACTGAGTGTACAACCATACGAGTTCTATTATTTTTATTTTCAAGCACTTTAAATGTCATCATAGAGACACTCACTGGTGCAATGGCTTTACAACATTCCAAACTTGTCACTTTTCCATCGCATGCTGCTGCACAAAAACTTAAATTCCAAAATAATAATAACAAAATAAACACACACACACACGCAGAGATTTTGGTGTCAAACTACATGTTACACTTTAATTTATGTTTTAATTTTTACCGCCGGGTCGTCTTTGTTTTTTTTTGCGTAAATTTACAACGATGTGAAACATTGTTAAAATTGGAAAATGCCAAAGGATCTGGTCATTGATGAATAGACGAAAATGTGGGGGAAGAAAGGATTTATTGGAATTTGATGTCGAAACTATGAGGAGAAGTCAGTAAGTTTTTATAAAAGCAGTGAAAAGAATCAGTTTTAGGTGGATCCTTTTTAAAATTGTTTTTTATTATATTCACCTATTGACAGCTAAGCTGTTGCCATGACGTTAAACTTGAAGTTGTTGCAGCTGGCGAGCAGCAGATAATAAAAGCTTATTTTAACGGCCGCCCAATGAGCGGCATGATAATGAGTAATTTCCGAGCGGCAAACAACAAAAATTTTATTGCCATTTATAAACCCATTTTATATACAACTCAGAGATATTAGAAATTCAAGGTTGAATTCAAAATACATATTAAAAAAATGGGAATCAAAAGAAAATTTATATAAAAACAAATTATCTCAGAGTTAAAACAAGCATTTGTCCTGCAAAAATTGTTTATATCTTTTGCCATTTGGTTTTAACTTTTTGAGCAGCAAATTGAAGGATCTTTTAAAACATACTCGTATTACAGCATTGGCGAAATCTTTATTATTTGGTGTTATTGAAGCGATTAAAGTCAACTGTTTAGTGAAAGTCTGCCTTCTTTTGCCAATAGCGCCAGTTGCTCTACAACAATAAAATATATATGTATGTATATGAAAGCATATTTATGTCCGTATATACAATATTGTTTTTGTTACTTTATTATATAATTTAACTTTCTTGATCGTAATTAAAGGAGTTTATGAAGAAATATTTTCACACAATGTTTTAGCCGTTAGAAATTGTTCTTGTCACGTCACGTGTAACCGCGTTGTGATCCACAAGTAGTCGATTACACCAATTCTGGACGCAACTTTACTTGTCCGTAAAAGCTGACATCTATCACTCTTGATTTTTCTCTTTGAACAGCAAGAACCACAGATAAAGTTTATATAGAATATTAAAACTATATAATTAATATATATGTATAACAATCCGTACTACAATCATTTCAGCAGCCGAAAGCACAGAAATTCTTTTGTTCTGTTTCCTATTCCTCTAGTGATATACCACTTGATATCAAATTGTAATAAAGTTAATAAAAAGAAGTTAGTGAATCATACTTAGCTTTTGTACGAACTGTAAACGATACTGAACGCTCTACAGACATACATACATACCGTTCAATAAGAAGCCACACACCGCATAACTCGTCGCCCCGCTATTTTGAAGCCAATTCTGTGCGTTTGAGCCTAAGCGACTGAGGTCGTTAATGCTTTTGGCATCGTAGGTGGAGTGTTTTCAGAAAATTATAATCACTAGTTAAAAAAACAAAAAAACAAAAATTATAATAATAATAATTGCGTTGTGGTTGTAAATAAATAATTTCGTTTCCTTAAGAAAAGAAGAAAAAAACCAATTGCTTTAAAGGTCGGCTTACATGTTGCCTATATCCTCGCAAATTGATGCCTTTTTATACCATTCACCACTCAGGTGGAAAGGGTATATATAAGTATGCATTTGAAGGACCAGTAAAGTAAGTATATGCATATAATATCGATTTAAAGTCCGTCTGATTGCTTACGAAAATGTTTTCTTAGAAAAAATTCGATGAGGCTTTCGCAAGTTCCAGCTTATCGAAAATTCTGAATTTTCATCAGATGATCTGAATCGGTATATAATTTTTTCTGTATTAAAAAAATATTTGTTCATGAATGGATGAAATTTACATAGATTTTAAAAAATTTGCATGTGCATTATAAAAAAAAATTAATAAGCCTGTGATCCGACTCGAACTAGAAACGTGTACAAATGTAAGCAGTTCTTATCAACCGTCTCATCCATTGAAACATACAAGTACGAGTCATTTTGGTGTTTAGCGTTTTTAAGCAATTCTCGAGTACTGGGTATTTAAATCGGTCACGTACTTGAAAATAATTTCAATCCTTTATACACATGTAGAATTTTTAGCTCAAATAATATTATACAAGAGTAGAGAAGTATAGGGACATTTTATAAAGCAAACTTAAGAGGTCCATACACGACAACAGCATGGTCGCATGCTTGTGCCTGTAGTTTAGTCGTGTATGGGCATTTGGCGTGAGTGTACGCTTTGCTGTAGCCTTGTCAAACAGAATTTGGTATTTTGCCGATGGTAGCAGTTTGCTGGTATTGTGTATGGCGAAATTAGTCCAGTTGAGAAAAGTTGTCAAAGAGTAAACATCAGGATATTATGCATTAAAGAACATTATTTGTTGCCATACTTTATTATTGCAACATTGTACTATACACTTTTTAACTTAACCTAGAGTATGCAGTGCAATTCTATTATTCGCACTATTTCAGTGACAGCTACAGGACACATACTCCGACCATCGAAAACTTAAATATCTTTAATTTCTTTTAATAAATTAGTTTTTATAGTTTTTATTTAAAACTCAATATTGATGGTAAAAATAGGTAAATTTGTTGATTTACAATTAAACTCCATTATAGATACAATGAACGCGAGCGGACATGTACAACGTAATTCAAATTCTGATGGCCACCCAATTGTAATTTCAACCGGCAAAACTCACACCAATAATAAATACTTCAACACCGATGTAGAGAACATGATTTTCCACTTAAACTACAAATGAAATACAAAGAAAAACAACGAAACAAAAATCTGAAACCTCTTCATGTAATTACTTACCACAGGGAATGGAAGCAGCCAGCGAAGTATTTTCGGCTTAAAACCTTTGCCAGCTCAAGGAGAAGCTTAAAATAAATATAAAAAACATCATTTCAAGAGAATTCAAAACCATTAAATTATGTAGCTTCTGTATGAAATTAAAATCTCTAGTTGTTAAAAATCCTGAAGCCGTGATGAAAAAAATGCTGCAACACAAACTGCGAGCAATATCGGTGCAATGCGGCTGCACAAGGAAATGCAAGAGTTAGACAACTAAGCTTCCTTTGGCTTTTCAACTGGCTAAATAATTTGAAAACAACATAAAACACGTGTTCATAGTTTGGATTTTAAAAAACACCAGACAGACGGACGGACGGACGGACGAAAACTCATACTTTAAGTTGTCTGTTGTGTGGCTAAGGGAGTGGTGTTGGCCGTGGTTAAAAAGTTTCTTTATTACACTTTAAATGTTTAAGATTTTTTTTGTAGATTTTTAGAGCAGCGTACACAAGTCACGAATGTCTTAAGAAAATTAAACTAAATTGTAACAAAAGCTAAATTAATGTGAGAAAAAGGGTTTCTTAATAAAGTTTGCTCCTCTTAGTGGTTAGAGAACCGTTGATACCCTTACCATTCCTTGGAGATTCGGCAAATTCAGGAAATTACGACTACCGAAATAAAACACGTAGGAGGTTAAAGTAACACAATTTGCCAGGCGTTCGATTTATTTAAATTAAATATACAAATAAAATTATTTTCAAATTATTTATTATAAATTTTTTGCTTCAAGATATTGTAAAAGTTTTGGCAAAAAGTCTAGCAAAATTTTAAAATTTTTGTTATTGAAAATTTTATTAAAAAAAAATCAAAAATATACAAAATTGTAAAATTGGGTTTTGAAATTAATATTATAAAGTTTGTATGTGTGTTAGAACAGATATACAGAAAACAAAAATTATAATAATTTTATTCTTAATCTCAACTATTTCCAAATAAAAAACTAAATTCTGCCCTTCTATTCTTTTCAAATAGAAAATGAATCAAATTTCGTATGACGTACAATTTTGGCATTCAAAACTCTATTGCAAATGATTTTTATTGCTACATAAAACTTTAATTTTTCGAATTAATAGTAACAAGACTTCTTCTTTTTTGAAAGTAAAAACTTCAAATTAAACTTAAGCTAAAGTTAATAGGTTGCTTATCTAGCGGAGGCATCTCTCGAATCAATTTTCTGCCGCCAACTCAGTCAATGTTGGAGTAGGATCTGTATTTTCAGCTGTTATTTTTAGAGTTGAATCCAAAAAATTAAAAAAACTTCAATAGCTTTATGTGGAGATGGTGCTGGTTGATAATCTAGATCTGAACAATCTCCACTATTAAAATCATTATTATTATTATTATTGGCAAACTCTTCATGCTCGTACATCTCCATTACAACCAAACGAATATGAACAAGACAAGTCAAAATTACTCGTGTAAAAGAATTTTGGTGCACAGTATCGCTGTGCTACAAATTCTTTAGAGAACATAAGTACGAGTTCAAAAGCGGATAAAATATATAAATAAAAGTTGTAGAAAGAATTTTGTAAAAATTTTGAGTCATACATATTTGAAAAATACGCTTAAACATAATTATCTGTGTTCTATGTGGTACTTAAAACTTTGTGTTAAACTCTTGAACACCATTTAAATCCATTTATATTTATTTATTCATTACAATGTTACGGAATGCAATTACAAATTAGAAATTCATTAGTTTGTAGTGAAGCAGACCAGAGTCTTTGGTGGGAATCGAACCCGCAACGTCCACACTACCCTCTTGCCTACCGCGACACCTCCAAAATCCCTTTACAAATGTTTATATTATTGACAATTAAGGGGATAATACCTCAGATTTAATTGCCACATGTATACAAATTAATTAGGAAACGTTATGGCGAAAAACGAGTGTTGACCCTGTGTTTGGGCTTTGCTTAATAGAAATTACACTCCCT
This sequence comes from Germaria angustata, assembly GCA_963681545.1. Lineage (NCBI taxonomy): Eukaryota > Metazoa > Arthropoda > Insecta > Diptera > Tachinidae > Germaria > Germaria angustata. The sequence continues at coordinate 13,039,529 of OY812999.1, read as the reverse complement.
TTGTCTAAATCTCATATCCAGATTTTATTTCTTTCATAAAATTTCCTAAGCTTTGACTTTTATAATTTGGGATTATTTCTTTTTTAATTCTGACTTCCCGTTGTGAGGGTGACTCTATTTTTTAATTTCCTTATTTGCTTGATTGGCATTTTTTCTACCAACATTAGAGCTGGAAGTGCTGAAAGGCTTAGATACGCCCTTGATAAATAAGAAAATAAAGCCACAGCATTAAATTATGATGGTTGTATTACTTGGGCTGTTTGTTGCTTCACGTTCACTTGGTTGACTTGGCAGTTTTAGCATAAAAACAAAAACAATAAAATATATGCAAAATTAAACAACAGCAACACAAAAAAGCAGCCAACATTTTTTGCTCTTTGTTTCTTTAAATATTTGCTTCATTTTTCTATCGTAGAGCTTTTAAGTGGGAACTGTTTAGAATTGAGAATTTTTTCTTAAACTTTTTTTAATCGGATCTTCTCCATAGAAACTTTCAAACTTTGACAGTTGATAGCGACCATATCGTTGAAGCGCTACATGTGTCAAATTGGCTGTTATTTAATCGTATTCAGTATATTCAACCCATAAAATTGTTTTATCAAAATGGCTGTTTTGTTCGGCAACGTTCGTTGCGGTCGCAATAATCGTCCTAACGAGAAGATAGTTCTCAGTGTGGCAGGTAAATTTGAGCCCACTGGCTCAGTAAACCATGAACCAACACCCGTACGATAACCAGACTTAAGATCTGCCGAAAACACCTCCTCTGTCCGTGAGAGTGTGCAGGTAAATCCGAGGTAGTCAATATCGCGTCGCTCACTAAAACTCGGCCTTCCGCAGAGCACAACATGGCGATTTTGTGTACAAACTTGGTCCTGTTCCCATACAAAATTCAACTCTTCCAGTAACTGAAGTTAAAAGACTCTGGAAGAATTGGTAACTGACCCTAATTTTGACGAAAAGTCATCTTTAGTAGTCAAGCCATAAACAAAATTGTCCAATTTGGATGATACCAATCCAGATGAGTTCTACTAGTGTCCAATGCATCCCGAAAAAGTCAGTGTTAAGTATAGGTTTTGTTGATGATGATGTCATCGGTTTCATATTTCCTTGAGAGCGACCTTGGTCAAGCCATCACCGCCGACGACGAGCGTTATAAGTCTATTATTACCAACTTCTTTTGGCCTGAATTGGATGATATGGACACCAATGACACATTGTTTGAACTAGATGATACTAGGTGCCGCACAGCTCATGTCACATTGGACATTCTGATGATTGACCCCGCTAGACACTTTGTTATGGTGAATAAGCCACAAAACACAGTGACCCTTGGAGCACATGCCATCGGCTAATTTTAACCTGAGTCATGGAAAATTTAACATTTCGGATGCATACGAACAGCTAAAACGAACAATTTTTGAAACTTTAATTGCTTAATCGATTAGCAGGGGAGAGTATCCCAATAAATAAATTTCAATACATAATGGTGTCATCTAATATAAAAGATTGTGCGCTCTATTTGCCCACAGCTGTAATTGTTCCTTAATTTTCTTTTCAGTTTGGCCGCTTAAGAAAAATATTTTTATTTCTTCCTCCAATATTTTGTAATAAATTGTAAATGCAAAACTATAACTGCAGCTCTGCAATGCGGAAAAAAGTGGAAATAAACGATATTGCGACATCCCGCAGCTTTTTGAACTAAAAGTCAAAATAAACTTATTTTTTTCTGTTTGTTGTTGCTTACAAATAAATCATAAATCAATTGCAATAATAGATACGAGGAGAGAGAAAACAAACTCAAAAAACTGGCTAGAATTTTGTAGAAAAACTAGCAGAAATCTTAAATCTTGACCACATGTTTCTACCAAAAAGCGCTATTATTATGGATGGGGGAAATAATTTATTGCAGAATTTAAGAAAAGAAACCTATGACTCTTAATGCCGGCCGCATAAAGCAGTTCAAAAGTTTTTTAAATACTACTTTATATTTATTTTTTTATTCACAAAGCTTTCTAAAGTTTATTTTTCTTTAGCTTATTTACGATTTTTCGTTTGTATCCTTTTTTTCTTTTTAGGTGAGTCACAGAGGAAATCCTATTTGCTTCACTAAGTGATTAACGTTGAAAAGAGAATTCAACAAAATGCGTTGTAAAAAATATATTGCAAATAAAGAAATGCAAAAAATGCAGTTTGCAGATATTGATAGAGCAGTTGTACTAAACAACAGCACAAAATATTGCAACAAAAGGTGTCTGAAAAGTAATTAGTTATAAAAGAGGATCTTACTACTCCAAGTCTCATAAAGCTCGAAATAATATAGCAGCAGTATTCTTCTTTCCACATATCATTGTTCATTCTTATCTAGAATGATTAGCAGTGTAAAAGGACCCAGAGCCGGTCACATGAAGCCCTTAGAAATAGTTCAGTTCTAATTAATTTTTTTAAATACATATTTACTCAGGTATTTATTTGTCTTGAATTGATTCAATTGGAACTTTCTTTTGATTTATTTGTTCAGATTAGCAAACTAATATTTTACATATACATACAAAAAAATTTAATTAATAAATATTTAAACTAATTAATTAAAATAAAATATTAATAATACGAGTAATATCAATGAAATAATTATTAAATTTCCAAACAAATTATTAATATCAATAATAAAATTTTTCTATTTGAATTCATTGAATTTATTTTTCAATGATGACCAATAAAATTTCAGTTCAGTTGGTTTTTTATAATTTTCAAATGAGTTGTTAATTTCAATTATTTAGAGATTAATTGATTTTAGCCAGTTAATTAATTCAATAATTTTTCATTGAAATTTTCGTAATAAAAATTGGAAGCTTAATGGAATTCCGAATAAGGTTTCAATTAGATTAAAAAAATTATTCACTTAAATTAAAATCTACTCTATTGTACTTATTTACTTGCATTTGACTATTGCTTATGACATCTCAACACTATATCTTTAAAAATATTTTGAAAAAGCTAAGAGTCTTAAAAAATCTTTTTTATTTCATATATGTATGTATATCAATCGCAATTATATTTAGAGAAATATGTATATATGTATGTCCTATCAGTTTCTTTCACTAATTTGAAATTTCTTGTTAAAAGGAAATTTCTTGGAGGACCTAGATAAAATAGATAATATGTTCAAAATAACTAAGATGTAACGAATGTGTAGACGGAATCCCTGATAAATTATTAAAAGCAGACTGTTAGATAAGCGCCAAAATAATTCACTCTTTTATCTTGACCTTTTCGGAAAATGAAAGTCTGCCTGCTGAAGTGACAGAAGGCATAATAATAGACATTCCCATTTATTGATAGAGGGGAGTTAAAGAACTTTAATATATTATCAGCACCCTTTTGAATACAAAGTGAAAATAAAAATAAAAAATAGAAGTATTGGATGATCTTAAAGGACAGTAAAAGATAAACAGTTTTATAATCGTACAAATATTATGCGTGATCTACATATATAGTGTGCCTGTAAATTTGATCCGATGATGCTGTTGCTTGGCAATGATAATGAGATTGAAGCTGTCGTTTTTGCTGATAATGATATTATTTCTTGGATTGAAAAAATTCGTTTAAAAACAAGGCGCATATGATCACACACACTTATTTTTTAGTGTTAAAATAAATAAGTAAGTAAAAAAATTAAGTAAAACTACAACAAAAATAAAAAAATTAAATATTTTTTATTCAAAATGCCCCTCAATGAGAAAAACTGAAATTAATAAGACAGTGGGACAAAGAACTGTTTAAATTAAGGAATACATTGTTCAAAGTGCAAAGAAATTGGAGAAGGGTACATATTTCTTTTATAAAAATCTTCTGTTTTCTTTTCTCTCCAAAATATTGTCTCCTTTCTTATAAGTCACTCTATACTATTTCAGAGTCTTTTCAAATGAACAAAGTGTCATGGCTTTGACTTTTAAATTGTTGGAACTTTTTTTCTTTTAGAATGACAGCCAAAAAATTTCTTTAGTGCAAGTATTTATTTTTATATTCACCACAAACGACATGCTTGAAACTAAAATTCAATTAATTTTTCTCCACATTTTCATCCATTCATCTGTACAGTGACGAACAAATGTGCCTACATTCTTACGATATATAATATAAGAATGTATTAAAACTTGTGAAATATAATCAAGGCAATAGAATTTTTTTGGCTGGAACTATTTAAGATAATAAAATCAAAAGAAAACAAGATGAAATTCGTGAAAACCAAAAACCAAACTCCAGATTTATAAAATTTTATTAAAAATTTTTAATGCACCCACTTTCGCCGCATTAGCAAAAAAAAATGTTCTAGTTGAAATTCCTATTATATTTCCCTTAGCTGAGACGCTTCTGATGCGTTTGGAATATTTGCCCACTGTGTTTGTCAGATCCTAATAATTTCCAATTCATTTGGACTAATTTTTAAAGTACTCGACTTGAAAGGCAATTTGTTGCAGTCTTGAGTATTTGCTTGGGATCCTCAACTTCTTTGATTGTAAATTTTCCATTGGGAGAAGGCCGTTGTTCAACAAAACTATATCACATATACAGTCATGTGCCGGAAGTCGCATTGTGTAAAAATTACTTCAAATCATATAAAAGGTGTTCGGCACAAAAAACTTTTTTGATTTTTATGATCTAAAAACCACTTGATTACTTTTTCGAGCACGAGTATCTGCCCGTTTTGAAAGTGAAAGTTGAGCATCTTAATTAGTCCGTATTTATGGTATAGAATCTAATACCTTGCGTTATCTTTTCATCTTCTCTATCGTTATTATAACTACGCCATTTGGAGTTATTTAAAAAAACAAAATAAACTTTTTTTGTAATTGAATAAGTCGTCAACGTATGACCGCCACTTATGAAATGCATTGCCCTGGTACTGGCCTTCAGATAGAAAAGTCTGATTACGCAAACTTTTCAGCGACGGATGTGAAAAATGTTTTCTTGCCTACATACCGGAACGTTCAGTTGATAAAAGACCTACTGGATAAAGTTCTTTTGTCGTGCTTATCAAAGTCTAAGTCTTTAGCGGCCCAATTATTTCATAATGTAAATAATTTTGTATAAAAAATTTCCAAAAAAAGAAATTAATTATAATTGATATTTTGACTTACGAATTAATATATTTCCACTACATAAAACTGTCAGCAAAACTCCCAAAGTAAAATCAGCTGTTTCCGTGTGTTCTTGAGCAGTTAAAATCACATCGAAAAACAATAAAACGTTTGATTTCCGGAACAGGAGTATCAACACACTTGTGATTTTTAAAAGTCATGTGATTTAAATTCACGTGATTTACACAACAGTAATTATGGAGTGACATCTGCTCACCACTGTATTTATTTATGTCGACGACAAAAATACAATAACAACAATAACAAATTCTTTTAAATCACCAGCTTCAACTTCATCAACATTTCAAACACTGGAGTGACAGCATAATGATGTTGGAAATTAATATTTCCTCTTGTGTCTTTTGAATTAATGATTTTTTTTTTGTTTATTCAAAAGTTCCTTTATAAATGTAATATATCCATAAACATTTTAGTTTTAAGAGATTTTCGCTTAATAAAATAAAATCATAATGACCATAAATGTCCTCATAATTTTTCTTTATTTTGTAAAGGGTTGCAAAAGGAGACAGACATGAATTATAAGAAGAGAAAAAAACCCATCAACGGTTTTCATTGTATAGTCAAATAAATAAAATTGTCTGAAGTACATTCATATAATAATTTTTAATTTAATTTTAGTGGAATGAGAGGATCAGAATTTGCTTAATAAAAACATTTTAATTTTCTTTCATCCAGGGTTGACTAAAAGCTTTTATGTCATAATTTACGTAGTGTAAATATGCTCCGTAAATAATGTAATTAATTTAACATACAATAATGCCAAGGGACTTTTTATGTTTCATTATAAAACGAAAATTTATTTCAAGCGAAAATAAATTCCAACTCAATTAATTCTAGGGGAAAATAAGACCGAATTGAGCTTTAGCACTTCCAAGTTGATGTCTATTAAGAACAGATCAGGTGGAAACCAGATGATCTGTGATATGTAGATTTTCCTCAGTTGTTCCTTATTGAAGAACACTAAATGCCTTTTTCGCTTTTTGAAATGGTAAAAAATATTAATTTCATTACGAAATTATTTTTCTTTGCGTTTTCTCTTCAAAAAAAAAAAAAAAAAAAAAAAAAAATTGAATTTAACAATTTGGTGTTCATTAGTCTCCTTCTACACGACCAATTTTTGTTTTTGCAATTCTTCGGTTCGTGGGAGATAGACAGAGGGTAGACGAATAGAATCTTGCAGCTCTCGTTTGTTTTCTCATTCTAACTTTACGAACACTGAAATTTTCATATGAAAAAAGAAATAATAAAATTGCAAATGCAGAATTTCATTGTGTGGAACGAATGCAATTTTTAATAAGCGCAAAGTTATCAGGAAATAGCAGAGCAGACCAAAGGCGTTAAATCGCATGATTTAGGCGGCCAATTGAATGGCCCCAAACATGAAATAACCTGTTAACCGAACTCGGGCCATTGTTTGGGCTGTTGTGTGGCATGTGACACCGCCTTTTTGAAACCCTTGTCTACGCCACGTATGTACTGGTCGAATTCTTCTGCGACTACCCTGCGGGTTCCATTTGATAGCATTCCTGGCAAGATCGGATAGTGGCTTACAGAGAGTGTGTCTAATCCAGTTCCACTTTCGTCTCTGTATTTCTAAACACAATGGTATTTTACATGTTTCGGGGACATTTATTTACAAAAACTTTAATGTCTCGGGAGGCAGCATTCCAAGTTTTGCATCCATATAACAGAGTTGATTTTACATTGCTGTTGAAAATTTTGATTTTAATGTGGCGTGATATTGAAAACGATTTGAATACTTTACTGAGCTGCATATTCGAGATCCTCTAGCCTTTCGTTCACCCTCCAGACGATCCCGCGGTTTCCCATTATTGCCTGGTGCATCACACTATCCAGCACTATATTGAAAAGCAGTGGAGACATCACACACCCTTGACGAACGCCATGGCCAACCTCAATCTTACGACTAAACATGCCATCGTGTAGAAGTCGACAGTTTGCCCCGGAGAATATTATTCGTCGAAATAATTTCTTCTTAGTTTTTAGGACTTATTTAATATGATTTTATACGATTTGGTAAAGCCGGAGAAGTCATAACATGTCGGATGCGTTTCTCGCATTAATCTCATAATCAAATCTAAAAATAATTTTTTATCATAAGCTGGATTTGCTTGTATTTTTTCTTTTATAATTTTATTATTATTATTATTATTATTATTATTGATGTAATGAAAATCATCAACATATAGCATACAGATAGAAATTTTTCTCATACATATATTGTTTAAGCATACACCGCGGTTCACTTGAATAAGGTAGTGAAATAATTAGGCTTTTAACTAGAGAAATTGTGTTTATTTTCTTTTATCTAATTAAACTACTAAAGAAAATGTACAAGGATAAAATTGAAAGCATATTTCAGGAACTTCATCCAAAACTAAAACAATTTGAGAAGTTGTAATATCGTTTATTGTTTGTTTTGTTATTTGACAGAGAATTTATGACTCACTTTGTGTCTAATCATTTCAATTCAATAAGAACAATTTAATAATGCAAAAAGATTTATTAAAAATTACAAACTATTAGACTGCATATTGTAAACAATTCATATCATTATTCCCCTAAATTATTTAATAAACTTTAATTTCTTATGTACACATACACTACAATGGGAATTCTTTGGTTTTTTTTTCAATAAAACTCTGTGTGATAATATGTTGCCATTAAAGATCGTCATAATAAAGACGATTTATTAAATAATGACATTAATTTTCTACTTAAATCACCCTATCACTCTTTGTTGCTCTCTTTGTTGAGGATGGACGCAGAGTGTGGCACTAAAGAAAATTGAAGATTTCCTGTGAATACTCGTATTAATAAAATAATAATAGTACAGTATTTGCGAAACTTTAACAAATGTATAAAATACTTAAGCATTATGAAAATTGAAAAGAGTTGTAAAGGTATGCAAGTAAAAAAACACAACTAAAGATATTAGAATTTTTTTCGAAATTTTTCAAATATTTATTTTGCTAAACTCGTTTCAGGTATTCTAGCAATTAATTTTTCTGAGTTCCATTTTGTTTTGCTATATGAAAATAAATTTAAAAAAATTAATTATAAGAAAAAACGAATTTATGAAATTTCACTTATGTATATGAAAATTCTCATTTACTTTCATGCAAAGTTTTAATATAGGCCTGCAATGTTATTTATTTTCCCAAGCGTAATTGATGGCTTCAGCTAATGAGCTGACAAAAGCACCATTGAACTTTCAACTTGTGGATTAGTTTTATATCCCACATGAATAAACAGAAAAAATTAATACTGTGGCCGTAAATCAGTGCTGTCCATTTCTCGGCTTCAAAACTAAAGTTAAATAAAATACACATAAAGCTTTTGTTTTATTATAATGATTGGACTCTGCCATTACGTACGAAATCCGATGTGATTTGAATAAACGCCTCGAGATTGGTTGCAGATGTCGATCTTTTTGAGGTGGCATTTGACCACTTTTTCGCACATTTCGGGCGGTATCCCGGCGATAACTTGACTAAGGTTGGTTTTTCAATGATTTAACATTAGTTGATTATCCGCGTGGACACGGTTTTCGATGTGGCGCAGCAAAAACGTCTAATAGCGGCGTCAAATCGCTTGATCTTGGTGGCCAATTGACGTCGCCAAAAACGTGAATATGCGCGTTCTGGAAACTTCGCATGCAATTGAAGTCATGTTGTGTGACTTGTGGTACCGTCTTGTTGAAAGCACAAATCGTGTAGTTTATAATTTTCAATTGCAGATGAAAAAAGTCGGTTATTATATGCCCATAGGGCTCTTAATTGACGGTAACGCTTCTCCAAGCATCGTTTTCGAATAAATACGGCCCAATGACACCACCCAACCATAATGCACACAAAATAGTCACTTTTTCCGGATCACTTTTGGGTTCTCCGAGCCCCATATGCGACAATTATGCTTGTTGACGTAGCCACCTAGTGAGAATTGGACTTTATCGCTGAAGAAAATTTTGTTCGAAAAATCAGCATTGAAAGCTCTAGCACCCAATCAGCATATTTACGGCGTTGTGAATTACCAGCCGGCTTTAATTGTTGCGTGAGTTGGACTTTATATAAATGGTGTTGCAAATCCAACTGTAAAATACGCCATAGAATCCACAAATTCGGATTAGCCGCCAAACTTTTACTAACAAAGGCGATATTTTCGGCAGTAGCGAACATTGCGATCATGGGCAGGCCTCACCACATCTGCAATCTTGCAAATTCCTTGCACAGTAGGCCAATTATAATGAGCATAATCACCCCGTAACTATTTTTACGCATTCTTTGATTGTTAAAAGATCCTCATTCGTCAATGGCAAACCTCTCACTATATAAATAGTACTTTAGATGATAGATATTTAACAGCTGATAACCGTGCCTTGGATAACCCAATATATTAATATATGAAAATAAATTTCTAATCTGCAACATTTTAAGTTTTGATATGGTGCGCAATTTTAAAATTTTTTTTCTGTTGGAAACATTTAATAAATATTTTTATTTACATAATTAATCCACTTATTGTAGTTCTTAAGATTCATTATATTTTTTTCTAATTTTATTTCATATACCAATTACTTATTGCGAAAAATTTTCGTAATATATGTTATTATGTTGCACAACATTTGATTTTCCTTAGAAATCACAACCTGGAAAATGCCTGTAAAGTCCACATCATAATCTTTGATGATTTTATTATTCACACTTCTGTCAGTCTTAAAAACGTTTATTGGTTTGCAGCTTCGTTTCATATTTTAATTAAATAATGTGAAATGACAATTTAAAAAAGAATGTTCTAAATTTGCTAAAAGAAAAAAATTGAGAAAAGTTTTCTAAAGGTGTGGCCAGACGGGGCAATTATCTGACGCACGTTAATAACATATACCGGGTTTTTAATAAGGGTTATTCGATGACAGTTCACAGAATCTACATTGTTTGGTCTTAGCGTTTCCTAAAGTAGTTCGTACACCATCCCGTAACTATTTCAAGCACATTTTTATTTAGGGAAAGTAGGGGATTAGGGGTTTTCGCTGAGACATCTTCACAAATCGCTTTGATTGTCTGAGGTCAGATGTAGTCTGCCAGTGATGATCAAATTTTATTTCTCTGCAGGATTTTCTCTTTTCGTTAACATTGCTGTTCGCTATGCTTTGGTTCAATAGAAGGTTGTCTAGCTCCCCTGTTGTCCCTCTCGTTCTCTATGTGGCCGTCCTGGCCAGACATCCACAAAGTGGTAACTTATTGCGTAGGCCAAGCTCAATAAGAGATGTTAAGCAGTTCATGACAACTCCTGGCTTAATCTCATATGGGAACAGGACACATAGCACTGTTTGGCTGTCTTTTTACCCTTTTCCTCTCTCCTTAAACATTATTTAGCTCAGATAAGGATGTCGCATGTTTCAATTTCAGTTTCCCCCCCTCCCCACTTTCCCAAGTTGCACATAATTGCAATGACTCGGAATAGGATAATTGTAAGCGATACGTTTTACCAAATACTATATTTATAGTCTTTTGTTTTACATTTAAGTAAAAGATGTCTTTAGAACTTTTATGCAGCACAGCACGAAGAAAATTTTTGTGAAGCATTTAACCCTCTAACTCTTTCTCATACGCACGGTATGGGTATTTTTAAAATTTTTTTAAAGGGGCGAAAACTCCCCTTCGTCGGCTGTCTAGAGAGCTGAAGTTTTTTATAGAAATATTAGTGTATGGGCACCCAAACAGAACAGGTCATGACTCAGTCATTGGGACTTTGTTTTTTTTTTTGTACAGTGTTAATTTATCAAATACAACTCTGACCGTATCGCTATTATAGATGTATTAAAGACGAATATCTCCTTTTTTTCAAATACAAATTAATTTTTTAAGGCTATTTTAATTTTATTTACAAATTAAATGTTGTAAAAATATCTTGTAAAAATATATTACCGGAAATCTGCTTCCTACAATGTCTATTTTACTTTACATCAAAATGATTTATTGATTTAATTATTTCTATCATTTAATAGTTTCAATGCAAATTGTGTACCTCCGTCATGTATCTCGCATTTGTGGCTTCACAAAGAAGAATACCCACCTGAAATTGACACCTACAAAACATTTTCTCGTTGCTTAACGAACATATATTCTAATGTATTTGGGAAAGAAAACCTTTAAGCCTGCCCACCTACCAACCACTAACTCACATGCAACAACTGCAAATCTTCTTTTAACTTGTTTTTTCGTTTATACAAAATCATCGCCTATTTGTGGCTTATAAACGTTGAAAATTTGTTTAAGTGCTTTGACTTGTCTACTTATTTGTAAAGCTCACAACTGAGCTTAAAAACCACTAAATTAAAAAAAAAAAACACCCACGAGCGGAAAACACTAGTACACTTTAAGGGGGCTTCAGTTGAAATGCTGATAAAGGCTTCTTATAGTTTAGGCCTCGCCAGAGGACAAGAGATATTAAAGAAAGTAGACCAGTCGGACTGTGCCTTGCCAGAAACGCTCCACAAAAAGGTATGATATCGCTTATATGGAACTTATCAATAAATAAAATCTCAATGAATATTCATATTGGAGAAGCAGATGTGTTGGCGTCTTGAAACGAAAGAAAAACAAATTGTGAAAAAAAGAAAATTTAAATATTGAAACTCTGCAAATCAAGCTGGAGAACCACCTTGTCCTAGCCTTCCATTCTAAATTATGAAGGGAAGGGGGCAATATATTGTATAACTCTTGCATAAGGAAACATTTATATTAATTTTTTTTAACTAAGAATCTTAATCATTAAAAAAATTATTTTCTTCAATTTATGACTTTAATTGATTCAATTAATTTTTTAATTATTCAAAGAGCTTTAATTTTTAAAGGGCTGAAATTCTATTAAAAACAATAAAAACAAAATATTGGGACTATCTATTCAAAGAGTTGTACATACTGGCGGATTTTTATTAAATGAACTTTTGTTCATTACTGTATTCTAATGAGGCAAGAGGATTGCCAGACGGGAAGATTTTACACCATTTTAAAGATTCTTTAAAGATGATTTTCCAAGATAATGAATGATAATTTGTTTGTTAATTGATCTAATACAGATTGATAACTTACTAATTTTACTTAAATTTACTGACCTTCGTAGACTAGTAGGTAGTGTACTAGACTCGTAGTGCGAAGGTCCCAGGTTCGAATCCTGCCGCAGAACTCTGGCAATATGTGTTTGATAAATAAATGGAGCGCACAACAAGCCTTCACTGGCTTAAGTGTATGTCGTATGACATGGGCTATGACACCCCTCCAATCAACCTAACCTATCCTACTAATTTTACTACAGGTTGTAAAATGTTTCATTTCCTCACAGAAATTTCGCAAAACGGGGGAAATGTACACCAAAAAAAAATTTTTTTTGCCAAAATGTCTACCCTGCCTGAATATACTTTTATTTTATGATTTCTATGAAAGCCATAAAAACTGGCCGGACTTAAAAAGTTAATCATTTTAGTGTCAAAATTTAAATACTTATTCTTAGTTAAATTTATATTGAAGATTCAATAAATAATATTGGATGTAAACAAAAACTTTTATTGTAATCGATACTTTGCATTCTTAGCCATATTTGATAGATACAAAAAATGAAAAAATAGCTCCGATTTGCGTACGACTGGAAAAAGAAGCTTAATGAAGCGTAACCCATTTTTCATAAAAATGTTATCGTACGCGCACTTTTACCAATTTTCTTTTCAAAACACCCAAATCTTTGGTAGATTTCGAAGAAAATTTATTTCATATAACTAAAAAAAAAAATTGTTTATTTTTAATGTCGCTTAAAAGACATATCAAGATTATCTGTTTCAAATTCCATCGAAGTTACTTGAAAATCTTTATTTCTCTTAAACGCTATTGTTTGTCTTAAAAAAGAGCACATTTTTTGTTAGACGATTTTAATGGCTTTCAAAATGTTTTCTCTAAAATACTGACGATTGTCAAGATCCAATTTCCAATATTTTACGATTTTTGGAAAAAAATATCTGGCAGCTTTGGTAAGTAACATTATTTTAGATTTCTATAGCGACTACGACAATGTATTATATGCGAGATTTTACTTATTATTTTGAGTTTATTATAATTCTCATTTGCTTTTTGAGAACTATTATAAAAACATGCAAAGCTCTTGACTTTCCTTCAGGGGAAGATGTAATGATAAGCCGTCAGAGCCAAATACCTGAGCCACAACAAATAAAAAAATTTATCATGTGATAAATGTTTTATGTTGTGAGTAAAAAAACTAGTTGAACTTACGAATACTAATTAGTATGTAAAAGTTAATTAAAAATTTACTGGCCTTCTTAGACTAGTAGGTAGTGTACTAGACTCGTAGTGCGAAGGTAGCAGGTTCGAATCCTGCCGCAGAACTCTGGCAGTTTGTGTTTGATAATTAAAGGAAGCGCACAACAAGCCTTCACTGGCTTAGTGCATGTCCTATGACATGGGGTATCACACCCCTCCACTCCAATCAACCTAACCTAACCTAATTAAAAATTTAATAGTGAAAACAGACTTTTAATTATTAATTATTTCAATTTCAAAAATTAAATAATCTTTTAATTATTACAATTAAAATATTTATCTTTTACTTTACAAACGAGCTTTAGGTCGTTTTATAAAAGAAGCAAATTTAATTTTGGGCATCTTCAGGAAATTTTTTTCAATTGTTATTGCCACAAGAAAATTAAAAAAAAAAATCCTGAAGAAATCCAAGATGCGATGTTGTTTTGAAAGATTATCGCAACTATACTCCCTCATCAGTGTAAATGGCCATTACAATCACAATGTACACGTACATATGTGTGTCCACACAAATAATGCGTGAGAAAAGAATACGAGAATTTTTTTTATCCCAACTTACCATATAAAAAAATCCCAAATGACAGGAATACTGTAATCAATTTATCATCTTTATTTGTCGCCGGTTCATCATCTCATGGGTCTATTATTTCATTCCTAATTTTTTCATTGCTAATCAATTCAAACTTGTTGAGTATAATTATAATATTCTTTCTTTTTCTGTGTACCCCTGGATTAAACGCATATAAATTACGAGCGAATGTTTACAGCAAATATCGAAATACTCGTATTAAGATCAATCGGTTTTTGTGATGTTTTTTTGCCAATGTGTGATTTTTAATTTTTTGCATTAAGGCGCTTTCCTTGAAGGTGCGGGCCTTGGTTGAAATGTCCTGCTTAAAACTTTTAATTTTACTTTACTTACTATTTATTTTTATCTAAAAAAAGTGCATGCAATAGTTTGTAAATTCATTCTGCTTTGCGGTTACAAATATAAATTTTTATGACAAAAAAAGTATTTTTCATACAAAAACATTTTGTGTTTCCTTTCATTTCCTACACATTATTGCGGTAAATGTGTATGTGTTTATTAGAAAAAGGTGAAATCAATAGCTTTTGACCTCAAGGCTCCTTTTTACACAATGCGCTATGGAATTTTTTAGATTGGTTTGTTAAAAGTGTCATGAATTCTTCTTAGTTTGTGCTTTTTTTCTCTTCTTTTATATTCATAAATTGTGTTTTCTTCGCTTAATAAATCTTTTTCGCAATGTAATTTTCGCATTTTGGTTTGTGAAATATCGCCCCCACTTTAACATAAATTTTAAAAGTTTATTTCAGCAATTATTTATCATGTGGTAGAATCCTTTTTTTGGTTCTTCGTTACACTGTCATTAATCATCGCAATAAGCTCTTTGCGTATTAAGCAATTGCAATAAGGCCTCTAATTCATATAAGAGATTCAATAACAATATTATTTTTTTTATGGAGAAGTAACACTCAGGCAATTAATACACTACTTTAAATGTTTTTTCTTTTGGAAAAGGGTTACTGGTAGAGAAGGAACAAGACTCTGGACAGCGATTCCGCTATTGCGTGTTTGAATGATTTTTTATAGCAATGTTGCTGCGCCTCTAGTGTTAAGTACACGCATTAATTTTCGTAGGCATTAACGTAGACGATTATCAACTGCTGTTGGTATTGTTTCAGTCGCCTCCCATTCTAAAAAAAATTTATGATGCTGATGGTTTGACCTGAACAGAGATTGGACTCAATTACTTATTTAGTAATTTGAAACTGATAATTAAACTATATATAATACTCCTTATTGTGTAAGTTGCTCTCGCCGTCGTCGACTTCAGTTCCAATGCGTTGTCCCATTAAGCTGACGTCGACATATATACATACGAGTATGTGGCAGTTGTTTAATTTTAAATTCAAATTGTGTGAAAAAAAATCTTCTACATATAGGAACTCCTTTCGAAACTAACCTTTTGCAACATTCTTGTAAATGTTGCAAAAGGTGGTAAGTGACTATTTTTATTTCTTAATGCAAGTACATTGGATTGTAAGACATTAATGGCCTATTTCTACTTTGCAAGTGACTGAAAAATGTTGTTCAATGGAGTACAAAAATTTGATTTGCGGTTCTGTAAAACAAGTGAAAATTTTGAATTTAATGAAAATGTAAGAGCCGTAGTTTTTGTATGCCCTTTCTTTGGTTTCTGTAATACATTTTAAATTGTGTAAATTGTCAAAAATGTACGTAAACGTAACGAAATGAGAAAATGTAAAAGAGAATTGAAATTTTTATGCTTTCAAAATTGTAACTTTAATGTTAATATTAACTACACTGAAAAGATATTTTGTAAAATAGTAAAAATGAAATATATTATTTACCATTTATCTACATATGTATGTATGTATGTGCATATATAAACTACACAATTGATTTTAAAGTACATCATTCATATGCTGCCTTTTAGAGAAAATTTTTCTGGAAACTTAAAATTTTATGATTTGATTAAAATATTATTCAAGCTTGTGGTAAACAATTTTATTTGAAATTATCGATATTTGGATGCTAATTGAGTATCATCGTTAGGAAAATTTTGTTTTTTTATTTTGTAAATAAATAAATAAAAATAAGGCAAGTATTATTCGTAAAAATTATAAAAAAATAGAGAAATTAGCTTAAAAATTTAAGAATCTTAGCTTTGTTTTTCTTAAAATTGTAGTTAATTTCTCTATTTTTTACTAATTTTTACGAATTATGTAGAATTTTCCTGAAGATGATACCCAATGCGTATCGAAATATCGATAATTTCAAATAAAACTGTTTAACTCTAAATAAGACCTCAAGCTTGGATGATATTTTAATGAAATTGTTATGAAAAGTTCAAAAAATATCGAGATATTATTAAAATTTTATGAATGTATAATTTTAACGAATGACTTGCTTAGCTTCGTTTTTCTTCCATTTTTGTTAATTTCTCTATTTTTGTTTTAATTTTTACGCATTATTCTTGCCCTATTTTTATTTATTTATTTATAAAATAAAAAAAAAACATCAAATGACAAATAAAGAATATAATGTATGAATGATAAAGACAAAAACGAACAAAAAATATTTATAAAAAAAGAAATTGAAAATTTTAAATGATTGAGTATAATATTTCACGAATATTATGTTTTAGCAAATAATCCCTTAATCTAGTCCGATTCGCTTACGGATCGAATGATTCGGCTTAAGATTTTTTTTGGGTTTTAAATTTAAATTAATTGCAACAAAATTTTAACTTTTAATTTTCGATGATTTTGTTTATTTCCTTTCCTTTTATTTTATTTTTGTTTTATTCCTTTTTCAGTTTTCTTTATTTTTGAAATATTACATGCAATTAATTATTGTTTTTCAATTTGCTCCCAAATAAATTTTTCTTTTTTAATAAATTAATACTATTGTTTAATTTTTTTTATATACTTAATATAGAAATTTATTATTTGGGATATTCTCTCCAGCTAATCGTTGTAAACAATTAGAGCTTTTGCAAAATGCATAAACTTCACTGACGATTTGGTTTTAGCAACCAATGAAATGTCGGCATATGAAGAGCTAAAGCCACAACAAACATTTTTTGATTTTTTGATATATGTATATTTTATTTTATTGACAAGCTTTAGCTCTTTTTTTAAAAAGCAAATTTATTTATTTATTTATTTCCATAATTATTTTTTTCAAATTTTTTCTGAAGAAGACGCCCAAAGAGGCGTCGAAATATTGAAATATAATAAATTTTGTTTTTTTTTATAAAAAAGACCTAAAGCTCGTTAATAAAATAAAAGATTTTTCTTGTTTAGGTTATTCAAATCGCTTTCCGGCTTACAAATTGTTCTTCCTTGATGATTTTCTCTGCTTCAAGCGATTTTAACTTAAAAACGAAATTTTAAAAAATAATATTAATATATCTATTTTTATTGCCAAAAAAAGAAAACATACAAAAACATACCACAAAAATTTACAAATCTACACATGTTAGAGAAAAAAAGCAACCAATTTTGCATAAATATAGCCGAAAACGGCAACGCTGGCCATATTGCACGACTGGCTTTAAAATAAGAATACCATAATAATTAAAATAAGAATAATAATTTCCTTAATACCTCATGCTTAGCTTGACTGCTTAAATGTTTAGAAAATTCCTTCTAATTTGAAATGTTTTAATTAACACTTCAAAATAAGCTTTTGCTGCTTCACCTTCGTCTTGGGCCACTCATTTCACTGACTATTTGTTGTCAGATCTTTCGCTGTTAGTCAAATATTGACTCGTTTTTACTCTTAATTAAACACAATTTTTCTACTTCACACTATTCAACGAGAATTACAGATATTTTTTGTTGCTTTCTTGCAAACAATTTTAAATTCAATATTTACCACAACTTTATGGTCGAATGAAATTGAAGAACTAAACAATCAACCACAAATCAATAGTTACACGAGCGCTAAAAATCAACGTGAAAAGAGTTGGCGTTGGATGGACGGATGATGATGATGATGAGTGTGAGTAAATAAAAAAAGTTAAATCAACAAAATAAAATAAATACAATACAATTGCATAATTAAAAGATGCTAATATGATTACAGGTGCGAGTAGTTAAAGATAAAGAAGAGCTGAATAAACATTTAATGGATTGTGTGCAGCATGAATAATTGTTTTGCTATTGAATTACCTTCGAAATGTTAAAATATCGTTGAAGCGTAGAATTAACCCAGCGAAAAAGTTTAATAAATAGTTGTTCTCAAAGTTTTTAACTTGGCTTAAGAACCAATGAAATGTCGGCCTATGAATAGTTAAAGTCACAATTAGCAAAAGTTAATTATTCAAAAAAGTTTATTATAAAATGTTTTTTTGGCCACAAAATTAATAAATTAATAAATTATTAATTATTAATTAATTATTAATTAATAAATTAATAAATTTCAATATTAAGAAAACTTTTTTTGTTGCAATAATAATAAAATTTCTTTTAATTATAATTAGTTAATTAGTTAATAACCATAGGAAATGAATTTTATATCTCTGGAAAGAGGGTGCAAACATCATTAAAAATACTAAAAGTAATATAAGCAATTTTTGCCAAATTAGGAATAATTTAACAATGGCGATAAATCTAATAGTGATTTTTGGAAAAAACTTATTTTTAATATAAAAAAATCTATTCGCAAGTCAATTATTTATTTTTCCATTAAATCTTTCAAATCACGTTTTCCTCCATTTGTTGCCGATTTTTATCACGCATGTGTAAAAAAATATTGATTTCTAATTTTATGCCACCATAAATTATGATGTTTTTTCTCCAAATTTTTTTTTTTGCTTCCAATAAGCAATTTTCTAGATAAATCTGGAAATAAATCAGAAATTAAATGTTTTACCAAAGAAAAAGTAAACGAATAAATTTTCAACACAACAACACAGATGTCAAACGCAAATGTCCGAATGTGTCTGAAATAAAAAAAAAAAAAAAAAAAAAAAAAAAATTAATTATTTATTATCATAATAAAAAGCAAATATTTTTTTTATAAACAAACATGTGGCATCACCACAGAAACTTAAGTCTTCCTTAAGAAGATGTGGTGGCAGGCTCCAGGCTGCAGGCGGCATCATCTACTTCATCATCATCTGCACAAACATGAAAACATTCAATTATTCATGGATTTCCATGCCAAGTTTTATTAAAAAAAAACTGAATGTTTCACCAACCAGTAGCTGCAAAATATTTAAAATAATAAACAATTGTTTTTGATCTGTAATTTTTTGTTTTATTAAAATGTACATTCGATTCGCTAAAATACTCATACAAAAGATTGTCTTGATAATTTGCGCGGATGGCTCGTTTGAGTTTAAATGCAACATTTCACTGTTTTGTTTGCAGTTGCAATTCATTTATGTTTTTATTTAATTTTTTTCTTAGACGCAAGTGTTATTGGCCTCTCTGAGTTAAATTTAAAATATTTGGTATTGCGATAATTATTATTATTATTATTTCAAATTATTAAAGAGTTTTACAATAAACGTCTATTTACACGCATCAGTTTACAGTTTTCGTTCCATGTTCCATGAAATAACCTGCTTGCAAATGCTTTTCCTGTCACTTTCTGCATGCTGAAAGCTCAAAACAAATGTCTACAGACACTACTCCATCTATCCGCCTTCCCATAAACTATCTTTCTAGCTGCAGCACAACTCACCCCCTTAGTATTGGTCCATTAACAAAATATAATAGTAATAATAATTTGATGTCATTCTGTTGCAAGTTGTTTTTGATATGGAGGAAAAATTCATCAAACAAACTGACATGCTAAAATAGTTAGAAAAATGTATTGTTTGTTGTTGGCTTAGCTGCCTCATAAACCAATAACAAAAAATAATTTTTTAAATAAATAATTTGGAGAATAATGAACCCATTGATTTTTAGTCTTTCGGCCCTCAATCTGGAGAATAACTTTTTCCTTGGCCAAATGAGGTCGTTTTTTTAATCTTCAATAAAATGGCATTATATTCATCATTGATTGTTTGACCCTTTGGAAGGTAGTCAATGTGGGTTATATTGCTTGCATCCTAAAAAACGGTCGCCATGACTTATTGGCTGAATAAACCCACAACGGGTTTCGTTGGTACCGATTCACCCCGAGAAACCCATTGCTTTCAAGCTGGTTGGTCTCTACTAGTGTGTTGTGGTGGATCCACGTCTCGTCCACTATTAAGAAACGACGCATAAAAACTTTAAACACTCCTGCGTAGTTGTCACACGAATGCTTTTGTGGTCAATTGTGAGTGAATGCGGCAGCCATCTAGCGGAATGGTTTCTCATACCCAAGTAATCATTGAAACCACTGAGCCATGTGATATGCCTATGGCATCTCTGAGCGGCCAACACCATATCGTGATTTTTGTCAATTGTTTCGTGTATAGACATCTCAACTAGTCATCCAGAACGTGCGGTATCATCCGTGCTTGCACAGCTACAGCGAAACCACTTTTTTTGTTTTGGCTTGAGTGATAGTTTTTTTCCGAAAAATAATGCTTAATGAACAGTGTGGGCCTTTCAGTTAAGAGACGAGAATTTCAAACAGTTACAGAATGCCATGTGGATTTTCAATATGATTTGCCCAAATTTTAAATTCGTTTTAAGAACTACACAATCACGGGACAAACGTTGATCCACACACATATGTGGAACTTATACACAACCATATGTGATGTCCATCCCTGATTCATCTCCGTAACCTCTGTGCCTTAAATGTAAACACTTTACTTTTTCAAATATTGCTTTTACATACGAAATTTTTTTGTTTTTGTTTGTGAAACTATAGATTTTCCATTATTTTTAAAATTATTTTTTAAACAACAAAATGTCATTTGCAAGAGAACGGCAACAGAAGGGATTGTGTTAATGTTTCTGCTTTCAATTGTTTGTCGATCATTACAATTGTACTAAATTTATGATATATTGTAATTCATATCTAATAGATGTAAAAAAACTTGCTGAAATGTAAAACTGTGCTGCAATTGTAATAAAAAAAAATAAGCACAAATTAGAACTAATCATATGAGAGCAAGACAAATGGCACCTTAAAGCAGAAACTATCAGCCTCTGTATTCAATCCGCAAAATACAAAAATAAGAAAATAATAAATTACGCTTTAAGAAGAAACGAACAAGAATAGGAACTACTTGACTCGAAATACAGCGAATTTCAAGACAAATTGATTTCAGATACAACAGAGACTGATAGACAAACCCCTTGAGGTTCTAGTTCTCTACACTTCCACCAAATACAATAGGAAATAAAAATAAAAAAACATCGCTTTCGTATCTATCATGCAATAAATTTTTTTACAATCACTTGTTTGACAAACCAAATTTGGTGGACAGCCGGACCGAGTTGATTGTAACGCTTGTGGCCGTCCGACTGTAAAAATAGTAGTAGAAATGGAAGCATTTTGTTGTGAGTAGTTTAAAATCATTAAAGTTTCTTGCTGTTGGGGAACAATTTTTACGGCAGATGTTGTGTTTACAAGCGCTTGCTTTTTTTGTGTTGAAATGTGCATCTTTTATTGGTGGCATGCAAATTGTTGTTGTCAACTGGACGCACGCAATATTAATATAAAAAAATTTGATTAGATAAAACTGAGGAGGTATAAGAAGAGTAGAACTTTAGGCATTTAAGGAAGGAAAAATATTCTACAGGCAAAAAGAGAATTATTTTCTCTAAACAGTTTTACTCAGGGGGGTGTCGTCCATGACGCCAGTTTGCTTTTCAATCAAGTGATTGGTAATCAATTAAACCTAAAACATACAACACGGCATCTTAATTGTAACGTATTAATTTGTGTTGTACATTTGCATGGAAAAGGTCGTAAGGAACAATAAAATTTTTTTTCCAAATACTCTTCTTTGCATCAGGCTCGATTTCTTTAAATTTTTCCACCATTTGCATGTAACATTTATTTGTTAATTCTCATTTGGAATTATTATGCCATTTATTTGTCCCAAATATTGCATCGACCCAAGAAATGTTTTTTCTTTTGCATTTATATTTGAGATTATCTACTTGCCCACTCCTGCTTAACTGAGCTAAATTTACAATGCACCATGTAAGCACGACTGCGCAAACATATCATTTTGATAATATGCAAACAAAGACACAAACACACCACTGATGCAATTTGCTTGTACAATCACTTGATTCAACAAGGAAACTGCCCTATTGGTTGACGGGACGCCTTAATTTTTAAGAGCATCTTACAAATACATTTAAAACATCTCAAGTGAGAAAATTAAAATTAAATAAAACTGAAAACATAAAATAAAATAAATAAATATTTAATATTGAAATTATATTGAAAATTTAGCATAAATTGTTTATTATGCTGTTCGTATAAATGCATTCATCATAATCATCATAGTAGGTTTAGAATGCATTTATATTTTATAATAATATCGAACGAGAATTCTCGTATTGTATTTGATTTGTTTGGCATAAACATACTCGTATAAGGTTAAATGTTTTCTAACTGCTTAAAGTTTCCTGACGTTTCAGTTTAGCGACTCAATCGTCATATGAACAGTTAAAATTAATTAAACAACCAAACAAATTTCTCGATAAAAGAAAAATTTTTAAAATGTGTCTTTTACCAAAGAAGTGCACGGTTAAAAAAGTGAAAAATAAGTACAAGAAAAGAAAAAGTTATAATAAATAAAAAAAATTTATTTTGGATCAGAAATAACAACAAAATAATTTTAATAAAAAGAAATTATTTAAACTTAACCCTTTCATGCCCACTGTTGCCTATAGGCAACATTGTACTTATCGGCTTCTAAGTCCCGTTATTTTAATTTTAGCAACCTGCGGTTTTTTGAATTGTGTAGCCTTATGTGTTGTAAAAGATTATAGCGATTTGTTTTATTGTAAGCTGTGCACGTGTTCATTCAGTAGACGTTCTCCGTATAGTGAAATTGTCAAGATCGTTTCGCGAAAAAAGTGTTTTTAAAAAAGGTGTTTAAAATCATTGAAATAACTGTTTCATTGTAAAACCAAGTGAACATTATAAATAAATAAAGCTAAGAGAGTTATTTAAAAAAAAATAAATCATGAAAAAAGTGTTTAGTTTGTTTATAATAATTTTCTAAAAGTGCTGTTGCCTATAGGCAACATTGGTCAATTGTGGTAATTTCCGAACAATATACATTTATTTATATATATTCATATTTAGATACGTCCAAAAGGTCTTACACAGACAGAAATTTAAAAAATTGTTCATTTTGACTGGGATGATTCTGCGGATGAGGAAAATGAAGAAGAAGAGCAGGAAACAACATCAACTTTTGAAAACATCATCGAAGAAACATTGGAAAATGTGATTGATAAGGGCGAAATTATGGAAGTTGGTCTGATTGAGCAACTAATTAGCAAAGAAAATGACGGAAAAGAAATTGAAATGAAGAGGTTGTACAGGAAGTGACGGAAAAAATTGATTTGAAAAGTTTGAGGTGGAGGAGTGTAGAGGTAATGTACTACCAGTTTGAAAAGCGAAGTGCGCAGCAATGAGGTAAAACAACCAATCGAATTATTCACCTAGTTCAAAAGGGGCAACCTGGCTGTGATAAGTTATATAAAGTTAATTAATTATATGTACACATATGTACACATAGATTTCGATATAATTCAGAATATATTTTTCATTAGGTCAACACAGTTTGAAACAATATCTGCCAAATAAGCCCCACAAGTGGGGCTTCAAAATGTTCTCTAGGGCTGGTGTTCTGGCATTATTTATGATTTTACCCTCTACATTGGAGAAGAATTGATTGATTGTTTGTCTTTTGGTTTGGAAATATCATCAGACATTGTTTTATATTTAGCATCCAATATTCCAAGGAAAAGAGGTCGCCCATTATCAATCCTTTCAACGATAGAGTCAAGCCCATCATCACCGGGTTTTTTACCATCGGTTTCATCATCACCAACTCTTTCGACGGCCTCTGAATCGAGCTCTTATAAAAGAGCGTATACTTCAGAACCTGCAAAATACATACGATTTGACAAATCTTGGGTAGAATGGGGAGCAAAAGGCAGATGCAGGCTATGCCACACTGGTTATCCGCGCTCCAAATGTAGCAAATGCAATGTTTATTTGTGCTGCAATCCAAAAAAAATTGTTTTGTGTCTTATCATACTTAAGTTTCAATAAAAATGCATTAAAAAAATAAAAAACATTTTTTTTTAAATTTACCACCACTGCCCAATGTTGCCTATAGGCAACATCCTGTAACTAACGAACCAGGACACCAAGGACTTTGAAATTTTTATCAGTTCATATCTGAGTCAAGACTAACACATATCTGTCCTCAAAAAATTTTTAGCTCTGCACATTTTAATTCGGGCATGAGAGGGTTAATTAATTAATGTGCACAATATACAGTGGAGTTCAGTTATAACGGATTTATTTTTTACAAATATTTCAGGCAAATTATTGCGAACTTGGGGTTAAAGTGAATTTTCGTCTTATAGCGAACCTTTCTTAAATGATCAAATACTAAAATGCTTGTGTGCAAAATCGCAAAATTTGTTCACAAATTTTCTAGACGGTTAAATATGGTATCTATTTGCCAGTATTTGACAAAGTGATATAAAATACATGACGTATATTTTATCCTTATTAGTATTTTTTAATAAGAATAAAATGATCTATTTCATTGAATGTTGCTTACTTTGATATATTGCAAAAAATAATAACGAACTTTATTTATAATGAGTTAAATTTAGTTCGCAATGATCGAACTTCACTGTATATGTACACATACTCATGTATCTCCTATGCATATACTTAAGTTCGTTACATCATTCATTTTTATTTGCTCCCTTATTAGTTTTAATTTTTATTTCATATTACTTTAATAATTTTTTTTCTTATACAAGGTGGCGCAAAAGTATTATCATATTTTGAAGTGGCGCCAAATGTCACTGTTCTTTGACGTTGATGATGTAGATATATAGAAAATTAGTTGTCAAGAAGGCATGGAGCGGTACACACCACAAGAACGAGGAATTATTGTTACTCCCTATTTGACAAATGTTCAGTGTAATGACCATCGGACAAGGTTAACTTACTGCATTATTTTGTTCAATTTGGCGCAAAAAGAAGATGATTTTGTATCGAAAATCAAAATGAGCGACGGAACCCATTTCCACTTAACTGTTTATGTTAACAAACAAAGTTGCATTTCTGGGGCATGGAGAATCCACATGGAATGCATGAAGTGCCATTGCATCACCTCGAGTGCGGCATTTACAGTGAAAAAGTGATTGGTTCTTATTAGCACTACTGTAATCGTAAATGGTGACCGTTACAGGCCAGTGCTAAACGAATCTAATTTGCCGCAAGTTGCTGCATTGGGTCTCGATCGGCGATGGTGACTTTGAGACCAAATTTCAAGTCGTGATTTCAACTGGCTATCCTTATCGCCAGATCTAGCATCAACAGACTTCTTTCTTTGAGGCTTGTTAAAGTCTTGCGTTTAATTGTTTAATCTCATTTACATACTTTTCATAAATTTCCAACTCTTTATACATTCGTATACAAATAGAAATGCATTTTTTGTCTTAATGATATAAAAAAAATAAAATAAAAAATAAAATGTATTCAAGCGATACAAATGTTGGGTGCCCTCTTTTACGGAAGGAGAGCTTTTATGGTGTTGTTTTTTCTGACAAAAACATCACTTATGTATATCATATATATAATATTTTGAACATGTTTCTCAGCTAGCTTTGTGTTCTTTCTGCATCAAAGTCACTGCATATTCATGACTTCTTAGGAAATTATTTTTTAACTCTGTTCTTCCCATAACTTTTACTCTCAAAGCTTCTCTATATATATCAACTTAGTGTCGTTACCATCTTACATGCTAATTTGGATGAGGTGGTGAAACTGTTGACTATTAAGCATGCTCAAATCCAAATCAATAAAAATATCAGTAAAATATAATTATTATGTACACTAAAATTAAATGTGTAAAATGTTTAATTTCCATATACAGTACAATGTAATATATTCTGAAATCATTTGAAGTACATCCAATAAATCGTTTTTTCATAACATCCCAAGAATGACTTCAGATCCAATGAACAGAATCAAAGAAAATTAAACATCTACTTCCTGATCACAAGTTGTGGAATCTAGTGACTTCTTTGGAAATTCTTTCTTTATGGCTTCAGATCCAATGAGCAGGATCGAACAAAAGAGAAAATTTTTGCAAAAAATACGAATTTCCACTACTTTCGTTGTAAATTTTAGTGACTTCTTCAGAAATTTTTATTATTATTTTTTTACTGTGAATCAACAAACACTTGTGATTAATTCAAAAAAAATTTTGTTACATTTCTAAACACATCACAACTACAAAAAGTCATTGATCTATGCTGAAAAATAATATAAATTTTTTTCTACAAACTCGTACAAAAATATGAAAAATCTTTTGTAAATTTCATTTGCACTTTAGTTTTAAAAATAAAATGAAATATTCTTTCTCAAATGCCAGAAATGTATACAATGTAATATTTCCTTCAACACTCTTCAATTAATTAAATAGAAAATGCACGTTAAAAGTGCAGTTGCTCTATAGAAAGTAAAAAAAACTGATCATTTCAATTAGAAAAAAATAATAATAAAAATAAATAAAAAGCCCCAATTCTGCCCGACGATGGCACTGGTGGTTGTAAACACAAGCATGTTGCTGTATACGTACAGCAGCGACTTTGCAACGCTCTCTCTCAGTATGATATCTCTATTATAAAGTTTTGGATTTGTGAAAGAAACTTTAACAGAAGTTTTAATGTGCTTTTAATAAACCCATTGGGGCCTCTACGTTGTAAAACAAATTAAATAAAAAACAATATAAATTAATTAATAAGTGGGAGATACTACTCGTAGTTCTCAAATTTTTGTTATCTATTTTTATAATATAAATATCATTTCATCAATATCGTTTGATCATTTCATTACATTTAGAAAATCTGAGGTGGCCACAATGAATAATCTTCCAATCACCATCAATATTTCAAACTCCGTTTAAATTCGTGGAAAAGCAAAATCGTTTAATGTTCAAGCCAAACGAGTACTTTTTAGTTTAGAGTTGGAAAAAGTAAAACTTATTTTATTTCTCATAAAATATTGAATGTCTTGCAGCCAAACAGTGAATATTAAAACTGTTAGAGTCAATTAATGCACGAATTCGAATTGAAGAAAATCTGAAAAACTAAAACTACAAGTTAATATAAATTGAAATAATACAAACAGATTTGAAAAAAAAAAAATAACAATTGTAAGTTGTTGTTTTCTTCTCTTGAATTTGAATTTAAATGAAATGATATTTTTATTATTAATTTATTGCTGCCGTTGTCATGGTTGTTAGTTAAACTTGTAGTTACTTAAGTTGTAAGTTGCAAGTTGAAATTTAAACAACCACTGAATATTGATTTTTTCTATTTGTTTTTTCTTTTCTTCTTCTTCTTCATCTTGTTTAGTTGTCTGTGCGATCGAACGATTGTTTGATCGTGTGCAGTTGATTGTATTGGTTTGATTGTTGTATGACTTGAAGAATTAAACAAAAGTAATCGACAACATCAACAACATTTGCAATTCTCCTTTGGAAATTTAAATAATAAATGAATTTAGAAGAAAAAAAGAAGATATGAGTATAAGAAAAAAAACAATCATGTCCATTTTCATTCATTTATTGTTTATTGTTGACAAAAATCGCCAGCGCAATTGAAAGCAATTCATGCAACAGGTTGTTATTCTATTTACATGTTTGTACTTCAAAGGCAGAAGTATAAAGTAGATATTTCTTTACAAAATTAAAAACATTTTTATTTATCTGATTATTTTTGAGTAAAAAAAAACCTGAACTCATTAGAGCATGTTTTCATCTTCTTAGAAAGTACAAGTTGAGAAAATTTCGGCTAAAAATTTTATTGACTTCCACAAAATTTGTTAAACTGTGTTACTGATTTTGAAAATATTATTAAAAAAAAGAGTATTGATTAAGATTATTTTTTTTATATTTAAGATATAACTATGGTGCATCACCTTCATAATTTGTGATAATTAAGCTTTAGAAATTAACGAAGGAACTGTACCCTGATTTGATTAACAAAGGTAAATTAAAAATTTTATAATCGAATGCCGTTAAAATAGAATTCATACCTTTAGACATCTGCGTCATCAAACTATAGTTCGTATATGTTTTCTTGGCATTTATGATAAATTTATTTGAATTATTATTATTGAATGGATATGTTGTTTTTATTTTTGCAATAACAACCACAATAACAATAACAATAATAATAAATTAATATTTAATATTAAACCAAAGTGTATGCACGACCAGCACGACTAGATATAATTTGCACGTGCTCCAATTTGTCCATATAGTGATTGGTTGGTTGGTGGCTTAAAATCTTGCATGTGAGTGTCGGTCCGTCCGTTCGTTTGTCTCTCAGTCTCATAAAAGAAACTTTGAATGCATTTTAAGTATAAAGCGGTTTATTAGCAGACAGAAACACAAATTGAATAATTAATTATAGACTCTAATGCTTTCTAATTGTTTGGGCACCCACAAAGAGCAGCATAAGAATTTTTGGTTTTATTTTCCTTTTTCAATAATTTTCATTTCTTTTCATTTTCAATAAAAATTATTCCAGACACAGTTTGTTTTTCCTATTTTTTCTGTTTTATTAAAATTGGAAAATAAATAGAAAGAAAAAACAACCAAAAGGAATTCATTCCTAGAATTGTTTATCAGCTATTCAATAACAAATTCGATTTTAATAAATTCTAAAATTTATTTTCAATTCTCATGGCAATCATTTCAAATGATTTTAATATTTCTGACGATTTTTTTTTATATATAATTTTCTGACAATGCATTTATTTATCAGACAAAACAATTCATTATGGATGGCAACAGAACTGTCGTTGGGTGGCTATTGGGCAACCAGAAATTTGTAGTTTCCCGTTTCAGTTGCCAATTATCACTGAATATTGTCAGTATAATTTTTATAGTCTGTATTATCATTTATGAATTTTTTTTTTTTTTGTAAAATGACATAAAATAGTCTAAAAATAAGTTTAGATCAGCAAAAATAATTTTATTTTTTCGAGTCACAAAGTCAGGAGCAAGTCCTGCAAAACGGTGCCTTCATCATAAGAGAAACGCAATGACTTCAAAAACAGGACAAGTCGCCCCAAACTAAAAATTAATAAATCGTAAAAATAGGAAAAACGGCATCAACAAATTTTGTTGTTAATTTTAATACACAGAAAGAAAAATCATTAATTTAAGCAATGAAACGGTTATATTAAATGTTCTACATTAAATTAATGGCATTTTTCTTTAATACAATGAACAATTTTATTATATTCAATGTAATCTTTCAATCTCTGCTCTCCATAAGTTTGCATAGTTCATTGAGTCAATGAAAATCATTTCATTGTATTCAATTTGTGAAAAATAAGTACATCAGAAAACTTGATTTCTTTTACTGATTTTCCATTTTTTTTTTTTTTTGAAATAAACAAAACTGCAATACGATCGATCATGAATGCAATGAAATGGGTCATTCTTCATTGATCCAAAAAAAGTTTTTTGAAGATTTTATTAAATAAAATGTAGTTGATGAATAAAATAGAACTAGTGTTTTTCACTAAATATTAGCCTAATCTGTCCTTAACTTTTTAAGCAAATCGTTAAGATGTGTGAATAATTATGTGCTCTAGTGTGTGCATGAATTTGTGTTGCAACAAATGATTAATAACATCACACAAGCAACTTTGTTTTGAAAATTAAATAAGAAAAATTGCATTTAAATGAAATTTTGAAAATGATTTATTTTGAACACTTAAGACAAGTGGCAGTTGGATTAAATTTTTTTATAATAATGGTGGAATACGAATATAAAATTCAAATAAAAGTGCTACAAGTCTTTCAGTTCTATAGAAAGAAAGAAAATTTGCAAGATGAACGTTTCGTGTCTGTGCAATTTATGATGAAGAATTTATTTCAAAATAAACCCGTGTGCATCAAAATGTTTTTTATTATTTTTTTTTTTCTTATGATATTAATTTTTTCTGTATTTTGTTTTTTGCGGAAGTAGATTTAAAAGTTGTTCGAAAATTGGAACAGTTTTTTATTTTATATGTGGGTATTTGGCGAGATTTAATTTAACAGAGCTCATTGGAACTGCTTTTTACAGATATTGGAATGCACTAAAGTTATCTTTCTAAAGTTTCCTTTCTTGGATCATTCCTTGAAATTTTTGATAAGGTGGGGCTATGAGACGTGTGCCGACGAATTTTTGTTTCGAAGGATGGCACCACAATCATATCTCAGTGTTCGTGAAGGGGGACTGCATCGTTAAAAGAGTTCCAGGCTATAACAAAAAGTGATCGTCAAAGGGTTTGAGGATTGGCGAAAGCGCTGGCATAAGTGTGTTACATCCAAGGGGGATTGCCTTGAAGGAGACTGTATAAATATTGATGAATGAACATATATTTTTAACACTTTTTTCATACAAACTTAAATCTGGTGTTATGGGATATTTTAGCACCAATTTTTAAATTCTATGTTTTGATCTATTTCTGGGGTTCAGCTTGACTTCAAAGCTTTTTTAAGAAACGGACATAAAGGACGCATACCTCGAAGTGTTAGAGGAATACAATGTTCCAAAAAAAAAAAATTGAAGCAAGACGTATAATTTTAATAAAATTTTACTCAGTTGTAGAGAAAATATTGCGTGTTCCGAAATGGAGATCTTTAAGGTCGCAAATTAGTTAATTTCGGTAGCAATTGTGTCTAAAATATGTTTATAATTGGTCCAATAGGGTCTTTAGAACTTTAGCAGTTGATAGCGGCCATATTGTTGAAGCCACATCTATCAAATCGGCTGTCGTTTATTTACCGTGGATTGACATAGCGCTCAACAACAAAATAGGTGTTCTAGTAGTTGGAATCTAAGCCCTAATTTTCATCAAAAAATCATCTTCAGCGATGAGGCGTATTTCGGGATGAATGTCTACGGCAACAAACTGAATTGCCGAGTTTGCAACGATGCCAATCCACATAAGATTCAAGAGCATCCAATGGATCTCGAAAATGTCGCCGTTACTACATTGGAATGTGCTGTAATGAAATCAGAGAAATTGCTTCCGAAACCCCCTCTTATTTGCAATCAATACTTTCTTCACTAAGGGCACATCGATCGATTTGTGGCCGATATACCACTGAATCTCATTAACGCATTACGGAGAAAATTAGATCTTTAGTTGAATTTCTCGTATTTAGAACACGTTTCCTGCAGATGTCTTTCCTGTCATGAAGAAGTTCAGTTCGAATGTTAACGAACACTACTCCCTACTACTGCATAAGAACAGGTCATCCCCTGTGTACTGGTCCAGCTTGGAAAAAAATCTCTACAACAGATCTCACTTTTTGAGGCAGACGACATAATAAAAGCGTTAAAAAATGAAAAAAAAAAAAATAATAAAAACCTGGATTTATTCTATGAATTTTCGTCACGCTATTTTTTACATGAAACTTTATCCATTTGCCAATTTAAGGTAGAGTAAAACAGTTGGAATAAGGAATGTTCCAAGAAACCGTATTAAATTTTATATCATGCCAGTTTGTTTTAATACCTTCCTATCAGCGAAAAAAGAAGTGACATGCAACAAATGAAAAAATGCACGTGCAAATCCAGGCTTATTGACTTTTACTTGTCAATATAATAATAATAATCCCTTGAAAAATTTTGTGCGTAATAATACTCATCGAGAAATTTTAGTCCATTGACGTTATTGATTATTTCATCTTATTACTTGTTACAAAAAAAGTAGAACTGTTAATAAATTATAATTTTCCAAACGTTGAACTTACCAGAATAAGCGAAAACAAAGTTGTGCTCTTCCTTATAAAAGTCTGTCTGACAGTTAATTTTTATTATATAATTTTTTTTTCTAATTTGTTCAGTAATAATTTTGTAAGAAATAATTCTTTACAATTGAAATAACAAGCCCATTTATCTAAAATAGCAACACATGGTTGCAACTTTGTGTGTGCTGTGTTAGTGTACGCGCTGCAAGCAGCAGGTAATCGTACTTGTGCAACGATTTCTATCTTTTCCAAGATATTTTTCGTTTTATCCCTAGAAGAATCTAATCTGTTAATAGGTTTTCACATGAACGTCTTCGAGCATGAAGCAAAAACCACATGCCCAATAGAGAGTCTTGCATTTTTTTAAATGAATTTAGTTATTTCCGGTTCTAATCAAATTGCCACTGCTGTTGTTGCATTGATGATACATACTTTCATATATTTGTTATTTCTCTTAGTTTTATGAAAATATTTTATCCTTCTGGGGCTTTTGAAAAATTAATGCACAACAATTATTTAGTTATGTTCAGGTGTGAAACTTGTATTCATGACGCAGTGCGGAAATTATTAAAAATAATAATTCAGCATCATTATGAGTTGTCAAAATCTCGTGCCTGTTTGCTTGTCGGTCTGTCCGGGTGCCACAAATTGAAAAGAAATGGTGAGTTGAAATTTTTGATTTGCAGTATTAAAGCGAAAGTTTTGGTTTTTTATAAAAATGTCGTCTGGCTTAAATTGTGCGAAAAGAAATTTATAAATAAAATGTGCTTCTTTAATTTACACATACAGGGCTGTGTGTTTAAGGGACATTCTGAAAATTAGCAATAAAATGGTGAAGAACTGCTCTCACTCCACCATTATGTCGTCCTGAAACATGACGAGTTTTCGAAATAAAAGGAACAGAGAGCCTCGAAATATTAATTGGGTTGAAAACAGTTCGATTGTTTTTGAAACGTTGAACTCATTTTGAGTAAATTCCATTTATGATTGTATCGACCTATTTTTTCTTCCTGAAGAAGACGCCCAAAGAGGCGTCGAAATATTGAATCATAATAAAAATAATTTTTGTAAAAAAGACCTAAAGCTCGTTTTTAAAAAATAGAGTTTTTAAAAAATGTTTTGTTTGTTGTGGCTTTAGATGCTTATTTGGCAACATTTAAAAAAGAAAACATATATTTATCAAATTTCTTATTGGAAATATTCTCCAAAATAACTGTTTAACATTTTATTGTTTGTTGTTGGCTTAGCTGAGTATATGCTTGCATTTCATTGGCTGAAGAGTACTGAAGATTTGGTTGCGCCAATGAAATGCAAGCATATACTCAGTTAAGCCAACAACAAACAATAAAATGTTAAAACAAAATATTTTTAAGTGCAACCTCTCGGAGCATTTCCGGGTACTTACGTGTAATAAGTTTTTTGACTTGGCAATTATATTCAAATTTAAAAAGATAAATTTTTTTTTCAATAAATCCGTGAGTTTTTTTTATAGTGAGACAGGTTTTTATAGAAAAAATCATTTTATTTTTCAACATACTGGAGTCTACTATACACTTTTTCCAATGTTTCTTAAATTTTTTACCGCTTCCAAAAAATAAAATTTGTTAAGGCCATCAAAATATGTATTTGTTCGTGAAGAGATTTCATCGCTTTTAGCCAAATCTCTTTCCGCCGAGCCATGCCTTCAGGTTTTGAAACCAAAAATAGTCACTGGGAGACAAAATAGGGCGGATGAAAAAGCAATTTGTAGAATATTTAATAAAATTTTGCCATGGAAGCTGCACATGTGTGAGTCCTTGCATTATCCTGGTGGGAAAGGACTTTTTTTCTTGGCGAAATGATTTCGTTTTTTTTTTTCAAATCTTCATTAAATCAACCCAATAAGTTGGCTTAGTATTCGCCATTGATGTCTTTATTCTTTTGAATGTAGTCAAATGCGGCACCCATCTTGCGGAAAGCTCTCATACCCGAGTGATCATTCAAAACTAAGTCATGTGATATACCTGTGGTTTCTACAATCTCTCTTACTTTCAATCTGCAATCGTCCAACACTATATCGAGAATTTTTAAAATTATTCGAGTGTAGAGATTTCACCCGGCCTCAAAGAAATTCAGTAAACCACCTTTTTACCATTGAAATTAATGGTGCAGAGGTCCTATAGTATTTATCAAGCTTAGACTAGAGTGGAGTGATGGCTACTTTCTATATACTCGTATATTATATTACTGACTACTGATCCAACGAACAGCATACAAAAACAAAGAGAATAGCTTGCAACGAGAAGCATGTATTAAAATCATTGGAAAAGATCCGAATTTTCACTACTTCGGAATCATAAGTTGCGGATCTTATTGAGTTCGTTAGAAGTCCTTTTTCTACTGGGTACAATGTGATTTTATGTTTCGAACATATGAACATATTAGTTTTTGAACCAAAATGATTTATGTGCATAATTATTTGTTGTACTCATATGTTTTTAAACTATTTCCATTTTTCTAAAATTTCGCTGGTTATGCATCCAGCTCATACGGAGACCTTGAATCAATACTTTGGAGAACTTAAAGAGTTCTAAGCTATTACAAATTCCCTCCAAAATAATTAAGATTATTCTCAAATAAGGTACAAACATTTTTCAAAGCATTTTATTTGAAACTACAGCTCCTAACATTTTTTCGAATTTATCCAATATTTATCCAAAACAATTTATTATGTATAAAATGATATAAAATACGCTTGGCTGCATTTGATTTCAGTTTAAAATTATACTCCTCTTAAAAATACAGTGTAATAATTATGTGTTTAAGCAAAATTGCATACAAATGTGTATACATGTACATACATACATTAGTATGTGTATGTAGTGTATGTTCATAAATATTTCTAAAAACTTTCAAGATAAGTTTGACCTACTTGCATTTAAAATTGCGATATTTAGTACTTTTCCCGTGGAAAAAAGTCAAGTGGCGCCAAACTTATTTTTAATATTTGTTATATGAAAAAATTTGTTGTGGTTTATTAATATTTTCTAAGTATTATTTACGTATTTACATTTTTATCACTAATTTGTTGTTGTTGTTGTAATTTTAGGTGATTTTCATACTCTGGCTGTCATTGCAAATATAGACGAAACAATGATTGTTACTGAAAAATTTGAAAACGGTAAGTTTTGTATTAATTTAGTCTTGAAAGTAGCATTAAAGATTGGCGGCAATGATGATAATACATGCAACATGTTGCAATGACATATGTTATAATAATACAGATGGTATTTTTTCTCTTTTTATATAAATGTGTATATATGTATGCCAATATATATATACTTATATATATATATATATATATATATATATATATATATATATATATATATATATATATATATATATATATATTCTTGTGTATATACATATATTTGTATGTATGAATGCTTGTATATTCGGGTGGGTCATGGATGCAAAAAATAATAATAATAATAGCAAAATCGTAAGAAAGTGATTAATTCTGCCAAAAATTCTAAGCAATTTAGAACTTAATTCATGAGTCTAAAAAAGATTTCGATCCTGCGGAAACTCCTAAATATGTACATATGTTATAAATAGTGCCTCATTACAATGTTTGTGTAAAATTTTAATGAACCAGGATAATTATTATGGACTTAATAAGAAGTCTTCATTGCCCTTCCTTATAGAAAAAATGGAAATATTTTCATTTTAACTAAACTGCTAAGCTGATAACATTAGAAATCAGCTTAATAATGCATAATACTGAAAGCCATGAACTAAAAAATTTAAAGAAATTTTAAAATGTGTATATACATACATATGTAGTTATTCGAACCCAGAAATTAACATAATTCAGACATGTTTAAAATAAAACACGCGTTAAATCCTGTGTTTTTTCTAAGTCGAGATATTTTCCTTCGACTTTCTTTCAACATCGTTATTCGGAATAACATCTTACTTTAGCTTTAAAGTTCGAACTGTTTTCAACCCAATTAATAACGCAAACAAAAGTCTGTTAAGAAATAATAGTCATAATTTATAGTTTATGACGTATAAAATCGATTACAATTTCATTCGTGGAGTCAAATATGTAGAAAAAAATTTATTATTTTAAAGCAAAATAAATTATTTTCCAAAATTATGAATTTCTATCATGACAACCAAGAATAACGTGCCCTTACCACGAAAAATGCTCAAGTATTATCATTATTGATTTAAGCTTTCGCAATCGAGAATTTTTGGCGGTTAAATAATGATATACCTTCTCCTCTGAAATGAGAACAATAAAGTGTTATGAATAGCTTTTACAGGGATAATATTTTAAAATTATGTTAAAGTAATTTTAAAATATATCAAACAACTGCTTTATTGACATTTATACCAATGTTCTCTTGTGATTTATTTTCACCACACATGTGTGCTCAAGAGTAGTGTTATTATTTTTTTATATATCAAATGAAACAAACAACAAGGTGACCTTCATTTTCATATATAGTTTTGACCACACTTTTCTCCTCTCGCTCTCATTATATTAAAAAAAATTCAACAACATGAAATTAGCAGCAACTCACCCTCCTCTTTGTAAGTAAAAATACATACATACACTTATAAAAATAATCACATGCGAGAAATAAAAAATATCAACAAAATATAGAATTGATTTTAATTGCATGCAATTGTTTGTTGAAATAACTAAAATGTATGTATAACAAAAGCAATAAGTGTGTTTGTGTGCTTTGCAATAACAAATCATAGAATTTAATACCATATACTGCAATTAATGTAAATTATGTAATTAATGTCATTTGTTTTACACTACATTTAAGTTGCCTTATTTAGAAAATAAGAAACAAAAAATTGGTTTGAATTCGTCAGTTATGTCAGAAATAATGATATGACTTTTCAAATATGACAAGTTGTTAAAATTGAATTTCTAAGCAGTGACAATTGCATACTTTTTCAACCATTAATTTTCTTGATTCATAACTATGCATATCAATCATTTGTCTTTTTTAACGAATTAATGGATATTTTGATCTGATTTTTAGTTACAATCTTGAAACCGAACTTGTTTTGAAATTTGAAAAATAACACGGTATAAATATATATATACAGTAGAATCTTAAAAAAGTTAACCAAAATGTCCCAAGGGGTATTAACTTTTTCGAACTTTTAACTTTTCTAAGCGGTTTTTTTAGTCGAAAAAAGGAACAAATAAAGTATGTATGTAATATGTAAACAATTTTTTTTTATATACCAAATGTTACATTTGTATTAAAAGACTTACATATATAATAGTTTTCATTATTACAGAAACTTAGTTTAGTTTGTACTGCGTATTCAATTTCACAGTCCCGCTGTTTTTTTTTTTTTTTTTTTGTTCGCATAAAAATAAGTAGTTTATAGAGGTTTAAAGAAGCAGTCAAGGCTTGTTTGTTTCTTTTCTTTTATATAATAGCTCCTGATCAGGGCTGCCAGAAAAATTTGTGGAAAAATCGTCAATTTGAGGAGAAAAAATAAAAAAATCGTCTTTTTCGTGTTTGAAAATCGTCAAAAAAATCGGGCTACTTGCAAAAATGTAATTTTTAAACACTTTATTATTATTATTAAAAAACAATAGGGCAAAAAAAATAAATCAATCATACTTATTGCCTTTTTCTGATTTAAGAATGTTTTCTTTCGTTCACATAATAACATTGAAATCAAAACTCAAAATTTTGTTCTTGTTTTAAATGTATGTAACTGTACGAATGAACGAAAACGATGTCTGCAAAAGGCTATTAAATATTTTTATACGCTTTTATTTTTATTAAAAAACAATAAAAAAACTTAACAATTCAATCCTACATATCCACAAATATTTAATTGTATCGTATAGATACAAACATATGTATGTACAAAAATAAAAATTTATGATGAACTTAAAAGCATTACAATTAAATATCTGAACTTAACATTTTTATTAAGTCAGGTTTAATTACAATTTTATAACAATTTGAATTATTTATTTTAAATAGTCTTTGGAAGGTATCCTTCTTCAACCGAGTAATTTTCACATACACACATACATTTATGTAGGTATACCCGCAAAACAAAAACGATCGTGAACTTTTTCGCCTTGCCTTTTTTCTTTACTTTTGTATGGTTGATCTTTTTTTGAAACAATATGGTAGTAAATGCGCACAACATACCAAATGATAAACACTTTATTAACATAAAGAAATGCCTTAAAGCTACCATTGTTCAAAAGACTAAAATCGTCATATTTTTTCAAAAAATCGTCAAATCGTCAATTATCCAGTTTTGAAAGCAAAATTGTCAAAATGACGATAAATCGTCAAATCTGGCAGCCGTGCTTCTGATCATTTTCGTACGCATATTGATTAGGTCTGACACATCATTTGCATCATTGTTGCTCTCAAACCATTTTATAACGCTATTGATGCTTTCAACTGCTTTCGAGAAACTTACTATAGATGTATGTATGTATATATGTATGTACGTACACGCTCTAAAAAGTTAACCGAAAAGTTAACTTTTTAGAGCTGCACGTGGATTATGAAAAACTGTTAACTTATCCGCGTGTTTAACTTTTACGAGAGTTAACTTTTCTAAGATTCTACTGTATATGTATATATATATATATATATATATATATATATATATATATATATATATATATATATATATATATATATATATATATGTGTGTGTGTGTGTGTGTGTGTATATGTATATATATATATATATATATATATATATATATATATATATATATATATATATATATATATATATATATATATATATATATATATATATTTTTTTTTTTTTAACTATATTATTTAAATTGAAATCTATTGGCCTAACTCGAGACCAATATGGGTCGCAAAGCATTTGAATTACTTGCAAAAAATTACTTATTTTTAACATCTTGCTATGATGAGAAGCTTATGATAAAATCATTGGAAAATATCACCATTTCTGCTAGTTCTGGATCACAGGATGTGGATCTTGTTGACTTCTGTGGAAGTTCTTTTTCTTACTGGGATATGACATCGCACAATGCAGCAAGATCAATATACTTTCAAAATCTATGAATACCGGCATACATAAATGAGGATATTTAAAAAAATGAAATAAAAATCTTTCTAATACCGCACACACAGCTTGTTTCTACGAAAAAAAAACCCATATTGAAATTAGTACAATGGAACAAAAATTTTATTTGAAAAGTAATAGTTTTAAAAAAATTGAATTCTATGCCTGCCATCTTTAGACTCTATTGCTTCTATTCTAGACACATTCAAGTTGATTGTTAAATTTTCCTTGCAGCTCATTATTTGAAAATGTAACAAATGACAATTGTAGAGAAATTGCCAGTAGAAATAGACTCAAAACTCTTTTAAATAAAAAAAAAACATATTTAAAAAACCAATATCAATAAAACAAAGAAACATTTTGAATTGGTAACATCAAAAAAGATCAAACAACAGCAACAATAAATTTTTTTTTCTATATCAAACTGTCAAGATGATTTTGATTTAAATGAAACACAAAGACAAGTGACTTTTTGATTTTTATACGCAACAAAAAATATTTAAACCTTAAACAATTGGTTCATTTAAATCAGGTAAAGGAAAATGCATAAAATAAGAATAAAAAAAAGGAAAAAGGTCAAACATCTGTTGATCATTTAACATGTTTTCTAATTCAGAGAAGAATACACAAAATTAAAATGAAAAATGTTATGTAGTAGATGATGGGCTCGACATTTTTCAAACTGACTTGAGTGTTTTATATACAGGGTGGTGCAAAAGTAATGGCATAATTTGTAATGAGAAAAAAATAGCTCTGAAAACATCTATATATCGCTTTATATCTATATTTCTATATTATTACATCATAAACGTCAAAGCACAATGACATTTGGCTACATCTGTAAAAAAAGGTAGCCAATTAAAAACTGCTTTTACTTCTACGCCACCCTGTATATGTGCATGTACATATGTATGTTATATGGAAAACAAGCCTTGAACGAATTTGAAAAACGTGTAATAATTTTTCCTTTACATATTGAAGATGTACATGTATTAAGAAAAATGTTATGTTTCAAATTTATTACCCATTTTTGTTCTGTAAATTTAGGAATATTTATCTCGTTGTAGGGGAAGTATAGCTATTTAAAATAAATAAAAACTTTTTTATAAGAGATATATTGGAGATATTTTGCTACGTTCCGCTCTCCAAGCTGAGCTGAAGTGGCTCATTTAAGATCTTTTAACGATC
This sequence comes from Germaria angustata, assembly GCA_963681545.1. NCBI lineage: Eukaryota > Metazoa > Arthropoda > Insecta > Diptera > Tachinidae > Germaria > Germaria angustata. The sequence goes on along the minus strand of OY812999.1, from coordinate 12,999,239 downwards.
GAGATTTATAAATGAAATATCATCGCAATGCGATCTCTAAATGCCAAGGAGAAGACCAGCAGGCTCGATTACTAAGCCTGTTTACATCGTGTGAGAATAACTATTTTATTCTAAAGCATGGAAACAATGAAAATGTCAGTCCTAGAGAATGACTTCCTTTTTTATATTCACTGGGGATTTAAAAAAAATAAATGTTTTGTTCGAAACTGAGAATAGTTCTTCACAGATTTGTAGTAGTCACTCGTATTCTTATTTAAAAACTTGTCAACTTGACGTTCCAGAAAGATTTTTTTTTTGAGTAATAAAAATGACATGTTGTTTTTCACAAGAACTTGTTTTGAGGTCTTGTCTCTCGAGTTTTCACACATAATTTCAACTTGGGTTACCTTCTCCTCCCAGAAATCAAAATAAATTTTCTAATTATATTACCTTTCATTTTATAACATTGTTAGATTTTTAATCTAATCTTAGAAGATGCGTGTTAAGATGACATTGAATAATCTTAGATTTTTTTCCGCACCATTATAGTAAGAAAACTTTTATGCTGAGACTCTAAAACTTGAAAACACAATCCGTTGAACATATACATTTGTACATATAAGATGTTGCAACTCGCAGTCTAATGAATTTATATTGTGCCACAATGTCTGGTATTTCTAAACGCTCGAGTGATCTCTATAAAAAGTTGTTGCTGTTTTCTGTTCAGTCAAATCCTCTTTGTATAATAATTAAATGAAAAAATAAAATAAAATAAAGAAAGATTAACTTCTTTAGAAAATTGCTTTTCAGATTTAATGATCGTTCTTTTAGATAATTAAACGTAAAACTCTAGAAAATGAAAAAAAAAACTTCATTAGAAATTTATTTTCTATTTTTATTGTGTCTAAACATTTTAAACTCTTAAAGTGATCATGTTTGTAAGTACAATGTCTTGTCAGTCAAATAAAGGGAACGAGTTCGTAAGCCATATCTATCTATCTATTTATTTATGTATGTACTCGCAAAGGGTAATTTTTTTAGCAACTCTATTTTTTGGCAGCAATGTTTTTTGGCTGCTCAGCTGTTATCGTGTAGCATATTACTGTTAGACATCTTCAGTTTGGTCTATAATTTAACCATGAGTCGATTTAAAAACGAACAACGCTTGCAGGTTATTGAATTTCATAATCAAAATTAATGCCCGGTTAAGAAAGTACATCGAAAATTTATTTTAATCGGAAAATTGTGTTCAGCGACGAAGCTCAATTCTGGTTGAATAGATACGTGAACAAGCCAAATTGCCATACGTGGTGTGAAGAGCAGCCAAAAGCATTGCAAGAACTGCCAATGCATCCCGAAAAATACACTTTTTGGTGGCATCATTGGACCGCACTTTTTCAAAGACGACGAAGACAGGAACGTTGCTGTGTAAGGCGAGCGCTACCGTGCGATGATTACAAATTTTTTCTTTGCCCAATAGATAAGAGCTGGACTTGGCTGACATGAAATAGTGGCCCAATTGATAGGCGAGCTCGGCGAACAGTTTATTTTACGTTTGGGGCCGGTTAATTGGCCGCCTAGATCGTGCGATTTAACGCCTTTAGACTATTTTTTGTGGGATTATGTTAAGGCTCATGTCTATAGGCACAAACGTGCAACGGTTGATGCACTGGAAGCCAACATTGAAGAATTTATTCGAGAGATACCGGCCGATATGTTGGAGATAGTATGCCAAACCTGGACCCAGCCTATGAACGATTTGCATGGAATCATCTTTAAACATTAAATTATATAGATCGTTCTAAGATTTCATACATTTCTCTAAATTGTATGTATATGTTTTTTTTTTATTAAATCCGAAGGCTCTTAAAAAAAATCACCCTTGATAAGTATATTTGTGTGACTATTTTTTATGGTGGCTTCGCAATGGCGTGTAGAAAAATACACTCATGTGCCGGGACTCGTAGCCATCTTGCGTTCTTGGATATCATTTTAAAACACCTATACCTCGATTTACACGATAGATAAGTTCCTGAGAAGTCGTGTAAATCGAAATTTTAAATTTTTGTATGAAAAATCGTATAAATCGAAAATAAAGGCAGAATCGCGTAAAAAATTGATTTCGTTAAGAAATTATATATGTATTTCAACTTAGTTTTTAAAATATCAGAAGCGTTTATTCAAAACACATAACAATAAACATTTATTCATTAAACAATATAAATGCTATTCATAAAAACTAAAACAAAATTAATGTAATTCATATCATATATTGTACATTAGTATGTATTTAATTTATTCGTCGTCGCTAGATGATATTTCTGCAGTTTCCTTTACGGCTTCTGATGTGTTAGAAACTATTTCAGGTCGTTTCGATATGCAAGTGAAGTTTGTAATTAAGAGCTTTTTAGATTTATTGTTTAACTCTTTATAAACCTCCACATATTGTTCTAAGCTTTGGGTAATATGTCTTTGGAATGCGACTGCCCTTTCAACATTCGGATCATTTTTTAGAAACTGATTTGCCAATTTTCTACCCATTTCTAAACCTTCAGTTATAATTTCTGAACTGACTCGAACGTCCTATTAGAGACAAAAATTATTCAATAAAACACATAAAAAATCCTGTAAATCAAGGTATTTCGTAAATCTCTCAATTTACACGAATAGCAAAATAATCGTGTAAAAGTGAAATCGTGTAAAAAAAGTATCGTGTAAATCGAGGGATAAGTGTACAATGTTACTCGTATGAAATAAACGATTTTATGAACTCTAAGTTTCTTCATTACAATCGTCTTGTTTTTATTTTGCCGTAATTCCATTTGAATTTTCATTAAGGAGCAGCAGATATTTTAAATGTAAAGAAAAATTTTTTATGAATCGATTAATCAAACAAATGGGAATACTGATTAAAAAAAACAAAAAAACAAAAAAAAAGATTTAAACACTTGCATCAATAGCAACGCACAGTGTTGCGAGAAGCCAATATACCTGCAAAAAAGTCAGTTTTTAATGGTTTAAAATTCAACCAATTTGTTTAGTAATTAATTCAGTATTCAGTATAAAAGTTTTTTTTATTAATTATTTGCTATTATTATCTGATTGATATGTGAGCAATTGATTGCATTGTTGCTCTTTTATCAAAAGTTCAGTCTATTTTTGGCATCATGTTTGTGCTGATCTTAATATAAAACAAGAACACATATTTCTAATTTTTTTACTGAATTATGTCAGGTACATAAGTACATACATATGTATGTGTTAGTTTTAATGCGAATTTATTTAAAAAATAAAATGTATCACATGGTTAATATATTGCCACATAAATTTACTACAATATGTAAATTATGGCTCGCAACCAATGTACAAAAGTTTTCGTGAAATTGCAGCAAACATTGTGAACATTTTCGTTCCTGAGGAATGACATTTTCATTGCTTCAATGGATACGTTAGTGTATTTTTTCAACTTCCAAGTATCTAATTGACAAAATTTTAATTTAAAGTAGAAACTTCTTCTACAAATGTGTAAAAATCGATTTGAAAATACTTAATTTTTATGAAAAAAATTATTTTTTAAATCTACATAAAAACATTATTTTCCTTTAACTAATAATGGACAAATGACTTTCACATAAGAAAGAAAGTCATGACGCCTCACACATATGGAGCTGATTGCCAGTGGCAAATAAATGATACAAAATTTAAAATAATTTAAATAAATAAGTTTCTTTTATAAGATATTTTGTAAATAAATAAATAAATAAATAAATAAGTTTCTGTGCTTAAATATCATAAAAAGTTTCCAAATCGATGAATAGGAATCGAAAGAAAGAACACATACTACAATGACGAGCCCACGTTAAAATCATTGGAAATGATCCAGTTTTACATTACTTCCGCATCCTAATGTGATAGCTCCATGAATTCTTCGGAATGTCTTATTACCCCCCATTTATCCTTTATTCTTAATATACATTGCAGAATTACTTACACTCTATGAGCAATGAAACTTGACCGAAACTATAGAAATACAGCTTGCAGTCTGAATATTTGATTTTGTTGTCATTTTTCTAAGGAAACAATGAAGTTTTGCAACAAAATCTCCGCTAACTTCTGCATGTACGAGGGCGGCTCAATAAGTCTGTGATTTTTTTGAAGGAAACACAGGTTTTTTGATAAAAAAAAAAAATTATTTTATTTTATAACATAGTGTCCTTTGCGATCTATACACTTTGTCCACTGTTTCTTCATGTTTCGTTCACGGTTACGAAACGGCGCAAAAACTTGTCCATATTGCAGTTGAACAACGCCAAAAACTCCTTCAAAATTGCCAAACGATTGATCATTGAAACCACAGCCATGTGGTATGCCTCTGACTTCCACAATCTCTTACATTTTCAATCTCCGATCGGCCAATACCATACCATGAATTTTTACAATAGTTTCGTATGTAGAGACCAGAACGTTCGGCATATTCCGTGCTTGCACGGCTACAACTACTTTTTTACCATTGAAATTGATTGCACGGAATTCCCATAGTATTTATCAAGCTCCGCCTTGGTTTGAGTGATTCTTTGTTTCCCCAAAAAATAATCCGAAATTCACTTTCTTCATATTCAACTTCATATCCTTAGGACTAGCAAATACGTTAGTGATTTTCAGGGTTCGAAAAATTTTAAATAAAATTCAGCCCAAAATGTGCTTCTGGTTTTTTTTCTCTTTTTCAGTTTAGGAAGTATATGTTTACCCAATAAATTTTGTGATCATGTGTGTCAAATTAAACTTCTCCTCGTCAGTCAAATGCACCCCATTCATGCAAGTATGTGTATGTAACGTTTTGCAAATTTAAAAATTCCATGACCCGTAGCAATTCCATGCCTTCATTATAAATTTGTTTTTTTTTAACACTTTAGATATCAATCAATCAAGATACATCACACTTGCAAGAAAATATGATTCCACTTAAACAATTATCTTTCAGTTTTATTACGTTTATGTTTCTTATTCCCGTCAAAAAGTGTTAAATTTTAAAACAGAAATGTTTTTTGTTTAATAAAATTTTGAATTTAATGTAACACCTTTTCCTTATTTTAGTACGAGTATTTTTCTTTAACACTTACGCTAAAGACAAGAACGACAGTCCAACCGGCAGTTGGGTTTCACTTGTACACACTTTCAGTTGAGTTCAGTTGAAGTTAAAGCAGCTGCCTTTTTTTAATGTTTTTGAAATTGAGAAAAAAATGTGCATTTAAAAGGAAATGAATGGCGGTGAAAAAGATAAATTCACATCTTTTAGTTTTAGAGGAATAAAAAATTATAAAACTTCTTTGTAACTTCATTCTAAATTTCTTAAGCAGAAAATCATTTGTCCGAGTAAATAAAGGGTTATCAAATAATGGTTGATGCCTTTTGTTAATCATTCGTTTTATGAATTGAGAAAATTTAAAAGCTGCAAACGTCAATGGTTTACAAATTTTCAAATATACTCATAGTCACTTGATGGAGGTGCGACCACCAGTCCAGCGCAAATCCCATGATCTTGTCGTCAACTGCAAACGACCACTAAACGTGTACGAGTAAATACCTGCAACTTCAAGCTTGTCGTATATGGTGTTCCCTCACCACCTGATGCCCACTTCTATTTCGTTGAATTTGAGACAAAATGGGGGAAATGTTGGACCAAATATAAAACTTGAAAACAAACTCAAGATTCAAAAAGAGCGTCGAAATACACTCCCGTGTATTCTAATGTTACTTTCATAAACCTCTTTTTTAACTCAATTAAATAACTTTTTAATAAAAATCATACTAATCCATAAAACTTATAATTATTCCAAAATGATTTCAACTGCCTTCGTACCAAATTTCATTGTGGCCTCTGCGTAAATTGAGGAGAAAATTAAAAAAAGTGAATTTCGTATGTTCACTAAACATAATTTTTTTTTGCGGAAGAAAACCACCACTCAAACCCAGGCTGAGCCTGATAAATACTATTGGAATTCTGCGCCATCAATTTCAATGGCAAAACAGTGGTCTACTGAATTTCGTTGTGGCAAGCGTACAAGCACGGAAGATACCGAACGTTCTAGGCGCCCAGTTGAGGTCTCTACACCCGAAACAATTGGGAAGATTCACGGTATGTTTTTGGCCATATGCTAAATTGTTCGGTATACTTTTGAGAAAAATCATTACTTTATTTAAACTAAAATTATAAAAAATTGCTTGTGCAACATTTTATTGAAATTACAGCAAGGATATACAAGGGCAGCTAAATAAGTCCGTGAATAAATCACAGTTTTATGGTTGGAAAAATGGGCTTTTATGAGTAGACTTTTTACAATTAAACGTATTTCATCGCTTACAATAAAAAATACTTGATTTATTTCAAGACTAACTAGTGTCCGATTAGTGACCTGCTAGTAGTGAACTACTCTGCGACTAGTGCCCGCCTGAAAGACCGCTATTGTACGATAAGTTGCCAACTATTAGACGAATAATTGCTAATGGCCTTCTAGTGGCCAATCATTGGCTGACTATTTGACGAATATTAACCGACATTTGGCCAACCATCAAACAATGTTAGGCCAACTAGCAAATAACTACTAGCAATACGTTACATTAGGGCTCCATATTAAATTGCCTTTAGTAATTTTTTTATATATTTTTTTTAATTATGTAATTCCCGATACAATTGCAAAAACTCTTAACACGCGAAGGAAAGTATTGTATATAAGTTTTAAAAAAATCACATAAGAGCCACCGAAAAGATTAAAAAAAAAGTTGCGGAACTTTAATTTCTTAACCTTATCAAACATTCCCCCTTGAAAACCGATAGATGGATTAGAGGACGTTCGTGGCAGTGCTTAAGTCCAACTAGAATTGCTAAGAGTTACTTTCAAAGTTATAAAGGCATCATATACCAGTAGTTTTAAAATATATAAATTCAATTACGCCACAGGCTCTTCATATAATTTAATTGTGTCAATTTAACAAAATAAGTATAAAAAAGCCATTAGCATCACGTCTCCATTTCTTACGTTTGTAGCATTTAGAAAACGTTCGTAGGATTCATTAAACTTTCTAAGTATTTCGTTATATTGAATATTGTATTGGAAAATATTAGACGATATAGTCCTTTCAACATGGAAATGAACGGGAAAGTTGATTAATTTTCTTAGCAGAAAAAAACGATTTCGCGAAAATAACAACGCATCTTGAATTTTTAACATTTTAAAATACAGACATTGCGTAAAATTATTTTATATTATTATTAAACTATTACTGTCGCCAGGGCTCGTTCTACTCCAACAGATTGTTGATACAATGCATAATGTTTTTCCAACTGTTGTCTCTGGACATAAATAAAATGAATAAACAGAAATTAAAAAACAAACAAAAAAACAGTCAAATAGAAATAAATTAGTTGGAAATATCATTGAATGATTATATTACAAAATTTTAAAAATTTTGTAAATATTTATTTGACAGACTGTAGTCCATGTATTTATTTTTCAATGTGTGAAAGATATTCTTTTGTGCCTGCCTGCCTGTTGTCTCTAGACATAAATAAAATAAATAAACCGAAATTAAAGAACAAAAAAAAAAGCACAGTCAAATAGAAATAAATTATTTTGAAATATTATTGAATGATTAGATTACAAAATTTTAAAAATTTTGTAAATATTTATTTGACAGACTGTAGTCCATGTGATTATTTTTCAATGTGTGAAAGAGATGATTTTGTGCCTGGCTGCAGCTTTTATACTAACAGTCTCCCTGCACGACTCCTACACTTGCATTGTAACACCTCGAACTACAGGGACCCATCATTTGTAAGACATTTTGTTAAAACAGAAAACTACCAAGAAATTGAACTGCTCTTTTTTTCTCCACTTTGTTTTTGTTAAAGTTGTTAGTGTTTTGCGCTGTCCTCTTTTTGCTTCTTCGTACAGCTGACAATTGTATATGTATGGGGAAAAAGTTGCTATTGTTCTTGTAAGCAGTGGGATGTTGTGCATCATTGTTTTTTATGTATGCAAGTATTGTAGATGTTACACATATGGAAAGGATTTAAATGCAGATGAAGATTTTTTATTTTATTTTTGAAAGCGAGACTAATGCAAATTTACTAAGTTGAAATTTTTGGGAAAATTTCAAGGCGTCTTAGCAGCAGTGGAATTGACTGGGAAAAGATATTGAATAATACTCGTGCATTGTCCTAAAATATACAATTGCGAGTACCATTCATGACGATTTTGTGCATTCGGCTGCGGACTTTCAAATTGGATGATCTTGTATGCAACTGCAACAACAAGATGAATTCAAGAGATCTTAATGTGTTCGGATAATTACAACAATTAATAGTCACACAGGGAAAAGACTCCACTAAATTTTAGAACCATATTTGTTCCAGCGGAATAATTAAAAATTGTGTTGGCACACTGTTCTCAGTTGCTTAAAACGTACTATTTTAAAAGGCAGCTTTCTTAAAGATAATTTTCTTAAAATTTAAATGTTTATGTACTATGTTTTAATTTATTATAAAAGGCACATTTTCAAATGTAAGAGGTACTTATTTTGCAGGTTGTTTTTTAAAAGGTACTTTGTTAAAGAGTACTTTTTTGAAATTTACTTTGTTAAAGAATACTTTTTTGGATACTTTTTTAAAAGGCACTTTTTAAAAATGTACTTTTTTAAAATGTATTTTGTTACAGGGCACTTTTTAATATACTTTTTTCAAAGGTACTTTTTTAAAAGGTACTTTTTTAAAATATATTTTTTTAAAAGGTCCTTATTTGAAAGTACTTTTTTTAAAGATACTTTTTTAAAATGTACTTTTTAGAATGCACTTTTGTAAAAGGTACTTTCTTAAAAGGTACGTTTCTAAAAGGAACTCTCTTTAAAGATATTTTTTTAAAAGGTACTTTTTGAAATGTACTTTTTAAAATCGTCTACTTTTTACTTTTTTAAAAGGAATTTTTTTAAAAAGTACTCCTTTAAAGGTTACTTTTTTAAAACTTTTTTAAGGTACCTCTTTAGGATGTGGCTTAAAAAGTATAATAAATCTCTATACAATTTATGATCACTTCGATTATGAAGCTAGTTTAGATATTATTTTTAATAAATTTATTCTAAAACAATCCGACACGATTACAGTCAGAACACTTGAATGCATTTCACTTTAGGCTGTAAGTTTCCATCTTGTAGTTGGGAAATATAACATGAAGAAACAACAGGTAATTTGAGGCATATTTTCGAGCAAACAAATGAACACTAGGGGTGTTAAAAACAAAGCTCCTAATAAAAATAAAAAAATTTTAAAAATTAATGAAATGTTCCTGCTGAGTCGTTACTGCTCAAGAGGTTCTCTTTTGATTCCATCATTCACACATGCCATTACCGAAATTAACGTACAGAGTTTGTTGGATTTGGCTAAGACATCGATCGTTAGTGTCTGTTGCGACAGCAGCCGCAACAAATTTTAATGATGGGCTGGCAGTCGTGTGCATCGCGATCATCATCTTCATTGGCAGCAACAACTGATATATATGTTTGTATTATATTAATATTAATATATATATATATATATATATATATATATATATATATATATATATATATATATATATATATATACATGTGTGTGTATATATATATACATGTGTGTGTGTGTGTGCGTGGAGTGTTGCATTAAATAATAATTTACACCATTCACACTTTAATGCTTTAATGCTAATAAATCATCAAATGCTGATGACGACGATGATGATGATGATACGTCTAAGGTGTTGCTATATTTGTCTGTTTTCTTGTCAATTGCATTTAACCAAAACTCTCAAATGTTTGAGAAGAACAACAGACATTAACCAAACAACATCACTATTTATCATTGACACCTTTTGTGTTAAAATTAAAATTTTTAGACAAAAAAAACAAATCCAATAATAAATTGTTTAAATTTCCTCATTTGTAACCATCAAAAAACTTTTTGTTCGTAAGAAAAATTTCAATTTATTTAAAGTTTTTCTTGCATGTCCTAAAATAAATATTTCTTATTCAATTTATTTACTTTCGTTGACAACAAAGACTTTTTGTTCACGTTTGTATATGGATTGTCTGCAATAGTTTTTCTTTTCTCCTTTCTTAAAGTATCCTTTTCTTTATTTTATTTTTTATTGTCAGCTGTTATTTATCTGTATCCCTGAAATTCTCAAACGAAAAAAGTGTCAAAGTTTTGTTTGAACAATTTAAAAATTCCTTTCAACCAATTTGTTGCCTGCGTCTGTCATTCTTTATGTACGTGTGAGTTTCTTTTTTAGCAAAATATTGTCTTGGATGTCTGCTGTTGCTTGTTTTTTTTATTTTCCTTTCAAAATTATATTTTTATCTCAAGTATTCCATGTACTTTTTATGTTTTTAAACTATTTTTGTTTATTCTTTAATTGGAAGTTTATACATAAATTTAAGAATGATTGGAATTTTTATATAAGTATTAAAAAAAATCTATTTTACAATTTATGGAATTTAATTTTCAATGCAATCGTACAATAACAATTACAGTCTTATTTGAGTAGATGTCGAAGTGATTATTTTGAAGTAAAATAAATTATTTTCCAAAAGTTATGAGTTTCTTCCATGATCTTAAAACATATAATTTTTTTTTATTAAATGTAAACAACAAAAGTTTTGGAATGAATTGACTATTTTGAATATCGAGGTTTTTTTCATATTTGTTTTGATTATTATTTTTATATTATCTATAGTATTTCTTGTAAATTGTATGATTGATTCAATTGTAGATTCTAGATTTAAGGTGCGCATGCGTTTCTATATGCGGTATTACTGAGATATTTAAGGTAAAAAATAATTTTTTAAATACATATGTACATAAATTTAAAATGGTTTAAGAAGGATGTTCTCATATAATAATTATTTTTGATTGCAATTTTCTCTAACAATGATTTGTACAGCTGTTGCTTTGCTTTTTTGTTGTTTGTTTTCTTTCTTAAATACCACAGTTTTACTTATTACTAAACTACAAGAAGAAGTTGAAGTATACATTTTTATTGTCAACATATTGATGTATAAATATATTTTTTATTTCATTTTGCCATTAGCCCAACTAATCTGCAATTTACACAAACACTTAGATTTGCGGTTTGTTGTCAGTAAAACCACTACCAGCATCCAACCAGCCAACCAAGCAGCACTAACCAGTCGCTCTCTAGTGCACAAATTTAGGAAATTTATTAACAATATCAATAAAATGTAATCGGTAGACAAGATTAACTGAGCAGCTGTATTAGCAGCAGTCAGGCATCCAATTCATGCAGCTTCATAGGTAGTCGTCACTCAGTTCAATAAGCGGCAATTGCAACAAGTTGCAACAGCAGCGCCAGCTTTAAATTATCAACTTAAAATGAATTAAAGGAAATTAACACTCAATTATGAGATTGTTTATTTCCACTAATAATAATTGAAATTCGTTTAATGAAGAAGTCTTGGGTTCTTTCTATCACACAATAATTATGTTTATTTTGTTGTGGGTAAAATATTAAAGTATTTAAAATGCTACCGGAACTGGAAACTTCATAAGGCTGTCAATTTTGTATCATTAAATTTATATACATATCGAGCATTTGCTGCAATAACGTAATAATTCAAAAAATGTTGTTTTGCAGAAATTGAGTTTAAAGTTTTGAATTTACACACAACTTAATGGTAAAAGAAAATTTGGTTCTTTTCTCAAGAGCTGAGTATATAAAATATTTTTATGAAACTTTTACAGAATATAAAAAACGACAAGGCGAATGATTTCATAATATAACCTTAAAAAATTCAAATTTTGAGTTACTACGGTATTGCACCAAAGGCTCGATATGTAAACTTTCAGTTTATGAAGTATGAAGGATATTTTTTGTTTGTTTGTTTTTTTTTTGTACTGAAATTCAGTGAAAATTTCCTCGCTGGGGTTAAAAAAATTGTTTCTTGTGGCCTTAGCTGTTCATATGGCGAAATTTTAATGATCGCCAAACTAAATTGTCAGTGATCTTTTTAAGACTTATGTTGAGTATAATTGTTTGTTGGGATGTTTGTATAATTGCTTTCTGAGCCTACTATGATGATGTATTTTACAGTAATCATTTGAGATGGACAATTCTCATATTGTATGTGATTTGTTTGCCATAAACATATGAGGTGGAATGTTTTCAAATTGCTTAAAGATCATTGACGATTTGGTTGGGTGACCAATGAAACGTCGGCATATGAACAGCTGAAGTCACAACAAACAATAAATCATTGAAACTCTAATTGCTTAAACGATTCGTTGGTGGGAATATCCCAAATACAAATAAATTTCAATATTAAGTATTATTTAATATTTAATATTAATGAAAAATTACTCTTTCTAGAAAACTTCACTTTCGCTCTTTTTTGTAAATAGACAATAGGACAATTTGAAAATGTTTGCGATTGTGTTTTTTACTCAATTTGGTGTATGTGTGTAATCTGGTCTTATTTGCGCATTATATGTGCAGGAACTTAGCCCTACACAGTAAGTCCAACCATTAGCAAATGCTATGAAGCACAGCCACAGCAGCGATTATATTCTTAGTTTTATTTATGTCAATACAGATCCTTTCAACCATCGAATTCAGTTTAGATTTCAGCTTTCCGATAATCTATTATATATGTTAAGTGTGGACAGGCTTGTTTTTTGATGCTTGTCCTTCGAAAGTTTTGCGTCTCATTCTTGCGCGTGTTAATGGTATTGTTTTGAGGATTTTTTCCGATTGATGCCAGCGAAAAGCAGCTATTTTTCCTCACTACTTCTTATATGGAAGCACGCGTCCCTTTCATCTGATTTAAATTTACATTCGAGATATTCGACCATTTTTGCTTTTAACGATATAAGCCATCTGGGAAAATGTGTCTCGGTCAAAGATGTTAAGTAATGATTAGATAATGCTAATGATTGCTAATTAACCTTCTTTTGTGAAATTCTCTAATTCGTTAAATAATTAGAATTAGTTCAACTAATTCCCATTAGATAATTGAAATTTTTATTCCAATGGTAAAACTAATTGCAATTAGTTGCCATTAGCAAAAAAATTGGTTTACCTTTACAATTAGAAATCTAATTGACTTCTTCTAATGCAATTAGATATTCAATTAGCTCGATTTAGAATCAATTATTTTGATATATATATATATATATATATATATATATATATATATATATATATATATATATATATATATATATATATATATATATATATATATATATATATATATATATATATGGTATTTTTAGTAAATCAGATTACATTTTTGCAGAAGAAAGTACTGCTTCATTGTCAAAATTGACAGAGGAGGCTGAAAGCCTGCATATTATTTCGAATACGATGCATCAATATTTGAATGATGCTGATAAAACTTCCAATATATAGTCCAAATATCCTACATACACAAATTTCTCATGAACGATAAAAACTTTACGTAATGGCTGCCTCAGTAGGGCATTTTGACGTCCCTACATTGATTGATTTGAGAAAATGCAAAGTCGGATGTATCTACACGCTAAGATAGTTGATGCGAAAATGCAGGCCGCGAAGAACATTCGAAGTTTTATGATCCAGATTATGGTTGCGACATCTACTTACGTGCTCGAAATATGCCATAAAATTGTCTTTTGAAATAAAATTAATTTTTCGTATATTAATTTTATTGTTCGCTCTCATTTGGCTCTTCTCTTATGATGTTTACTTTTTCAAGGGAAAATGAACAGCCTGAAAGGGATTCTCGCAGCGACTGAAACTCCTAATCGGTTTTTGCGTATGTACCAGTGTTGTCACCAGTGAAGCAAGTTACGACAAGAATTTTTTTTATTTCATTATCATCATTTATATACTTTAAAAAATTTACGTACAGTATTTATATATAAGTATATATATATATATATATATATATATATATATATATATATATATATATATATATATATATATATTTCAGCAATTAACAAAAAAATGCATAAGCAGAATAAAAATTTCATAGCACTAGAACTATATGAAACATTTTAAATAGAACAGTTTTCGCACCTTCATACATAAAGCGGCAACACTGACTTTTGTTATTTCTTAATCAGCAAAATAATATTTCTTCCACATATTTATTTTATATTTTTATTTGTAGTAATAATGTATTTTGTGTGTTTTAATGCGTAGTTTAGCTTTAATTATCCATTACTTTATAACTTTTGTTTTGTGAAATACTTATGTTTTTTCACTTTGGCTACGGACGTTATGTCAGTAAATTGATTAGTCTGGATGCACAGGTCGACCATCCAATAATAAAATCGGGTTTCATTTCTGACTTGTACATCGATAGTAATTGATTCAATCAGAGATCTGCGGTATCACTTATATCGTTCAAGTTGCTGCAAGATCAACGTATTTCAAACAAATAATAATAACACATGATAATATTATTATTCGAACTTGATATTTAGTTCGATTTCTTTTTTTGTTACAATACTATATTTATTTTAGCAAAACTCATTACATCCTGTGCATATTCTTCAGGAAACTCAAATTTAAGAAATAAAATAAAAACAAACATCAGCAGAAAAATTTTAAATATATTTTTATTTCTATTTTTGTGTTGGAATTTGAATTTTTTCTTTTCAATATTTGTTTTCATTTTTTTTTAACAATTTGAATTCTTTGAAAAAGACACCCACGGGGTGCCGAAGTATTGAATTTTGTTAAAATAAATACATGCTTGATTTTTATAGAAAAAAGACCTTAATATTAAATAATTCAATAAGTAAATAATAAGCCAAATAGTTTGTTTCTGAGTTGAGACGCAAGTGGGCCTACTGCCTACTAAATGATACGAAATGGGCTATTTCGAGCAAATGGTCTCTGAAAAACACGAATATATGTACCTACATCTCTTCAGATATATATTTCAATATTTTCAATCGATTCCTCAAATCATTGCGCTAGAGATCATTGAACAATCATTCATTGACGTTATTATGGATGGTCATTTCCCTACTTTTTTAAACTCTATTTTTAAAACTATGTTTCGTGTTCAGACTGGAAAAGTCTACTGGCACAAAGTTTGTCCTCCTCTCTTTGAATGATCATATAACACACAATCGAAAAACAAAACAAAATATCTTAGTCGGCACAAGAAAGACTTTACAAAGTAAACTTTCTCTGTGTGAATACAGTTTTAGGTTTTCCATCGAAATTGTTGTTAACATCGTTGACAAACATTTGTAGCGTATTATTATGCGTTTATGCATCGACTACAAACCTCTTACTGCCGACGATGGTCAATGAAATATAGACCCGTGTCCTAGAACTCGGAAATCACCATTACATACATAAGCATAGTGGGCTGGTAATCTAGAGCATGGGTGTATGTATGTCAAAAATATACATCGGTATGTATTTATTTTATTATTCATTAATTTCAAATTTGAAACTTTATATTATGACTACGGAAGGCAGCAAGTGCTACACAGTACTACATCCATTTGCCACTTGTAATAAAATCTGGAGCAAAAAGAACCTGAAGACACAACGGAAACTGTTAACAAATCACGTCCTTGCCTAATTACCCTCTATGTAACCAATTTCGAATTAACGTGTTGCTGTTAATAATACACTGCAAAAACAATATGAGTTAATGATGATGCCACGAACAACAACACCAGCAACAACAATAATCACGAAAACAACTCAACAAATTATATACATATGTATGTATTTATATTTTTTTTTTCTCTGCTAAACGCCAAAAAGCAGTCACTCTCAGAGAAAGAAGAAAAAAACAAATTTTGCAAAAAACGTAACGTTGACCAACACTGTTTACAGACAGCATCCATATGATACACTACCGTACACCCATCTACACACATCCTTATGTAAAACACAAACAACAGAATGAAAACGTGTGTATGTGTGTGTAAAAAAACTAATGATAGCAGTCGGGGAAAAAATACATTGAAAATCAAAAGTCTGCAAACAATCAGATTTAATAATGAGATACGCCACTCAAAATGTTCCCCCAGTATTTTTACCGTGTTTAAAACGATTGTGAATAGAATACAATGCGAAAGCAAGAAAATAGTGCATATGAAGAGAAAGAAAGGGCAATACCATTATTAGTTGTTATTTGTATCCTAAGTTCACTCGTTCACTACAAACGTTGATACATATAAAAACAATAACAACAAAAAATTAAATTCATACAAAAATAAATAAAAATGGATAAAGGCAGAAAAAGGCCATAAACCTTTATTATGGTTAAAAAGAAGCAGACGTGTTAAACATGCACACACACACATACACACACACACACACACACACACACACCCATACACACAGGCAGGCAGTCATACACCCTAAGAATAACAAAGTAAAAACAAAACAGGGAAATAAACAATAATAGCTCCACACAAACGCACATTCAAAGCTAAATATTTATGTTTAAGAGTTTTTTTTATCATGAGGAGAATGAGAAAATGAAGCTAGTGAGAGAGAAAAAATTAGTTTTTTAGTTTTTGTAGAAGTGCAACATGGTGCTCATTAAACCGGTTTTGTTTTTGTTTTGTGGGCAGAGGTGCCAGATTATTAATGTCCAGCCTAAAATACTCATAGATGAATTATTTAAGAAAAGAAATTCTCAAGAATTCCATAAGATGCAGGAGTTCTCATCCGGAATTGCGAATTCGGATAATTTTTTATGAATTTAATATGTCATCTTATTTACTCATGTTCCTATAAGGAAAAGAATTTTTTGATGTATGTAATTCAAATATTATACATCTAATAATATATATATATTATATATATTGACATAAGCTATTTTTGCCGCCTGGACTTGATATATATAGAATTCATATCCGCTTCCACCTTTCCGTAATCAACATGGAAAAAATATCAACTCGAATTTAAATATGCTGGCTGAGGCGCAATTGTGATATTACTTTTGATCAGCGGCACGTTGCGAGGGCTCTTTTGGTCTGAAATAAGCAGTTTATGTCGAAAAATATTAACAAATTAAATTGCACGAGTGAACTCAGATGCCAAAGTCATCAGCAACTTCTCAAACTTTGAGTCAACGATTCTTCATCTTAAATTTTCTTCATTTCTTCAATGCTGTCATGCTAGGACGTCCATTGTCAAGATCTTCATTAACATCTCTTCAACTTCGGAAGAGCTTAAATAACGTAAATTTATGATATACTATTTTGCACACTTAAAGTATGAGTCGTCACTCAGCTTGGCTGTCTGACAAGAGATAAATTTATTTGTATACGCTTTTATTTTCATACTTCGCTTGAAACAATGGGAAATATGAGTGGCACTGAAACACCAATAAGAAAATAGGGGAAGAATGAATGTTTTTGCCATCTGTAACTCAAAGCAGCATAGATGCCGTTCATATTGTGTAAAACTGACACGTGTTGCGTATAAACAGCGACGGTACCTCAGTAGAGTTGCTGAAAATGATTTAGAGATGGTTACAAGTTACTTATGGCAACAGTAAATTTCAGTTGCTGATTAGTTTTCCTATTTCAACAATAAATTTTTTGTTAGCGACTAAGCTTCAGTGTCTGTTCATAGCGCACCAATTATAACAAGAGCGTAGCGGAGAGTTCATTATATGGCAACTTTACGCCGTTCTGATGATTTGTTGGAATTAATTTTCTTGTCTCCACATAACGTCTAAACTTTATGAAATTACTTACTTGAACTCCAAATGTCGTAAAAAGAGGGTAATGTTCTCCTAAAAGAGAGTTCTTTTAATATCTGCCTCAGCCGTGTCTAAATTAAAATTTGAGTTTCATACTGATGTGCTTTTATATAGAACGTCTAACTATACGCTGGTCAGAAATCGAATAATACACACACACACACACACACACACACACATATATATATATATATATATATATATATATATATATATATATATATATATATATATATATTCCTTTCACTCCTGGAGGGAGCATAGGGCTTCTACAAAGCATATACATCTTTATACGGGTTGTTGTTGCAGTTGTTCTTCGCATTGTTATTTTTTTGCCTTGTATCAGTTTCGGTAATCGGTTCTGGTTCCAGCTAAGTGGATGATTGGTCTGCTGTAGCAGGTCTAGGAAAATGGGGCTGCCATCTGTCGTTGCCTAGAACAACAACCCCTCTGTATTTCGGTGTAGTGGTAAGGAAACTCGCTAATCTTTTAATTTCTATCTTTTTACCCGGTGCTGGATCTACCTGTAATGATGTTATTTCCCGGGAAAGGTTGTGGTTTGGTGGCTCAGTGGATTGATTTTTAGGAGGGGGTTGAACTTGAAAAACCATGGTGAAAATTTTTTGTCCTCTGCCAGGGAGTGAACCTGGGTACTCGTTTTTGTAGGCAAGAACTTTAACCACTACCCCACGCCACCACAGAAATCGAACTATTATCGAACAATAGTTATCCCAAAATTTTTCGCATATCATTAAATTCTTCGTCCATGATATAATTTCATTTGCAGAAACCTTGAAAGTTTTATTAAAATTGTTACATCTGGCAGCACCGCAATAACATCTGTATTGCTGTAGAATTTCTCTTATATAAAGAGTGCTACCTGTCTACTCTCTTGCGTTTTCCAGAGTGTGAATTCGTGATATGAGCAGTGCTACCAGATTTAAGATAGTGTAAAGCTAAATCACGTATGAAATAATACTAAAAATGGAAATTTTAAGCAATTTTTTTTTTTAATTTTAAAGTTGATTTTTTTAAAACGAATTGTCTTTTTGACGCAAGATATTATGGACGTTCTGTAACCTCTTATATTATGAATAAATTGATTTACATTTCAAAAACTAACATATAGCATTTTGAGAGGTGTTTGTTCCAAAAGGGATTGTGCATAAAAAGAATAAGCAGAATAAATTTACTACACTGTAACTTCCTGAAAAATTCGACAAAGTGAATTATTTTGATGTGTTATGAAGTGGCAAATCACAATGATGCTATTTCAGCTAAAGCCGAAATATTCCTTAGAGCCACAGATATGTACATGGTTCGTTAATTAAATAAAATAAATGCATAAGAAAAAAAATATTTACTGAGCTAGAAATTTATATATGAACGTAAATTTTTTTAAATGCTTAAATAAAACAAAATTTTAAATGAAGAGCACAGAGTGATTAGGAAAATATAGTAATTTATTGAGCGAAAACTCTTCAAAAACATTTTCGGTTGATTTTAAAGTACTCAAACTAATCCAAAAGTTCTTCAAAGATTCTCTAAACCATGACACAAAAAAGAATCCCCTTATTCTAACTGTCGTTCTCTATGTCACATAAGTTCATAACAATATTGTTTTCAACAACAATTAATTATTACTGATAGGCAGTGCAGAAGTTTATTTTTTTTTCAACGACTACATGTTCTAACGCCGACGGCGACAATTAGATTATAGGAAATATTCAGCTTAATTAAGGCATTTTACTTTAATATTTAAAAATTATTATCCGTAATATATGCCTGCATGTGAAATATATCTTCAAATGAATATTTTTCTGTATGATGTGTTAGACAAAAAATTATTATTATTATAATTATCATTAGAAGTCATATGTTATCAAACATTTTCATTTAGACCATTCGTTATTTCAAAACATTTATTTAATTTTTCAAGTCACATTTGCTGTATACAAGTAAATACGCAGTATATGAAGAAAATATTTTTTGATATTCGTTGATATTGTATTTATCTCTGCATTACTAAGGCCCTTTTTGTGCACGAGAGTAAATTTAGTTTCACTCTTTAGCCAGTTAAACTGAAAATTAATTTAATATCGTGTTAGCTGAGTTTTATTATATTTATGAGCTAGTATGATGCTCCCAGTATTGCCATACTGAACGACCAAAAAATGGCAACACTTCTTGCAAATATTAATTGTGTTATCGAATCAAGTATGCTTTATTTAGAGAATAATAAGAAGAAAAAGCTCTTCTGAAAATTTCGTAAGTGTTAAAAAAATAGAATTGTTTAACGATATGGAAAGATTTACTAAAGTCTTCACCACGAAATCAATTAATATGTATATCATTTTCTTCAAACCGTTTTGTCTATATCATTTCAACAGCTGTTCATAAATATGCCTGCGTACGTGAGAGTTTAGATTTAATATTAAATTACCAACATTGGCGGCTTAAACCAGTATGTAATAGTAAATAAACAACTAGCAAACAGTAAATACCTGGATTAAAGTTAATTTAACGCCTGATTTCAAAACCGAAAACTGACCCCTAAAGGGCAAAAGTAACAAGTTCATTATAAAAGAAGACAATTCCATAAAAATCTATACACTTATTGCGTTTTCGTTCTCGAAACTGGCCACTCATAGGTTTTTGTGTCTGCCAATTTAATTCTAAGAGAGAAGTTCATCTATTTATGAATTAAATTCATTAAACTCTCAGTTATTTTAGAATATAAGTTAATTAAATGAAATTGAAATAACGGGATAGCTTGAAAAATCTAAATACGAGTGCAATATATCAACATAAATGCAGCTGAATATATACATATTTGAAGAAAACTGAAATGGTTACACTAGTTATGAGAGTGGCAGAGAGCGTGAGAGCCTGAGAGAAACCGTGTTAAAGTTTTTTTTTAAGAAACATTTTTTCAATATACAAAATTTGAAAATGGGCCTGTTGCATTTAGTACCTGATGTGTCGTACATAAATAATGACGTGGTTGTGCAGCTTGTAATTTTATTTTCCACGCTCTTCGTTCAAATATTACATTACATCTTGAATTAAAATACATAAAAAGTTCTTCCATATCGCGCAGAAAGTTATAAAAAGTAAAATATAACCTTCGATTTACATAAATATTCTACAACAATTTCCTCATGCTTTATTACCAAATGTATCAGATACTAAATACATGTGCTTTCGTGTTTAATTTACAGTAGACAATAAACAATTATACATAGGATGTAATTATACATGTACTTATGTATGTATAAGTATGTGTAAATACGTCAACAATACGAATTAAATTTTTTATATGACGTGTGCCAGTGTGATTTGTGTATGTTATTATTTATTTAAATAAAAATTACCCATAATTTTTGCTTAAAATACTCGAAAAGTACAACAAAAACCAAACAACAATCTGCAAAAGAATTTTTACTCTCATTAAAAGTGATAAAAAATAAATAAAAATATAAAAGGCGTATTAAACAAAAGATGTAAATAAAATTGTGAATAAAAAAAATCTAAAATATGTTGTGGATTGTGAAACGCTCTAATTTAGTGGAAAATGTGTAACATTAGTATCCCATATATACATTTATTTTTTTTAGAAATCATGGATAAACACACAAACATATAAATACATACATATGTATGTACTTATACATATATACATATTTGCATACATACATCATACCATTATGACACAAGGAATTAAAAATTATGTACTCGTATATGAAAGAAAACGAGAAAAAATATCTACATATATACATACATATGTATGTATGTACATAGTATGTAGAAGATTATATACCAAATAAATACAAAATACTATAAATTATTAGCCAAAGATATAATGAATATACAAAATGTGTTTCAGTTGTTAATTTTCTAAGCCAAATTCAAGAAATTTGTTAAAAGTAAAAAAAAAAAATTAATATTTTAAAGATTTTTGTAATGCTTAGTCAACACAAAATAGTTCAAATAATTCGAATCCTTTTTAACTGACTTTAAACAAAACAATGCACAAATAATTTTGAAAAATAAATAAGTATATATGTATGTTACATATAAGTACATATGTATACATACATACATACATATATAAATATAAAGATACATACATACATAAGTATGTATGTAACTAAAAATTACATTGTGTACAAAATAATACTCGTACAATTGATTTTTTTCAAATGTCAATTACATATGTTAAGAGCATTTAAAGTGTTTTTTTTTGTTGGCTATTTTTATTAATATTTGCCCTTATTATGATTGTCGACGTCGACGTCACTTCAAGTCCACATCAATATATTGGCAATTGTGGAATCGTTATCGAGAACTATTAAATATTATTGATAGGATATTACTACTACTATGGCTTATAAAGTAACAATTGGCCATCAATATTAGTTAATTATTGCCTACAAAGAGTTCAGAACTGCTGTCTTTTTTTACTGTCGACTTTATGTGACGTCGACGCGACAATCATAATAAGAGGAATTATTTTTAATGTCAGCAATTACGGAATCACATTTATAATCTCGACTAAATGCAACGATTTTGAGTTTGATGTAGTTCGGGAATAAAATTTTTTTTACGAATACATACTTCTAAATGGTCTGAAAAAACTTTTTTGTTTAAGTACTTGGAAAATCGTATTCTCGTACCCTTAAGATATTAAAGATAATTAGTATTTTCAAATGTGCTTCTTTTTCCGAATAACTACAAAACTTTTCATTAAACATACATATCTTGAACAGAAAAAAACTTTAAACTTTTTTAATGCATAATAGTGATGGAGTTTAATACCTTGTAATATTTTGGAAATAATATATACATACATATCTATGTACATATGTATATATTTAAATATATTTGTGCATATGTATATAAATATAATTGTAATAACTTTTAAGTAATTTCCAAAATCTTTTAGATTTGTATTAATTAATATTGCTTTTTCTTAAATTGACAAGAATCACAAACACAATTGATAAAAATTTTTAAAATACAAAGCATGTATTTTTGTAATATCAACAAACGAATGTAGAATTCATTATTTTATTGGATAATCCCCATTATTTGCAATTGCTTTACAACGACGACGCAATGACCCCATTAAATAATCTCGTTTATAACCGCATCTGAGAGATCTGCAATTTCCCAAGGATTTTCTATTGCACTGAGATCTTCCGGTTGGTCAAACCCTATACGATTATTTTTCTCTGCGAACGGATACATAATAACGTTATTTAAAATAGATCTGTATCCGATTCCAGCCATAGTATCGATTGGATCCATTACTTGCTCTAAAAAACATCCCTTAAAATTAAATTTAATTTTCGTATATTTGGGGTCCCGTCTTTTCCTTCGGGTGTCTAACAAATGCGCTTCCATCACCGGCTCTTTTATTATACTTGGATTTAATTGAAAAGAGAACAGTATTGTTCTATTTCTATTGGAACTAGTTTCTCTATTCCTTGGCGTATTTTATATGAATTTTTCAAAACAAGAGACCTTTCTCACCGGCCTATGGCAACAAAGACTGATCTAACTTTCCCTGTGGAGAACTGTTCAGAATGTAATTTCTAACACAAGATAAGATTATTAATAATCTCTCGTTATGTTATTTTCGAAACTTCTTAAAGATTGTGAAGAAAAAGCTTCATAAGAAGTTAATAAAATGTATCGGATTGTCATTATAAAAAGTTCTCCTTGCATTCAATATGTTATATGCTTTTTTTCGAAAAGAAAATAATTTTACAGTTACTGAACTATGATAGTTCACTTGACACTAGGAACCGAATGGGCCCGTGTAGCCGTATTCTTTAAGCGCACACCGATTAAGTTTCTATTTTATATGCTTGCAGATTGGTCCCATAAAACTTTTTTCGTAAATCGTACAGATTGATTAACTTAAAACTCCAATTTTGGAAATACTTTTGTGATAAGAAAGTGCGTACTTGCAGTTTAGTTTCATAAAAATTGAAGTGTAAATCAGACGGAAAAGGCGATGGAATAAAATATTTATTATCAAATAACTCGCCCATATTAGACAGATCTTCTAAAGCTTTTATATAAGGAGATATTTCAATCTCTCCTGGGAGTTAAATGTAAATTTTAAGTGGATGTTATCAGAATTTGAAATCACCCAAAACTGGCGCATTTTTTTGAAGTGTTCGATGTTTATTTGTATTAAAGTCGTTTTATTTGCCAGAATTATTTTATATTCAATTAAATGTGGCTGCCAATAAGAAAAGAAAAGCAATCATATGGGACCCAGTGTTTCCGTTTTGACATTAATTAAATATGATAATAAATTGAAAGTCAGCATACATTTGTTTTATTTCGAATGCCATATCTTGTCTCCTCCTTTTATAGAATAATTTTCAATTTAAACGAAAAAAAATTCTCAACAGAAAACCAATTTGTGTGATTTCGTTTGTCGCAGGTAAAATTTTCTTATGTGAAAGCCATAATCTCGATTATAAATCAGAGGAGAGTAATGTTTTCACGAAGATTTAAATATAATAAAAAAATTATAAAGAATAATGTACAAGTTTTTGTAAAAGTTGAAAAAAGTTAAAATTTAAATTAAAAAACAGTGAAACCGCGCTTAACGCACGCAAAATAAAAATTTGAGGTGTCTGCGGAAACCCGGCGACAATTTTGTATACAGCAACTGTATATACAGAATATTATATTTTTGCGTATGTGCTTATTTTAAGGACTCACTTCCAATTAAAGTGCCATACTCGTCTGAAAGTTTAATTCATGTTGTTCATCACTTCCCCTCTCTCCATTCAAGAGAATATTAAGGAATTCAATAGTATTCTAGATTTAATTTTAATAAGAAAAACCAATTTGAAAGAAAATTTTGTGAAGATGAAATTTTGAATTAGAGTTGCGACAACTGCTGTTTTTTGTTTTAATTGCGAATTAGTGAGTTACAATACTTCTCGATTATTGCGCTGATCGAGTGTTGCATTGCACAATATTTTCAACTTATTTTTGTGATGTAATAAAAATGTAAAAAATAGGTACATACCTGTATATATTATTTAAATAAGAAATTTAATTCCTAAATATGTTACATATGTTCATCAATGCATACCTACATACATACTTTAAAAATTTTACAGTGTTTAATATAATGTAATTGCTTACATTATCATATAAAAGGACACATCGCTTCTTTAGGGCAACATGATCATATCTCAAAAAATACACATATTTAAGTTACTGAGGAAAAAGTATTATTTATATGTGTCATATTTCAATATTGTTTTTATATATAAAAAATATTGTTTTTATATATAAAAAAATCGGTCGATGTAGATAGAATGCGGAAATTTGCCTCCAGGATTACTTATATCTAAACGTAATCCAGAAAGTGTAGATACGTGTTTTAAAGTGAACATTTTACAAACTTCAGTCGCATTTCGCCAAGTTCGTTTTTTTAGCGATGAATATGTTGCATTAAAGTAGCAATATGTACATACATACTTACATGCATAAGTATGTATGTAAATGCTTATAGGCATGATAATTAGCAGTACTACACAAACACACTTAAACATATTAAATAATCAAAATACAAAATAATCTTGTAAATGCAAAAGTATTCCACGCAAATAATTCACGACCTCCAAAATACTTAAATAAACTTAAAGATGGTCTTAGAAAAATATAATATGTATTTATAAAAAATTTCAGCTGCTGAAAAAAAGACACATACAAGTGAAGATAAATCTCTCAACAGTATTAACTGTAAAAAAGTGCAATTACATGATCAATACAACCATAATTAACAGTGTAAACATGCAGTGATCGAAAGTATGTAAATAGTTTTGAAAATAGTGTTTTACAGGAGTCATAACAACTACATATAACAAGAACATCATTATCATAAAAAAAACAAACGCACATCAATATAAATTATTTTCATTTAAAACAAAGTGTTGCTCAACTATTTATTTCTTCCCGGTTGGCTGTTGTTCCCCATGGATTAAATTTCACCTGATTTTATAAATCTGATGTCGTTTTAGTCCTCTAGCCTCCCTCCTTCGTTTCGTTTTAATTTTTTGTTAGTGCGCTTTTCTTACGTATCGCCACCTTTCGCCTATAATTATACTCAAATGTGATCACGAGCCTCACACCAAAAAATATTAAAATACAGCAGCAGCAGCAGTATAGGCAGCAACAGCTACATGCATACACACATACATATAACAATTCTGCCAAAGTAACAACAATCACATCACTTCCATCTTAACAGCAGCAATTACTACAACAACAAAATAAAAAAAGACTGTGAACTTAAAATTTCAGCTTAAATCCTCCAGGGAAAATACAAAGAACTTTTGGCAAATAAAAAAAAATAATAAAAGGAAGCACTAAGAAACACCATACAACAACAAACAAAAAAATAATGAGCCTTTAGTTGGAACAGGCAAACCAATATGCACACATGCCCACACGCTTACAAACTAAGAAGGATCGCATCGTTTCAATACAAATACCCTTCAACTCACTAATGCTTATTCTTGTTATTATTATTGTTGTGAACTTGGAAGGAGACAAGACAAAAAATAATATTAACAACCACAAAAACGACAGAAAAAGTAAAACAACATTGACGCCATTGAGACCGAATAGACAATCATCATCATCGTCGGCTACGTCTGCACCTCATCGTCGTTTTTCAGTTGGAGTTGAACATCGCCTTAATAATAAAGTCTGAGTGCATGTGTTTGTTAAATTTACCTTAAACTAACAACAAAAATAAAGAAAAGTAAAACATCATTATCTTCGCCATCATCATCCTTCTTTTTTCACGAAAAGAAAACAAAAACCAGTTTGTTTTTTCTTTATTCTGTTCGGCCGTGTCGTCATATTCTGGTTCCCTTCGTTTATGAGCGACCAAATGCTTCTGGGTGTGTGAGTTGGTGCGTGCATCAGTGCTTCAGATATTAAGAGAATCGTGCATTAATTTATTTTTATTCAATATTTGTTGCATTTCTTTTACATTCTTCTTGGCTGGCTTCATTGACAACACAACAGCAATAACAACGAGAATAGAACGAAAGCATTCACAAATCAAACGTCATTTGATTTTATGGTCAATTCTTATTTTATACATACACTTGTACATCTCATGCACGCAATTACCAACAGCAAAAACAACATTAAAGCTGGCCTTACCCAACTCTCCAGTCCAGACTTTTGATTAAAAAAAATTAAAGAAGAACAAAAATCATCATTGACTTGTTACTCTCCTTCTCTCACTGTCATCAGCTCTCTTAATATTTTGAGAGCGTTTTTAAGGAATCATAACAAGGAAAAAATAGCGTAGACATGGCGCCGAAATTCAGAAAGAAGAAGGCAAATGGTAAATATAATTTTTTTTATCCCTCATTTTACTTTCTGTTGTTTAATATTTTAATAATATGTATATTTTAACCTTGTTCTATGTTGCACGGTGTTATTAAGAGAATACAAAACTAGAGATTAGGCTAGAGATTAGATCAGTGTTGCCAGTGAAATTTCGAGAAAGATACATTTTAGTTTCCAAAAAGATACAATTTTTCCCAAAAAGATACATTTTGAAAAAAAAAAATTTAAAATCCATGTTTAACGTTTAACATTTGTTAACATAACATTCTTATTTCATATTTAATATTTTTTCATTAACCATCCATTGTAATCCTTTATTAACAGACGTTTATCATTAAAATTGTACATTGTCTTTTTTGGAGAATGACCTGTAAATTATAATGAAATGCCAATAATTCCATATAGAAACATACATATGTACATAAGTATGTACATAAAATTTTTTAAAAATTTAAATTTCACTCTCATTTTGTTTATATGTACATAAATATATAATATATTATATATAATATTTGCAGTCAGCTGTTTTAGTTTTCTTCTTTTAATTTTGGGGATTAAAATTGTTTTATTTTATAAAACTATTATACGGTCTGAAATTATTAACTGTAAAGATCGTTATTGTTTTCTTCTAAAAGTTCATCTTAACATATGTACATATGTATATACATCTATATATGTACACAAGAATAAGCAGACGACAGAAGAACTTAGCAAACCTAACAACAAAATACATGTAATTTTTCTATTTAGTTGTCACTGTTTTTTTTTTTAATATTCATAACGAAGTGTTAATTTAAAAAAACTTTGTCTGGGACGGAAAGCTTAATATTTTATTTCTGTACATTTTGCGTACAGATTCAAAAGATACGAAAAATGTCAGGATTATACATGGTACCTGAAGTCATCAAAAGATACGAAAAAATGTATCTTTCGTATCCTACTGGCAACACTGGATTAGATTAGGGCAAAAATGGTTAGACAGGATTATGGATAAGTACATACATATATGTATGTAAGTATGTAGTATCTTTAGGTAAGGATTTTGTTCTTACAGTACATCGCGAAATTAAGGACACAGCACAATTTTTTCAAGGTTCTATTAAATTTTTATTTAGATTCGAAAAAAATTGCTCTATATTCTCCCGTGGGTGTCCTCGTACACTTGTGGCTAGTGTACTAGATTAGTAGTCAAAATGTCGCAGGTTTGATTCCTGCCGCAAACTCTACTCTTTTGTTTTGAACTTTCCATTTCCTATCCATCACAGGTGTGATAAAGGGCGCATCAAATCATGGAGCCAAGCAAGCGAAAGCCGTCTATTAAGCCTAACCTAAATAAATCCTTCCATTTATTTTTGGAAAAAAAAATCACATCATGTTTACGTATGTACATATATTCGTTTTTAAATTTGGAATATCCCTGAAACTAGGAAATATAGACAAACAAAAGCCAGTTGTTACTTATATATGTGCATATATACTCCCAACTCAGCACTTTTTACAATTATAAATCGAATCGAAGATATAAAATACTCGTATGATAGATGCGATTTTGAATTAAGAATTCTCTTGGCCTTCCTTCATGTTTGTGTTCCTTTCTAAAAAAATATGTAATAGTTCAAAATGGTTCATATATCCAATTTGGCAAATTATGTATTATCAATATAAACAGGATAAGAAATAAATTAGAATTACTAACTTTAGGCGGGATTTTAAGAGCAAAATGCTTAAAAATAACAATAATGGCATCTTCATTTATTTATGCAACTTCGTTGCATGAAGTTTAACAAGTTAATGTACCTTAACTTTATTGACATAATATTGTCATAGTCGCATTATATAATCGTATGGATTTTTATTTCGTTATCAGCATCTAAGAGAATTTCATACTTAATATTAATTTGTTTGTTGAATATAATTTTTTATTTTTACATACATACACACACATATATGTACATAAATGTGCATATATGTGGACAATGTGTGTAGTATATTATAAAATTAAACTAAATATTAGATTTATAGAAAAAACTTGTCCCTATGAAATCGGTCCATAAATGGCGATGTTAAGCGATAATCAATATATCGGGCGGGCGAATCGCCCATCCGATTTTTGAGAAAAAAATAATGGCACCAATCTTTTCAAATCAAAGAAAATAATCGAAAATCGTTTCTCAAATGCGTCTACAAACATGAAAAATACACACGAATTGATAACCTTCTCCTGTCTTGAAGTCGGTTGAAAATGCACTTTTCAGTCGAATAATGAGCTATATGTTATTACAAATATATACTTACATATATGTATATATAAGTATATAGGCAACAATCGATCTATCTACATAGATAGTAAAGCACATAGGAATGTTTTGTTGTGTTAAAAGCATCGCAAAGCAAGAATCCAACGCTAGAGAAATATGCACAACTATAGGGCCAACCGAGTTGTACCAACGGTCGCAGCAAGCGTGGGTTGGATATTAACGCATTGCAAAAGCGAAAATTGGCACAATTCCCAAAATTTTTCAACTAAAGAAAGCAAGGGCATATGAGTGTGTAAAAATATTTTATTTCCAAATTGAAGACTACATATGTATGTATGTGTTGTTATTGTTAATCTATTTCATCATTATGAAACTTTTTATAATCTATCACAATGAAAATCCAGAATTGTTTCAATTAGCGACAGAATCAAAAATAAAATTAATAAATATAAAAAGCTATTTCATCCCCTCTCACATTCACATACCAAGGATATTTGTTTGTGTCTCTCACTGTTGCACGTTTTATCTTTACAAAGACTATCCCGAGTCGCTTCTCTTAACGACAGAACCCAAAAATACAAACAAACAAAACTAAATCTGGAAAAAAACAGCCTTCAAAACCCAAGTAACTATGGGGTAGTATAAAACCCGATATAATCCAGTTCTAGTTTATGTTTTACTCCAACAACAGGTCTACGAAATTTTTCTTCTGATGATTAATACACCACTTAGCGTAAGGTTGGGTAAAAGCTTAATACAGAAAATATGGAGCTGCAATGAAGTCCTTTCTGAAGTGTTATTCTGTAGCATACTGTAAGCAATATGATAGGTGATGCTCCTTTCACATTTTGGTCAAAAAGCGACCATCTTTGGAGCACTTTTAAGGACTCTCACTTTTATATATGTATAAGGCATTAACATCTAAGGGAGGTACTTTTCCTGTTGGCCCTATCAATCATAGGTTCAAATTGAACTAATTATGATTTGGATTTCACCTAGTTCAGACATTGTTTTATTTCAATGACAATATTTGTTTTTTACACAATCAACAGTTGCAGAAGTTCAGAAGGCACTGATAAAATAGAAAATTGAGCCCTTAATGTCCATATATTAAAACTTGTTCGTTTTTAAGAAACTTTTTAATTAAAACGAATGTGTAAACGAAAATAAAACAAAACAAAGTTCAAACTTGTAACAATGTTGTTAACACAGTTGGAAAAAGTATAACATTTTATACACTTTGTGCAACATTTCTTCAAATTTTGTATGCCTTCTAAAAAAAATTAAATTTCGAGGTCATCAAATTAGATATTTGTTTGTGAGATGATTTCATCGTTGTAGTCAAACCTCTTTTCGCCCAGCCACTTCTTAAGATTTGGAAACCAGAAATATTCACTCAGGGGTAAATCCAGAGAATAAAACGGATGAGGGAGCAATTCGTAGCCTAATTCATGGAATTTTGCCAGGGAAACTGTCCATGTGTGCACCCTTTGTATGTCCTGATAGAAAAGAAATTTTTTCTTGATAAAATACGGTCGTTTTTTTTTTGAAATCCTCACTAAATCGACCCGATAAGTTGGCATAATATTTGCTATGGATTGTTTCGAAAAACGGTCGCCCTGATTTTATTGCCTGAAAACCCCACCTTGGCCTTCTTTGGCTACGATTCACCCTGAGAAACGTACTGGTTGGAGTACTGTCCAGTCTCTGGTGTGTTGTGCTGATTCCACGTTTCAACCACGGTTACGAAACGGCGCAAAAACTCGTCCATATTGCGGTCGAACAACTCCAAACACTTCTCTGAAGTTTTCACACGATTGAATTTGTGATTGACTGTGAGCAAACGCGTCACCGATCTTGCAGAAAGCTTTTTCGTACCCAAGTTTTCATTCAAAATTGAAACCACTGAGTCATGTGATATGCCTATTGCTTTCAACACTCTCAATCTCCGATTGAGTTACACCACATTGTGAATTTTTTCCATTGTTTCGGCTGTAGTGATCTCAACTGAGAGTCCAAAACGTTCGTTCGGCATCTTATGATCAGTTTTTGCAAAAAATAATGAAATTCATTGTTACTTTCTGCTCAAATCTCGCGGTAGTCTGCTACCACTGGCTGTCAAACACAAACTAAATGACTCAGCTTATTCAAATCTTAATAGGCGTGAACTGGCAGATGCCTCTTGACAGGAGCAGTGTTGCCCTCTTAGTTACGAGGCTAGAAATTTATAAACTACTGACATATTTACCTGACACCGTATCTAACAAAATAGTTTCGTAAATAATAGGTTTGAAGAAAGTGACTGCCATAGATCCTCAACATCGATCAGCCTTTAAAGGGAAACACTTTAGCAAATAAGTTCCCGTCCACACCAGCAATTTTGTTGCATTTAATTCTGCTTTGAAATTGCTTTAGTGTCCTCATTAGAAAAAATCTAGTATTGCAATTTTTGCATAAAACGTATATAAAACGTCAAATACAACAACACCAAACATCAAGTTGAATAGTGAGAATTTCAAAGCAAAAAAGAATTGCAGAGAACATGAAACTCTGTACCCCTCCCCAAGCTTCTTACCTCTCTCATCCAAAAACAACCAAGAATTGCTGCAACAAAATTGCAAATATGGACGGGGACTAAGAAATATGACAATGAACATTTCTTTCCTACGTTTTAAAATCTGAATGTTTCAAATTAATCTGGTATTGAGAATTTCTAGGAAATCCGATTTAAACAAACTAAAACAAAAATTTATTTACGAAATCTGCATTTTTTGAAAGAAAACACCTTTGCAACATTTTATGCTTTAAATTGATTACGTCAGTTAAGCAAAAAGTTCATTTAAGCAAAAAAAAAAAACTTTATTCACCCGAATATTTCTCTTTGAGAAGTTCGAATTTGTGGGTTTGTTGTTTTTGTTTTTCAATATTTTGAGGATTAATCTGGAACGCTATTGAAACCAGTTTTTTTTTTGTTTTCAAAAACTGTTTCTAATTTTAAAATATTAGGCTAATAAAACAATAACACTAGCAACAAGCATTAAATCATTAAGAGAGGGAAGTAAAAAATTTTTTCCTTAGTCTTTTTTGTTGTTTTGTTTTTGTTGCCAAAAGGTGTTTAAATTTTTGTAACCTTTATATGAAGTCCAACACCAAATAAGAGGTGATTTCAGATTTTTTTCTTGCGCTGAGATCGTTTATTGTTTTGAAAGACTGCCTGTGGTGATTTATTTTTATTTCCAGTTGTGCTTTGTGTTTTAGTTTCTTAAGAGTTTTGGCTATGTTCAAATAATATTCTGCTGGTTCCTATTGAACCATAGAACACACCTTTTTACATGGAATTTGAAAGTTTCATTAGAAATGTTGAAAGGCAATGGTGAGAGATAGACAAACCGAGCACTAGTCATATGTTGGTGTTATAAAATTGTTTTTTCATTTATTATTTATTGCATCTTAAATAATAAATTGAACTAATAACAATAAGTATTTAAATCTTGACTCTAAAATTAATATTTTAAGTCCAGCCAATGCTAGAAAGAAAATTTTAGTTTCTACGGCTCCTTCCGTGGTTGTCAATAACAGCGTGGCTTCCTACTTTTCAGCCGAATGTTGTCTTTATCTTTTAGAACTTTTTGGAAACTCAAAGTATATTGTATTTGATTTGTATATAAAGCTGAAGCGGTATCCCATAGCATCATATTAATTATAATATTTAAGACGAACTAAAGCG
The DNA here is from genome assembly GCA_963681545.1 of Germaria angustata. Taxonomy (NCBI): domain Eukaryota; kingdom Metazoa; phylum Arthropoda; class Insecta; order Diptera; family Tachinidae; genus Germaria; species Germaria angustata. The sequence goes on along the minus strand of OY812999.1, from coordinate 12,966,092 downwards.
TTTTCTTTAAAAAAAGAAGTGTAAAATTTTTTTGCCCTTTCAAAGAGCAAAAAAATGGGCTTTAGTGTTCTTTAATAATTGCAAATTTATTAAGTAAGACCTCGCAATTCTATTAGGGAGTTAATTTTTTTTTTAATTAAAGCTTTAGATTTTTTTTTTTAATTTAACAACAAAATGTTGAATTTTTTTAGAAAAGAAAACGCCATATGGCAAGTCGGCGTACTTTCCGTTTATGATCTAGAATTGTCACCATATGTGAAGTTCTCTTGAAGTATTTTACAAAAACAACAAAAAAAAACATTTAGAATCTTCTAATACCAAAAAATATCTGTTTAGCTTTTCTTTTGAACAACTAGTTTCAAGTTGTTTTAAATAATTAAAATAAATATCAAATATGAAATCCTTATCAAATCGATCATATTTTTGTTTTGTATATTCATTTTATTAGAAATAATATGCTCGAAAATTGATTAAATTGGTCACACCTTTTGTTTGAAATAAAATGGCAGAAATGAATAAAAATTATTATTAGATCTTTATCGTACTGCAACCATGATATTTGAACGAGAATAAAGTTATAACGTTCAAGATAAAGTGAGATTGAATTTACTTGATTCAATAAAATTGAGTTCATCATAAAATAATATAAAACATTGAAAATATTTTATATAGAAATAAATGACAATAGGGGAAATCACTTTTCGCTCTAAACTGTCCTTGTAGACCTTGAACATCTAACAGGTATTAGGATATACGCTACAATTTCCAACAAAATATAAAGAGTTTTCTATTTTCTACAATTGAATAAATTTGCAAGGCTAAAAATCGTTGCCTACAGGTCTTGTTTACGTTTACAATAGCCATCAGGGATGGAAAAGTCAATACCATCATAATTTTTTATATTAAAAATTGTTGTGGTAGCATTTTGAGTCAGTTGATATTCTCAAAACGTCTCATAATTCCCTTTTTTTGGAAGTTTCTTTTTTTAAATGTGTATCTACATGCCTCTGTGTCTCTCGTATCTCTCAAACGGCTGAACAGATTTCCAATCATCCGATTTTAAATATTTCGGAGTGATATTCCATTTGTCGAAATCCCAAGGAAATCAGTTGTTTAAATATGTGTTATATGCAGAATTAATTAAATCATCTGTATATAAACGAAACGTGGCAAACGTTTGTGTAAATCTGTTTCGAAACGACGCTTTCAAGAAACGTTTGAGTACAGGACACTTGTTGGTGATTCAAAATCACTTGGACAAAGCGTGATTTTAAGACTTTTGCTTGAATTGAAAAAAAAAATAGTTTTGTTCCCCTTACGATGGAAATTTTCCGCACAAAAAGAGAAAATTCCCTATTATTGACATCTCCGGTGTTTGTTGTTTTTAAAAGTTGTGCAAATAGAATTTGGGTTTCATTGTTTTAGAGCGAAAGACAACCCAAAGATATGCCAAGCGATTCACTGTCAATTGCAATAATTTGCCAATATTTTCAAAGTGCTTCAAAGAAAATCAACTTTGGAAATTAATATGTATCTCAGGCTCTGTTTAAGTATTTTTCTTTAAGTACTTGAAATGTGTCAATACCAACTGTTAATTAAATAATTTTTCCACTTAAAACGAAAACATTTCTCCTTATTTTAATTGTGGGATATAGTTAAGAAATTGAAAAAGTTATTATTTTCTTTAAGAGTCGTTTTCGTGGAAATGTTTTTCGAAAAGATTTATTGAAAGTCCATTATTATGAGTTTTTTTCTTCTCCTCAATTCTTAACGACCACATAATAATTTGTATTCAGCTCATGTTACAAGTAATATCATGTAAAAATATATGTATATATTTTTTGTGTTATTTCTTTTACTTACAAGTAGAAAGAAAAAAATTTAAAACAAGAAAAATTACTATGTACGAGTAAGTGTATGTATGCAGTTGCATGAGATACGATATACGAGTATATTGGCGTTGCATGTACTTCAACATGTCCGTTTGTTAGTCTCTCTATGAATGTATGAATAAGTGAATGCCAAGAGTATTTATATTTCGTTGCAAGTACTTGGAGATGTCATTTAAAAAATAATGTTTTATATCCTGTATTCTGAGATTTGTCTTTCTAACATGTGTTTTGTTTGAAATGTGCGTTAGGTTTTATTTTTTTCTTGATATTAGGGATTTTCTTTGTATTTTTTTCGGAAAATGTTTGTCACATTAAACATGTGTGCTGAAAATTCAACCAGTTATTGTTTAAAAAAATATTTGATTTTTTTTTTGTAGAGGCAGGTAAAAACTTGGAAAATATTTCTGCTTGAAAGATGATGGTTGTTGGTTGGCTATCCAAAACCATTTCCAATATGTACTCAAATATGATTTCTTTCTTAAAAGTACAAATAATAATAAGTAGAAAATGTTGTGCAACACTGGGGAGTTATTCTCTATTGCCATGCGTAAGATAGTTCGATGCGTTTGTTATTTTATTAGCGCAAGATATTTGGTTTTAACGAACGATTTTGACATACGCTTTCGTATTACAGAGTGCACTGATGCCAGAGTCTGTAATACGAAAGCGTACGTCAAAATCGTTCGTTAAAACCAAATATCTTGCTTACACGTTTGCAAAGTTAAATATTTAAAATTTAAATAAAAAAATCTTATTGCGTCAAAATGCTCTTGTAAAAAATGCCACAAAATTGTAATGTTTGTCATTCCATTACTTAAAAAGATGATAAAAAGTACAGATTTCTATCACAAAGATACTGGATTAGATTATTAATTATTGAAGTACTGGTGGTGGTAAGTGCTTGCTTACAAAACCGAGTATCCCAGGTTCTCAAGTTATCAAGTTTTAAAAATAATGTGGCTTCAAAAGGGGATAACATCATGACAAACGGGCGGAGCCACCAACTTTTGGGAAAAAAGATAGGAATCAAAGTTTAGCCACGTTCCTCACCACTACACCAAAATACAGAGGGGGCGTTGTTTCTATGCAACGACAGATGGTAGCCCAATTATCCAAGACCTAATATAGCAGACCAATCATCTACTTAGCTGGAACAAAAACCGATTACCCAAACTGATACAAGGCAAAAAACAAAATAATAACAATGCGAAAACAACTGCAGCAATAACCCGTGTAAAGATGGGTATGCATTGTAGAAGCCCTATGCTCCCTCCAGGAGTGGAAGGAACATATATAAAGTATAGTACTGGCACGCAGCCAATAACATTAAATAAGAGATCACCATACTGCTACATTTGGGATTATTAAGACATACCGACAATAAATCACTCTCTTGTCTTTCATAATTGACAGCACTTGGTCTTTAACGATCTCCAACAGGTTTAAAGTACTTCCCAACTTCTTGAAAAACCTATATCGCTTCCCGACATCGAGCCCACTGCGATTTATATAGGCATTTTCAGTTTACTACAAGAAGAGTTCAAAATAACATTTCTTTTATTAATAATTGTTGCAAATTAATATTTGTTTGTGCCACTTCTTTTTTTTAAAGCGAATTAATTAAGCTTCCAATATTATTGCTGATATCCCCACTATTATGTTCCATTTAGGCAGAATGTTACAATTTCATTAAGAAACTCTAGGAGCATATTTCCCATTTTGGGATTACTGTTAACCGTTTAACAGAGCTCTGTTAAATGCAACATTAGCATGGCTAAAGGATATGGTTTTTGTCTGTGATAGTTAATACATACACATACATATACACGTAAACTTTATTTTGAGCCGCTTTTGAAAGTTTTCCATCAATTGTAGAACAATATTTACAGCCAACACGAGTATAAAAACTGCTTATCGCATTTTGTTTATAAAATTGCCAAATCAGTCTTATCAGCTTCATGAAGGCACTTAAAGTAACCTATACATCAATATCTAAAAAAAGCTCTTTATTTCTAATTTGATTTTAAAACTATTTTCTAAGGCATTATGTAAACGCTGATCATAAAAAATTGCCACATTTTCTTATTTGAAAATAGTTTTTTATCAATGATTTTTTTCTTATAATTTGATTAAAAAATAAAGAACAATAAAATATTTCTATTAAGAATAATTCCGCGAAAGCCAAAACTTGTGTTAATTATAAAAAATGATAACGAAACTAATATATGGCTGTATGTACATTTAAGCACCGCTGTCCGTACATTTCTTACCATCTTTCCATCTGTCAGTCAGTCCAAACAAATTCGAATGTGTTTATTGTTCTCAAGTTGGCAGCGATATTTATTTATTATTTTGTTAACTTATCTAATCATTTTGTCAATAAATTGATTATTATTTTAGTTTTTATATTAATTTTCCTTTTAGTGCTGTGATAATCAAATAAAAATAAAATTAATAATTTTGATATACATTAAAATCGAAGCTTTAAGTTTTCATAAATTTTTTTTCTGAATTTGAATAAGAATGTCCCATAGTGCAGCTATTAACATGCATCAAAGTTATTTAAAAATTGTCGTTGGTCAAAATACGCGATTGTGAAAAGATCGAATGTAAGCAGGCGCCGCCTCCCATTCGCCATTAAAAGCATTTTCGTTAAAAAAGTCTCTAATTACTCACACTGTGGAAAAATAACTTAAAACTTATAGTCTTTTTTATAAAAAGTTTCAAATTTGTCAAAGAGTTTTCATTTCAAGCGTAATTTTTAAAGGTGCTTTAAATATTTGTACAGGTATTTTTTTAAATTAATCATTTAAAATTATAATCTGTTAAAGAAACGCTTTTAAGTTTCTTTTTAAAAGCAAATAATTTAAAGGTACTATTTTAAGACGTACTTTTTAAAATGTAATTTTCTAAGTTACTTTTTTAAAAATTGCTTTCTTGAAAGGTGCTATTTTCAAAGGTTATTTTTTAAGAGGCATATTTTAAAATAAATTTTTAGAAGGTGCTTTTTAAGGGTTACATCGTGAAGTCTTTTTTTAAAACGTACTTTTTAAAGGTTATTTTTTAAGAGGTACTTCTTAAAATTAACTTTTTTTAAATGTATTATTTCCTAACGCTCATTATTAGAAGGTACTTATTTAAAGGGGTAGTTTTTAAAAAGCACTTTTTCAAAAATTATTTTTTTATTAGTGGTCTTTAAAAGAAATTGTTTTAAAAGATACTCTCTTAAAAGGTGCTATTTTAAGAGGTCCTTTTCATGAGGTACTCGTACCTTTTAAAATAAAATTTTTCAAATGTACTGTTTTAGAAATGGTATTTTTTCTTTCTTTTGGAGAGTACATTTTAAAAGGTACTTTTCTCTTTTGGAAGGTATTTTTTAAAAGGTACTTTTTTCTTTTGGAAAGTACTTTTTAAATGGTACTTTTTAAAAGGGACTTCTTTATAATGTATTTTTTCTAAAACTACTTTTCTAAACGTTACTTTTTCGGCAGTTACTTTGTCAAATTGTACTTTTAAAAGGTTAATTTTTGAAGTGTGCTTTTTTTAGGTACTTTTTCAAAAAGTATTTATTTTTCTTTTTTAAGTACTATTTTAAAGAAACTTTTTTAAAAGATTGCTTTTTTAAAATGTGCGTATTTTTTAAAAAGTACTTGCCTTTTTAAGATGTATTTTTTTCGGATATATACTTCATTCAAAGCAACAAGATGGTCCTTCTAAAGGCTGGAACACAATGTGCAGCTGAGGCTGAAGTTGAGGCATTAGCTGAAGTTGTGGCTGAGGCGGAGGTTGAAGTACGAACACAATGATGAGGCGTGAGTTCATTGTTGGCAATTGTACTTAATCAAAATTTTATGTACAAATGTATTGAATTTGTATGATTGATAAACATTATTGGCATCTCGGGATATAATAATATGTTAACACAGTCTGTTAACAATCAATGTTAACATAATAATCAAAATTAATTTAAGTTTTTTGTGTATTTGTAGAAAAATTAAAATTTTGTTTTGTGGAAAAATAAAAATATTTGGTAAAAAAAATGTAAACGAACATAATATGTTAAAGAAGCGCTGTTAATTTGAGGCGCTGTAAAAAGTTAAAATGTTCGAACTTTGCGCCTCAGGCTTTGCCTCAGATTCACATTGTGCTGGGATACATTTGAAGCAATGTATTTTACTTTTAACAGAGAGAAGTATACTTGTGTTCCACCCTTAAGGGTTCTTAAAAATAAATTTTGCTTAGAATTTTTTTTTATAAACCTTTAGAAAATTGAAATCTTTTTGAGTCAGTTCGATTTTAATAGAATATTTTTCAATATTATACGACTTGACATTTTCTCGTAATTTATTTTTATGTACCACCCACTTTATTCATACCGCCATTTCATATCTTTGAACACGTTTTTATCATTAATTTATGGCATATGCGTATGTATTTAGATATTAATATTTGTTTCTCTCCGATTTAAAAATAAAAATATGTATGTATATGCTTTTCATTTTATCAACGAAAAAGTGAGAAAATTTCTATCTTGACAAATTGCGCTACTGAAATTATATATGAATTTTTTTATTCATATGTCTCTTATATGATAAAGCTTTGATAAATATAAATTAAATTTGATTAAATTATATTTGCCAAAAGAAAGGGAAATTGCCAACAAAAGTTCTTTTGGGATACGTAACCAACGTCACAGAATTTTTTTTTTGCTAAATTAATTGCTGTACTGTGACTCAACAAAAAGAAAATTTTGCAGGGTTGGACGTTTGATTTACATAAATGTCGGATGTGTGTACTGAGGAAGGGTTGAATTTTTATTAAATTAAAAATAAATTCGAAAATCAAGAAAATTTCTGTTTTAAGCTTCTTAATAGTATAAGTATTTTTATATGCAAATCTTAGTTTTCTAATTTCAAAAGTTATTAATATTCCTTAAATTTGTTTTTCTTTCTTTTCAGGTAAGTTTTTTCTTCAATAGTATTTCGTGCAAGTCTTAAAAAAACTTCCAAGATCGAAAAAGATGAGTATGTACTTATATTTCTGTTTTTTAATACCCTTTTTTATAAGCCAGCTTTAGATTATTGTGGAAAGTTGATTTTTCAAAAACAAAAAAGAAAAAAAAAACACGGAAAATATAAAAATAATAATAATTGTATAGATGTTGCAAGAAAAATAAAATAGACTCACGTTGGGTATAATTGTTTGTTGTGTTGTTTGTATAAAAGCATTTTAAGCCTACTATGATTATGTATTTTGTTATGATTCATATAAAATATGGAATTCTCATATTGTATTTGATTCGTATGGCATAAATACCCGAGGTTGAATGTTTTCAAACTGCTTAAACTTCACTGACGATTTGCTTTTAGCAACCAATGAAATGTCGGCATATGAAGAGCTAAAGCCACAACAAACAATGCATTTTGCAAAATCTTTTAATTGTCTTGGGGAGAATATCCCGAAATAATAAATTTCAATATCAAGTTATAATAATAATTCTAAAATTGTTTTGAAAGATCCTCTTTCTTTGTGATTTTTTAAAAGGTACTTTTTTGTAAAAGTAATTTTGCAAAAGGTAATTTTGCAAAAAGTGTAGTTTAAAAGTTTTTTTTCGACCGTCTATTAATTAAATGGTATTCTTCTAAATTGTAAATTTTCCAATGGCACTTTTTGAAACCGGCACTTTTTCAGAGGGGTACTTTTTCAAAAGGCTGTTTACCAAACAGCTACCATTTTAAAAATTATACTTTTTTCAAAGGGGTACTTTTTCAAAATGCTGTTTTTTAAACAGGTACTCTTTTAAAAAGACTTACTTTTTTAAAGAGGTACTTTTTCAAAATAATATTCTTTCAAAATGATACTTTCTGAAAGATAGTCTATTAAAAATTACTTTTTCAAAAAGTCCCTTTTAAGAGATGCATTTTTTTAAATCTACTTTTAATGCATACTTTTTTAAGAGGTAGTTTTAATAGATATTTAAACAAAAACACTTTTAAACGCATGTATGTCAAAGGTACCTTTTTTATAAACACATTTATGTCAAATGTAAAAGTTTCTTTTTTAAAATGCATTTTTTAAAAGGCATTTTGCTGTAAGTTTCTTTGAAATAAGATTTTGCCATCTGCTTCAAGTAATTGATATCTATTTTTTCTTACTCATTACAAAATGAAAAATATCATTCTCTAATAAATAGTTTTTTTTTTAAAGCAAAAATATAAATAATAATGGCTTATGTTTACATTAAAAATCATTACATAAATTAAAAAGTGTGCCACAAAACAACAATAAAATAGAAATAAGCAGAAAAAGAAACTATTTGTATCTACTCACTATTCAAATAAAAAAAATTTAAAAGATACTTTGTATAAGACATGTACATTAAGATTTTTTATATTTTATATGAGTTTGTTGCTTTTGCAATTTTATGGTTATTATTGCCATATTTATGCTACTTTACTTTATAATATTGTTTTTCATTTTGTTATTGCATTTATAATTTTAATGCATCGAAAAAGAGCAGAAAAGAAGGCAGCCAAATACTTATTTTGTCATATTTGTGAAAATGTTTGTGCCAGACAATTAAAATAAACGATGGTAAACTCATATGGGGCAGGCGAAACGGACGGACGGAAAGACAGACAATTTTAAAGGCATTCATAGATCGTTGACAGAAAACTATTATGATCCTACAATTTAAACGTTATTCAATACAATAATTGTGCAGATATTTTTTATTTATACATTCAAAAACCATAAGTACTTCGCATGTATGTGCATCTGTTACTCTCGCCTCGACTTCTTTGCGATCTGCCTGCCTCAAGTTTGTTTTTAAAGATTGCTGTTTCTATGTTTACGATATTGTTGTCAACTCCGTTGTAAGTATTTTGTCTATACTTATATTATTTATTTATTATTCGCATATCATCATCATCGCAGTCATGATTATTTTTATATTCCAGATTTGTGCAAATATTAAGGACGTTCAATTCCAAATTTACTCAAAGTCACAATAAATTTTTTCAAAAGTTACAATACGTTTCCATGAAAAAGAATTTCAAATGCAAATTATCTTCTAAGTGATGGTTAGAAAATTTCATAAGAAGTGTGATATTTAGTATAAAAATAAAGTCATATTAATAGAGATAAAGTGGATTTGAAAGTGTAAAGTGTGAGTTTTTTTTTATAGGAAACCCGGTTTTAATGCTTTCACTTTAACAATTATTTATGATTGCGGAAAATAAAATATAAATGTTTTCTTTTAAAAGCCTTGAACTTGGTTAATAGATACGCTTAATGGAACGCATGGTGGTTTTAAAGAGGTACTTCTAAAAAATGTGTACTTATATAAAGGGTTCTTCCATAAAAGGTACTTTTGAAAAAGTATTTTAATAGGACTTTTCTTAAAGTATACTTTTTTATTATGTACTTATTTAAAAAGGCACTTTTCCAAAAACTTATACTTTTTAAAAGGTACGTTTTCAAAAGATACTTTTTTGAGAGGTATTCTTTTAAAAGGTAATTTTTTTTTAAAGAAAAGGTTTTTAAAAAATTTTTCTTAGAGGTGCTTTTTTAAATCATACTTATTTTAAATTACATTTTTAATAGTAAGACTGTAAAATAATTTTGTTGTAAAGATGTCTTTTAAATTCACTTTTCCAAAGACTGTTTTTCAAGTTTGTTTTTCAAAACCTTATTTCTGATGGCACTAATAAAAACTATTCTTGGCTTGTGTGAACACACCTATTACTCTATACTGAATAAAAAGTTAAATCGCTTAGTATCTGCTTGTACTTGAAAATTATATCTGCTCGTGTGTTTGTTTCTATGAAGGGAATACCATATAGAGCAGGGAATCAGCAAAAATTGACAAACCGGTGATGCTACTGACGTTTCAACTAACAAAACGACAGTAAGTTTTTTTTGCTATAGTCAGTAATCTCCACAAACTACAGTAAAATTCGGTTATAACGAACTGAATGGTACTAGACAACTTCGTTATAGACGAAGTTCGTTATAACCGAAGTAAAAATTTATTTATTTTCCATTAAACAAAAGTAAGGAACATTGAAATAGATTAATTAGTTTCTTCTTATTTTTAGTTTATAAGACATTTATGTACATCTTTTCACAAAATTCCATTTATATAAGTATATTATTTATATTATTTATATTTTTTATATTTATGTATATTGTTTTTAAATGCTGTTAGTTATTTTAACGGCTTAGAAAAATGGTTGAAAAACTTTTTTGTTTTAACCGAAATATTTTACAAAATTGTTAGAAACGGAAAAGGTGTTCATTATATGTGGTAATTCGCTATAACCGAACTACACTGTACTTCAAAATACAGAGATCTATTGATCGCAAAATGATAATTGTTTTTGATTGGATATTTTTTTAACAACTGCTACGTGCATTAAATGGTATCGTAAAATGCCTGCCACAACGTTGTATGTATGTACGAGTATAGATGAATTGTATTATAAATAAATGTACATAAGTAATTAGCCATTGTAATAAAGATAATCAGAATGACGCCAATAAAAACTCACGATGTGCTTATTTACTTCATGAAAGCATTTTGCTAATAGTTTTTATTGTTAAGTAATATACTCGTATGTACCACACATATAGGAATTTTATTAAATAAATAACTAAAATGAAAAAATTTAAATATGTACGTATTAAACATTTATGTAAGTACATATGTTTCATAATATTTTTTGCGAATTACTTCTGATTTACGAGCCAGAGCTACAAATTACGTCTCCCCATTTTCAAACTTAAAAATTTAATTTTGTTATGTACTAACATTAAAATAGAATTCTTGTTAGAAAATAATCAAAAATTCTTAAAATAAATCATTATTTTATAACATTGAGAACGCGAGTTCGTTATTGCTTTTGCACATACATACATCCTGGTTGTCGTTTTCGTCTGAGTTAATTTTGATGGAAAAAGCTGTCCTTTAAGGTGGATTCACCCATTGGTTCGGAACAAAATTTTTATTAGTTTACTTGGAGTTTGTTCCACTACGATTCGCACACTTCGTTTCAGTGTTCGGATCAACAATTTTGTTCCGAACTAATGGGTGAATCCACCTTTAATTGCACTGCAGTCACAATGTTCAAATGAAAGGACTCGTAAAACATTTTGGAGTGTGAAAAAATTCACTGCTTTTTTTCTAACTTATATTTCGCTGACATTATTTGAAATGATTTTTATTGTTTAAACAAATCGATTTTTATATAAAAATTTGACTCAGGTTATAATTTTGGACCAACTTTTTTTGGTTGATGAAATTATTTTACTTCCAATCTTACAAATTTGTTCCTTTACTTAGTGTTAGTGTTAGTGCATTTTGATATGTAAATTTAACCAAAGGTCTTTCTCAAGAAATCAGAAAAACCTTCACAGTTGTGCTTAAATAATGTAAAACTTTTCAATAATTGAAAAAGTAGTACTCGTACTCAGTTAATCCTACACTGTAAATCTCTACAGAGAAAATTATTTTATTCAGAGATTTTAACTCACTTGTATTAAAACAGCATTTTGCTTTGAAAGCAACAAATGCATGCAACTGCATGTAAGTATGTACATGACGACCGCAGGGCATCGTTCATACACCAAAAGCAGGTAATGCTTAACAAGTTTTACCTACAGTTAATAAAAATGAACATTGCTTTTGTTTTGCCACAAAAAATATCGAAAAAATTATAATAAATAAAACGTGTCATAGATTTCATCTGATTTATACGCTGCTGCGGCTGAGGGCAACAGAATAAATTTCACAGCAGAAACTAAAAACAGAATGAAATGACAACAAATAAATATCAACAATCACTTTTAAAAAAGTGTCACCCGTTTTATTAGAAGTAATGCAAGACATAATAATTAATTGGACTCCACTTTAAAGAAATCGTTCCAAGTGCAAAATGGTCTATTGAACAGTAGACTTTAAATATAGAAAAAAGTATCTTTAAACAATCTATAAGGAAAACGTTAAATACAGCATTGAAAAGAAAAATATTTTTTTTTTTAATTAGCGAATAGCAAAAACTTGCTTTTTACAAAATTAGTTTAGAAAAAATTAAATTTTTAAAATATTTTTAAAAAGAATCCGTTTTTTAATTTTTAAGCTTAAGGTCTTTTATTTTTTAAAAAAATAAAAGACCTTAAGCTTAAAAATTAAAAAACGGATTATTATAAAAGAGGTCAAAAAATATAGATACATACATTATTTTTAAAAAGTAATTAAAAAATGTTTGCACTTAAAAAATAAATTTTCAAAAAGGACGTTTTGAATTCTAAATCTTAAAAGGCAAACCAGCCGTTTGAAAAAGTCCTATTTAAAAAGTACCTTTTGTAAAAGTGCTTTTTAAAAAGTATCTCTTGAAAAAGTACTTATTAAAAAGTAGCTTTTAAAAAGTTCTTCTAAAAAAATAGCTTTTGAAAATTAATATAAAAATATACTTCTTAAAAAAGTACTTTTAAAAAGAGGAACTTTTAAAAATTGCCTTTTAAAAAGTGCGCCTAGAAAAGTGCCTTTTGGAAAGTAGCCTTTGAAAGAGTAGTTTTCTAAAAAGAACTTGCCAAAACGTACCCTTCAAACATTATCTAGGAAAAGGACTTTAGACAAAGAAACCTCTAAAAAGCACCTTTTAGCAAAATGACCTTTGCAAAGAGTATCATATAAAAGGCACCATTTAAAAAACTACATTTATATAAAAAGGAGAATTTTAAAACAAGGCGTTTTAGAGAAAGGACATTAAAAAAACCTTTCAAAAGAGTATTTTTTCAAAAAGTTCCTTTAGAAAAATCCACATTTTATAAAACTATTTTAAAAAGTTTTCTCTTAAAAGTACCTCTTAAAAATGTACTCTTTAACAAGTGTTTATTAAAAAGTAACTTTAAGGAAAGTTCTTTTTACATAAACAGCTTTTAAAAAAGTACCTCTTAAAGCGTAATTTTTGGAAAAGTACCTCTTAAAAAAGTACCTTTCAAAGAGTAGTTTTTGCAAGAAACCTTCGTAGGAGGTTCCTTTTAAAAATTTAAATTTTTAATTCACTTTTATATATTAAATTTTTTCGATTTGTCTCGACTCTTGTTATTTAATGAAATAAATATTTTCTTTAGCCCCAAGTCCTGCCAATACAAATTTATTATTTATTATTTATTTTTATATGTAGTTCTTTTCAGTACTGCGCCACAGCATCCAATGGCGTCGTAAGGAAACAAATTTATTTACGAAATTTCATTATAAGTATATAAAAGAACCCTTCAAGAAAATACAGATTAAAAAGGCATATTTTCAAAGTGTATTTTTCAAAAAGGAAAGTTAACAACTTTTACTACGTTCTGTTATAATTATGAAATGTGTTGTTTAATTTTGAAATGCACTCTGAAACACTTACAAAAGAATACATAGAAGTGTTTGCAAAATAAACACCTTTCGTTGCTTTTCGTTGCCTATTAATGACATTTAGCATTTAATAGAGGCGTAAATATTGGCTCTAATACAAAAATAGTGACAATAAAATACGATTTTTCTTCTATTATTTATGTCATGTTGCATGGGCAGCACTGGGCGTGCATGATGATGGCTGTTTTTTTCTAGGTGCTTTAAATGTGTTTAGATTTTTTGTTTTTATATGTACATATATTTTTAATTTTTTGCTTTTTTTAACTTTAGGAGAAAAAAGTATCGCAATACGTGTATATAGTGCATGTTTAGCAGCAGCAACAAACAGTTGCTTTAATACAATAAAACACGTTTGATCTGTGTTGTTTGTTTTATGAGTTCATTGGTTGTTCGTGACAAATAAGTTTTGCTTCATTTTCCTCTTGTCGTTGGCATCGCTATAGTTGTTATTGGTGCCGTGTAAAAGTTTATAATACGCTTTTAGTCATAAATAAATAAATGTATACACAGATTCATATATAGAGTACATACTCGTACATATACAAGTATATGAACATACATACATATGTATGTATTGACGTTAGCTGCATACAAAATGTGTCTCACATGTTGGAATATTTACATTCTGTTGTTACAGTTTGATTTTTTGCTGTAAAGGGAGATTTTTTAAGAGCTTAAGGATTGGATTAAAAAAACATAAAATTTAGAGAAATGTATGAAATCTTTATTTGAGCCGATAGAACGATCTATATAATTCAATGTTTAAATATGATTTCATGTAAATTTTTGACCGCGGCTAAGCCTCATATGTGTCCAATTTTAGCATACTCTCTCCAACATATCGGCCGGTATCTCAGGAATAAATTCTTCAATATTGGCTTCCAGCGCGTCAACCGTTACACGCTTGTCTCTATAGACATGAGCCTTAACATAAACCCTCAAAAATAGTCTAAAGGCGTTAAATCGCGCAATCTAGGCGGGCAATTGACCGGTCCCAAATGTCATATAAACTGCTCACCGAACTCGCCTCTCAATTAGGATATTGTTTCGCATGCTGTGTGGCATGTGGCACCGTCTTGTTGAAACCACATGGCAGCCAAGCCAGCTTTTCTTTTTTGGGCAAACAAAAATTTTGTAATCATAGCACGGTAGCGCCTGCCTTTCACAGCAAAGTTCCTGCATTCATTGTCTTTGAAAATGTACTGTTCAATGATTCTACCTGCCCATAATCCACACCAAACTGTGATTTTTTCGGGATGCAATGCTTCACACCGAATACGGCAAGATTGCTTGTTCACGTATCCATTCAACCAGAAATGAGCCTCGTCGCTGAACACAATTTTCCGTTAGAAAAGTGGACGATGCACTTTCTTAATCGAGCATGAATTTTGATAATAAAATTTAATAACCTGCCAGCGTTGTTCGTTTGTAATTCGATTCATAGTTAAATTATAGACCAAACTGAACATGTTGTTTAACAGTAATATGTTACACGAAAACAGCTGAGTTGGCAAAACAGTGTTGCCAAAAAAGAAAGTTGCTAAAAAAATCACCCTTTATTTTGGCGCACTTTGGAGCTGATGTGGCGGAATCAATGTCTGTATGGTTGGCCGCTTGTGTTTCTCTTTCTTTAGTTGAGCTGTTAAATGTAGTGCACATCCTGTTAAGATTAATTGATGTGTTTTCCTTGTGAGGAAAAACACATGTTTTTTAATTAAAGAAAATTTTCACAAAAAAAATTGTTTTCTGCTTTCTTTTGGTGCGGTTTATTTAGTTTTAGTCTTGGCATTATGATCTGTGTTTGATGACAAGTTTAAGGATTTATGGTTTAATGATCATGGGCTCCTTTTCACAACAGATATGATTTATGGTGTTTTTAAGGAGAATCTTTAAAGCAAAATAATAAAAGGGTTTTCTAACAAGGGTAGATGAATGTATCCGATTGAATAGAATATATTGTCAATGGAAACTAACTAATATGCTTATGGCTATTTGCTATCCCTGCTCGTTTAGATCACATGGTTCTATTAGGCACCATAAATCATCTGATTCGAAGTTTAAAATATGTATATATGTACATATGTCGAAAAGTAATGTATTGAAAGAGTGACCTAAAATCAATAAAAAAAATAATACTCTCATAGATAATTTAATTTACCATTTAACTGGCAGTTGGGACTACCGGAGGAAACCAAGTTAATTATTATATTTTATACTGTATTCTGCTTTCTTTTATATTTAAACTAAGCTTTTGTTGCATGTAATTGTAATATAAGGTAGAGCGAAAGCGTTGAGATAAAAAATGTTGTAAAGAACTCTTATTAAATTTCATGTGCTGTTCCATTCGATATCAAAACTACATACAGTTTGTCAAGAAATTGTTTTGACATAGTAAAAAAAATTATTGTTTTGACTTTTATAATGCAAAAAATAGTTTTCCTTTGTAGTTTAACAATTTTTTCTTTTCAATTTTATTTTATCTATATATTAGTTACCAAACAGGAGCAAAAGAAGGAGAAAATAGAGAATAATAACAAAAAAATAGAATAAAAACAAAATAAATACAAAAATTTTGTTGTCAAGAAAATGTTTTTACAATTTCTTTTTGTGTGTGTGTTTTTTTATACCGTTAGTTTTTACTGTTCAAACTACAATTTTTTCGTTAGTCAAGTGATCATTGATAATGATTTAATTATAGTTTTGTTTTTTTTTTATAACTGAAGACGATAATTTTACGAGGATTTAAAATGCCTGGCAAAAGAACGTCGACCGGTGTAATTCAGTTAGTTTACTATAACCACGCGATCGGGAAAACGGTCCAAGAGTTGTCTAAAATGTTTTCAATAACTAGGCAAAGTGTACAATATTTTAAATCGCGCTGAAAAAGAAAATAGTCTAACGTTAAAGCTTCCAACTGGGCGTCCACGTAAAATTTCGGAGAGAACAGAACGTCTTTTAAGAAGAAAGGTAGACGAAAACCTTTTGGTATCCATAAGAACGCTTGCATGTGAACTTAAAGAAGAGTGTGGCGTGACAGTCTCTCACGAAACGGTATGACACGTTTTGAAAAAGAACGACTATTCATCCAGACTGGCAGGAAAAAAAAAACACTGCTTACAATGCAACATAAAGAAAGACGATTGTCTTTTGTTGTAACACATATTTCCAAGCCTGACGACTACTGGGATGACGTTATATTTTGTGATGAGACCAAAATAATGCTTTTCTACAATGATGGTCCTAATAGAGTATGGAGAAAACCTTTGAAAGCATTGGAAAGTCGAAACATAATTCCAACTGTAAAATTTGGAAAACTTTCAGTAATGGTTTGGGGGTGCATTTCTAGTAAGGGAGTTGGAGATCTTTGTTTTATTGAGAACACTATGGATGCTAATCAATACCTGGGTATATTAAAGCGTCATCTAGTTAACACCGCGACTAAATTTGGGTTTTATTCTGATAGAAAGCCGAATTTCAAATTTTATCAGGATAATGACCCTAAACATAAGGCTCTTTTGGTAAGGACGTGGCTTCTCTACAACTGCGGTAAGGTACTCGATACAACTGCTCAGAGTCCAGATTTAAACCCAATTGAAAATTTATGGTCTTGTCTAAAAAAAATACTGCCAAAAGGCGTCCCAGAAACCAAAGTGAGTTAAAAGCTGTAATTTTTGAAGAATGGAATAAAAAACCAACAGAATATGTACAAAAATTTATTTTTTTTTTCAAAGAAACGGCGCCTGCAAGCCCTGATTGATGCCAATGGTGGCCACACAAAATATTGATAATCCTACATTTAAAGATCCAATCCATTTTTTCATATTATATTAGTATGTAAAAACATTTTCTTGACAACAACATTCTTGAGTTTCTTTTAATTTTTTATCTTATTTCTTAATCTTAAGTTTTTATTTTGTTCTCCTTGCCGTTATTTGTTAGTTAACATATAGCTAAAATTACATTATAAAAAAATGGTAAAAGATTTAAAACACGTTTTGTTTTTTAATGATGAAAGTCAAAATAAAATCTGTTTGCACACTGTCAAAACAATTTCTTGACAAACTGTATGTACTTAAGTATATCCCTCCTACCAGCAAATAAAAGAAGTAGCATGCAATAAATTTCACGAAAATATGTAAAGTGTAAATCCACCCATACATTTAAGTACATATATATGTTTCGAAACAACGTGCAACATAAGAAAATACTTTGTTCAAACCTCCACGTATACAATTTGTCCTCGTATCTATACAAATGTACGTAGTCGTGTGTTTTTAAAATATTTCTTTTAAATAATTTTATAAAAAATAATCTTTGGTCTAATTCTAAATAAAACAGCAAGAAATATTTAAAGCGAAAGTTCTCAAAAATGATAAACAAAAAATTAAATATAATTTTTGCACACATGTGCACGATAATATTTCAGTACAAAATTAAAAAAAAAGATTTTTGCTTAAAATTGTATAATTGTCTATAGTAGACTTTAATACAAACAAACAAATGTCGGTTTGTCTGGCCTTAAATGGTTTTTCAGATTTATAGACGAACAACTGATTCATCATTTAAATCATATAAGGAGATCCTATTCATATCTGCTCTATACCAGAGTCAATTTAAAAATACAATAAAATTATGTAGTTGTAGTCATACTGTCTGTGGGTTTTTAAACAAAACAAAACAACAACTACAATTTCAATTAAAATTAATGGAAATAAGAACAAAAAACGAACAATTTTAATAATGTGAAAAAAAACACTAAATTATAATGTATTCTGTTTGTTACTGCGGCCATACGAGGACAGGGGCGGGAGAGTGCAGTAGCTAAATTATGACAACAAAATATGAGCAACACAGACTTTTGTTTAAATATCAGCAGACAATAAAAACACGCATTTCGTAATGTTCTTTAAATAAATATCACGATATCGTCTACATACATATCAACATATACATACATACATATATACATACATTCATACATACATACATACATATATAAATGTAGCAAGTGAATTTTCGGCGGGAGATAGAAGGAATTTGTCTTCTCTTATGGTTTACAATGTCATATAAATGGCCTTTTGCAAACGCATTCTTTTTTTAATTACATTTTAAAGGTGTGATAAGGTACTTTTCACGGTGCTTTTTTTTAAAAAGGTTTGTTTTTATAAGGTTAAGTTTTTGAAATGTTTTTTCCTAAAAGGTACTTTTTCGAACAGAACAATGTTAAAATATATAAAGAATACTTTTTAATTGTTACTTTTTTAATTATTTTTTCTTTTTTTAATAAGTGCTTTTATGAAAAGATAAACGTTTAAAACATATGTGTGTTAAAAATACTTTTTTTCGAAAGGTACTTGCATATATAAAAAAGCTACTTTTTGCGAAGGGTATACAGATCATAAAATCTAAATTTTTCGAAAGGTACTTAAAACCAAAATTTCTTCATGGTACTTTTGCTAAAAAGTGTGTATTTTCAAACGGTACATATGAAAAAGGTAGTTTTTTCGAAACATACTTATTTTAAAAAGTACTGTTTTTCGCATGGTACTTATATTTGAAAGGATTTTATGCAAGGGTACTTGCTTAAAACCAATTTTCGGTAGCCTCGTAGAAGAATTCGTTTCAAGAGGTAATTTATTCTTTAAAGTACTTTATTTAACATTTGATTTTCTAAAAGGCGCTTTTTGTAAAAAATAATTTTTTTATAATGAACTAATGACTTTTCCCCCCAAAGGTACATTTTTTTTAAAAGGAACCTTTTCCAAAAACATATTTTTTTAAATATGCGTTTTCTAAAAGGTACGTTTTTCACGAAGTACTTGTGTAAATGGCCCTTCTTAAAAGGTGCTTTTCTTAAGAAGTTACTATTTTTAAAAAGTACTTTTCGTAAAATGGTACTTTTCTATCAAAACAAGTAACACCTGACTGCGGCTTCACTTTATAAGAAAAGGTAACTTGTTTGAAAGATGGATTCTCTAAAAATTTCTTTTTTAAAGGTACTTTTGTAGAAGTGCTGTTGGAAAATAATATTTCTTAGAAAAACTATATATTTTAAAAATCTTAGAAATCCCATTTATTACACTTTTGAAAGATGTTAGTATTACAGGTAGAACACCAGTAAGTTTCTGGACTCTGTCTTTTTTTCTTCTTTAAAGTTGGAAAAATACTATCCGCAAAAATCGCTTATTATTTTTCAAACTTCCACTTTCATTCTTCCACTCTTTGGTTAATAATTTAATAACTCCAATTTGCAAGTATCATTTTCCTAACGACGTACAACGCCAAACTGTCTGCCAATTCCCTCTTTAGCATTCAAGGGAGAGAGAAACGCGAAAGGTGCATACTAGCAGCTTACAATTATTACCATTTTTATGGTTCACAGCCATGCCACATGCGTCTGTCTAACTTTTAGCTCTATTTTAACTGAACGGTTACAAACTACCAACCACAGACAGTCTTAAACATCATTTGTTTGCAAATTAATTGTTTTTGCTGCCATGTTCAACTTTTACTTGCCACATTTTTATGTACATGTTATTCAGTTTGTGGCTCGTATTCTGTTCCTCTTAATTGATCAATAAAAAAAAAAATCGATATAAACGGATGTGGCTGCGCAGTAAAAAAAAAATAATAAAACGTGGTTAAGACGTAGCATTACTATTGTAAACTGTTTTATGCTAATTTTTTTCACAAGTCTTAAAGCTGCTTTTAAAATAGACATTTTTGCTAACAATTAAAATTAATATCAATACCAGTGAAGGGATTTCGCAGCTCGTGGATGAATTCGTAATAAACTTATGTACGTATGTACGTATATATGTATGTACGTATTTATAGATTTCGCTTAATGAGTTATTTTGTTAATAATTTTCCTAGAATTTTCAATTATTCCCATTAAAATCAATTATTTAATAATATTAGAAATGATGGAATTTGTGCTCCATCACGTATTCAAGAGGTACGCGTACGTGTGTTGTTTATGGTCAGTTTTATCACGTCGTCTTCAGCTAAATAGACAATTACTTATGAAAGTTATTCTTGGAAGATTTACAGCAAAAAAGTCTTCGCAAATAGCATTTTATTGAACGATTAAGACTTTATTTAACAACTAAAACGTTGGGTAAATAGTTGACTTTGCTGTCGTAGATGTGGCATTGTTGGCCACAGTGTATTTCATTGAAAAGTTTTTAATTCTGCTGTGTAACCGAGAACACAAGTGTTTTATTTGTGTGTCTATCAAGTTTATCTCAAAATTCACCCTCATTCAGTTCTATTAGTTTTGTTTATCAAACAAAAGTAGGTGGGAACTTTATATTTCAATGACGTCATTTATACTTTATCATGGTACTGATTTTATTTTGGAAATTATTGAAGCTTGGGAAGCAGCCAAAAAACTTTAAGGGGATGTTTAAGAGCCAACCCTTAATATTATGTATTTAAGATGATGTCATGCTCAAGGGAATATCTAATAAGTCTTTGCAAAAACTATTTAAATAGCAAAAGATTTGCTCTGATGTATTTTTTCTAATTTTTCGTCCCTCTTTAATGTCAGATTTTAAATATTCTTAAAAATTTTAAGAGGCGTCGAAATACTGAAAGTAATAAATTTGTTTGTTTTATAAAAAAAGACCTAAAGCTCGACAATTTAAATGAAATATGTATGTATATTTAAAAAATTATAAAACTAGTTTGTTTTAACTTCATACAATTTTACAAAAACTTTTTCTTAACGTCTAAACTGAGAAACGTTTTGCTAAAAATTCTCACATCGTTTCTTGAAATTTAAAAGGCCTTAAGTAATTACATTCGATGGTTTTTTACAAGGGAAGCGAAAAGTTTTTAACTTTCGAGTAAAATTTGGGTTTAATAATATCAAATTTGATCTTGAAGTTTTTGTTAGTCACAACATTTTGGATCTTGGATGACGATATATCGATTTCAGTACAACTAATATTTAACTATAGCAAATTGAAAAAAAAAATTCCTAAACAGTTTAAACTTTTAACAGGAAATTAAATCTTTATTTGTGTGAATGATACGTTCTTGCAACAATCATTCTTTCAATTTATGCAGAACGGGTTGATTTGAAGGCTTCGTTTAAGCATTTTATTTACTTGTAATATTGAGTAATATTAATATAGATCAGTTTTTATTCTTTCCAGGCAATTATTGCCTATGATAAATAACTTATCATATTTAAATATTAAATAATGGCGTTCTGACGGAAGTACAACAACATCCCATGGACCCAAAGAAAAGACAAACTCGATTTGATTAAAAAAAAATACTGTAAAAATTTCCAAAATATATTGCCTGTCGTGGCTTTAGCTGTTCATATACCGACATTTCATTGGTCGCTAAACCAAATCGTCAGTGAAATTTCAACCTCGTTTAATTATGCCAACCAAACAAATACCATATGAGAATTCTATACTGTATATGATTATTTTCTAAAAATTCTATTAATTTTAACAATTCATTGGGGAGAATATCCCAAAACAATAAATTTCAATATTAAGTATGTAAAAATATCCTTAATTTAAATAAAAAATTCTCTAAACCTCTAAAAATTATGCTTAAATCTAATAAAAGCTGCACAAAATAGTTCATAATTTACAATAATTTGATACGAAATTGACAACCGCTCTTTTCCGTCGTAACTGTCATGCTCTGAGCCCTAACCGAAGTTAAGATAGTTTAAAATAAATAACAAAAATATGCGCCTTAAATTTAGAGGCATAAATCCATAAGTAAAATTATTATTTTTAAAAATTTTCCCAAAATTAAATGTCGACAGTCAGTCTTTGTAACATTAATAAAACATGTGCTGAATGTGGCGCAACTTCTCATACGTTAAAGTAACGAATATATGACATTTGTTGACTTAAGATGTCGAAAATTTTCACAGACGTTTCAATTGTATTTAGTTCTTAAATCAAATCAAAATTTCTCAAAATAGACATAAATTTAAAATACGCAAAAAAAACTTACGTAGTATGTACGTACATTTTGACCACCTGCCGTGTGTCACAAATCACACAATCATGCAAAATGTCGTACGTCATCGTCAAAAAAAATCAAGGAACACAAACCAAAAAACGAATAAATTATACAACCCATGGATTTGACAAAAAATTTAACATTAAACAAACAACAAAGTAATAAACTAAACTTTGTAAAATTTGCATAAAATCTTCAAATACAAAAACTCTGGAACTCGAGAACCAAAACACCTACTCGTATTTAAAGTTGAGGGCAACATCCACGCGCATCCGCAACAACATCCATTGACAAATTTTTCTTGTATTCGTATACAAATTTAACATGCGACCGAGCATTCATTAAAAAGGGAAGGAAATTCGTCATCGTCATCATTAAATATTTGTATTGAGGAGACAACATTACGAGTATAATTTTAATTATTATTTATGCATAAAATAAAAATCATGTATGCATAATGTATACGTTACTACTCCTAATGTAATGAGCGAATGAACGAGCGAATGTTTTATTTTTATATTCTCGTGGAAACACCTTTGCAAGATGTAGAAAGCTTAAGTTGCTGCATGTAGCATTTCATTAAACAAAAAGATGTACGTGTATGTGGGACGCATTTGCTGAATGTTGTTCTTGTCGTTGTGTTGTCGTTGTTGGTATTGTCATTGTGGTTGTTGTGATGTGCTATAAATCTATTTGTTTGTACAAGTTGTTCGCCTGAATTTTTTACGAAAGCGTGCTGTGTGCAACATGTTTTAAAATAATTGTCTTGATGGTGCGCCCGTCCGTCTGTCCTTGTTTTTTTATATATTTTTTTATTTTTTGTCTGTGTCATGCTCAAAAGATTCTAACGGATGTCATCTTTCATTTGTCAATATTTGTCGCTAAAAGCCCAAGAACAACATCATTTGATAAAATCCACCAATGAAGCGAAAACGTAGTAGAATTCGAAATTAGAAGAACTTTATGCGATTTAAACATTTATCAACCTGCGCCCTCTAAAAATGCATTAAAAACGAGGTTATATCATTTATTTTTAACAACAACTTTCTTTAAAGAAACTAATCTAAAAATGATTGTTGAAAAGGTGTTAAATATATTTTTCAAATGGCAATTTCTAAGGAGACAATGATCAATACTTTTTTAATTTCTAAAAATACTTCTTGAAAACTTAGTTTCTTAATGAAAATTTTTTCAAATAGGGATATCTCTACGGATACTTTCGTAAAAGATACTAATAAAAATTTCTTGTTTTAAAAAGTTTTTAAAAAGGTACTTCTTTAAAGATGCTTTTTGAAAAGTGATTGTTTTAAAGGTACTTTTATATAGAAGGTACTTTCTTAAAAGACGCTTTCTTCAAAGTTACTTTATTAAAAGGTACTTTTTAAAGTAATTTTTTAAAGGGTACTTTTGTAAAAGACACTTTTTAAAAGGTACTTTTTAAAAGGTACTTTTTAAAAGGTACTCTCTTAATAGCTACTTAAAAAGATACTTATTGTCTTTTTTTAAAAGGTACTTGTTTCAAAATGTACTTATTTACTGTTTTCAAAATATCCTTTTTTTTAAGGTACATTTTTAAAAGCTGCTTTTTCGAAAATATATTTTTTTCAAAAGGAAATTTTTCAAAATTTATTTTCCTTAAAAGGAACTTTTTTTAAAAGAAACATGTTTAAATGATAAATTATTCGAAAATTACGTGTTACACTTTTGTTATATTTTTAAAAGGTACTTTTCGTAAAAAAGTTAGTTCTTTTTAATTCTTTTTTTCAAGTATTTTTGATACGTTTTAATAGATATTTGCATATCGAATTTATAAGTTCTATGTAAAGCGAATGGATTACAACAAAGCCGTCAACCTTCTAAAGCTTATACAAAATTTGTTGCATATTTTTATATGTATTGGGTGGGAATCATCTTACCCATCAGCTGGGCTGTTGCATACACCTTATTAATAATTTGGCTTTGGATACATGTTAAAGGTGTTTGTCTAAATGTGTGTGTTTTTTTATGTGGTATTTGTTAAGATTCCTTTTATAATTTTGTTGTTGTGATCAGCATCTTAGAAACCTCGATTTCAACACATATACACATCTGATCATGTTAATGATTGCTCAGAAGGAATGGTGCAAAGAGAAGGGCTTTTCAGTAATAACTTAACTATTCTATTTGTCTTACAAACTGTAGACAATTAGACTCCCTAGTTGGCACCCAAAGGGCGTCCGATATGAATGGAAATATATTCATATCGAATATAATTTTTTTATTGTTGTGATGTCTGTATTAAAGTTTATTGTGATTGTATATTTTGTAATTTGTATATGTGATATAATTCTCATATTGTATTTGAAGGTTTTTGTATAAAACACACGATGTTTACAACAAAATGACAACAAATAATAAAGATAATAATTATTTAAATGATTTAATAAAAAATATATAACTTTTTTAAAATACTTTGTAAAAATATATTGGGTTAAGCCTTTATACAACAACAGTTTGCAATGCCGCAAATCGTTGCATGCAATTTCATTGAACAAACAATCACTAACGTGGGTGGTAACGTCATGTTGCAGCGTTTTATTATATTTGGTTGACTTTTGAATAAATACTCGTAGTTTTTTCTATGTCTTTATATAAATTGTTTGTTTTGGTTTTTTTTTTTTTTGGTAAATTATTATTATTATTATTGAATTTAATTTATAGAAAATTGTCAATTGTATTTTAAATGCGATTGCGCACTATGCACTCGCACACATAAGTAAATGCATACTATTCGCCTGCACATAAATTAAGTATTGAAATGCCAATTTTTTATGTTAAAAAAATCAAAGATGGTGTTTCTGTTTTGTGAATTGTTGCTGTCGTTGGTGGCGGTAGAGTGGTTGTCTTGCCAAGGTAAGGCTGCCAGCTTATTTGATAAACACTTGCAACATTACGATTCAAAATGGCAAATTACAAATAACAACTATAAATGGTAGCAGCAACAAGTATGAACTAAAAAATTGTTAAAGTAATTGCAAATAATTTTTATATTGCAACTTCTTTTTGTTAGTACTATTTTTCTAAAAAGCAGGACAAATTTTGAATAAAATCAAATATTGTTATTGGTTTTATTTTATTTTTAACGAATTCTTGTATGGCATTTGTAAAATAGTGAATTTAAAATTAGCGGTCCTATGCTCCCCAGAGCAGCATAATCAAAATTAAGCTAGAAGGAATCAAAAGTTTATAGTATCAAGGATATGCACCTTATAAGCATAAATCTTTCATCCCATTGTTCAGTGGGCATCTTCACCATCTTGCACTATGATCACCATTGTTACTTGACCTGTGACTCAGCACTAAGTATATTGTGCCTCATAATGTAAGGGACTGTTTAGCGTTGACGAGTATATAAAAGATTATTTTAGTTTTTAGATGTTTGACAAGTTTGAAATCGAAATGGCTATGAAAGTTTCTTAAATGTTTTTTGTGCTATTTTTTTAATCAAAATTGTATATTTTAATGCAAGAAGACGAAATGGACTGATCCCTCGAAATTATATAAGCGAGTCGCTGACTTGATGACATGTGAATTTTTTTTTTCATTTAGTAGCATTAAACTATAAAAAAAAATTCATTTTAATATTAGAAATTTCCGTTTCTTCTCATAATCATTTAATTATCGTCTTCTTAATGCGATCTATTTTTTCACACTCTATTTTTTTTCTTTTTCTTAAAAATTTCAACAATTTGCTTTTATTTGAAAATGCTGAATAAACGAACGAATATGTTCTACATTCTAGACCGAGAAAACGAAAATAAAATGTAAAAAATTAGCTCTAGACATTAGGAAAATGTCATTAAACTTAAAGCAAAACGCCAAGAAAATTTTTTTCTTTTAGAAAATCTTATTATAAGTTAGAAAAGTTAAATGTATTGCAAATGAAATATAAGTATATTTTAAATGCAAGGAAACAAAAAATAAGGAAAAATAGTCTTCTAACTGAAATTTCTCTCTCTCTGGTAATTGCCAAGAAATTCAAATAAGAAATCAGAAAAAATTTCTAAAGAAAAATTAAATTTTTTTGTTCTAAGAAAATGGCAGACAGTGCGCCTTTTTCTAATTGTGTCTGCAAATGAATTTGTTTGTGAAATGGGTATTAAGAAATATAGACATTCTGGGCGAAAAGCTGCTTTAGGTTGTAAAGAATTTGGCAAATCTTGGCAACATATTTAATCGTAATGATTTTTTTTTTGCCCAATCTTAAAGAAGCCAGGAACAAGAAACAAAAAATTGTTTCTATTAAAGTATAAATTTAAATAATCGAAGTACATATGTAGTCGTATATACCGATTAGTAAAAACAGGGCATCCAGAAAGTCACAAAAATTTAGCATTTCCAATAATTTCCAATGACATAGATAGATTTGTCATTGCATTCTTTTGATTCATATTCACCCATTTGGAAGCTGTCTTCATTATGTTTTTTTTGCGAAGAAAATAATTATTTTTTTTAAAATTTGACCTCAAGCCGAAGAAAAATAGCTTTAGACAACATTGAAAATAATTTTATATTAAATTAGGATTGGCTATTTACCACGAGGAATAAACTTCAAATGACGAAGGAGTACAAATTTGCCAGTAGTCACAATTTCTTTTCCCTTGCATGAGAGTAATTTTATCACTTATTGATTGAAGAAATATAATTTTTATATAGATTTAAAGAAACAGGTATTGTTTTTTACAAAAAAGAAGCATTTTCAAATCGAATTTGACAGATTTGTAAAATACATTCATAATTTTGATAAAGAGTTTGCCAACTTGACCTCCTTGGATTTTTAGAATCAATGAAAATATTATTCCTTGAGATAGAATTCCATTTTTTCACCGGATAGTCAAAGGCAAACGATCAGCAGTATCTGCTCTTCTGTTCGTGCAACAATTTTCTTTTATCTTTTTATGCTTAAACGGCTGTGCAGGATGTGTGTTTTATTAAAGTCGCTTAATTATCTTGGGACCTATAAACGCTTCAATTAAACTTAATACACCAATCAGGCATTTGGGATTAATCTCCAATTCAAAATGTGGAAATCAAAATACTCATTGCTTGAGAATAATTTAAACAATATTAGCGAAACACGTAGGAAAAACCAAGATGAAATCTTGAAAACTACGAAAATTTAGAAAAATCTCAACGCATTACTTTTATTGAAATTAACTTGAACCGCAAAAAGTGATTGAATTTCAGGCACTGGGACGGCAACCGCTGGAAAATTGAAATGAGCGAATAAATAAGTTTTAAGTGGGAAGTAACAGACTTTTAGATGTTGTAGTTGTTATTAGCTTTGTCAACTATTTGCTTATCGTGGGGAAGAGAGAGACCAGGCATATACTAGATATTAAGCGGGGAATACATAAATGGAAAACATTGGCCTGACCTATATTGAGGGTAAGTTAGACATCAAGATCGTTTATAGTAGACCAGCTAATGTCTAGATGTTGCTCAGATATAAATTTGGCCACAAAATCAGACATTTACTAGTCCTATACATTGGATTGAGTACATTTTTGGAAAATATACTTCATTCGCATTGATCTCCTTTTTGTGTAAACCATCTATATCCGATCGAAAATGTATATGGACCGGTGCTTCAAGGTCTATTTTGAAGTCACTCGACCGCGTGCAGGGAACGAATCGCTCTCCTCATCACACAGAGAAATCGTTATTTTCCGAACTATTGGTATGTGAAATAAACTCGTGGCGGAGGGAGATGAAATCGAATGTAGGGGTTATCCCCTGACTACTGGTTCGATACAAAAATACTAAATATATAAAAATGGTTGCAACTTATTAAATGTGCACCGAGGATAATGAAGAGCACACAGTTCTGAACTGTCGCTTCCATCACTTTGCAAATTTTGAACGAAACTAACGATGACCCCTTTTAACCAATCGAACACAACAGGACAAGAAGAAATGATTGCAACATTCTGTGTCAATTTGGAAATAAAAAATATATATATATTTAGCCGGACCCCTAGTCTTTTCTATGACACGTTCGCGGTTGTAGGAGGGGAAATGCTTGCAGTTAGGCAATAAATAAACCTCTACTCTGAAGTAATGCGAACGAAACCGGTCGCGGGCTAAAAGTTCCTGCGTAGGACCACAAGCTAAAAAAGACATAGACTAGACATCGACTAGATGCAGATTTCAGTGCATTTTGTTAGGAAAGATAGTAAAAGTTTTTAAAGTTCAACTCTTTTAGTTCGCTGTCAATTTAATTAAAATTAAGGGCAACGTATTTATTGATCACAAACAAACCCGTATTTCGATGACAGTACCAAATTTTTGAATAAAAATGAAAATTAATTTGGTAAACAACTGCAAAGTGAAACAAAAGAAACTGATAAAAAATAAACAAATAAAACAAATGAATTTTGCTGCTACTGGTTTTTATTTATTTTTTTTTCTTCTTTTTTTTAAATGGGCAATTAAATCATATTCACGAAAGAGATTGAATTTTGAAAAAGCCATAACTTGCAATTTCTACCAAAAAGTTAAAAAAAACTCAGTTTAAGAAAAAAATGCTGCCACTATATTTTTATTGTGACTTTAAAAAAGAGAAACTTTGATAACGTTTTTTTTTCGCTTATGAACATTTTACAAAAGGGTGTCGAATTTCTTGCCATGATTTAATTTTGTTTTCTTTTTAATTTTACTTTTCTAGGTAAGTTTTCCTAATGTTTTATGACATCTAACAGTCGGGTTAAATCTATAAATTTGCGTTAATAAATAGAGTAAAAGTTATATAAACTTTTTTTCAATAAACATAAAATTGTTAATGGGAGGTCCTGCCATTACTGTGGGCAAAAAATATCTACATCCCGCTGTATATTGAAACTAATAATAATAAACAAAGTCACTCGCACTCGCAGTTAAAAAAATGTAAATGGCAACATAAATGTCTACATGTATGTATGTATGTTGTATAAAGATAGTTATTTTTTATATCCAGCTCATAACAATAAATCTATACAAAATGGTGATTTATTATTTTTAATTAAAATATACATATATGTAGTATATATATACAGTAGGCCTGCACAACTAACGACACTGCCACATGTTGTTAGACTCTTTTTATTTTTATTTTCTTCTAAATAAAAAACAAGCAAATACTAAAAGAAAGCTTTAGAGCGGAAAGATCGTATAATTGAAAGTAAGAATAATACAAGAAATATTAGTATGACACGTCAAATATGCACCGCAAAACTAAAGACAAAAATGTAAACGTTTACTTTCAAAACCTAAAAATGTTTCGAAAATTTTATAGCCTTTATAATTTATCAAGAATTCTATTATCCTCCAAAAGAGTGCTGAGAACTGGGGGATATTGTCTTCTGAAATATATTGGCAATAATAGTTATTGCTAGAATATCTAAGGTTCTTGTTGGTAACTCTGAAACTGGCCATTGACCCCAGAGTGCTTTGTCAGAGATAACCATATCCCCCAATGATTGAAGCATGGATAGATTCGTGTGTTTGTATATTTCTACATGAGTCTCGGATGCTTCCCCACACTAGCAGGAACAGGGCCGATATGCTCAGCAAACCTGGCGGTTTTTTGGAACAAGAATGTTATCTGAGTCTTAAGAAATCGTATAACAGAACTAAAACGGGTCATTTGCAGCCAGCACGCTGGCCTCCAAAACGCAAATGACTATCCATAGACGGTTAACATTAATCCGCCCTTATTGGGAAACCTCTTTCGCAACAACATGCAACTTTTTTTACCCTTGTAGCATTTTTGTTTACTTGTATTTACGTTTAACTAGACTCTATAAAAGAGTTTGAAATGCGTCAAATTAACAACTAAATTAAAGGTTTCAAAATGTTAACAAATTAATTTCTAATGACTTGAATAGATACAGATTTGAGGCTATTAGAAATATGTCCATTCTAAATGAAAAAATTCAAGTACACTGAAAAAAAAAATCATTATCGCAGTTTGAAATAATTAAGAAAATGTTTAAAATTTTTGCTATGTTTTGTTTTTTTGCTAGAACTTCTTATACAAAAAGAGAATCCGATTATGAATTTTGCTTTCTATAGGTTTTCTATACATCATTAAATTTTTCTTCCAGTGTAAACATAAGAAATATTTTCAATAGAAAATATGGAAAGAAAAAATAATTAAAAAAAAAACATAACATTTGTCGGTAAATCAACACAATCAGTTTTATGTACATGTCAAATAATTACAACTTGGAAGAAAAAAAATTACAACAACAACAAACCTTTTTTGTACAGCAAATAATTTTGTTCATATGGCCATATCAGCGTGTATGGTATGTTTTACACTCAAATTATTCAACATGGAAACATTTACCAAGGTGAACTAGTTCCAACACGGCCACAGATATTATAATGCATGAATTTTGTCAACATTTTATTATTAAAGATTTAACAACTTTTTTTCTTTATAGGACCACAAACGCAAAATTCATAGAAAAATTGTCTACAAACTCGTTCTCCAAATAACGAAAATGATACAGTTTTTGAAATTATGAATGAATATTTTAACAAAAACCCAAAAGCAATTTAAACGAAATTAAAAAACTAATATATATGTATGTATGTATAAAACTGGTTCAAGCTTGAATTAATTTAATAAAATTTCCAGAAAAAAATATTAAATGAACCAATAAAAAAAGGTGTAAATTTTATTTATCATGTTTCAAAGTTTAAATAAGAAAAACGAAAAATTCAAACTTTGAAAATGACAAAAGAGAGAAAAAAAAAAACGCGAGTTGCTTCAACTAAATAAGGAAATTATCGTTAATTATAGTTAGAAATCATACAGTTAAAACAAATCATACGTGGTTTTTCACTTTAACGAACAAATTTGTAGAAAATTAATGAATTACACATAAATTTGATTAAAAAAAGACACACACACTCACATTATTGAATGGTGTCAATGATTTTTGCGAAAAAAATGAGTCATTTTATTTTTCAATTTCTACTTTGTGTACTCGTACGAGTAGAAAACATATTTTTAAACTAGAATATAAAAATTCTATTACTCTCAATTACTTACACGTGTTCTACTGTGCATTTTAAAGATCTTAATACTTTTTGCTGACGAATAATGATTAACTGATGTAAATTATTTGGTGCCAGAATGCAATTTGAAAAAAAGCCGACTCTTTCGTAAGGCAACCTTCTAAATATATGTACGTTGTGGAAAAATTTCTTAAATGCTTTCCAATTAATGAATTTTTGTTTTGTTTGAATGATCCATTAAATACCGTGGCCCCGATAGAACAGATATAATTTTAATGGCTTTGCTGCTGCACTGATCCGAAGGCGATGGTGTTGACTATGTTTCTTTTTGGGAAGCCGATGCGCTTCGGCTTATTTGCACAGAATTAAAACTTCAAAAAAGCCCAAAAGGAAAAAAATCTAATGGGTTAAAACTTTTTCTTTTTGTCAAATTTACAAATTTATCAACGAGATTCGTATTTTGAAATAGCGACACCATAACTTTCTGTGAAAGCATTTTCACTTGCTGAACCTCGCATAGTTTAGGCAATGTCGCCCCTTCTTGAAAGTTGCTCTTTTTAAACTTCTAAAATTGACTTTTAAGATGGTTAATAAAAAAATTTTCTTCAAAAAAATATTTTTTATTTATAAAGTTACTTTCTTAAGAAGTACTTATTTAAATTACCTATTAAAGGAGTTCTTTTTTTAAGCAGATACGTTCTTAAAAGGTTTTTTTAAATGTATATTTTGTAAGGTACCTTTTTATAAGGTCCTTTTTTAATAACGTACTTTTTAAAAGTTACTTTTTTAAAAAGTTCTTCTCTAAAAGGCAGTTTTAAAAAAGCACTTTATAAAAGGTGCTTTTTAAAAGGTACTTTTTTAATAAGTAATTTTTCAAAAGGCACCTTATCACAAAAATCCTTTTCTCAAAAGGTTCTTTTAAAAAATTTATTTTTTTCAAATGTACTTTTTTAAACGGTACTTCTTTTAAGAGGCTTTTGTTTCAAAGGTAATTTTTAAAAAGTGCTGTTTAAAAGCTGCTTTTTTAGCGTACTCCCTAGATTTTGAAGTTACTTTTTCAATTTAAGTTTCTAATTCTTCAAATCACCTGATTAAGGGGTACTTTCTAAGAAGGTACTTTATCAAAAGTTTCTTCTTCGAACGGTGTTATTTTTAATGGTACTTTTTAAAGAGGTACAGTTTCAAAAGGTACTTTTGTAACAGGTACTGAAAATAAATAGTTTTTTAAAATGTACGTTTTCAAAAAGATATTTTTGTAAAAGGTTTTTTAAAGAATAGTGTTAAAATGTAATAATTTAGAAGAAACCAATAGGATACTTTTTTGTAACAATGTATATATCATAGAGCTACTCTCTTAACGTACTTTTTTGAAAATGTAATTTTCAAAAAGTAAAATAATTTGTCAGCAGTTAATTAAAATACAAAAATACTATTTTTTGTTGTAAAACTTACTGGCGGGCAATTTACAATCTTGTGCATTTCAAATTGCAAACTCGTGCAATTGTAAACATTTTTCCTTAATATTTAGTATTTTTATTTTGGCAATTAAAAATAAAAATTTTACGCTTTTTTAGAAAATAAAATTGCATTAGTGTTGCGTGTACAAAGTATTTATTTAAGTGCTTCGTATGTACAAAACTGTAGCCTACGCAAATTCGAATATTTTGTTAGTGTGTAGTAAAAATATGCAACTGCTTTGATACTAGACCATTTGCACTAGATTGTGAACTGGTCTATTGTGCATTTTGAAAGCTTTATTTTTGGGTAGTAACTCTCTAACGTTTATAATACTGTTTTCAAAATGTATTCTGATTCTGTTTTACGCCAATGTGACGTTTCTTTGGATTTTATTCTTTTTAGATTTTCGTTTTGTAAAAAACTTTTCTAGTTGACTTTGTCCTGCGAACCTTTAGCAAATCAGTGAAATATTCGAATGTATAAAATTTTTAAATTTTATTAGCAAATAAAGTTTTAATAAGGAATAATAAATATATTTAGAATAAGTGTATATATTTTTAAAATCCATTTATTCAAATGCTGATTCCATTCACACACAATTGCAATTAATTAAAATCTTAGTCAAATGTATTATTTAGCCAAAAGTCAAAATGTATTATTATTTGAATATTTAAAGTTTTGAAAATTTAAATTCAATACTATCGATAATACAACAATTCAACAAACAAGAGTTCATTTCCTTATGAGATCATTTTTTATAGAAGAAATGTGCTTATTTCATCTTTTTCTTGGTTTCAATTAAATTCAAATTACAGAAGCAAACTGTGTATCGCTGATGAAAGAAGATTTACATTTTTAATTAAAAATCATTAAAATAGTTTTGTAATTAAAAGAAATGTGTGTGAGTGCGTGTGTGTATGTGTGTGCTTATATCCCACATTAAATTAAATCGTCTTTTTAAAGGCCATGTGTTAATGGACGACAGTTTTGTTTGAAGATGACTTCGAAAACTAAAGTGAATGGAACAAGTAGGAAGATGTTGTAGGCAAAACCCATTATGCAGGGACGGGATGATTATTTGCTTTGCTTTTTCGATCATGGAAGCTTAAGGGAATGCAAGTTTGTTCATGTAAAATTTTTATTATAATTTCTATTGCTTAATTTTATTTACATACATTTCTTAAATTTGCAACTTTTTAAACAAATTTTAATTGCATTTTTTTTTGATGTGAGAAATGTTCTTTTTTATATGACAAATGGCAAGGGGAAGAAATTACACTTAATGTTTTAGATGCCAAAGTATTTGACCTTTTATTTTAAAGAATTACTTAGAAGGAATATCTGGCTTCTCACTTTTTTTATATTTTCCATTCTTTTCCAATTATTTCTTTCTCATATACAAAACAACACAAGCATATGAACACTTTCATACACTTTCATACATTCATACACTTTCATACACTTTCATACATTCATATTTATATATAAATAGAAATGCATTTTTTGTCTTATAAACGACCTAAAAAATATTTTTAAATAAAAATGTATCCGAGCGATAGGAATATTGGGTGAACTCTTTTGCGGAAAGAGAATTTTTATGGTGTTATTTCTTCATACACATACACATATGGACATATGTATCATATACATATGTAATATTTTGAACATATTTTCGTTCTTTTCTAGAAAAAAAAAATGTGCAATAAGGCAAACAAAAGTTCAGGCTCTTTTCTAAACATATAAAGATGTAACATCCCTTATGATTTGATATCAAGCACAATTTTCCAACTTTTAAGAAAGCAATACGACTAATTAGGTTTGGGTTTAACTTTTGAATTCAAGTTGTTAATGATTTGAGAGTAAGTTGAGAACAAATGAATTTCTCAATTTGAGAATAATTTCTCCTTTTCATGGGCAATGCTTTGTTTCCATATCATTTCCAAACGTTTATAATTTAAGAAAGAGTTTGATTTCAACTCATTATCAATTTTGAATTAAACCTGCGTGTTTGCTGGAACATTTTGCATCTAACTTTATTCTAGGGTTAGATACGCGTAGTACCATTTTTTCAGCTGCAATAATTTCTTTGTTATGCAAATAAGAGTTTTGGTTTTTTTGTCGCAAGTTGCTAAATTGGGTCTTGTTCATTGTTTGTTTAAACACGACGGAGTGACCGCTCATACAAATCGGGCAACGATGGCCATTATGAAACACCAGTTTCAAGCTGGAGTGATCTCCCGTTTCGGATATTTGAACAGGCACCAGACTTTTTCTTTCGGAATTTTTTTGAAATCTCGTGTTTAGCAAAACAAACCACGAATCTAACAAGTCTTGGAATTTAACATTGAAGAGCGACATGTTTTGCGGGCAACAATTCAAATTGCCGCAAACACGATCGCGATTATGCGTCAACTAAGGAGGTGGCGGTATAATATTTTCCAATTCATTTCCTCATAAATTTTATTTTTTCAAATAAACTTTTTTAAATAAACCTTTTTCATTGATAACAAAATGTCAGACATTCAAATTATGACATTACTTTCTCGTCACCTTAATATATAAAAAAAATCTATTTATCGCTCTAGTTTGAAAACTTTTAAATCCAGTAACTTTTAAATGCAAATTCTTTCCTTATTCCCCTTCTTTCTCCGAGAAAAGTCAAAGAATGTTACAGTTATTTCAGTAACGAAAACGCTATTAATGCTAAAGCTGTTAATGAAAAGATACCTCTTGGAAAATTTTCTATTTGGCGATTTCGCCTTTTTTTTTCTTTGAGTGCATCGTTAATAATAAAACGCCGCTGCAGTAGAAACATTTGAGCAGCAACTGGCGGACACCTTTCCACTCATTATTTCCGACACATTTCTGTACTTTATTACAATTTAAAATTATGCTCCTTCGGAAAAAAGAGCCTATATATGTAAGTATGCATGTTGCTGTTGTTGTTATTTTTATTTATTCAGATATGAAAACAGACTGCCTGCAAGTCAGCAAACCAACTGTATTATCAACAAAATTATGACAGCCCGCCCGTATATTCCCTTCCATATACACATATTTTTTCTTTTATTATTTTTCAATATTTATTTAAGAAAAAAAAAAAAAAACAAACAAAAACATATTTACTTATTGTGCCACCAAAACTGTTAAGAAAAAAGAGGTAGTCTTGTCAGTCTATAAAAATTATTTATGAAGTGCAAAGGTGTCTTTGAATAAAATTTCATTTCGCTCGAGTACCAGCGATAGACGAAATAATGCAGCACTTAAGAAAGGAAGTCTGTAATGCGTAGGTTTTCTTTAATCTATTTCATAATTTTTTTTATATGTACGTGTACATGTCCATATATTTTTTATTTGTTAAAAAGAAAAATTAAACTTGCATCTTGTATAATTTATTCACAAGCCAACAAACAAACAAAAATCGAGTTTCTATTTTCAATTTACAAATTGTATTTAAACTTTGTAATATATTCCGTAGTCTTTTCAAATACATGTCTAATAAAACTGGCCATAGTAAAAATCAAGACATTAGATAAGTTATTAGAAGCAAAAACATGTTATTAACTATACCACATCATGTCTTATTTACATGTAGTCATGGTATAATAATTATTTTTAACCAAAAAAAAAAAAAAAAATACATATATCTATTTTAATTAAAAGTCAAATAAAGAAATAGAATGATAAAATTTTCAAAATCAATTTTTGTGAAGTAAAAAGATTTTTCATTCATTATTGATAATAAACAAGATTATTATATTAAAAAGTTATAAAGGCTGATGTAGTACATCTGAGTACTTGAAGGAAATTTGTTTCTGGCATTTTTTTTATTGAAAAATATATTGTTGACCAATTAGTTAAAAAAAATATATCATCCTCTTATTTTAAAAAAATTTTAACACAATTTTAACTTTTTTTTGGAAGGAAAGGACGTTGAAAGCATACGAAGCGTGTTAGAAAAGTGATGTAAATTTTTGATTCTATAAAAAATTATTCATTAATATACTTTCTATTTTTTTCCGTTTTATTTTAATTAATAAACTTAATTTATTTTTTTAAGCTTAAGGTCTTTTAATTTTTATTTTTAAAATAAATTAAGTTTATTTATTAATTAACTTTATTTTATTACTTTCAAAATAATCGCTGTTAAATATAATACACTGTGGCAAAGCTTTTCGATACCCGCGGCACTTTTAGGTATATCCCTGAGCTCCTTCATTGAGTCACTCCTTATGTCTTTTCGTATTGGTCGCTTCAGTTTTAAAAATCTCAATCGAACATGTGTGAATGCGTTTGTGTCAGAGATGAACTCATACTTATTATATGCAACTTTTTCATACGTTTACAGTAGTTGTTGACGAGCTGGACCGCCCAGTATGAGGCCTTGGGAAGGATTGTAACACTTACAGCTGTATTTAGATAAACAAACGCGGCTTAAAAGAAAACTCAAATTCTTAATCATTAGATTTCGCTTAAAGAAAATCCGCTAAAACGAAAAAAAAAAATTTAAACGCAACACATATTTGATTTTTGGAAGCAAACATCGCTAAAAGAAAAAAATTATTTATTTACCACTGGCGAATTGGCAGACCGTGTCTGATCGTTTCAGTTGTATTAGTTACAACAAGTTAATTAAAAAATTTTAAAGTGCTGAGTTCGTTCAAACGAAATCGGAAATCTGTTTAAACGAAAATTTCCCTTAATCGAAAAGAAACTGCTAAAATATATAATTTTTCATATCCGAAATCGACCGTATGCAAATTTTTTTCACTGTGTACATTTCGAGTATTTTGGAGTATATAATTGAATTATTTTTGCACGATCCATATTTTTCTAACTACAGCAGAATTTTACCGAACATAACAAAACCCTTCTAAACTTTATAGCTGTGGCACACAAACACACATATGTTTTTGAATAGTTGCAACTGCGAACATGTGGTTTCGGAACGAATGTACCAACATGAAGTGAAAAAAGAAAGAAAGTCGAATGTTGGTTGGTATCCCTCGAGACTTAAAAGTTCACACGAACTTCTTCAGTTTTGATCCACATCGCCACAGTATTTTCCGGAATGGTTACACTTTATACAGTGAAGCTAAAAGTATAAAAATCATTAAACTAGAACTAAATAGTATTACAACTACACCAACTATTTACAAATTCAGGATCACTTCTGAAGAAGTCGACCATTCTCAAATCTATGTTTAGACGATAGATTTTCTTGCAACAATTCTTTTAGCCAAGGAGTAAAGAGGAATATAAATAAGGACACACATGCATGCTCGTGAAATTCGTTTTGTTCTTTCAAATGCAAGTTTCAGGAAGAAGAAAATAAATGCTGCAAGAAAAATTTCATTATATAAAGTGGGAGTGAGTGGAGTATAATTTAAATTTAAAATAAAAGCATTAATACATTAGATTTTGAAAATAGAAGCACTAATAGATTAGATGTTAAAATTGAACAATTCACAAGGGAACTAAACCAATATAAAATGTCTTATTCAAATCGCATAGAAGTTTCATTAATTTAGTTTTGACTTCTGAAAGCTTCAATAAGTTTTAGTGGAACTATTTTTAATTCTATACAATCACCAAATTGCAAATGAAACACTACGCCCACATCTCAAAATGCTTGTTATTTGGGTATCTTCCCACTCCCAAACATATAAAACTGATTATGCAAAATAGTCAGCCACGTTATTAAACCTTAAATTACCTGCAGATCTAATGCGTGTTGTCCAAGTTTGTTAAAAGGTCTATCTTTCGAAATGTCGTAGGTGTTTTAAAAGCCATTAAAAAGTTATTAAACAAATAATAACCCTATTCACAATATTGTGCAACTGGTCTTGCGTCATAGAATTTGCAAAATGGTGAATTTACACATGCTACACCGTAATACATGCAACACTTAAAACTATACTTCACCCGTTTTTTTTCCTGTAGAATTTTGTGTCTTTTCAAAGATCAAAAAAGGGAATTTAGTGTTTTTTAATAAATGGAAACTGATTTAGAAAGAGCATGCAATCCCGAAGGGAAATTAATTTTCTTATATTACATACATATATTCCTTCGATTTTATAGTTTAAGGGAAATAAAATGCTTTGAAATTAATCAAAAATAAAAGTTGAGAATTTTGGATTTCTTTCAAGCGACTTCTTCGTTTTAAGATTCTTTAACAGAAATTAATATATTAATTTATTTTTGCTTCGAAAAAACTCATTCATTAAAACTCTCATTGGAAAGAAGAAATCAAAATCGTATAATAAATAATTTATAACAAGTATATATGTATATGTATATGTATATACATACATATATAGATATACACATACATGATTTGATTTTGTCATTAAGCAGAAAAAATCTTTAAAATTTTTTTTAAGTTTTGCTTTGTTATGCAAATTAGATTTAATTGTTTATGGACAAAATGTTGAAATTTAATTCGTTAAGAAGTTTAAAGTGTTTTGTTAAAGCATTTAATTACTATTTTGATTTAATTTATTTTTCATTAAATTATTTTGTTTTTTTAATTAGTTTGCATACAAAACTTATTTGCATTAATTTTGGCACAGAAAAACCACGGATCACTAATTTATTTTTGGAATAATTTTTCAAATGGGGGCGTTACTTAATCGGAATTTGCGAAACTTATAAATTACGTAGATTAAAATTTATTTGATTTCTATTAATGAAGCACATTATTCACGAAAATTAAAAAATAATAAAAATTTCAACCATTAATCCACACAAGCAGTTGAGAGTTGTATTTTTTTTCATTTCTGTATTAATTACACCGTGTGACAAATTATAGTTTTTTTTTTTTGTTGGCAGGAAAAACCTTTATAAATCCATTAATCTAGAGACAAAACATAATCAAACTGCGTGCTTGGTTTTTATTTTCCACATTTTTTGTCCTTGTTGAAGGACTTCA
The DNA here is from genome assembly GCA_963681545.1 of Germaria angustata. Classification (NCBI taxonomy): domain Eukaryota; kingdom Metazoa; phylum Arthropoda; class Insecta; order Diptera; family Tachinidae; genus Germaria; species Germaria angustata. The sequence continues at coordinate 12,926,344 of OY812999.1, read as the reverse complement.
CATATTCTATTTAAATCTGTTTTCCAAAGTAAAATGTAACATTTTTTTTTACCAATACTTGTGTCAAATGAAAGGAAAGTCTCTGTAGAATTTTATGTAAATATTTCCTTCAGTTCCGCTTGGCAAATGGAAAAATATCCTTTTTGATAATATATCCTTAGTTCCCAAAATAATAGAGTTGCAGATATTATGACATTTTCCTCTATCTACATGTACCTTTTATTGAAATCAACCAGTCGCTAAAAATTATTTTTACATGATAGAAGTTTAAAAAAATATCCTTGGAGACAGTTCTTTTTTAGATTTCCTTCAAAGTTTTTATAACAACATTTTGTAAAAAAAATATATAAAAACACATCATTTACGATTTTATCGCTAGTGGTTTAAAATGTATGGTTTTTTTTATTAAAAATAATTCTGTACAAAAAATTATTCTGTACATAAAAAACAAAAAAAAACTATATATTTTGAACTAAAGGAGGTAAAATCACAATTTCGAGGTCTTAAAGAGTTCGCTTAAGGCTTCACCATATACATTTCAAAAAATTTTTTTTTTGCTGAAATGATATATTTTTAAAAGGAGACTTATTTTTTTAATTTGAAACACTTTAAAAAGGACAAGAGCTGAGGAAATAAAGAACCAATAATGCATTTTGTCATATATTGTCTCTAGATTAATGGATATATAGTGGTTATTCTGTAAAAAAATGCTGTCGCACCGTGTTCTAATTCTCATTCAGATAACCTACTCGTAAGTATGTGTATTACACGACAAGTTCATTTTTAAAAAGGTACTTTTCAAAGAAGTTATTTTTAATATATTAAACAATAAAAAGTATATGTAAATAAAAGCTCTTTAACAAAATATTTAACTGACTTCAAATATAGTCTCTAAAAAGTTCAAAGTAAATATGATATTAAATATACCCCCTTCCCTGGTCCGCTTAGATATTGATAGAATGGCGTGATATCTGGAGCGTATTATTTCTGTAAAAAAACGAACTTTGAAAATTGGTTTACAAGAAATTTGTATATTATTGAATATATAACTTCCTCCTTCTTAGAAAAGTGCTTTTCCTTCCGAAAGTTCATGATAAAAAATTACTTTTTAAAAAAGGTCCTGATAAAACAGAGCCTTTCAACCAAGTATTTTTTTAAAAGGAACCTTTTGGAAAAGTATCTATTACAAAAGTACTTTTAAAAAGAAGCTTTTCAACAAGTACTTTTCGAAAAAGTTTCCATTAAAGGAGTCCCTTTTGCAAGAGTGCCATTCAAAAGGTACCTTTTGAAAAATTAGCTTTTAAAAAGCATTTTTTGAAAAAGTACCTTTGAAAAAATACATTTGAAAAAGTTACATTTTAAAATAGTATCTTCTAAAATAGGTACAAAAGCATCTATTAAACAGGTACTTTTTAAAAAAGTACCTGTAAAGTAGAAAGTACCTTTCAAAAAAGTACCTTGTGCAAAAGTACCTTTTAAAAAAGTACCTTAAACAAAAGTAATTTTTAAAAAAGTACCTTTTACAAAAGTACCTTTAAAAATAATCCTTTTAAAAAAAATCTGTTAAAAAAGTACCTTGTTAAAAAGTTCCATTTTTAAAAGTATCTAAAAAAAAGTACCTTTAACAAAAGCACCGTTTAAAAAGTACCTTTTACGAGAGTACTATTTAAAAAGGCTAACAAAAGTACTATTTATAATGGTATCTTTTAAGAAAGAAGCTTTTAAGAAAGCACCTTTTGAAAAAATTCATTTTTAAAAGTATTGTTTCCTTTAGAAAATAATTTTTTTTAAAAACAATACTCTCAAAAATTATATAATTTAAAAAAAAAACAAAATGCACTTTGTGGCTATTTTGCTTTCAATTTCTATTGCTTTGGTAAAAATATGTCTAACTATTTTTTTCTTTTCTTTTTAGGTAAGTTTTTCGAGATATTGTGGGAAAAACGAAAACTTTAACGTAAGTTTTAGTTTTAAAGATCTTGTAAAAATTAAGCTTCCGAGAATAAAAATTGCCTTTTCGCTCAAGGCAAACAAAATATAAACGCAAATCATACGAGTATATTTCCTACAAAACAAGATTAACTTTCAGTGAAGTTACGATCATTATTCATTAAGCTAAACCTTAAATTAGTTATGCAAATTTTTTTAAAATTAAATTTAGTGAATTGGATATTTAGATATGATTGAAAAATATGACTGACTTGTCAAAATCACCATTTGACATGCATTTGATTGAATGCCTAAATTAAAGAAATTATCTCACGTTTTGTTTTTCTGTTAGTTACTCTCAGCTTTAACCGAAAACTACTACTCGTTAACGAAGTAAAAATCACATGCAACCTTAATGCCTTCTATAAAAACATCCATTCAAAATGTTGTTTCAACATTGTACAGTTGTGTTGAAAAATAGACTGACAGCCAACTGTTGAACACATGTACCTCGTACTAAAGGTAACGCCTACATGAAATTTACATCCTTTAATGTATTTTAATGAAAAGCCATAAAGAAGTAAATTAAAAATCCGGTTTTTTTTTGTTGTAGAGCACAAGTGTTGGTTAACTTTTTAGGATTGAAATGTAATTGACATTTTTATTTATTTTTTTTTTACAAATTTTTAGTTGGCACAAGTTAATAATAATTTGTTTAGTCTGTAAAACAAGCATCTTATCTACGCTTAAAAGTAATCAAGATTTTTTTTCTTTGTTAAGGTTTTTAATTAAAATATATTTACTCCATATTAAGCCAAAAAAGTACCAAAATTTATATTTTGATTATATAAAGTCGTTCAAAAGTTTATATTTTGCACACGAAATTAAATAAGGGTTTTGATTATGTGACTAACGGATAGTAGGAATCTCCAAAACAGCAGTTGGTGTAAAAATTATTTTTTGTCCATAATTAACAAACTTCTTTTACAAGCGTCTCAAGCGAAAGTTATTTTTCTTTTAATCTGTTAAAATGTGTCTTTGAAATAGAACTAGTTAATGTATGCGCTTGAAAAAGTACGTTCTGAAAAGGAACTTTAAAAAAATACATCTTAAAAAGTAGTTTTTGAAAAGTACGTCTTAAAACGTACCTTTTGTAGAATACATTTTAAAAAGTAAATTTTAAAAAAGTACTTTTTAAAAATTATCTGTTAAAAAGGGCCTCTTAAAAAGTATCTTTTAAAAAGTACGTTTTGAGAAGTACCTCTTAACCTTAACCTCTTAACCTTTAAAAATACCATTAACAAAGCACCATTTAAGAATAACCTTTTAAAAAGTACATTTTAAAAATACCTTTTAAAAAAGTACCGTGTAAAAAAGTATCCTTTAAAAAGTACCTTTTGAGAAGTACCTCTTAAAAGGAACCTTTACAAAATACCCTTTACAAATTAAGTTTTAAGAAGTACCTATTGAAAATATATTTTAATAACTACGTTTCTAAAGTTACATTGTATGTAAAAAGTACCTTTTAAAAAGTGCTTCCTAGAAAGAAAGTATCTTAAAAATTTTCTTTTAAAAACTACCTTTTAAAAATTACCTTTTAAAAAAGTATATTTTAAACAGCACCTTGTAAAAAAGTATCTTTTAAAAAGTACCTTTTGAGAAGTACCTCTTAAGAGGAACTTTTACAAAATATCCTTTATAAATTGCATGTAAAAGGCACCTTTTAAAAAGTGCTTCCTAGAAAGTATCTTTTAAAAAATACCTTTTAAAAAGTACCATTTAAAAAGTACTTTTTAAAACGTACCTTTTAAAAAATACCTTCTAAAGAGTACGTTTTAAAAAGTGCCTTTTAAAGAGTACGTTTTAAAAAGTACGTTTTAAAAAGTATCCTTCAAAAACTACTTTTTAAAAAATGCATTTCAAAAACTACCTTTTAAAACGTATCATTTGAAAAGTAGCTTTTAAAAAGTAAAAAAGTGCCTTTTAAAAACTATCTTAAAAAGTTGTGCTTTCTTAAATGGATTGGTTTTATAAAAACTTTTATATCTCGAAAGAAAATAATTTTCTAAAATGTGTCTGGAAAATATATTTAATGACGAATAAACTTATTCCAATCAACTTATTTTGAAATGAACGATTTGATGAAAGTTTTATTAATGTTCATATTAAATTGAATTTATGTGAAATACATCAAAATGCAACCGCCTTTAATTTGAAGCAAAAAATTATCATAAAATTTGAATATTTCGCCAGCGATATTTTGTTTTAATGTCGCCGCCAGCATTCAACTCAATTAAAAAATTTTTGCTTTTTTCTCTCTTCTTCCACTTGTTTGCTTGGGAGTTTTGCTCGAAATATTTTTTTTCCAAAAAAATAATTAATTCTTTGTTTAATCAGAATTTTTTATTTGCTAAATCAAAGCGAAAGCAACACTTTGCACATGTGAAACGGCATTAAAAGCAACCTCAACATGTGTCTATCATATTTAATTTATTTCCATTCCATTTAATTTAAAGTTTATATATTATTATTACTCTTGTTTTCTTGGTTAAACATGGGGCTTTTCTTGCTTCACTCTGAAATCTTATTTTATTGGTTTTTTACTGGCATTAACTGTTGAAAAAAAATGTTAGTGGGCGCTTTTAAACAGACAGCTTGTCTGGTAGTAAACTTGTGTTAGAGTGTTTTTTTTTTCTAAGTACGAGTATTACTTCATTTGTTTTATAAGAAAAAAAAAACGAGACATGGGAGCTGGTTTTTTAAAGTTGTATTTTTGTTTTTTTGCCTTCAATAAAGAAAAAGAATGTAAATTTTGTTATTTTTTTCCGTTGATAGATGCAGTTTAAATTCTATCTTTTTGCAAAAGAAGCTTTAAGAATTTTATCATGTGTCAAAGCAACCGTTGCTGCCACATAGAGTAAAAACTAGGCATTTAGCGTTGATTTCATGTGAAAGAAAACTGAGAAGAGTAAACGCTAATTTAGAATGTTTTTGCAAATTGTCTGTTTTAGGTGTATTTCGAAAAGATTTTGAAAATTATATATTAAAGCCTTGTTTTATATAAGAGTTCAGATTCGTAATGCAGAAGGTGTCTTTGCATTGTGTTACAAGTAAAAAGATTTTGTAGAAGCAAAATAAAACTAAATTCTCTCCGTGTCTAAGAAAATGAGAACAAAAGTCTAAATCACAGTGCGATGGTGTAACATTTCTACAACATTTACAAAAACAACATGTTATTGTTGTTGTTGTAATTATTATAAAGTATTGCTACCACCTGCAATGTACGATACACCAAAAATGCTGCCATTTTACACTTTAAAATGTGATAAGAGCCAATCATTTTCTGAAATAGTTTAGAAAATGAACATCCAACATGCGCCGTATTTTCTCTTCTACTGATATATTTAGTATTTACACAGTACGACTTTCTTCATTCTGCACAGATTTTTAACATATCTAAATACTTGTGGTGCAATGTACAGCCACCTTAAGCAAAGTTGTTGCTTTATTATAATAATTTTTTTGCAAACTGTACTTAAGAAAATGCTGATACAGTGTGAATTTGTTTAAAAATTATATTTATTTTATATAGAAAGTTAAAGCACCTGTATGTAAACTTTTATTTAGCCATATATTCCGTTTAAAACATATTTCAAATGAAATGTTGTCAAAATCGATGTGAAAAAAATTAGTATAAAAGCGTTATAAAATAATATTGATGAAGTTGCACTACGTTTATGTAAAACAAATGAAATGTGTCTGTCAACATTCAAGTCAAGCAACATGTTCTAACCTGTGAAATAATATGAATGGCACTAATTTCATGTTAAATTGTAATGGTTTTAAAATAAAATTAAAAATTTTAATAAATGTATTTTCTAAATATGTACATATAATAATGTTGCATTTTCTAAAGCACAATATCATTTGCACTTTAAAATAAAAACGAAACAAATTTTGCTAAATCGCTAAATGGATATAAATATTACATGTACAATTTTTCAAATGAAATAATTAATGTTGTTCCATAGTTTTTTTTTACAAATTCGTACAAAGTTTCTATGGTTTTAGATTATTATTACAGTTTGTTCGGCAACATGTTGCGAGTGTCTTGCTAGGAGAATTTTCGCAAAACAATTTTGTTAGCATGTAACAAAACAATAAAATAAGATTTAATATATAAATTATTTGGTAAAAATATATAATAGAGAAAATGGACAAAAATATCTCCATACCGCCGTAATAGAGAATGATTCATTTGTTCATCAAACATTTTTTTTGTGAGGCGGAAATGATTTACTGCTACATACTTTTATTATTGCAATGAAATCACTTTATCAATTCATTGTTGAAATGTTCAAATAATAATAAACGTTTTCTAAAGAACATGAAGTTTGGTAATAAAATTTTGTAACATTCTACCTACTGTTCGGGAAGGCTTTGCATAATAATCCGTTAAGCTTCTTTGACCATAATACTTGCTATGCGTACAAAAATAATAAAACACAAGTATAAAAGTGATAAAAGACTACGCTCATACAATGGTGTTGAGCAACATGTTGCAAAGGTCTTGTATCCCAGCACATATACATATGTGTTTTATGTTTATAATTACAACGAAATGTCTTGAGCCACATTTTGATTCGATTATGGCGGCCATAAAATGTCAACAGCGCTACGATTATATGTTACTTAGACCGTGCAGTTTGATAATAAAACCTTCCTCCCATTGTGCGAGTAGAAATACGGTGAAGCCTACTAACATAATACATCGTCGGTTTGTAACTAACAATTTCTTAGCTGCCAATAAATTTATAAAAAATTTCATAGAAATCACTACTTTTATAACGAATTATGATTATAGCGAAATTTCTCTTATAATGATTTTGTTTTTTTTTTTTTTAGGTTAGGTTAGGTTAGTTTAGGTTGATTGGAGGGGTGTGATAGCCCATGTCATACGACATACACTTAAGCCAATGAGGGCTTGTTGTGCGCTCCCTTTAATTATCAAATACAACTGCCAGAGTTTTGCGGCAGGTTTTTTTTAAGTCCACTATACAGAAATGCTTATTAATTTTACACTTATAACGAACGAGTCAAAATCGCTAAATGAGCACATCGAAAAACAAGAAATAAATGCCATCTATTTAAATTTTGCCTACATTTAGTTTCGCCCTATCCCGCGGAGTTCGTTGTAGCCAAACTCCACTGTATATACAATATTATTGCTCTAACTGAGCTTTCACCCCGTCATAAGACACGAATAACAAAAAAGGAATTAGAAAAAAATTTTTGAAGACAATTATTTGCTAATGTTACCACAGTGCTTAGCAACATGCTGTAAAGATATTGTACCTTCAGTAGTATGTGTGTGTGTTTTTTTTTTATTCTACATTTTCATAATTACAAAGCCGTTGAAAAAATTTACATTTTTCCTTCAAAACACCTGCAAATTAATAACGTACTCACGTTTTGCAAATATTATATTTGTCAAAAATATAATATTCGTGTTCTAGTTCAAAACATTTCTTAACAACAACTACAAATTTATAGACAATCACATGCAAATTTGTGTAAATGTAATCAAAAGGTAACAGTAACACCTTTTATTTACCAAGTAAAGCGTAATTTATTTACATACGGTTTAGTTTTTAATTATTTTAAATCCCTGTACAAGTCAGTAAAAGAGAACAAAAAATAAAAATAAATAAATAACAATCTAAAGTAAAAAACAAGAAACGCCCACGAAAAGATTAAAAAAAATTAAAATTCTGTAAGAGGCAACAAACAGCAGTTGTGTTGCACACAGCAATTTATGGTTTATCATGTCAAATATTTCAGTAAAACTATAATTTTGAAATTTTTATTTTTATAAATTACAAAAGTAACCACAAAAAAATAATTACATTTTATTATGGGGCAATAAATAAATCTTTGTTTTTTTTCAATTCTCTGAAGAAAATTAAAATTAATACTTTTCAATATGCGAAATATATTATTTTTAAAGAATTTGAACGAAATATTGCAAAAAAAAATTTAAAACGTCATTTGATCATTTTTTTGTTCTAAAAACAATTGCAATAGGTATTTAATTATTTTTTTTATTTCCATTCCCTACGTCACACACCTCTTGTTATTATAAACATTTCATAGAAATAAAAAACACACAGTTTAGTCTATTTTCTATCGTTCTATTTAAATACTTGTATTTTGAACATTTTGCAAACACATCAATCCACATACATATTTTGTCGAAATGAAGACAATATTTTCTTTTGTTTCGTTAAAGACTTTATCGTTTAATTTTAATTTCTTGTGGTTTTTGTTGATACACAAAATATAAAATTTTTATTTCTAATAATTTTTGTTTTTAAGGCCTGGTATTCTTTTCAACATTTCATGTGAAACGTTGTCAAAATTCATATGAAAAAATTAATAATTATTATTAAATATTTATAAAATAATGTTGATGAAAATGAAATGAAATGTGTCTGGCAACATTCAAGCAACATTTTTTCACGTATGTCATGATATTTTATTTATTATTATTATTTATTTATTATTATTTATTTTTTTTTTTTTTCAATAAATATGTTTACTTATGCTTGTAAAACAATGTTGCATACTCAAAAAGAACAGCACAATATACGCTTGAAAGTAATCAAAACTAAAACGAATTTACAAAATCGCCCATTTTGCATTTAAAATTTTTCAATTGTAAATTTTGACAGACTTAGCGAAATAGACCATGTTGAGAAGAACATTTATAGTCGCCATAACGTTTTGACAGCATGTTGCCAAATAAAATTAATTTTAATAGTATTAAAAAAAGACAAATATTTCGCATTATTTGAATAGAACAATTTTGGACAATTCTCAAATATTAGTTGAAATCACTTTTGTTAGTAAATTTCCCAGTCTAAGATATAAACTATAGATTTTTGTACGAAGCATGAATGTTTTATTATTTATTTTTAAGGTTTAAAAACGTATTAAAATTTTTTTCTGTTTTGCAAATAGAAAAATAAATTCTTCGCTTATAAATTATAAAGTAGAATTTCATTTCAATGATTATAAAAAAAATATATAAAAAATTTTATGGAAAAATATGCCATGTCGCTAACAGTGTTTTAAAGGAAATAGAACTCATGACTGACAAGCAACATGTTGCTAAACATTTTATAAAAATTACAAATAATTTATAGTTACTTAAGCGCTGTGTTTTAACAAACAAGAGACTTAATTGTATTAATGTCAGGGATGGAATATGTTATATTTTCCTTATAATAAAACCATAATCAATGTCTGTTGCATCGAGAACAGAAAGAATAATTATAAATATATAATAAAAAACAGATAAAAAAGCAAATGTAAAATATATTGAGAATATCAACTGATTTATAATTTTTAATATTAAAAATTATTATGATATAAACTTGTCCATCCCTGATTGCTATTGTAAACATAAACAAGACCTGTAGGCAACGATTTTTAGTCTTGCAAACTTATTCAGCTGCAGGAAATCGAAAACTCTTATATAATGTTGGTGTAGTATATTTGCTAGGACAGTTTACAACCATATTTGGTATTAATAAATAATACTATTAACAATAAAAATCTTAACAAGAGAAGAATAAAATTTTTGCTTAGAACATTGCAACAGTAAAATAAAAATAATAATAAAAGGCGTTGTTTGATTACTAAATTTGATTTTTTAAACTTTACCTATTGTTTACCTAAAGTAAATTCTATCAGAATAATATTAGGAAATAGTAATTAATAAACAAAAATAAGGAATAACTAAAATAATACCGTGAGAATAAAAATGTTTAGTAGAATATTATTTCTACCTTGTAAAAAATTAAAAAAAAATTTTTGGTAATTAATTTTAAATTTTATAGTTTAAAAAAATGTTGCTGAAATGTATCCAGATACATTTTATTTGTGTTCCACAACACAGTACATCGTTATCAACATTATTTTATAAAAAACTCATACTAATTTCCTTCATATTATATCATTTTACAAAAAATGTTGAACAAATTGAGTTTGTTTTAACGAAAACAAATTAATGTTTGTTTCGATGCAAAATGCCTAGAGCAATTTATTTGCTGTAAATTATCAAATCTTTCCGCGAAATTTTCATTGGAAATTTTTCTGCCAATTATAAGTTTTCATAAAAGAAAATTATTAATTCCGATTCTGCAATTAACCGCATGAACACCGTTTCCATACTTCACTTAGTCGTATAAATTAACTATTTATCATGTTAATTAAGACACTTCGAACGTAATTTTTCTAACAATTACTTATTTTTCAATAATTTATACGTTGCTTTCCTTGTAAAGATCAAAAAGTCATAAACAATTTCATCGGCTTTTCTCTGTTGTTTTTTTTCCATAAATATTGCAAGTATTATTAATTACTACTTTCTAGGAAACACGATTTTTATGACATTAGACCTAAAAAAATATTTGTACATTAATTGCAATTAATTGTTTAATAATTATTTTGCAATGAAATGTAAAGAATAGAAATGCAGGAATTATATTCGAAAGGTGTTTGTCCTAATTTGAAGAAGAAAAAATAAATATGTACCTTAAAAAAATTAATTTTAAAAATATTTGATGAATTTTTGCTGCACCCTAAAACGGAAGTGAATACTGAGAGAGAAAAAATTGAATTGTGCCATATATACAAACAAACAAATTTAATGAAATTTATACTATAAAAATAGTTTGCGTTCGCTTATAAATTATAAAGTAGAATTTCATTTCAATGATTATAAAAAAAAACTTTATTGAAAAATACATGTACCATGTCGCTGACAGTGTCTTTAAGGAAATAGAAGTCATGACTGACAGGCAGCGTTACCATATATTTTTTTAAAAAAACTTCTTATATCTGAAAAAAAACTTTTTTTCCAAAAAAAAACTTTTTTTCTACAAAAGTACCTAAATTTTAAAAGATAACACTAAAATGTATTTGGAATTCATTTTATTTAAAAATATAAAAACGATTAAAAACAAAAATATAACATATAATAAAAAAACATAAAATAAAATTCATATTTAGAAATCTTTCATTGGTCTTGCCATTTTTCATTAAATATTTGTCCATGTTTTTTAAATTTTTTTTCACCACAAACACAAACTGCCAAAAGTTAGTTACACATTGCCAATGTATAAAAGCGGCATAGTTGTACTTAAGACGGTGTAAAGACAATGAGACACTGTTGCAGTAATAAAAGAGTGAGAAAATATAAGATCGTTTCATTGCATACAAACATCACTTAATATTTTCATCCAATATATTGCAATAGTTAAATTATGTATTTAAAAAAACTTTACAAAACTTTATGTATTTAAAAAAAAACTTGTTTTTTACCCAATAAATTTAAAACTTTTTGGCATCTCAAAAAACTTGCAAAAAAGGGAAAACTTGACAAATGGCAACGCTGCTGACAGGCAACATGTTGCTAAAAATTTTATAAAAATTACAAATAATTTATAGTTACTTAAAACTCAAAAGGAATTGGATAAGAATTTATGAAAATTCTGTAGTTATTAATATTTCCAAGCAACATGTTGCAAGGATAGAAATAAATTAATGTTCTTATACAAATAGTTTTTTTTTAAGGAAAACAGAAACCTGAGAGTTAGATTCATGATCATAAAGATAGGAGTTTGATATGAATTTTGCTAAAATTCAACGAAAAACATTGGCCTGAAATAGTTATGAAATAATGTTGCGGAAGTTATGCTCTACCTAAATGGCATTCGATATTTAACATATAAGAAAAATATTTTTAAACTACAGAAAAAAGAACGAATGGCGCTCATTTCATATGAAGCATTATTTAATTATAGATTTTTTAACTAAAAAAATGGACTTGTTTACACACGTAGAACAATGTTGCGTATTCAAAAGCACAGCATAATTTATGCGAAATGGACAATACACGGATGGAAACATTACACAAATTTCAAGGGAGATATTAAATGTTACTCAAAATTGTTTACACAAATTGTAACAGAGTACCAGGCCTTATTGATTTAAATAATCTCTATGTGCTCATGCAGATCTCTAATTGTTGTTTATTTATTTAAGTATCATTCTAAGACATCCTAATGGCCTTTGCGCTGTTTCAAATTTTTTAATTAAACTTGAAAGATGCAAAGAACCCTTCAACACATTCCACAAGCTTTAAATATATTGTTTCATTTGTATCTTTTATCATGTGTTGTAGCATTACAGTTGCGAGCAGGGCTTTTGCATAAATGCTGCTAAACAGAAAACTTACTTCTCAAATTAATCTTCGTAATATATTTTGGAAGAAACATTTAAAAAATTTTCATTACCCGCCCGCCGCTGTGTTTATTTATAACAAATATTTAATAAAAACAATGACAACTGAGAAGTGAAGAAGTGAAGAAGATGAAAAATGAAATACTGCTACAACCCACACACTCCAAGTGACGTTTTTATTAAGTAGAATCATGACAGACTGTTGGATATAAAATATAAATCTGTTTATAAAAAATTTATATATTTTTCTTCTTTTATAATTATATTTATATAGTCATCTGTAACTCCTCTCTCTAAGGCCGCAAAAATATTCTTTACTGCACCCAAAAGATCCATACAGAACAACAAAACGTAAGAAGTCGTGTGGATATTAATACTCGCAATACGCAATTTTTATATGCATTCATATGTAAGTATGTTTTTACAAACATACATTTATTCATAGTTCTTAAAGCAGGCACAGAAAAGATAAAATAACTAAAGTAAAATAATGATGCATGTATTTATTACTACATGAAAATGATTCTACGTTTGGCTTGAGGTGGCTGGAAGCCTGATTGAAAATTTTGTGGCGCAAAAGAAAGAAAGATGAATGAATGTGCATATACATACAGATAAGTACGTACATATGTATGTATGTTTGCTGCATATAAAACCATATAGAGTGATGTTTAGGCACACACTTACATATATTGTAAACATTTGCCACATTATCATCACCGTCGTCATCAACCTCCTCATTCAGCATCATCGACTAAAACATGACGTAAAAAAAAAAGATGAATATGGAAAAAGAAGTGCATAAATCCTCAATTAAGACTTCCGTTCGTTGGAACTGTAAGCACCTATATGCCTCATATAAAATCTTTCTAGTATAAACAAGAAATGCTTGCTTCCATCTTTCTTCATGTTAAGGAGTAAAAAATTCGTGTTGAATACTTGCGTTGAGAAAGAATCGTAATTTATTTCAAATACGTCAATGTTAGATTGATTTCTATATTCATAAATAATTTGTTGTCGTTGTTGTTGTTGTTGCTGTTTTTTTTTTTTTTTTTAATTAACCCTTTGAGGCAAGTTGGAGAAAACAACTTTTTTTGCAAAGTTATTAACTTTGCAATATATTTTGTTGGTTTATAAAAAAAAATACTAGATGATTTTAATATGGAATTTTAAAAGAATTTCGGGTGAATCTCTAAGTAGTTGTGACATCCTCAGAAAACAAGAAACTAACTATAAAACATTTAAAAATTTTCAAATAAATGAAAATTAAATGAAAATTGTTAATCATTTATTTTCTGATGATGCTGCGCAATATTGAAAAGTAAAATGAGTAAAAAATCGATTTGAAATTCGAAATTTCTAGGAAAAAGATCGGAAGAATAATAATTAAATATTAACATTAATCACGTCGTCGATAAAAAAAATAATCTCCCTTATTCTAATTGTCGTCATCGTCGTCACATAAAGTCGACATTAAAGAAAAGTTTAGTTCTGTGCTCGTTACAGACAGTAATTGAGCATTATTGACGGCCATTTGCCAATTTATAAGCCTTAGTAATGGTAATAGCTTATAAATAATATATATTTGCGCTCGACAACGATCCTACAGTTGCCAAAATCGGGTGACATTGAAGTCGACAAATGAAATAAGGGCGAATACTTTTTTGCAGGATTTTGTTAGAAACACTATTGTTTGACTTTTTGTAACAGATTCGTTCTTTGCTTTCTGTTGAACTTTGCCAAGCAGCATGTTGCTGCTAGATACTGCTAGCAACACCAACATGTAGCCTAAATTAAGAAACTAAAATATACATTATTAAAACGAATGCTTGCTTAAGTCCTACGCTTTTTTCGAATTTATATAAAATGTTTACCAACGTTAATTTCCCTTGCTATAACTGTCGTCGACAATAGTGGGTTGGTTGTCGACAACAAGTAAATATTATTGGTAGGTTATTACTATTGGTAAGGCTTTTAAAATTTTAAGTGAGAGTCAACTGTTGTCTACAACGAGATCTTTATTATCGATTTTTTCCAACACTGCTGTCCCATATTTCTTCATAAGCGTAACAATAATAAGATTAAAAAATAAAGGAGGACCATTTTCTGAAACATGTGCTTAAGGATGTTTGTGCAGGTCTCTGCATTGGCGACATAAATCATCTTCAGCAACATGCTGCTAATAATTACAATTAAAAATTTATAAAAAAAATCATAAATATAGAGGTTTTAGTACTCGTAATATTTCTTTGTTAAATCGGTTCTAAAGTGTTTAATTTAAGCATAACTACCTTCCGATTAATTACTGCAACATGTAGCACGAAAAAACAGGATGTTAACAACCATTACTAAACCAAAAATGATTAAAATGTACTATTTCTTAATTACTTTGTATATGTAAATTAATTTATTACTAATTGCTTTGACCAACAAAGTTTTACTTGAGACTCTTAAACCCCTTGTAACCAAAAAGACATTTCTCATATTTAGTTTAGCATAAATGATGATATTTTCTTTTTTTGAATTATTAATAAAATTCTTTATTAAAAAATCAATTGAAATAATTTTTGATTTTAACATTTGTGGCAGTAATAAACCACATGCAGTTGAAAGCCAAAATAAATAATATTCAGGCACGTAATCAGAATTAAAACGCTTGTAAACTTGTTAGAAACAATATTAATTAATAATTAAAAAAAAACATAAAATTTTATTGTCTTTTTTTGGAGAAATGCCATTTGTTTAGTGAAAATTTGTCAATAATTAATTTTTTGCTTTTGCCTTTGGAAGTACACATGATTGTAGTACTCGTAACACCATCACCACTCCATACAAACGTAGACATTTACATGATGCTAAATGTGGTCAGAGAGCGATCAGTTGAAAACGTAGTTTGAAAAAGAAGAATAAGAAAAAAAAACGCTTTGAAAAGCAAAAAAAAAATTCAATTTTATTTAATTAAAACAACATTTTTCTGTGTGATTGTAATAAAATGCTTGATTGCAGATAAGAAATTGTAAAACAACAATAACAACAAACAGCAAACAACAACAACGACAACAACAAAAAATATCGTATTCACATACATGATACATGTTAAATATTCTAAAGCTTTTCAATTTCTTATTGATGTCCCACTCTACGCCTTAGAGAGAATAAATGAAAATAATATGAAATTATTTGGTATTAAATAAGCCCTAGAAAATGAATTTCTAGAAGGAAAATGATAGGAAAAAAGTAAAAAAATCATCATGCAATACTAATACGAAACACGTTGCACATTTCAAATTTATTTAAGACGTACATGTCATGCATTGGCGACAACATATTTCAAATATTGACGCCGTCAATTACTTTTATAAAAATACTTTTTACTATAAACAATATTAAAAAATACATGTACAATAATAAATAATAAGCAAAAAAATATTTTTTTCAACCAAGTTGCCCGTAAAATACTCGCAATCGTATGGCAAAAGCTTTGAAACACCTTCTACTACGTGAGTGGTCGTTTTCTGTAAGAAATTTCGAATTTCTAAATAATTTATTTGAAAATGATAAGATAGATGGTACATGTTATTTTTACAAGTTGGAATTTAAATTTAAAAAAAAAATGAAAAATACTACCACACTCTGCTCCCGATAGCTTTGTTTCCCAGTTGCAAAACAAACAAAATTCAAAATAAAATGGAAAAACATATTTATAATTCACTCTTTTTTAATCATTTATTTTCTAATAGAGCAATTCTTAAAGGGGTGTACTAATAATTGTATCCAACCGCAATATGTGCAGAGATTCTTTGAATTACTGTTGGAAGCCAGACTTCTGAACTGACAACATTTTCTGCTCTTTCAAGGAGAAAGAAAAAAGGATCGTGTTGTTGTTCATTAGCAAAAGCAAATTTACTTTAAAAAAGAGCGTAAAAAAAGTTACACTATATTTAAATGTATTAAATACTTTTTAATGTGAAAATTTTCTAAGAAAGTTTGGAAAAATTAAAATACTAGTCAATTTTATGGCAAAATTACTTTTCGTTAAGAATTTTTAAATTTTGTAGGACTGGAATACACGATTGGGATACAATAGTCAGCACAATCTGAAAAGTCCCTTTAATATACACACAAATCAAACCTGCTCAAGTTTTCCATTAAATTTTTTTGTACTCTTTTCATTTAAGAAATATGACTCCGTTTACGTTGTATCACAAAAAAAATTGGGTTCTAATGACTGGTCAATATAGAGGGGACCAAATATGTACATATATACACGTCTATCGCCGTTTCGAAAGTTTACATTTCGACTTCATTTTAGGGGAGTTTAAGTTCTCCCCTATTGCAAATTGTTATAGCAAATCAGCATAGGAAATCTTGTAAACCTCACATTTATGGTATAAGGCGTCTTCAACCGACCTTTCAACCGTGGGTATTTCTTTTACTTTTAAACCGATTTAAATTTTTTTTTTAAGTAAAGCTTGCAGTTTGGTTTCATAGCAATTTAAGTGGAAATCGGACAGACAAAGTGGCAACGCAAAATAATGATTATAACTCAACTGCACCATTTACGGACCTGCTATATAAAATTTTATTTGAAAGGGGATAAAAGATTTGGTTCAATGAAAATATTCGGACAGGCACTTCGTCATTTATCCTATAGCTCTGCTACTTGTACAATAATTTTTGAAATTCTTTTTTATTTGAATGGACATCCTTATAGAATGGTCCAATAATTATTTAAACGTTTTTCAGTCTCTCCTGGGAGTAAAATATAAACTAAAAATGGTTTATATCGGGTCATAAACTGACCCAGTCGACTCTGAAGTCGGCTCTTCTTTTGCCAGAATATTTGAAGGAACATTTTAACTCTTCGCGGCATAGGTATTTTTCACATTTTCAAAGAGGAGTATAAACCTCGATTGAAGCTACCATCTACTGGGTTAAAATGTTGCACAAAAATATTTGTTATGAATTTCTATTATAAATCTCAAAATTCAGCTTTAACATCAGAAATAAGTCACAACTGAAAAGTGTGTTTGAGGGTTAAATTCGTACGTATTCACAATCGTACCAGCTAAATATACCCCTTACATTTTTTGCATAATGTGTTTTAGGAAATTTTATGTAAAACATTACGAAGAACATTTCCATATAACATTTTAACCCTCTAACTCGACATTTTGGGCCTCTAAATCTTTGATGTATGGGTCTTTTTTGTCCCTTTTTGGGGAAATAGGTAAAAGTATAAAATATAAAAATACTTGTCATTAATATTAAATATATTTGTCATTAATTTTTACTATAAGTCTTTGAAAATGCCAAAGAAAAATTTACCTGAACTCCAGAAAAAAGTAAAAACATAAGATGCGCTTAAGGGTTAATTTCGTACTAAGTCATATTTGTTGTAAAATGATTGTCATTTAAATAAGGACGTTCATGCGAATAGTTATTATTTTATATAAAACTACTTGAAAGGAAAAAAAATTATTGCATTAAATCCACATGCAAATAATTTTCTTTATTTTCAATATTTAGAATTTACCATTGATTGATTGCACAACAGAAGAATGAAGTCGTAACAATGGGCTAGTTTCCGAGTTTAAAGCCAATCATAATTTATTTTCAAAAATGATTTCCTACAAAACAGAAAATAATTTCCTCCCCTAAAAAAAAGAACATCCCTCAATGTGAAGCTTTTCTCAAAGTCATTGGAAATTATTCCATTTTGCACCGTATGCGGATCACAATCTCAATATTTTCATGACTTTATTACAACTCATTTTTATGCTCTATGATGAATAACATTTATGACGCTTCCAAAAAATCGTTTTTTTCTTTTCTTGTGAACATGACTTGAAATCCATCGGGAAGACCCACTTTAAAACCATTCCAATTGATCTGAAATTGCACACTCTGCATTTTATTGACTTCTTTCGAAGCTCTTTTTCTGTTGGATTTTTAAAAATTTGTTTTAAATTAATTTTTAATAAAAAAATTATTTGCTGGGACTAGAAGTTAGAAATGCCGTGTTTTTTTAAGGTAAAAATTTTGCTCACAAATTTTCAAAATTAATTTACGATCTCTTAGAAAAAAAACGAAAATTGTAAATTAATAAACAAGTTGAAATATATTTGAATCCAAATTGTAACAAAATGTACATTTCCTGTTAAAGGCCATAAACAATTTGTAGAGTTTTAATTAAACCAAACAAAACTTAAAGATCTAAACCATAACGAACAAAAATTGAAAAAGAGTTGCAAACTGATAGAGAAATGCACGCGTGCGTAAAACTAGATATTAACACAAATTATTGCCTTTAAATAAGCCATGATTGCTTAAACGAAACCACACCAAAGGTATAAAGCGGAGCTAATAATTTTTAATTATTATAATGGCATGAAACAAGAATAAAGTCTGCTCGTACTTAAAGAAGTTTCTAGCGATCACACAAAAAAAAAACTAATAAAAATTCATGAAACAGTAACTTCTTGCTGCACTACTTGTTTTAGAAGCGTGCGGGCAGCCAACACTTCTTCCCATTTTTATATGGATTAAAGTTTTTTTAAGAATCAAAAAAATACAGGCTGCTTTTAATCGCACAATCTCAAAAGAGAAACAATCTGAAGCAAGTACCGATATAATAAATTTTGCGGCACAAACTTTTAATATTTTTTTTTTTGTAACTTCAATTAAAAGTGGAAAATTAAACTACAGTTAATTTTCCAGAATACACAATATCACTAAGAATTATTTTCTTCCCAATTGTATTTTGCACTAATGAGTTGAGATAATGAGCAATTAAACGTTATAATTATGGACCACTGGACACGAGTGAACATATACTTATGGATTGAAAAGAAAAGGAACAAATGCATATAGTGAGTGGCTCTACTACCACAGAACTTGGACATTATGGCGCGAGTAACTGTAAGTTTTAAACTTTAAGCCTGACTGATTTTTAATTATGACCATCACTAGTTTATGACGGGTGTTACTGGTCGATTTCTTAGCATGAAATGCAAAGGAAACAATAAAATTAAATAAGAAGAGGGCTGCTTAAGATAATGAAAAAAAATATATATATATATTATTTTTTTGAATCAATGCAAACTAAGGAAATGTAAATGTCCTAAAAGCAAACACATAATTAAAAAGAAAAAGAATGATCAGCTGCCACGAATATTTTTTTATTAAGAACATTTCAATATTTTTAGCAGTAACTAAAAAACGTATAAAAATTTTTTAGAATTAAATAAAGTATTTTAATTAAAATCCATTAATCACTTCAAGTGAAATGCTGTCCAAATCCCCATTAAAAATTTAGTATAAAATATAAAATAAATTGTACATGAATCCCATTGTGGAATACAAATGAAATACGTGTGACAATCTTCACGCAAAATTCTTAAATAATTAACTCGGAAACAATTCAAAGGACACTAATTTCTTATGAAATTTTATTATCATTGTTAGTTTTTTAATCCTTGTGTTCTGTTCGAATTTGTGTAAAATGCTGAACAACACTTATTATTTTATTTGAAAAGTTTGACATGCAACATATTTTACTTACCACATTAATATGTAAAATAAAAATAGATATTAAAACAACAAAAATGTAGAATTTTTACAAGTTGTTAATCAATTTAAAAAGGCTTTCGTGTGTTAACCACACCTTTCAGTATTAAAAGTCTGAGAAAAGGAAAAGTAATATGTTGCCGAGAAAAACTATTGAAAACAGACTTTCTTCAGCACCATTTCAAAATTCTGGCATAAAAAAAATTTAAAATTTTTTAAAGTTCTATCTATTTTTTGCATGTTCCTAATTTTGTGTTTCCTTTAATACATTTTATACACAGGCTGAAAAAAAATAATAAGAGTTTAACTCTTTTTTTCGGAAAACTTAGTTGAAACTTGAGTTCATATGGCGCCAAAGGCCAAAACCGTTTATATTAGGATTCAGTCAAATTTTCGCTTAGTAAAAAAAATTTAATTAGAAATTTGCCATTTTACTTAGTTTTATTAAAAGCTTTATTGAATTTTAGGAACAATTTTTCAAAATTAAATTTCTTTTATTTGTACGTAATTTTACGAGGCGGAACGTCGTCCGCACGGAAGACTTATTTTGTTAATTTATATGCGTCCGTCGTTTATATCCGTCCTTACTGATTTGAAAAAAAAAAAAACTGAAACTGACCGTTATCAACTGTCAAAGTTTGGAGGATCCGATATATATTATTTTTTTTATGGAACTTGCAATGCTGTCATAAGAATTTCCCAAAAATATTGTTCTAATCTTGTAAGAATTTTTGTGTGAATTCGAAACTCTTTAAAACCCCCTTTATGTCACTTAAAAATTCAGTAATTTAAATTTTATTGCCGGCATAATTTTATCATAATTTTTATTAGAAACACTTTTTTTTGTTTGTTTTTTATTTTGTTTCCGTACATCTAAAACTTTTTTGCATTTTTAATGCATCATAAAGTTATAAAAAATTTGTTTTAATGCATGCAATTCATTTTTGAAATACTTCCAAATTTGCTTTGATAAAAATCTATGCAAGTAAACTTTCAATATTCACAAAATTCACGTTGCATATAAAATAGTGTGCCGTTTAGGAAGCAACAAGACACTTGTTGCAATAAAAAAATAAAATGTAAAATATGTCGTTTTATGTATTTCCAACAATTAATTGATTTAATTGAAGAGATAAAATAAAATTTGAATAATTCAAAATTGCTTGTTAATGTCGTTTCACAAACGTTTACGTGAAACACCTCACAAATATGTTTATAAACATGTTGCCAATTAAATCGTTATTTGCAATTAGTTTTTATGGTGATTAATTTCTGAACAAATTTCAATTTGAACATTGTTTGTGTGGTATATTTTTATAAGAGGAAATTCTCTAGAGGAAAAAAAAACGAAAAACAAAAAAACAATAATAAAATTGATTTAAACAATTAAAAAATGAGGTACTCGTACTACGTCAAGCGGTTAATCAGTGGTATTTGGAGAAATAATACAATGAGTATTAGACAGCATCCGGTAAATATTTTTTGCTACATTACTGCATCATACATTTATTTATTTTTTTGCCTCAGTTTTAGCTATTTGACATCTATGATGAATAGCTTTAAAAGAGAAATAGGTCTAGGCTGGTGTGAAAATTTTGTCAAACATAGATTAAAGATTTTTCATTCTAGAGAACAGAAAAAAAATTATTTTTGAACAAGCATTTGTTTCAAATACAATTTTATTTTCCGTAAATGCTTTTACTATCTCAGTTGACTCATTGTTTGAATTTTCTTTAGAACACAACCACTGCCAACCAATGACAACTTAAAAGTTCATACATTTCACTCCTTTTTATTCATAAATATCCCCACATTGTGTGATTTTCATTCAAAACTTAGTAGAATTTTTTTTTATTGAATGAAGTAATATAAATTATTTAAAATTGTTGCAATTAAATTTAAAAATGGCTTTGTAGGAGCAAAATCAAATTAAAAAATATGTGATTCCAATAAATATGTGTTTATTTAAAAAAAATATTTTTTTACGTAAATCTATTTTCAATCGTGATCTTATATTGAATTATGTAATGTATAGACACACACAGAAGGAAGTAATATGCTTGCGATAATCATAATCTAAGAATATGATTGCAATTGAATCATATCAAAATCTAAACCGTATTTTTGTTTAAGTCATTGAGATTTTAGTACATAACTGTAATTTTATAATTCATATTAATTTTATAAAACATATTAATGTCGTACATGACCATAATATAGTTCAAAATTATCTCATTGTGATCAAAAATACTGTGTTGCATTATAAATACGTGTATAGTCTATAGTTATACAACTAGAAACTCTTTTATATAAAGGTGATCGCTTTTATTCTAGAAATACTCCGTTCGATGTGAAAAATTTTCGCGAAAACGTGGCAAGTTTGATCAAATATTTCGACTGTATTTTATTAAAAAAAAAAAAAATCTTTATTAATAAATCTAAAAATACGAATAAATGTTACATTTTATGCCAACTAAATGAGAATTCCATCAAACGTTTGTCTACAGAATATGTACATCTCACAATATTATTATTTGCTTGCTTCTCAGTCATATTATGATTATAAGCAAAATAAACAAATTACTTTTGTGTGATAAAACACTTTCCGTTGCGGTTGTGGTTGCATTGCTGAAATTATTTTTTAAATAGTATTAACTTGTATACCACATTCATATTGTTGCATAATATAAATGTTGCAACCATGTCTCCTATTTACATGGAGAATACCTTAAAATTAATATTTTAATGTTACACCATCCCACTTTGATTCTACCTCGCACTAATAGTGTAACCAACAGACTTTTGTTCTCTTTTTCTTATGCACGGAGAGAATTCAGTTTTATTTTGCTTTTACAGAATTTTATTACTTGTGGCACAATGTAATACCAGCCACGATAGTAAAATAAATAATAATATGTATATGAAAAAAATAGTTTGAACATTATCCGTTGCCTCCGGCTACATGTTGCAGCAAATTGCACAAAATAATTTTATAAAAATCCGAATGACATACATTCAAACAAATTCATTAAATAAAATATTAGTTTGTTAAACCTGCAAAGAACAAGCAAATTTATGCCATCAGCGGAAAGTTGACATGTTAGTAGGTATACCTTCCCCATGCACCTACGTTGCATACTAGTATATTTTATCTGTCTGTCTAGAGAAAATTATAAATAAAAATTGCTGGCATATTTTTCGATGAATGAATAAGTATGTAAACATGAATGAATAATATACATATAATATTTATTTTCTTTTTATTTTTTTTTTATATTCAAAAAGCAAAAATTAAAAAAAAACAATTATTATCTTAGTAGGTTATAATTACGAAATAAATTGTTTCTGTGTTAAACAGAAAACAGTTGGATGTTGCACGCAATATAAATTAAAATAAATAAAATATCTTGAACAACGAGATGAAAAAATAAATTTTTGTAAACAACGTTGTATTAAAAATATTTGCCGTGGTAAAAGTGTGGGTGTGTTCGGCAATTTACAAAAATACCAAAACTAAAAAAAATCATATTTCTATTACAAGAAAATAAAATGTTTGTGATTTTTAGCAACATGTTGATAAAAACAAGTGTCGCCTCAAAACGTTTGCGTGCCGCAATTTATTTATGTTTTAATGTTGCTTTTGGTTTTATCAGTTCTTGGAAAAAATATAAATTTTATATTGCAACAAAAAATTTAGCTGTATGTCGCAATTATAATTTACTTCCCACGCTTAATATGTAAAATTAAAAAAATTATCAATATTATTTGATCTGTAAACATTAAAATGTTATATAAATTAATAAAAATTAATTACAACTTGTTAATAAATTTACAAAAAACCTTCGTGACTTCAACAAAAATTTATGGACAAAAAGTCTTGGGAAAAACAACTTCAATATGTTGTCAAAAGGTGAACATACAATACTGAGACTTACCAGTTCCATTTCCAATTTCTGTCATAGATATTTGTTTATTTTAATTGCTTTGTCAATAAGAAACAAGAACCTGTTCGCCAATGACAGGCTCTAATTAAGAAGAACTTTCGCAGTAATTATAAAAAAAATCGTTGTTTTCAAAAATGTTCGTCTACGATATTAACTGATGAACTTAAAATTTAAGGTATTTGAAAAAGTTTTATGAAAAGTGAAAAAAATTACGGAATCAGGAAAACCAATTTACAAAAGTTTTTGATATTCAAAAAAAAAATCACTTAATACTTACTATTCTCTTCACTTTCGACTACAATATCTATCGAATCAAGTATTAGGTAAAACCAATTTTGAAAGTTTGAAAAAATTTGACAAAACAATTTTTTTATAAAATCTAAAATTTTTGATGACTTTAACTCTTGAGCGGATAAACTGCTTTTAATCAGTTTAAGCAGTTTTGTAAGTTTCAAAAAAACAATCGAGTTCGTAAAATTGATTTGAAAAAAAAAATTGTAGGATTTATAAACCGGATTTTTTTTTAATTTCCGGCAACAAATCAATAGATTTTAATTAAGTTTAAAAATTTATTTGAATAAAGATAAATTCTTTAAAAAATAACTTTCGTAAAATCTCAACCAATCGACTCATATTCCCAGTTATCGAACAAATTTATAAAACATTAGAAAAAAATTGTTATTGGTGATAACAAATAAACTTTCTTTAACCAAAAATTATTTAATTATTTCTATATTGTGGCTGCTGTAATTTTTCTTTTATAATGATGAAAAATTTCTTAAAATTTTCTATAAACAATGATAAAAAGAATTTCTTGAAAATTAATTTTATGGGAAATTACCATCGACAAAAAAAAATTTATAAGAAAAAAAAAAACAAAAACAAAAAAAAATGTTAAAATTAAAAGAAAATTTAATTTAGAAAAACTTCTCTTGGACAGAATTTTATCCGACAGCAAAAAAAAAAGTATTTTTAAGAAAATCAAATGTAACCGATAACAAAAATTTCTTGAAAATTTATCCTTAGCCAATAGCAAGAAAAAACAACTCTTATGGAAAGTTTATTGCTATCGATAACAAAACAAAAAGTCTTCTATACAATTTACCACCAACGATAACACAAAAGATTCCTTTGGAAAAATTTGCTGTTATCAATAAGAACAACAAAACACAATAATTTACTACTAACGATAACAAAAATTTCTATACAGAAATAATAATAACAGAACGTTATTTTTGGAGACAGTTCAATTTTTCCGATAGCAAATGCAAATTTCTCTTATCGTTTACAAAGATTTTTTCTAAGACTAAAAGCTTATGTTATCGATAACAAAATTTCTGCGTAACCTATTTGCTGTAAGAAATCTTAAATTTTTTCGATGACATGAACTATTTTGAGAAAGTTTGTTATTATCGATAAGAAGAAATAAATTCTTACGTCTTCTAATACTTTTCAAAATATTGACGAGTAAAAATTATTTTTTTTTATATAAAAAATATTTATTGTTTGTTATGGGTTTAACTGGTTTATATGCTGACATTTCTTGAGAAAAAAGCCAACTGCCATCTGTAACAATTATTTAAAATCAAGTAAAAATTTATTATTTAAGTTTCGTTTTTATGCAGAAATTCTATACTGGAACAGCAGGTACATAGTATGTACATATGTATGTGTGTATGTATTTATGTACGAGTATGAATTTTGTTTTTCTATAATTTAATCTTGTTTTCTTTGTACTATTTATTGTTTTCACGTTTAAAAAAAAACTTTTTATCATTTGAAATCGCTTAAGCACGCCTGACAAAATATCTGTCTAAATGAATTTTTATTTAATCTTTCTAAATGAGGCCTGACAAATTTTTTGTTTCATTTTTCAAACATAAAAATTTCAAATAAATCAGACAAAACGTTCAGACAGTAGAGGAAAAAAACTATTTGTAAAAAAGAAGAGAACAAACGAAACATGTTTAATAAATTATAAAAATATGAAAACATGAAAATATTTTGAAATATTTTTTTTTTCCACAAAAATGGTCAGCAGAAAGAATAATTAGAAAAGGAAAATAATCAAATAAA
Source organism: Germaria angustata (assembly GCA_963681545.1). Classification (NCBI taxonomy): domain Eukaryota; kingdom Metazoa; phylum Arthropoda; class Insecta; order Diptera; family Tachinidae; genus Germaria; species Germaria angustata. The sequence continues at coordinate 12,900,518 of OY812999.1, read as the reverse complement.
ACTGTGTCGAATTCATACACAAATGCATAATTTTTACGCGGAGGCAAAATACCAAAAATAAAATCAAAATAAAACGCACTAACACACGCCCATATACACACAAACGCATACACATTTATGGTCATGGCTGTGTGGATGGACTGTTTAAAGTATGCACCGGCAGGAGGCGCCAAATCGGAGCCTCTTTCACAGAAAGAAAGAAAACAAAAACAACAACTTTAAACAAAAACGTTCGAAATCAAATAATTTTAGCCAAAAACTAACACTAGTTGCATATTTTTTGTACGTGAGTGTGTTGAAGTGTGTGCATTGTTCTCAAACGTGTGTCTCTAAAAAAAATTCTTTGCTGTCTTTTTGGTGTTTCAGTTCTATCCCAAGAAAAATATGCCCATATTGTTGCTCGTTAAATATTTTTATGCGCTGGATACGTGCTTTTTCTTGAAAATTCCTTTTTAATGATTTGGTAGGAAGCTCTTTTCATTATTCTTATTGTTGTTTTTATATTTTCCTTTGTTTTATAAGTTTAACCAATGCAGATATCATAACAACATTTGAATTATTAATAATGCAGTCTTACAAATTGAAAGAAAAATTTTAGTATAATTGTCCTGCAGATCCCTTAAAATCAGGCTATAAAGTGTAATTGGGTACTGAGATTATTGTGTAAGTCTGCCAGGAGCAAGATATTATTTTTCGCTCCTTGGGAAGTTTTATATTGTTGTCAGGAATCCATGCTATTATTGGGACTTCTGTTTTGCACGGCACTAGATGGGTTAATCTTACTGGAGTATTTAAGTTACAAAATATGCGACAAAATTGTTTCGATTAAAACTAGTGTAAAATTAAATATAAAAAAATACGAAATGGAGCTTTTTTTAATTTACTTCAATACAAATAGTTGTTCCTTCTGAATTTTCATCTCCTGATTACACTGTAATTATATATAATTTAATTTTATTCAATATAATTTATAGCATTTTCCTATTATTCGCCTTATATTTCACGAGCGATCCTTCAGATCATAAAATACACTAGGAATTAAAGTCCATTTTATTTGAGTGGAGATGGCGTAAGGTGGCTGTACGGCGGCGTGTTATTGGTGCTAATTTTCGAAGCATTGTTTTTCTATACACAAAGTTTTAAAATATTTCTTGCGTTGCTAGCGAACTTTTGCATGGCAATTTATTCCGATATCGACCTGTACCATCTTGGGATAGATGAAGAGGAAGCACGAGCTTTATTTTAATTTTGGTGCAGGTAGTGCGTTGCATCAGATCATCGACATAACAGCTGATCCATGCCCAGGCCTTAGCAGTAGTGATATCTTTTTTGTAGGTGAATAATACACCCCACCATTTCTTACCGCGAATCGGAACCCTATAGGAGTGAAATATGTAGATTGATGCAACTTGTCGACTTCGCTCATGTGTTTATTGTAGGCCTGAAATACTTTCGGAATATTTACATAATTTTTTGACATTGAAACCATGGTTTTATAATTCCCAATGGCTCCACTATGTCATATGATGCACGATCTTTTCATGGTCATAATACTTTCTTATTTTGTTAATGCCATTTTTACAATGACACGTATTTCTACAATCACTACGATGACAGCCTTGTGATGTACTCAATTAAATACAGCGTTATTTCAGATCTGTAATATAAAAAAACATAAACAATTACGTTTCGGAAGTAGGAAATAATAAAATAATCTGCTTGTCTTAGTACACAAAAATGCTGTAACTTTAGAGGCCGCACTGCTCCCATTGCAATTGCTAATTGTTAAAATTTTGTTTGCTTTTTTCTAACACACTATTTGTCATTATTACGCTGAGAAAAAGAAAAACTTCTACTTTATAAAATCTTGTAATAGTTCTGCTGTACTCAAGCGAGTACAGTGGCGCCAAATGGGTTAAAGATGAAAAAATAGGAAGCTTTCTTTTTTTATCTTCCAATTTCTTCATCTCTACCAATTGCCGAAGAGGAAGTTGCATCAATGATAATTATTTTTAAACGTTTTATAAGAATTATGAGTCTAACAGGTACCCTCAATAGTATTTCCACTTGAAAAGAAAAACAACTTGTGAAACACATTCTCGCACACGACTGCATTTGAAGTTTGTTCAATTGATGGGGATGTGGGTTGTTTGGATGATGATCAAGTTTGTAATTGTGCAACAGTTTGTTTCAGATCTTTGCCAGAGATCATTAAAAACAAGTTGCTTCATTTGCTGGCGGTTGCAGTTTATAGCATGAATTGGTTGGTGTCTAAGGAAATATTCTTTAGAACGTTAATGTTCTTTATCTCTTCCTTTTTTTCGTTTAGCCATAATAATGTAAATTTACGTTATTAACAATAATTTCTCAAGTTAATGATAAGAACCATGTTTTTTATTCATTTTATGTTCAAGCTTCGTATATGAAACGCTTTTTGAACGAAAAAAATACGAGTATATAAAAGTGGTTAAAACCACTCGGCGGTAGCCGATAATTAGTAAAACTAATTATCGTTCAAATTATTTAATTGACGATCAATATGAGTACATCGAAGATTGCCAAATTGTCATTATTATTATTATTATTATTATTATTATTATTATTATTATTATTATTATTATTATTATTATTGTTGTTGTTTTTTTTGTTGTTGTTGTTGCTTTTTTGATAGTTAATTTAAAAACTATACTCGATTGTTGCAAATTATTTATTATTTATTATTTATCATTAATATGTGAATGATAAATGGTTTTTTTAACTGATTGCTTGAACGATTAACTAGAGTGGGAGAATATTCAAATAATAAATTTCAATATTTTGTTTTTTTATAATTTTTTTCATGCATCATTTTGCAAAAAATGGAACTCGAAAATTTTTAAGATTTTAATGCTTTTTTCTAGGAAACAGATTTAATAAAATATATTTTATTTGAAAAAATTACTCTAAAAAAATTAAGTTTGCAAATTCCCTTTCATTTAAAGTCAACAATTGAAATTGAAAATTGAGCCTAATAAAATTTTTGAAAAATTCTTTTGAAAATTTCGTTAAAAACATTTTAATAAATTACTACACTAAGTACTTGAAAAATTACATTGAAAGAATTTTTTTTGAAGTTTCACTTAATAACCAAAACAAGACTGATGAAAAAATTGTCTTAAAAAATGTACATTTGAAAAAAGAAACCTTTAACCTTTTATAAAGTACGTTTAAAAAAGTACTCTTAACAAAAATACCGGTAATAAAAATACCGTTTTTAAACAGTGCCTTGAAAAACGTAACTTTAAAAAATAAAATTTTTGAAAAAAGTACCCTTTAAAAAGGTACCTTATATACAAATTAGTTTTAAAAAGTGCCTTTTATAGGAAGTAGTTTAAACAAAGTAGCTTATATAGAAAGTAGTGTCTTGAAAAAGTACCTTTTATTGAAAGTACTTTTTTTGAAAAGGTACCTTTTGTAGAAAGTACTTTTTTGAAAAAGTAACCTTTTCTAGCAGCACCATTCAGAAAAGTACCATACAAAAGGAATTAAGAAAGAAGTACTTATAAAAAGTACTTCTTAAATTTTTTTAAAAAGGTACTTTTCATAAAAATTATCTGTATTAAAAAAGTACCATTTAGCACATTGACTTTGAAGTTCAGTTTAATTTTATTTTATTATTTAAATTTTTTTTGTTACCATTTTAGCCCGCACTTTGACCTGCTATTGTGATGGCAGTTGTCCCAATAATGTGAATAATGGCACTTGTGAGACCCGACCAGGTGGTTCATGTTTTAGTGCTGTTGAAGAAGTATATGACGAAACTTCCGGCACATACGAAGAAGAGAGAACATTTGGTTGCATGCCACCAGAAGACAATGGAGGCTTCTTAATGGTAAATATATTTTAAAACATAATTTGAAAGAAATTGATTCACATTATTTGTTTTACTATTCCCTCGAAACAGTGCAAAGTTGCCGCGGTGCCACATCTGCATGGAAAAAATATTGATTGTTGTGATACGGGAAACTATTGCAATCGCGACTTACACCCTGCCTTTACACCAAAACTCACTACACCTGCCCCCGAATTGCCAGTTAGTTCGCAATCTGTCCATTACTTGGCCATGATTGCCTCCATGATTATTTGCTTGACTGCCTTCATTGTCATAGTGGTCATTGTATGCATGACCTATAGGCGAAGGGAGAAACTAAGGAAGCAACCCCGTCTCATAAGCAGCATGTGCAACAGCCAGTTGTCTCCGTTGTCACAAATGGTTGAACAAAGTTCCGGTTCTGGTTCCGGTTTGCCATTATTGGTGCAAAGAACAATTGCAAAGCAAATACAAATGGTGAAGTTGGTGGGCAAGGGTCGTTATGGTGAAGTATGGTTGGCCAAGTGGCGCGATGAAAAGGTGGCCGTGAAAACATTCTTTACTACGGAAGAGGCTTCGTGGTTCCGTGAAACTGAAATCTATCAGACAGTGCTAATGAGACATGAAAACATTTTGGGTTTTATAGCGGCCGACATAAAGGGCAATGGCAGCTGGACGCAAATGTTGTTAATCACTGATTACCATGAGAACGGCAGCTTGCATGATTATCTGTCAATTTCAGTTATAAATCCTCAGAAACTACAATTGTTGGCATATTCTCTGGCTTCTGGTTTGGCCCATTTGCATGATGAAATTTTTGGCACACCGGGCAAACCCGCCATTGCACATCGCGATATTAAGAGTAAAAATATTTTGGTTAAACGCAATGGCCAGTGTGCTATAGCAGACTTTGGCTTGGCAGTGAAATATATTTCCGAATTGGACGAAATACATATTGCGCAAAATACCCGTGTTGGCACCAGACGCTATATGGCACCAGAAGTTCTCAATCAGATTTTAAATCCTCAACAATTTGAGGAATTCAAGCGAGCAGATATGTATTCGGTCGGCCTGGTTCTATGGGAAATGGCCAGACGCTGTTACACTCCCATATCCGGCTCAAAGGCCACCACCTGCGAAGATTACGCCTTGCCTTACCATGATGTGGTGCCCTCCGATCCCACTTTCGAAGACATGCATGCTGTGGTATGTGTCAAAGGTTTCAGACCGCCCATACCCTCACGCTGGCAAGAGGACGATGTGTTGGCCACTGTGGCCAAAATCATGCAAGAATGTTGGCATCCTAATCCTACAGTGCGCCTAACAGCACTGCGAGTTAAAAAGACTTTGGGTCGCTTGGAAGCAGACTACGTGGATTGTCCTATGAAAATTGTATAAATTTTTATTCGTAGACTTATTTTTAAGTTTAATTTAGTTAAACTTTTAGTTTAGGTATTTTCCCTTATTAATTTTTCATAAGTTATATACGAGTAAGTCTATAATGATCATGTAAGAATTTGTTAATTTTTTTTTCTAAGATTTTTTTTGTTTGTTTCCGCATTCATTTGAAAAGAAATAGTTTATTTAAAGAATGTTTTTTTTTTTTTTTTTTGTTTTTTTTTTTTGTAAAATGTTTGTTTTTCTATATGATTTATAAATTTAGCGTAATGACTTGAATTAATTTAATACTAGTTTTAAATTTAATTTACTTTGTTTTGCATACATACATACCGTGCCTTCACCGCCAAAAATACGTAACGGACACAGTTTTTGATGTTTCATAATCATTAAAATTAATTCTGAAAAAAATTTAACCATTAAAAGTATAATCAGGAACTTACAACCAATTCAAATTTTCAGTCGCCCTAAAACTTGGTGCAAAGGGAGTTAATAAAAAAGCCTCTCCTGTAAAATTATGTGTTTTTTGCGGTCAAGGCTCGATATCTGCATGATGTGTATATATTTAAAATTAATTTTACACAAGACAATATTTTAAACTAATTTCATTAGTTTTGGACAAGTACACAGGAAATTTGAATATTTATGAGATAAACGAAAACCTGACGAAACAGAAACATATTTAAATCAATTCAAATGAATCGGTTCATGTTCACATTAAATTCACCTGACACATTCGTTCTGGACTGATACGTTCATCTGCAGTTTTATTTTCGTCATATGAAAATTGAGACTAGTAATGCCAATGAACATCATTTATTTAGTTCTAAAATTTCCAACCTCGGCCGTTGCGCTTTTCTAAAGAATTGCAATTTGAATAAGGGATATGCAAAATTTCGCAGGCTTGGCTCTCGGTACAACGTTTTGATACTCTCCAATTAAAATTAAATCCGAATTTGGATTTCGCCAAAAAAAAAAAAATCTACAAAGTAATGTGTCAAAAATAAATTTACAAAATGAATTAAAATTTTTATTTCATTAAAAGTTATTGTTCAAAATTCACATTTACAAAAGAAAATGTACCGGTTTTCACTCTCATTAGTATAGTGCCCTTGTAGACATTGTTAATGTAGCAAATGTAATTAAAGTATTAATATTTACAACATCATAATAACAAAATGTATCGAATCATAATCTACCATGATTCTACTAGGGGAAAGATTTTAATCAAAAATGACTTTAAAAGCTTTAAAATTTTGCCAACTAGTTTCAAGCACAATTAAAAATTCCCTAAGTTGCGATTGCATACAATTTTTGCAGAAATACTAAATCCGAAAAAAAAACTGAGAATCGAGTCGATTGAAATTGACTCGCTTTACGGAAGAGGATCGTTAATTCTAAATTAATGGGAAAATATGTTCTTTAAGATTAAATTTAAAATTTTCAGATTTTTGTTCTAAATTTTAATAATGAATGGTAGTTTAACTTCTCTTTATTTATTTTTCAAAATAAATTTTTAGTTAATTAACAGTATTTTTTCCACCTTTTTCAATATATCTTTTATTTCATAAACGAGGTTTAGGTCTTTTTATAAAAAACAAATTTATTTTATTTCAATATTTTTTTTATTAAAATATTTTTCCTCAAGAAGACCCCCAAAGAGGTATATAAATTTGTTTTTATGAAAAAACCTATAGCTCGTTTATGAAATAAAAGATACATATAAATTTTTAGTTTTATCCTGACCTCTTTTCTTGAGTACATCTAATTATCCTTCTTTTTTTAAAGGTCAAGTTAATAGTGTTAATGATTAACTTCTTTTTCAAAAAAGGACATCATCAATTCCTGTGCATATTTATATGTGCCACACTTCTGTTATTTTTAAACTGATATGGATTGTTTTTGTTCCATCGATTCTTTAAATTGGATTCAATGTCTATTTTTACATCCATAAGTCTTTCCGTTTTTTATTTAATTATTATTTTTTTATTATTTTGTTTATTGAATTAAAGGAAAAAAATTAAAAAAATTTGAGTAGAGCTATCGCTATTTAATTAAATTGTGTCTCAAATTATTTCTAATTTGTGAACCCGTACGAAACTTTGCAAACGCATTCAGTAGAACAAATATTACGATTAGATAAGTGGGCAGTGACAAGAATGGATGTAGTAGTTAGTCTATATGCCAGGCTATTGAACGTCTCTATGTTTTTCATATACATACACATTTGAAAATATTTCCTTTCCATCTACTAGTCCTGTAGTCAGTTTTACTTCCAAGAATTGTTTGACAATTACTTGGACTAATCAATTAGTGCATACCGCTCCATATAAAAACTTTCCTCAAAATGTGAAACAACACAAAAGCGATTTTTAAAAACCTTAGCACATACAATCGTTAAAAGAGATGGTACGTTCCTAATTAGTGAGTTCCTTTATGATCCCTAAGATGTGTTAACAAATTTAACAAACATTCATGAAATCTTATTCATAACAAATATTTTTGGTTTATGAAACGTTTATGAAATGATTCTTGTAATAAGGAAATGCGTTTAGTAAAATATGTCCTTAAAATTAAAAATAGTTTTTATCATTAAGGCCATTACAATATTAAAAAAAAAAAATTAAAAAAAATTCTTTTGTTTCAAATTCAAAATACTTAAATTCAATGGGAAACTTAAAAATTAAGTCGAGGGTTCGTGTTGCAAATATGTTTCTTATATTTCTGTTTCTGTTTATCTTAAAGCGAAATTCTTAAACCAGACATTTAATTTCTGTTTTAAAAAATCGAACACTCAAATGATCTAAAATTTCTCACTTATTTTAGTTGTACAAAGTCATTATATTATTTGTTTCATAAATAAAATTGTCACTAAGAAGTAAATAACAAAAACCTATATAAAATCCCAGGATAAACTAATCTAGAACGCAGCCATAAAGTCAAAAAAGGACACTGGACTAAAAAAAATTGTTGTGTAATTCAAATCGAAAATAAAATTGTTCGAATTTGTATGTATTTTATATTGTAATTTGAAAACTTTTTTGTGTATTTAAGTTACAAAGTAACTCTTCTTCAACGAACAAATTTTGTTCCATAAGTCAAGACCTGATTTATTGTTTTTATTGGTTTTTATTTTCCAACGATACTAATTAAAAAATCAAATTGAAATTTAAAAAAAATTGCTTGAAATTATAAAATCAAATTAGCAAAAGAAAATTTTTTCGAACTTGTTATACCGAATTTCACGAAAGAAATATCTATGTTTTTTAAAAATATACATATGATTTAGTTAAGTTCAATTAAAAAAACCATGAAATATCATGATTAACAACTTTTTTTATTTCTTAAATTTTTTAAAAGAAAATTTCGTTCAAACATTGAAAAATTAAGAAAAATTTCTAAATAAAAAAAGGAAATTCGTTTCGGTTATTTGTATTAAAAACAAAAACCAGTTTGAATTTCTTATTGATGTTTTAAATAGAAATAAACGAAACGACTTTTCGTTCAATTAAACAAATCAAGTCATTAATACAACTAAAGAAATGAAATTTTTCTATTAAAACTATAAAATGACACCAATAGTTTTACTGCCTGATTTTACAATAAAATTTTTGTATATATTAAAACAAATTTGACTTTTTATTGTTCGAACTAACGAACAAAATTTACAGAAACAGGCAGTAAATTTAAAATTTATATAAAAAACAAGAACAAAAAACCAGTTTAATTTTATTTTCAATAAAAAATGTTTAAGGAAATTTGCGATGAGGTTTACAAAATGAGCCCTTTTAAATGTTTTGAAAAATATTTTTTCGAACGAAATTTTCATTTCAATTTATAAATCAGACAGTAACTGTCTGTTGCTGCAAAACGAAAAGAAAATTCGTTTTCTCTATTTGTATTGAAAACAAAAATAATTTTGAATTTTTTAAGGCTGTTTTCAATACAAATGGGGGAATGGAATATTCCCCTCGTTTTATATAAACAGGTAGTAAATCAATATTCTGATTAGAATTTAACAACATATTCTTCCAAACTTCCATAAAACATTAATTTCTAAATAATTAGCGGTGCGTTATGATCGATTTCAATACTATTGTTTTGAAAAAGTGTGTGAACTTTCAATTCTAATCCAATTTAAAATTATTGTGTTTTAAAATGCTAAACCAATTATTTAAATAGTATTTCATTTTTTATTATATTTTTTTAAGTCTGTCTTGACGGAAATTCATTATACTCGTACAATAATAAAAATATAATTTCGAAATTATTCAATTTCGATTATTCAATGCCGAAATGATTATTTTCAAAAGTAAGAATCAATTTAATTGAATTTTTTTTAAATTTATATAGTGCATATGAAGGTTTATATAATTTTATTTCAAATTAAAAATTCGAACAAATACTTTTTTATGGACGTCAAGCTAAAAATAGAAATTTGAAAACATCACTATTCAAATTCTTCTCTTTATCTCTTCTTTAAACCTGTATTTCAAATAAAGTTTAAATAAAACTGTTACATTATTAAAAAAAACTCAAACTAAATTGAACTTAATTAAATTTAATTATTTCATTAAATAAATATATAACAATAGTTTGATTTATTATAAACAAATTAAATTTGTTAAAGTTCTGTGTAACCCATTTGTTTTTAAAGCGTAGAAATTGCTCTTATAAACAAATCTTTAAATCTAAAATTAGAGAAGATGCATCAAAGGTCTTGGTCCTTGAAAACTCTACAAATAAAGGAAAATTATTCCATGAGTTTTATAAATTATTGTTTTCAGAACCGCAATATTTAAAATTTTACGCATTCGTAACATTTTCCTGGGTGTTTATTTCTAATCTAAAGCTATATATATATATATTTAATATATATATATATATATATATATATATATATATATATATATATATATATATATCATATATATATCATATAAAACTTTGAAAAGAAAACAAACAAAAAAATATGCAACAATGTTTAAATTTAAATTAAGTAATTTAAGTTTATAATAAGAGACATATATTTATAAGCATATAAATTAATTGCATATATTAAAATGACAACATTTACACTATAATTTAAGATAAGAATATTACTTTAAACAAAAGGCTTTAATATATAAAATCAAGTTTTCTTTTAAATGATATTAAATAATAAAACATATAATCTTGTTATTCCTAAAATAATATTAAATACATACATACATTTTGAACTTTGTTAATTTAAGATAAAGTTATATAAATTTAAAAATATTTGTATGTTAATTTACTAAATTATTTATATATTTTTATATGTATAAATCAATTTGCCTTATATTTCATAAATTTAACTTAAAAAAATAGTTTCGAGACTTTATTTTGGTAAAAGATCGTATTGTTTCATTCGGCGGGGCTGAAATGTAAATGATAATTTTTTTTATAAATATTTTTATAGCATTGACTAATTCCCTTCTAAACGTCGGTTTGCAATCTATCGATACATTATTGATAAATTGTTTAGATACGTTTAGGAACATTTATATGCAACACATCATTTGTTACACAAATTAAAATGTAAAATTAGAAAAGTGATCAATGGCGGGGAGCACAGAAAAAAAAACCAAGCGATGAATATAACAAAACCATGGACGAGCTTAAACGTCTGATGTAACTTGCATTGCATCTAATGGCTCGAATGTGGATGGCAATCGAACTTCAGTTGGGCTGCTATTTTGCAACCGCAGAAGACTTCTGCATTATCATTTGGAAGACTGTTCTATCAGATTTTCATATTCTGCATTATTATTTTTAGCAGGATATTTAGCAACCGAACTTTAGCATAATTCATCATAATCCATAATTCATTTATAAGTCCATAATCGAGTGATAATTTTGGATATACAGTTCGCTTTCCTCTGACCATCGACGACAACAGACAGGGTACATTATCAAATGGCAAAATGATTGGGAATCAGTTGCAATGCTTTTCGGAAAATTGTTAGTATATAGATGTGATTATTAGGCCCTACCTACAGCCTTAAACTCTGTTCGAATTTAGGGAAAATATTGTGTCTGCCAAAAACGTTTACCCTTACAGGTCCTCTCTGTATGTATTAACTTAGTGCCTTTAATGTTTTATATGGAGCAAAGGCAGTTAATAAATGTAAAGTTTTGTGTTTGTCCTTCAATTTTTTATTTTATTATTGAGTATGACAAAATATGTTTTTTAAAATAAAACCGAAGCAATTTTATTAAAGTAAAGTAGATAATAAATAAATTAAAAAAAAATATATATATTTTAAATCTAGTGCATCTTTTTGGGAAAATAATCGTTTTTATTGATTTAAGTGCTTCCGAAACTTAAGAGTTGACATCATTGGCGGCAAATGCAACATTCATTGCAAAGAAAAGCTACATATGTAAGTATATCATTTTTGTGTTGCTTAAACGCAATGGTGGTGCAAGTGCAAACATGTTTGTTGTTACATTTACTTTTATGCAAGAAATTTGCACCAAAAGTTGAGTTCCGTTAATATGTTTATTTTCACAAATATAAAAAAAATTTTCTTAATATTCCTAATAAATATATATTTGTGACATATTTCATGACGTAAGTATGTATGTTTTTGTACGTAGCTACAGACCGTAGCTTTAATCAGGTGTTCACAAGGTGTTTTGATTCAAAGCTGCATACCTTAAACAAACACCCTATAAATATTAGCTACGCTGAGGAATTCTCAAACAAATAAAAAAAACTGTAAATTTTTTTGTAGAAATACTAGCTGGAATTACTGTCAATGCTCGCAACCAAAAAAATAACCCTCGTATACACATATGATTTTTTTTAAACAAATTGTTTTTGTTTTGTCTTTGTGTTTGTGTTTGAAAATTTCCTACTTTGGCAACGTGTTCGAATAATTCAACCCCTAATCAGTCTCGCTTTTTGAGGCAGCAAAATACTAGTTTTTTTACATTAATAATACGAGAATTTAAATTGCATGGGTCTTATTAAAACAACGATTTTAAATTAAGCGCTTTTATAATTTCAACGACAAACGATTGAAAAATTAAAAAAAAAATTTAGTTAACTTTTATGAATACTTGCCGATAGCGATGTGTTTTAAAAGTGCTCTAAGCTTTACATGAAATATTCTGATCTTCACGATCTCAAAAAAGTAATTTTTTTAGTTAAATTCATAAGACAAATTATTCAGAATATCTCGTGCCAATTAATTTGTTAAAATATTAATTGTTGTTCTTGGCTTAGCTGTGTATGTTCGGGCATTTCATTGGCGCAAAATAAATTATCAATACAAGCTAGTCGAATCGTGTTTGGAAAGCATTCAAACTCATATACTTATAAAAAAACAAATACTATACGAGAATTCCATAGAATTCAATGCAATTTTTTCACTTCTCAATTACAAAACATACAAATACAATACTTTTACAAAACTTTTATATAAACACAATATAACAAATAATTGTATTGCACTTGCGTTGAATATGTGCGTAAAGTAACACCGTTTTTTGACATTGAAGACGGCGGTGCTATCCATGATATGACAGGGAGTGTTTTAAAGCTATTTTGAGACTTAAATATGAATATTTACAATGGCCAAATGAAGAAGAAGGAATTCAAATTGTTTACTTCATAAGACATGATATGACGGGATGTGTTTGCTACGTGGATGATCATGTATTGCCTGATATCGTCGCATAGAAGCCAATTTATTCATACTTCCACAGCAGATTTTAAGTGCCTAACCTTAAGAAGAGGCGTTCCACACGGATAAACGGTAGAACTACTTCTCTTTTTCCTGTTTGCGAATGATATATCAAATGCAAAATTAGAATGTACGCTGAAGACGTCAGTAGGCATGAGTTCTAAAGTAAGTTCGGTGTATGACTGTGTTCTGAAGTTGAACGGGAGTTCACGTTTCATTTAACTGTGGGCATCTGCAAAAGGTCTAGCCATAAATCCCACAAAATCTAGATGTATTATTTAAAAATAAATATTGACAAGATTTGGAACTTTACTCCCAGTTATTTTAAATACCAAATACAACACCCTCGTAAGCTCAACAAAATATCTAGCCGGTGTTCTTAATAATAATTTGAATTTGAATGATCATATAATCCAATGCTCACTGAAACGAGACTGTACAATTTTTCGAATAAGAATGCTTTTAGCAGAACGCTACTCACTCACCAGCAACAATTTTGTATGGTTGCGAATTATTTGCTTGTTGTAATATTTTTGATAGTTCGAAACTCAGTCGTTTTCAACAATATTACCAGACACAGAGGTCGAGCAAATATATCCTCAAGGTCAGTTCAAAGTTTGCCGAACGCAAATTACAAAAAAAAAATAACTTGCAATAAGCTCGAACACCTTTTTAATTGATTACACTGTTCGAGATCAAATAGGGCTTGATCATTGTAGTGCCACAGCTTTTAAAATGAAAATATTACATCAATATACAGTAACTATGATATATACTCGTATACATCAATTTCCATATTTTTGCCATTGTTTGACCCTACCGTTTTTATGTGTCTTTTTCACTTAATTAAATTTTAAGCCGCAATATAGGCCTTTTACACACAGGATCTCTTATAAATAAATCAAATACTTCAAATAATTCTGGTAAATAAACCGACTTCAGTACAAAGAGCCAATCAAACAGATTACAAGACTGCAATCTGCAGCAAATGTGGGTTACATTAAAACCCGATATAATCCATTTCTACTCTATATTTTCCCCTTCTAAAAATGGCAGATCTATGTTTTTATTCTGGTGGCCACTTTCTCCGTCCGACTTCCACTTAAATTTTTCTGAAACCAAATTGCAAGCTACACTTTCAAATAAAAATTTATTTTCCAAAAACAGTCCACACAAGGGGGTAGTTATACAATAATTGATATTTCGGAAAAAAAAAATTGCCCGTCCGATTTTCGAAAGAAAAATATCGGACCAAACTACAAAGAAACCCTTTCAAATAAAATACAAATCTAAAAATCGATTCACAAATGATAAAGTTAAGCGGGTGTAGACATTAAAAAAATATACACGAATTGATAACCTCCTCCTTTTTTTAATGTCGCTTAAAATTTTTTGTTGTTCTATTGTGAGCTTGAAAAATGCACCATTTTGCGGGGTTGTCGGTAACATACAGAAATGAAATAGCCAATAGACAAACTTATAAACTTGAATTGTACAGCCTCGTTAGTCAATCAACACACAGGTGACTGAATGAACTTGAATATCGAATTATTTATCTTTATTCGATTGCTAGATTTTTTTACAAAATGTTTCTCATTTGTTTAAATTCGTTTTTTCAAAAAAAAAAAAAAAAAAAAAAAAAAACACACACACACACATACACCTCACATTTGAAATAGTTCCGGTACATCTAAAATATGTTTAAAATGGATTTCCCTCTGGCCACTATTAATCAATTATTTTCGCCTGCCGCTTATCGCCCGCATTGTAACTTTGTTGATTATGTGATTCAACAATACATCCATAAAATGTTCATGAATATCAGTAATTGTTCAAGTATCTGTGAGCGTATATATGTACATAAATAAAAATATGTACTTTTATTCTTTTTAATACACAAAAGCTTATAATTTATACGACTTCTACTTTTTTTGTTGCAAATTTAAACTTAGTCAAGTCTCTTAAATCGTCCGGTTAACACGTATGTGTTGCAAACACCGGCATTAATTTTGTTCAGTTTTTATTTCATTTTATGCCACTTTTAGGGTGGAACTACTTAAATAAAGCTGACAAAAAATAATAGCGATTATTCCCCATTTAAGTTTTCTCGCTTTGTGATATTGTGCGTGTTTATGAAATTTAAAATACAAATTGTAATAACAAATTGCAGCTAAACAGACAGACAGACAATTTATTGTGGTGATAATAACACAAATAACAATATGTAAACATATTAAAAAAATTAACTTAATCAGTCCTCTCTCTATCTTAGTATTTTGCTTGCAATAATCTGTTGATTGTCCTTCTGTGAAAGGCAGGGGCGTAACCACGACAAATGAAGGATTGAATAATTAATACACATATAAAACACAATGTTTAGAATTATTAACTTTATCAACTAGTGTTGAAACTTATATTAAATATTAAAAAGTTAAACGTGTGATTTTGCATCAAAAAATAGTCAATTAATGTTTCAAAAAAAAAAAAAAAAAAAAAAAATAAAATAAAACAGATACTTATTTACATTGAACTAAAAATAAATTTTAATTATCTGTGGCAATTAAATTTTTTTTATTTGTTCAAAGATCAAGTCCTACATTTTAATTATGTGCTCGTGTTTATTTTAATAACAACAACAATGAATGAAAGTAAAGCAGTTTAATTGCAATTGTGTAAGGCGATTCGTTTAGCAGCATCCTCATTCATATATTTAATATTCGTATTGCGAATCATTAACGATCCAACGAGAAAAAAGTTTTGACTATCAGAACTGGAAAATTAACAGGGAATAATGCAGTCATAGATAACAATGCATTGCAGTGTAACTCACATCATATAGCTCCGTTCATGCAACATAGTCATAAATCAAAAAGCCAAAATTTTTAAGTGACTAAATATTCACTTTCAAGTGATAAATTTTTTTTTAGATATGACATTCTTACATTTAAGGAGCGATACTGTGACGATGAATCACTGTGAATCACTTGTGAACACAGACACAATTTTCTTGAATGCCACAGATTACGTAGCTTCTTTAAAATCTTACAAATTTCAAAAATGGCGAAATCATCAAGTGATCCCAGGTCTTTAACATTTACTATAGAGGGGAGTCTTCACCCACACAGGCTTATCTACGCCAATGCTCCTATTTATAGATTGAACGTACTGATCTGTAACGTGCCCTTGTATGCGCACATAACACTATCCTTCTCGAGCATTTATATCGACTCAGATCGTTTGAATATATTAAAGCTCATCCACTTTTTTCAGGAATATGAAGTGGTAGACTCGCGAGTGTGTGTGGCAGCACCGAAGACGTGCGCATGTTCCTTCATTTAGTAGTGAAATTTACTTTCGCTGTTATTTGGAATTGTGAAACACATTGAAAAATGAACTCGAGCACAAAATGAAAAATTATGCTAATTTCGTTGATACCACTTTAATTTAAATATGACGATAACGCCTTTAAAGGTAATCGGTGTTTAATGGTAGTAAATGAAAAAAAAAAATAAATCCATCATATTTTAAGCAGACAGGGCCAACATAGACGGCGGGTCAATAAGTCCTAAAGGTCAACATTGCTCCTGTCAACACTGCTCCTGTCAACAGGGATTTGTCAGTTGACTTGTATCAAAATTTGAACAAACCACGTCATTTATTTTGTGTTTAACAGCCTTCGACAGCAGGCTACCGCGTGATTAGAGGAGAAAGTGAAAAAAGTGAACTTCGTGTGCTCGTTAAGCATTATATTTTGCAGAAAAAAGCCATCACTCAAGCCAAGGTTAAGCTCGATAAACACTATGGGGATTCTGCACCATCAATTACAATGGTAAAAAGTGATTTAGTGAATTTCTTGTGGCGGTGCAATCACGGAAGATACCGAACGTTCTGGACGCCTAATCAAGGTCTCTATACCCGAAACAATTGTAAAAATTCATAATGTGGTGTTGGCCGATCGGAGATTGTGGAAGTCATAGGCATATCCTATGGCTATGATATGATCATTTTTGATTGATCACTTGGGTATGAGAAAGCTTTCCGCAAGATGGGTGGAGCGTTTGCTCGAAATCGGCTACAAATGCAATCGTATGAAAGCTTCGCTGGAGTGTTTGGCTTTGTTCAGCGCACATGTGGACGCAAAACGATGTTTCGTATATTGTGGATGAAACGTGGATCCATCACAATACACCAGAGACTAAACAGTAGTCAAAACAGTGGGTTTCTTGGGGTCAAACGCGGCCAAAAAAGGCCATGGTGGATTTGTTAGCCACTAAAATCACGGCGACTATTTTTTGGGAAGCACGCGGTATAATCCACATGGACTACCTTCAAAATGGTAAAACAAGCAAAACAAATATTATGCCAACTTCAATTTAATGATGATTTGAAAAAAACACGACCGCATTTGACCAAGAAAAAAGTTCTTTTCCTCTAGGACAATGCAAGTTACTATTACTTCTTTCCAAACCTGAAAAAATCGCTCCACGGAAAGAGATTTGACTCCAACAATGAAATCGTCTCCAAACAGATACCTATTTTAATGACCTGGACCAATTTTACTTTTTGTAAGGGATAAAAAAATGGAGAAACGTTGGTCAAAGTGCACAGAGCTCGAATATGTTGGAAAATAAAATAATTTTTTATATAAAAGCGTGCGTTTCATTCAAAAAGACACGAACTTATTGACCCGCCCTCTTTCATATGAATGTCGCATGACACTAGGAGTGTTACTTTCTTAACACTCCTAGAATCTAGTGCATATCGAAAACAATTCGTTACTTAAAATTTAATTTAAAAAATTTAAAAACCACATACACACTCGTAAATGTGTTTTGGTATTGTGAAAAAGATCTCATGCCGCAGAATTAGTGTTGGGTTCTGTGCTTCGCGTTATCACGGAATTAGTGTTTGTTTCGAAGATTATTTTATTTAATCAGTGTATTTTTTTGCCGATTGCCCTGCCAGTTCTGAATCTTGCGATAACCAAATTGAACGTATAACTGATTAAAACTTAAACTCAATTGCTTGTAATTGATAATATAGTGCCACTTGTATGAATATAAAATCACTATAAAATTTTTTTATTAAAAAGTATGTATGTATGTATTTGTTCGCAAGTTTGAATAATTGTGAAAAACGTGATATTAATACAATTGCGGATCTAAGATAAATTTAAGGTTTTTCGCTAGGGAAATAAAATTTTTCATATCATGAAAATTTATAAGAGTTCATAATAAATTGTATTAATATTGCAGAAAGAAAACTAAATATACAAATCAAATTACACATTGAAAGTTTCAAATTAAAACAGATTGAAAATGTATTCAATTTCAAAGTGTCCATAATATAAAGAAACACCCCGTTGAAACAAACTGTGCGATAGGGGCGTATTGTTGCGTGTACAATATTTTTAGGTCGCGCTTGGCAGCGACTTCAGTCATCAGACAGTTGGTAAAGTGCACAGTCGTATTAAATTAGAATAAGAAAATATAAATAATCGTTCATTCCACTTCTAATAGAATAATTATTTAACAATTTACAATAAATCGAGAAAAAAAGAAAGCACCGGCCAACATTAGAATAACAAAAACAACGGCTATATCATGTTGGGTATTAAATATTTAACAGAAGCCCATTTGAAGGGCTTTGAAAAGTACAAGGTAAGTGAATAAATTATGCATTTGATAATTTAATTACAAAATGTAAGTGGGCAGCAACGATTGGTGACGCTTTCCGAAAATAAGAAGATTAAAAAAAAACAAAAATCAATAATATAAAAAAAATTAGTTTTCAAACGAGTATTTCGCCGCCAATTCACATGTGAATCAAAAATCGCTAAATACAATTTGAAGCGATAACTTTGAAAATTTTATTGATCTTATCATTTCTGTATTAAGAGATAAATAGAACTGCAGATAACATTTTAACACAAAAATGTGGAAGGAAATTCTAGGCAACTTCATTTTTATCGTCTTTTTCACAGAAAGAACAAAAACATTTAAAATTTTCGTTCTTACTTTTATTTTAGTATAAACACGATTTTATAACTTAAGTTCGAATAACTCGAAATCCATTCTGGAATTCTTAAATCATGTACGAAAAGTTTCACTTACGTATGCCATCTGTATATTGGCCATGTGCGGTCGATATTTAATGCTGGGGAAATTTTTGAAAATTCATATGAAAAAATTTCATTCGAAGTTGTTACAAAATAATGTTGCGTGGCAACATTCAAGCAACATTTATTCAACCTGTGATATAATCGGTCATGAGGTCTAGAAAAATAGTTGATAGTCCTGGCAGATGATGTTGGTTTTTTGTACCGATCTATTAACATAGTTCTTACCCTGTTTCTTCCTAATGAATCTAATTATGGAAGCTCCGAATTGTATTCTTTCCCAATTGTAACTTGAATGTTTTCAAATTGCTTAGGGTTCACTGATGTGATTGTTTAGCGACTAATGAAATATCGGCATATGAACAGCTAAAGTTACAACAAACAAATTTATTTTTTCACGACGTATTGAAAACGGCTTTGAACAAAATCGGCGAACAAAAGAATGAAAAAAGCTTATGTCAAAATCCTTGGAAATGATGCCAAAATTGGACTTCTTGTGGATCATAATCACAGAATTATCAGATTTTATTGAAATCTCTTTTTTCTTTTTGCTGGCAATTTATAATATACTCAAGGACGCATAAGATTTGTACAGAATCCGAAAGTTAGCAAACACAAACTGCGAAGCTACTTAGCTCGTCTGCAGAAACACCCAGAAATCCAACCTGTGACCATCGGACTACTAGTCTGGCATACTAGCTACTAGTCTCTGGCTGTTGCTTAACATTAGGAACACGGTTTGAAATCCAATGAGAAGCGCTAAAAAAGTGAACAATCCTGAATTGGTCAGAATTTTAATACTTTCACATTACAAGTTTGGGATCCTATTTATTGACTTCTTTGGAAGTTCTTTTTCCACTTAGGTTAGGTTAGGTTGATTGGAGGGGTGTGATAGCCCATGTCATACGACATACACTTAAGCCAGTAAAGGCTTGTTGTGCCCTCCCTCTAGTTATCAGACACAAACTGCCAGAGTTCTGCGGCAGGATTCGAACCTGCGACCTTCGCACTACGAGTCTAGTACACTACCTACTAGTCTACGAAGGCCAGTTCTTTTTCCACTTAGTTGTTAGTTAAAAAAAACACACCTTTTTTAAGCAATTTATAATTATAATTTGTTAACTCTGACAATAATTAGTATTTTCTTTTTCCACAGAATAAAAAAAAATTGGATTCTTATTGCTTTCACGCAAAAGCTTGTGAACTAACACACTTGAACATTTGAAATAATAATAAATGGAATTAAAATTTATGTATGTCATTGCTGTTTGACTAATTACGATTAAATGGATATACAGTGGAGTTTGGTTATAACAAACTAAATGGGGCCGGACACCGACAAATGGTCTTTATAGGCGAAGAAAGTATTTATCATACATTTACATAATATATGTCTGCTTATAAATTTCATTTATTTTAATTTGAATTTGTTTTGTTCGCTATTAGCGGTAAAATTTACGCTATTGCTAGAATTGTTCGTTATAAGCGAAAGTTCCCTATAAAATTCGTTATAATCGTAATAATTTGTACAAAACTTGTCCTGTGAAGTTATTTGTTATTTGCCATAATTCATTAAATACGGTTTACGTTATAACCGAACTCCACTGTACATACATACCATATACTTCGATTTATATGCATACTCCTACATATACATACATACTTTTGTAATCAGGCTCAAGTCCGTTATTTAAATTTTTTGTTAGACATGAAATTTTTTTTTTTATTTTTTTATTATTGTGATAAGATTTTATAGAAGACAGCGAAAGTTCAACCAACTGCCTGAATTCGTAAATTGAAAAGTTCAAAAATTTTTTATTAAAAACAAAAACAAATTTGAGTTTTTCATTTTTGTGTTTCAATATAAACGAAATAATCATTAAAGTTTATAAATGCAGGCAGTAAATTAAACTTTTCGAAAATACCATACTAGTGTGAAAGGAATTATTCTTGACTGTCCTAGGGAACGAGTTCTGAGAGTGATAATTTCAAATGGCAATCAAAAGAAGTGATTATTTAATATTTTCAAGTAACGATTGATGCTTTCCAGGAATTGGTTCTGGTGGATTTTATGCGTTCTTGGAATTGTAGTAAAAAGAATCAGTATAAAAATAAAATTAAGGCGAACAGTACAGGTCCAGACAATGTTCAGGCATGTACACACAGCCTGATACCATTCGCGCTGCTTTTAGCTCCCTCATAACTTTGCGCTACTTAATCATAAAATAATGAAGGATAGGCCATATAGGCAACCTTATAGTTCAAGTTTGAAAGTTTCACCATAAAAGCTTCCCGAGAATGAAGGTGAATGAAAGTGGATATTTTAGTACTTATTCACTGACCCACTCCTCAATATTATTTGGCACTTACACCATAACCAGAGAGTTGAAATTGGGTTCTTTGGTAGGTCTTGATGAACGAATAATCATCAAAATATAAACTTTTAATCTTGGGGCCCTAGGGTGCATGGTAAAATTTTTTTTATGATTTTGATTGTAACTTCCCCCACATACGAAATTTCAGTCTTCTAGAACTTCAAGAAATATCCTTTCTTTGTGTACTGGATATGCAGATATATGCCCCCTTTACTTCAGGGGGTACACCTTCGTTATGTGTAGCCTATAAAGGACTCTCCACCTGACAAAGTCTTCATCATATTAAATAACTCAACCATCTGTAACCTTTAAGTTAAAAGATGTTATGTACATACATACAAATATATATACTCCTGGAAAAGAATAATTTAGAATCAAGAAGCCAGATCCGCACAACAACATAAATATGAACAAGCTCCTATCTAAAAATTTCGGCCATTAAAAGTATTGAAATCAAAATGGAGACCAAGTTCTTGTTTGTAAAATATGATTTAACAGATACGACGATATACTGTATTGTGTAATCTTTCATCAGACCAATCTCCTCCGATTTCTTAAATTGCTTCTGACACCTTTTCTGTTGCACTTTCAGATTAAGTTTGATGGTCGAAATATTTTTGAAATCGAACTTTTTGCCTTTTACTCACGTTCTATTTTATTTGACGAATTTGAATCATGTGATACTGATGCTACTTAGAATTTCCAAGTACGTACAATTTAATAGCAACCCCAGATAATCTTAACTATACGTTATTTAAAATCCGCCCGATAAGAGCTTGAATCATTCGCTTAGTTTTGAATTAGAGATTTTATTATGTTGTTAGTGTTTTTCTCATGTTACTATTGTTTTTGTTGTCCAGAATCGTATTATTTTTCAAAATTTATTTATACAAGAAATTAAATATTATTAGACTAAATAATAAATAAATCATAGTGAGTGTCATTGACCAGATGAAATTCTTCTAAAGGGTTTTTTATTATGACATACTCGTTAATAGAGATTTTTGACTTGTCGCCAAAAAGTGTCTTTAGATCTATTGTGCCTTAACCGCTCAGAAAGCTTAGGAGACGAACACATACTTTTACGAACACATACTTTTACAGGAGGCCTTTGCACTAAGTTGTATGGCCACTGTAAAATTAATTTTGTTCTAAATTAGTGATTTCACTTGTAAGGATTACAAAACCTTAAGATTTAATTTTAATGACCTTAAATTATCGATTACGATGGAAAAATTACAATTAAAAATGATGTTACTTAAGCTTTATCCGCAATAAGGCCACATTATGAAGTTTTCTGACAGAAATGCTACACGTATTATGCCCGTTCCCCATGGCTGTATTCTTAAAAAAAAAATAATAATAATAATAAAAATAAGCCATAGTGAAAAAAGGATACCCTCATTTCTAGATATGTGGCACATAAAACATGTAAAACATAATTTTATTTGAGGTCTAGTCAGTACCCTTTTTCAGCTGTGTTAACTATTTATTCCTTTAACATGTTGTTTGCCTTTTTGGCAAAATTTAAAAAAAAATAATAAATTTTAATATATGGATATTAAATTGAAAGCAACTATTTTGTTTTATATAATTTACTTTTTCGTGCAAGAGAAGAAAAAAGTTTCTGAAAGAGTTTTTATGTTAATCAGTTGGTAAACAAGGTCGATTTTAAATTTTATTGAAGTGACTGATTCTCTCCAGAAATATCTTTGTGGAAATTTGCGAAAATGTGTTTTTTTAGTAACTACAAATATTCTTATCAAATCGTCTTTGAGAGACTTGAATATTTTTCGAAAATTTAAAATTAAAATTTCGAGTGGAGCAAATTTAAGAAAAATCGAGTCAAAATTTTCAAAAATTGTGTTTTTTAAAAGCTCTTGCTTGCCAAGACCTTTTCCTAACATCTCGGTCCACCTATTTGGACCATTAATAACGGTGCGAATGAAAAAATTATTGTCTATTTAAGTCATTAATATTGAGAGATATCGTTGTGTAAAAGTTTCAGTAAATAGTGATTTCTTTCAATAACTCCGAAAACTATTGCAAAAACATTTTTTTAATTCGGTAAAATTTTTGGGCTTTTAAATCGATTTCAATTGAATTGTCGAAAATTTTTGGAAAGAATTTTTGTTTACTCCGAAATTTTTTCTTATACCTTGATATTAGAGTGAAGTTACAGAAATGAAATGCAAGGTCACCAATATTGAAAAATAAGGAACACTATTTGTGCGGAGGAGAAATGCATTTCAATTTCATTTTGGAGAGGCTTGGGAAAACCTGGATTTTCCCTAGACCTTCTCTTTGTGCTTATAAATGAAATTCTGACTGTATTCATCGATTCGTGTATCACCAAAGCAAAGTTATTCTGCATCCAAGCTCAAAAAATTGGGGCACTACTAGGATGGCTCAATCATTTCGCGATTTTTGAACGAATCACAGGTTTTTGGATAAAAAATCATTTTATTTCGTAACATTTGAGTTCTACAGAAAACTTTAAAAAATTTTTTCCAATAGGGCGTATGCCCTGGTGGAAAATTATTGTTTTTTTGCTAAATTCTCATTAAATCCGCCCAATAAGTTGGCATAAGATTTGCCATTGAAAGTAGTCAATGTGGGTTATACCGCATGCATCCCGAAAAACGGGCGCCATGACTTTACTTGTTGACAAACCCACCTTGGCCTTATTTAGCGCCGATTCACCCCAAGAAACCCCCTGTTTGGTCTCTGGTTTCATTCACGAAACGACGCAAAAACTCGTCCACATTATGGTTGAACAACGCCAAATACTCCTGCGAATTTATCACACGATTGCGTTTGTGGTAGATTTTGAGCAAACGCGGAACCCATCTTGTGGAATGCTTTCTCATACCCAGCTGATCATTCAAAATTGAAACAATTGAACAAATAGATATGCCTGTGCCTTTCACAATCTCTCGCACTTTCAATCTCCGATTGGCTGACGCCGTATATTGATTTTTTTTCAATTTCGGGTACAGAAAACTCAACTGAGCGTCCAGAACGTTCGGCCACAACGAAATTCAATAAACCTAATGAGCACACGAAATTCACTTTTTCCCATTTCTTCCTCACATCGCGCGTTAGACTGCTGTCAATGGCTGTCGAAACACAAGCTAAATTGGGCAGCTGGTTAAAATTTTGACAAGAGTCAACCGACAGATGGCTTTTAAAGGGAGCAGTGTTGCTTTTTCAATTAAAAGACAGGAAATTCAAAAATTCACGGACTTATTGAACCACCCTCGTATATTTAGCACAATGATTATCGCACAATGTGTTTTCGCGTTGAATTTCTTCAACGAAGGGATTTGATTTATTAGATCTTATAAAAAACAACATGACGAGGGCGCATGTATGAGTAAAGAGAACGATTTAAATTTATAAGGATGTACACATGTGTGTATCTACATTGGTAGCGACAACGATTATTGTGGGTAAATTATGAATGATAGAGCTCAAGCATTTGCGATGTTCTTCGTTATCACTGTTACTGCTAAATAAACACAATTCAATTGGATTATTTAAATATGCTTTTTGGACCATGAATAAGACGCCTTATAAAATATTGTTTTATCAATTTTCCATTTGCTGGAAAAAGCAAAGAAATTGGAATTGCAAGAGTGCAAAATGTCCTAGAAGCCAGAAATAAAAATCCAATTATGTTTTCTTTATGAAATGGTAGCAGCAATATGGTGATCCTTACACCGATAGTTATGAATTAAATTTAAAATTTGTTATAATTTTTTTAATTTGCTGCCGATATTATCAAAGGTCACTAAGCCAAATCATCAGTGAAGTTTGAGCAGTTTGAAAAGATTCAACCTCGTATATTTATGCCAAACCAATCAAATACAATATGAGAATTCTGTAAAGGCACAAAGGACAATTTTTTTATGTATTGAATATTCTGTTACATCTACTAAGCAGCTTTCTATTATTTTTGTACATCATTTCAGTACAGCAGCATAGACACCAGTTATCTTAGTGTGTATGTGATGCACCCTTTCTGGAACAAATGTGTAGAGGTAAATATACGATTTTCCGTCTTCTGAAAGTTGTTCATATGAACTTGCAACTACTACTATCTTTGCAGTACCTTCCACGATGGTTAGCACCGAATATACTAACATTTGTTGGCTTCCTAATGAC
Source organism: Germaria angustata (assembly GCA_963681545.1). Classification (NCBI taxonomy): domain Eukaryota; kingdom Metazoa; phylum Arthropoda; class Insecta; order Diptera; family Tachinidae; genus Germaria; species Germaria angustata. The sequence goes on along the minus strand of OY812999.1, from coordinate 12,874,898 downwards.
AGTGATAAATTTTATATTATTAGCATATTATGATTGGAGTTTCGATGCAGCAAATCAATCAATAAATCCAATACCTTGTTGGGTTTGGTCCATAGAGGCCGTAAATATATTATTATATTATAACTTAGGTAAAATAATTTTAGAGAATTTATCAAATTCGTTATTCGAGATATTCTCCAAAATAACCATTTTAATATTCTATTGTTTGTTGTTGGTTAGCGCCAATGAAATGCAGGCATATACCTAGCTAAGCCAACAACAAACAATAGAATATTTTAGAGAATTGTTTGGATTTTTTGTTTGTATTTAAGAATATATTTAAATTTTTTTTATGAATAAAATTAATTAGACGGTATGGATGGCAAACAGGCCCGGCGTACGGGAACTAGTGGCCCGTTGGGAGAACTTTTCGATCATGGCTTAGACTCGTACTCTGCCGGCTTAATACCCATTTACATGTATTCCTTATTTGGCTCTGAGGACTTGCCGCCTATACGCATGTTTTTTGTGTTATGGAATGTTTTCTTAAATTTCTATTTGTCTCATGTGGAAAAGTACAATACGGGTGTAATGTTTTTACCCTGGGGTTATGATTTCACCATGTGGGTGAGTACAGTATACGCATATGCATTTTAATATAATATTTCTAATAAAAACTTTTTTTCTTCGCTTAAGGGCGTTAGTATTACATTATTTTTAACCACAATCTTTGGACCTGGTATTTGGAGAATACGCACATTTTTTAATTTATCTATGGCGAATTTGTTTGAAATTACTTTAATTGGATCAAGCATGCTTACGAGTCATCCCATTATAATTAAAAATATATACTTGTAAGTATGTACATATAATGTTCATATTTTTATAATACTAGTCTAAAGCCGTCTTCTTTTTTTAAGTGCAACATTTTGTTGATAGACTTATAAAAAGAAAACCTATTTATCGCCCCAATTTATCTAATATATAGGATTATGTGGCCTTTCGTAATAATTTTGTGCTTATGAAAAAATGCCAAGTTAAAATTTTTTTGTCTTTGAAAGGGCAATAAATATTACACTTAAAAAATTATGTGGTGTTGTTGGTAATTTGAAACTTTACAATTTTAAAAGTCATTGTCCTTTGAAGCTCTTCGCTCGAAATTGACTGCGTCCCTTGCATTATTATTAATATTGACAGTTCATCAATGTCAATAGCAAAATAAGCCATCAATAATGAAAATTTTATAAAAATTTCAGTTAATTGAATTAGTTTTTATCGTATTTTATTTTAAAATTAATTAATTTTTTTAATTTCCCAGTAAATACATAATTGATTGACGTGATTGACTTCAATTTACAAATTTTGTATAATTTTTGTATTTCGAATCATTATTAGGAAAAAGAAAATGACTTAAAATTAAAAAAAAATATTTCATATTCTATCTCTTGAGGAAGTCATCCAAATATCCGCTTAGGATAAAAACAAGATTAAATTAAGCAAAAACCGCTTAGAAACAGAACATAAGTTCACTTAATGCCACACATTTTGATTATTTTTTATGCAACCGACAATATGTCAGTTTATAAAATAAATCTCAATTCAAAATTGGCAAACGTCTGTTATGTTTAGTATATGAGATCATATTTTCTATATTCGGTTCAAAGGGTGCTATTGACTGAAATAGTTAACACGTTGATTACAAAGCAATTTGTGACTGAGAACCTGGGTTCGATTCCTGTTAAGGACAAGTCACCAACAAACACAATCGGCTTTTTTTATTTACGTTAATGTGGCGTTGTGTTATTTGTGTTGATGGACTGTTTAAGTGATGAAGGCATATGGCATTATTCACTCAACCGATAGCGATTGATACTCTTCTTCTACGCTAATGTACGCCCTCGTTCGTCGGTAATGTTAACAGAATCAACGGCGAAGTAAGACAATTAATAAATGCTTAATAAAGTTTAATATGTCTACTTCACACCAGAGGCGCTGCAACATCGCTATAAAAAAGCGGAATAGTAGTGTAGTTGTAAAAAAAAGAATTTAAGCTCTCTTTCTGTGTCATTTGTTCTCATTTCACCACCTGTTCTCTCTATACCATCCCTTTCACGAAAGCAGTAACACCTTAGTAGTAGGCATTAATTGCCTGAGGCCGTTCAATTGAAAATATTTCACAAATGAAAAACAATACAAGAATTTGCCAACTTCCAAATTTGACTATATTTTTTTTAAATCCATAGAACTAATATAATAATATGGAATGGAGGCTGAGTAATTGACAATATCGAATAATAACGATTGTACACTTAAAAGAATAATAGTAATGACCAACTTAATATCAATAAAGAAATTTCTCATTTCTCAGAGAATTTTACATCACTTTAAGGAAAATTGTTTGAAAATTTTCGCAAATATAACAATTTTTTTTTAATTTTTCACATTTTTTTTGATTTACGATCATGAACTTAAGTTCAGTATTTTTTTTTTCATTGCAGTTCACAAATTTTTGTGTTTTTCTTCCGACGGGGTTTGTTTGAATTTGGGACGATTTTCCGTCATCCCACGTCAAATTTGGTTTGTAAACAGACCGGTTTCGGCTTTGTGCCATCTTCAGTGTTCTCTTGAATCAAGAGAACACTGAAGATGGCACAAAGCCGAAACCGGTCTGTTTACAAACCAAATTTGACGTGGGTTGACGGAAAATCGTACCAAATGCAGTTCACAAATTTCTTTAGTGTTCATAAAAAATATTTTTGGCACTTGGCATTTTGGCATTCGTTTGATAATAAAAATAATTTGTATGAATAATGCTATTAGTTTACTTCTTAAGAGGAAGATTGGATGAGCAAATACGCGATCAATGTTTTGTTAAGAGTCGCTTTAAATCCACATTCGATATCTATCGAAATCACAATAAATTTAAAAAAAATTTTTGTTTGAAATATCGTTTAATAAAGAACGACGTAATTTGCCCCCCGAAATTCTTTCAAGTTACGAATTTAGTAATTTTATCTAATTGAAGTTCATATATAAAACTCCTTAATATATTATCCTAAGTGAACTATGTTTCATTGGAGGAAGGAAAATGCTTTTATAAATCTTTTAAGTCTACAATGCGATAAATTATTCAACACTCTACTCACTTCTCCATCGGGGCATTATACGTCAGCAATGAAATTATTTGTTTTAAATAAAAGGGTGAACATGTTCTAGTTTTAACTTTATATATTCTTTGAAAAGAATAAAACTCTACCATTTGATCTTTAATTTTTAAGTTTATAGTAACTTTTCTTAAAATCCAATAACTTTAAGGACGAGTAAGTCCTCACCGTAAAATAATGAGATGTCCTTTCAATATTATTTTATCAATGAGTTCTTTCTAAATTATACGAATTTCGCAATACAAATAAATACAAAAATAAATACATAAAAAATTCTAACCATTTTTTCCCGAGAATGCAAAAGAAAAAAAAAACAGAATTAAAAAAGGAAAATTTTAAATAAAAGAACTGTAAACTTTCACAAAAATATTGAAAGTTTGATTCTATATTTTGCATATTGAATTGAAATATTTAACATTACTTTCGGTTTTATATGTCTAGCTTGGTTTATAATTTTACAGGTCTTATAAAAACAAAACAGGTAAAATGCGACCGTTTAGTGATGCTGTCCGACCCATGTATGCCTTCCTTTGGCTGTTCGTGCTCTCTACCTTTTGGGTATTTTATTCACGGAACAATATTTTAGATTTAGAGCCCAGGATTATGTTCATATTGTTCGGGACTTTATTTTCAAATATTTCGGTATATATACATATGTATATGAAAATTAGAAATTGTTGTGCTTTACTTTCTAGAATTTTTTTATTTACAAATTTCCAGCTCTGGAATAAAAAAAAATCGATAAATTTAAAAAAGCCAAAAAAAATTTATTTTTCTAGAAAGGAAAAGCACATTTAAATAATTGCGTAAAAATAATTTAACTCTTCATATACTCATTAATAGTGCCGTTTAATTGTGGCCCAAATGTCCGATACCCGCTGCGATAGTTTTAATATTTTAATGTGGCCCCTGGTCGCCACAATGGCTGTAAGCTGTTTCCCCTGGTATGAGCAAATATTGGGAATGGAAATGGCAGCGGATACTGAGAGATGGATTATGCACGCTCTGACGATATTTGTGACAATAGCTCACTTGCACTATGGGCAGGGAGTGGTGAGTCAAAATATTTCGTCAATAAGATGAATATATGAATGTATGTATGCATATGTATAACTCTCTTCTTCTTTTCAGGTCCGTGAAATGTGTAGTCATTTTAAAATACGCTGCTTTAAAGTAAGAGATCTCAAACAAAAAAACTAACAAACAAATTCTAGAAATAATATAAGAGCATGAATTCACTTCTAAAAGGGATTTTTTACTAACATTAATTGTAATTGTATTTGTACCTCATTCATAAAGTATATTACAGGGTATAGTTAATGCAAAATGGCCAGCATTTTAAATGCCTTGACGATATTAGTGTTAAAATATTTAAATGTTTAAGATATTGTATTTTATTTGATTAAGGATTTTTAGCCTTAAGTCGCTACAACGAAGTTTTTTCTTTTCTTTTTCCATTTAACATTAAGTCGAAAGTTTAATTTATTCGTAGTGTATTTATTGTGTGTAAAACATGTAGTACGCCGTGTCATAGAAATCATATTTTGACGAAACCAAACGCTCAATGGCCCATAATGAAAATGCGTTGTTCTATTTCGGTTTTTATTACAACCGCACTAAGCAGTTTTCTTTTTTTAGTTTTTGTAACTTATTCTTTTTAAAACTCCTAAAATTTTCAAAATAAAAGTGATAAAAATTTTCAATATTTCCGCTTATTCCAATTGTCGTCAAATCAAGGCGACATTAAAAAAATTTACCCTTATGTGCTCGTTGTTAATAGTAATTGAGTATTATTGACGTCCAATTGTCATTTTATAAGTTTATCAATAATATTTTAAACTTCTCGTCCACGATTCCACAATTACCAAAATATTGGTGTTGACTTCGTGCGACGTCGACGACGACAAATGGAATAAGGGGGATTTTAGAAAACAAAAATCGTCACAAAATGGCTGTTTTATGAAACAAACAACATTATAATTTTACAAAAATAAAGTGATTTCTGTTACAATATTTAGTTCAAATAATTCGATACGAGGTAACACACAAAGTTGACCAAAAGAAAAATCATTTGAAGTTCGAATGATAAATTTTTCTTATATTCATTGTTAATGAATCCATCTGTGGAATGTCTCGTTTAATTTCTTTCCGATATATTTCCCATCGAAATTTTTTTTCTAAATTTGCGCGATCTTGAGTGTTTTTAATGCAGAATAACCACTAATTGAATAATTCTTTTTTTAAATACCTGTGGGTTTATTCTGCGAGAATTTTGAAATATTCTTTATTAATATGACAATTATTTTTACACATAAGCTCTATTACGCCAATAAGAAATTTTTTGTAAATTAGTTTCCCACAAATATCGTTCCCAGATTTTTAAGGTTTTTATTTTTAGAATTTTTCCAGATCTAATTCAAAGCTATCAAATGTTATTTTTGAATTATATTTAATATAGTGGATTTAATATATTACTAAGAAACTTTTTAATGAAAAATCCTAAACTAAATTAGAAAATATTTCAAAAAGGCAAAAAACACGAAATGATCGCCTCCACTCAGATCAATATTGTTCACTTGAATAAGACTAACAAAAATATACAAAAATATTCACAATCATTACGATCAACCTAAAATAAGGTCAGTCGAAGGGTTCAACGATAAATTAACAACAAAAAAATTTACTGTCTAAGTTGTGCATGAAAATTCAAGAAAAAACTATTCATTTATTTTTTATTTTTCTACATCTCACTAGTCCAATTAAGACCATCATCGAGAAATAGCAAATAATTAGGAATCATCATGAAGCAGAAAATAAAAAATGCTCTATTAGGAAACAGGAAATAAAATTTCTGTTTCCTTATGATGTCCCTTAATAATGAAGCTCGATTATAAGCATATATTAAATTTATAAAATTAAATGTCGAACAAAACATTATAATTATTTAAGATAAATTTAAGGTATATTTAAAAGAAAGTGCATTTGAGCCCCAAAAGCTTCAGTCAAAAATAAATCTAGTTTAGAAAATATTTTTTGCAGGGTCGCAACAAAACTCCAATGTAAAATAATTAAGGATTTTGCATGTTTTGGTGGTATTTAATTCTAAAAAACTAGTAACAAATATTAATTTATTTCTTTAAAATCTTTTTGTTAATAGATCAAACCACAAACCCCGCCGGAACAGGAAATGCAGTTGAATAATGAAACTGATATCTAAGACAATCCTAAAACAAAATTTTATTTAATGAAATAGTTGTAAGACTTAAAACTTAAAACAAAACAAAGTAATCGAATACCACTTTTTTGTAGAAATGCATTAATTTAATTAAATAGGCAAGTAAAGAAAATTGTTACAAACATTTGATTTAAAAAAATACATACTACAAAAAATTTGTTTTCTTGATACTAAAAAATACTTAATATTGAAATTTATTATTCGGGAGAATATCCCGACCAATCGTTGAGAGAAAAATAAAATAGACTCACGTTGAGTATAATTGTTTGTTGTGTTGTTTGCATAAAAACATTCTAAGCCTACTATGATTATGTATTTGTTATAATTCATATGCAATATTGAAATTCTCAAATTGTATTTGTTTTGTGTGGCATAAACATACGAGGTTGAATGTTATCAAACTGCTTAAACTTCACTGACGATTTGGTTTTAGCAACCAATGAAATGTCGGCATATGAAGAGCTAAAGCCACAACAAACATTTTTTCGATACTAAAAAATTTTAAGCAAATAAATATTTTTAGACAAAATTTTTTACGCTATTTAAAATAACTCTGTAGTTAAGGTATCGGTTAAACTGTGGGTTAATTTAATACATTCTACTGCATTTATGAATGTAAGATGGACTGTTACAAAGCTAGATCTATCTGATAGTCCTTATGTACGCGTCCCCCAAGCACTTAAGCATTCCCTTGGAAAAATAATAAACTTTGGATAAACTTTTTGGCATTCGGTTAGTGCTTTTTGAACAATTGTTATAGGAGGAGGAAGGGTGGAACGTCCCCATACAGAGCAGTAAAGAAATAAATGACTATAAGTTTCATAATTGCTATTCAGACAGTTTCAAGAATAAAAAGATTAAAATAAAAACATTAAAAACAACCGCATATACATACAAACATTTTATTTATTTTAAATTTTGAACAGTTTTGCGTTATGCCAGGTCAAACTTGCTGTCGTAAACAGTGTTCTTTTCCTTACTTTTTCATAAAAGTGACCGAAAATTGTTCCAAATCCAAGCAAACCCCATCGCAAGAAAAACATAACTCTTATTTATTTTAAACTTTATAGAACTTCTTTGTTAATAGAATAGAATAAAGTATATTTTTATTTTAGAAAAAATCTAAATAAATGCATGAAATATAACAATTCAAGGAATAATTTTGAACAATTCCCAAACATTTTGAAACTACCCACCTATATTCTTCTACACAACAATTACCAAGTATGAAAAGAGCTTTGAAAGATCGTATTGAAATTCAGAGAGTGTTGTTGGAGAACTGATGATAATTCGGATCATTTAAAAGTAATTAAAATGTTTGTGTTTTTATGCCAGTTCACTGAATCGGCTGTCATCTTCAATGTGTTAAGAGCAGATTAAATTTTTTTTTTGGCAAAGAAAATTATTTTATTTCGAAGTATGACAAAACATTGGCTTCTGGGAACGTACTTATATATATAGAAAGGATATAAACTTACTCTCACAATCCCAATTACAAATGAAAGGTTAATAATAGTTTCATGTAAATTTAAATGACTATAATAATCGATACTTAGGAAGATATGAAAATATCATTCTTTAAAAATTATTACAACTTTTTTCCATTGTAAATGTATTCGAATGGCAAGTATAATATATATATATATATATATATATATATATATATATATATATATATATATATATATATATATATATATATAGTATATGAATTTTAGCAGAGAAATAATTATTTTCAGACATTTGTTATTGTGTTTAATTGTTGTTGCAAGTTCACAAGATAATTTATGAATTGTTTATTTAACAATTAAAATAATTTATTCAAACTAATTTGCACATATTTTCCTAAAGAACAAATAAAAAGCATGTTAATATTATTTTTTTTCTTTTTTAAAAGGGATTTTATTTTTGAAATATTTTCTTTAATTAATCGCCAGTCATCATTTCCATAAACTCTAAGGAAAAATAAAAAGAAAAAACGTAAGAACTCAAATTAAAATTTTGTTAAATCAAGCCAAAACACTACCATCAAAATCCACTGTGCCAGAGCCATCCGTATCAATTTCTGCTATAATTCCATCCAAGTCACTGGACGATAACTTATCGTCCAGAGCAGCCAAGATTTCTTTCAGCGTTGAGGTGGTTATATAACCGTTACCTTCTCGATCATACAGGCGAAAGGCTTCCTTCAGTTCCTTTTGTATAGCTTCCGCGTCTTCTTCTTCCAAGAAATGGGCCGCTATATTGCAAAAGCCATCAAAATTCACTTTACCCGTTTCCTCCGGATCATTCTCATCTATCAAGCCTTGCAATTCGCTCTCTTCGAACATTTGGCCCATGCTATTGAGTATAGTCTTGAGCCGCAGACACTCAATAAACCCGGTTTTTTGTGTATCGAACATTTGGAATGCTTTGCGCATAATATCCATTTTCTCATCATCCTCCTAGTGAGATGAATGAAACATTTTTACGGTTTAAAGTTTATTATATAACAATTGAAACGATATTGCAACAAAAAAAGAAAAACTTTTTTGTTTGACTTTTATTTTACCATGTTTATTTTTTCAAATGATTTTTTCAATATTAAATTGAAACTTTATGTATGAAACCTCCGGAGGTGCGCCACTTTTCACCCACAATTTCGTAACTAACAATAATACCACTTCCACCGCGGTTGAGTTTCACTAATAAACTAAAACATAAAATTTTGAATATTTTAATATTTATAAAATTACATTTGGTTTTTTTTTTGGTAATTGTGTTTCATTTTTCAAGTAGTGGAATTTCTCGTTGATTGCAATTTACCTACCGACCTCTCTAAAATACATCCATCCATTCCTTTAGTATCTCATCATCATCATCGTCATCATCATAAACTGACGCACACACACACTGACCCACCCACCTCTCATATTGGCCATTTTTTCCTCCATTATTCAGCGTCGTGAATCGTTTTTATTATCATTAACACGTACTACACAGTTCACTTTTTCTTTGCTGCTACTCAGAAGTGATCACATTGGAATTTTTATTTTTTTTTATCTCGAATGATTTTCTAACTGTTCTTCATCATAGAATCAAATCAACATCATCAAAGATCAAATAGACCAACAACAACAATTACATATATGTAAATGATCATTTTTCCTAATACTGGCACTCGAACTGGTGGTGGAACGAACATACATACATATTTCGCGATTTATTTAGCAGACAACTTATTCACAAAGAAACTATCGTTGCAGGAGTGTACCGTAAAGGAGACGTGCAATTTCAATTTTTATATGATATACATACAAAGTAAAAATAAATATTTTAAAATCAAAAGTTTGTTGTGGCTTTAGCTCTTCATATGCCGACATTTCATTGGTTGCTAAAACCAAATCGTCAGTGAAGTTTAAGCAGTTTGGTTTTAGCAACCAATAAAATGTCGGCATATGAAGAGCTAAAGCCACAACAAACTTTTGATTTTTGTATGTATTTTGCAAAGGCTCTAATTGTTTCTAACGATTAGTTGGGGAGAATATCCCAAATAATGAATTTTCAATATTAAGTATAAATATTTTAAGTTAAAAGCAAAATTATATGAATCAAATATTTTTTAATTTAATTTAAGTCTTACAAAGACATTTGTAAATTTAAATGCATTTTTTTTAATTTCGATTTTTCCCACAAAAATTTTTATCAAAAATTAATGGTTCAAGAAGAATAGAAAAGTATGAATTTTCCAAAGGTTGTGTTCAAAAATGAAATTGAAAAAAATTAACTCAAACAATAAATATATACATTTACTGAACATAAAATTTTATTTGAAAGAAACGTTTGTTCAAAAATAATTTTGCAATAATTTTATCTGGATGTAATTGTAAAAACACGACATTTTCCATGCTTTAAAAAATCCTTTCAAGTTGACAAAATTTTTATTAAAAATCTGAACCGCTTCTACATTTCCGTGAAAAGTTTTTCTCTATCTTGAGAATATTATTTTTATACAAAATACTTTTTTCTTGAAATCGATTTGGTGAAAATTGTTTTCTTCATTTAATAATTGATACAAATACGTTCATGTTTGCATCCTTTCTACATGTGAAGTTTATTCCCAGTTATGAATAATTAGTCGTAATAAAAAGAAAATCATTTCCATTGTAAAAAAATACATATACAAAAATTTACCAAAAGGACATACTTTTTCTTAAGGGGCTCGACTTACAATCTCACCAGATTCCATTAAAAATGGCAGGAAATATAAATTTGACTACTAGTTTTATTAATGTGCGCACGTTTTCGGTACCGCCATACACTTCGTCAGCAGCAGTGATACTCAAATTCCCAATTTCCATTGCACGTGTGTATGGGATACAAAATTTTGCTGCTGCGACATCGACAAACGTTCAGTAATCTCGGTGAAAAGTAAATAATTCAAATTCCAAACAAAACTATTTTCTAAAGAATTTATTGTTTGTTGTTGGCTAAGTTGATTATATGCCTGCATTTCATTGGCTGAAAAGTGATTAGGTTAGCGCCAATGAAATGCCGGCGTACACTCAGCTTAGTCAACAATAAACAATAAATTATTTAAATAATTATTTTGGAGAATATCTCAATGCATTTAATAAACAAAATTACTTTCATTAAAAAAACAAGAGAAATTTACTTTTCTCAAGAAGATACCTTCCAAGCTGGTGGCTAGGAATCAATAGAATAGGAATGTTAGAATCACTTCTAAATTTAAGAGAATTTTGTATATACTAAATTCCCGCAATATCACTATTGCCCGAGGCGATTTAATTACTCTGCTTAGTAGTATGTTGCTCCACGACTAAGTCCTGGCGGTGTGCACCTCACCCCACTGTGGCATCTTTACAATTTAGCGTGTTTATATTTTGACTATAATATGTTTAGAAGAAAGATATAATAATTATGATTTATGGTAATTAGATGATTTAAATAAATACTGTCACATTAAGTAAACAAGATAGCAGCGACTAATTTATCAAATCGATTAACTCAACATTTTGATTTTTTTATAGACACATTAATTTTAAATGATTAGGAGTTAAGAAACTTTCAAATGATTATATAGTTCTTCTGAAATAGCAGCTCAACGACGAGAAGTTTAAAAGCAATAAATTCTGTTCTCTGATTTACTACAAGTTGTATTTAATCGATTTGGCAATTGACCCATCCATATGTTACACTCTATGCGCGTATTATTACAATTGCAAACTTAATAATAAATTACCATTAAGGTGCTTTCTTACTACTTATTTTTAAGCACTAGAATTTTAGTCCCTCTTATGGTATACACTTTTATTTCCTTGAGATTACACGAACTAGAAAAAAAACATTTCTAAAACAGACGCCTCCATTACCTTTAGGCAAAATACTATATATGTATGTATGTATATATACCGAAAATTTAATAATAATTGAATGATATATACATCTATATGCATATATGTATGTACATGTATATAAATTTTTTTCTAATCTGATCATGAGGTACTTTAAGGTGAAAAAAAATTTTCTTCAACTGAACAAAACACATATTCGCACATAGAAAAAAAAAACACATCAACGTCATTCACTTTTCCAATTACCATAAGAATGAATAAATAAATTTTTATTTGTATGTACCCAGCAGTTCATGCATATTGAAGTTTTTACTTACACCCTCATAATGGCGAACTTTATTTTGTGAATAGCGGCAATAGCGTGTTCGTTTGCTAATTGGGATTTCAATTTGATAATCATTTCATTTGGCAGCGAACTTTAAGTTAAGCGGGTGTTATACGCGTTGTGTGTCATATTGAAGAATATCAAAATGGGTTTGAATTTCGTCAAAAGATTGAAGCAGTTGATTGTAGTGAGGAATTTGATCATTTTAGTTTCATTATATGTGACTGTCAAGTGAAAAAACGCAAGAGAGAAAATTTTGCAAATGAGAAATTGCGTCTGCTAAAACAATCAAAAAGGAGCGTATCACTCATTACCGGCTTCATGAGATGTGAAAAGTAATACAATTATTTAAAATATGTTATACGATATTTTTTTGAAACAATTTTTATTTATAAAAAAAAAAACAGAAAATGTCTTGGCGACGGGAAGTTTTATGTTTTAAAAAGTGCAACAAAGAAATTTTATTTATTTTTTTTAGATTTGAATCATTTTCCTAATGTTTTATTGAAGAAAAACATTTGCCAATAGGAAATTGCATGTCTTTACATTTTGAAAATGAAAATTGATGAGTAATATTGACATCGTATGTCACAAAGCTTCAATATTGTTACTACCACAGACACAAGGACTAAAGCTAAAAATTGATCTTTATTTAACTAAAAACTTATAGCGGTTTTTTCTGAAAATTAATATACCGATTTTGCTTGTTTACACTGCCTGCGAATTTGGCCTGTTTAGCCTGAATCTGGCTAATACAAATACACGTTAGATTGTTATGATGAAGGCAAAAATTCATGAATACCAATATTCTTTACATCACTAATACGTACATATGAAATTTTATTTGCATTTTTGTTTTTTTATTTTATTTCCCTTATAAGTTTTATTTTTACTTTTAGAATTTCGCTTTAAATAATTTTCCTATAATAATTTTTTTTAATACTTGTTCTAGTCTTTTGCAATTTCTCATTAATTCTAATTTGTATATCATTCAAGCTCAAGTTCTTTTATATTAAACAGTAAAATTTTTTTTTTCAATTATAACTACAATTCAATATCTGGAAGGTCCTTGTGCATTATCATCAACAAATTAATTTACAATTAATTCCCTGACGATGATAGTGCATCGAAATATCGAATTATAATTATGATTAAAATTTTAACTGTTTGATAAAAAATTCCTTGAGCTTGAATAATATACAAATTACAAATAATTTCTTGTAACACTTTCAAATGTAAATAAAACTTAAAATAAATTTTAATTGCACTACAAATGTATTTTATTATAACGATAATATAATGGTGGTGGCCTGGTGTAGGGGTTAAAATGCTGGCCCCCAGGTACGTTCCCTGGCAGAGGATAAAAAATTTTTCACCATGGTTTTTCGAGTTTTAAAATTAAGTGGCATCTCTACCCCCTCAAAAAATATATCCAATAAGCCCCCTGACCTCTCCTCTCCGCTCGGAAAAGAAGATAACATCATGACAAAGGTCAGGCAGCCCACCACTTCCTAGGAAGAAAAGGTAGAAATCAAACATTTGAGAGGTTTCTCACCACTACACCAAATACACAGAAGGTGTTGTTTCTAGGCATCGACAAATGGCAGATTATCCTAGACCAGCTACAGCAGACCAATCATCTACATAGTTGTAACAACAATCGATTAACAAAACTGATGAAGATGAAAAAAAAAAACAAAAATAACAATGCGAAAACAACCCAAACAACTCATGTAACATGGAGATGCTTTGTATAAGTCAAATGCTCCCAAGAGAGGTAATGGAGAAAAAAATCATAGTACAAAATATTCGATGCTAAGTTTTTGCCTGATTTGTTAACTTCCAAAGCTGGTTGTGTTGCAGTGGGTGGATGACGTAGTGCATGGCCAATCCATCCCCATTTACGCATAAATATTTAATCCTGTATTGTTGTCTGAATAATTCCGGCCAAGAGTCAAAAAATTCGCAATATCCTTCCAAGGCACCTGTTCACAAAAACTTGTAGGGTGTTAAGATTTGCTGCGGAGATATTGCAAGATTCGCGGCTGTATAATAGCTTAGATGGCAGTAAGGAACACAAGGTGATCACAGTGACCATTTATCAATTACGTTTTTGCTTCGGGTGTACATTGTGTTGCTTGAGTAAGAAGAATATGCCCAGAGAATGCCCTTAAATAGAGGAGGCGGTCAAATATTAGCCCGTGTGTGTTTTCACCTCCGCGAGGAGACTAGAAAAAATTTATCAAATGTAATTAAAAAGTGTGCTGGGTTGCAGGTGATGTGTTGCTACTTTTGCCACTGCTGGGTATAGAATTTAATGTGTATTTGTGTGTATGTGTGCGTGTAATTAGTACTTTCGTCTCGGTCATATTCATATGAATATTACTTTTTGGGCACTTAAGACACCTCAACACCCCCGTTATTTTCTAACCCACCGACCACTTTCGGACGAATCGACAACAACAGCAACACAAAAAGATATAAAACTTGCAACGTAAATTATGCTTTAACTCAAGACAAACAAACAATACAAGTTGAAAAAAAGTGAAACATTTTTGTTGAAATTTCAAATGATGGATATAAATTTATGAAATAACCAAAAAAAATGTTTATTTCTTTTTTGTTTGTTCTTGTTATTTTTGCTAAAAATAAACTATAAAATTTTTTTGTTTATTTTTAAAAAAGTTTTTCTTTCCTTCTTGTTATTTTGTTCTTCAATTTATTGCATTTGAGAAGTTAAAGGAATTTTTGTTGTCTGTAATAAATTCAAAAATACGCTCCATCAAGCGTTTAGAACGAAGATGCATGAATATGTAAAATATGTATGTACGTATGTATGTATTTTAATTAAGTACTTTTTAATGTCTTTTGCTTCATAGAACTCGGAATTTTTATTGTTAATCAATATTTTTTTTGAAATTTTTTTGTAGATTTCACAAAACTGCGAAATTAATTTATTTTAATATTGTTCTAAATTGGACTATTAATTTTTCATTTTCGAAACTGATTTGTTTTCTGATGTTTTAAGCCTTTCCAGAAATTAGATTCCAAATAAAAACAATAACAAATCGAAACACAAATTTTAATATCGCAACTCAATTAATTTCAAAACATTTGAGCCCAAATTGTGGCACTCGATATCTATAGAAATTTCGCAGAAATTGAAATGAAAATCAGATGTAAGTTAAAATTCCTTACGGTAGTGTTACCACTGTGCAAGCTTGCATTTGCATGTCTAGTGACATTTAGATGGCCATTTTAGTCCTTATCTGCCTGCATCTTATATATAGTCGCACACTACACTTTTCATGGTACTTAGTTCATTTGTTTTATATATTTTCCCGGTGGCAAACACGTTCATTCTTATCGAGAATAAAAGAAGAACATGTTAAATGAAATACTTCGGTCTAGGGTATGTGAAAATTTTTCGCATTCATTAAGATCTGGACGTTTCATTGGTTGAAACCGTGGTCTCCAAATATGTGAACACATACGAGTGTGGCTCAATAAGTACGTGACTTTTGGAATATCCTGCCTCTTAACTGAGAGGACAGCACCGTTCCTAACAAATGAGTTTGTCAGTTGACTCCTGTCAAAATTTTGTTTTTGTTTAACAGTCATTGAAAAAAGTGAATTTCGTGTGCTTATTAAGCATTATTTTTTTGCGGAAAAACCATCACCCATAAATAAAACACTCATAGATAAACACTATGGGAACTTTGCACCATCAAGTTCAATGGTAAACAAGTGAATTTTTATTGTAAAATAGTGAATTTTGTTGTGGCCGTATAATCGTGGAAGATGCCGAACGTTCTGGACGCCCATTTGAGGTCACTATAAGCGAGACAATTGAAAAAAGTCACGATATGATGTTGGCCAATCAGAAATTGAAAGTGCGAGATAGTGTGCAAGCCAGAGGCAACTCAATTGGGACAATGGTTTCAATTATGAGAGATCACTTGGGTATGAGCAAGCTTCCCGCAACATGGGCGCCGTGTTTTGCTCACCATCGACCACAAATAATCCGAACCTATAAAAATAACATATTATTAAAATATTTGTATGCAGTTTACAAATTATCAATAAAATCGAATTAAGTGTTATTAGATGAAGTTTGTTTCTTAAGTTGGAGTTAAAAAGATTAATTTGACTAAGAATCCTCTCTACTTCTGCACTTGATAGTGGAAGAGGGGTCTGCTTTAAAGCGAAATACAAAACTTCTTCATATTTTTCATTTCCATCAGCAGCTCTGTACTCAAATACTTCTATATATTTTTTGTATTATTCCATTGTAACTATCAAATGTTAAATACTAATTCAAAAAAAAAAAGCTAAAAAATTTAAAAAGGCTAAAAAAGTAGCCATATTAAAATAAAAGTGGCTAAAAAATATTGCAAAGAAATAAATTAACTTTTCATCTACATAAACGGGATTAAAAATGGCCAAATTGCCAACACTGTCGGGGCATGAACATGGTATTAATTTTTTTTCATTAAATATGTACATATAATTGGTCAAAAAATAATATATTTTCAGTACTTTATTTATGGCCTTATCAATAGCCATTCTGGCTGTTCCCTCTCACAAGTTTTCCGATGTGTCATTATTTTTTATGTTTTCCATAATTTAAACCAGAAAAGCCCTTTTACACAAACTGCTCCTCCCTCTTCCAATAAAATATTTCTGTTTCGCTAATCAAACTAAAATTTTTTTCCTTAAACTGACGCCAGTTCAAACCAGCTCCATATCCTTACGTCCTGTTGCTGTTGTGAAAATAAGGATTGGAAACAAAATTTAAATCATATTCTGTTGTTATTTTCGTTAGTAAGTGGACGAAGAAGTACTGGCCATGGATTCTTGCGTCTACCGTGACTTCTTAAAATCTTGCTTGGAAAATTGTGCCCATATGCGGAATTCCATAGACTAAACTAATCTAATGTAATTCCAAATGCCATTTGCTGCTACCAAACGATAAGCCATTATGCAGGCATTTTATTTAAAAAATTTTACTAAAAATTTCAATACAGTAAACATTTATCATACCGAAATTGTGTACTTGGGAAGCAGACACAATGACTATAAATTTATAGCATTTTGCGGCTGAAATCAAAATTTTTTTTCTCAAATATAATCAATGTTATGTTTGTTTCGTTGTTGTTGTTGTGGTTGCGATTGATTTAGAAATGTATTTTTGTTGAAAAGTAAGCGATGTAATACATTTTATATAAATGCATTTGGTCAAAAGAAAAATTTTAATAAATATACAAGTTAATGGATTTTGAATGTATTTATGTGCATATAGTATGCAAATCATTAGAAAATTTTATAAATGCTATTTGTCAAACTTTGGCATTTTTTCCCACAAATTTTTCCCAAAAATATACAAACAAAACTAAAACGCGTGGTAGTTTTTACAATATTGAAAAATCTCAAAGATTATCATAATCGCTCGGACAAGATTTTGCAAATTAATTGTTGTATTTATAATTTTTTTATAATGGGCAATAACTCAAATTCATTAAATAGTCCAATTAATCATTTCCTTAAACATTTTTCATTCTCACAATAAATTTATTAAAGTATTAATGCCAAAATGTAAATATTTATTTTGAAAAAATGCTCAATGATATAATGAAAATTTCTCATGAATTAAAATTAAATATGGAAATATGTACATACTTACGTACACGTTAAAAATAAAACATCCGCTTTCCGCCATTCAAGTTGGCTACGTAAATGAGCAAGTGAAATCTAGGCCAACAGGAGGCATTAAGGTAAATACCCAGCGAAAGAATAGAAATCATTCTTAAATAACGTTCTCATTATTTTACAAAATCCATTGGTGTATTTTTTTTTGGCTACAAGAAATCAAAAATAAAAATTAAATAATTCCTACAAACTTTTATTTACTTCGGGAGTTGTTGCATTATAAAATAGATCCTGACTGTTTTGCTACAATTTCATTTTATATCAATTCATTTTATGAAAATACTTAAAATGAAATAAGGGTTAGGTTAGGTTGATTGGAGGGGTGTGATAGCCCATGTAATACGACATACACTTAAGCCAGTGAAGGCTTGTTGTGCGCTCCCTTTAATTATCAAACACAAACTGCCAGAGTTCTGTGGCAGAATTCGAACCTGCGACCTTCGCACTACGAGTCTAGTACACTACCTACTAGTCTACGAAGGTCAGTTAAAATGAAATAAAATAAATTTAATTTTTGCGTGTTTCATTTTATTTAGAACTAATTTATTTAATTTTTTGTGATATATCCAAGCCTGGCTTCGCTTTCTAAGGCATTTCTACACGGCTTTATAAAGCAAAATAAGGCTTGGACATACCATAGAGGAAGTATTTGCGCCCGGCCAAGGGACTTCACCCATATCATAAAAGAAACAGTCCTTGCGCCCGGACAAAGGCCAGCAATGCAATAAAGCTTTAGAAAAATTTATGATGTCCTGAACAGATACCGAATTCACAATTTCAGTCATAAATTGCTTTGTAATCAACGTGGTAACTACTTCAGTCAACAGCCAACAGCTGGCACATGTTCAAGCCCGGCTTAACTTTCTAAGGGATTTCTACATACTGGACTTATTTCACATTTTTTGGATTTTGTTTCGTTGAGACCTATTAAATTTCTTTCATTATGAAAAAAAGTCCCAACATTTGAATTTACAATATTTTATTTTGGCAATAATTTCATTTTCTTTCAGACATATGTATTTCCTTAAATTTCGTTCTTACTTATAAAATTTTTAAGGCCCCATTTCATTGCAAGTTATTTTATTTGGCCTTATTGAGTTGGATATTATTTCATTTAGCCCATTTTTTTAACTTTCGGGGAATTACAGTTCACAAAATTTTTAACACTCTATGAAACTCTGTTCTGATTTTTTAAAATGATTTTTTTATATATACTTAGTTCTTTCCTTAAATTTAAATAATTGATTTAATTACTTTTCACATAAATAAATTACTTACAAAGAAAAATCGGCTAATTTGCATCCTTTCCAGATTTAAAGTCGTTTTGTTTGAAAAAAAGCAACAATATAAAACGTTTACGATTCTCAATATATCGAAGACGGTTTCCAAATCGGTGAATAGGCATCAAGAAAAAGAACAGGCTGCAATGACAAGCGCATGTTAAAGCCATTGGAAATTATCCGAATCCGCACTATTTATGATTACAATCTCAGCAAAATTGTCTTTTGGAGTCGATTCAATTTTGAACTAATCGTCGTTCATTTGCGCCAAGTATATCAGTCTTCAATTTAATCCTCAGAAGTGGAGATATTTGTATGAACGTTTTGCACCACATGAATAACGACACCAGAATTGATGCTGCATTTTAAAATCATAAATCAGCTTCTTTGACTTATGATGTTCTTGAAAAGCATAGAAATATCCATTGTCGTGGCACTAACTTGTCTTTCTAAGACTGATTGGACTTCAGCCACTGAATTCAAATAATAGCCGGACTTAATTTGCTAAAGCAACAAGTACTTAGAGAGTTATTGGACATGATAAGATAATGTTGAAGCATATTATGATTATTTATGATAATATTATAATTATATTTTATCATAATGTAATATGTTGGTTCCAACCTTGGAGTTTATTTCCACAATAAAATGTTGTGATGACAACCAATAATAATATACATATATATCTAAGGTAATGGTCACTTAATCATCTTTTTCTTTGAGTGTCATAGTCCTTTTACAGTTTCATTTTTTAAGCCTTATGAATATAATGATAGAATTCTCATATTGCATTTGTAGGTTTTTGTATGAGAATACGAAGCTGAATGCGTCCAAGCATTAACAAATGTCGATATATGAACAGCTACGTCTGCAACAAATCATAACTTTTTGGATCCTATTCACTGGATTTGAAGTCATGTTTACGATGGTATGAAAAAATTATTTTGTGGAAGCACTTAAAATGCTATTCAGTATATTATGCTGTGAAAAGCATTCTTATTACACAAAATTTTTACTCGCATAATTTAAAATCTTTATTGATATATTTGTCGACTGGATTTGGACTTGAACTTGGGACATCATGACAAATTTAGCAGTTGTCGCGCTTAACATCTCAGTTGTATCAGTATGTTAAACACAAAGGCATACGTTGTAGCTATGAAAGTTCATAGTAAAAACAACTTCTAAAGGAGTCATGAAAATGTAGAGATTTCGATGCAGAAATTTCCACACACTTCCACTTCTGCTAGGAATTGCAGCCTTGAAAGATTCACAACTTGCTAGAACTTACAGTTTTCTTATATGAAAGTTATTCATAGTTTCGATGAAAATTTTAAGAAAAACATTATTTTCAAATAAATTAAAAAAAATAAATTTCAGTGAGATTTTATCAACTTAAGACGTAAACAAAAGCACTAACAGATACTTCAGAGGCAATGAAAATGTCATTCCTCAAGAACAACTTCACTTTTTTCCACTAGGAATAGAAAGTAAAATAATTAAGGTTGTTTTCAAAATGATCTACTTACAAAATTTAATTATCAAGTGGGAAAAATAATTTTAAATAGTATTTTAATAGTATTAAAGAGATAATTATAGCCCAAGAATTTCCGAATTTTTATTGTTTTTAATTCTCGAAAACATAAATTTTACACTTAAAATTATTAATGGCCTCTCATTTTATTAAAAATTACAAGTGTAAAATATTTGGCGAACCTGATGCTTATAAGTAAGAGGCAAATTTATTACAGGAAAGCATGCAGTTCTATAAGGGAGTTTTGTCTTTTTCCCCGCTTTATTTTTTCTGAAAATTTCCTTGGCTTGCTGACCAAATAAAAATATAAAATAAATGATTATAATTTCTTCAAGTGTAGTTTTTTCTACCCCTGTTTACAAGTGTTTTCCTGTTTTTCAAAACCAAATTGTTTAATCGATAATCAAATTAAAATATTTCATTTCAGATATTTATTTTTATAATTTTTGTTCACCATTTACAAATCATTTTTATTTATTAATTGCATTAGACTCGAAAACGTTTTTATGAAAAATTTTCTTAAATTAAGTGTGTTGTAATAAATTCGCTAAATATTCGCTAAATATTCAAAACGTAAAGGAAAAAGAAATTCTATTGCAATTACATACATGAATATGGAAGAATTGCAAGATGCCAGCATTCATCATACGGCTGCCAAGTTAATAAGTGTAATTAAGACATTGAAAAATTATGAGCCACTTTATCAAGACATACAGGTAAGAGGGATTTTTCGTTATTGCCCTTTAAATAAGATTTAATAATTTATTAAAATACTTAGAAATTGGCATGCAGCCCCGGTGTGGATCGTAATGATTTGTGCAATACTTTGGAAGAAGCCATTAAAAATACCGGAATTGAAACGGAAATACGCAACATTTTATTTCATTTGGTGCGCAACAAATTGCAACAGGAGGAGAAGAGTTCACAAACAAATTTTGTAAGTTATTAACGTTTTCTATAGCAAGATACGGCTACGAGTCATATCTGTTAATTATTTTTAATTATTATTAACCCATTTGGCGCCGCCGTATTAGATTAATTATAGCAGAACTATTTAGGATTATTGCTATATGATTTTAAAAGCTGTGTTAGAAAAGTTAGAAAAAAAATTGGAGCCATGGAGCAGTGCATCCTCTAAGCCTACAGCATTTTCGTGTACTCAGACACGCAGATTATTTTATTATTTCCTATTTCTGAAACGTAATTTTTTATATTACGCTCCCAATTTTCTTAAATATATTACGAAGTAGTGATTTATAGTTTATATTCAGAAAGATATCGTGTTTGAATTATTGCTGTAGGGCTGCAGAATCCACATAAAAAATTCAGAAGACTGTCATCGTAGTGTTTGTAGAAATACGTGTCATTGTAAAAAGGGCATTACCAAAATAAGAAAGTATTATGACCATGAAAAGATCGTGCATCATATGACATAGTGGAGCCATTGGGAATTGTAAAACCATGGTTTCAATGTCAAAAAATGATGTAAATATTCCGAAAGTATTTCAGGCCTACAATAAACACATGAGCGAAGTCGACAAGTAGCATCAATCTACATATTTTACTCCTATAGGGTTCCGATTCGCGGTAAGAAATGGTGGGGTGTATTATTCACCTAAAAAAAGATATGTCTACTGCTAACGCCTGGGCTCTTACACGTAAAGAGTAACAGTAATAGTATGGATCAGCTATTATTGCGATGATGTATTGCAAGGTGCTACCTGCACCTTCTCATCTATCCCAGGACTATGTCAAGATGGTATAGGTCACTACCGGAATTAATTGGAAAAATAATTACCTTGTGTTTTAGTGCCATGCGAGAGTTCGCTGGCAATGCAAGAAATATTTAAAAACTTTGTGTATAAGAAAATAATGTTTCGAAAATGTCCACCTGTTACACGCCGCTGTACTCAATTACGCCCTCCCTAATTATTATTTTTTATATTTTCTTCAAATGGATGTTTGGTGGGCAAGTAAGAGAATTTTAAATGATTCACTTTGCTGGTTAATGGGTTAAGCTCAGAAAAGTCTTTTACTTTAAACTTAAGCTCACAATAGAACAAAGATAGTGGCTTGAAATATTTAATACATACGAGCATATCGATCAAAATACATTAATTTTTATAAACAAAAAAGAAATATGCAAACGATAATAAAGCAAAAAACAAACCCCTTATTTGTCAAAATAAATTAGTTATCACAGTATCTGAATCTGAAATAATGTTGAGTGCAAAGCATGCAAATTATTTAATTACATGCTTTATGTGCAACATTTTTAGAAATGAGCATGTTCTTTTTTTGCACTACAACTCACATATATTTTTTAGAATAGAACACAAACACGCAAAAGGGCTAAAATGTGTAGGGACATTTTTTCCAGCAAGGAATTTATGACCATATGGGTCTAGGCACCATTCACAAGAGTTGGATCCGGACCCCAACAGTTGTACATGGACTAGTATTGTTTTATTGTTATTCATTATTAGTATTGTCTTTTTGTCGTCAAGACGGATTCGCTTGGTTCTATTTGATTTCTTATAGTCAGCCTCCAACCATGCATCGCTATCTGTTGTTGATTTCAGAATGACCCATTGGGTTACTTGAGACGTGCTGGCGTCCAATGGGATCGACGTGTACGCAAAAGTTTGAATGCCATGTGTGCCGAATTAAAAATGGCCTCTCAGGGTCAGCCGCGCATATCCGCCGACCGTGAGGAGTTATTAAATAAATGGGATGAATTAAGCAATTATACTACAGGTGAGGAGTTTCTTCCCAAATAAGAAAATTCAAAATTTAAAGCTATATATTTTAATACAAAATTTTCAGATTTAACTAATTACAGGCCTGTATATGCACCCAAAGATATTTTAGATGTTCTGTTGTCTTTGAAGGGTCCTACAAAAGCCACGGAAAATACTGAGTTGGTGTAATTTATAACAATAAGATAACAGATATTAATATCAAACGTTATTTCTAATTTTGTTTCTCACTTCTTTTATTATTATTATTATTAGGCAGGTGCCGAAATGGGAATTCTCTCATATATCACTGCCAGTTAAGAATTTGTTTGAATTGGTAATTATGTAAATTTAAGAATTATGTAGTATGTGGAAAAAACATGTACTCAGTTGCGTAATGCAGATCAATCGATTTTAAAAAGAATCGATTTAAAAAGTTAAAGCATTGTTATTTTTTAAAATGCGGTAAACATGATGAAACTGAAACCATATACATAAATAAATTTGCTGTAAAAAAGAGATATTCTTCTAATTAAATATTCTAAACCATTAATTTTACGTAATTTTTCGAAAATAAAATTCAAATAGCAGAAGAAATCAATTATTACACTAGCAGAACGGAACAGTAATGCTTTTGATAGTCACCACACCATCATTGTCAGCTTTAATGTGTCTGCTTTTTTACCACTTCAGGTGGCTGTTTGTATTTGGCAATGTCATCTATTTGACGTATATTGTTAAGAAATACAAAGAACATTTCTTCTTATTCTTTCTTCATACGGAAGTGTGTCAAATTTTGAATAATTTAACAACAAATTAACATCAATATTAAAATTTTCTCTGCACGCCGTTCTGCAATTAATTTATGATATAAATTACGACTCACGAGTGATAGTGATAGCTTTGAAAATTATTGGTGCGTGAAGTAATATATGCACTGTATTAAATAACTCCGAATGAATTGGAAAAAATTATTTAAGCCCCAACAAAATTCAATGAAATAAGTCCCAAAGAAAATTAAATTATTCCCAAGTCTGCAAATGAAATAAGTCGAATACAAAAAATTAGACATGTTCCAATAAACTGGAACACAAAAAATATAAGTCCTAAATATTGAAATTGTTTAGAAAAATATCCTTAAGGCCTTATGCCAAATGCAGGGAGCTTTTTTCCCCTGTGGTATGTCTATTTTGGAATATTTGGAAATATTTCATCCATCCGCCTGGGTTCTACAAAGTGATAGAAGTGTATTGACTCATTCGCCCCAAAGTATCGCTTGCACCGTTTTATAAGAAATTGATTTGGTCATAGTGAGCGAGCGTGTGACTGTGAGATCATTTAATTTCGCTCTACGTGAAAGTGTGTGACTGTAAATATTATCCGCGTGCAAGCGCATCATATAAAATATTCACTTTGTAACAGTAATATTTTTATTCTTAATAAAATATTCCAAATGATATGGCCTGCTAAATAATAAAAATTATATGGCTCCAATGAATTTAACAGGAAAATATATTGTTTGGAAAGAGTTTGGCATTAAAACAAAAATTTTTTTAGAGGAGCCACTACAATGATTTGCTGCGGAATGAAAATTATCCTGGCGCTGCTGATATAAATTTGCAATGTCGTCGTGTCCTAGAGTCCAAACATGCCGTCCTATGCCAACACTTACTAAGGAAAGGCAACACACCACCCCCTTTTAGGGGATCTTTGTGGACCTACGTGTTGGGCAGTCATGTCAAAGATTACGTAGGCTCATGCCAGTTATGCAAATTAATTAACTATTTATAATATTTGTTAAAAATTTTAGGACATTGAACACTGGAATAGATTAAAGAACATGGTCTTGGCAACCGATCATATAGCAGATAAACTTATAATTAAAGATATACAACTTACCGCTTCCAATGATGATCAGTATTTTGTGTTTGAAGACGTTCTATACCAGGTGATGTTGTGTTTTTCGCGTGACTGTGAAATTGCTCAAATGATAGAAGTTGAAAGCTGCCCAGTAAAGGGCAAACAGTATGACGCTCCTCCATCGGGGGTAGTGCCATTTCACGGCATTTGTATGTTTGGTAAGAGAAACGAAAAATTTTATTATTTTTATGTGCAAATTATAGAATTAGGAAAATCTTTACTTAATGACATAAGCCCTAATGCTAATTTAATAGGATTTAAAAAAATGTAAATGTTACTTTTCCAGTAACTGAGTAAAACTCATATTTTAATATACTCGTACACTCCTCTCGTGAATAAGAAGTGGAATTTGTGTTCCCGTGAACATTCCCCTCCAAGTGAAAATTGCTATCACGAATTTCCCGTAAAATTTTTGCTCCCTTCAATGAACAGCTGTTCAAAATTAAGTAAGCTATCAGCGCACATTGAATGTTAATAAGAAGAGTAAGTTTAAAAAAAAATTTTTTAATTATTTATTGTTTGGTTGCTAAAGCAACAAATTGACACAACAAACTTTAGGCAGTTTGGAAAACATTCAATCTTATATGATTAAGCCAAAACAAATCAAATACAATATGAGAATTCTCTATCGTACATGATTATTACAGCTAAAGAGCTAAAGCCAAAACAAACAATAAAAGAAATTAAACAATTGTTTGGGAGAAGAATATCCCAGATAATAGATTGCGATATTAATAACTTTAAAATTGTGTTAAAAAATAAAAAATGTTAAATGTGCGAATACAATCGTAATAGAGTGGAGTTCAGTTATAACATCCCATAGCGAATAACGTCTCCAGTCCCACGAATATTGCACAAATATTCCATACAAACTGTTGCAGCTATAACGAATTACAGTTATAGAGACCTGATATATCAATGCTATAGGTCATGCGAAATAAAATAAATGTTGCAGAGTGGCCGCCATCTAGGATATATATTTATTTAACTAAAAATTAAAAAATTAAAAAAAAAATCATTTTCAAAAAATATTAAAAGCTTGTCCGATAAAAACAAACAAACAGCTGATTGTGCTTATTTCCTCAAATATTTAGTCAGATTTTCGTAGAATGGAAATAGTTGGGACTTGTTTAGCTAAAGCTATTCTATGTTTACCTAAAAATTTTATTATCTATTTATTTATTTTATTTTGGTTTTTGTCTTCAATAAAGATTTTAATGAATTTTTTTTCTTTGCAGCTGCCCCTTTTTGCTACCTGTATGATTCACCCATTACTCTATATTTTACATTTCGAGCGTTCTACATTAGGTACTGCCATCGTTTAACTACAATAAGTACGCATCCTCAGGTAATTTTAAACTAAAATATTACCCAAATTCCATAAGAAGATATGGGACGTTATCGTTTTTTTTTTGCTAATATGAATTTATTGTATCTTCAAACTGAACTAACAATAAGTGTTCAAATCTTAAGCATAAATATTATAATTAGGCCCAACCAGTGTCGGACATAAACTTAGTAATAGTAATTAATAATACATAAATGTGTTAAGCACAAAAATATTCAAAAAATTCCATCTGAAGTGTGGCGTATTAAGGCCGTAGTATCCCTCTTTTTTAAGCGGATGTGTCCAGGAAAGTTCAAGATGTTACGAGCAAGGGGATTAGGATGGAACTCGAGTTTTGTAAAAGATTTGCCTGCATATTTTGCAATTTTTGCGGTCACAAGTGGCATATTTAAATCACGATGTAAAATTGAATTTTTCATGTACCAAGGAGCCCATGTTATTAACCTTAAAATTTTGTTTTGCATTCGTTGGATTCTCTCTACATTGGAAGCTGAAGCAGTGCCCCATAGCTAAATTCCATAACACCATATGGGTTTCAAAAGCGACTTTTATATTAAAAGTTTACAATCCAGACTGAGTGTTGAATTTCTACCAATCAGCCAATGTATCTGGGTTAATTTAAGCTTCATTTGTGTTAGCTTAGAGTCAATGTGCTGTTTCCATGTAAGCCGTCGGTCAAGATGTATACCAAGGTATTTCACCTGTGAATGTTGAGGAACAACTTGATTGTTGATACGAATGGGGGAACAAGTGTCTCTTCGTAGGGTATATGTGACATGAACACACTTTTGTTCATTTACTTTTATTCTCCATAAGTTCAACCACGGTTCCAACAGGTTAATATGTTCCTGGAGATAACGGGTAGCCTCGTGAGGGTTTTCATGCATACTAAGGCAGGCTGTATCATCGGCAAATGTAGAAGTGAGGATATTACTGCTCAAAGGCAAATCACAGGTATAAATCAAATACTACCCTGTGGCACACCGGATGAGATAGTTTCAGGCACACTCATGAAGTCTTCTTCCACAACAGTGAACTTGTTATCGTTTGAAAATATTTTTCAATTTTAGAAATCATTGTTTTTAATATGTTCAAATATGTTTTTTTCTACTGGATTTTTTATAAAGTAATAATTTTCACATTCAAAGAAAACATCACTGGAACTATCAGATGGCGAATTATCGGAATTAGATTAAAAAATAAGCGCATCATTACATGCATTTCTGCAGCAAGTATGAAATTAAAAATTTGAAAACTGAGTTTAAAAAATTAATTAAAACTTATGGATGACGGCAAAAATATACAATTTCAAATGGGCAATAAATAAATTGGTGATATTTTACCCCTCTCTTGATTAACTTATTGAATTTTTTTCAAGTCCTTTTTTATACAAAGTCGAGTCTTTTTTTATAAAAACAGTATATTTATTTTTATTATTTTTTAATTATTCAATATCTCTACAACCTGTTAGAGTTTTTTCGGGAAATTTAATTTATTTATTTGAATTTTATAAATAATTTAAATTTCCTGAAGAAGACAGGATGTAGAAATATTAAGTATTATAAGAAGTTAAACAAAAATATATAGTTTTTCTTATTATAAAAAAGACATCGAGCTCAATAAATAATTCAATAAGTTAATATGTAATAAGTATAAAACTCACCGAATGAAATAGCAACACTAGACTTGCATCGTTATCGTAAAAAAGATTTACTTTCCTACTGCACCGCAGTAGAAGAGAAATTATTTTTCATCACATTTGTTATTCGAGATATTCTCCAAAATAACTATTTTAATATTTTATTGTTTGTTGTTGGCTTAGCTAGGTATATGCCTGCATTTCATTGGCGCTAACCAAATCATTAGTACCATTTTAGCCAAATCATGATTGAATAGCATGAAAAATTTGTTTGAAAGAATTTTTTTTATTTTTAAATTTTCGTTTATATTCACAAAGTCAGGCAGTATGTCCCGTTCGCGAAATGAAGCATAATGAGTTTTTAATTTCATGACACGTGTAACACCAAAAAGTCACGACTTTTAAATATATGTATCTAATACAAAATCAATTTGTTGAATTGTATTTTTTCCAGGGCATTGTCAGCATTTGTTTACTATTTGAAAAGCTCCTACAAACACACGAGCCTCAATTGTGGTCCCACTTTCGAGAGCTACAAATACAACCGTAAGTTGAAACTTGAAAAAACAAAAAAAAAAGATATTTTAAATGGAACTTTCTTCACTTAAAGCATACGTGTAGTATTTAAATGGTTAATGAGGGCCTTTAGTGGGCATTTGCCTCCAGATCAATTGCTGGTGTTATGGGATTTGGTAAGTACTCTTCTTAGGGTCATAAAATATAATCAAAGAGAATAATTATCGTTTTTTTAGATATTGGGATTTGATAGCTTGGAAATTTTATCACTGTTTGCCATAATTATTTTATCATTTCGCAAGGAGAGCATAATGCAAGTAACATCCTTGGAAAATATTGAGGCAATATTGGCGGATTTGTCATCGATAAAAGTGTTGCCATTGGTGCAATTGGCCTTAAGTAGAGATTAAACAAAAAGAAATGTTTGTAAATATATATTTTTGTATTGGAATGATTAATTTTAAATTTTTTTTATAATTAAACAATTTATAATTTACATCGTTATGAATGTCAAATAAATTTTTATAATGGTTTTTATATATGGAATTTGACATTTATCAGTTATAACAAGTTCATCAGGTATACATCGGAGAATAACAATGAGTGGAACCTCTGTCATCTCCGTATACTGAAAGTATATTCATAAGTATACGTAAAACACATTTACATAAAAGTTCAAATTAGATTAGCTGAGTTAATATACAAGATCTGTGCTCGAAATTGTTGAGTAGATTGCGAAAATCATTAATTCACATTTTAAATTGTTCGTTAATAAGTGAATCTTTTTTAAATTTATTTTCAATAAATATAATTTTTATTTTTTCACTTCAGATTTTAATAATAATAAATATAATAAATACACATTTAAATTCCATATCTATGTATAGTATATAAAGTACCTAAAATTTTTTAATTCTCAATATTCTGAATAGAACAACAACGATTAAACTTTGTTTCACTTAATAAATTTTATATGTATGTATGTAATTTGAATAAAAATAATTTTGTTGCGATTTATTTAAAATATTCAAGGAATCTTTTTCTTTTAATGAGAATAAAATTATTTATATGTACATAAGTATATGTATTTAAGTATTCTGTATATGGCTTTATTTTAAATATATTTTACAAATTATTTTAAAAAGAGTCCGTCCAATTATTTGGTTACATCTTTGTCTTCAATAAATATTTGATCAAAATTGAAACCATTTTGATTATCATGTATGTGATGAAAATTTAATTTAAAATATGGAAACGATTCAAAACAAAAAAAACAGTTATCAGTTTAATAGAGATAATAGATAAACTGACAAGGACATTAGAGCGATAATCCCTAGTGTTAATTGGCGAGACCCCACTAACAAATTCAATAAAATTTACATATAAAAAGTGCTGTTAAAAATATTTTGTTGCATTGACTATTCAAAAATTAATCAAATAATCCAAGAGACGAGCGATATCCTCACTAATTAGGAAAACAGTTTTAGGTTAGGTTAGCCTGGATGATATAGACCTCGCATAGACCAAAAGTGGCCCTTATCGAAACCAGCAGCATCTCAGTTCGTGGAGCCCGTTCTTAACGACTACAATAAAATCCTATTCTCGATACAATTTTAAGATTCGGGAAAGTTTGAGCATCAAAAATTCTATATGCGGCACAGAGCCGGATACATTGTCTCATCACCCCTTCTCCCCTACATCTACGGCAAGTATGCGAACTAACATCGTCTCTTCAGGTGGCAGTGCATCCACCACGTTAGTAATATATTTGCTATATACATACCTAAAATTAGCCACATAATTTCTAATGAAATCAAAGTCCGTGTCAGTGTTGACATTGTTGATCTTTTCCTACCAAGTCTGATAGGCATGTTTCCTTTTGGTAGGATGGTAGGATAAAACTAATTATGGTAGATTTATGTACAGAAACTCACAAATACGGAGGACGTGCTAATGAAGAAATCTATTATTTTAGTTGCCCGTTTCATTGAGGATGTTGGTTCTATACAGGACAGAAACCACATGCCGCCTCAATTTTTCAACTTATAAAAACTTTTTCCTATTAAACAATATACCATTAAAATTTGATCGGATTGGTAACAGAGCTTCTTTATCTTTATATAGTTTCTTTTTGTAGTACTAAGGGAATAAATGAACTAAAAAATTTCAGGATTATCGTTCTGGGTAATCCCATAGGACATTAGGCCTTTTGCTATTAAATATGACTTTCTTTAGAAGGGATTATTATTATAATCATAGAATAGTGGGATGTTTGGAAACTATATTTTATAAAGTTAGGGGTAGCATAAGAGCCGCAAAGCTTGTATAACAAAGTCATATAATTATACTGCATACTACATTTTATAAAAAAATATAAACAATAAAAGCAAAAAAGTTTAATCGATATTTCAAAAAAATTAATTAATTGAATACTTTTCAAACATGATTTGGCTAAAGAGTACTGATAATTTGGCTAGCGCCAATGAAATGCAGGCACATTCTAAACTAACTTAACAACAAACGACAAATTTCTTATTTTATTTAAAAAATATATTGTTTGACTTAATAGTGAAAAAAATCCAGAAAAGTCCCGACGTTCTGAAAAGGTACATTTTCAAATCCCAAATACCAGAGTTTGTATTAAACAATCATGTTTGGCTTCCTAATGTACATAAGTATGTATACATATAATTAAATGACAAGAATTTTTTTTATCAAATAATATGTAGTCCTAGAAACAAAGTCTTTTGCATAATTAAATTATATATTCCAAATTAGATTGAATATCTATTTCATAGCATAACATCGAAACGTTTCAATTTTAACCTTTGAATGCCTACTCTGGGCAGACTCTTTTTACATGGCTGATTATACAGTATAGTATGTGTTATTGTCTACACATATTTGGGCTATACCTAACTACTCGTATGTTTAATTACATATTTTTTAATATCTTACAATGTTGTTTTTTCTTATTGTTTTATTTGTATATTAATAATTATATTAAATAGATTTAGATTATTTTTCGTCTTCTAGTTTTGATTATTTTAATTTTTTATTTTGATTTATTTTTATGTAAATTAGTCATAATACACAAGGTCCATGAATATGGCCTTGATTGAACTCAATATACCTAAATAATTAAAAAATAAACATTTTTTTATTTATAACGTCGCCGAAATGTAAAAGAGTATAACAAAACTTTTTTTTTATAAATTTACAGAGATTAAATATTTTTATTACAAAAAAAAACTATTTGGGTAAATAATGAATTATTCGGGATAGTTTCTAAACACAATTGTGTATTTATTTTTAACACCGCGTATCGAAGTAACCGATTTCTCTCCGATTTTCGAAAATCGGAATTTCATGATGTTTTGACGTTTTCAATTGCAATGAAGCAACTCAGGCTATTTGAACGACTGGAAAAAATTTGCAACATTTCGAAACTTTTGGCTTCGCTCAGACGTTCAGATTTTCGAAAATAAACTTTTCAAAAGAATGTATTTTCGATACAAGTTCTAGGCTACGGCTTTAATCGAACCTAGAATCCTCTCAGCTCTAAAACTCAATTCCTGTAAATTTTTTTTAAATCTATCAATTCGGTCGAGATATCCTTTCGAACAATGTCTAAGAGGTTATTGTTTTCTAAAGAGCTCAGAAAGTTTTTGTCAAATTTAATCCGAATCGATTTATTCTTTCGAAAGATATCGTTGTCAAAAATTTTCGAACACGGATTTTTTTTTTTTTAAACCTAGAACAATTTGCTAAGTTATGCACTCGTTGACTTTTTTGACCAAAAATTTGGTCTAGATGTCAATATGACCTAAAAAATCAATCAATCAATATTTAGCGTGTTATATGACGATATAGAGCTTAACATTTAGCTTTTTCATCAGCTGTGCTCTTATATAAAACTTATTAATTGGCCTTTATAATACATTTTAATTTCGTTAAAGAGAAGACACGTATGTAAGTTGCAACGAAGACGTAATAAAAATATACATGGAAAAGTAACTTTGTATTTAAATTGATATAAGAAGTTAATAAATTAGTTTAAACATTTGTCTCAAAATTCAGGCAATTGCATTAATTTTTTTTTAATTCTAATAGTTATTCAGGAAATTCATTTATAAAAAATCTATAAAACTTCTGCATTACTTCTAAAAATTTTAGCTAGAGAATTCGAAATCAGATTCAAACTGCAAGTAAGAATAAAACAAACTCTAAAAGAAGCTTCTCAAGTGATACTGTAAGTTGACTATGAAAACATATAAAAGTTCGTGCATATTATTAAAATTCGAAATGCCTGATTGTACCTCAGTTTTCGAAAAATCAAGTTTTATTTTTTTATGTATGTCAACATTTCATAATGAGTCAATTTCACGAGGTGGATTCTGAGATTTTTCAATAACAAGTTATTCGAAAAAATGTAATTTTTTTTTAACGATTTTCCGAATTTTGTAATTCTAAAAATTTTAACAAACCAAATTTCATTCAGGACGTTTAAATGGTTCGACAGTCATTGCTCAAAATCGGTCAAGTGATTTGAGTTATATCGTTGTTGAAAATGTTCAAATAATTATTAATTTTTTTAATTTCAAATATCTAAAATTTTTCGTGTTATTTGATCAAGGTGAAACCTATGTTTTTTAAATAAATTTTCATAAACTCCTTTTCAAAATTCATTTATGTCATCTTTTTGAAGCTAAAAATAAATAATATAAGAAAAATTAATTTCAAGTTTCTAGTTATTAATTTACAGCCTTATTTATAAGTTAAAAGTTGGCCTAAAGTTAGCAGGGAATTAATTTAATTAGCAAGCTCTGGCTAACGAGCTGCTCGTTAAGCTTTTTTTCAATGATCTGCAAACATCTGTTGTCTTATAATTGCAGCCGTTGATGTTTTGGTATTTTAACTTATATTAGTATATGTTTTCATTACTTGTATTTGTTAATTTTTAATTAAATTTTATAGCAAAAGAAATGAACATAAAAGCATCAAATTAAATACAAGGATGACCCAGTTTCAGAACTAGCTCTTAAAATTTATAAAAGCACATAAAAATTTTTATAGTAAAAAATTTTAAAAATATTAATAATAAAAAATCACATAACAAATATGTTTAATTTGATTTCGTTAAAAAGTAATTCCTTTTTTAAAACTGATTACTTGATTAATTAAAAAAGTTCTTACCATATTCGCTGCTGTGAGGTTCAAAACCATTATTAAAATATTCTTGCACATCTAATGCAAATTTATTTCTACATACAAAACAATATCTTTGAAAACAGTTTTCAGATCTAAGTTAAAACAAAAATCAATATTAAAATATGTATACAAAGCGCTAGCCCGCTATATCTAGAAAATCTATGTTTAAAACAGCTTTTTTTTAGAAAAATTTCTTATAAACATTTTCTAGACTACCGAATTGTTAAAATATTAAACACTTTTTAAAGGAAAATTTTGTTTTCTTGCTTTTTTTTTCTTAATTTCAGTCTTATTAAATAACAGAGCTTTTTCTTCTTCAACAAAAAAGGACATTTTTATACAAAGCGCTATAATGTCGATCAAATATTTAATTTTCATTAAAGTCATTGTGTTATATGAACAATATATACAGTAATACATTAAGTTTTCTAAAAAAATTAGTTAATTTTAAATTATAATAAGTAGATAGACGTTTTTATTGCAGCATTAGATCAACATTTGTAGTTGCTATTATTAAAATGTAGGCGAAGAAGATTTTCGTTTTTTTTTTATATAAATTATAGGTTTCATATTGTTTGATTTGCTGGTAAGATTAGTTTGTTAAAAAAAATTAAAACTATGTATTATTATTTTCCCCACAACACTGTATGCAGTCCATGCAGTTGTGCTACCTGTTGTTGCCTTCACTTTTCTTATTGTTCATACTCATAGATGTCACTTGCAGCTAGATTTAAAAAAAAATAGAATTAAGAAAATTTTTTGTCAACGTTTTTTGAATTGTTTCGGAAGTAATCAAAAATCAAGTTGAAAAAGGTGTTGATGCAGAGAGTGACTTTAAAGTATTAAAAACTGATGCAAAAAATCATAAATAAAGATTAAAAATTACACAAGCCAACGGTGAAAAATACTCCAGACTTCCGTTCATAGCTTTGGTTAAATTTTGAGTGCTGATTACAGATATTGTGACATTTTATATTCGCATTATTTCCTATTTTTTCGTTTTTTTTTTTTCTTATTAAATATTTCACAAACGGTCCCTCGTATAATACTTTATGGATTGTTAATCTATGCAAAAATCCTTTTCGTTTCAAAACTAAATAAAAGAAATTATATGGTAAAATATTCCGCCAAGGATATAAAAAATAATGTTTCAATAATGCTTTACGAGGGTGGCTTAACAAATCCGTAACTTTTTTTTTAAAGAAACACAAGTTTTTTGATGGAAAAATATTTCATTTTTTAACAAAGTCGTACTCTCCTTTGAACTCTACACACTTTGTCCAACGTTTTTCCACTGTTTTTTATCCCTTCCAAAAAATAAGATTTGTCGAGGTCATCAGAATAGGTATTTGTTCGTGAGATATTTCATTGTTGAAGTTAAATCTCCTTCCGCCAAGCCATTTCTTAAGGTTTGGAAACAAGAAATAGTCACTCGGAGTTAAGTCCGGAGAATAGGGCGCATGAGGGACCATCATGGATTTTTGCCATGGAAACTGCACATGTCCTGGTGGAAAAGAACTTTTTTTCTTGACAAAATGCGGTCGTTTCATTCTAATCCTCATTAAATCGATCCAATAAGTTTGTATAATATTCGAATTGATTGCTTTACCCTTTTCAAAGTAATCAATGTGGATAATACCGCGTTGATCCCAAAGACCGGTCGCCATGACTTTATTGGCTGAAAAAACCCACCTTGGCCTTCTTTGACACCGATTCATCCTGGGGGAAGTTATCACACGATTGCAGAAAGCTTTATCATACTCAAGTGATCATTAAAAAATTAAACCACTGAACCATGTGATATGTTTGTAACTTCCACAATCTCCGATTGGTCAACATCACATTATGAATTTGTACAATTGTTTTGGTTGTAAAGACCTCAACTAGGCCTCCAGAACGTTCGGCATATTCAGCGATTGTGCGACAATAGCGAAATGTTTAAATGATGGTGCGGAATTTCCATAGTATTTACGAGTATCAAGCTTAGCCTTGGTTTGAGTGAAGATTTTGTCTACAGAAAACTAATACTGCTGGCTGTCAAACACAAACTGAAGGATGCAGCTTGTTAACATTTTAACAAGAGTCAACTATCTGATACTTTCAGTTAAGAGGCGATAAATTAAAAAAGCCACGGAGCTATAGAGCCACCATCGTATAAAATGTCTATATCTCCAAAACTAGAAGCACGTGAAACAAAACTGTTGTTGTTTTTATAATAAGAACATGAACATACACTAGGACCAATAATTTTCATTTCAAGCGGTTTAAAAAACTTCCTTTTCGTTAACCTGTGTAATTTTATTAAATTAAAAAATTAATTTAAATATGCAATTAGTTTAAAAAAGTCTTAATAAGCATTTTATCGAAAGTAAAATAAAAAGCAATTGATAAGTACAGAA
This sequence comes from Germaria angustata, assembly GCA_963681545.1. NCBI lineage: Eukaryota > Metazoa > Arthropoda > Insecta > Diptera > Tachinidae > Germaria > Germaria angustata. The sequence goes on along the minus strand of OY812999.1, from coordinate 12,838,547 downwards.
ATTTAAAACTTATGATATGGATATAGATTTTAGTTCGTTAATATAGTTGAAATTTTGAGTAATTTTGTTCTAAAGCGAAAGAAAGCATTATGAGACGTGCTTTTGTCATAAGGAATATAAGTTTTCCATATAAAAAAATGTGTTAATGTTATGTGTGGACCCTTTCAAAATTCGTTTTTAAATGCATATTCTGAAGCACAAGTTCTTATTGTAAATTCATAGATACTGGCAGATTAAATAAATTCTTCTGAAGAATGAAAACGGTTTTGAAGAGCCAAATATATTACGATGAAAATAAATAAAGCTCTCATTATAAAAAAAGAATTATACAATTTATTCGATAACTAAAATAAGATTGAAGTGAAAAGACATCCATCACTATACCAATAAATATCGATTATAAAAAAAATTGTGCGCTGATGTCCATATGACTGTATGTATTTAAATCTATTATAACCTTTGAATGTCTGAATCGGTTGGAACAAAATTTTAAGCATTCTGAAGGTTTTTTTTAAATAGATCGATTAAAATAAATTTTTCATGTTTTAGACGTATGTATAACTATTAAAAAAAATAATCTACCGCTATGATCGAATCCAAAATCACCTTTTCAAAACATATAACAAATTCGATCTGTTCATTCGTTCAAGGTATATTTTTGTCGAAAAGGCTAAAACAAGTTTAAGTACATAACTTTTAAACTTATTACCAAAATCATTTTAAAGATTCAGGAAAGACTTCTTTGAATGGTTTAATTATTTTCGTTCGAGAGATATAGTTGTCGAAAATTCTTGTTAAATCGGTTTCCTAGATTCGATAGATTTTCGGATATAAATTTTTCAAACAGATATATATTTAAAATAAATTTTAAGTCGAGTTTAAGATCGAACACAAAATTTAATCAACTCTTAGTTTAGAAATATAACGTCAATTATTGCCAAATTTCATTAAAATCGATTGATTGGTTCAAGAGGTACGGATAACGAAAAAAAATTATACTAAATCTAAAAATTTTGACAAATCGATTTTGTAGATGCAATTGGAAATTGAAAATTGGAAAACTGCTTTAAACGAAGTAAATTTTAACAAAACCGTTTTATTCGTTTAAGAAATATCGTTGTCGAAAATTCTTGTCAGATCGATTTCTTAATTCCGAAAATTTTATGGTTTTCAAAACTGGATCATGGACTGCAGCAAAATTTATCTTAATCCTTTCTACAGGATGTGTCGTCGATAAATGTGTGTGGAAGTGTTTTTTTTTAGTAAATGTACGAATTTTACTATTATTTTTTAAATGTAATGTTTGGGTGAATTTTTGAATTTGATTAATTAATTTTTAATTATCAGTTGGACGAATTGCCTTTATTTGTAATTTTTGTTGAACTTTTTGGCAAATGTATAATTATTTCCGGAATCAAAATATCCAAATTTTTATTAATTGTTTTTTTCGAACCACGAAATGAAAGAATTAAGAAAGTATGTGCTCTTATATACAATGTATTTATGCACATATGTAAATATATATTTCAAAAGTGATTTTAACGAAAAGTAATGGGAAAGATATTGCTATCAAATAACGTATATAAAGGGCAATTAAAGTCATTAAAGACGTAAACTCAGCAATGTCTTAATGCGCTGCTTTGTTCTTCCTAAAAGTACTCGAACGTAGAACATATTTTTATCATGCCCTTAGTTTAGATATTTAATTTTTCTGTTTTGGGCTAGAATTGAAAGCGAATATTTATTTATGTTAAACTGTTTATTTTCTAGAGAAGCTAACAACGTTTTATTTTTAACTTTTGTACGAAGTTGGGTTCTGTGTCACACCTGATTATATGGGCTTACAAATATAAAGACTGAATGCTTATAAATATGCATGAATATGTATAAGTATGTATATAAGTATGGATGTGTATAAGTATATATGTATATAGCAAGTAAGTAAAGTAAAGTAAAAGTAAGTAAATAACCAATAGTTCGTTTGAAAGCATGAATTATTGTAAAATTTCAAAGATTAATCTTTTTTAAGAGTATGTGAAAGTTGGCAGCTTAATTTCACAAAAATATAACAAATTAAAAATGTACAGTGTACTAAAATTATATCCTAAAACATGCTAATAATATATTTTGTGTATTTGTTGTTGTATATATTCCAAACACTAAATAATATTAACATCGAACCTTTAATCCTTGCATTTGTGTCGTGTGTATTGAGTTTACACTTTTTTAAATTTAATAAAATTTTAATAAAAAATAAATACATATAAACCAAATAATAAAATTTATGACAAATTCAACGGAAATAATAAGCATTTGAACAAACAAATCCAAAACCGAAAAACAATACAAAACAACATCAATACAGGTGGTGGTGTAGACAGCAAGTGTTAGAAGGAAAACATTAAAGTTAAACAACATTCATCAGTTCAATTATATATTAGAAACCAATTAATAATAACTTTCACTTACCTGTAAAGAGCGTATAGTATCAAGTAAAGCTTTTTTCTCTTCTAAAAGTATTGAAATATCGTCTTGAGCTGCTTTCAAATAGGAACGTAGAACGTCAGTTTCTTGTTTGGATTTTTGTCTGAAATATAATTATTAAAAAAAAAAGTTTTTTAATATTATTTCAAAATAAATTTCCTGCTTATGTTATAGATTAATCTATTAGATATCTTGATAGCCTGACTATATCAATCTGTAACATAACGAAAGTATTTCAAAACACCTTAATATTTGGATTGGTTACCTGTAGCTTTCCGAATTTTCTTTAGCATTTTGTAATTGCTTGCGCAAATTATCATTATCCATTTTAATTTGTTGCATTATCAATTGCAGTGAGAGCAATTCACGATCACGTTCTCTCTCACGTTGTCTAGTAATGGGTGTTTTTAACATGGCAGCTGTTAAGGGATAATTTGCCATGCCAACGTCATTGAAACTAGTTTCTGTAATTGTTAAGATTTTGTTAATAAATGCGGGCAAATTTATGACATTTAAATACAAAAACTACCTATGGGTTGTATGTGTAAGAGTCCAGATTTATCACGTTTCAGATGCATGCGACCGATAATCAAATTAATGGGAACTGGTCCCGGTGAAGTAATATTAACAGGAGGTCGATCTTCAATTAGATTTATGCGTACATTTTCCACGGTTACCTAAAATGAAAACCTTTAGTCAGTTATAAATCTTACGACTAGCAATTAAGCGCTAATTTAAACTTCGTCATGTTGTGTCAAGTATTACTTTGGCCACGGCCACAGTTCTGTTTCGAAGCTCTAATTTCCGTTAAATTAACCCCAATCGCATCCTAAGGGTGTTTTTTTTCTTCTAATTTTTACTTCTACTTTTGCTTAATTATCTTTGGTATTATTTTTTTGAACTATTTGAACTAGAGGTAGCCCTCAGTGGCCAAAGTTCGACTGTAAATACACAAAAAAGAATTTCTAAAATTGTTATATTTATGACCGACAAGCTCGACAACCGTTACTTTAAAGACCAATATGGAATGTTTGTTTTGTACATTATGTCCCAATCATATGTATATAAATTCCAAGATAGGTGGGTAGTTCAATAAGTCCGTGACTTTCTGAATTTCCCAGCCTTTAACTGAGAGGGAAACACTGCTGATGTCAACAGGCATCAGTCAGTTGAATCCTGTCAAAATTTTAAAAAGCTGTGTTATTTATTTATTTATTTTATTATTCATTAATAGCAGGGCCGCATTTGGCTAAGAATAAAGTATTTTTCCGCTAGGAAAATGCAAGGGTGCACACATGTTCAGTTTCCATGGCGAAATTAAGCTAAGAATTGCTCTCTCATCTGCCCTATTCTCCGGATTTAGCCCCGAGTGGCTATTTCTTGTTTCCAAACCTGAAGCAGTGAATAAAAAAGTTTGAAAAACGTTGAACAAAGAATGAAAAATCAAATGATGACAAATCTAATGAATTTTTTTTCCAAAAACCTGTGTTTCATTTAAAAAGTGACAGACTTATTGATCTGCTCTCGTAGTTAATTAATTTTTATAAAAATACATTCTACACTAATGCTGGTTACCAGCTACTAAACACAAAAAGAAAAGAGAAAAATCGATAGACGAAGAGAGGAGAAAATTCTGAACAGTTTTGCCTTTAAATATTCATGTACAGAAAATTCAGCTAAGCTTTTATTTGTAATAAAAACTTTAAATAAAAATACTTCTAGGATGAATACTTACATTCAGAGGCAAAATGTTTGTTGATATCACTTCATCTTCTACTAAATCCGCTAAGCCAACCAGAGTACTCATAGACATGTCAAAGCTGATGTCTCTGGCACGTATATCAGCATTGTGTGAGACCCAGCTAGAAACAAAGACAAAAAGAAAGCAGAAGAGAAAAATAACAATTGGAAAAAGCTTACTAAAAGGATAAAAAGGATAAAAAATAACTAACTTCTGTATAGCTTTTTTATCACTGATGTCTGCAGAATCCTTTGGCGGTTTAATAGTCTCCTCTAAACGCAAACGTATACAGGGTGGTGCTTCGGGATTATAAGGAGCTAAATTCCAGGCTTTACAACGAGCTTCAAATTTGGTCTATTAGACATTAAGGCGACAAAACAAAAATATACATACATATTAAAATGTTGAATGAGATATTAATTCCCTTTTTACTACTACATTTAAAGCCGTAAGCAGTGCAAAGAAATCAAAACAAATAAAAACGAAATTTAAGAAAATAAAAATAGTTTCAAACAAAAGGAATTTTTTTTTTTTAATTTACAAAACCTAAATAAATGATATGAAATGTTTAAATAATTTACTACAAAATTTAAGATACTTTTAATAACATTCCCATAACAGTATGTAAGCACACACACAAACACACATCGACAGTACACACACATACTCGTACATAAAAAGAAAGAAATTTCAAACCGGGCAACACCGAAAAAAGTGCAATTAAAGTTTTTCTTCTTTTTATTCGAAAGCTTAAAAATATTCAGAATCAAATGTTTTTATATATTTATGTGTGTAAATATGTGTGTGGTGTGTGTGCATGTGTTTGAGAGTTGAGCAAATGTTGTAAAATTTTCGTAATCAATTGTGAGTTTTATTTCGTTGGTTTCAACTTTGTAGTGTCTTATAGAATTATATAATATTTTCCTAGAACTTTCGATTATCATTTTGCCAGTTCGTACAAAATTATAAAGTAATTAATACATCCATTTAAAAAATTAGAAGAAAATAAATTAAAAAGCAGAAACAAGTTTTTAAGTTAGAACAGCGTTAACAGCGCTAAGGAACTCTTAGTTAAGGCAAATACACGTATTTGACGAACACTGCTTGAAAAGAGCTCAAAACGAATAAATTGTGGAAAGAAAACATGTTTAAATTTGATCAATATTAGAGAGAAAATTTTTAACTCAAATAAGTGGTTAAAAAAATTGCTACAAATTGAAAGTTACGGCTAAATTTTCTACAACGATATCGCTCAAACTGCTTAATCGATTTTGATATCGAAATTTGTTGCCAACTATGCATCTGAACCCAATTATCTGATTTAGATAGTTTTAAAACTATTAAAAAAATGGTCGAATTAAAAAAAACCGATTCAATTTTTTTTTTAGGAATAGTAAGAATTTTTATAATTTTCGATAACAATAAGCTTTGAACGAAAAAATCGGTATTTCGATCACATTTGCGAGATTCGTTAAAATTTTCAATAATTTGAAAAATTACCAAATCTATTCAGTTGATTTTACTAGAATTTTTCGATTTATTTAAATATACAATTATTTGCAATTTTTAGACAACGATAGATATCTCGAACGAACCAAGGAATTTAAATGAGATTTGAGGCAATCAACGATTTTTTAGGTTAACAGCTGATTACATTTTGACTTGGTTAGAAACATAATATTTTTTTGTTACAAGTTAGGAAATATAGTATAAGGTTTTAATTATAATTAAAACTTCTTTGTCGTACCACATAGAGCTCCGAACTTTTCTTTTTTTACTTTTTTTTCTTTTTTGTTGCAAATCGGTATTCCAGTTGGCAATATTGCCATTTATCAATAACTTTCAATATATATGTTGTCGTTTTTTACCGTTTTATTTTAATTAATAAATTTAACTTATTTTCTTTAAGCTTGAGGACTCTTCATTTCTTTATTTCATAAAATAAACAAATATCCTGATGATGGCAGTCGATGAGTACCGGATTATGAAAGTAGTTAGCGCGTTGACTACAAAGCAGTTTATGACTAACAACCTGGGTTCGTATCCTGTTCAAGACAAGTCATTAAAAAAATTAACATCATGAGTTTTACTTATTTACTTAAGGTTGGTGTTGTGTTAATTGTTTTTGGACTGTTTAAGTGAAGCCGGTATAATACTGGTCACTTAACAGTAACAGCGATTGAATACTCTCTACGCTAATGTTTACTGCATCAAAGCGTCCTCCTTTGTCGGTAATGCTAGTAAGAATCGTCGGCGAAGTAAAACAATTAATAAAATGACAATACACATACAGCTTAAGAGACTTCTTAATGCGTCTACTTAACAGCAGAGACGCTGCAACTATGCTATAAAAAATAGTAATAAAAACAACGCGAAATAGTCTGTTTTCTAATTTCACCGCCTGTCCTCTACCCTATCCCTTTCACAAAGAAGTAACACCTTAAGTAGTAGGCATTAATTGCCTGAGTGTAACTTCTCTTCAAAAAAAAGGGACCTTAAGCTTAAAGAAAATATTATATTTATGTATAATAAAATATAATAATGAAAATTCATAACTGGCTGCTTCTCTAAGTGCAAACGGAAATTATCGTTCGAACATTCATATTGACAACAATAATGAAAAAAGTCATATTTATTTTTGTTTTCACTATAAATGTTCGAACGAAACTTCGCATTTAGAGCAAGAGGCTGTTGTTTATGGTCGTTTAAATTTTAAATATTAAAAATAAATCTTATATAGATAAATAAAATGCAATTACAAAAAAAAATTGATATTCAGCTATAATTTAAAATTATGTGTACATAAATATACTCTTTCAAATAATCTTTAATGCTACAAAATAAAAATCTGTTATTCAACTTTGTGTTACGGAAATTCTAATAAAACCATAAAAAAGCGCCAACTTAAACCGAAAAGAGTGCAAATGATATTACAAATAAAATAAATCATAAAACTTAAAATGAAATGGAAGAACTGAACCAAATAAAATAGAATTCGATTATTAAAAATCTTAAATACTTGTAACTTAATAATAAAATATTTAGTAGAATTTGTTGTCAATACCTTGTGGACTTGATGAGCGATCTGTTACATTAAATTTGTTTTCGAAAGAGCCACAATTATTTTCGATTTGTTTGTTTATTTATTATTAATTTTTCATGGAAGTTTGTTGTAGTAGTTGTTGTTGTAGTAGTGTTTGTACAAATTTAAGTTTATGGAAAAAAGTATTTATTTTACAAGTCGTTTTTTTCATAATTTTATTAAAAGTGACGAAATTAAAAACAAATATATTAAAATTAAATATAAACATGAAAATTATATATAATAAGTATAGATTTTATTTAATTAGGCACACATTGAGAGAAAAATTTTGAAATATTTTTTTACATATACATACGTATTTTATTTATATTTAAAAAAGAGAAGGAGAAAGAGAAATTAAACTTAAAAATAACACAGTGTTCAAAAAGTTTATTTAACAATTAATATTAGCTTGTTTCACTATATAGAAAAGGAAGCCTGGCGTCTAGATGTATATAATATTTCTAATGCAATTCGTTTTATGGTCTTTATTTCGATATTGAGAAACAAGCTATTCGCCTCTTTCAATATTTGTAAATATTTTATTTGTATATATTCGTCTAGGTTCTACATTCGTAAAATGAAGTGGACTAAAAAAATTTTCCTTTATTTTCTATTGTCAATTTTGTTAAAGTCACGTGGCAATTAAAAATTTCATTTTCAGTTTAAAGAAATGAAGTGCCATCTTAAAAAATGCAATTCGAAATCATCAGCAAATTAGAAAAACAGTTTTGTAAAAAAAAAAAAACAAAATAAAGGAGCCCAGCAGGGGCGCAAAAACTTAAGACATCAGGAACTTATAAAAATCAAGAAATGCGCTGTTTTTGGTGTTAAGAGTGATTTATATTCATTTCTTTAGCAAGTTCTGCGAATGGCTGGTTTTCGATATTCGCCAATTTTCACGAATTTCGGTCGTTTTGGTAAAAAAAAACGAATTTTTTTTCCGAAAATTATTCTATTTTCAGTGGGAATAAATTCGAAACATGGAATTTAGAAATTTGATCATATTCTTTGAAAAAAATTTCCAGTTATAGTGTGCACGGCAAATAATGAGATTCAATCAGTACTTGTTTGTAGAATGATTTTTAACCCATTTCGAAGATTGTTGTAAGTTAGTTTTGTTTTTTTTTTTTGCCAAATATTGATAATATAAATTCACCGAATTATTGCGGCTTTTAATTATTAGGGATTTTGAAAATTTTTGTGAATTATAGATGATATTTTCCGATGGCTTTCGCCATTTCGTTGATAATATTGATTTGTAAATTATTTATTATTTGGCTTTGTTAAGAATTTAACTCGCACTCTATGTAAACAGGCGGCTTTGCTATAATTTTTTGAAGCTGAGCAATAAAGGTATTTCAAAATAGCAAATAAAAACAGTTTAAATAATAATTGATGAAACATGAAACAGTTTTATTGGAATATGTAATATGACCTAGAGCTTCAACAAGAAATAACTAGAATTTAAATACGATTTACCTTGGGTCGAAAAAACAATAATTAAATATATAATTATATGTTTTGGAGTTTTGTCTGTTCTCCAGTTTCAACTAGTTCGAGATTATTTAAGAGTCTGATTTAATAAATTCAAGGATCTTCGCTATTTTTATTTTTTTTTTTTTTTTATTTTCATTTTTTTTTTTTTTTGGAAATCAGATCATTATGGCGATAAAAATTCATAAAGCACTACTGCTTATAATAAGAAAACAAAGGAAAACGTTAATTTCGATAAGTCAAATTTCAATGTTTAAACTTTATCACAAAAATAAAAATTCATCATGAGCCCAGTTTCACTCATTTTCAAGAACTCCATAATATTGTTAATGAGATATTGAAATAATTTTAAATTTCATTTTATACTAAAATGTAGAACCTATCGGATTGTATTTTAGTAAAACGCAAGTTTTTATTTTATTAATTTAGAATGGAAAAGTTCCAATAATATTAAAAATTTTGTGTTGAACAAGAAATTAAATTTTCTTATTAAAAAGAAATGCAAATTTTACCTAATTAAAAAGTTTTATGCAACATAATTATCAAAAATTCGTAGCATTGGTATAATTGCAACAACGGTCATACTGACTTATGCGAAATAATATTTATTAAAAATATAAAATTTTTAATAAAATATTTTTCATGGAATTTGTTGAATAAAACTTTTGTCCAAAATTAATTGTGATAAAACGAGTAGTATGAAAATACTTTTAAGACCCATCGAAAATTTCCATTTTCTCTACTTCTCTTACATAAATATATTATAAATAAATTTTCATCGGCTGTGATTTACTTTAGACTTTTGGTATTTTGAAGCCTTAAAAATATTTTCTTAATTATTAAAAAAGAAGAAAGAGTGAGGAACAATAAAAAAGAAGTTTTTAAAACATGCAATTTTTTTATTTAAGCAAAACATTTAAATATTTCTTTTAATAGAAAAATTTTTAGGAAATGAATTTAATGAATTATTTTTTTATTTACAATAAATTAAAAGAATTATTCAAAACAAATACTTTTGCAATTTTTTCTTCAATAAAACAGAAATATAATTAAATAAGGAACGATAAAATATAAATAACAGGAATATAAAATAAAAAACAAACAATTGCATTAAAACGTTCTCTCAATTACCTGTAATTCGTCCCAAGGTATAGCACCACATTCATCACACTGTACAGCAGTCACTTGAACACGTAATATGGAATTATTACCCTCTTGTTGTCTTATAACCTCCACAGTAGTTAATCTTAAAGAGATGTAAAAATGTTTCACACAGATGTGAAAATATTCCACGCAAACATAAAAAGTCTTCGTACCTAAATGTAACCATGGAAACCAAATCTCTTCTTCGCCACGTACTGGCCTCTGAGGGTTCTGAAGGTGAACTAAGATTAGTTTTAATAGGTTCCTCATACACTTCGCTGGCTACCTCAACTGGGGAGGCTTTGATGTTGCCATCATTTGTAAAGGGATTCAAATGAAACATGACATCTATGCAGTCCATGTTTTTATCATCACCCATGACAATGGCAAAGTTTTCAGAATCTGAACTAATATCACTTTGTATGGAAAAAGTATCACTCGTATCATCATTAGGAGCTCTTGAGGTAATTGCTGAATCAATAGAGGTCATAAAACTAGAGAAGCCTTTCTTCATGGACATGAGACCTGGAAAAAACAAGAGAGAAATTAATTATAACAAAACAAACAACGAATAATGAAAGAATGTTTGAAACTCGAAATTTTTTTCGACCTTCTATAAAACTTAATTGCGTAGAAAAGTAAAAGTCACAAATTTATGTCGGTGACGAGTTTGGGTAGTTGCGTTAATAGTTTCAAAAAATTTTTAAAATAAGACAATCAGGTTAATATATTTTCCAATTCAATCAATACGATATAGTTTTCAAATTTAAATAGCCTAAATTATATAAAAATTTATCCTAAAGTTTTAATGCTTGTAAGAAAAGTTAGAATTTGGAAAAACCAACTTTAGTATTTTGTTTACACTTTTAGTCAATAATTTAAAGCATTTTTCCGACACATGCAATCCTTTTTCATCATTACTGCTTATATCTCTAGTCTTCTCACTTTTAAAAAAATATTAAGAAAAAAAATTTTGGATAATATTCTGAAGATCTTTCGCATCAAAAAAAAAAAAAAAAAAATCAATTGAAAGAATTTGTATTTTCGCAAAATAATTTTTGGACTTGTTCAGTTTTATCTATTTATAAATAATGTCATTTCTTGTTTTCGATATTAGAAATTTCTAAATTTCCTCTAATTCAAAATCAGGTAACTGTTTTCAATTTTCAAAAATTTTTTCTTATCGTTATCATTTTCGTAACACAGCTAATTTTGGAAAATTGTATTATCTAGTTATTGTATTAAGATAGAGGCGCAATTTTTTTTAGGAAAGATATTAAAAAAGTTAATATTAAAAAAAGAATATTATATAATTCCTTAAAAAGATTACAAATTGTATTTTCTGTAATGAAAGTAATTTCCAGAGCACTTCACATTAGTTTGAATCAAACTGAAAATTTTACTCTTCCAATCTGCTGACAAAATTGAGATCGAAAAATGATATTAAATAAAAATATCACTTCCACTTCAATATACGAACATAGAACCAAGGCGATTGTATTCATTTATGTTTGAGGAATATTTCAAGGCGAATTCACTTACCAGGTGGTGTTGATAACACAGTTGAACTTTATTTCAAATGTCAAAAAAAATTTTAATGTGAAAAAACTGTGGAAAAATTAAAAAAAAGTTTTGAAAATGAACTAAAAAAGTGGTGTATGAATTAAATATTCTAATTATTTATTAATAAAGTCAAATAAAATTTATATTAATTTAAGAAAAAAAGTGACATACGAGCAAACCAAATATACTGGTTGTTGAATTAAGTTAATTCGCCTTGTAATATCTTATATAAAAATATTTATTTATCTTCTATATTTCGCATATATCATTAAATACATATTTAAAACTCACCCGAATTAATTTCTTTTGTTATACTTGGTGTATCACTGGTTGAATTTCTTGTCGATCTATAGCCTTTTGATATTGAAGACGTCACTGATTGTGTAAAAACACCAGTGTCTGGTTTTGTTGAGGAAGTTTGACTAGTTGTTGACGATGCCGCCATGGATGTATTTAGTATTTGAACATTGTAACTAAATAAAGATTAAACAAAGCAGATTTACAATATTATCTCATGAAGCGCTTTTATCGGGTTTTATAACCACAGACATTAAGAAAATGGGAAAACATATTTTATTTAATATTTAATATATCTATTCACATTTCATGTTTCTTACCCATGTGCATTTGGATTTGATACATGGACGATGTTATCGCTGAGAGGTTCATTCGTTATCGGCGATGGTGTTTCCACACTACCAAAAGTATTACTTTTTATTTGCTCTAATGGTGGTGTTGGCCATGTTATATTTGTACCTAAAACGGTTGTTGTAATACATATTGTTGGTTGTTTATTGTATATTCGTTTTTGTTGAACATGATTAAAGAGCAGTTAGATTTTTTTGTTAGTGTGAGTTTTAAGCATGTGGTGATCTAGAAATAGTTGTCCCATCCTGATCACCACTATTTTTTGTATATTTTTTTAGACTACACTACCTAGTGCCACAAAAATTACTGTTTTGAAATAAAATAATAAGAAGACAGCGGTGATTTAAATAAAAAAATATAATATAAATAAATTGTCGCTTTAGAAGTGATTGATGAAAATGAATCGTAAAAAGTTAATTTCTATTATTAAGTTCAATTAAAAAATATATATGATTGATCTAGCAAACTATCACTGGAACGTCCCACAAATATCAAGTTTGATTTGTAAAGAATTTTCGGACTAGTTAGAAAAACACAGTTATCAAAATGTTTCGAACAAACTAATCGACTAACATGAAATTCATATTATTCGAAACAGTTTTTAATTAAAAAAGGTGATATTTATTTATAAATACACTATTTTCAAAAAGGTTCTAGAGAGAGAGAGAGAGAGAGATGTTCTTTAACGAATCGAATCAGTATTAACAACTTTGAAAAAATGGGCGAATCAATAAAATTAATTTCACAAGCTTTTCGAAGCCACTTTTTCGAAAATTTTCGTTAATGATGTCTCAAAAGAATTAAAAAATTTTGATGACATATATTTTTTAGATAAAAACCATTTATATATATATTTTAAACGTTTCAGGAATTTCGTTATCATCAAAGCATAAGAGATAATCATCAAAAAGATGACCATTTTCATTTTGGCACCCCTGCGTGACTTGTCAGCTGCTAAAAGTTGAGTTGGCATTATTATTTATTTTTTTTTTACCAAACAGAAACTCAACCCTCGATTTACTTACTAGTACAGCACACTAGCTACTGACTATAATGACAGCTTTAACAAGACGCTTTTATGTATATGGGTACCCAAGCAGTAATATTGAATAATATACTGAAATATTTTCCACAAATGAACTTTATCTATAATAATGAACTTTTACTATAATAAAATAATTGGATGACTTTCAAGTTGTATAAGAAACATCAGCCACTATTAAAACTGCATCAATTTGAATAACTAATGAATACAATACCAAATATTATTTTTAATTAAAAAAACATGCCAAATGATTCGAAATTAATATGAAAACTTAGTATATGGTGCAGTAATAAAAAGAAACAACATCGAGATTTGTGGAAAAGAAAAAAGGATGTTAAACAGTTTAAAGAACATGATGATGTTACTTTAAAAAAAAGCGGAATAATGACAAAATTTTAAGAAAATTATGATTGAAAAGAAACACTAAGACGACATTTTTTTAACCAAATAAGAATAACAAAAAACGAAATAAAAATTAAAAATAATAATCTTACTATTTATAAGTAAATCATCACCCAAACTAGCTGAATCAGGTAAGACACTTTCAGCATCACCACCACTTGATTCCTTACCAGGTGTAGCAGAAGGCATAACAAAAGTCACTTCAATTTGTGGTATAACACAACCGAATATTAAAGATTTTTTCATATTTTGCTATATAAAATAGAAAAGAAAACATGAAATAGTAGTTAAATAATGATTAATGGGATTGAATGAAAAAAAAAAATAATATAAAATATGAAAATATTATACTGAGTTTCTCAAACCTTTTGTAATATTCTTTCGGCATCCAAAGATAAAAACGTTGACATTTCATTGAATTCCTCGCCCAATCGCAGAAGAAACAACAATTGATAGTGATCAATTTGTACACTCACTAAATTTGATATATGAGCAATGGCATGCAAATCAGCTGTACGTTCTGCAGCCTCCGAAGATGTTTGGGATTTATGATCCATATGTATATCCTCCTCACTATCTAGAAAAGGATTTCTTGGCAATTTCATATTGCTATTGGCATAATCTAAATGATGGATATTTGTTTCGACAGAAGTACTGCCCGCCTTAGTGGTGGAGCTAGCAGAATTTGAGTCACCACTGCCCCTAGGGCTACCTCCGTTGCTTTGGGAACATGTAGCCCCAGAGCCAGAATGTAACCACAAAGTTACGGGCACAGCATCAACGAATGGTATGGATTTGTTGACACCCAATGAACGAGCACCAAGGAAATCTATCCAAACGGGATCCAGTTTTATACACCAAACATCTCGGGGCTCAGACCACATAGCATAACGTGAAAGGCATTGTAAGGAGTTTGATTTTGGTATCGAAGAACGTTGTAAACCACCATCGCTACTATTCACAGCCGCTTCTGCAGCCGCTCCCACATCCGTTGCGGCCACATGCGATAAAATACGATCTGTAACTATGCACATGTCACCCGAGGCTGAAGGAAATCCACTACCGAATACTAAAGAACCTTCCTGTAAGGAATGTAAAGCTTGTGCTAAATCAGCACGAGATGAACCCATTTCACGTATATTGGTTAAAGCAAAGCGCGATATTTGTATTTGCATCACTTTGGGTCGATCCTTTTGATTCGTTGTATCCACATTCGATTCGATAACAATGCGAGGCATTATGGCTTCTACTTTAACATCCATATACATTAGACTGGGTTCGTTTTCAGGTTCATTGTACAAGGATAATTTGGATAGTCCCTTTAACGTCGTCGAGTGGGAACCATGCGATCCAATGGTGGATGGCGATCCAAGGGCGGTGGAAGTCGTTGGTGATAGCGTTGCAATACTGGTGCGTAAAAGACTTTCATGTAGGTTCAAAGCAAATGAATTCAACCATAATATGGAACATAGATCGAAATGTATTTGTAGTGGATTAATATGTACAAATACCTTGGACGGGGGTACTAATTTGATTATTAGAAAAAGAACACGTAAATGAGGGAATATTTATTCTATACGAAATACTTACAAGGAAATATAAAATCTCCAGGATAGTAAAAATATGTAAATTCTGCATGCAATATGGGCATTTCGGCTGGAAATGAATAACGATCTTTATCACCTGGAAAAAATACATAATTTGAACATTATTTTAAGGTATTTTACGATTTGGCAAGCCAGACATTAAAAACATCAAAATTAATTTATTTTCAGAAACAAGCAACAATATGACTTTTGATATTACAAAAAAAATTTCAGATTCTCTGTTACGAACTACAATAGTTTTCATGCAAATTTGTGAGGCAGTTAAACGTAAGAAACAACAAAGGAAATACTTTTTGGGTAGTAAGTAGTTCGGATCAGGGAGAAATTTCATCCAAAATAATTGCAGATTCGAATAATGTTTTAATATTTTATTTCGGGTTCATTTACCAAATCGAGCTTCAAATGCTAAAGCAATTTTAATTATGCAGAAGAGAAAGTAAAAGAAAGTAGGCAAACAATAATTTAGTATAGAAATTAATTAAAATAATAAGTCTCAAATAATTCTGATGAATTTTTGAGAAACTATGACTGAATTTATACTATGCATTCTTCCATGAAACTTGTTGCATGCAACTTCTTGAATTGAGTGCGCTCGTATACTAGTGGCTAGTATACGAGTTCGCAGGATCAATCCCTGCTTTAGACTCTGGGTGTTTTTGATTTCGGTCTTCTTTACCCTTTTATTTCCAATTTTCCATCCTATATCTATTCTCCATCTAGAAAAAAAGATCCTGGTATAAATCTGCATATACAACACCCACGAAAAGTAAGAGGAATGTGTTTATAAATATGTATATATCTTATTTGGAAATTCTTATTAAGACATAGCTCTTTAGACCACAACAAAATAAAAGCTTGTTTAAAAACTAATGGAGAGAATATCTCAAATACCTTTTAGAAAATGTTTATAAGAAGCCTCCACAAACTAATTTTGTAATATTGCGAAAAAGTATATAATCGATACTATATAATTTTTTTAATTTAAACTGTTCCGTTTTCAATATCACATTCATATTAAGGAATGATATTTTCATTGCTTCCAAAGCATTAATTATTTAACTTTTTCGACTTTCTAGAAAGTTACTTTGAAAATATCTTTATTTAAAATTTAAATTATCTCTACGAACCTGTAGTTTTAAAAATAAATTTAAAAATCTATTTCTTTAATTTTACATGAAAACATTATTTCCCTTCAATTTATAAATGAAACTATTACTTTCACATTTTCTTAAAACTTCTTCGGAAACTCTCGAAGTTTACAAAATATAAATAAAAAATTATATTATGTGAATAAAGATTATATGTAATAAGGAAGCTTTTCATATGCTCTAGGACGAATAACGTTTCAAGTACTTCTAAAAAATCGCTTTTTCTTAACATTTTGAACATGACATCAAATCGAATGAATAAGAATACATAATTAGAAGAGAAAGCAATAAAAGAAGAAAAGACAAATGCAATGACAAGCGGATGTGAAAAAAACTAATTCCAAATCTGGATCTTATTAACTTCTTTAGAAGTTCTTTTTTTCATTATTATGGTATCTGTTTGTAAAGAAATTGTTTTACTTAAAATATATTGCACTGCAAAACGATAATTAAGAAAACTTTAATAAAAGTAAAAGACAACATTAAAAAAAAATAATTAAATGTTTAAAAAATAATTACATTATAATAAAAAAAACGTGTCGCAAAATAAAATATATAGAGCAGTTAGTATTTTAAAATTATGAACGAGACAAAAATTGCATGCAACAAGGCAATTGATAGAATTTTTCTTGTAAATACTTTTTCTGTAAAACTATTAAATAGTTAGAGACAACAAAGGACTGTAATATGCAAATCACCTGGTTTCATTTTCCTTTTTTGTTGTGCTATAAATGCAATTTTAGTTTAAATTATTGCATTTTTTTATATTGAAGCAAATAGACGACGGGGGAGGATTATAATGTTTTGTAGTTGATTTCAGTACAAAAGGACAATAAGTATTTACGAGAAAAAAGTACAAAAAATTTTAGAAAATTTTAGCACACAATAGAAGACCAATGATAATTTAGTTATTATGTGTGTATGTACATGAAGGTGTGTTAATTTGTTACTAAGCACGTTAGGATAGATTTTCTTTTGTATTTCAATCTTTACCATTGTGATCAGTTTTAAAAATATAAATGTAACCATTTACCTGATACAAACTCTTTGGGCATTTGTTTTTTACCCGACGTTGTAACACGATACAATTGAAAGTCCTCTATGCGAAGTATGACACATGAAGACATCAGTTTTGCCAAATTATTTAGTACAGTCTTCTGCTGATTTGTATGATGCTGACTACCACCCGAAGATGTACCCGAACTGGTATTACTGGCCATTTGTGTTGGCGTACTAGTGCCAGTGGAAGGAGGATTTGTTGTTTTGCCAGCAAATTGTGTAGCTAAAGCCGATGGATTCAACGTTATCGGTGAATTGGGTGCACTACGTTCGAGAGGTGCGTGCGAGGAGGGACGATTCGGTTGACTGAGATTGAGTACAGCTTCTCGAAATGTATTAAGCGATTCTTTCAGCCAATGAGCAGGTAATACAGAAGCTTCTTTATACCTTAAGATAGTAAAAGCATTCTCTTAGTTTCTAATGTATGTTTGTGAAGTTTTCTTTCCTGTAACTTACTTCGCCCAATGAGATCTATCGGATTTGGCTAAATGATAGGGATAATAGTCCACTTGAAAAGCTTGTACAGAAATTTGCAAAGCGCCTCCTTTGTCCAGTTCAGGATAACTTGAACGACCATCTGAAAAGGAAAATAAATAAAATGTTCTTCAGTTTCCAAATAAAAGTAGATTCTATAGGCGGCTTTGCTATATATTTCTACGACTAGTTATAGGTTAAACTGGTGTCGCAAATGGAATTTCAATTCCATAAATATAAGTAACAATTTCTTTTAGGACAAAGAAGTGAATCAAAAAATTATATGAGTTTGTTTTCAATAAAAATAGAAATAAAAAACTTACCCCCTTCGTCATCACACAAATGCAAATCTATACGTTGGCTAAAGAAGTGATATGAAGTTTCTCTCACGTCGAACGCGTTAAACATTTTCAACTGATTGTTGGCATAAGATGGCTCACTTTGGCGATTCTGTTGTTGGGCCAATTGGGCTTGATACTCGGGAAGTGTCTAAAACCAAATAAAAAAACTATTTAAAATAATTTCAGGATTTAAATAAAAACTAATACAAATAAACCTCTAATTTTCGGGCTGCTTTTGATTTTTGTGTAGCCGCTGTTGCCGACTTGATAAGACCCGATAATGAGTCTACAAAATGTAAAGCAGCCTTCAGCTGTGAGTCCGTTAAAACCCACAGTAAATCATCTAAAATTAGGACTAAACGTGAAGCTAATAAAGTACAGTCGCACAAACGCTTTTTAATAGTTATACGACATCTGGCATGATTGGTAAGTAAACGTAAAGGAGTCAATGATTTATCTTGAGTAGAGCTGGCCTCTATGCGTACAGTTTGCCATGACAATTCTTTAAAAATTAATATTATGCCACGATGAGAGTCTTTGAGACGGGTAAATCGCAAATCTCCAGTTGCCCACTTAGGAGTCTTGGACTCAACTCTAATGCGAGACATCTGAAAAGAGTTCAAATATATATGTACGTAATTTTTTTTTCTGCAAACTATGGGAATAAATAAGTTTCGAATGCAGATTTACCTGTACTGAAGCTGTAAAGGCAGTACTTAAAAATTTTACATTTACAGTATTAACGATAATGGTTATGCCATCAACTACTTTATGAATAAAACTATATTTTCCCTGAGGTACCTGCGGTAGAGAACCGCCACCAGCACTACCACCACCACCGCTCCCTACGCCATTTGGTGAATTGCTTTCGTTATTACGGCATGTGGGGTTGCATGTCTCTACCGTTATATTGACCTCATCCAGAGTCTGGAATTGATAGAAATTTATTTAAACTAATACAACTTTTGTTAAATTTTTTACATGCTTATATAGTACTTACCAGCGTAATAGGAACACTTTTTAGTTTTGTCCAACTTATACGAAACGAAACATGATTACACCAAGCGGATGTTAAACGCAACCATGAAGGTAATTCCAATAATTCTGTTAGCACGGCTTCATCCAATTGCAAATTAGACAATTCGCCTTCACCGCGAAAGGTACTCAAGTTGATTTTATCTGATGATAGATTTTTTGTGTATCTGTAATAAAACATAAACAAAATGGAAATGTGAATACAAAAAATTTCAATACGGACGTACACAAATCAAATTATATCTGTGCCAATAAGAAATGAGTTCCAAGTCGACTTAAGCCATAATGAGCAGTAGCTTCGAATGTACCCTTAATCGGAATTTCACTCATTTAGCCCAAATTTTCAGGAACTTTTACAGTGTAATGAATTTCTGTTTGCTTTTTTTTGATGTACAACTTCATTTGGAACTAAAATTCATGAAAGTGCGTATGATATTTTGTGAAATGTTAAGAAGCGAATTTATTTTTAAAAATGCTCTCCTGTAAAACTAAAAAATCAGATTTACACACCTTTTCCTTATTAAAAGCCAGAACAAGTGTGGGTGTAACTATCCACAAAACCAGGTTGGATGAAAAACAGATTCATGTCGAATATAAATTCTTTGTTAAAGCTTTCTAAACCTATTTATTGTTATACTTATATTTTGTAATTTTCTTATATGATTGAATTCTTATATTGTAATTGAAAGTTTTTATATGACAATACGATGTTGACTGTTTTAAAAAACAAGTCTGGTAAAAAAAAATCTGGTTAGCGGTAGGGGAATGTCGTACATACGAACAACAAACAATATTTTTTTGAAATTTTAATAAAAGTTAAAAAATTGGTTAAAAAAAATTAAAAAACTTTTAAAAATTTTCAACAATATTATATTGTTTCAAGAAAATGGTAAAAAATTTTATTAATATCAATTCAAATTCTTTAAAACATGAGAAATTTTTATTAATATTAGACAATTACAAGGTGGCACAAAGTAATGTCATAAATTGAACTGGCGGCCATTTAGTTTTCATAAAAAGTTTATTCGAAAACGTAAATTTGGTGACATTCATTGGAAAAAATTAAAAATGTCCACTTCCCGAGTTGATGCATAATTTCGCTCGTTTCATGGCAATTTATATTGTTGCTCGCAAAGTGTCGTACACCTAATTGGCAATTTCTTCATAAATTTTAGCTTTCAAGACTTCAAACGTTCGTGGCTTGTTGTGGTAAATACGTTGTAAATGCTAGTTGTGAGTTACTAACCTTTGCAACTTAGTCGATATCAAATAAATCGTTGTTTTATCGAACGATTGGCTGTTATATATTGTGATAGTGAAAAAGTCCTTTTGAAAGGCTACAGACCGGAAGGAAATCATAGATAAGGCATCAACAAAATTAATGCCGCATCCACCATTTTGTCTATATTTGTCACGAAGCATTTTTTTTTAATTTTCAAACATATACACACATCTAGATATGAATGTGTGCGTAAAATTTCATAGGAAATAAAAAACCTAAACGAATTTCACTTCTCTAGAAATAAAACAAACTTAATAACATTCGTTTTAAATTACATTCCCAGCAAAATCCTTTCTAAAGGGTCCTTCAATAAGCGCTTCCTATTTAAATAAAACAATGTGTGTGAGATATAATTAAAAAAATTTATTAATTTGACACTTTCCATAACTCTGGTACTTAAATTGGGCAGAATTTTACTGATGACATGTGTTTTGAAGGGCACGTTGCTTTGGGGCTCTTGTCTTATTCACATAGATCTGAAGTGTATCCCACAAAAAAGTCTAACAGGGTCAAATCCTACTATAGCGGTGGTATGATTCCAAATTCGATAATTTTGTTTGTTGACTTGCCCATTCCTCCAGAAATGGACCATGCTTATGCCAACCGTAAAAATGGACAAAGCGCGCGGAACCTTGGGGAAGTGAAAAGCCTTGATCCATGGTAATTTTACATTATAGACTCAATAAATCACAGTCAATTTGACAGATGTAGCTTCAAAGATATGACCGCTATCAATTGTCAATTTATCAAGTTTAGAATACCCTATTGGGAGACCCAATACTAGCAGATTCAATATGACTTTTTGTGGGAAAAATTATTTATTTTTCTCTCAGAAGCTCAAAAGATAGAAAGACCTTCCGAAATTTAACTTTATAATGAGTTCATCGAAATTCAAGCAACGCTGCTGAAAATGAAAAAAAAAATATTATGGCAATTCTTGTCTTCAAATACTTATAGACTAGCATCGGCTCGCATCACAAAACTTTTTTATCAAATATTAATACACCTGCTCCATTTAAAGGATTTATTTGTTTCCCAAAATTCGCAAAAACATGACCTTATTTCCAAATACATCTCAATAAATACTGGCATGCTTCGAGGAATGTAGTATGTACTTTTATATTCATAGACCATAAGAGCATTTATGTACATCATACATAAAAATTTTATAAATACATATAGATTTTATCCTTAGAAATACATTATAAAATAGCATATGTAAGTATGTATGTTGTATAGTCCTTGTGCTTGTACTCCCCCTCTATATACATTTTTATTAAAAGCACAACAAGTTGATGTACATGTTGTATATATGTACATATAAATGGACTACATCTAGATTTTCAATATAACCTTAAAACTACCCAACAGTTCTGAAAATGTGTATATTTTGCGATGATTTTAAATACAAGCACTTCTTAAGGTTATTTAGCGCAGTTTATCTATTATAAATTCAAAATCTGGCCCAAGATTTTGGAATTTTAATCTTACGAATAATAATTAAAAATTTTCAAAACTTTAATCAAAAACAATAAAAAAAACTAACTTATTGAATTTCTTATGCTATTATGATAATTTGGGGTGATATCTGGCTTTAATACGGGTAAACCTTCATAAATTTATACATTACAACAGACATATTGATATACAAATTATATAAGCAAATAAGGCTTTTTTTATGTACAAAAAGCTTTTTTAATCTAAAACATAACTCCTGCAGTTAAGATAATTTTATATCAATCATTGATTATTAGACCAATATACACATATTGATGGCAAATTTTTTACATTATATATATATATATATATATATATATATATATATATATATATATATATATATATATATATATATATATATACGAAGTCTGTTCAATATAAAAGATGAATTTTAATTTTTCTTAAAAAATTATTTATTCATTTATTTCTATTTTGTATCCTTTAAAGTATTCCCCCTTAGATATAATACACTTGTGGCAGCGTTTTTCCAATCCTCAAAATAGTTCTATTACTCATGTCCTTGAGCTCTCTCAGCGGTTCGGTTTTTATCTCCTCAATCGACGCAAAAAGCCATCCTTTCATGGGTGTCTTCAATTTTGGGAACAGAAAAAATCGCAGGGGGCCAAATCTGGTGAATATGGTGGTCTAACAATTACGAACAAGCAAGTGAGCAGGTGCATTATCGTAATGCAAAAGGCATGAATTGTTTTTCCATAATCCCGGACGGTTTTTTCGTATTGCTTCTCGCAAGCGGCGTATAAGTTTAATATAATACTCCTTATTAACCATACGACCATGTGGCAAGAGCTCATGATGCATTACGCCACGGTAATCAAAGAAAACAGTGAGAAAACCCTTGACATTTTCTCGAATTTGACGTGCTTTTTTGGTCTCGGCCCCTTCCATTGGGATGATTGAACTTTGCTTTCGATGTCATAACCATATACCCATTATTCGTCACCAGTTATGACATTTTTAAGCAAATCTGGATTGTCGTTATTGTCATTCAACCTTCAGACCTGGCAATTTTACACATATTACAAATTTTTATTTTTCATTAATTTAACACAGTTTAGTAGATCAGTCATTTTCCTCAAGCTCGCAAAGATATTCGAAAAACAAGTGAATTTTTTTCATTTAAATTCTAAAGTACGTGTAAAATATTTCAAAGACTAAATTTTAATTAAGACTGCTTAAAACTATTTTGTTTTTTTCTTTCATAAAATGTGTGGCATTAAACATTTTTAGCCTCTGAAACATCATATACCCTCAGTTTTCAGGAATCGCTTCCTTACACATTCTACCCGAACAATTAAAGAAATAATTTATGAAAAAAAGTCATACTTTTAACACCGTTTCAAATTAAAATCTGTTGTCTTCATTTTCAAAATAAGTGTAATACTCAAACCAGAACAAGAGCATTTTTAATTAAATTTTATTTTCAAAGAAATACTTTCACAGATTCTATTTATAGTGCAAAGTACAAAGTTAAATATTGAACTCAATATATTGTCATTATTTTACAAAAACGAAATGTACAACTCTAATTAGTGTATGTGCTTGATGGCTAGTATTATGTAAATTTTTAGATTCCGTAGCACTCAGACAAAGAGTTTGGACACGTAATCAGGTCTTACAAGTAATACACACGGTACGCAGTATGTCAAAGTAACTGGCACCTAGATTTAATATAAAAAGTCTAAAGTGAGTGCCACACACATCAATTATTATCTTCAATCTTGTGTTTGTATCCGTTTACAAATATCAAAATGCTCTGATTTTAGTTTAAAAAATTAAGCAGTTTGACGTACTCTGGCACTGTTATTGTCAATCTTCATTTTATTTTCACTGACTGTCAATGTGAACATCGTGAACAGAAAATATTTTGCTGACGAGAAATTATACGTATGAATTAATTGTATGTGAAAAATGGAAGAAAAATTATATAATTGAATTAGTATAAATGTATAGCAAATTATCGGCTTTATGAAACCAAAAACCATAGTGACATATATAAAAAAAGATTTAATTTATAAAAAAAATCAATAATATGACGAAGAGAAATTTTTTGTACTTACATTACCTGGAACAATGATATTTTATGACGGTATTAATTCAAATGTATTGGCGATTGCCATATTTTTTATTGCTAAGCTTAATTACAATAACATTACAACACTTATTTTTCTTACTTATCAGTTTTATTTTTCATATCTCTTAATAAGCGAAAAACATTAGCCGACGAAAAATTTTATGTATTTAAACTTTAAAGACCATATGCAAATGAAAATTTATGAGTAATATTGACATCGTCTGTCACTAAGCTACAATATTGTTATTAGCACAAATACAAAGATTGAATGTAAAAATTGATTCTGTATAGCAGTTTTTAACTCTTAACTCGCTTACCCCAACACATGGTCCAATTGGATTAAAACAGAAATCACTTCTTTCCCAGAACCGTGTGGTAAAACTTTTTATTTATATACTAGCAGGAGTATAAATGTTTTTACTTCAAGCAACAAAGGCCCAGATGACTGTCAGTGTTTTAGCAAATATTAAGATCCCACATAACCGCACAGGATTTGTTTCAACGACAAAATAAAACGTAATAACAGCAACAAGCTTTAACATTTTGTAAAGAAGTACTGCGAGTGGTCCGCAAGCTTGGAACCACTTGTTTTGTCACGCACACATTATAACAACCCAGCAAACAAGTGTTGTAAAATGTGAATGCAACTTGTTGAAAGGGAGAAATACAATGATACTTAAAAAGTATTTTTTAAGCATAACGTCTTTTTTATAAATATTTATAAATTAAAGAATTTATAAATTAAAGGATACAATAATATAAGATAGAGAATATATGGTGGCGTGGTGTAATGGTTAAAGTGTTTGCATACAAAACCAAGTACCCCAGGTTCGTTTCCTGGCGCGTGACAAAAATTTTTCACCATGGTTTTTCGAGTTTTAAAATTAATTGGCTTCAACTCCCAATTTTTTATTTGAAAAAAATTTTTCATTTGTTTAAAAGGGCCACGTTATCATGTTAACAGATCTCTGTAAATCCCTAAATTTGTCTCTAGGGTAATAAATTTTAAAATTTATCTTCACACACATCTCAAACCTGTAAATATATTCCAGCAATATTTTAAACGTAAGAATGTGTTTAAAGATTGACAATATACATATATTTTTTAAGCTTAAATATTTATTTCAAAAAGATTATCCTAGAATATAACACATATTTACATAATTTACAAGTATATACTCACGTACATAAGGCAAATGAATAATTGTCATCATTAAAAATAGCAAAAGAAAAGGACCTACATTTGAAAAGCGGATGTACCAAATATATGCATGTATAAGTAATGTACATATGTATGTGTAAACAATTCGGCAGTCGTTATTTATTACTTTCGCTCATTTAACAGATTGCTATTTCCCCACTTCCCATCTTACGATTACAAACGTTTTAATAATTATGTATATTGCCCGGCAGAATACGTTAGTGGTTGTTATACTGCGACACACATACATACATATGATTTTTTAGCAACTTTATTTTCGGCAACACTGCTTTGGCAGCGGAACTGTCAACAACATATTCAGTTTGGTCTATAATTTAACCATGAATCGACTTACAAACGAACAACGCTTGCAGATTATTGAACTTTACTATTAAAATTCAGCGACAAAGTTCATTTGTGGTTAAATGGATATGTGAACAAGCAAAATTGCCGTATTTGGTGTGAAGAGCAGCCAGAAGCCTTGCACCCTGAATAATGCACAGTTTGATGTGGATTATAGGCAGGTAGAATCATTGGACAGTACATTTTCAAAGACAACGAATGCAGGAACGTTGCTGTGAATGGCGAGCGCTTTTTTACTAACACAACTCAACCCAACAAACAATTATAATCGACTTGCGTATTTTTATTTCTCTTACGCCTTCATACAATTAATCGCCCTTTAAGCGATAATGAAAAGATAAATTATAAATTTTGTTTTCTCATTTTGCTTTATAAATATGTTCATTATCACACAAAGGACGATTATATGTGTAAAGGTGTAAGAAAATGAAAAGATGCAAGGCGATTATTTGTTGTGTTGTGCTTGTAAAAACGTTTTCTAAAACTATTATCCGTACATGTTTTGCAGATCACAATTGCAAAAATATGAATGAACTATTTTATAAAAAGATATATGTGTAGATATTTGGAGCCTGAACCCCGATGTCGAAAGGAAGCTTAAGCAAAAGGAAACGAAAAGTAGTCACTCACTTTCGTTCGACAAAGCGTCTCACTATCTTCGATTCGATTTCGATTTATCGTCCACTCATTTTTACGTTATAACGTAACATTTTTGAAGATTGTCCAATAACTATGTAGCCATATTGTAGATTCAACAAAAAAATCGTCACTTATCTGCAACCAGTGACAGCAAAATGTAAAGGAAAATGTAAAGTAGTATGCGCAAGGTCTATATTGTTTTGTTATATATTTTTTCTAGAACTCGGCACAAAAAATGTATTTAAATAAAATAAGCTGAAAAACAAATCAAAGGCAAACATTTTATTTCATTGCAAAAATACATTGAATACAATTAATTTGACCTTGAGTAGGATATATTTTCTTGTGATTCAATTAATCTTATACATGTAAAACATTATTTACTTCCATTTCAATTTCTAGTTTGGTTTTTAATTTTTTACGAATATATACATATTTACATATATGTATGACTGATTTTGACATTTGCGTTCGCATACATGACAGAGATTTCTCTTAATTGTATCACAAATAACAAGATTTTGTAGAAGCGAATTCGAACAAAAGTCAGCTGTCAGTTTTTTCGTATTTTCACTATTGGTGTGAAGTAGAATCAAATTTGGGTGGTGTATGATATTTCTACAACGCTTACAAAAACAACATGTGCTAAGCAAGCTAAAACGAAAAAACATGTTGTTTTTGTAATTATTGTATAGTATTGCCACCACCTTCAATATACACTAAAAATGCTGTCAATGCAAATTTTAAATTATGTATATGTAGTTCTGATGTGATCCGTACTAGTAATTTCCTGAAATGGTTTAGAAACAGAACTTTTACCATCCGCTATCCGTATTTTCTCTCCTACTGATTTACTGTTTACACTGTAGAATTTTTATCATTCTACAAAGAATAAATACTTGTTTGTAGTGAAATTTAAAGCCACCTTTAGGGTGACGCCTTCATATTTGTTCGACTTGTTGTGCTGAAAGTTCTTGGTGGGGCGCAAGTAAGCTGTTTATTGTTTAGAATTTTAGCGTCTTAATATTAAAATTTTTCATACATATTCTGAAAATTTTTCTCAATTCACGACCCTTACGCACTAAGCGTTTATATAGCTCGTCCGTATTTAGAACCCTCTGAAAGTTTCCGTTTATAATAATTAAGCATTACTTTAGATTCACATTGAAGTAGAAGTCTGACATTGTTCTGGCAGACAAAAGTATATTTTCCAATACTACAAGCCATATGGCAACGTCTTGCTGTCTGCAAATTTTATTATTTTACTGCAAGTTTACGGCAGACGCTGTGGCCCTTTAAAATAATCTCTTCTATACTTCAGACAACTGCTTTCTTTGGCCGAAACTATTTTAGAACGGAATTTCTTATCGATTCTTATGATAATGCAGAAACGTCCAGTTCTTGTGACAACGCAATGTTATGACTAGAAAAGTGGACAATACCATTCCTATTCAAAGTAAATATTCTTTTCAACTATTTCAGCTTCTTGTGCAACACTCTAAAATCACAACTCAACCGATATTTCCGAAGTTCAAAAAAATTTAAAAGCATTTATACAAATTCGATTTCCCAAACTAGTGCCACTTTGCAAAGAAGCGGTAAACTTGTTTTATTTCATTTCAAAATTGGCCCATTTTTAAAGAAAAACCTTTTAACATTCATATTTAGGCATGTCGTTAACATTTTATTATTTTATTTTATATGTACATATCATAATAAAAATAATTTTTAATAGCTTTTGGCTGTAAAATACTGAAACACATTTCAACTTTATTGTTTCATTACCATTATTATATTCCTTTTTTGTAAGAGTGAAACAAAAGTTAATGGCAGAAAGTTTTTAATTTTAGCTCTCGCACAAAAAAAAATAAACTAAAAGGGTATCAGGTTTATTCTAATAATTTTATATTAGTTTAAATTATTTTTACCGAGAATTCAATGAAAATGTCTACTATTAGATATTAATTAATGTCATTGTTATTATAGTATATAACGGCTATGTGTTATCCAATGGTAGTTACACCAGATTTATTTTTGCCACACCAGTAGAACAAAAATAAAATATTATGTGTATTTAAGGAAAAATTGCTCCTTTACTCTCTCTCTCTCTCTCTCTCTCTCTCTCTATCTATCTATCTATCTATCTATCTAGGGAAGGATACACAAACGGTAGTCATAAAGTCATATGTCATAAAATAATAGCACGAAAATATATTACAGCTATGAACAACGCGTCATAATTCGGTCAGCTGATATGAACATAAAACATTTGTAAATATTTGACATCAACGAAAAGAAATCAAAACCTTTATAAAAATTTTGTTTGAAAATGCCCAAAACAAGCGAAAAATTTAAAATAATATAAAGTTTGTGTGAAAATTACATGTTGGACATCGTAACGGGTATCCATTTAAATTTTAATTCATCTCCTTGTAGGTGATGGTGAAGACGAGGAAGAACAAACTGAGGAAGGGTTTTTAATAAACGTTGCTAGTTTGCTCATTAGCCGCAGAAGTGCCCACCTTGGGGTTCCAAAATCTCTATTAGCGACTTTTCTTCCAGCAGATTCCATTTTTTTGTTGGATTTGTGCGCACACGTTTAACTTTTGGCTCAAATTGTTTCCCATTATTTTATGACAAAACAATAAACATAGCCCAGAAAGTCTTATTATTTTATGATTGCAGCACAACAACAATTTTTTTAAATCATACTAAAATATTAAGAAATTATGAAAATATTACTTAATAGCACACCGTTTGAATCCCCCAATTGAGTTTAAGAAAAAAATAGTTTTTTAATTCGTACTAATTAAGTATAATATATTTTGATATAGATGCCTACAATATTTTATTAAAGTGGTAAGTTTAACTTGTTAAATGAAAAGTAATTTGAAATTGATTGTTGGCGGTATTTTCTGGCAACGGTATTTGTTACCATTAAATTTTTATTAATATTACACATACATTAGAAGATAAAAGTGCGAAATTTATGTTGGCAAGTAAAGAACTTAAAAATACTTGTATGTATTAATTTTTTTAATTGCCTGCCATACTTTATTAAAATGGTAACGTATACGTGATATTTTAATAAATATTGTTCATACGCTAAAAAATATATTTTGTAACCGATTCTTGGCGGCCAGCTCCTTGTGACAACGGTGACGAATAATTGATATTTTATTTAATACATATTACGCATACGGAGGACGAAAAGCTCGTAATTTGTTTTGGTAACTATAGTAAAACTAAAAATATTTCCTAAGTATATTGAGTTCCCAAATGACTTTTCTCCCAAAAATGTTGCATTCAGTTTAAGAAGTTTATAATAAATTAGACTGGGCAGCACGTTTTTTCTTAAAAAAATAAAATTATTATTGAAATTCACATATACGAGTACGGAATGCTAGTCACAACCGAATGTGGAATTTTTTCGACGGAACATTTACAATTTTTATATAAATAAAAATGAGAATTTAATATTTTATTGTTTGTTGTTGGCTTAGCTGAGTATATACCT
This sequence comes from Germaria angustata, assembly GCA_963681545.1. Classification (NCBI taxonomy): domain Eukaryota; kingdom Metazoa; phylum Arthropoda; class Insecta; order Diptera; family Tachinidae; genus Germaria; species Germaria angustata. The sequence continues at coordinate 12,808,684 of OY812999.1, read as the reverse complement.
GCATTTCACTGGCGCTAACCAAATCATCAGTACCCGTTAGCCAAATCATGTTTGAAAAGCATTTAAACTCATATACTTAAACCAAAAAATACAAATACTATATGAGAATCCAGACAGAACTCAATCATATTTTTCTATTTGTAATTTACAAAACATACAAGAGCTTTCGAAAGCTTTCGTACAAACACAACACAACAAACAATTATAATCGTCTTTTTATTTTTCTTATATTCGGCTAAGCCAACAACAAGCAGTAAAATGTTAAATAGTTATTTTCGAGAATATCTCGAATAACAAATTTGATAAATAAAAATTAGAATTTATAGAATATATTAATGTGTCCTTATAAATGCTAATAATGTTTTTTAATGCAATATTTTTCAAAGAACTCTATAACATATTTAAATTAAAACAAGGAAAACTGTTTTTGCGTCTGGATTCATTTCCAGCAACAACTAAGTTAAATTAAAAAACCATTTCCTTTGACAAGTTAATCATTAAATGAACAAACTTCCAAATTGTTTTGGATATTTTTTCTTGTTTATTTTTTAATTTTGGCTGGAGATGATACAGTGGAAGTAAACAATGTGATTAATTATGATCGTATCCACAAAAAAGTGCGTTTATAATGCAAACAAGTAAAAACCATCTCTTCAACTTCTCGCTAAAATCAACCTACATTTGAAATCAAATTTTCGGAGTACCTAAACAATTTACAAACTAAAATGGAATTTATAATTTGCGTGCTTAAGAGCACACACACACACACCACAAATAAGTGACCCAAATTTGAAATCCTATCCCAATTGAAAATTGGCCACTATTGCATGTAAATCGTATTCGCGTAAAAGAGGTTCTAATTTGTGGAGCCAATAATTTGACATTTCGCGTTAAACGATACATTAATACCATACTTAATTTAAATTTATGACCTAAAAATAACATTGAATCTAAAACAAAAATATCTTATTTTGTAAAATTAGTTTATTTTGAACTTTACAAAACTTAAAAAAGAAACAAATTATGGAAAATTTAAGAAAACAAAAATGTATGCTCATACCTAAGGCCCATTTATAGCAAATAATGCAAATATCAAACTCGTAACAAAAACTGAATGGACAAATTTGTGTACACTTTCATCTATTGAGTTTGATAATCATCTTATTTATCACCTCGGCTGTTAAATAGACCTTATTAGTGGGACTTGCTCACACGCATGGCGAATTTATAACAGGTAAACAGGTGGTGTCGTGGTGTAGTCTTTAAAGCATTTGCCTACAAAACCAAGTACCCCACGTTCATTCCCTGGCAGAGAACAAAAAAATTTTTACCATGATTTTTCCAAATTAACACCGTCCGACAATATGAATTTGCCTTGCTTGAATTTTGTGAGTTCTTCTAAATTATATTTTTGCTGATTTATGCCCCTATTGCGGTTCACAACTCAACTCAGTTTGGTCGTGTGAGAGTCAACTCAACTTATGCACAACCACACTCACTTTAGTTATTGCGATACAATGAGTTTGGTTGTGCATAAGTTGGGTTGACTCTACACGACCAAACTGAGTTGAGTTGTGAACCGCAATAGGGGCATTTATTTCATTGGTATACTTTACTGCCATGATAGAAACTCATAATTTTTGAAAATAATTTATTTTACTTCAAAATAATGAGCAATTCTTTTTATTACATATTTGACTACTCGATTGAAATTGTTATCGTATTTATACATCAGAAATTATTAAATAAAGCTGCGTTGAAAATAAAATTCTTTAAAAGAAATTGTTAAACTACTGCTTTGCATACGATTTCTTAACAAACGTTTGTTGGCCTTAAAGTGTTTGTTAACTAATATGAACTTTAAAGCGAAAGTAAAATATTTTTTTTGCGTATGACCGTAAATATATGTATGTATATAATGTATGCATTTACGAGCTAGAAATAACACATGATGAGAATTGTACACGTACCTTTTCTTTTATTTTCATTATTTTTAATTTCATTAAAACTTGACATAATTTCTAATGTCCAAGACGTGTAATTGCAGAGCTGTTAAAAATAAAACAATAGTATCTGCCTTTACGTTTCCACCTGCCTTTTCTATTCTGTCGCTTTTTCAAGGATTAAATGAAAATAATTTGCTGATAATTACATACTTATGTTACCTGTATATGTACTAATAACTTCAATTACTCCCACTGTGCGAGTTGTCAAAGTTTTTTATTCTTCTTAAGTTCATACAACTTTAAAATATTATATTTGTTGCTAAATGGTTGCAGCAATCTGGTATAACAAAGTAAAGCAAAATTTAAATGTAGTTGAAGCTCTTTTCAAAAGTTATTTTTTTCGCCAATAAAAGTGTCCCAAAACAACCTGCTATTAGTGTAACATTCATAAAAAATATATGATTATGAGAATATGTTTTTGTATCAAACGCAAATATTTCTCTTACGTAGATTGCAAAACCATATGTTAATAAGAAGAAAAAAATCAATAATGCGAAGTTGGTTGAAAAATTAATATTGCTACATATAATTGTATGTATGTAGGAGTATGTATGTATGTATATTTTAAATAGAAACGTGTATAAGACTTTCGACCGATGAAAAATTCAGGCTAAATGAACAATAATAAATTATAATTAGGTTTTTCTTTTATCATGCAAAAGGGATTGTAATCCATAATCGACCTATTATCTTCTTAAAATTTTTTTTTTAACAATTTATTAAACACAAGTTTGGGTTAGGTTGATTGGAGGGGTGTGATAGCCCATGTCATACGACATACACTTAAGCCAGTAAAGGCTTGTAGTGCGCTCCCTTTAATTATCAGACACAAACTGCCAGAGTTCTGCGGCAGGATCCGAACCTGGGACCTTCGCACTACAAGTCTAGTACACTACCTAGGTCAGTTAAACACAAGTTTACTTTTTGACAAAAACCATTGATGAGTATTTAAACTTTTGAAATTCAGATTGAATTCAATTATGGCCTGAGTTCAAAACAAACACTTTAATCCATTTTCTTTAGCAATTAAAAGAATATTTTGTTTTCAAAAAGCTCGTAATAGAACATAGGCTTTTTAACCTTTCATATCCTCATTGTAGCTGTATGTATATCCATATTTAGGAAGGAAGTGAAAGAACCGCGAATCCTTGAAACAGGATTGAGAGGATCAACCTTTATTTGGCTTTAATGAGCCGAAAATAGGAAGGAACCCCCAAAAAGAGATCTCGGGGAATTGACACGAAAAAGCCGGCTGAGTCGCGAAAACACTAAAGCATCTCTAAATCCGATCAGTTGTAAAAGGTAACAGTCTTTCAGACATAGTGGATATTCATCACAGGTGTTTACCTAAGGTTCAATAAGTGAACAGAAGTGAAGAAATACGTGAACTCAGTATAGTTATCTGATATAACGTTTCCTGGGCCAGATTTGACTTATCTAAACAGTTGTTGGACAGATTTTTCTACTTGTTCGTCAAAACAACTCCAGCACAGCTGAAAATATTCTAATATACTTCTGATTGTTGAGAGAAGTATGAGATGATGCCGAAAGAGTCACTTGATCCCATGCCTGTTTATCAAGGACCAAAAGATTATGCAGCACAGACTTTAATTCAACCACTTTCCAAGGCGACATTAATTTATTAATTTTGTAATTTTAAAAATTCATTCATAGTTGCAATGTTTAATTATGTTAAAAGATCCTCTGAAAATATTGATATATATATATATATATATATATATATATATATATATATATATATATATATATATATATATATATATCGATTCGATTTTGGTAAAGTCTGCTTACAAAAGTTTTCAACTCATAAAAACAGAATTTAATACATTTTATTTTTTATTCTCAAATGGATGGTGGTTACTATTTATTTTTTCTAATAATTTGTTCTAATATTTCAATAAAAAAATGAAGGGAACAATTTACAAAATTCCCACTCACTAAAAAAAACTATGCTCATGCATTATGTAAGAATTATTTTACATAAACAATATGTAAATTTAAATACTTTTTTTAATAAAATTATAGTCAGTTTAGAACATTGCGTGTTGCAAGTTATAAAGTAATAGAAGCATTTTTGCATGGAATATAAAAAATTAAAATCCATTGTAAATGTGTTAAAAATTGACTACTAAAGTGCAATGGAATTAAATATGAAAAAAATTTTATTTTTTTAAGTAAAATGAAAACAAACGTAAAATAAATTTTGTTTTAATTCTTTAACTAATGTGTAAAATACATGCTACTTAATAAAAATATTTAAATTTATTAATTTTAATTCAAGCGATATATACTGATATTTAAATAATTATAAATATTTCTTTGAAATTAATTAGAAAATATACCAAAAAAAGGACTTTTAACGCACAGCGAAAAATCTCTTTTGGGTTAAACTTAATGAATGACCAGAAGCTTTTGTATAAATTAGTGTTGAGGAAATTAATTTCTTTTGCTGTTTCGTGCTTTAGTGCTTTAACACAAAAAGATCTCGCGCGAATTGTTGGCTCTCTGATTAACCGAAGAGTGCGTTCTAGTTTTAAGCTACATTTGCTTAATTTGCATGAAAGTTTAGATTTCATACTAAATAAAGCTCGCAACCACAATGTCCTGTTGTGATTAACAATTTGGTTGTTTTTAATTATTACAAACATTGCTCTAGTCATGACAATACATTCGTTACCAAACTGTGATAATAATTTCAAAATCGTATTGTGGTTGAATTGCAAACTATTTTGTTTTTAATTGTACAAAAATAAGTCTATTCGTTTGTTATCAGAGTAGCAGTAAAAACCCTCAACGTCTCCCGCCAATAATATGTTTACTGTACGCTTTACACAGGGTGTCTGTACTATCATTTGATGGAATTCTCATTTGGTTGATGTTAAATTTAATATGGATATTTTGGTTTTATTTGCATTTGAATAAAAATTCCTACTTCTTTTGGTTGGAAAATTGCGTTCAGATATAACAAGTCACTTCTTTCACAGCGTAAAACAATGTTTCGATTGCATCTGATCATAGTCAGATAATGTTTAGTCTCTGTGATAAAGTGCAAGAATTAATATCAGATTTCTTTTTCTTACAATATTATAGTTATATGAAGAAACATCATCAGTAGGAAGAAACAACACTGTGGTTTTTACTTAATTTTTATTAAATATGATTTGGCAAATCCATATATCGGCAAGTCACCCATTTCGATCAGAATGGTTTTTGACTCCATATTTGCAATTCATATCAGTTTTGTTTCAAATTATTCAAGTTCCGATCGATTTTATTTATATCCGATATGTATAGAATCCCTATTTTTCAGTTTAATTATAATATAACTTATAGTAAATGCAACATAAATTAAATTTTTCTAGCTTTAAGAAGAATAAATTTCTTCCGTGCAAGAAGAGGTTAAGAATTACAGTTGAAAAACAAACAGCCAAAATAAAATAGTACCCACTGAGCATTTTATCAAATTATTAAAAAATTTTAAGCCTTTTTTGATTATTTTATGGGGTCGAAAACATTCACTTATTGTCTACTATTCGAGTCATAAGTGACTTGAAGTTAATAATACTCGTGTAAGCTTACTTTAAATTATTTTAATATATTTGGTTGAAGCTGAGAATCCGCTTTCTAGCCTATTAAAAATAAATAAGAAAAATATCGGGGGATAAATGTTAACGATATGATTTCTTATTTTTTTTTCGTTGTTCCATTTGTAGGTCTTAGTTCAATTGAAGAAGTTCAAGACAATCAATTAAAGCGTTGCAACTATTTTTTAATAATTTTTTTTTCATTCCCTTAAGTATGATTTTATTTGTTTAACATGCATCAATTTACATTCGATTTATTGAAGTGATTGAATTAAATGTATTGAAATAGTGGCCACATCATGATTACATCATGCGGTGATGAGTCTGTCTGCTGGTCGGTAGTGGTATGTATACACAATAAATAAAACCAGATAAGTCATTTAACCTGTAAACTATAAAAGTTTTCAATAGGAATAGACATCAACAAAGCTTTAGATTATTTGTGACTACATATTTGATTAAACTAAACACCAATTTACATTCTCCCCTAAGGAAAAATATATCCTGAAAGGTTTTAATTGGATTTCAACAAATATTTTTAAAATAAGAAAAAAGTTTGAGGAGCAAAGTTCCATATTGTCTTTATTACTGAGTAGGTACTGCGTACTTCGATTCGAAAAGTAGAACTTTTTCTAAAACAACTTCCTAATCGAAAGAGAAACCGTTTTGCGTAACTCGATTAAATCGATAACGGAGTTATATTTTTAAACAAATGGAGGAAAAAACGTCGCGAAGGAAATAAGTAGTCACAGGAAACAAAAAAATAAAAAAATTTAATTTTGTGCACAAAATATTTTATTTGTCCTTTTTATTATTTATAATAATGGATTGTGTTTCTTTATGGATTGAATATGATTCGATTCCAGAAGGTTAAAATGTTTAAGACACATAGCTTCTTCCAGCCTTTAACTACACTTTCATATGGTCCATAAATTTTGCAACAAATATAGGCCCATTATTACACACCTGTAAATGCCAAATCACAATCGAACTATCCAAACTACGTCTGCAGTGAGCTTATGATCGACCTCATTGGAATGAACTTGTTGCGGCCCTATGCTCCTCAGATGAGAGAGATCAACAACTTTAGTCGAAGTGAAATATAAAATAATATTTAACAAAATTCGGTTATTATAGTCTACTTTTAAAATATATTTTTTTCTTAATGTGGCAATAAATATACTTTTGGTTCATGTCTTAAACACTTTTTAGTGCTTTTGGTTTATATGAGTAATTTTGTTGAAATGAAGAAATTTTAACTGAAAATTTATGATGTCGACGCTCAACGAAGTTTTTGTAAATTTGACAACTTGAAAAAGTTAAACCTCGCGATAAAAATTACAGATAGGATGAACTTGCCTTTAACCTATCGATTACCTCTAGGTCAAAGTAGAGTTATCATTCGTCCTATCGAATCTTCTTTTAACTAACGGCATGTTATGATAATGGCCTTCAATGATTTATTTTTAGCATTTGTAACATTAAGATGCACCCTTTGTTACCCCTGGAAGCCTGTAATGATTTATTTTTAACATCTATTATAAACTTCTTATTATAAACTTCACTTAAATCAAAATGGCATAACGAAAAGTTAAACAAGTAGCTTCAATTATAATTAAAACTTTAGACTTAAGCAAAAAGTTCTCATTGAATTCGATATAATTCTAATACGAGAAGTCTGATATTTAATTAAGCCAACACTTAAACTACCCACTTTTTCTTTGTAAAAAAATATGTCGGAAAACAATTTATTATTAAATATAAAAATATCAATGATAGTATTAACAATTAAAACATTTTTTAAAATTGCATTTATTAAGCATCCAAGATTATTATAGATATCCTACTATTATATTCCATTTAAGCATTCTCTGGACCACCATCTCTATATAGTGTGTAGTACCAGCCCCTCTCCATATTTCCAATATGACCACTAATCTTCTCAAGAAATTATATTTTTTAAACGAACTATATTGTTGCTCTAACATGTATTTAACCTTCCGTATTATCACAGTTTCATTAAGAAATTCCTGGAGCATATTTTCTATTATATATTTTTTATCCTTGTCGTATTTCCTATATTTCGCCTTCTAAATGAACTTAGTTCAATTTGGGATTTCTGTTAACTGGTTAACAGAGCTCTATTAACTGCGAAATTGGCATTGCTAAAAAAATATGGTTTTTGTCTGCACTAGCAGCATTTTACGGGGACAAAAACTTTTTTTATTAAAACATAGTTTGGCAAACCAATTTTTATAGCTATTTCTCCACTCTGCTAGAGGATTTGCTGCCCAAAAGTCCAATCTAGAGTTTGAGAAAGCTTTTAGAAGGGCTTTAAAAATCGGATGTTACATACCTATAAAAATCTGGCTTCCTGTGGTATATAAATCATATTGATATTTTTGTCATTTGTTTAATTAAAATTACCCTTTGCAGTCCTAAATAAAATACAAGAAAACATTGATTAAAATGCCAAATACAAATAGATTTTAAATTCATTTTAAAAGAATTATGCCATTCATACAAGCAACAACTACTACAACAACTTTTAAAACCATGATATCAATGAAATAGTCAGGAGAAAGTATTTGAAGACAAATATGCTGCAAGATAAAAATTTAGCAAGAGAATGAGAAAAGAATAATTCACTCGTTTATATATGTAACTTTTTCGTACTTTTGTTGTATTAGACAAAATAACAAAATAGTAAAGAGTTTTCTAACAAGAGAGGTTTGGTCTTAAAGTATTACAATTCCTTTTTTATATTTTTTTCCATTGGATCAGCACTCAAGGTAATACCCCTATTTGTGCAATACTTTGTGTTGGAACTAGGAGGACAAGTTAAGGGAGGGAGGATAGAGAGAATGTAGTGTTTTTGGACATTCGATTTGAACCTTTCCACGCTGGGGATGACAGCAAAGACATCTGTAGAGAGCTCGTTCCACATACGAACCGTTCGACTAAAGAACAAATTGTCTGTGTAATTCGTAGTGCGATTCCCTGGTATATCGGTTACAAATGGATGTGCTCTTAATGAAGAACGCGTTAATCGCAAATAAGAACGGCTCTTGGAAACATATTCCATTGTAGTACGAGTCACAATTTAATTTTTTTTAATTTAACCGGCTTTTTTAGTTTGAAATGTTTTGAATTTTGGGGATTCACATATTGAAGACTTTATTTTTAAAATCAGATTCAAGAGATTTTTATTTAACTGATTTTATTTCATTTTTTTATTAAAGAGATTTTGAAAAAAAAAAACTACACTTAGATTGAGTATTTTTTTATTTTCGAATTTTTTATTTAAATATTTTACCGCCAATTCAGGTTTTATTTTTTTATGAAATCGAATCAGTTTTTATGCCTAAGCTTCTCCAAAAAAAAAAAAAAAAAAAAAAAAAAAAAAAAAAAAAAAAACAATGCTTTTTTCTCATTTTATCGATATTGGAAAACGTTTATTATCATATCCGTGCGGATTCAGAATATAGAGGTCTTTAAAAAAACATATTTTGCTTTCTTTTACTACGTTTATACGCACGTCTTATTTGCAAATAACTAATTCACTGTTTATACGGGTAATTGCATACAGAGCTTATGTTATTATTAGTGATGCCATGTGACGAAAATATGATTGTTTGGTAAGTAAAACACAAAAAACGTTCACGAAGTGGCAACGTCTTACTTTTTATTTGCAAATAGTGTCGTTATTCACGACTTGTTTAAGTGAGTTAATAATTTACAATAAAAAAGTTATACGGCAACATTCTTCTTTTTTATTTGCAAATAAGACGTGCGTATAAACGTAGTATTTAACGCACTAGTAGAAAAACTTTTACGAATTTGTGAGATGGGAAAAAAACTCGTTCATGCGCTCAACTACAATTTATTTTTAAATAAATTGATTCCGGTTCTGCTGGTACTTGCCAATGTCTGCTAATTTCATTGAAGAGTTATTTCTCCTTGTCTGCTGCACATAGGAAGAAAAGTGAAGCTTTACCCACCTGCACTGTCACTTCCTCTTTTTGAACTTTTTAATTTCATCAACTCAATTTTTACTTTTCTTATGCTTTTTTATGAAAATATTTAAGTTCATTTTTTTATATTTAATTCTTAACTTGTGGGTGATAATGCAACATTGTGATAAAAGCATAGTTGTGGTAGGTGGTTGCAAATACCAGGATTTGTGACAGAACATGGATTAACAGAGTTACACACAATATTAAATAAAGGAGGAAATAAGCTGTGATAAACAACTTACCACTTGATAAAATTAATCGAAATAAAAACATAAACACGCTATCAATCAAATTATTTAAATAAATAAAAGATGCATTTAATGGATGATTGAATTAAATGAAATAATATTATTAAAGTTTGGATTGTATGCAGCACTTTTTCTAGCAATAATTTTTTTATAACTGTGTAAAAAAATTTTCATTACAAAAACAATCAGATTTATCGTATAATGCAAATGGTTTTCTAAAACTTTATTAGCATAATTGTATGCTTTTAACTTTTTTCTTATATCTGCAATTTAAATTAATTTTCTGATCATAGAATCACAGCACCTTTATGATCGCCTTTTAAGGAGTTCTTCGAAGAAATTTTACACTATGAGGCATCAGAGCTGGATACCCTCGGTTTCGCAACCGTTTAGCAAAATCTGCAAAAATCTGATTGCTTTTAGTATTATGATTTATAAAACTACTAAAAACTCGACAAAAGACTGCCTTTTGTGAAAATAACAAATTTTTTATCGCATTTGAATTTCAAAACTCGTAAGTTTTGTTGTGAAAATTGTTAGTCTTTAGCAAGTGGTTTTTATTATTAATTGACAATCTGTACATCATCGATGATAAACAATTCAATGATTTTATAATGATAATCTTGAGATTATCGAGTTTGTATTTGAACATGATATCAAACCTCGATATTAAGGCCTGGTACGTACGCCACATCCAAATTCCTTATTGGTTTAAATTTGGAACGATTTTCCGTCATCCCACGTCAATTTTGGTTTCTTAGAGTAAGAAAAAGGACACTGAATATGGCAATGGCAAATAGCTGAAACCGATCTACTTACTAACCAAAATTCACGTATGATGACGAAAATCGTCTAAATTCAAGCAAACCCCTCCTCAGAAAATATATGTATTTATATTACTTTTGTTGAACTATTGATTTCAATTCGATCTATAGATATATATAATAAAGCAACTTTAATTTCATATTCACTCCATCAGATCTCGTGTTACGAGTATTAACAATTCATTCACATTCACTGCTTATAAACAGCAAACAAAAGATAATTTATTTCAACAAAAACTGGAATAAAGTCTAAATAAAATGATTTTTCATCTTTTGAAGTTTATTCCACTTAATGTGTGTTTTAAACACAATAAAATCCTTTTCAATAAAAAAAATAAATAAATAAAGTAGAAAAATATTTTATATATTTTAATTGTTCGTTGGGTTGTGATATACGTGTTTATTCGTCGCTCTGTTCTGTGAATCAAATAAAGTGTGAATTTTCGCTTATTAAATTCCAGTAAATAGATTAATAAAATCTTGAGCCAATTATATGGTGATCTGTGCTTTTGGATGTAAATTTTTGTTGTTCGTCAGTTTGTAATAGACATAAACTTTTTACATTGTGCAAAAAGTATAACATACACATTCATACATACAGACATTTTAATTGCACACTTCATAATCTAAATCATACACACAAACATTCACTTTAGCTTTAATCATCATTGGTACTTGTTTAGTCTACCGTGTGATTTGAGTTAATACTATTTATTACGATATAATACAACTATCAGTGTCTTAAATTGGTTCGTGTATTAGCTAAGCTCTAGTGCCGCCATCTATTTGTGGAGTACATTTTTGTTGCCCATCAAACATTTTATAACCTAATAGTTAAAAATATACAATTATGGCTTGTCAGAATAAAAACTGCAATATTTCTGGAAATGAACGTATGATTTCTTGCTGGTTGTGTCTTGGAAGCTATCATTTAAAATGTACTGCTCTTAAAGCCCGCGATGCAGATGCCCTTGCTGATCCTATTAAATCATTGCAGTGGTCTTGTCCAAACTGTAAAATGGTAAATGTCGAATTCTACAAGTTTTTTAAATCCTACAACGAAGACTTTAACAAGCTAAAAAATGATTTTTTAAAAGTACAGAGTAGGCTCTCCGAACTTGGTGAACTCTTCAACGGTTACCCTAACTTAGATAAGTTTGTCAATAAGACCCAATCTGTTCCCATAACACCGAACACACCAATTGATAAGACTAAACAAATTCCTCAAATAACTATATCAGGAACACCATCTTCAGGAAATTTAATGGAACATAATAATATTTTCCCTCAATCAGATGTTGCCGCATCAGTATCTCCCAATAATAATGTCGGTAGGATATTTTCTGAAAAAACAATGGATCCTGTTAATAACTTAAACTCTGATTCTTCTACATCGCAAAACCTTTTACATCGTGAACTTCGCTCTATTCCACCTAAAAAAACCATTTTTGCTACTCGTTTTTGTCACGACACCACAGTTGATGATATTATTGGTTACATTCAGTCGAAAACTAACTTGGTCCAGTCTTCACACGTAAACGTATTTAAAATCAACTCAGCAAGAGCCTCGTTTAAAATAATTGTACCCGCCGAATTGTTCGATGTTATCGTAGATAGAAAATTTTGGCCGAAATATACTTTTGTACGCGAATTTTTATATAACGAAGAAAAGCTTGCACGTATCCCATCCTCTAACACCCAAACCACAAAAAACTAAAATCGTCCGAATCTCTTAACATATTATATCAGAACGTTAATGGAATAAATACCAAGCTAACTGACATGTTTCTTAACAGTTTTTATACTGAATTTCAAATTGCTGCTCTTACGGAGACATGGCTTAATGATAATATAAGTAATTCCGAAATTATGTGTGATAAATATCAAATTTTTAGGCGTGATAGAATCGGCAAACAAGGTGGAGGAGTTTTAATTGCTGTCTCCAGTTCTTACCAGGCGGAAGAAGTAATAATGGATAGTTGCTTTAATATTGAGATTATTGTTGTTGCAGTTCAAGTTCTAAATTTAACGCTAATTGTAACCTGCTGTTATATTCCTCCCAACTCTGGATCTCAAATTTATGAAATGCATGCTACGGTAATCAAATCGGTAGCAGACAAACTGAAACCAGCAGATATACTGATTGTTCTGGGTGATTTCAACATTCCGTCTGCTTTATGGTTTTCATCAGATGATACTGAATATATGATCCCAGTTACTCCGAATGATTGGACGCAAGACTTTTTAATATGCCTTACAGAGTATAATATATACCAGATAAATAATATATGCAATCATAATAAGAGATTACTGGATCTGATCTTTGTAAATACTCCTTCTATGTTTGATGTTTGTCGAACCGACCCGTTTTGCTGTCCGGAAGATCGCCATCACCCAACTTTGCTTCTTACCACACCGTTTCCGAAGAAAAAATCAGTAAGAAACGTATGTAAATTTTTCTGTTTCAAACGTACAAATTTTATTCTACTTAATCAGCTATTGTGTGATATAAAATGGGATGATACACTATCACTCAATAATGACGGAAGTGATTTCGAGCATGCTGTTCAGAGATTTTATTCTCTGCTTAAGGAATGCATAGCAGCAACTACTCCACTAATGAAAATATTTAATAGTAACCGCCCTCCCTGGTTTACCAGTATGTTGTCTTGGCTCAAAAATAAGCGAAATAGACTTCATAAAAAGTTTATTAAAAGCAATAGTCCTCTTGACCGTTTTCAATATAAAATCGCATGTAGTCACTTCAATATTGAAAACAAGAAATGTTATGAGAGTTACTTGTGTAAAATGAAATCTAACATTAAAAATAATCCTAAAACGTTTTATAATTTTGTAAAATCAAAACGGAAAGTTTCTTCATATCCTACTACAATGAAATATAATGGTACTTCATACTATAATGATACTGATATTGCTAATAGCTTTGCTGAATTCTTTGCCTCCACATTTTCATCAAACACGTATAAAAAATCATCGTACCCATACGATATTACGTCTAATTCTCCAATATATATCTCTTCCTTAGATGAGGCAACAGTCCTTAGTAATATAAAATTAATAAAGAGTTGCGATAAGCCTGGTCCTGATGGTATTCCGAGCGTTATATTAAAAAAATGTGCTGAATCACTGGTCAAACCATTGACGTATTTATTCAACTGCTCGCTGAAATATGGTTTATTTCCTAGTTGCTGGAAGGAATCTTATATAATTCCCTTTTACAAATCAGGCAGCCGTAACAGCGTAACAAATTACAGAGGTATATCAAAATTAAATGCTATTCCTAAACTGTTTGAAAAAATAATAACTGACTGCCTTAAACACGAAATATCGTCGATAATTTCTCCAGCGCAACACGGATTTTGTAGTGGTAGATCTACATTGACAAATTTGATTGAATTCACAACATATGTAAACTCAAGCTTTTATAACAGCCAACAAACTGATGTTATTTATACTGATTTTAGTAAGGCTTTTGATAAAGTGAACCATGAGCTATTGATCGAAAAGTTGTATGCTATTGGATTTAACGGAAATTTCCTGCAGTGGATTGAATCCTACTTAAAAGGTCGTAAACAACGTGTTATATTTAACAACTCAAAATCTCAATATATTGAAGTAACTTCTGGTGTTCCTCAAGGTAGTCACATTGGGCCTATTTTATTTTTGCTCTTTATCAATGATCTTCCTAATGTTATACAATACAGTAATATACTGCTCTATGCTGACGACGTTAAACTGTTTTTAAATATTGCAAAACAAGATGACTCCACGAATCTTCAAACAGATTTAGATAACTTTTATGATTGGTGTAAAATTAACCATATGGATCTTAATATAAGCAAATGTAAATTAATGACATATACAAGATACTCTCCGCTTTCAACGACATATTTTATTAATGGTGCTCGACTTATTGCTGTCGATTCATGCTTAGATCTTGGAATATACTTCGAAAAGAAACTAACGTTCAATACGCATGTAACGTACGCCGTAAATAAAGCTAATTCTGTTTTATTTTTCATTAAAAGATGGTCAAAAGAATTTAATGATCCGTATATAACCAAAGCTCTTTTCATATCCTTGGTAAGACCGATACTCGAATACGGATCCGTGGTATGGGACCCGCAGTACAATTTATATGTAAAGAAAATCGAATCTGTTCAAAAGCAATTCCTTTTGTTTGCTCTAAGGTCTCTTCAATGGAATCCAGCTGAACATTTGCCGCCATATAGAAGTCGATTAGCACTTATTAATATTCCAACGTTAAAAAGTCGAAGAATTGTATACAATGTTGTTTTTTTCATAAACTTATTTCAAGGAAAACTTGAGTCAACCTATCTTCTGAACCAAATCGAAATTAACGTCCCTGGAAGGCAACTGAGATTATATAGTCCTTTACACCTAAAGTTCCATAGAACGAATTTCCTGAACTTTGATCCAATGAGAAGAATCTGCTCAGAAGTTAATAAATTTTACAGTCAAATAGATTTGTCTGAGAATGTAAATATTACCAAAAAGAATCTAATTAACTATCTTAACTCAAATAATTATATATATAACTGTTTGTAACTATTATAAAATATATGTATGTTATCGTTTTAATTTCTCAGCTGTAAATATTAGCTGCAAATAAATAAATAAATAAATAAATAAATAAATAAATATTAATTATATATTAAATTCAAAGTATTTTTTCAAATCTTAATTTATTTTGAAACTGATAAGACTTTGAATTGAAAACTGAGGGGAAAAAATTCTCTTAAAATTTAAACTTTTGGCACTATTTATCATTCATCCACTAAACCTGTGAATAAAGTTAATACGTATAATTTACGACTACTGTTATATCATTAAGGGATGCATGTTATCTGGGAAATTTGCGTAAAATGTTAATAGCCATGCCAAATCTTCCACTTTTGTGGCAGATATACTACCTCTTTTGGGTATTTTGCTCAACTCTATTAATTTCCGAAAGTAAAATTCTCACTATCTTGCTTTTTAAAAATAACGCTAGAAAATAAGTATATGTTCCCATCTATCCTAGAAGGAGCATAATGCCTCAACGCTAGAATATAGTTATCCGAATCTTTATTAACTAATCGAGGTTAAAAGTTAAACTAAAGCGAAACGATTTTATAATGTGTGTAATAAACGTTTTAATTATAATTCTTCTTCCAACGCTAATTCTTTTTTCCAAAGCGGTCCCAAAATTAACTGACCTGATGTATAGAGGACAGGAATAGTTTGCAAAAAAATTACATTGGTGAAAAGTGGAAACCTTATTATGCATATGTTTTAAGTTTCAAGCCGCCAAGTTGTTTAATATTTTCTTTGGAGCGATCAAAATGAATTTTTAAAAACGAAATAACTGGTACGCCGTTATGTCCGAGGTCTGTCAGTTGACTCCTGCCAAATTTGAGCTAGCTGCGTCATTTGTGTTTGACAGCGATTTGAGGAGAAAATGGCAAAATGAGAATTTTGTGGGCTCATTAACAATTATTTTTTGCGGAAAAAAAGCATCAATTAAACAAAGGCTAACCTTGATAAATACTATGGGAAATTCTGCACCACCAATTTCAATAGTTAAAAAGTGTTTTACTGAATTTTGTCGTGGCCGTACAAGAACGAAAGATGTCGAACGATACACACGCCCAATTAAGGTCTCTACACCAGAAATAATTGGGTATGAGAAATCTTTGCGTTGTTCAACCATTTTTGCGTCGTATATATATATATATATATATATATATATATATATATATATATATATATATACATATATATATATATATATATATATATATATATATATATATATATATATATATATATATATATATATATACATACACACACACACACACACACACACATATATATATATATATATATATATATATATATATATATATATATATATATATATATATATATACATATATACACACACACACACATATATATATATATATATATATATATATATATATATATATATATATATATATATATATATATATATATATACACATATATATATATATATATATATATATATATATATATATATATATATATATATATTTATTTATATGTATATATATATATATATATATATATATATGTATATATATATATATATATGTATATATATATATATATATATATATATATATATATATGTATATATATATATATATATATATATCCCTAGTCGGACGGAAAATAAGTTATATCATTGTACACAAAAATTCTTAATTACTGAAAATCCAGATAATTGTCTAAAATAAAGTCATAATTTACTTTAATAACTAAATTGTTTTAAGCACACATTTAGACGCAATACCAAGTTTATATAAGGCCACATTTATACTGGAAAGGCAAAAGACTGTCCACGACAAAAGAATATTGGAGAAAGAACCGTAATTGACCTAGTTGAATTGTATAAAGGATCTGGAAGAAACGTGGTAACAAATAATTTTTTTACGTCCTTAGAATTAGCTAAGAAATTAAATTCTTGGAATATGACATTAGTTGGTACAGTAAGAAAAAATAAGAAGTTCCTGCCAAGCAATATGCAGCCTACAAAGGACCGGCCTATTTATTCAACTAACTTTGTCTACAACAGTGATGCCGCGATATGTTCGTATATACAAGAAAAGAACAAAGCAGTCGTTCTACTGTCAACTATGCATACGACAGGAGAAGTTGAAAACGCACTACTAGCCAAGCCAGAAATTATTAAATACTACAACAAAACTAAAGGTGGAGTTGATGTAATGGACAAAATGTTGGGTGAGTGTACAGTGAAGCGACGAACATTACGCTGGCCTCTTGCGCTATTTTATAATATGATTGACGTCGCCGCTTTAGCTTCTTACGTAGTAAGTAGAGAACATCATCCAAGGTATAAGACAAAAGATCATAGTAGAAAGTTTTTGAAAGGTCTTTCAAAGCAGCTATGTACATATGCCAGCTGTTGAAGAACTTTGCAGCAACAAATTACTTGTATGTAAACATTTTGTATGAGGTGCTATAGAAATGGTACTGGGACAGCCAATTGCGGCAACGCCATATCTGAAAGCTGGTTCCAAATTACCTTATGGTAGACGTGGATCCTCTCCAGTCGTTGGAAGTTGTTATGTTTGCCAATGTGAGAAACGTAAGACTAGAAAGTCATGTGTGATCTGAGTGAAACCTGTTTGCGATGAACACTCAATTCAAAATACAACATGCATATCATGCACACAAATTCAATAAAAATATTTTTAATTTCTCATGTAAATCCAAGTGTTCATTTACTTAAGTATGTTGAAGCGTATTTATAAAATAAATATAATAAAATTAATTTTAATTCTTTTTCTTTGCTTATTTTCATATAAGATATATGGAGGTACAATTGTAAGGGTGTCAAATCAACTTGGTCTTATAAAATAAGTAAGACATTGACATATTTTCCTGAAATTTTAAAAATATTTAACGTAATCAAAAGTTTGAGGATGTCACAGATTTTCAGATAACTTTTATTTGTAGAAAAAAAGTTATTGCAATTTAAAAACGGAAAAGGTACAATTGTACCTGTTCCGTCCGACTAGGAATATATATATATTTATATATATATATATATATATATATATATATATATATATATATATATATATATTTATATATATATATATATATATATATATATATATATATATATATATATAAAGATATACATACACATGCACTTACATATTCATACATGCATATTTATATATGTACATGGGAAATATGTACAACATACATACATATATATATAGTATATATAATTACACATACGTATTTATGTATGTATGTAATAAAAGAATATTTACTCTCTTTGGCATACCCTTTTTCAATAAGTTCTTACGCCTCTGTTGACTTTTGCTTTTGTTTCTCTGAGCAATGAGAAAAATCAATTAATAGAATGTGGATATTTCAACTGGCAGGGTTACCGGTAGCAGTATTTAAAAGCCTTTTTTTGGAAAAAGGAAAGAGGCTTCAGCTTATTAAGAAACTAATTAAAAATTTATGTATGCATGTATAAGAAATATGGGATAAATTTCTTATTTTATAGTTTAGAAATATATAAGATACATTATTTATTAAATATTATTCAGTATGCGGTCCCAAATATTGCCGTATGCACAGTTCAAAGAACATTTCTAAGGTTGTTTTTACGAACAATTTTCATTCATCATTACAGTTTAATCAAAAACAACGTTTCAAAGTTTATAATTTCTTACATCTGAATTCGACTGTACAATTCATATATGATTTTAAAGATTTGACAATGTTTAATGAAAAGTTTCACAAAATTTTTTAAATTCGCTAATGGGATGACTGTGAAATATTCCATATTACAGGTTGCCGTAAAGGTGGCAACGGTAACCCTGGTTCTGAACTATTAATGTGGCACAAAAATATGACTGTCTTTCTATTAAAAAATACTAAAATTAAGTTAAAAAATTGCACTTTATTACCTACATGTGCATGTACATATATAATAATTTATTATTGAAATGCATACTTACATGGATAAATGTTTGAGAAGTTGATTTTTAATAAGCGAAACCATTTTTTTTATTTTGTTCTACAAGTATTTCTCTTGATGAATATTATTTAGAGAAGAAACATTAATCTTTATTTTTAATTAACACCTTTTATTTGTACATAAATACATATACATATATGAATAGTTCTATAATTTTTTATCTTTGTTTACAATAAGCAACAAATTTATTTTTATTTACTTGAATTGCTGTGCTGGTAAATTTGCTTTTTAACTTTTTATTTTACTTCATGTTCATCATACATACAAATGAAACACACATATCCACACACACTTTAACACTTTCTTATTCCATTATCATCAATAACTTTTAAGTGAACTTTTTTCCTATTTTTTGCATTCAAGACATTTTCTTTCCATTTTCCTTAAACTTTTGTTATCTTTAAGAATTTTGTGTTGTTGATTTCATATCACTAATAATTTTCCAAAGGTTTTCAATTTGTTTTTTATATGCATGTACAAAGAAAAATTTTGCACAATTATTTTTTATAAAAATTTCACTACCACCGCTGTCCACCCGTTACACGAACCGTTCTCTTCGAATAACTAAACAAAATTGTTCTCTCTTATTACAAAAAAGAATATTCCAATTTGACAGCTGTTAAGCGGGTGCCAAGCATATCAACTTTTTGCTATAATTTTGCGTTTGTTTACAAAAAAAAAAACGTCACAACGCGTAACCATACGACACCTGTAATATTATTGAGAAAAATAAATAAATGGTTTTTATTTTCGCCTCGAAATTGAAGCTGTTCCACGTAGTGTGGCACTGTAATTGTTCATCATCTTATCATTTTGTGTGACAGTCAAGTGAACAAGGGGAACATAATATATTTTGCCGAAGGGAAATTTTATGTGTTAACATATGGAAATAAGAAATTTACAATTGAATAAATAGAGGTGAGTTGCAAAATACCGACTTTATGAAATGTTAAAAATATATAATATATATTTAATATGAAATTTTATTGCAAAATTTTTTATTTATAACAGACACATTGCCGGCAAGAAATATTATGTTCTAGAAAATGAAACAGGGAAATTTTATGCTAGAATTTTTTTATTGCTAACCTCTATGCTGAAAATAATCCAATATGTACAAAGATCGTAGCCCAGGCGAATTCAAAACACCAGTAAAGCATATGACAACTCTATCTTTACTCAATGTCAAAAGCGGAAAATTAAAGAGAAATCAAAAGAAAATACTTAAAAGCAATTTAAACAAATAAGCAAATAATCAAAACAAATGACAAAATTTTGACATTGAGTAATGAAAAAATTCAAAAAAAAATTTACATATTACGCTGTTATGAGTTTGCATTGAAATTTATCTGTATATCAGCCCCTTTATTAGACAGAGTGTAAAACAAAGGAAAATAAATAACTATACACTTAAGTACATAAGTATGTGCGTACATATTTACATAAGTATATACTTATGAAATAACAAACTTGTCATGTTATAAGTAACTTAAAATACTTTTGTCTGCGATTTTAAAATATTATTATTATATAGAATTTTTAAGAATTTTTAAGAAACGTACTTCTAAACCAGTTTTAGTTTTTAGATCGTTGGATATCTTTTTAGTTTTGTTATTTCAGTAGGAAGTGCTTGAGTAGATTAAAGAAGTTTAAGTTCATAGAATATTTTTCCTCTTTGATCCTAAAGGTTGTTTCATAGCTGTTATTCTAATCGATTACAGTTTTGTGATCTGCCCTTTGAGGAGATGTTTTAGGTTATTTTGTGCTTTATATATGTACGATCCACAAACAAGTATGCTATTCAGTATGTTTGTAGTCGCTAACCTTTGGAACACAAATTGTTTTGGAAGGCAAATTTTCTGATATTTGATATACATATGTATATTTCTTTTTAAAACGTTACAGGTTGGTGATTTCGAAAAAATTAATACTGTAGAAATCCATATGAATTTTGCTCACTGTATGTACACAGTTGAACAGACAAATATGTATTCATTCATCCATACATACCTATACGTATGTATGTATGCAGTTTTATTTAAAGCCAATGTAGTCTTTTATTTTAAGTTGACGTTTCCAATTCTTCTTTAAAAGAGCATGACTTTATTAAGAGAATAATATTTTTAAGGGATGGAAAACCCCAATTATCTCTACCAATTTTGACATTCTTTGCTTACCACTTTTGTATATACATATGTAATTTTAATATAAATATCAGTTTTTAATTAAACATATGTTCATTTGCACTAACCCAAACAGAAACATGAAAGGGAATAACATACATATGTACAGTGAGCCAATTTAATTTAAGTACACCGTGCTATTATTTAAAAAATTTAAACATATCCACATTTTTTCTCTTAAAATCAGTTTTGTTTGTGTCAAAAATGATGTTAAAGGCCTTTGTTTTGAGAATGCTTTATTGTATTATTCTGGTTGCTTTTGTAAAAAAAAGAATTACATAAAAAACTTTAACTTTTTTGATATGAATTAATGACACTATGATGTTGTTTTGCATTTTTTTAGAATTTTAAGGTTTTGTTTAAACGAAGAGACTGAGTATATGTTCCTCAATATATATTTGAAAAATAATTATGTTTT
This sequence comes from Germaria angustata, assembly GCA_963681545.1. Classification (NCBI taxonomy): domain Eukaryota; kingdom Metazoa; phylum Arthropoda; class Insecta; order Diptera; family Tachinidae; genus Germaria; species Germaria angustata. Next base: position 12,786,785 of record OY812999.1, on the reverse strand, counting down.
GTTGAATTTTGAAAAGAAAAAAACTATGTTTCATGCTTTTGTTCTGCTCTGTTTAGGGTGTACTTACACTTAATTGGCTCACTGTATATAAGAATAGTCGACTTGATTATTGATATTGAAACAAATGAACGCTAAAGTTCCTAAAAACAGCTTAATTTTTGAAAATCTGAATAGAGTACAAAATTTAGCCGGACGGGCCATCTCGTTCTTTTTTATATAAGATTTTTTATTCACTTAAGTGATTAATATTTCTCACCAAAATTGATCAGGAGTCCAAGTCCCACAATAATGTTAATATCTTAGTTGTTATACCTATGTTAAAATCTTCCAGTGTACGTTTTCCATTATCTATTAAGTACTGGTAAATGATTTAAATATGGATTTAAATTCACCTTGACCATATGCAAGCTAGTACGAAATAATACAACTCCGTGAGAAACTATAAACAAAAACACGCATGAGAGCTTGGCAATCAATTAAGAGAAAATCGAATAACATCTGTCAAATGAGAGTAAAAGAAAAAAAGACGAAAATTTTTATTGGTAAAAAATTTTTTGAAAATTTTAATTTCTAAAAAAATTTTCAAAATATAATATCGTATAATTGGGAGAATACCATGTCCCAAACGCCTGATGAGTTGGTGCAAAGTGTTTGTGAAGTAACAGGAACAAATGAAGCAGAAGCTAAACACTTATTAGCTGCATGCAACAATGATGTCGAAGCTGCTGTGGCATTATATTTCGAAGGTGGCGGTGTCGCCACTGCTACAGAAGATGCTGAGGCTAATTTGCCTATCATAGATGATGATGGCGTAAGAGCCCCCATAGCACCAATACGTGAACAATTAATAGGGCCAGAGGATGATAATTTTTACGCAGCAGCTCCACCAGCACCACCACAAGGGCGTTTGGTACGTAGTTCTAGTAGACGTGTAAAAGTATGTCCTTTAAGAGATTTTGCAAGGGAAGGAGCTTTAATGGAAGAACAATTGCAAGCTTCGGGAAGCTATGTGGCTTTGAACAATCTATATGAAACAGCAACGAATAGTCGCGCGAGTTCAAGACGAAATCGTATTGCTGATACGGCATCTGCTCAAGCTGCTGAACCCAAGAAAAGTCGCTTGGAGGATTTATATCGTCCACCAACAGATATAGCGTATGCTGGATCATTTCAGGCCGCACGTTCGCGCGCAGAAGCCTTGAAGCATTGGCTACTGGTCAATGTGCAAAGCGATAGCTTTGATTCGCAGCTTTTAAATCGTGACGTTTGGCCAGACAAGTCGTTAAGAAAGCTAATGAAAAGACAATTTTTACTGTGGCAGGTAGGTAAAGATCGAACGAATAATAAAAAAATACTATTTTAGTTTGAGTAATGATTAAAAATTAATTGGTATTTAAATAATGTGGAATCGACAACCTAATTTTTGGAATGATTTCTATTGGTTAAAATGTATTTATTGTGTATATTCTCTTTTTCCAGGTTGATTCAGATTCTTCCGAAGGTCGCCGTTTTGTGGCCTTTTATCATTGTGCCAAGTTACCATATTTATGTGTAATTGATCCTCGCACCGGTGAAGAGGTTTGGAAAAGTCCAAATCCGAAGCAGTCTACCATACTCAATGACTTAAAGCAATTTTTAATCGATCACAAAGACTTCAGCCAAGAATTGGAAGACGACTTGGGCCCGTCAACTTCTACCAAACGTACATCAGCGTCCATTTCTGTGGACAGTGATAGTGAAGAGGGTAACAAGTTCAATTTCGAAGATGATGACGGCAATTCAAATGCAAGTAGCTCATCCCAATCTCATAAGGCTCATCCTAAGAAACGTAATAGAATAATGGAGCTATCTGAAGAGGAACAAATTGCCTTGGCAATACGCAACTCGATGCAAGAAAATGGTGGGACTCTCAACAAAAATCGAAAATCAAACGGATCGGCAACTGCAGGCGAGGATAACGACGATGATGCTGCCAGTGATTTTGGCAGTGTTGAGGAATTTGTAGAGGATGACACCAAAAGTGCCTGTGAACGCACATCCTATGAAGAACAGCTAGGTTCAAACAAGGACGAACTCACTATGCTTAAATTAAGATTAATCAATGCCGAGGGCGCCGATGAAGTTGTTCAATTGCATTGGCCTTCCGATACGAAATTGGGAGTTTTGCGATCTTATATCAATCAATGTCATTCTCATATTCCAAAATCTGGCTACAAACTAATTTGTGCTTTTCCACGTAAAACACTTGAAGCTGAAAATAATGATAGTACATTGAAAGAATTAGGTTTACATCCCTCGTCCAACTTACACATCACTTCAGATGACTAAAATTTTCTCATTTTTAATATTCAACTACATTTCTTTTCATCGTCACATAATTGTTTTCTATAGAACAATGTCGCAAGGACGATAGAGTCGTCTTTAAAAATTTATTTTGCTAAACATATTTTCATGTACCACTAATGTAATTTTAACTATTTTCTATAAATTTAAATTTTTTTCCTCATTTATAGTTTCTTTTTTACTTTGTATATGTTCATATTTGATTGCCTCTCACACAAAAATGAACAAAAAAGTAATTGATTTATAGATGTTCATTTTGATATACATTAATTATTATTATTACTAAAAAAGGAAAAATAAACATATAATTAAGCCCATGTTAAGGTAAAATTCCAAATACATCAGCGAAGTTTCAATCAAGTTATTTGATAGGACACACATTTTGAATATATCGCACTTTTATGCAACACAGACATCACAAAAAATTAAAAATTTTAAGTTACTGAAGAATCCAGCGTTACGCTAAAAAATTTAGATATTGAAACGTTTAAAAAATTTAATTGCATTTTATTTTAATGTGACTATTGATATTGCACAATCAACACAAGTAAAATAAAACAGGCAAAATGATATTTTTCAAGTTAAAGATGACTCTGATGGAAAGATAATTTTTGCGCTCGTTAAAGATTTTTTCTTTGAATTGTTTTGTGGAAGAAAAGCGATTTTAAAAGTTTTTGAGTTGTGACTGTTTTGTACTTAGTGTACTATATATTAAAATATATATTATTATTATATTGCAAATATTATGATTAAAAAAAAATAATAATAATAATAATTTTTTCTCTATAGGCCGGGGCATGCCAGTTAATCGTTCATTTTTAACCTACTTATAACATTCATATCGTACTGTAGCACTAATTACGAATAACAATTATCTAATTAGAGAAATGACACGATTTTTGCTTTAAAATTATTAATTTTTAACACACAAAATTTCAAAACTAGCACAATTAAAAAAATTATTCCAGTAAAACTAGGATAATCAAAATAAGTATCTAATACTCAGTACGATTTCGTTATGAATTTCAAAGTCCTGATAGAATAAACATAGAAAAGGCAAAAAAAAATATTTTTTATATATTGCTTTATTTTCAACTATTTAACTAATTTTTTTTGCTTGGATAATATATATATATATATATATATATATATATATATATATATATATATATATATATATATATATATATATATATATATATATATATATATATATATATATATATACGCTCTCTGTTCTCCAGGTACGCATGTCAAGGCGAATCATATTTAGATATTAACTTCGTTTTTTGGCATGTTGAATTTTTCCGAAAAACTCTTGCATTAATTTTGAAATAAAAATGTGACATTTTTTGTTATCTTCATGTGATGGCACCAAATCAGATTTAGAGGACTATAAACACAAGCAGAAAGGCAAACGTATTCTCTTCCCGCTGCACAGTCAGCATACACATTTGATAATAAATGTAGTTTAGTAAATAAAACAAATTATTTTATATGTATATAAAATAGATTCATTTAATTATTCCAACATTTGAATTAAATATTGACGTTATCTTAAACAAAACTCTTTTCTATTTATGTTCTATGGTTTGTTTGTCGATTTAAATAATGCCGGTTATTAATTCATTCAGTTCTAGTTAGTTTTTTTTTTCTAATAACTAAATCTAACACTTATGATTAAGTAAAGTATATATGTATGTACATACAAAAATAATCTAAAATTGAACCTACAGACTATTAAAATTTGTAAGGATGTATTAATAATGACATTTTATGTAAAAATATAGAATGATTATAGGATTTTTTTTTTACTTGAAGAAGTTTACAAATGGAAGGTGTATTGTTTTTCAATTGAGCACATGGACAGTTTATAAATATTTAGATTTTAATTTGTAGTTTCATTGGTTTGTCGTTTCTTTCAAAGTAGGAAGACACATTGACTTTAGGACTTAATATTTAAAAAGAAATTTAATGTTACAAGACTAATGCAGCCCAAGGCCCACAATAGTACAAATGCTAGCCAGTATATACTGCGAAAAGGACTTTCATAATCATTGACCACACCACTGCCTAACAATTCACGGCAAGTATTGCGTGCATAATATACCAAAGCAATTGGTATAATATACTGTATGCCGGTGCCCGCATAACTTCCGGTAAATGCAACCAAACTTGTTAGGCTTTCGGTAAAGTATGTAATTGCAAACGGAGGCAAAACCGCCATTAGAGGAAATAGAAAGCGTCTTACAAAATAGTTATATGACTCAAAACGTGTCATATCTAAAAATAAAGTTTGTAAATTATTACGCAATGTTATGGCTATAACGGGAAAACTGGCCGATAGTGTAAACACGGGAAACAAAGCCAAAAAATAGTCAATCACCACCAAAAGCTCAGCTCTAAAACTATAATCATCCGTTTGGTCGGGTATAAAATTCAAAGTGTACAAGTCTTCCAAACGTTCAAATGCAAAAATACCAGTCATAGCCAGCAGTATGTAAAACAAACAGATCACTATATAATCAGCACAAAGTATATGTAGAACAGCTTTTTTATCACGTATGGGCGCTAATAGACTGGGTAGCGAATGGTGGCACATAAAGGAATACACACAAGCACCAAACAATGCGGGTACACCATAAAAATTCATTGATACGGGATGGCCTTTGGCACCTTCGGTTATTAGCAATTTCAATGCAATGGAGATCATAAATATAAAAGCTGTAACAGAAAATGGGAGGCACATAACGAACAGAAATATTTTGTATATTTTTTTTTATTTAAATAGTGTTGAACTTACCACACCATCTGAATATGACTGTTATAATTTGCAAATATTTTGTCTTCTGTATACTTAATGCTACGAATGGTCCGAAAACCCCAGTGAATCCCACTAAAAATAAACGATACACTTCCAAACGTGTGAGAGAATTGTTTTGCCAACATTGTCGTACAGCATCTTCGTTGGTTTCATTACTGGCCAAATTGTACTCATCTAATCTAAAATTTATAGCGGTCAAGTTGTTTGGTATTGTACTATTGGTATGATCGCTAAAGTAATAGAAAGAGAAAACGTAAATTTTAATATTTGCTACGAGTAGAAGGGGTTTTTGAAGAAAAAATTCTCCACAATAGATACTTAATTTTTGAAAAAAGCGTATTATTGTTTGCTTTTATTTAATTTATGTTTTTTTATTTAGCTTTTATTAGAAAAAAATAATTTTTTAACTTCAAGAGTAAGAATTGCCAGCAAGAGTACATACGCATATTATATTTTTTATTTTCGGTTTTTTGAAATGGTTCATTTTAAAAAAATTTTCAGGATGTACAAACAAGCTTCCAAAGCTTTATTTTCATAAGGATTGCAATTTAAAATAAATATTAATCTTTTTTAGAGTTAGTTTCTGGTCTAATATTTTAAAACGAAGGGGGTGAAAAATATAACGCGTGTGGTCGAAATTCAAGTATATTTTCCAATAATATATTCTTTGGACACTAATAGATTTTCCTGTCCGAAATATTGACTATCAAACAGTATCATACCACTGTGGACCAAAATGAGTTACTTTACGATTCAACAACGTCGGGAAATATTGAAAAACAATTGAAACTCGAATTTGATAAAAAAAAATTTTTCTGACGAATTATTTGATATTGTAATTTTTCCATAAACATTTTAGACGTATGGAAACATTATATATTAAAAGAAATCAGGTTTTTCGAGTTTTCTCTCAAAAGTCATAAATTTGTTTATAAAATAATTCATAACTTTAAAAAAACTAAAACATATTTTATAATATTATCCTATTACAATGCAAAAAAAAACCTTAAAATTGTTGCAAAGTAAACATCCAATTAATTGTGAAAAGCTTTTTAATCTATTTAAAAAATATAATTTTAATAATAATACTTTTTTATTCCTTTCCATAAGAAAGTCAAATTGCATATATATATATATATATATATATATATATATATGTGGCATCACAATTGTTATGGCAGCACAATTGTTGTGGCATCACAATTGTTATGGCAGCACAATTGTTGTGGCGTCACTATTGTCGCAGCATCATCGTTTTATTACCATCCACTCTTTCATTTCTTTTTGGGCTTTGAAACGCAACGGAGGTGTCTAACGATTCATGTGATATAACCAAACAAAATTAAAATTAAAATTATAAAATTAAAAAGTTTAAATAAAATTAAATAAATTGGTAAAATAAAAAAACATTTTACCAAACTGGTGACCCCGAAGACTAATTGTGTTCTTTTGCAAATTAATTGCAAAGCTTTTGCAAATTTCTTTTTGGTTTTTCCGCCATTTTGTTTGGTGGCGTCGATTGGCTGGCACACATGTCCGACATTTTTGTTTTCTATTCAAGTAAGTGACAATCTTTAAAAAAAAAAAAAAAAAAAAAAAAAGGAAAAAATGTCCAACGAAGACCGACAGATTAAAAGCGCCAACGACAGCGGATTTGCAGCTGCAGCAACAGGCAATATTTCAGTAGTGTATGCCAGATTGCCGGTGCCTCAAATGTCGAGCTGCAATATCGAAGCGTGGTTCACGACAATGGATTTCTGGTTTACGGCATCTGGCATAACGACCGACAGGCAGAAAATGGCAACGGTGTTAGCAGCTTTAGACCCAAACGTTGTCGCACAATTATCAGACGCCATCGCAACGTTACCACAGTCAGACAGGTACGATTACATTAAAGCCAAAATAATCGAGCATTTTGCCGACAGCGAGCAACGACGCCTAAACCGATTACTGTCGGAACTACCGCTCGGTGACAAAAAACCGTCTGAACTGTACTTCGAAATGAAGCGTGTGGCCGGCAACACATTGGGTGACGCGGCGCTCAAAAGCCTCTGGACCAAACGTTTGCCAGAACTCGCGCAGCCAGTCATAGCAGCCTCGTCAGGTACCCCACACGAATTCACGAAAATTGCTGACTCGGTAATCGACGCCATAGCCCCCCATCAAGTCAATCGCGTACAAGCACATCATACTAGCGAAATCAAAGAACTTCGTGCGGCTATTGTGGAGTTAAGCAAAAAATTTGAAAATTTGTCCACACACCCACGTTCGCGCTCACGCACTCGCGCCCCAGCAAATCAACGCCAGCGCTCGAAAAGTCGCCCTACATATAACATAAATGCCACGGGATACGAGTGCTGGTACCACAAAAAATACGGCCGCATGGCCCAGAACTGTCGTAGCCCTTGTAGACATAGACAGCTTCGAGCAAACAAGCTAGTAACAAACTCGCCGCCAGATTCTAATTGACTTGACAGGCCGGTGGAGGACGCTGGCGAGGATCCCCCCACCAAGTGCCAAATATTTCGCCTGCAGGTAAAGGATAAATATACTAATACAAATTTTTTAATAGATAGTGGGGCCGATGTTTCCGTCTTGCCTTTGACTTTAAAGTCGTTTGATGTCCGGCCTACCGCCGTCGTATTATACGCCGCCAACGGTTCTGCCATAAAAGTAATAGGAGAGAAGCGTATAAAACTAGACCTTGGCTTACGCCGTGATTTTCACTGGTCTTTCGTAATCGCGGACGTGACGTCGCCAATCATCGGCTCCGACTTTATCAAATACTACGACTTGCTTATTGATCTGCGTCGTAATCGCCTAATCGACAACATCACTGGACTCGTCTCACAACTTACGCCATCATCTCGTTTCAAAGCAGCTGTAATAAAAACCTACGATACGAATAATTCATTTGCCGACATTCTAGAGCAATTCGCTGATGTTACCAAGCTCTCGCCCTATAGTTCGGCAACAAAATCATTAATCTCACACAGAATTGAAACGACAGGTCAACCCGTTTTTTGCCGTCCGCGACGTCTGTCGCCGGAAAAGCTGTTGGCCGCTAAAACAGAATTTGATTTTTTAATGAAAACAGGTATTTGTCAACCATCAAATAGCAATTGGTCGAGCCCGTTGCATTTGGTAAAAAAACCTGACGGTACCTGGAGGCCATGCGGCGATTATCGCGCCTTGAATGCCCAAACGTTGCCGGATCGTTACCCGTTGCCGTACTTAACCGACTTTACTACAAATTTACGAGGTAAGAAATTTTTTTCGAAAATCGACCTTCAAAAAGCTTTCCACCAGGTACCGATTCATCCAGATGACGTCCCGAAAACGGCCATCAGTACACCTTTTGGCCTATATGAATTCAAATACATGACGTTTGGGCTATGCAACGCAGCCCAAACGTTTCAAAGGCTCATCAACGAGGTTCTGCGAGGTCTGGATTTCGTTTTCCCTTACATTGACGACATTTGCGTCGCTTCGTCATCCATCGAGCAGCATCGCCAAGATCTTATCGCCGTTTTTCGTCGTCTTCGTGAAAATCACCTTACAATCAACGTCGACAAATGCGAATTTGGTAAAACCGAAATAAAATTTCTCGGACATCTAGTCAACGCTGACGGTATTCGCCCTCTACCTGAAAAGGTAGCAGCTATACATGATTTTCCGAAGCCGAAAGTGGCTCAAGAGCTCAAAAGGTTTATCGCTATGGTAAATTTTTATAGGAAATTCTTGCCACATGCTATATCGTACCAAATGCAACTACAACAACTAATTATCGGCAATAAGAAAAACGACCGCACTCCGCTACAGTGGAATTCAACCGCCGAAGCTGCTTTCGACCGCTGTAAAAACGAGCTGGCTAACGCAGCCCTTCTAGCGCATCCCGCCGCCGACGCTGAGCTGGCGATTTACGTTGATGCTTCTGATACTGCAGTGGGTGCAGCCTTACACCAAAATATCGATGGCAATCTTCAACCTCTGGCATTTTATTCTAAAAAACTTACAAATGCACAACAAAAATATTCAACGTATGATCGGGAGTTGGCGGCAATGTATCAAGCCGTGTGTCATTTCCGTTATATGATAGAAGGGCGGCGGTGTTACATTGTCACTGATCACCGACCACTGATCTTTGCGTTTAAACAAAAACTGGAAAAGGCTTCGCCTCGTAGGATTCGTCAACTCGATTTCATCAGCCAATTCACCACCGACATCCGCCATACGCCTGGTTTAGCAAATGTTACAGCTGATGCGCTATCCAGAATCGACTCCATCAGTCAAATCGTAGACTATTCCCGTATCGCAGCTGCTCAACAATCTGATGAAGAGCTTCAAAATATGATTAAAAATACAGGTACGCATACAAATTCTTTAAAACTAAAATATTTTCAAATCCCAGGTTGCAACGACCAACTAATCTGTGATGCAGCGACGTCCCGTATTCGCCCTTACATCCCCAGGGAGTTCCGTCAACAAATTTTATCAAAAATACACGATTTGTCACATCCAGGGGTCCGGGCTACCACCAAGCTGCTCACTAAAAGATTTTGTTGGCCTGGGATTAGGAAGGATGCTGCTGTGTTTGTGAGAAATTGTCTACAATGCCAACGCTCAAAAGTTCAACAACATACTCGCTCAGCCCCCGCCAAATATGAGCCAACAGAGGCACGTTTTTCCCATATTAACATCGATATAGTGGGCCCGTTTCCATTATGTGAAGGGCAACGCTATTGTCTCACAATTATTGACAGATTTACACGCTGGCCTGAAGCAGTTCCGATTCCGGACATGTCAGCTGACACAGTCGTAAAAGCTCTTCTTGCTCAGTGGATTTCGAGGTTTGGTGTTCCTGCTCGAATAACTTCAGACCGTGGCCGCCAATTTGAGTCTTCGGTTTTCGCCGAATTGATGAATACAATCGGTGCGACGCATCTTCGTACGACACCATATCATCCGCAGTCCAATGGCATCATTGAAAGGTGGCACCGCACGTTTAAGGCAGCCATTCTATGCCATAATCCAGCACGCTGGGTGCACCATTTGCCAACGATTTTGCTTGGACTACGAGTTGCGTTTAAGCCGGATTTAAAAGCATCCCCGGCTGAACTGGTATACGGATCAACGTTAAGAATTCCGGGAGAATTTTTTCATCAAATCAAGATCCCTGATGCAACCAACGATTTCATCACCGATTTTCGAACAGTAATGCAAAAACTTCAGCCGACCGACACTGCTCATCATTCGACGCCTCGAACATTCGTTTCCAAGAACCTTCAAAACTCATCGCATGTTTTCGTCCGTAACGACACGATTCGGCCGTCACTTACCCATCCGTATGATGGTCCATACCCAATTTTAAAACGATTCGACAAATTTTTTACAATTTTAATTCGAGGCCGACCAAGCAACATCAGCGTCGACAGGTTGAAACCAGCTTTCACTAAAACCAATGACCTCAATAATGGTTCATCAGTTCCTGAAGCACACATGGCTGCAGATAGAAGCACCACGCAACAGCAAATGTTACCTGATAGTACAACTCAAAAAGCTCCTAGCAACACTGATCTCAAATCCAGCCCAGATTTAAATTTTTCACCTGAAACATCACAGCCTAAAACGACTTCAAGTGGTAGACGGGTTACAGTTCCTCTAAGGTTCAGGTGAGCCCCCTCCGGCGGGGGGATTATTGTGGCATCACAATTGTTATGGCAGCACAATTGTTGTGGCATCACAATTGTTATGGCAGCACAATTGTTGTGGCGTCACTATTGTCGCAGCATCATCGTTTTATTACCATCCACTCTTTCATTTCTTTTTGGGCTTTGAAACGCAACGGAGGTGTCTAACGATTCATGTGATATAACCAAACAAAATTAAAATTAAAATTATAAAATTAAAAAGTTTAAATAAAATTAAATAAATTGGTAAAATAAAAAAACATTTTACCAAATATATATATATATATATATATATATATATATATATATATATATATATATATATATATATATATATATATATATATATATATATATATATATATATATATATATATATATATGATTTGCAATTTGACTTTCTTATGGAAAGGAATAAACAATGTTTATCTTCTAACTTTATGCATTTTTTTAGGGACAAAAAGAGCCGACTGAATTTGGCGAATACAAATCCAAATATAATGAAATAGGCCAATATTTATATACACGTAAATATATATAACCCACACACACTTACCAAAACAAATCGCGTAAGCTTTTAGCCACCGCAGCTGAATAAATACTCAAATCACCATATAAGTAAATAGAAATACATAGATAAAAAAACACTCGTCCAAAATCATTAAAGAACAATGTGGCCATTTCGCCCAATTCAAATTTATCATCCAATTTATAGTACACCAACGTAGAACCGTGAGCATATAAAGGTATACGTTCCAGACGTGCCGAAACATCGTGGCTAGTTGACAACAATGCATGAGAAGGATCATCTGTATCTAAATCACCTTCATTCGCGAATGTTAAAACAGAACGTAGATCTTCCCGTGAGTCAAACTATGAACATATAAAAATGAAAAATAACTTTAATGGAATGTGCACCCAAACAAAATTATTCAAACACATCACAAAATAAAAAAAAGGGAGAAGGGTGCCTACATCAAATCTACGTTTAAGAACCTGTAAATTTTGCCACGTTTTAACCGCGTTGGCTGCTGCTATGGTTTCAACAATAAAGGTAACTGTTATATAGGATATAACCGCCAATAAAATTACTATAACTAAAGAGAGAAACCAGCCAGCTTTAGCAAAAACTCCGGGTAATGTAAGGGCGCCAGTGCCAACGATTATATTGAAGATGAATATGAAACCCACCTGAAAGAGATCCAGAGAGAAATTGTTTTTAATGGTATTTATTTTATTCTGTAAGGCTTTGTATTAAACGTACCCATGTGGAATAAGTCGCATTATTACTATTGACTCCACCTAATGTAGCCTGTATGGATGTTCTACTTTCAGGCATATTAGTCACTGTCTGACTGCTAAATAACTTTCAGTTTTTTTTTTGCGGATAATGTATGTGTTTCCCTGCCTGGTACTAACAGCTCAAATGATGGATTAATTTGTTTCGATATTTTCAACTTGTTTTCATAAACATATCCCTTGTTTTTGATACGTTTGCCCCTATGATATTTTGCACAGACCAGCTTTTCCTAGTTTATCGCTTTCTCGTAGTTCTCCGATGAAAATTTTCACTATCTGCTTTCAGTATTGTTGTATGTACATATGTACATACATACATATGTATGTATGTACCGATTTTCTTTGTTGTTTAAGCAAAAATATTCCACTTGTAAATACTTTGTTTTGCTCCTCAGTTTTTGTTTTAGTTTTTTGTATTTATCTCCCTCTACTCTTCTTCATTCAAAAGCCAACTATTTTTTTTAAAGCTACCAGACTGTAATGTTTTATCTAAGAAAATAAGTGAAAATTTTCTTTTACAATATCATGTGTAATATTATTATATTGATAAAGAAAAGTTGCTTAATCTTTTCTTATATATGTAACAGCTTATTTTGGATGAAGCCAAGTGAATTTCAAGTTCTTTTATAAAAAAAAGTGTTTGGCTTATTCCAATATATATGCGGAGTTTTCGACCACAATATTTATATGTTAAATAAATACTTATATATAAAAAAAACATATTGGCGAAGGACAATACGTAACAGGATTTAAAACTCTAGTTTTCCTCGTACCAGAAATTTTAGGCAGCTTTGCTAAGAAGATAAATTTTTGCTCCCATTTGTTCAAACTTGACCACAATCTCCTTGAACAGACCTATTGATATTATGGGGCGGCCGATGTTGTATAGTAATACAACCAATAAAACAATTTTTTTTGGAGCAAAAGCAAAACAAATGTTTTAAATTAATTATAAACATGTTTATATACCAGCATATACTTACAAGTAGTTAGAAGACCTCTGAATTACAATATAGAAGATAAACAAACAGCTGCTTTACAGCAGCTACCTTGTATTTATCGGCAAAGGAGTTGAAAACACCGGTTGTTTATTTTCTCTTGAAGTTCTCTTTTGTGTTTTTGCATGGTCTTCTTATCATTTGGTACAAAATACGTGATTAAGTACAAAGAAAACATGTCGAAACCCATAACATTTGTGACTGGAAATGCTAAAAAACTGGAGGAATTGGTGGCGATTTTGGGACCCAACTTTCCACGACCAGTAATATCAAAGAAAATAGATTTGCCCGAATTGCAGGGGGAAATAGATGAAATTGCTGTTAAAAAATGCAGAGAAGCCGCGCGTCAGGTGGATGGACCGGTTTTGGTTGAAGACACTTGTTTATGTTTCAACGCCTTAAAGGGTCTGCCAGGTAAGTGTTTTTATTTGTGATATCCATGTCCTAACCTAATAATTTTTACATTGTGACATTTAAATTAGGTCCTTATATTAAATGGTTTTTGGAAAAACTTCAGCCCGAGGGTTTGTACAATCTTTTAACCGGGTGGCCGGATAAATCAGCTAAAGCCATTTGCACTTTAGCTTATTGTGAAGGTCAAGACTGTCAACCTATAATATTTCAAGGTATTACTGATGGCTGTATTGTTGAACCACGTGGTAGTCGAGATTTTGGTTGGGATCCTATTTTCCAACCTAGTGGCTACGAACTGACTTATGCGCAATTACCCAAGGAGGAGAAGAATAAGATTTCGCATAGATATAGAGCACTAGAGGCTTTCCAAAAACATTTTGGAGTTACAAAATAGACTGGAACATCATTTGGCATATTTAAGTTCAACTGTATATGTACATATGTTAAGCTTCAGTATTTAATAAGAATATTGTATGTCATCTTTATAAGCCGAGTTTGCTACAATATAAAGCATCATTACTAGTCTGCCATGTTGCTGTAAAACGTTAACATTTTTCTATTTGGTATTCTGAAAATGCGTTCATTGCCTTTGCAAGTCTGTTTCGGTGTTTTCGACTAAATTATAACCCTTGTGAATAAAATGTGAAAAATACAAATGTTGTAAAATACAAGAAAATAGTATACAAATACAACAGCCACCCAAAACTGCCCATGGAATATTTGGGAAGAGATCCAGATTTTCCGTGAAATTTTCTTCACGATAAGGGTGAATATATGTATGTAAATTGGTAAAACTTGTAACTAATTCAGTCACACTACTCGCATTATAAATTTTATTGGTTGCAGCGCAAATGGACTTAACGGCGTTGGATGTCATTTGATATTTTAAAAATACTGAATTCAAAATTAGTTTTGAGGCATTTTACTGTATTTTGAAGTTTTGAAATTAGAATTAAAATCTGAAAATCAGATTATTAATTTTATGGCAAAAAATTATTTGACTTCAAGGAAGAAATGTAGGACTCAAATATGTTGATATTATTTCTGGATATTCACATTTCCATAAACTAAAAATATCGAATCGAAAAATGGAAACTTACGGTTCACCCTAAAAACAGTTTTTTTTACATCTCGACGTTTTAAGGTCTTACAAATTTAAGTCGAATTCTATATGTTTTGCTACAAAATAATTTCAAAATGAATTTTGAGTTTTTCTTAATGTAAGAAAATTTTGACGCAGATACATATGTATGTTGTCCGAAAGTATTTCTTATCAAATCGATTTAATAAATTTTTTTTATTTTTGAAGTGCGGCAAGTTTGATCCGAATGCATTTATGCGTTCAAGAGATATTGATGTCGAACATTTTCTTTAAATTACTCCGAATATTTTGGTCGTATTAGATTCTGAAAATATTTTCATGATTTTTCATTGACAAAACTAATCTAAAACAGAACTACATAAACACTGAATAGAAGCAGTCTATTACCTAGTTTGGGTAATTTAGATGAATGTTTTATGAACTATTTAATATACACATATAGTACAGCTTATTGGCACATTTTACACATAATTATTTAGTTATTTCTTAACCAAATTGAAAATTTTCATTGACAAAACCTGAAGAAGTATTCAAATTTAATTCCAACAAGTATGTCCGTACATACACAACTGTCTGGATAAATATATGTATATATAAGAAAACCCCAATAAGAGTAAAACAATTTTGCGTATAAATAAAAATGTACTTTTTATTATTACTTGACATTTATACACATCAATATGTACAGCAAAATCAGTATTTTTTACGCTCCAAAATCTTGTTAGAACTAATACATAGAACTATTTCTTAAATTATTAATGGGAACACTTATGTATCTATCGAATACTGTAATTTATAAAAAATAAAACACATAACCCATGGGATAAATTTATAAAGAGATTATATTGGAAAAATTTAAGCTAATAGTTTTTCTTCATCAGGATGAAGTTGATGCGAGTTTGTAACAACTTTATTGGATCCTGCCACATTAGAGGACTTTTTAGGATCATAACCATATAAAAATATCGAAGCAATTACTAAGGCGGCACCCAAGGCAAATTGCAAAGTTAAATTAAAATTGAAAATATATATTGATGCCACGCAGGAAATTATGATGGCCAATGAGGTGGCAAAACCTTTTAAAATGTTGTCAGCATATTTAACGACAACGGCTACAATTAATCCGCCGCCAGCCTGAAGAAACACTAAATACCAAATAAATAGATCATAGCCAAAAAAGAAGCCATGTTGGAAAATTTTCTCCGAATCGCTCACAAAGCAAGTGATAGTACCAAATGGTATGCTTAACAGAGACAATTGAACGTTACGCATCCACACCGAAATATCAGCTCCTTTAAGTATTTTTTCAAAATAAATACCAGCAAAACCGGACAGGAAACAAGCACCCAATGCAGCTAGTAAGCCCAATAATGGTTTCTGTTCGGGACCATTTGAAGCAGTGCCCGTTGCATCTGCTGGAACTTCGTTAACAGTTTGTGCGAGCTGCACTAAAATCACGCCAACTAGTAGTAAAACTAAAGCTCCCCACTGCGTGCTAAGCAATTTCTTTCTTAAGATCACTACAGCAAACATAGCCGTTGTTAGAATTTTCAATTGATATGTCACTTGATACGTGGCTGCGTCCAGATGTGATGCTGATACATAGAGTAGATTGTTTTGTACAATGTACACTAAAGAAGGAACGCAAACCTTTAATGTATCTACAGGGTTGGCTATAATGGTTTTATGTAATGATATGATGAATTTTTGAACATCCTTGCCTTCCTCGTTGAATACCAGAAATAAACAGGTTATAAGTTTAACAACCTCGGACATGAGAACAGCTGAAAAGATATCGAAAATAAATAGAAAAGATTAGAGATAAGAACTTTATAAGTAAAACATACATTTTTATATAATTTTTGAATTTTCGAAAATTTAGTTTAGCGTTATTTTTTACATCAGAAATTATATAAAAACTTTGCATAAAATATTTTCGAAATTTCGAAATTTTATATAAATACATAAGAAATGCCGACTTCATTCAATACAAAGAAACAATCAAACAAATTACAAAACCGAAATAACTATGACTGTAACTATTAAGTAATAACTATGTATAACCCTATATAATTCATTTCTAGTTTATATTTTAATATCAGGAAATATTAAAATGCCTTCTTAAATAGAAAATTTTTAAAATAGGTCCATAAATAGCCGAGTTAAATTATAATCACAATTTCGAGCGGCCTTTTTGTCTGTTCGATTTTCACTTAAATTTCTGTGAAACCCAACTGCAAATTGCACTTTAAAAAAAAAAACTTTTTTCCAAGATAGATGTACAAATAAGGGAGTTATGCGATAATTAATGTTTCCGGGAAGGAAAATTAATTGCCCGTTCGATTTTCAAAAAAGGATATGAGATAAAAATACAAGCAGACCATTTCAAACAAAGAATAATTTTTAAAATAAATATTTTGGGTGGGTAATTTACCCGTCCTATTTTTAACAAAAAATAATTGAATCAATCAATCAATCAAAAAATTAAAATCAGTTCACAAATGATAAAGTTATGCGTGTACAAAAATAAAAAAATTTTAAAATATATGCACGAATTGATAAACTCCTCCTTATTTGAGGTTAAAAAGAGCGAAATTAAACCATTTCATTACACTTAAAAATGTAAATAACGGAACTAGTTTTATATTGTATTTATTAAAACAAAAAATATTGAAATCAGAAAGACATACATATATGGGCGTATAAATATATAAGCCTGTCTAGGTCCCTAAAAAAAGTTTAACGCCCTCAGAAAATTTTTTCTTTATGGAATTTCTAATAGCATAATTTCTGTCTCCGGTAAAGGGTTCTAAGCAGCCCACACAAAATTTTCTAATTACGCCCATTTAAAATTATCATGTTAAATCATATGTATATGTGAAAAAATATATTCTATATTCTATATTTTTATATATTCTATATATATATATATAAAATTGGATGTGTGTATGTATGTATGTATGTAATAACGTAATGGCTCCAAAACGGCTAGGCCAAGTTTGACGAAATTTTCAGGAAACCTTCAGAGTACTCGGGCGGGTGACACTGTGAAGTCTGATTTTTTCGGTCTGTGGGCGGAGGGGAGTGGAAAAATCCAATAATTCATAAAATGAGAACGGCTGGGCTGATTTCTGTAAAACTTTTTGTCAGTTGTTCGTATTTTCGAAGAGAAGGTTTTTATGGAAGAAAATTTTGGAAAAACCCTCCGGAAAAGTCGGAAAATTGAAAAAATCGAAAATCGAGTTTTTGTATGAAATTTTGTTTGGAATTATTCCTTAATGGCTTTTTAAATGAAAAAATAGAAAGTTTGTCTGAAGGCTTAAAATTGGGGCGAGGCGAAGTTCGCCTGGTCCGCTAGTGTGTAATAAATAAGGAAAATAAATACATACATACATATGCATATGCATGAAGTCATTCCATACAATTTTTTATACAAAGTTTTAGAGTTTTTTATTGTCTAAATTAAATTGTCTTTGGCAAGAATATATTTTGCATTAAAAATACTGATATAAATTTGAGTAAAAGACTGATTGCTGCCTCTTAAAAAGAAAAATTTAAAAAGATTCTATTTTTAAAACTACTGACATTTGAGAACACATTCATATATATACGATATATACGGAGTTTATGGCGTTTGTACAGAAAATAAATTGTTATGTTTTTCTCAATGCCATTTAGTAGATAACAGACTTCTTCAAATTGTCTTTACTAATTAAATACATACATATAAGAGTTGTTGAACATCGAGGGTCAAAGACACGTTTGCACTTCAGTACATGCATATGAGAATAATTCTTTTGTATTTCAGCTTTTGAAAGCAATAAACTTTATGAATTTATCTAATACGAATTAATTCTTAAAGGTTTTAGATATGAACACCTTGATATATGTAATACGAAATCCATTTAAACAAAATATGACTTCTTCTTCAGTTAAGATGCAAATTTGATATACTTACATATATAAGTATGTGTCAAGCTTGAAAAGTGTTGTCGAACGCACTTTGATTTCCCAGTGTAGAACTATTCCTAATATTTTTTAATTAAGAATATTAAACATATTCCAAAGGGAATAAGGCAAATTAAAATTTAATTCCAACCTATGCAACATTATTTTTGCTACATCCTCTATTCAGTGTTCATGTGTATTTCACGTTACCAATAACAAATCTAATAAAGCTTATTATAGTGGCAAGCAACAAGTAGGGTTCACAGTTGCATATTTATAATAAAATTAAAGTTACTTTAACGAAGGCACCAAATTATGAAACTAATTCATAATTTGTTGCGTTATTACTTCTAATATACAGGTACTCACCGGTTGAACTCAGAAAAATGTCACCGGGTCGTGTCCGGGCATAACGCATTGACAAACCCAATATGGCATTTTGTAATGTTAAAGTAATTAGACTGATGTATTTCAAATGATTAGCATTCACTGAAAGCAAACAAAATAAAACATTGAAATACATATACAAATTAAAAAAAAAACACATTTTATTTAATACTACTTACTGTGAATACTCATTTTATATCCGGAAATTCTAGCTTAAAATTGAACGACCACAATAATGCACAACTCATAGAATTTTAAGACTTGCAATATTGATTGCATTAATGTTTACATTAATTTTATTGAACTATTAAAGAAACATTGTTGATTGTATTAAAAGTTTCAGTTAATCCTTAAACTAAACAAATTAAAGTATTTTTAATAAAATAAAACGATGAAGAAGAACTTTTCAGACTTCTTTATTCAACCACTTTACTCTTTTGAAGACTTGAAGCACCTCTTTTTAACCTTCCACGTAAACAAAAAAGAAAACAGAATTTGAATAAAAGAGGAAATACAAAAACAAAATATTTACCAGAGAAGAGTACAATATTCCCACTTTGCAAAATAAAGAAAAGAGAAAATATATATGTCAGGGATGGAGAGTTTTGTACTATATGGTTTGTTGACCGTTAAAACAATTTATATCGCAGAAGTGAATTAATGTGCATATGTATATGCACACGATTTAATAACTTTTAACCAATTCTAGTCGTAGATATTTTTCTAAAAACTTTTCACCGTTTTCTGATTTCAAAAGAGATACTATTTTGTTATTTAGTTATTATTATTACTATTTTTTATTTAACTATGATCATAAATAAATAAAATTGCAAATTATTACTAAATCTGATTTTAATTTAGTTTTGTTTAATTCACATGTGATGATAAATAGTCAATATTCGAATTCGGGTGAACAAAAATGGAAAATCTCAGCAGTTCTTTTTCGTTTAAGATTTTCGATTAAACGAACTTCGGGTAAGAGAAAACTCAGCACTATAAAAATATTTCTTTAAATCGAGAATAACAAATATCATACGCACTGAATATATAGTAGAACTAAGATTTATTTCAAAGGCTGATATATGCCTTAAATGTGTTGAGACTGTATGCTTTTGAGTCAGCGGTAAATATTTTTTCAGCGGTGTTTGTTGCATCTTACTTCGGTATGCGATGTGTCTTGAAATTAATCAAAATCAATTTTTTCCTTTAAACGGCGTTTATTAATCCATATTCGACTATACATATATACTTCACTTTAATACGAAGCATAATGTATACACATTATCCAACTGTATGACGAATAGGATATTACGATTATCCTGCTCTATGTTCGTAAAGCAACCCCTTGCATCAGTAAAACATGTCCCATGATGAATAACATAGGAAAATATTGTAGTAACCATCTTTTTTTAAATTAATTAATTAACAAACACAAACTGCGAAGCAAGTGGAACTTGCGACCTTCGTACTACCAGTCTAGTACACTAGCTACTAGTCTACGAAGGCAGAATGGAATCGATAGTCCCACAAACGTTTCTAACCTGTAATAATTTTAAGCCTTTTGGCAAAAGCGTTCTCAATGATTAAAAAAAAAAAAATACGAGATGACGAACGTATTGCATAAACACTTTATTTCTGTTTTTTTTAACACGTGCTAAGGCACAAATATGTCACGTTCAATAGTTTTAAGTAAAAAGTTGTTATTGTTTATCTTACAAATGTTATTTCACAAATGCCAATTATATGTTATCGTTAGTAAAATATACAACTTCCGTTTTCTTTTTGCATTTTTTTTATAAATTATTTCTTTTACGTTTTTGATAAAGTTGATGTTAATTGAGTATGTATTTGATAATATTATGTTGAAGGTTTTATGCCGAAATGCTTGTGTTTATCAAAATATTCGAAAAATTATTTTGTTACTTAAAAATAGAGTCATTATCAATTTTAGCTCCAAACTATACAGCACATTTTGGGAGTTATAATCGTTACAAACTTCTGCACATAAGGATACAAACAATATAAGTACCTAACAAAAATGCCTTAGTGATGAAAAATTTTTCTTAAATAATTTCAGGAATATAGTGGTTACAAGAAAATATTTTTCAAACATTTTTTATTTTCGTTCGACTTTTTGACTCAACTAAAATCAATTTTAAACCTCTCATTTCCATTTATAATGTGAACAATTATCTTCGCTGCCGAGTCTAACTGTTACTTTAAATAAAAATAGATAGTTCCAGGTTTTACTGATTTCCTTAAATTAGCTATTTTTTATAGCATTTTGTAAGAATTTTTTGTGGCAATTGTGATAATGTATTGAATATTTTCTATTCTTGAGCGGAAAACTACTCACAATCCCATCTTAGCTTGAATCGCTAACTATATTTATTCGATTAATCTATTCAAATTGCTTTACATACGTTGATATTTTTCAAATTTCCAGGTATATGATGGAAATCGATCTTTGGAACACGTTTTGAAAAAAATGTGATGTGTTTCGAAAGGTTGATGATATATGAGCATTTAATTTTTAAGCCCAGCTTTCGTCTTATACCTGATTAAATCATTGCACCACTTATCTTGTGGTTCTTTTGTTGAATTGTCGATTTGTATGGTAGGAAGTTGATTGATTAGTTCAGATTGCTTAGTAAGGCTTTTTATGGAGAACAAAAATTGTGTTAGTATATTGTTGTTTGATAACAAATTTAAAATCCAATATACTTCTCATTTAAATAAATAATCCCATAACAGAACAAGTAATAAACTAATAAATGATCAATTTAATAGCTTGATAAAATATTCTCTAGAAGTATTAAAAAAGTTTATATTTTCTAATGTTTTTTTGGGTTTTAACCTTTAATATGGGACTCACAAAATTATTCGACTTTCTTGCTCTTAACTTTCTTTGACTCCTTTTGATCCTTGGTTTTAAGCCCAGTCTCATTCCAATAATACAGCATTTGACTGACAATCACACCATTAGCAAATGAAGAAGCACAGAAAGTAGTAATCATCATCTTATCGCCTGTTTCCTGAATAGAAGTAAAAATACGAGCCAGAGAACCAGCGAATAGTAAGAAGGCAGTAGCTGCCGACAGTTGACCGGTGGAACCATTTTTATAGTTTGTCCAGGCCTGAGATAATTTACCTACCAACAGGATAGGTATATTACAGCTTTGAATGGTGACCAATACTTTAAAGGGCGTAATGCCAGAGCACAACACATAAACAAATGACATGTAGAAGATAATGAAAGATAAAGCCTTGGCTTTGGCACCACCATAGAACAAGACTAGAGCAGCTATTGCGGCAGTTTGCGCAGCCAAGAACGTATTATCTCCCCAGGAGCTGAAAGGATACCCATTAACATAGCTGTAGGCCATGTGGAAGGTGATGGCAGTCAAGTCTAATAATACAGAAATTATATTAATGCCTTCACCGGATTTATTTTTTATGATCTTTAAAACCTGCGGTACTTTGACCAACAAAGAACCAGCTATAATGGCCAACCCTAGGCCTTTACTTAGCAGAGCTTTAAAGCAAGGAACTACAAAACAAATATATAAAAATTTAATTTTAATCTATGATAGTTTAACGTGATCTGCAACTTACTATCAAAATAATTTTGTTCCAGGAAATAATTGTCAAAACATTTTTCACTCATCAAAAAAAGTGCTCCTTTTCTAATTAGCTCCATTTTAGTTAAATTGATCTTGGTTGTAAATTGATATAATATTCTTTTTAAACTTCCTCTGTAGCCGGCTTGCACGTCTTTCTTGCTGGTCTCTATTTACATATGTAAGTATATTAATGATTAGGTTAATTTTCTTTTGTCATTCAATGATTTTGATTAAATTTAATCTTTTGATATACCAAGTCTACGCAACCATTTAGAAAACTCACACGTAATTGTTGTGGCACTATTCAATTTGTTTCTAATCCATTAAATAAATGCAGCAATAACAACAAGAACAGTAGCAATTTCGGTATTTGACAGCTGTTTCAATGGACAAAAGATGAATAACATTCCTCAAAGAGAATATATAAATACAGAGCTGTTCAATATGCATTTAATGGAGATGCCACCTTTTATTATTATGAAAGTACCGTTGGAAAAAATCAAGTTTGAAGTTTTGAGCTGGTATAAGGAAATTTTATGAGTTCTGTCTGTATATCCCAGTTTTATTTTTGCATTTATATACTTTTCTAAAGCAAAAATAGTTTTGTGGACAACAGCGAACAAACATTTATGAGATCTATACAAGGCGAATTGATTGCAACAAAGCCGAGAATGCAACTGTCAAACTCCTTTTAAGAACGATGTGGGACAATTTAATATTTTTGCAACAAAAATGATTGACAGATCTCTGCAGACTGGATATTTTATTTACTAAGGAACGAATTGTCTCTGCAATGTGCAGTGCGATTCGCTGGCACAGCGAACTCGTAGAAGCCATCACCGATACCAAAAGCAATAAGTTTTGAAGACATCGGCTTCACTAAGATGTCGTTTGAATATCAAACGATGCGATTTGGTGCATTTTTAATTTTTTTAGAAAATAAATTTCTTGAAAACTATATTTTTAAAATAAATTTTAAGCAATAAGTTAGATTTAATATAAAACTTAAAAAAATTATACAATTGGGGCAAAGTTTTTATTAAAATCGATTGAGAAATTTTCTAAAAATGTGCTTTTTCAAATAGGTCCAAATAGAAAAACCGATTTGAGGTTTTCTAATATCAGTTTTTTTAATTGCTACCAAAATTATCAAACCAGAATGACATTACAGGAAGTTCCAAATATGGACTTCGAGGTCAATAATGCTTTTTAAGTATTAGACATACTGTATCCAGGTGAGTGTTTTTCTTGGGAGTCGGATGGCGGACTATAATCTTTAGAAATATGGTTTTTATATGAAATCATTTCATTTAGATATGCTTAATATTAATGAAAAGTTTTAAATTTACGGAAATTTAACAAAATTTCAAAACATTTTCGCCACGTCTGTTATCATGCAGCCAATTGTAATAGAGAGACTACATCAATAAGATTATGGTTTTTGTCCAGTTGTACATGTTGGAAAGCACAGAAGAATCCATATCATCTTCCATTAATATTTTAGTCATTATTATCGTTTTGATAGGATTGCATTTTGTTTTGCTATTACTGCCGAAGAAAACCGAAACAAATATTTTTGTAGTATTTGAGTATAAAAATATTGTGCTTTAGTATATAAATACATGGATTTGGAAAAGGAGGTGTTATTATTGAAGGAAGAGAAACTGCTTCAAAGCATACTTTTTAATGGAACACAGGTTTATGAATAAAAAATATTTTTTTTAACATTCTCGTAGTCTGGGTATTTGTTTGTGAAATGGTTTCATCGGTTGTTTAAAATCATTTTCCACGGGTAAATCTGTAGATAAGGAAGCAATTCGTATGTTGTCGTTGGATTCATGTTGTATAGTCATGTTGTCCATGTTGTATAGTCTAAGTTTTTATTGAATAATAAAAATGTATACTAAAACAATGACTGGTTTTACAAAGCTGATAATTTGAAAAAAAAAAAATACATAAATGTATTTAAGTTATAAAACATAAACAGTTCATTAAAGGAATAATTTCATTTCAAATACATTTCATTAACAGTCCACGACTACGAAACGACGCAAAAACTCGTCCACATTTTGGTTGAACAACGCCAAATACTCCTGCGAAGTTGTCACACGATTTCGTTTGTGGTCGATTGTGATCAAACGCTGAACCCATCTTGCTGAATGCTTTCTCATACCCAAGCGATCATTCAAAATTAAAACCACTTAGCCTTCTCTGATACAACACAATTTAACAACAAAATTTAGTAAACTAATTTATTACCACTGAAATTGGTGGTGCAGAATTCCCACAATGTTCATCAGGTTTAAACTTGGTTCGAGTGCTGGTTTCTTCCACAAAAAATAATGCTTAATGCACACGAAATAAAATTTTTTCATTTTCCCATTAAATCAACCGGTAGTAAATGACACAGCATTTTCAAATTTTGACGGAAGTCAACTATCCTAAGCTTGATTAGCTAATTGGTGATCTTACCGATCGCCATTGTTCATTCATTGCTCAGTTCATTGGCAATAGAATTTCTCTCAATATCATAGTGACCGGAAACACAGTACATTGAGCTCTGTCCACATTACAAAAGCTAGAAACATTTTATTCTGATCGTAAGAGATTTTTTGGTTTCAATTATAAAAAACACAATAAACTTATGAAATTCTTAACAAATATAGTGAGGGGAGAGGTGGGAAATGCAAACCCTAGGGAGTCTGCTTAAGCAAATAATTGTCTTACAGCTCTTAGCATCTTACGACCGTTGATGTCGAGGGGGGTGTATGAGTTTCACTGATATAAAAAAATTAAAACACTTTTCTTATAGCACCCTATTTAATGGATGTTAGAAATAATAATAGAATAAAATAAAATATCACTGGTAAGAAATAATCATGTTGCTTTTGTATTCAACAATAATATAAGCAACAAATGGCAACGAAATCTTTATATACATATATTTTTTTGCAGCATGTATTTCAATCAGTCTTTCTCATCATTATATTCATGAAAATAACAATTGATTTTATATTTTCTGTTTCTATTTTCTTTCCTTCAATGCAGGCAGAATTAATATGCACTATTCAGGTTTTCATTTGAATTTATTTTATAATTTAACAAGGTTCCATTAAAAAAATATAGCCCATTCTACAAAATTGTAAGTCAAATATCAATTTATATATTTAAATAGCAGTAACATATTATATAATAAGAGATTTATACAATATACCTATCAAAGTTTTTTTTAAATGGTTGAGTAATTAGATTTAAATTTTTCATGGAAATTTATGTTAATAAACTAATATATAGTAAGTAACTAAATATATATACCAACAAATCAATTCCACTTCGGTATATAAACTCAGCATGATATATCTAGAATATTCAAAGGAATTTTAAAATAAATTTTCTACATACTTTTAGGGGATGAAAAAAAGTACTATTTTAAAGTGAGTTTAAACTTACTCTTTAAGGTATGCAAAATCTTTATATTTTGAATTGAAAAGAAAATTTATAACACACTGTCCACATTAGCAATTTTGTTGCAGCAATTCTTGGTTGTTTTAGGAGAGAGAGGTAAGAAGCTTGGGGAGGGGTACATAGTTTCATGTTCTCTGCAATTCTCTTTTGCTTTGAAATTCTTACTATTCAACTTGATGTTTGGTGTTGTTGTATTTGATGTTTTATATATGTTTTATACAAGAATTGCAATACCAGATTTTTTCTAATGTGGACATTAAAGCAATTCAGCAATTGCAATTGTGGACAGTGTGTAACAAATATTTTCTTCCATTTTATTTGCATGTTAAAAGAAGTTTAAGGTTTCGCCTTAAGGTATGTGAAATTGTTGCGGAAGACATTTTTTATATATGAAAAAAAAAAATATGAAAGCTGAAGAAACAAAACGTATTTGTTTGATTTAAATAATGTGTAACTGGTTGATTATAATCAACCAGTTCTATAAAAAAATAAGAAATATTTTGTTCTTTTCCCAAAGTTTTCAAAAGCTTTTGTTCACCAAAGATGCCAGAACTTTTATTTCCGTTACGTAGTTTTTAAGCCTTTATTTTATTTTCAATTAATTTATAAGAATATATTATGGGCTGCATTTTTTAAAACGAAACGTTTTTAAATGCTTCAAGTTCGTATGGAAATTATTGAAAATTCAATTGATATAAGTATAGTTTTCAACACAAACACTGCGTTTTACAAAATATGGCTTTAAATATATGATTTTATTTTATAGCATATCATCTTCAATTTGATTCATAATGAAAAGAAAACTAAAATATGATACTTAAATTAAATGATTTTGTTTTATTGACAGACTTGCCCCACTTTCAAACTATCAATTATATTTATAGCTGCTACTTTTCAATCAGGCCCCACTGTGCAATAAAGTTGAAGTCGTATTTTTATTGCAACTAATTTGACTGTCAGACTCATTGAGAACAGTATCATACAGATATACTTTTATAGTGCTGGCCGAGTAACGAACGTTGAAGGAACATGTTAGTTCCAAACATGTACAGTAATGAACAATAGAAGTATTTAAAGACATCACTGACAACAAATTTAATTAATTAATTTTTTACCGTCATGTTTTAATATGTAAGTGATATTCAGTAATCGAGCTTTAGGTCTTTTTATATAAACGAAAAAGTCCATTTACTTTCTTTTAAAATTTATTGTCATAAATAATAAAAAAAAGTTCCTGAAGAAGACGTCCAAAGTGGCGTCGAAATATTGAATACAATAAATTTGTTTTTATAAAGGGTGGTCCAACCATAATGCACGATATTAACTGTGTGTCACACCTTAACATCAAGTTTTTTACCCAACATAATTTGACATATCTTTGTTTCAGTGTTTGACAAATTCAACCATGGAAACTGAGCAGCGCGTTAAGATTGTTGAAGCCTTTTACGAAAATGGTCGTTCGAATCAAAATGCATACGTTCACCTCAGTGGATTCATTAACAAGCAGAATTGCCGTATTTGGGTAAATGAGAAACCACGAGAGAATATTACCGTGCATGGCGTTCATATCACGAGATGATAACGGACTTCTTGCGACCAGAAATTTAAGATATAGACCTGGACGATATGTAGTTCCTACTGGATGGCACCACTTGCCACACAGCCAACGAAACAATGGTCGTGTTATATCACGACGTGGCGATGTTAATTGGCCGCCATGATTATGTGATTTGACACCTTTGGCGATATTTCAAACACAAAGTGTACGTTAAAAGCCAAGAACAATAAAAGAGCTAGAGGATGAGATAATTCGGCACATTAAAAACATTGAACCTCAATTATGTCTTAGAGTCATTGAACCATCAAATATAGGTATACCCCCGAAGCCTTGGTAAATATTTTCTATTATAAAAAATAATTCTCCCAAAATTTTATTATTTTATTTGCAATTAACATCGTGCGTTTTGGTTGGACCACCCTTAAAAGGTCCCATGTGCTCATATATTACGGTCACTTTTGCAACTGGTTCCACAACGTGGAAGTTGTATTTTGTATATATATATATATATATATATATATAAATATATATATATATATATATATATATATATATATATATATATATATATTTGGGAGATCATGTAAAACAAAATTAACACGTAAAGTAATGAACAATATAAATATTTAGATACATCACAAACTCCTATTTTAATTAATTTAAATATTTTTTTCTTATCTGAGCTGTGACTTTCCCTTTTCAATTTGATATAATGTAAATTCATTTGAAATAAATTCTCTGATCGGAATAATAGATTTAATTATTAAAAACTTTTGTTCTTAACATTTTAAATGGAGTTTACACATCGATAATTGAATTTTGTATTATTTTCATTGCAAAACAGGAACATGTATGACAAGGGATTACAAGAGATGTTTGTTTTCTAATTTGAAGTACATAGAAGAATATGGATAAGGATAAAAGAGTAAGGATGGAAAAAATGGAGCAGAAATTTTAGAATTGAATAAAAGTTTAACAAAAAATATATTATATTATGTTAAAAAAATAACAAAATTTTTTATTATGAAAAATATAAACTGCAATTAAATGCAATTGATTTAAGTATAAGAACTTAATTGTCGTTCTTAATTATTTTATAAGTGTAAATGTAATTAATATTACGAAATTTATAATTACAATTTTAATTGACATTTTTCGTGTGGCGAAAAAGACATGACATTAAAAAATAAATTTTCAAATATTTGAGTGCTAATTTCAATTTGTTGCACAATGACACCGATGAGCCACAATTGAATTTACATTCTTAAGACGATATAAACTGAGTAAATTGATAATAATGATATAGAAGAAATATTTATAAAAATTAAAATATACAAACTACATTAGATTAAGACAAATACCAACGCACATCTCTATTCAGCATGCGCAATATTAAGACGTATTATTTTGTTGCTTGGATTTTGACATGATTCTACTTGCAGTATATATGGCCCTTAACTGAAAAACTAAGGGGCCTTTTTAAAGCAAAAACATCTATAAAATTGTTTGTCGTTAAATTTTCTAAAAATTTTCTTATATGTTTTTTTTTTTTGAAATGAAGAACCCAAAAATAAGCGGAATTAACTATATCGCAACGCGAGTGCTCCACCAATTCCTCGTCATCATCATTTAAGGTGTCCTCAGTTTGCATCAGTGTTACAATGCTTTTTGCAGTTGTGTATCGAGTGCCAGCTCGTAGTTGATTACATAGTGGTCGCAGCGAACAAGCGTTAGAGGCTTAGGGACATCACATGAAGGTAGAATCTATACACTTCAGAGTATATTATGATTTCATGATTGAACAGATTGAAGAAGATTAATTTTAGGAATTATCTGTATAATAAACAAAATTTCTTGTAAGTAACGTTGATGGGTAATAGCTCTAAAGCATAGGAAGAAATTTTTCCAGGAGGTCTATGACCCCTCTATAGTTTTTCGTTTATTAGAAATATCACAAGAAGGAACAAATTCTGGGGTTGCTAAATATCTACTACAGATTGCTTTGCCACCTCCCCAGACAAGCCTTTCTACGTCCATGCTGAAACAGTTAAGCTTAAGTACACCCAAGGAAACTGTTACAGTACAATAATACATAAATGTACGCAGGCAACCGGCGCAATTGGTCAGTTCATAAGTAATTGTATCAGTTGTAAGTCGTCGGATGCAACAACAGTTGTATATGCATTGTTGGTATTTGTTATGAAAACATTTGCTACAACACTTAAAGCTTTTTCTAATTAGGGTTTCAAGTGGCGTATGAAGACATGACCAAAAATGTCAATGGAATATAAAATTTCATAAATTTTATTATTCTCAAAGAAATTATAAATATTAAAAGATTAATAAAATTAATGTAAAATATTGCATGTTTCGTTCCTGTTTATTTGTATTTGAATTCAGTCTTACTTGATTCTTTTTAAGCCCCCTTATTCTATTTGTCGTTATCGGCATCACACGAAGTCGACACCAATATTTCTGCAACTGTAGAATCGATGTCGACAACATTTATATATATGTACATATATTTACAAGCTGTCATTATTACTAAGACTTACAAAATGGCAAATGGCCGTCTTATAACACTCAATTCTTGTCATCAACGATGACGACAATTATAATAAGGGAGATTATGTTCTACCTTTTTGACCATTTTAATTTATCAACTTTATTTTTTAAAGCTTAAGGTCTCTCTTCTTAATTTTATTAATCGATATTGCGGTATTCTTCAAGTACCATCTTCCTGAAGACCTTAAGCTTAGAAAAAATAAGTTAAATTGCATACTTTTTTCCTGGCTTAAAAGTATGGTGTATTGAAGCTTAGCATGAAAAATTTACAACAGAGTACAGTTGTGCACGAACTATCATCTGCAATATGTTATGACTTGAGCAAATGTTTTGATAATGTAAGGGACGGCTAACCTAACATCATATTTGACTCAAAACTTGCCTGGTGTGTGTGCAGGATAAGATTCGTTGAAGAAAATTCAAATTTTTTTCTATAATAATGGAATTTGAGGCACACGGTACACAAGTCTTGATACTCAGAGATTTTAAAATTTTTTTCTGCAGTTATTTTTAAACAAATACAAACTATGAAACGTTTTTGGTTTGCATGTACAAGCCTGTAGAGTTTTTGACACAAATCAAGACCCCAACCATAAGATCAATAGTATATTGCAGTGTTTCCAGGCGTGGATATAGCTTAAGCTTTTAAATGAAGAAGCAGTAAATGCAATAAAAAACAAGCGCTTTTTCTGTACCTCCTAGTGAGAGATTCGGAGAGTGTTGCATGAGTTTTGGGTACACACATAAATAAATATTCTTAAAGTATTAATATAGATGGATCGTTGGCTTTTTTTAAGGTTTGATACCTATAAAAATATGACACTCATCAAAAGATGACCACGCCACTGGCTGTTACTTGTCGTTACAAATATATTTACTCAATAATGCTACGTATTAAAATATTATATAAAAATGTGATGAGATTGTATATCCTATACAATTTCATCACGAACTATTTGTTTATTATCTGTGTTTGAATTCTCATTCAGTTTGTTATAATATTGGCATACGAATTCAAAATTAAATGAGAACAAATGGAATTAAGTTTGGCTTAGCCGATATTTTATAAGTTTCTAAGAGACCACCATTCATAGATACCAAGCCAAGAGTTGCAACATTTATTTCTTCGGCTTGTAACTTAGAGAGATGTTCAAAGACTGAAGAAATTTTCTAGAGGCTTGTGTATCTCGTCAAATTATACTACATTCATATACAATAAAACTCGTTTATAATAAAGATCTTAATTAACGCGGCCATAACACTAGAAAAATATTAGTTTGATAGAAAATAGAAAAGGACTTCTCAAATGTTTTAACTTTCGTATTTGTTTACATTAAAAGTTTTTATTTTTGACGTTTTATTTTCATCTGTTGCATTAATTATTTTGTTACCTGACAAACAAGAATTATTATAATAAAGTTGATACTTCCGGGGATAGTTCGTTATAAAAAATTAACTCTTTTTTAAATTTTAAAGGGTAGTTCATTATAGTAGTAGTTAACCTATAAAATTCTGAGACATTTACCTCTTTGGAGTCAATGAAAATTTCGTTTGCATTTAATACTGCTGGCCCCTTTATTAATAAAGCGGTTGATCGGTAAAGACATGTTGCATCCACTTAATCGGGTCTCAAGGCTGTTAATATCATTTGAAATTTGATACTGTAAGAATAAAGATTAGACTGTAAAATGTTATAGACAAGAGATCATTCGAATGAAAATGAAAACTGTATCACAAGGGCAAGCTGGAAAATATGGACTTTGAATGAGTTAATACCCAATTAATTCTTTATTACAAGTCTTTTTAGAGAGCATTGCATTATAACGCTAAAGCGGCCTACTAGTCCAACATTAGATGAACTGGGTGAATGATAGTTATAGGATCGGAAGTGTCTTGAAATATTTAATCCTTTAAGGGGCCCTTTTAGTAGCCTTTCCATACTTTCTTCCACTATTATAAGCCAGAGTATTCAAAGTAATACATTCGTATAGAATTTATTACATTAAATTGTATTTGGCAAGAAATAAGAGTTAGAAGTTAAAATAGTCGATACTGTTGTTGGTTTTATGTCCTCATTGCTACGTTTGTTGTGTCTCAATATACAAAAACAACAAACAAATAAACAATCAGATTTTTACCATCAAAATAGTCAAAAACTACACAAGTGTGTGTATGTGTGTGTATGGTGACGTGTGTGTTTCTATAAGACAGAAAATAAGTGTGTATGTGTGCGTGTGTTTGGAGGATGCAATCATTTGGGAAAACATGGATATAAATTTCAATTTTCTGCACTTTCACATTTTCTCTATTATTATTTTTGTTGTTGTTTGGGTTGCAAAGCAAAATACATGTGCAACAATATATAAAAACAGAAGATAATAACATTTTCCGTTATAAATAGTAAAAGGTAACAACTACAACAAAAATATATGGCAAGCAATACCAATTACATACAAACAATTGAACCCACAGTAACCACCTAGATCATGTGGGTTATATGGAACAATTTTTTTTTGGTAAAGCACAGGTTGGTGTAATCCTTGAAAAAAATACGCAAACTTAAATGAAAAACAAATAGAATGTAAGCTACAGTCGGCAGTTTTGAATTTTTCAATTTCTACAGTGAAACAATTTAAAATCAGGGTACAATGCATATTATTACTGAGAACGTGAGTTCGAGTCCTATTCAAGACAAAACATCAACATGACTTTTCTGATGTCGTCTTACTTATGCACATTATCCTTTGCTGGTCTAACTTAGGTGAGCACAGTGTTGCCCGTGAGTGTGGCTGTTAACCGTTTTGTGTGTGTTGTCTTGTATCCTTGCTGTGGATGTATGTTAATTGTTGATTGGTGTCCGGAACTATTTGGAGTTCAGCTGGTAATAGTATTAGCTACGAGGTTTGACTGGACACTTAAATCTGGTACCACGGTAGATAGGTCTGCCCGGGAAAGGCCCTTTGGGGAGTGATATACTGGCTGTGGCTTAAGGCCCAATCGCTGGAAGAGCATTAGTTCGGTGCGGAGTTGCACTGCAACTGGATGCTATTACCCATAAGTCCGAGGGAGTGTTAGA
This sequence comes from Germaria angustata, assembly GCA_963681545.1. Lineage (NCBI taxonomy): Eukaryota > Metazoa > Arthropoda > Insecta > Diptera > Tachinidae > Germaria > Germaria angustata. Next base: position 12,753,493 of record OY812999.1, on the reverse strand, counting down.
TAGACTTCGCTCCTAACTAAGGCGTAGACCAACTCCATGACCATGTTTGTGGACGCATTGTATTCACCAAGGGCAAAGAGCACCATCTGGTTAGGTCTTATGACTAGTACTGATGTAAATCTTTGACATTTTTATACATTAGTGTGGCATTGTGTTAGTTCTGGTTGGACTGTTTGAGTGATGAAGGAATAGCACTGCTCACTGAACAGTACCGCCTGTAATTGATGCTCTTCTGTGTTGGTGTACATCACCACCCTCTTTTGTCGGTAATTTTAGCAGAATTGTCGGATACACAATAATGCATTTACGAAAGATAAATATGTCTGCTTAACGCCAGGGGCGTACTGCAGACTTTGCTATAAAAATTAATACAACGCATATTAGTAGAATCTGATTTAAAGTTTTTTTGAGTTTGACTCAAAACTTTTCCAATATAGTCAAAATTTTTTTGTTACTTCAAATCTATTTTTATGAGTGTCTGGGAGGTGGTAATGACTTTAAAGTATTTTTTTTTATTGATTCAAGAAAACATCTTTAGACTTTTGCAAAGTTCAAAATGAAATATGGGTCAAAGAGCATCCACAGAAAAAATTTTAATTATTTTTGATAATTTTTCAGGTCTTTGTTGAGACTTTCCATCAAATCCTATTTGAGGAGATATTTCATATTACGTCAAATGAGATACACCCTCAAAAGGCTTAAATATAAGAAGGCCCTACAAAGCGCTGCGGTTTTTATTAAACAACTTTAAAAATGTTTGTTGGAATATAAAAAATGAGAAAAGGGCCCAATACATGCAAATCAATAAAAAATTTTGGAGCCATTTTTCGATCTAACCAAATTGTACATATTTTTTATAAAATTTATAATATCTAGATATTATTCGACCTCTCTTCTGATAGTTTTAAATTTTCGGAAAAACACTATTTTTATAAAAAAGACTTCGAGCTCAATATTGAACATTTCAATATTTCTATAAAATTAAATAATATGTAGTAATAAATTAAATAGTCTTTTTTTCTATTAAAACAAAATACTTAAAAATTATGTTATTATTTTTTTCTTTTTTGATGGTACAAATTATTTTGGGGTGAAATTTCCCTTAATTGAAAAATTCGGCAAAGCCTGGGCCCGTATTTCATTAAATGTGTAAAGCAACTAAGATCCTAAATTGTTATCCATATTTTATTTCGAATTTTGGGGCTTTATATCCTGGGGACCCATTGTACAAAGCAAGAGTTTGTTACATTAAAGTTTTGAGGCAACTAAATTGCCAATATTTTATTTCGAGTTTTGTATTCATATTTCCTAGGGCACCATTGTGCAACGTAAGAACTAGATTGTAAGTCCTCAAGTTAATTTCAATCTTCAATAAATACATTTTCAAAATTGTAGAGTCTATAATTGTCCTACAGTAGAAGGTGCAAGTAGAATGATGAATTGATTATACATATAAACAAGCCAACTTTGGTGTAGGGCAAGCAGAGAAAATAACGCATTACATTACCAAAAAAATGTGCTAAACATTTTAACTGAAATTGATAATAAATACTAGTTCATGGTGAGATGGTTTCATTTTTCACTTTTACAATTTTTTTTTAAATTTATTTTTAGCTCCATGCAAGCCATCTTGAGTCATCCTTGAAAATTGATAAAGATGGCAGTATTCTTAATTAACTTTCAAGTATTTACTTCTTGCTTCTCTTCTAATTTTTCTAACAGATTTGATGTCAATGACGATGAAAGTGGCTGCCATTATGTGGTTAATATTTCGAGGGCGTGGTTATGAGAATTTGCAATAAATTTCATATTTTTTTTTAAGACGATGCAGCAGTACATTAGTGGAATTACATTTTTGCAGGTGTTCTAATTAAAGCGCAATCAGGTTGATAATAATCTTCGACGTTTGGGTTGAAAATGAGAAATTAGCAGGTGATTAGAAAAATGTAAGATGCTTAGATGATAAAAAAATAAGTTTGGGGTTTAATGATAAAACATTAATATGATATTATATAAATTGTTTGTTATTTAACTCATATACTCTTTCGTTAATTGTAATAGACGTATAAAAAGATTCCAGTAGAGGCTCTAAATTTTAAAAGCTGGCTGAACATGTAACCATCGGCATTTTCAGGGGTTGTCCCTGCTTGCGGGCACCGTACTTTCTTTACGTAGTCTGTTCAAAAGAAAATGAGAATTTTGAAATTTCTTGGGCTACGTACATTCGATTGGCTATTTTTTATGTTGGCAAACTTGTTTCAAACATATGTTCTTAGATGATTTTCGGATGCACAAATACCGAAGCCGGAAAGTCATTACGACGGCGTCCCGAGATATTTCGGATATGAAAATATTTTTATTTGGAAAAGAATCTTATATATACATTTACTACATAATATTACTAACAAAGACGGTTTTTGTTTATAGTAAAGCTTATATAGTGAATTCATTTTGTGCTAAAAATATTTTGCAAATATTATTGCAACATGAAAATACTTGCACGGTGGTGTAGTATATTTTTAGTTTTAATTTACAAAATGTATGGGTCTCACTTTGCTACATCTTAAAACATCCGTTAGTGAATTTCGTGTGCTCATTAAGCATAATTTTTTGCGGAAAATAACCAATCACTCAAGCCAAGACTAAGCTTGATAAACGGTATAGCGTTTATAAATTACAATTGCGGTGCAACCACGAAAGATGCCGAACGTTCTGGACGCCCAATTGAGGTCTCCACACTCGAAACAAATTAAAAATTTTAATATTATGGTACTGGTTGATCGGAGATTGCGAGAGATTGTGCGTCCACCTACAAAACATAATTTCATTTATATTACCGCCTATAGATCGGTTGCAGCAGTGGATCCTTTTGATGTAGTTTTGTGCATTTCGGGTGGTATCTTAGCGATAACTTGACGAATTTCGGTTTTCAAATACAAAAAAGTTTAACAGCGTCAAATATCATGGTCTTGGTGGCCTATTGACGTCACCAAAACGTGAAATTATGCATTCTGATATTTTTTCATAAAGCAGAAATCTGTCGTGTTGCATGGCAGATCATAATTTTCTATTCCAAGGCAAAAAAAGTCTTTTATCATGCGACGATTCTTTTAGCATAGTTTTCGAGCCAATAGATCGCAATGAGATCTCCAGATCATAATGGCTGTAAAACGTTAGCACTTTCCACAATCACTTTTGAGATCTCAAAGCGCCATGTTGGACAATTTTGTTTGTTGACGTAACCACGGAGTGAAAAATGAGATTCATTGCTGAATTTTTTTTTCTCGAAAAATCAGCATTGATCAATCAGCATATCTACAGCGTTGTAAATGGTCAGCCTTTAATGGTCAGGTTTCAATTGTTTCGTAAAATGGGCTTTATATGGATAAAAGTGCAAATTTAAATGTAAAATATGCCGTAATGAGCCACAAGATTGCAGAGAATGCCGTGGAATCGATAAATTCGGACTATCTGCCACACATTTACTAACCAAAGCTATGTTTACAGCAGTGCCCACATTGCGTTGATGTACAAGCCAAACCACATCTGCATTTTAATGCATTGTCAATTCCTTGCACAGTAATGATCGAAAAGCGGCCACACTTGAACCATCACTTTTTTTTTGCAAGTTTTAGTTATTTTTATGAATTTTTGCTCTTAAAGCGATATATATTTGCAAATGGCAAATCTTTTATAAAATAAATGAAATTTTTAATAGCTCGGTGGCTTTAAAACCACTAAATGGATGACCTGATATTAAGCCAACTTATTGGGTCGATTTGGATTGTAGGATTTAAAAAAAAACGACTGCATTTGGCCAAGAAAAATAATTCCTTTTTCATCAAAACAATACAAAGACACACACATGTGCAGTTTTTATGGCTAAATGCAATATATTAAGATACGAATTGCTCCCTCATCCGACCAAATCTCAAAATTTAGCCCTGAGTGACTATTTCTTGTTTCTGACAAATCTTTTTGTAGGGGATAAAAAATTGGCGAAACGTTTAAGAAAGTATATAAAGCTCAAAGCAAACTACGAGAATATTGAAAAATTAAATGATTTGTATCCGAAAACCTGCGTTTTATTGAAGAAGTTACGGAGTTTATAACACATTTACAACTTAGTATTCACAAATGAATATTTTCTTATTAACAGTAAGATTTATATTTTATTTAAATTAATTTGCTCGTATTTTAGTATCATAAAATTTTTTTTTTAAATTTATTATTGAAATAAAATTACGAAAGTCCTGAGGTCCCAAAAAATCTTGAAACTCCGGCTTTTGACATTTTAAAATGCCCAATCTTGGCTTTTTCGAAAACCGGCCCCGTTTAGTGTCCCTGGTCGGTACGTTAATATCTAATCAAGCGATAGATTTGCTTTTGTTTGGTCGGTTACGTATGAGTAATAAAGTTTAGTACATGATATTAATTCCAATATAACTCATACGCATCCATCACCTAAATGTAAATGAGGGAAAAATTTGTAAACGGAATTTAATGAAAAATGGTTTATGATTTATTTGTAGGATATGGGGCAACAAAAAAGAGCTGCAACAAGATTTTCTTCTGGTTTTGATTTTTTTTAAATTTTTCAAGTATAAAAATTTTTAAATTGTATATGAAAAATTGTGTATTTCTCCAAAGAATTTGTTGAATATCTCCTAAAAAATGGGCTCAGAACTAATGTCAATATAATTTGCAAGTAATTTCAATTAATTTTTTTTTATTTCAATAAATGATATAGCATAGTTATAAGCTGTGAAAAATATATTGTGTCCTCCTCTTCATTTCATCTATCAACTCACGATATATAATTTATAAAAGTTGAAATCTATTAGTATTTGTATGTGTTGGGATTACCAAGTGATGATCATGCACCACAATATTTTTGTTTGTGACAAACTCATGGCATTTTCTGCACTGAAATAAGTGTGAAATTTTTACGTTTAATTGCAAAACAGTTTCGCATTTTGATTAAAAAGTTGTAATAAATTAAATTATTAATAAATATTTTACCTTCAAAGTTTTTTTTATAAAAAGAACATCATTAGTCATTATAAAAAAAATTTACTTTTGATATTTTAAATACAGTTTTGAAATCTTATTTATTACTTGTGTTAAATAATATCCCCAAGGCGAAATTAAATACAAAATCAATTACTTTATTCAATTCTCATTTGCAAATGTGTGTGTTTTTCCCTCATGTTTTTTGACGTCTTTTTCTTTCTTCATTTAATCAAACTGTTTAGATCTTACCCTTTTTTGTAATTTGAAAATTAAAAATAGCAACAACAATAACAAAAAGAAACGATAACAATAAATTAAAAAAACAAAGTTACTTTGTGCAAAAATACCCACATTTATTACACACATGTCCATTTGATGGCCATAATGTTCATTGTAAATGATCTAAAAAAAGCAACATCAATAATAGAAAAAAAAAATAATGTTGAACAAATTTTTACAAGCAAAGAACAGCAACAGCAAAGAACAACAACTACAACAAAGAGAAAACAATGTTAATGCTGCTCTCTTTTGGTAACGTATGTATACAATTGCGAGGTTCATGTTTTAAACTAGAAGGCACTTGTAAATTTACCCTGTACGATTATAGAATAAGGTTAATTGCTATTTAAGAAAAATAAGGTTAGGTTAGATTAAGAAAAATAAAAAAATTAAAAAAGCGTAATGAAACAAAGGAAAAGCGGAGTGATTATTATGTGAAAACGTTGATATATTTTGCTTTTTGAGTTAAAGTATTATTGATTTTTTCAACTGTGTGTTTGATTTGATATCCTTACAAACAAAAAGACTTACACGTGTATAAACCTTTCTTCTTACCAGCACAAGTGAGGAAATTATACTCATTCCCTTCCTAGTTTATATTTTACACCCAGGGAAGATTGAAATACCTTCTTTAATAAAAAACTTTTTAAATGTAAGCATAAATGGCGGAATTATATAATAATATTTATTTCAGGCGGCCACTTTGTCTATCTAATTTCCACTAAAGGTGATGGCGTGGTGAAGTGGTTAAAGTGCTTGCCTACAAAACCGAGTACCCCAGGTTCGCTCCCTGGCAGAGAACATAAATTCACCACGGTTTTTCTGGCAGAGCCACCACCTTCTGTTGAAGAAAGATTGGAATCAAAGATTAGCAAGGCTCCTCACCACTACACCAAATGCACAGGGGGCGTTATTTCTAGGCAACGACAGATGGAAGATCTATTATGCTAGACCAGTTATAGCAGACTAATCATCCTTGTAGCTGGAACAACAACCGATTAACGAAACTGATACACGGCAAAAATAAAAATGCGAAAACAACTACAACAACTCGTGTAAGATGTTGATGCTTTGTAGAAGTCAAATGCTCCAAGAAGGTGTAATGGAGAAAACAATTTTCCACTTAAATTGCTATGCAACAAAACTGCAAGCTAGACTTTAAAATAATTTTTTTTCAAAATCGCTTCGTAAGTGTCGGAGTTATACAATAATTAATATTTCGGAGTAGGGGCAAATTGCTCGTCCAATTTTTGAAAAAAAAAAAAAAATTGAGAACAAACAACAAGCAAACATTTTTTTAATAAAAAAAATTGGATAATTTATTTATTTATGAGACCAGTTTGCAAGCAAACCTCTTGAAAGAATAAATAAGTAAAAAATTGGTTTGAAATTGGTTAAAAAAGGGAAATTGACTTGTAAATATAGCGATGAAGATAAAAAAGAAGAATAGAGAGACAGTCACAGGTAGGAGGAAAACCAAAAACAAACGAATGAGGACGAGAGGGCATCACAAAGGAATCATAGGAGATACCGAGACACACTATATAAGGACAAAGAGCAACGATTAAGGAAAAGAATATTATAGAAGGCATATAGCTGAAACTGGTCCATTTGCAAGCAAAATTTGATGTGAGATGATGGAAAATCATTCCAAAGTCATACAGAGAGCTATACAATCTCCTCTGCCTCTCATGCAATTCTCTTTTATCAATCATCCTTCAGAGCAAATAGAATTGTTCAGACTATAGAATAAATTTAATATGACAGGTCCATCTAAAGGAATTGTAGGATGAGTTTAGATTAAATAAAAGCACATCTTTCATGTAATATCTTTCGCAAATTAATAAAGCAACTCTATCACTATGGCGTGCATGGTATACTATATATTTGTTTTCCTGTGTGAGTTTTGGTTTCTTGTGTCTTACTTTTTTTGTTATTATTGCAATAAGTGAATATGAGTTTTTGAGCGTGTATGTAGTCATCTTGTTCATACCTTTTGGCTAAAAACAACATCATAAATTTTACATGGTAAACCATTTGATATAAATGTAAGTTCTGTTTTCTGTCTATATGCATTACTCTTTGCTGGTATGTGATGCAAACACACCAGTATGGAGATACACACACACAATATTCTATACTTTTGCTTCGGGTAAGCAATATCTTTTACTTAACTTGAAACAATATACACACAAGTCGAGAGAATCAAACAAGAATTTTGTTCTTTTTTTCATTAGCAGAACGTTAAAGAGTAACAATTTGTACAATAAATATTTTAAATTTAAATTTTATTTCTTTCTTATATTTTTTTGTGGTGAATTCCAGAGTTTGTCTGTCTGTTGGAAGTTAGAAGAAGGATTTAAAAAAAGTAGTAGAAGGCCAACTTTACTTGGAAGTTACGGGAAACATAAATAATTATGTTTCAATATGTTTTGATCGTGATTAGGTTAGTTTAGGTTAGGTTGATTGGAGGGGTGTGATAGCCCATGTCATACGACATACACTTAAGCCAGTGAAGGCTTGTTGTGCGCTCCCTTTAATTATCAAACACAACTGCCAGAGTTCTGCGGCAGGATTCGAACCTGAGACCTTCGCACTACGAGTCTAGTACACTACCTACTAGCCCACGAAGGTCAGTCTTTGATCATGATTAAATATGTTGCTAGTACACAATATTTCATATATATTAAATTGCTAGAGTCTACAATATTAATGAATCATTTTATACCTTTAGAGCTCTGTTTCTGTTATCTATAAAAATTGCAAAATATTCCCTGATATTGAACATCAATATGTCTGTTTTTGTTATTGTATATGAAATTCCAGAAGCTCTTATGTGACCGAATGTCTTCTTTTAAAAGCGTATGAATACGTTTGTTATGAATAGACTAAAATGGACGGACAAATAGACGGGCTTATTGTTTTAACCTTAAGTTGCAAACATACTTGTTTCAAGGCATAATATCAGTAGACAATTTTAAAGAAATAACTACAAATGCACTCATATTCTTTAATTTGCTATAGTAGATGATTGAAGGTGGGCCAATAAATCAGGATGTAAATATTCAATAAATGATAAATATATAACAAACGAGTTTCTAGATTTTTTTTACTAAACTAGATAAGAAATTCATTGAAATGAATGTCAATGAAATATGTGTAAAAACTATTGAAAATATATATACGATGCACATAAATCATGTCAAGCTGTAAGAAACAGCTAAAAGTGCAATTTATCGCTAGAATGTGAAAAATCATTAAATTTGAAAAGGATACATAAAGATACCACTGATTTAAAAAAAATAACAAGAATATTAATACTCATATCACATGAATCAAATTATATAATTAATACGTTAAATTGGTTAGATATCGTGCCTTATTGCGAAAAAAGCTTAAGTAACATAATTTGTGATTTTAACCTTTTCATTGCAATCGAGAGTTTACGATCACTAAAATTTAATGAGAAGATTGTATAATCGTTATAATTGGCTTCACAAATTAAATTCAAAATCTATTTTGAAATAGCCTCCCAACTTATTGCAAAAGCAGTTAATAAAGTCGCTCAAATCGCTTAGGTAAAATACATTGCTCAATTATAAAAACTAAAAATAGTCCCCAAAATTTGTGATTTTTGCCTCAAAAATTTATTAAACCTCAAATGGACTTAATAGCGTGAACATTTTTATGCTTAAACAATTGTTGAATGCTTAGTTGAAGTTTAGAAAAAATTATATTTTTAACTGGAATTATTTCGTTATAAACTTTTAATGCTTTTTCAAATATTCCACTCGCACCATCTTTCAATAAAGGCCGCAAGTCTACTTGTTACAACAACATCAGACATGTAGAATAATAAATGTTTATTTACTTTTTATTTTCGTTACCCAGGTGCTTCTTCAGTTAAGATTTTATACCGGGCTCTTATTGATACTTATTTGTTGTTACCAGGAAACAAATTCCCATTTATAACATTTAATCGCTATTGCATACATACAGGCGCAGCTTACACTCACTGCCATAGATGCACCAACAAATATACACATACTAACATACATAAATAAAAACACTTCCAAAGGGCAATTTATATTTTTTCCATAGATTTTATAGATACCGGACATAAATTGGGTCTCAGTGTTTACGCATGTAACATAAAATAACAGGCATACACTTAGAGAAACCTAAAGATGGAAAGCAAAAGAGGCTGAAATTAGTTTTATTATATAACTAGCGGGCCCGTTGCCTGCTTCGCACGGCAAAACAAAATAAGAAAAGAAACACACTTGTTTTTAATAAAGTTGGTTTTGTTCCCAAAAACACACTCACTTCACATACGCACCGCACACACATGCGTTATCGGATTTTAACCAAACTTCATATAAACCATATATGGGCCACTGCCTACGTAGTGTATAAGTTTGTTTGAAATCGCTCGACGCGTTTATGATTAGTTCGGCGACGTACATATACGGACTTATTTTTATATATATAGATAGATGGACAAGGTCGGGGATATAGAGATATAGAGAAACTACCCTCTATTCCAGAAACAAAGTCCTACTACGAGAGGAGCAGCTGAATTTATTTTTAGAGAACTTTTTCGGAGGATAATACGATGGCACTTTATTATAATAGACTACTACTCTTCATTAACTTTAATTAACAACCATTAAAATACAAAACTAAGACCAAAAACTGAAAAGTGTGAATTAAAATCACACTAAGTACGGCGAAACAATTTTAATGAGCAATACTGGGTGTGCTTTAGTACAGGCAACTGAAAAAGAAACCAATAAAACCTTAAATATTTTATTTCTTTGTATTCGCTGGTGGTAAATGAATAATTAAAATTGTATCCAAGCCAAAATAAAAGTTATAAAAATTTTTTACATAATTTGCTAATTGGCCACTTTAAGCGAAAGAGTTTTTGCAAGTGTATTTTTCCCTTCTGTAAGTATTATAATTTTATGCGTGTAGAGGATTAAAAGGCTTTAAAAAAACATTACACCTTTCATGTGCCATGGTGCATTTTTTGTGTTATTCGTTTCCTTTGAATTCTTTACTCGATTGTTTTTTTACCCTTTTGGATGAGGCTAGAGGGTAGGAAGACAGCAGAAGTCCTTGTTGAGAATGAATGCTGACGATAGATTTTCTCGCTACATGGATTGCAGAGTTAAAGGGTATTAAATTAGTCAAAAGCTTTTGTATTGTTATAATTGAAAGGTGTATTAAATTGTGCAAATAAAAGAATGTTCAACAAAGCGTAGCAATAACGATGCCTTGACGTCTTTGGGGTTTATTGAGCAAAACGATCATAATTTATTACTGGCATGGCTAAACGAATTTAAAATATGGCCAGTAAAAAGGATTTAAAAGAAATTTAATTTTTTTGTAAATCAAGGACTTAAAAAGCTACTAGTTTTCAATGATTTCATTTGAAGTAATTAAAATAGCCTGCAGACTATGCGGAGGTAATAAGATTTTTGTGTACAATTTTCTTTTAAAATAGTACTTTTATGAAAAGTATGCTTTTAAGGTACACCTTTTTAAAATAATCTTTTGGAAACGCATTTTTAGAACAACTTACTGCAAGAGTACGACCTTAAAAGTACCTTTTAGGAGTATTCACCTTTTAAAAAACGACAATTTCTTAAAAAGTACACTTTTAAGAATTATCTCAGTTAAAATTAAGCTTAAAAAGTATGTTTAAAAAAAGTATTATTCTTAAAAAGTACCTTTAAGAAAATCACCATTTGAAAAATTCCCTTTTAGGAGAGTAGTAGAGAATAGTTTTTCTCAGAAACTTTTAGAAAATTCATGAATAGTTTAAACCAATTTGTCCTATAAAATATCTTGTGAAAGTGAACTAAAGTAAGTGCCTGATTTTAGAAAGAATTATATGAAAGAGATTTTTTAGTACCTTAGGAAAGTATAATTTTAAAAATCTTCCTTCTAAAAAGTACATTTTTAAGAGATTTATTTCAGGAAGTGGCATTTTAGAAATATACTTTTAAAAATGGTACTTTTTTAGAAAGTAATTTGTTGATGAGCTTTTAAGAGTCTTTTACTATGAACCCTTTTGAAAATTCTTTCAGGAGGTACTATTGAAAATGCATTTTATTAAAAATACTTGCTCAAAAAATATCTTTTTAAGAAATGAGGACTTTCTATTTTAAAAATATTTCCAAACAAAATCTTGAAGAGATCTTCATATTTTTTAAAGGAGTTTCTTAAAACTTATAATTTAAGAGAGCTTCTTTTTAAGTGTAGCTTAGATGACTTTTTTTATAAAATTTATTACAAAAACATCTTAATAAAGAATAACATGATCCTAAATACCTAACTTTTGTAAGGGAAACCTTTAAGAAACTAATCTTATATCAAATTATGTAATTCAAAAACTTCCTTATTAATAATTCTGGCAAAACACCGACTTCAGTTTAAAGAGCCAATCGATCATATTACAAAACCGAAGAAACTATGGGTCTGTTTAAAATCCGATATATTCCATTTGTAGTTTATATAGTTTATAGTTTGTTGGAACAAAGGTTAAAATATCTTCTCCTATAAAAATTTTGTTGTTATAATTATTATTTCGGCCTGCCTCTTTGTCCACCCGATTTCCACTTAAATTTATGTGAAACTAAACTGAAAGTTGCACTTTCAAATAAAAAAGTTTTTTTTAATCGGTCCATAAACGAAAAAACTATGCACTAGTCAACAAGTATGGAACCAACCTACAAGAAAACCCTCTCAAACAAAGAAAAATTTTGATCATCGGAGTTATGCGATAATCAGTATTCTGGGCCATCAGATTTTCGAAGAAAGAGTTATGAGATTAAACTACAAGCAAACGCTTTCCAAAAAAAGAAGTTGAAAATTGGTTCGAAAATATTGAAATATTGAATTGGCAACCTCCTCCTTTTTGAAGTTGGTCTAAAATATTGAATTTACAACCTCCTCCTTTTTGAAGTTGGTCAGAAATTAGCTTCTTCCAAAACTACACCTCAGAAAATAGGCTTTTTCAAAAGTGGTTTTAAAATATTTTTTTTTAATGAAATAGATTTCTTTTCGTAAGTTTCTTTTATGTTTTATTTTGATTCCCACTCGTTGTATACACACATAACGATGATTACAGAAGAGCAAAAGCGGTCGACAAAAAAAAAAAAAAAAAAAAAAAAAATAACAATTTATAACAGGAAGTATTTTATTGGAGTTTTATGTCTCTTTTATACTCATACACGTACGAATATGTGCACATGTTTATGCACATACACACATGCATATAACAGGCAATAATCCTTTCATTTTAATTTCAATAAAATGTTTCAATTTCATATTTTTTAATTGTGAATTTTTCAAATGAGCTTTTAACCAGAAACCACTTGAATATGGTTGAAAGAAAAGTGGGAAATCATTAAAGAGTCATATATCAACTTGTAACAGAGTTCGAGTGCTTATTTGCCGCATCAAGTAGTTGCCAATGAGATGCAGAGTGTGTTAAAAAATTTATGACAAATGCAAAAAGAATACAAATAAAAATAAAAATATAAAATACAGAGTATTTTTTTGGGCAGAGTTGGAAAAGTTTACGTAAAAGCCAATGTGAAATTAAAAATTTTTGAAATTCATTTTATGTATAACAAATTTAATTAATATTTAAAAATATTACTTAAATTTGTTGTATGTAGGCGGCGCTAACACTAGAGAATTTTTGATAAACTATTTTAATTTACTTCGGCAATTAGTTTAGCTTTAATTAAACGCATTCTATCTTTAAATTAAATTAAAACGAATTATGTGTAAGATGTTATATATAATTCATCTGAAATTCTATTATGTATAAAATACAACATCGTATCAATGTTTCTGGGTGGCATACATCCGAAATGCTAAATTTTCCAATACTAGGGTGCATAAATCAGGCTGAAGTTGATCAATTGAATGGGCTATGTTGACTTTGAGGCCCGCTGTGGCTTGTGGCTTATTCGCTTAGACCTGTGATTTAAGAAAATCCTACCGGTGGCCAACTCACATAACCCCTACATGAGATGCTCATGCATTCAAATTGCTCGAGCAGAATGTCCAATGGGGTAAGAGCTGTGTGGCCTGTAGCCAACTACATATTGCTAGTATCCATATCATCCAATTCAGATCAAAGAAAGTTGGTAATTATCGACCTACAGTGCTCTCAGTTGACGCTAATGACCTGGGCAACATCGTTCTCAGATGAAATATGCACCGATGTCGCCGCCAGTTCATAGTGAACCCTAAACGGTGAATTTTTTGGGATCTCATGAGGGTTGGTTGGTATCGTTTCAAATTCGATAATTTTATTTGTTGATGTACCCATTCATCCATAAATATCAATTTTAATAAAACAATTTTGTTATTTGCACGTGATTTTGAATGCTATATCCAATCATTGAGTTTTCTCAAAAGAGACTAAATAATTGACAGATGTAGGAAGATCCGAGAGTTTTTATTTTTTTAAAATAGAGATGGTAGAGTGACAAATGTTTTTTAAATTATTTTTTTGGCGATTAGTTTGCACTTTGTTTTTAATACGTATATGGGTTAAAAAAATCTCTCTTAAGAACTAATATAAATGGAATGATAGTTGTGAGTATTCGTGGGCGTTCTTAGAAAATAAAAACCATAACAGCTCCATCATTATTGGTAATCCAAAAAGGTTTAAGAATTAAGCAACAAATTGCTGCCAAAATTTTGTTTTAATAGATTAAATTTATAAAATTCCGATTTGTTTATTATTCATTGATTGTTTTATTAAATTTTTAAGCATTAAAGTCAGTTTTTTATATATAAAATGTTTTTATAATCCAATAATTTGGTGAATTTTGTGTAACTTCTTCAGGAAATATTAAATAAATAATCGATGAAAATAATAATAAAAAATTTTTCATAAAGAAAAATTATTTCAAAAAAATAAAATTTTTTTAAATCACATAACAAAAAGTTAAGTACTATAAAGGCTTAATGCTGTCTTTTGTAATAATTATGAGTTGGTTGCGTGAATCCACCTAGGTGGCTAGTGGCCGTGTCATAGATTTTCCCCACTTACGTGTTACGCTTCCCTCGTGGTTATGGTCGATGAGGGGCCTGTAATGCAGAAGCGGTGTACTGGCTGGGATGTTGTGGTGGCAGGAGGTTATATAACTCCGGCACAACTACAAGGCATTTGTACGTGATCGCTGCCAGGATCCATCTGCATCTCTGCGATACCCCGTAGTCAAGTTTTACTATTGGACCCGAAAGGTTCGTCTTCCGTCACCGTTAAAAGCGCCGTGAAGTTAAGCCATAGTGGCGGATACCCACGTTAATCTTAGACATATCTTTCAACGACAAGCCCTTGTATTTTTGCCCATTAATTCCATGGGAATAATGTACAGTGTGCTGTTTGATCTGACTTAAACCCTTTTAATCAATTATATCAATATATAATTGATGATTTATACACATTTTTCACATAAGTCGTTGTATGTTGTATGTGTTACAAAAGGTCTTGTGTGATATGCTTGTAAAGCGCAGTAATAGCTTACACATGCTAAATATCATTCGCGAAATTTCCTTCGAATGATTTTTAGTTGCAAGATGATCCCATATCAGGAAGTGCTAAGCATTATAGCCAGGGCAGGTTCATTGTATCGGAAATTTTCTCCCTGTTTCAACATCGTATGATTAGAGAAGAAATCAGTGAAACATCCTTTCACACTTAACACTTTGTCTGAATTCTATTTCAAAATAATAATATTTGCCAACTCTTTAAATTTCTTTTTTATACGACTAGAAAAGTTCTATTTTTCCATCTCTGACGCTTTTGTAATTTTGCAGTTAAAAGACTATATTCGGCTCATGCACACATGCAAAAATACTAATATTTATGCCTGAATGTATGCTCCGAATAGTGGCAAGTAGACGAACAAACAAATAAACAACATGTCCTGATTATGCAAGCATAAGTACGAATGAACATGCAATTTTTCAAGAGATTTGTAAATATTTATGAACACAATATTTATCTTTGGTTGTTGTTTAATTTTTCGATTTTATACACATGATAGAGAGATTAGAGAACGAAAAGTGTATTGTTTGTATAATTCAAAAAATATCTAGATTAAGCATTAAAATTCTGTATTGAGTATTATGGGAATCTAACTGCAGTAAATGTAATCGATTCATGACTGAATATTTAATTTTTTTTACAGAGTATTTAGAAAAATATTTTTTGATAAATATATAATTTTTTCTAATTAATTAACACTATTTTTTCGACCTTTTTTGTTTTAATATATATAATTTTTATAATCAAGCGTTAGGTCTTTTTTTAAAAAATAAAAATTTTATTCAACACTTCGACGCCTCTTTGGGCGTCTTCTTCAGGAAATTTTTTTTATTAATATGACAATTGAATGAAATTATTATTTTTAAAAAAAATTACCTAACGCTTGCTTATAAAAATTATATATATAATTTTTTCTCATAAGTTAAAAAAATGTTGGAATCGTAGAGTTAACAGCCGTTTAGTCTTTTAAAATATACCCGTTTAAAAATTTAAGGCAACTATTTTCAACATTAACAATCTTTGTTTTTAAATATATGAATTGGGTTTGTCTAAAAGGGTTTAGTATCGCTAGAAGCTCCTTCTTTGGAGTATCCCTCCCTAATCTATATTTACTAAATAAATACTAAAATGAATTAAGGTAATAAAATAAGAATGAATTAAAAATTAATTTTCGATAGCATACAAATTTGCAGTTAATTAGCTATTTTCAAATATCCTTTTCTCATTTACGTTTTCCACAATCTGACTTTTAATAATAATTATTGATGAGCATGCATGCATTTGTTATGAATTTCATATAATTGACAGATTTTTATTATTGATAATACAAAAAATTAAAAAAAAACGTTAAAAGTTATGATCTACAAAAGTAACACATAATAAAATGCAAAATATTCAGTCTCAGGCGTATACTTTTTCCACTCTATACCCATACATTAACACTTGCATAATATCCTTTACAGAAGTGTGGGTGTGTATGTTTTTGAATTGAGGATTGTGCGGTTAAAAATAATCACTTAGTGAAATTAAAAATGTCTGAAATCTTGTTCACTTTTTACATACATTTTATTTTATAAATAAAAGAAAGAAAAATTATTGTAACTTGACGGATTTTCGTTTTGCGATTTCATTTCAATTCTGTTACATTTTAAATGTGATTGCTTTGGCAATACCCCAAAGATCGTTGGCTGTTATTTTAAATAGAAATCGTATTAAATAAAATATGAAAAACCATGAGATGTCTGTGTGGGCAGATATACATATATGTACGAATATATATGCGTGATAGAGCAATTTCAATTCTCCTTTATTTATTTTTCACATATTTATTTTCTTAATATGAAAAATAAACAGTTTATCTATAGTTTAATTATCACAAATAATTAGAAATATTATTGAAAGAAAATTTATTTAACAAATCTGCAGCAAGAAACCTTTTAATTTCCTACAGTGGACTCTCAATAACGTTTACGTATGTGTATAGTGAGCAGTTTCATCTTCAATCATATGGACGTTCATAACGAAGATTGGCAATTGACAATTGAGTGTTTTTGGACAATTATTAAAAGTGTGTATTAATAAAAATATAAGTTTCTGAGCTCCTTAGGCGTTTCATAATTAAAATAATGATTTTCATTTTAATTTGAATTCCAAGAAAAGAAGAAAGCACAATAAATTAGAATTTCAAATCGATGGTTTGAGTATAAATAAGTAAAAATAAGGTAAAAAAACAGAAAATTTTAGCATTCAAATAAGCAAACGCCATTTGATATAAAACGAAACACGTTTCGTTGTTGAAAGTGCAAAATTAAATAAAATAAGTATCGGCAAACAGAACATATTATTCATTTACCATTTGAGAAGTCAAATATTTGATATTTATCGCTAATCGGGTTAAGTTTATGATCTGCGCTTTTCGGAAACCTGTTTTTGGTTTTGTAAAATTAAAAAAACAATTTGAAAAATAGGGTGAATCATTTTTTTAAATATTATTTTAACTATTTTTCTAATCACAAAATATAATACAAGTGCATATACGCTCATGTGAAGACATACATTTTGAAAAATTATTACGGGAATTCAGGATTTAAATATTAAAAAAAGATATTATTTGAAAATAAAGCATCTCCACTTATTGTATCGGGTCTTCCACTAACAAATTTTGAACTTTGACGATTGGGAGCGAGCATGTTGTTGATGCTACATCTGTCGAAATGGCTGTCGCTTATTAAGATGGATGCATAGTGTTCAAAAATATGTGCAAATAATACAATTCTTTTATCAAAAATGGTGTTCTGCTCGAGTAACGTCCATCTTACGATCGCTATAATGGTCTTAACAGTATGATGGATAAATTTCAAAACACAGATTCAGTAAATAATGAACCAACACTCTTGCTATGACGAAATGTAAGATATAGCCGCTGTCCGTGAGAGTGTGCAGGAAAATCGGAGGCAGTCGATTTTTTGTCGATCACAAGAACCCATTTCGCGTTGTGGTCCAAGAGTTGAATATAAATGACCATAGACGATATGTGTTCGCTGAATGGGTACTGGGAGTAGTTGAAAATTTAACCTAATTGTTATTAGCAAATCATCTTCAGCCACGAGGTTCCTTTTTGCATGAATGGGTACGTCAACAAACGAAATTGTCGAATTTGGGGTGACACTGACAGATATGAGATCTATGTCCAATCCAGAAAAAGTCATTGGTTAGTCCGGTCCATATATCTTTGAGATTGACGTTGACTGGGCCATCACCATTATACGCCAATGATCAGCATTGACCTAAATTGGATGATATGGACACCAATTATATGTTGTTTCAACAGGACGTCGCTATGTGCTGTGTGGCATATTGAACAGGTCATCTCACGTAGAGGTGATGTGAATTGAAAACAGTTACCGTGCGATTTTAGTTCGTTATAGTTTTTATTGTGAGATTTTCTTAAGTCAAAGGCTTATGTACAGCGGCCCTCAAACCATCGTAGCCCACGCCATCTCTTAAATTCAGTTTAATTTGTGCCCCAGCACCATAAAAAATTTGATATTTTGGATACGCGCCACCCCCTAGAGCTGTCGCGGAGCTCAAATTCAAAAACAATATAATAATTTTTCTCTGTTTCCATGTAAAAAATTCGATCACTGTTTATGTCATTTACACAATCACCTCCAAATCTTCAATAAGACTCCAAACTATTTTGTATTGGTTTTTTTTAATTCCTTTTCAATTTATGTCAAAAGCACGCCCCTCAAGAGATCTTAAAATTCATCACAAAACATCATTACGAAAATAATTTCAACATACAAAATAATTTTCGTCACCCTTAAGGACTCAATATTGCGACATGACAAATAAATCCTTAAAAATCTTGTTTAGAAATTCAAGTTGTGCAGCACAAACACTCTAAAGCTCATGCCAAAGTATGAGTGCAGAGATACAATTGCAGTTGTTGTTCGCAAAAGTATCTTGAATCTATTGTAATCAGGATGACTATGACTGGTTTTGTTTGTTTCAGCGCCAACACTTACGGACAGACGACTGTGTGCAGCACTCGATACAAGAGTATCAATGCGACAAAAAGTTGCAAAATAAAAAATGAAAAAGATAATAAAATACAAACAAGTAAATGAAAGAGAATATCTCTTGGAATTATAAAAATACAATAAAACTAGCAAAAAAGTCGAGTGTAGAATGAATTCGATAAGAACGACTTGTGTACAATTCGAACAACAACTTCAAAATAAAATCTATTGAATTTTGTCTTTTAAGTACCAAGTATCTACTTGTATATACATTGTCTATGTTGCGGATAATTTTAATTTGAACAGTTAATGCAGGGGAGAAAAGAAAGACATGTAGACAACAATAAAATGCTGTAGGAAGTAATTTAATATGACTTTAAGTAAAAGGGGTGTAGAAGATTCCTTGGAGATCCTTCCTTCTTCTAAGTGTCTGATGTTCTACGTGGAAACGGCTTGTGGTATTATTTTATTTCTGGTAACTTTTAGAACGAGTGGAAAAATTGAATACCGTATACTCCTGATAATTTGAACTCTTTCCAGGTTGAGTGAATTTTTTTTATTAAGTCAAGGAAAATTATGTGTTCCTACGCAAATTAAGGCTATATGGATAGTTTGTTTAATAACGCTATTTTTGTGTTCTAGCTTAAATAGTGGGCGTGGCAGAGTCCATGAAAAATAATCATTGTAAGTAATATATTTCAAAAACTACATTCCATGATGTCTTTAAAACTTTTACTATTAATATGAGTGCTTTATAGAGAAAAAGTGGGCGTGGCAGTTTAAATACAAGGTGCATATATTGTTCGTTTGTTAATAGATCTCTAATAAAAATTATATTCCAATTAAATATAAATATTTCTGTGGTGTCTCTTGAAAAAATTTAAAGATATTAAAGAAATGGGCGTGGAATTTGCAATAAAAGATGATAAAGAGGGCAAAATACTTGAGAGTTTATAATAGCCAAACTTTACTCCCCCAAAAAATCCATTGGAAGGTATTTGGGCTTGATTCCAAAAACGTCATATAGTCTTACATGTGATTATAAACTGGTGG
Organism: Germaria angustata; assembly: GCA_963681545.1. NCBI lineage: Eukaryota > Metazoa > Arthropoda > Insecta > Diptera > Tachinidae > Germaria > Germaria angustata. Next base: position 12,733,540 of record OY812999.1, on the reverse strand, counting down.
TTGTTCTAAAGAAACGGGCATATGTATATCAGAAAGGGTTCAGAGTATTGGCTGCTTAGCAATCGTGAAGTAATGTTACTCCGAGAAGAAGAAGAGGAAGATGGCTCCAAAAACCATTAATGTGTGAGGCCAAACTATCATAAAGGTAGCGGATTGATTTAAGGTATACATCTAATCTGATGGTCGCACCACTCGAAAGGATCTGAAGTCTCCGCTTTTGCAGTCAAAAGGAGCACTGGACTGCAGATCATTTTTAAATGAAAAGTGCGGAACATGATCATTGGGATCTAAATATGTTACAGTCTTACAGATTACTACGGAGTGGTAATGCGAAGACTTGCAGCTGTCCTCTTGCAAACTCATACTTACGTGCAGGACTGAAGAGTAGTCGCCACACAATTATAATTTCGCTTGGTAATACTAGACATAAACCTTCTACTATTTTAGTCATAAAAGACAAATATCTGTGATATCTGGCCACTGTTTTTTTTTTGCAGGTATGCAAAGAAGTTACGAGTTCAATACAAGGACTTCTATCATGATGAAGAGGAGAGTGATAGGGCCCTTTTTGTATAGCAGTATCGTAATATCAAAGAGACAAGTTGTTACTATAGATTCGTTTGAAATCGGTGATCTCTTTAACATAATAGATATTAAAATGCAACGTATAATGTCCTTTAAAATAAGCTTCGACTGGTGAAGACACCGCTTGAGAAGTGTTCCCTTCGTATAACAATAGACCAAAAATTCTAAGCAAGTTTGATGTGTTTCTGACCCGGTCCTTATATAACCTAAACTACAACAACCCCAGTCTTAATATGACAATGTACATGGTTTATTTAATATTTGTCATGATTAGAAAAGAAGGCGTGACAGTCTCTTAATAATTATAATTTATTTCAAAAGGATCATGAGCTGAACTTTTTAAAATTTGTCTGGGCAATTTTATTACTACTCATAAAATGAGTAGTTCACATTGTTTCATTGACAAGCTTAAAAAAATATATATTAAATTAACAGATTGAAATATTGGTCCTAAATAATTAGTATCTGTGGTATATTTTTAAATTAAACTTTTTCTTAATTGAACTGAATAAAAAAAGCTAAAGACCATCTGTAGATCTCTGCCTGTTAATTTTTGCAATTTAATATTAAAAGTGAAAAAATTATTTGCTTTTAAATAAATTGTAAACCAAGCGGACCAATTGAAAATCCTAGTTATCTGAACATAAAAAACAATGTCATTTTCGTTTAATTTCAGAGCTATTGAGCAATATTAAAAAAAAAACTTTGTATAAAAACAAAAATATATCGTCACATCGATTTTATAGATTCGGCTGTTTTTCAAAACTTATGGAGTTTTCTTTTTGGGAATAGTGTAACATTTTCTTATCAACTTAAAAAAAGAATTTATCGTTATAATTTCAGAAGATTGGTACCTGCTGTTGGCTAAGGTAGTTAGTGCGTTGACTACAAAGCAATTTAAGACTGAGAACCTGGGTTCGATCCCGGTTCAGGACAAATCTCAACATAATGAGTTTTTCGGATTTACATTAGCGTGAAGTTGTATTAATTGCAGTTGGCAGCAATACATGTATCGGCAGCAATTGATGCTCTCTATGCTAATGAACAATACATCACCGTGCCCTCCTCCGTCGTCAATTTTAGCAGAATCATCGGCGAAATAAAACAATTAATAAAATGGCAAAACATGCAGCTTAAGCAACTTAATACGTTTGAAAACAGACTGGTTTCGGCTTTGTGCCGGTCTGTTTTCAAACCAAATTTGACGTGGGATGACGGAAAATCGTCCCAAATTCAAACAAACCCCGTCGGAAAAAGAAAAACACAAAAATCAACTTAATACGTCTCCTTAACACCAGGGGTGCTGCTACTCTGCTATAAAAAAACTCGGAAAAGTATAGTTGTAAAATGCAAATTAAGCTCTCTCTCTATCTCTCTCTCTCTCTGCCCCTAATTTCATCTCCTGTCCTCTCTACCCTATCCTTTTCACAAAGAAGTAACATCTTAAGTTGAGTTTGCTCTTATTAAATATCACTAAGTTGTCAAATTTTTTTTCAGGAGAAAATGTTAGACTTTTTTTTTTAACGAAACTGTTACTAAAAATTTGTTTGGAATGCTACAAAATTCGTTAAAAATCTATTTATTATTGTCAAACGTATCGCTTATAATCCTGGCTAAATTTTATACTATATTGTGGTAAATATTAAAAAGAATCAAATTTAATTAAGCAATTCTCGTATATGTTCTAGTTTTTTGACCATTTTATTTTAATTAATAAACCTAATTAATTTTTTTTAGGCTTAAGGTCCCTCTTAATTTTTAATTTTTATCGATATTTCGGTACTCATAGGGTACCATCTGCAGGACATTTGTACTCGATGAGTACCGATATATATATATATATATATATATATATATATATATATATATATATATATATATATATATATATATATAAGAAAGCGTAATCTTAAAAAATAAATTAAGTTTAGCAATTCTCCTAGTTAAACTATTATTTAATTAAAGAAGAAAATTACAATATAATTTTTTTACTTAAAAGAAAGCTAAAAACAAACAAATATAAGGAAGTTAATTTTTCCAATGTGCTAAAAACTAATTTCCCTCTCGGTGATTACGTTTAAAAGGATTACTTCTTTCCAGCCTTAAAAGCATTTCGAATAGACCGATTTTGATCTACTTCCAGCTTTCCTTTTCCCCATTTTGATGTTTTTTTGGGAGCTCAGTTTTTTCAATCAACCGCTTACACCTTTAGGGTGTGGCTCCTTTTATAGAAATATTAGTTTTCGCAAGTAATGAAACTTGAAACATCGCAATTTCCCAATATTCGCTAGTTAATAATTAAATATAATTTTTTATACCAAAAAATTTAATTGTAATAGAAATTCTTATGGGTAATTGACAAAGTGTAGTATTGCATTATTTTAAGTCCTTAAAAATGATTTCATAAATAATCCTAAAATAATCATTACTCAATTATTGTATTTTTGGTTAGATCTATAAATGAAAATAAAAATTTAACTATTCACTTTAAGCGGAAATTCATTAAGGAAAAAAGAAAAGGAAAGGAAAACAAGAGGAATTAATGGTCTTCGGAAATCGTTATGCTCTATTTTTTTCTATCATTAATTGATGTTTTCCACACATTTTAGTAGAGAAATGAATAAATTGCTGCTACGTTTATAACGACATTTTTGTTCTATCTCTTTTGTATTTGAAAATCCTCAAACTCTTTCAATATTCTTCAGTTTATTTCATTCAACAGGCTTCAACAACAAGCAGACATGAGAAAAGTAAATGTTTTTTGTTGTAGATTTTTTTATTGCTTTGTTCAATTTCTCATCCCGGTTAGTATTCCATTTTGTTTGGCCCCAGTCCATTTTTGCTCCACTCCACTCTAATCTATTCGAATCTATACTATTTCAATTCATCGTTGTTTTAATAAAAGCTTAATGAAGCATTCATGGCATAATAAAAAAGTTTTAGTGGCTAGTTAAGTTGGTAAGCATTTGTAACAGTTTCAAGTGGTTACTGGGTTTACTGGGCACAACAAATAAGCATAAAAAAAGAAAAGATATAGTGACTGAAACAGACAATATGCAATGAGTCAGACAGTCAGTCAGTTAGTCAGCCAATGAACCAACCAATCAGCCATGCATATATTCTGTTAGCCATGTAATGATAATGATAAAATAGTTTGATGACTGATACGTGTATATTGGGCAAGAAGCTGGCTGAAATAATTCATCTAATATTTTTGTTAGGAATTATTTTTTTAATTAGATTTTGTTGTTGTTATCGTGGCTGTGTTCTTTTAAGCCACGTTAATTCACATCCGATCTTAGTGCCGCTTTCCATTAAGCGTAATACTGTACTCGGTCGTTCCAATGGAAACATTAATAGACTTTAGGTCAAAATTAAACTAACCGCCATATGCAGTATTTGAACGAAAATTAACAATTATATTCGCTTAAAGACTTTAAGGCACAGCGAAAATAGATTAATTATTAGCAATTAATTTAAAGATTTTTCATTGTTAAATACTTTTTTAGTTTTAGTTCAATTTCCCACAGAAAATTTAAAATTTTTATTTGAAAATAATGAACATGATCACAAAACTACCGCACGACATGCAATTTTAAATCCACAAATCAATATAGAAAATGTGATTAGAAAATTTCCGACAAAGAGAAAAAAGTGCTTTTGTCTAGGATGATGGAATAGTTAAACATCAAAATGGCCAACCACATCCGATGAGTAAATGAACGCGTGGATGCAGGCTTTTGTGTTTTAGTGAAACACAATAAATAAATTGCACAAATATTTTAAATTCTTGTTTAAAGAGTGGTGGATAAAAATATAGCACAACGACTGAAAAAAATTATATATACGAAAGTCAAACGACGTGAAATTAATTTTTTTCTATAATTTTAGGGGCTGGCTATTTCAAATTGAAATTTCTAACCAGTTTCTTAGCCAAGAGGTCAGAAGCCATCTTCAACAATTATAAAATTGAGTTCGATTTGAGTTTCAAACCAATAGTAGTGCATGCCATACATGCAACTCATTTTGCTTGACACTAGACCATCTTCATCAATTTGCTTTTTTTATAACTATAACCTTTTTTAGCAGTGGTTTTTTAATGACTAAATAAAGAGGAAGTGCTTTAAAATGGTTTCAAGTATTGAGATTAAATCGGTTTTTCCTTCATTGAAATTATTGAAACTATTGAGCGCAAATTATTCCAAGTAAATGTAGAATGATTGATAGGCCCAACATAAGTAGACTGATGGTTTAAGTATCATCATCATCATCATTCTCAACATAATTATCATTATTGTCATAGTCAACAGTAGCCATAGCAGTCAAAACTGCTGTTTAAACTTCATTTAAACAATTCATGTTTTATGCCAACGAAAAATGCTGAATGTGCATTTTCCAGGATGCTTTTCAATGGGGCTTTTCTTGTTGCAGTATACATACATACATACGTGTGTGCGTGTATGCTTATTTGCATTCACAAGCCCGCCACATTGCCATTGTGTTCCTTATATTTTGTTCTGGCGATAGCTCATTCATGGTTCAGCTGGGAATGTCCAGCTTATTGTCATATAATACAATGTTATTTGGTATCATCATCATCGTTATTCGGTTGTTTTTATCATCAGCAAAATGTTTTTAACAAATTTCAATTCTTTTCATTCAGTTGATGGCAGATTAGTTAATTTGTCTTGACTTTGTTCACAAAACATATTCAAAGTTCATTAATAAGGCACACGAGTCTTCTAAAACTAATTTGTGGTGAAATCTAGACGGGAGCTGGTAAGTAAAAATTAGTAAAATAGAGTTATAGACAAAGAAATGACTATCACAAATACTTAATAAGAGGATCAAGCGTGGAAATTTTAAAAAAATATTAAAAAAAAATTTCTATGGAAAATAAAATTAAGGTAAAAAATTAAAAATTTTCTTTGTAAATCAAATTTCACTTAAAAAATTTTTTAAGCGTGTTTTTTCTATGTCGTTACACAGTTCGATAGTTAAAAATTCCCAACAAATTTTCACTTACACCTTGTGTTACGGCAAAGTGTGTAAGAGAAAAATAGTTAAAAAGCTGGAGATTTCTGTCTGAAGTTTAAAAGATGCCAACTTCGTAGCACTTTTTTTATTTTACTCAACTTTAGGCTGCTGTTTCCCTTTTGCATGGAATTTCGAAGTGAGAGTTAATCGATGTTTTTCGTAGTTATTAAATCTTCATAAATTAAACTAATAATAAGTATTCAAATCACAAGAAGTTACATTCTAGAGTTGCCTTCCATGTTCGATTGAGAGCAAAAGCTTTTGAATGACTGATCAATATGAATTTCGGATATTATGATGGGACAATATGATTTTATAATATAACTTTTTCTTCATAACATTAATTTACTTTATATCACTTGTAATTTGTGAATTCATGCATTTAATATAAAATAGAGTTCATGATGAAGGTGCTTCCAGACAAAACTAGCCGGAGTTGGCAAAGATTAAAGAACCAGATACAGGGTACGATAAAATTAACCCCGTATCACTATGAAATGCTTAATTTCCAATTCGGGATGTCACAGCATCATGTCGGTTTTGTATGAAAATGTATTGGTTTTGGTTCTTTTCGAATTTTATTAAAACCAATGTTCGAATCAGCTGTTTTGTATTTTTGTTCTTTCATTAAAATTTTAAATGTAATTTTCTTTAGAAATTGTGATAAATTGTAGTGTTTGTGAAAAAATGTTGTAAGAAACTTGTGCTTGTAATAAAAAAAGTATATGTGCATGCAGTATACATAATAATGAAACCTTAAGTTAATTAAAAAAAATTAAAAATGGTGTCTAAGATGAAAAAATTTTTATTTGAAATTTTCATTTCCGGTTTTGCACATCATATCTGACGTTTTATTCCAAAGGTTAAACATTTCAATTTTCGAATCAGTTTTCTTAAGAGTTGTTTTCGAATTAAAAAAAAAAAAAAAAAAAACAAAATATTTTAGCAGCCTTCAACTGGACAAATGTACATCATATAAAAATTTATATTGTACATACATACATTGTATATCTGTTCATATGAAGTATTAGTACAGTCATGACAAATATCTAAGAATTACGAAAACATTTTTTTTGGTTTGTTCACCTCACGTGAAATGCCTCATATGTATGTATATATCCCGTATCAGCTCTTTCGCTATTTATTAAAGTTGAAACAAATTAATTTATTCTCATAACAAAATCATGCCAATTCCTCATTAATATCTTTTTAAGGTAATGACTAATTTGAACAACACAATTCGAAGTTTTTTTTTTCTAAAAAAAAGTTGCATCCATAACAACTTTTAAGCTAAACAAATGCGAATATTGCTGAACTTGTCTGGGGTGGAGTGACAAATGTAATAAAGTTTACAATTTGTTAACATACCCCGCTTAAAGGATACGCATAATTGCAGGAGCAGCAAAAAAAAACAGCATTATAATTTTTTTTCTATAGAAAAAAGCAACAATATACTAGTGACTTGTGTTAGTATGCAAAATTAATACAATGAAACATGCCTGACTGCTTGCATAAATATGAACTGAAAGAAAAGAAAAGTTAAAAATCTTCTCCACCACAAGGATTCTAATTCAAATACATAAAATTTGTTATAGTACTTAAAACTACCCTGAGCTGAAAAAATGCTTAAGAATAAAACGAAGATGTAAAGGAAGTTAAATGGAGTAGAGAAGGATATGTGTATATATATACATATATGAATACTTCACATATGTAAGCCATACAATAGCGACAAATGATGTTGACAATGACGCCATACTAAGGACATTTTATTATACACTTTGTGTTGCACGCACATGCATAAATATTACGAGTAGAAAACAGTCTCTATGCAATTGACTTGGTTGCATATTGGTATGTGTGTGCATACACATGCAAAAAGCAGCATTGATGTTGCCTGTTTTCTGTTGAATGTTGTTGTTAGTGATGGAAATCCTTAAACGACATAAGTGAATAAATGTATGCAAAGGGACAAAAAAGTTTTTGTAACTAAACTACAAAACTGAAATGCATTTTTATATTCACATACTTACTTACATATATGTATGTATATCTAGTTATGCTAACAACAAAGTTGCTTACACATCCGCTTATGCTTTACATTCCCTGGTTGCAAAACAAAAGTAATTTGCTTAAAAACGAAACCATACAACACATCCTTTATCGCTATTGCTGGTGCCCCGAGTAAGAGTTAGTTGCACCAAAGATGCGTGCTTAAGTTTTAACTGCAGGCACTGGAGAGGGAAAGAAAAATGGGGGGAAAAATGCTGACAAAAGAAGCGAAAAACAGCAATAACGCGCAAAAGAAAACACGGGTAATGTTATTTGGTTAACTTGGTAAACAGGAAAAGTTTTCTAGTGGTTCATTCATTTCTTTTAAATTCAAAAACTTTTACTCGCATAACACACTGATACTTATAAATGATTCTATTGTCTTGTTGTCTTCTAACGTAAACTAATGTGTAGCCAGGAAAAGAACAAAAGGCCATGATGAGAAGCAATGAATTACGTTTGTTAACCAAATAGGATTTATTAACCCTTTTGATTCAACAATTCATAGTCCCCTAAATAAGTTTATAAATAAAAATGTTTAATGTAAGTTTTAAAAAGTTTTGTCGAACTAAGTACTTCACTTACAGTGATATAAGTTGAAAGTGGTGTTTTTCCTCTGGAGGGTTTTTTTTTTTTAATTGGAAAAGGTATTCCAATATCCCAAAACAAATTTCGTTTAATACGAATATATGTTTTTCTCATAATATCTTTTTAACTAGAAAATAAGATAGAGAAAAACTATATGCACAGGATAAATGTCTTGGTGGATCACAAGTCGCAGAAAAATTATTGAAGTCATTTTACTAGTTAAGCCTTTTTAAATTAATGATATTAATTGATTCAATTGAATTCTTAACAAGCTTGGTATTAAAAAAAAGAGAAAAATTGACCTCCCAATTTTCGAAAAAAATCATGAGAAAAACGTGCAAGCAAAGCCTTTCGAACGAAAAAACGAAAAAGATTTTGAAACTTGGTCCAAAAATGACAAACTCCTCCTTTTTTGGAGTCCAGTTAAACACGTATAAAGCCATAAAACATACCCCACGTTGTGTCGATGCTCCATTCTGTCAATAGTGCTGGCCCTCTTCTGTACTTGGTCGAGTAGTTTCAAAATAGACTTTGAAGCATCGGTCCACATATGAGAGTTGTATTCTATTTCTGGTTGAATATAGATGGTATACATAGTAACAAGATCAGAAAGAGTGAGTTATGCTTCTTTAGCGACATGAAAAATGTGCCCAGTCCATCGAACATCATCTAATGTAATGTAATGTAATATAATGGGTTTTGGCCCAGGATGGCCTTTTGCACTGCGACCATTGTTGATCTATTGTGCTTCCCCTGTCCCTAGTCGTCCAATGCGTTCGCAAATAGGATCAGCTCCTTCAATGGGAGCGTTAGCAGATCCTCTTCACTCAGCGTATATGCATGTAGAGTCCTGTGTCTTCTGTGGCACAATGCCGCACAATTTGCTATCAAGTGTTCCATCGACTCCTCCCCCTCATCGCAAAATCTGCAGGTATCCATGTCAGATAAGCCCATTCTGTGGGCTTTGCAAGTGTAATGACCTGTGATCGCTGCTACCAGCGTCTGTAGGCTTTTTATCTCCAGCCTTAGAGCCGGATCCGCTTTCCCAGCGTCCAAGGGTAGGAATTTCTTGGAGTGACCTAACCCATTGATGTCATTCCAATGTTGTGCAATCCTGGACAATGTCCATTTCGAAATTTCCCCTTAAGGAGACTTTTGTTGAACCCAAAAGAGGGGGTGGATGCAATGGAGTTCTCCTTAGCCCCTCTCCTCCCACAGATGTCCGCCATCTCATTCCCGGCATGCGCCTGATGTCCTGGTACCCATATCAGAGTAATCTGATTTTTAGTCTCCAGGTCATTGAGCCTGCTGTGGCATTCGAGTAATAATCACGAGCGCTTGATTCCTCGATATTTATATCACCCATAATTACGAATAGAGCAGCATGTTCTTCGATCATACGCTTATGCCTATAAGTAAACAACACTGCTTTTATTCGTATGACCACAATTGGAGATTGTCACAAGCTTATGATTAAGTGTCTGCCTCATGGTCACAATCTTCGACAGGCCTATGGTAGAATAAATATGGATGGCAAATGCTGCTGTAATCCGCAAAAGATTAGAAAGGATTGGAAATTTGACATTGAACTCACAATTTTCATTATTGCAATTAACAATTTTTTAGAATAATTTCTAATAATTCCATTTAAACTTTGATTATTATTGTTACACACTAAATTCAAAATAGAATTATTTGATTAAAATATAAAAGTTAAAGAACTTGCTTTTAAGTTTGTCTTTTTTTAATTTTTTAATTAACGAATGGTTTACAAGAATGTTAATTAGATTTAGATCCCAACGGGACTGCACGTCAGAAATATAATAATGATCAATAGACTTACCTTTACTAAAGGAAGATACCCTTGTGGCACCCAGATAAGTGTGTGGATATTTGTTTAATAGATAGAATAAAAAAATATAAATTAGCTAAAATAACTAATGGTCACTACATCAAATTTTCAGAAATGTTTTTTAAGCAATAATGACTTGTTGTGGCCAAGCATTCGCAGAGAACATTATATCGTTACTGCAACCATGACAAAATTGCATCTCTTCTCTAAGTGTATTATAATTTATAAAGGTAATACAATAAGTGGGGCGTACTATACACAGAACTGAATATTGAATTAAACCTCTGCCGTATATGATCACCAGCTGTTAAAATAATCTTATATCCTTAAAAATTTAGATCTTAAAATTTTGTATACGGCGTAATGCAGACTTTATCAGTCTTCAAAGAATTACCAAACCTTTGATCGTTTTCTAAAAATTCCCCAGAACAATACCCACTTTTCCTCACACCACAATGAAATCATGCTGCCTTTCAAGGGTTAAGAATATAATTTGGAAAATATTCTATACTAGCTGACCCGGGCAAACCTTGTTTTGCCTTCCAATTTGCACTAAATCGACATAGCAATTATTGTTCAAATAAAGGTATCGGGCTAATTAACCCCACTACACGCTGGTTAAGGACCCAACGCCTTCAGCAAAACGCAACATAGGCTTATCGCGCTAATCTCTATTGGACAAAACACAAAAAACAAAATATTGGGCCATCTGTCGGACGAACTTCAAACTACACAGAAACACTCCTCACGTCCCATAGAACATGTAAATAAAGTTTGGTCAAAATCGGTGCAGTAGTTCTTGAGTTACGGTGCAAAAACACACACACAAAACTAAGTATTGCGCCATCTGTTGGACGAACTTCAAACTACACAGAAACACTCCTCACGTCCCATAGAACATGTATATAAAGTTTGGTCAAAATCGGTGCAGTAGTTCTTTAGTTACGGTGCAAAAACACACACACAAAACTAAGTATTGCGCCATCTGTTGGACGAACTTCAAACTACACAGAAACACTCCTCACGTCCCATAGAACATGTATGTAAAGTTTGGTCAAAATCGGTGCAGTAGTTCTTGAGTTACGGTGCAAAAACACACACAAAACTAAGTATTGCGCCATCTGTCGGACGAACTTCAAACTACACAGAAACACTCCTCACGTCCCATAGAACATGTATATAAAGTTTGGTCAAAATCGGTGCAGTAGTTCTTGAGTTACGGTGCAAAAACACACACACAAAACTAAGTATTGCGCCATCTGTTGGACGAACTTCAAACTACACAGAAACACTCCTCACGTCCCATAGAACATGTATGTAAAGTTTGGTCAAAATCGGTGCAGTAGTTCTTGAGTTACGGTGCAAAAACACACACAAAACTAAGTATTGCGCCATCTGTCGGACGAACTTCAAACTACACAGAAACACTCCTCACGGCCCATAGAGCATGCATATAAAATTTGGTCAAAATCGGTCCAGTAGTTTTTGAGTTTAGCGATCACGAACATACACGTAATTTTTATGTACATACATATATAGCTGACACCGTCAGCTCAAAATATCTTCGGAACTACATAACCGATTTAAGAGTTTGATATCTCGTTTAGAAGAACATAACAACGGCTTTCCAAAGAAAGTAAAATAAAATAAAAAAAAGCACAAAAAATAAATATATGTATATGTCATTGGTGGTGCAATATGAAAATTGGATTTTGCCACGCCCCTCCGCCTACAGACCGAAAATAAAAAATCGGACTTCACAGTGTCACCCGCCCGAATATTCTGAAGGTTCCCTGAAAATTTCGTCAAAATCGGCCCAGCCGTTTTGGAGCCATTACGTTACATACATACATACATACATACATACATACATACATACATACATACATACACACATCCAATTTTATATATATAGATTTTATTGTTGTTCGTTTTATCACATAAAAAAGTTTCACATTTTTCCCCTCATTCGCGCAGTTCTTAAATGACATTTGCCGCAGTGTCTATTCCTCTCCATTGAAATGCATCCTCTTGTAGTAAAATCTAAAGAAAATTTTCAACTTTAAATCACTTGATGTGAACAGGACGAGTACACAACACAACGAGTGTTGCTAAAAAATCAAATCAGTTTATATGAATCTACAGCGACCATTACCACCACTAACAACATCATCACCAGCAAATTTTCTTTTTACAGTCGTTTACAAATTCATGTTTATTTCTTATATACACACATAAACACTCTGCTCTATTTGTGTCTTCCGTAGGCAACATTCAAAATTCAACACTCAATCCTCCAGTAATCTGTCTGTGTGAGGTTTTGGGTTTCAAGACAATATCAAGCAACTTCAAAGAATTACCAAACTTACTTAAGTTGTTTCAAGTTTTCCTTTTTAATGTACACATTATTTTCACTAGTACTCGTATCCAACCAAACATCCAACCTACCAACCAACCAACCAGCCAACCATCCGTCCAACAAGCAGTCATTCCTATTTTATATTTTTCCTATTTATTTCCTCCATTGCCCACTCTCAATAAAATGTACTCGTATACGTGTGTCAAATGAAAGCTGTGAAAAACTTTTTGTAACTTATAATTCTTATTATTTGGTATATTGTTGTTGTAGTTGTTGCGCTCGCTCACTATGCAAAAATATTTGTTAGCATCCAGCACTGTATGAAAATGATATTGGCGTAGTCCTTTTGGGAGACCATTTTATCCTTGTCACATAAGTTCTTGTGGCTTACAAAAGTTTTGTTTGCGGTGAACTTTAACGCGTTTATTTAAAGCATTTTCTGGGGAATAAGAAAATTTGTTTTAAAATTTTTAAATAGATTTTTCGTTGTTAGAGTGGAAATCAAAAAAAGTTTCCTTAAAGAAATTTATAAATCAATTTTAATTTACTTAGTAAAAGTTTTTGATATGCAAGTTATTGATAGTTAGTGAAATCTAAAATACATACCAGGATTAAGGTTTGCATAGCAATTTCATAAATTGTTTTGTTTAAGGGACCTAATCGAAATCTATTTCTAAAAATTGCAAATAATCACATCATGAGGAAACTCCTTAAACTTTTATAAGAATTGCATTACTTTTGAAAGAACCCAAGTCTTAGAAAAACTTTATCTACTATAAATAGTTTGCCCTCAATAGAGTTCATCCAAACGGAATTTTTCTGTAGAAAAATTTATCTGAAACAATTGAACTGCAAAGCAACTTCTCTTTAAATAATTTTCCTAGAAAAATGTTTTTCAACAACCAACTTCTTAATATGAAATTTGCTTTTCTATAGAAAGGTTTGTGGGAATTGAATCTGTGTCCGATTCCTAATTTGTCATAGAAGAGTTTATTCAAAACTAACTTTTCTCTAGAAAGGTTCGCTGAAACTTAATTCTTTTAAAAGAAAAATCTTCCAGAACTACTCGAAACTTTTCTTATAACAGATTCTCCGACAGTAATTTCTCATAAAAACTTTTTCTTATAGAAATTTTGACTTTTTGTCTATAGAGAGTGCTTGACGAAATTGTGATTTTTTATAAAAAGTTTGGAGGAAACTATTAAAAATATTTTCTTTTACAAACAAACACAATCTGCAAGGCCAAGTCTGCTTGTCAGAAAAATCACAACCACAACCTTCACACAACTTGTTTCCTAAACAACCATCTACTCCTTTGGACTCCTAACTTTTCTATGGTAAAGTGTGTTAGCAGCGAGTCAGTCCAAAGAAAGATTTAGAGGAAACTAATATTCCCATAGACAAATTTAGCTGAAATAAACTTGTATATGGAAAAGTTTCTTCAAGGGTATTTTTTTTTATTTTAAACGATGTTGTCGGAACTAATTTTTCTGTAAGAGTTTGTCTGAAATTAATTTTCTTAAAAAAAAAAAATTAAAACAATTTATTTATAAAAGAATATAAATAAAATTTTTTAAATAATTTTTCCTTAAAAAAAATTTTATAAATGACTAAAAACTAAAAACTTTGATGTATTATAAGTAAGCTTTTGTATCAAATAAATTTTCACTATAAAATTCTGTCGCAAATAAACTTTTTTGCACATGATATTTTCCAAAACATATTTTCACTAGGAAAATATTTCATAAAGAATTTACTCGAATGAATATGCCCGTGATATTTGTTTTAAATTTTAATGAGCCATACATAGTCAAGGAAAGCTTTAATTGTATCCTTTCTGTGTGCAAAGATCATAACGAACTCGAGACTTCGTGTCCTTTAAGGTGTTTTAGATATTTAAATTTGAATGCAAGGCATTGAAATCTTTCACAAATTTAAAATTCCGCTTTATTCCTTATTCAGCTTATAATTTAAGCAATAACCATTTAATGATATATAGATTTCCCCTTTTTTTGCTCTGCTTAGAAGCTTAGAACGATTTTATAAATTTGTGAAATTTTTAATTATATTTTTCAACAAATTGTTTAACAAAATTTCCTTAATTTGTGAAACTATCCTTTGATATCCTTGCAAGCATTAACTCAACCAGCCAGAACTTTTAAAAGACTAAGTTAGTTCTTACCTCAAGTTTATGTGTACGTGTGTGTGTTTGTGTGTGTACGTTTTTGTATGAGCAAAGGAATTAAACTCATTAACATTCAACAATTTAATCTGGAGCTGGTTGGTATTTTACCTTTTTGCTTGGTTGTTTATTTCTATTTTTTTATTTTAATAAAAGTTTTTCTAGCTGAGTGTTGTATTAAATATGATGACTATAACTTTATTTTCGTTAAAAACTCCTTTGGAACATTTGTTTTTGTTTTGTTTTCTCTGACAAATCATTGCGTTGAAAATCGGATGAGATTTTCTTCGAATGAAGTGTAGATGTGCTTGTGCAACAGGATGCAAAAAAAAAAAACAATAATTGCTTTCATGTTGTAGTTTTTGTTATAAATTTTTTTCTCAATGTTTTAATCTGATTTTTGCTAAATTAGGTTTGAAATAAACTTTTCTGTTGTAATACAGTTGGGTACTTGTTTGTTGTTGCTGTTTGTCGTTTATGTTGTATGTGTATGAGTTTATATATTTTATTTTATTTTCTTTTGTAGTTTTCTTATTGTTATTGTTGCTTTTATGTTGTTTAGCACAAGGACAAACTTTAATTTTATTTAGGTAAATTATAAATAAAAATTTATTTGGAAAAGAAAACAGTATAATGCAAGAAATATTGATTTATCTTCAAATACAATACGTAGTCCAAACAATCAGTCAATTTAAATAATTAGTTTCACTTAAACTAGAAATATTTGACAGGGTCCTCTTCATTTCCTCTCTTTGCATAAGCAATGATCTCTGCCACGATACAGGACACTACTCTCTCACGGCAAAACGTCTGCAGATTATGGGTGAATGAATCGAATGGGACTACATATCGCATCATGAGGACATACCGGAAACTCTAAAGGGAGTATGCGTAAACATCAGATATGTCTGACCAAATCCTTAAAAGGAAGTTTAAAATTAACTCTGAAATACTGATACTGAACGATCGAATACAAGGAAGGGCACATAGGGATATGTTGTTACATGTATGGCTCTAAGCCAAAGGAAAGGACGAAGGCTGTAGACCGAAATTTATTTTTACCTGCCTGACCATAAAATGGCCTCCCAGTGAGAGGCCCGTGCGACTTTGGAGTCCATGCTCCATGTAAACTTTATCTCTACATAAGTCAATCGACAATTAGAGCAATTTGTGTCTGAGAGGGTAAGTCCTACAACCATCTTGCATTGCAAGAATACGATTAGGAACTACAAAAGATCCATCTCTATAGTGTGTCTGCTCACCATGACGTAATCGGAAATTAGCCTGGCAGCAATGTAGTTATCTAGGCCAGAGCAATTCCGAGAGCAATTCTAGTCAATCCAAACCCCTTTAGGGCTGCAAAGGCTGAGCTACAATGTTGGGCGAACCTGGTCCGCAGGACACTGTGGAATTGCAAATCTTTGGATGGTATAACCAGAGTCATCTAGGATGATCCAGGAGGGGATAAAATTAGAAAGATTGTTAGCTAAGAAGTCCCGAGCTAAGTAAGTTGATTGTCGTCTTGACAGGACACCGCTCCACCTTAATGGATATTTTTATTAAGCGCGAGATCTTATTTCTTTCAAAATTTATTAAAAAACTATTCTAGTATTTTAAAGCAAAATTTTGGGCATTCTTTAGAAACATTAGCATAATAATAATGACCAAACTATTTTCACAATAAATTGAAAACATTTGAAAGAAAAGTAAAATTTTTATTTTCAATTCCTAAAAAAGTTAACTTAAGACTCTTTTTTAGAAAATTTTATCTCTTGAAGGATTACGACTCCCTTGTTTTTGCAATAATGATGCCCAAATTAAATTTTTTGATCCGTTAAATAATACTCAACAGTTCTTCTGGTATGTTACTTTATATGTTATTAATGCATGATCCATACCCAGGTGAGTCTGGAAGCCAGTCACAAACACTGACCCAAAAAAGTCGCCTTTAGCCAAAAAAATTCACGATTTTGGCTTAAGTCACAGTTACCACAAAATCTCCGATACAAACTAGGACAAGGCCTAGGGGCTACCAGTTTCCATCGTACAATTTAGATCCCCAGTCAACCTTGATTTAGGAGCCAAAATAATAGTGGGGGGAATTCAAATATCCTAATTTTAGGCACCATGCAGCCCGATGTATTAGTAGCACCTCGTTTCCGGACGAGCAAATGTAACTTGCTATTTCTTTTATACTATATTATATATGAACGTCTACTGACCTGTTGTGTTATCAGCAAGAGGTCGAGGTCTAAAATCCGAATGACCCAAAATCAGCAGACAAATTGCAACGCAATACTCATGAAGGCGGTCTGTCGTTTTACCACTCAATAGAATCCTCAGCTATTGCTGGATATTTCCAGTTGCTACCACAAGGAAGTAAGATATAGACACATGTGGTGAGATCCTGAAGAAAGCTGGCTCCTCTATATTCCTTACGCTTATTAATCACTTTTGAATCAGACATCTCTTTATATATATTGGCTTTGCACTGTAAGCGGTAATGTTTGGAATCAACTCATTCTGCTTGTATTGCTATTACAGTGGGTAGTTTCGGAAGTTGGGCAATCGAAGTTTTAAATTTGTAAAATTTATTTAATCTCGCAAAGATTTCGATATTTATGGGAATTAAACTTAAGACAGAGAAAATTATTTGATTAAAAAGTGAAAATCGAATTACTCAGCATTAGAAAATGTGCGAGGGTCATTTGATAAGTCTTCAAAAATGTCATAAGAAGTGAAAAAATTCTTAATAATATATTCAAAGTATTATTTAACTTAACTTTACTTATAGACTTTGAAATTTTGCCGATAGAGAACAAATTTTTAAAAACAAGTTTATATTATACTTCTATTAAGCGAATGTAAATGTTCAGAAAGGAGTTTGAAAAAAAACTGTATACACTTCCATAACTACTATATATATAGGGTGCATATGATTCCACAAATACATTACTTTCGATTATTTATTTTATTTGTCACTAAAAACTCTTTCCTTGACTTAATGACGTACTTAAATCTGTATAAATAAAATGGAAATTTATATCTTATAAACAATTGCATTTATTACTCAACTTTTTCACTCAATTTAAAAAAGAAAAGTAACAACATTATTATCATCATAATTATTGTCCCTTTCTATTATGGCAAGATCTATTATGAGCAATTTTAAGACGGTTGTTTACTCAGTCACAACCGCATCATGCCAATAAATGTGATAATTATGACGATAAAAAGAAGTCCTTAAAACAACAATCATTTTGCGTTTTATAATCCAACAAAAAACAGATAAATAAAATTCTTTAAAAGTACAATAATAAAATGAAATGTTCTCTTCTTCATAACAAGTGTCAGGGGAATTATAATCGTTGTGCAAAAAAATGACTGTTTATTGCAAAAGTTTTGCTTTGAAAACTGGGATTATACGAGTATAAAAAATAAAAATTAGTAGAGAGTGGAATAAAATATGTCTACGTTCTTTAATTACAGATATTTAGAGTTTAAGGTGTGAGAAGGGATGCTTAACAGTTTTAGTTTTAAGTTTAATTTCATTGGACTTCTTGGTTTTTTTTTATTGGTGAAAATTAGCTGCTGTAGAGCCCATTCAGCGAATAAGCATAGTTGTATCTGGTTGGTTTCCTTAAGCTTTTGCGTCAGTTGAATTTGCTCTTCTAAAAGCCGATTTTTCGTGAGCGATGAGAAATCGATTGCCTGTGACCCTCCTGCACACTATCGTGGCCAGCGGCAATGTTTTTGGCAGATATTGTTTACTGAGCCAGTGGACTGCAATTTATGCATTTTAATGGAAATCGTATGGACAATGTGGCTGAATAAAATACTGAATATCACATAGTTCTGCCATTTATGGTTTAATTTTTAAAATTTTTCATCAATTAAAGCGTTTTAGTCTGCTAGTAAAATATTTACGAAAAATTATTGATATCGGATTTCAAACTCAGCTATAATTGCATTAATTTTTTTATATATTCGATTGGATCTTTGTATTGAATTAACTGGTTTTTCATCTAGAGTTGATTGGACTTAAATGGTTATTGTTTTTACGCACGTGATAATTACTTTGCGATGGCTAACGTTGAAATGTTATCGTAAAATATATACTGAGTGAACAGAAAATAAATAAATAAATAAATAAATAATTATCAAATTTGTTATTCTAGATATGTTGTAGTGGTGAAGAACTAATTGATTTCACTTGGTGGTCTCTGGCTGCCTGACCTTTGTCATGATGTTATTTTCATATTCAGAGAGAGGGGTCGTCAGGGGACTTCTTGGATGAATGTTTTGCAGACGGGTTGAAACCATTTTTAAAACTAAAAAAACCATGTTGAAAAATTTTGTCCTCTGTCAAGGAAAGTACCTGGTGAACCCGCCACCACCACACTTATGGTATATGTTTTGTAAATTATAAATAGAAAAATATGATGTAGTTCTCTTTGGATTCTCATATAGTATTTGTAGTCCTTGGTAAAAGTATATTAGTTTGAATGCTTTTCAAACATGATTTGGCTAAAGGATACTGATGATTTGGTTAGCGTCAATGAAATATAGTCATATACTCAGCTAAGCCAACAACACACGATTAAATGTTAAATAGAAAAAACTAAATTTTTAAGATTACTCGAAGTAGATTTTGACTTACATTGACTATTTGGTTTTGGATTTATTTCACAGCAAAAAAAATTATTAGTTAAGCTGGTTCTACACATATCTTAAAAATTTAAGCAGTTTAAAAAATAGGTTCTAGGGAAATTTATGTGGAGAAAAAAAACAATATGTAAAATTCCTTATTTCAGACAGACGAACATATAAATATACAGGCACATACAGCCAGCCAGAAAAACTGGTGGAAATACAAGCACCTTGAGACATACGGACGGACATTCGGACATGTAAACGGACAGACGAATGGAGAGATCGGATATAGGTGGGCGTTCGGCCATATGGGTCAACAGACATTCAAGCAAGGAGATATGCAGATGGACAGACAGACGGACGGACGCGCAAACTGAAAAAATCAAAAATAATTATCTTTCCTTTGTAATATTATTGATTGCATAAAAAATAAAAAATTACATGCATATATACAGTGTCGTGTAGAAAAGCTTTGGACCCTTAGCGTATACTTTATATTCGCAATTGTATTAGACAAATATCAATCATGCGTCTCAGTTGTTAATACCGGAACTTCAATAGTGGGACCGATAAGAAAAAAAAAAAAAAAACAAAAAACAAAATGATAACTAAGCCCTAGACTACTAATTTACATAGTCTTCTTATTTATTTCCATTTTTTTTTTAATTTATTTATTTATTAATGTCAGTAACAATTTTTCATACTTATTTTCGTTAACGAAATTTGTGTAAGAAGAGTTGTAAAGTACATACGAGTATTTATAGAATACAAAAATTATTTGTAAATTACTATATCAATACAAAATCTATTTGAATATATGAATTTAATTTATTTTTTCAAGCTTAAGGTCTCTTCTTTTTTAATTTTGGTAATCGATATTTGGATACTCTTCGAAAACCATCTTCAGGATATTTGTTTAAATTGATAAATTAAATTAAAACGGGCAAAAAACTATTACATCCATTTGATTATAAGTTTGTTTATATATATATATATATATATATATATATATATATATATATATATATATATATATATATATATATATATATATATATATACATATAATATTATTGTTGTCGTAACCGCCGGTTGAGAAATGAGCTTCATCGCTGCAGAATATTTTGTTCGAAAAATTGGCATTGAAGTCCTCTTGCTCTAGCAACCAAACAGCATATCTACGGCTTTAATTGTTGCATTGAATGGACTTTATATGGATAGAGCTCCTAATTTAAATGTAAAATATTCCATAATGAGCAGTTAGATAGACCTGGTTGCCGATTATTATTCCACTTTCACTTACAAAAACGATATTTTAGGCGGTTCACACACTGCATTAATGCACAAGCCGAACCACGATGCGTTTCTAGTCTCTTCAAATTTCTTTATAAATTTAACAACTCCTTGTATAGTCGATTATGATGGGAGAATGATCCATATTTATAAATGTATAACTTTTTGCTTAATAAATAAATTTTTAAGCCCTGTTAGACCGGCAATTTTTAAACCATTAAATGGATAACCCATTTATAAAAAAGGCAACACGTTCAATACGAAATATGCTTTTAATACGACATCAACAGACGATAAATTGCGCTTTGCGTATATTTGTCGTTAGGAATATAACAAATATATATTATTTGTGAATGCAAACAATCAGTGCTTGGAAGAAATTTGTCGGGAGGGACGTAACGAGTTCTGCGGTAGGTTGATTTTTAATTTTCGTGTTGACAAACGATGAATATATGTATGCGATCAAAATGATCCATTTTTTACGTTTCACTGAACAACGATATTCGTATTTCTTGAATGTAAAATAATTTATTCAATTTTAACAAGTTTAAATAATTTAAGAATTGTCGCTCTTAATACTTTCTTAGCAAAGTTTTCCCTAAAATTTTTTTTGTTAAATGAAGCACAATACGACTTTTTGAAAATTTTCGGAATTATTTCAGAGTTGATTTTAAGCTCTGGCCGTAAATTATTTAAAAAAAATTATATCATACATTAGAAGTTATCGAATTTTTTTCCTGTGATTTTTTTCATTTGATGAATTTGTATCCTTATTTTTGTAAAGTTGAAATCGCGATAGAAGTGATTTGTCCTAATTCAGGGTATTTTGTACAATTTAAAAAATCTTTCTCTTGAGAAACTTCTTCAATTTTGCCACAAAAAATAATTTTTCCATAAAATTCTCCTATTATTTTTATTCATACCAGTATGGACAAATTTCGGAATTTTCTTAATTTGTCTACTAAAGTAGTTTGTCTTCAAAAGTAGGGACATTGAAATATATTTCTGTCTTAAATTGATTCTTAAGAGCTCAAAATACTATTTATGATCGAAAAATAAAATTATTTAATAAGTGAAGAAGCAAAAAAATCCATTTCAATTTCTCTTTAACTAATTTTAATGATTCCCATAAGAATAAAAAACTTTAAAATTTATTTGATACAAATAAATTGATATTAAAAAAATTATTTTTAAGTTAATATTTAAAGTCATTTAAAGGAATGAATTCATGATAAACTGGTAAAATATAAAAAAGGAAACATCAACTATCTATTTTAACTTAAGAAAACAAGAAATATGTATTACGTACCGAATACAATACGAGAATTTCCTTTAAAAATGTATTTTAGTGCTTCAGTTACATATGAAGTGGTTTTGGATCACATTTGACTTATCTCTGCACAAAACTAAACAATTTTTCTCTAGTTTAATTGGAGAGTTGGAAATGAATGTCTAATGTCTATCAATTAATCAGTAAAATTCTATTTTTGAATAATATTCCTTAAAAATATTCCATAGCCTTCGAAGTGTTGGAGTTTTTTAATTACTCAAGCTTAAATCAAGATTGTTAATTAAAGAAACATATGACGTTTTTTCTTCATTTAAGTTTCAGTTACAATTTTCAATTTATATATATTTGTATTTTTTTTATTAATGTCAATCTTTGAATTATACAACCTAACGATTATTATGCTGCCTGTTGTTTAGTGTTAATAGAAGTAGTGTTTCAAATATTCCTTTTAATAATTGATGTAACTTTTACATTAGAAATGTCTTACTTACTATAAAAGAAATTTAGCCTGTGGCAAAAATTTATTAATTTAACTAATTGAAATCTTCAACATTTCAATCTTAATATATTTTCCTTATATCCTTTGTTTTAATTATTTACTGTGACATTTTCCAATTTAGAAGTAACAAACGTCTAAAAAGAACTGACATCTATTTGCCTCTTTACACTTATTAAATGTGGTTTCTCTGTGAAGAATCACGGTTTCTATGTTCGATTCCTACACGCTGTGTATAATAAATTTAATTAAATTTCTGATTTTAAAATCAATATTAATTGAAAGGAAATGAAAAAAAAAACTAATCAACTTTGTATAAAAGCGAAGACATAAAGCAATAAATAAATAAAAAAAGAATAAAACGCATAGTCGGCGAAAATCAGTGTTTTTGAAGAAAAATCTTTGCAATTCCATTGTGAACAATGGTTGGGAAAACCAAGATAAAGCAGACTGCAGAAGAGCTTTATATTAAAAAAAAACAACATATACTTACAAAAGTTATTAGTGAATAATATAATTTATTATAGTATAAATTTTTGCTATAAAATTAATAAATTTTATAATATTATAAATTTGTTATTGTTGTTAATTCTTATCCACAACGTTGCCCTTAGTAGCGTGCCCAGTGTAACTTAGCAATAAAAAACTAAGAGTTTTACTTGCAATTATTGGCATTGAAAATATTTGCAATGATAATATATACACATACTACCACTCATGCAGCAACAGCAACAAATGGAAGTCAAATAAAATAAGTGCAACATGGCAATATGCGCAACCTATTACTTACATTGTCTTTTCATGTTTAATGGTGACTGGGAGTTCATGCGAGTGTTATAGGTTTGTGATTCCGTTTGTAACAATTGAAAGTTTATTTATCATACTTCTTGCATTTTTGAATGGTTTTTCTGTCTGCTTAACACCAAAGTAATATGAGACAATGTTTTGAAAAGTCCTTGCTAATAAATGGTTTTATATATACAACTATCAAATCGGCTTTATGGAAAATATAATATTCCAATAACAAAAATACTCAAAGAAAATCAAAAATATCATCATTATAGTTTTATCTTGTTGGATAAGGATACACGTATTTTATAGGAGAGTACTTTGTTCTAAACGGTTCAAGGAAGATATTTACCCTACTTGACCAAAATGAATATATTTTTTCGTTGCTTGAAGAGCATTTAAAACCAATTTAATTTTTGTAATTTATGATGTTCTAAAAGCTTAAGTCTTCTTCCTGCTGCCTTTAATACACTACGTGTGGTTTAAAAAAATAAATAAAACTCCAGTAGGGTATAAAGAAAAAAGTAGAAGATCCATTATGCAGGTATAATTATTTGCTTTAAAAAAGGTCTCCTGAAATAATGGAGCAAAACCATTTTCACATCTTGTAGCATTTGAAGTCGCTCCCAAACTCATGTTATTTATCTTGGTGATTCCCAACACTTTGATGTCATGGATATCTTTGATACTAGGACTGCTGATGACTCAGGTTGAAGAATTTTTACCCACGACTGAGTGTAGTTCAAGCTTGTGCCATGGGAAATATCATGTTTCCAGAAACTTTTTGAAAATGGTTTTGTTATTTACTGATATGTCATAGTCATTAAAAATTTAACCTTTCACAAATATAATTTAAGGTATATTTAATAAATTTATTAATTTGGGATTGCAAGTACCATTTGGTTACTCCAAACATATTATCAAATTAATTGGACCTAATTTTTTCTTAAAACACTGCTAGTGCTGTATGTAATCCTAGAGGGTCATATTTTGTTCTGAATGATGATAAATTAAATAATTTTTTTTTGTACTGGTGAGAAAAGTTTCTAAAATTCGAATAATTTTATTGCATAAAAGTGGTGGTGAATAGATTGAAGTCGGGAATTTTTATTAAATTTATAATGGTTTGCATCTCTATTGTCTAAGAGCAAAAGTCTATGGTAACTTCAAAATAAAAAAAATTTTGTACCTTTACATTATAATCATATGAATTTTATATTTTTGCTCATGTCATTATTTTTCTTTATATCAGTTTAGATGCTGAATTAATCCAATATTAATTTAGTAGAATTTGTGTGATGCTCTCTCAGACACACAGACATATAGACAGAAGGCCAAAGCATTTTAAATCGATGACTATTTCCACTACTATAAAAATTTACTTCATATATTTCATGTACAGGAACAGTTCAGCCACAACTTATGTGGACATGAATAGTTAAGTTGAGAACATTGGGCGTATACTTGATATTAATTAACTCTTAACATATATCAATCATACGTCTCGGTAACGAAGTAAACGAAAATTTCTAGTAGGATCAAGCACAGGATAATGTTAGGATTATATAGATAATTTATTTACGTAATAATTTAATGCCAATTTGGTAGGTTATATGGTAGATCTAGAATATTTTCAAATCATTTTGCCTAAAAAGATTGCAGCATTTAGAGTTCTAACTTTTTATGGAACCTTCTGACTAAATCCATTATTTGTTTCACTAAATTAAAAGCATTACGACATGCTTTAGTAACTGTTTTCTTTTATGTGCTAATTGCATTACAAGGAAAATCTTAATTTTTGAATTTATCTTAATTACAATTTAATTTTTTACTCTTTTCTTTAAAAAATGAACAAATATTTGTATATTAAAGCTGTGTTGCCATGAAATTGTGATATGTATTTATATTTGTTATCTGACGTGTAAGCCATGAGTTTTGCATTTGCAAATAAAAGGTACGTATAAGCCAGTTATCTAAAGGCGTGTAAAGAGAACTCAATTTCAGATGAATAAATGAAACCGATTACAAATAGAGACGTTTTAATCGGTTGTGGGTATTTAACTAATTGCTCACAAAAAAAAAATTTTTTTCAATACAAACTTCCGATGGATTTTTATTCAGTTTGGGAACATTTAAAATACAATATATTATATAGAAATTAGTATATTATCCATGGACCTTACGAGCTGCAGTCATGGAGTTTTGAAAGTTGCACAATGTGTATGGATGCTATGAAACATGTATTTTGACATAATGTTGTTGAACTAGACATTATGTCAGCAAATTAATTGACAACAATCAGCTTTTCGCAATAATGTTATGAAATTTTTGTTTGTCACTTTCTGTAATTTTCGTTTATGCATTTGATTGGTATCTATTTTTACCATCTGGACACAAAAACCCATACAATTTATTCCTCCTTTTATGAAATTTACAATTAATTCTTCTTTTCGTCTCACACAAATCATCCAGTAACTTCTTGGAATTTATTTGGTTTCTTCACAATTGACAATGGCTTTAAGTTCGCACAGAAGATGTTTACAGAAGGAAACTGTTAAATCTGGTATTTCGGCTTGTTAAGTTATGGAGGCTCTAAGAGAAAAATTTGTATGGTCGTCAGTGTTGTTAATAAAATTCACATAAGTTGAGTCACGCAGATGATTGAATGCAAACCAAAGTACACGGTTGAATTTTACAAGTCAACTATCATTTTCGTTTTGATTAGAAGTGTAGGGAACTTAAGCATCGGTTGGGGCAAAACATAAAAATTATATAAATATATGATACATTCGCTTTTCACTGCACATCTCTCAGTCTTTCTGTCTGTTTGTGTATAAATTTCTATCTCTTCTTACATCCCATACCGTCTTTCAGGCTGTCTGAACAAAGTCTGTAATTTAAAAAAGTGGTAAAGATAATAAAGTATATGTGTTTATGTTTGCTAAAGTATACATGTATGTACATATGTATTTGTGGAGTTCATTTTTCCCCCGATAAGTAAATGAGTCTATGCGTTTGTGTGCTGTGATGCCTGCAATTCACTTTAGTGATAGACGAAAAAATATACGTCGTCTGCACTGCAGACACATGAACAGACTGATAGACAACAAATGAAACTACTATGCCATTAGAAACGAATAAATGCGACTGCATGGGTGCATAAGGAGCCAATGAAGGAGTATTAAAAACATCAATTAACGTCTCTACGTGATAATAATGAAAAAGATGAAACTCCAAAAGTACCAACAGAGCAAAAATCGGAATGTTATGGAAGAAAAGTGGAAACAACAACTGCATTTATACAAAATTCTAATTAATTTAATGTCAATTATTTTCTTCATAGTAGAAAAGCACGACAGGTGGGTGTTTATCAATATCAAAGTGAATGCCAAGTACAAACACACAATTTCAAATGTTTCCATTACCAAACATAGTGAAAACCTTGAAATCACTTTTCGAGTACTTTCGAGTACGTTCGTAAAACTAATTTTAGTGTGGCATCTGTGGGTTGCAACAAAAATTTCATAGTTCTTTTAACATTTCAGTGTCAATTAGTGCCAAAGTTTATAAAATTACGTTACGTTGCTAGAAGAGGTATATGTTCAATTTCATGATGTTTTTTCTTCAAAAGTATTGTTCATCTTCATTACGTTTGCCTCTATTTTCAAATATTGCAACAACTTGTTGTCTTCTTTGTCTGTGCGTTTTTTATTGCTGTTTATCAGAAATTTATGCTCGGAAAAAATAATTAGTACACTTTTTTTTGTTTGCATAGTTGTCGCAAATAAGATATTAAGCGAAAACAACAGATTAAAATATCATGTAATATAAATAGAGAATCTAATGCAAAGAAAAATGAATCATTAATTGAGACAATAAAATGGTTTGATTAAATGTTTTATTTTATATCCATTAAAAACCTTAGAAGACCCAATCAAATTTATGCAAAGCAAAGAAGGACAACTCTTGAGAGATGATACTAAGATAATGGTACGTTTGCGTGAGTATTTTATACATCTATTTAATGGCAAAAACATCAGTTTTAGCAGAAAACTATATACTTTCGGAGGATGAAGAAGATCCTGTCCAAATCACAATGGATGAACTCTTCAATGCACTTTGCTAAATGAAGTTAGGTAAAGCTGCTGGACATAATGGTATAGCTCCAGGGTCCTGAAATATATGGGTGCTGATGGACAGATTCTGCTAGACAATGTGATGAATGCAGCATGGAGATAGGCAAAAATTCCCATCGACTGGCAAGTAGCCATAATCAGCCTTATTTATAAGAAGGGAGACAACTAACTATGCCAAAATCACCGCGGTATATCACTTCTAACCGCAACGAGAAAAATATACTCGAGAATACTCACTGAAGGACTGAAGATCAAGATAGAACATCAACTTGAAGTGGAACAATGAGGAACAAAAATCGTGGAACCCAACAATTAATATTCACGATGAGAAAAATTCCGGAAAAAACCATTGAATTCAATAAGAAAACTCATTGCTGCTTTATAGACCTGGAGAAAACTTTTGATATGGTAAAATAGCAACAAATATGGGAGGTGCTTCAGAAAGAAGAAGAATAATATGGCAGGACACAATCAAAAATATTCTGACAGACAATAGAATCGAGCCCAGAACTGCCAAAACAGCGGCACAAGATTGATTGAAGTGGAGAAATCTTTGCAAAAACCTCTATACTGCAAAGTAGGAAAAGGTCCAGAAAATGTAAGTAAGTAAGTAAAATTTTTCATCAATATAATGAACAAATTGATTGTATACATGTAGTCTTTTCATTTCTATTCTTCATATGATTTCCATAATTCATTGTATTAACAACAAACATTTACATTTATATTGTTTCATTTGATTCAGTATTTTTCTCTTTCAAATGATCATATGATCTTAGACTTAATGAAAGTATTTTTTCCATTCAATATTATCACTTATTGAATCTTCAATATTAATTGAATTAATAATAGGTTTTCAAATCTTAAATCAAAATTATCCATTATCTAAGCCCAGCCAGACTAAAAAAATACCAATTTCTCTAGCTTCTGCTGTAACTGACTTCACAGCTCTTGTGTTCGGCAAAGAGTGAGAGTGTGCATCCTTTATAGGCGAGTATGGCCTCTTTAATTTAGAATATTGCTGGCTAGTGGGTTTGGACGATACCCACGTATTTTGAAACTACAGTTATGACCAATGGAAAGTTTAGGTCCTTATGAATGCGTGCATTTTATTACATACCAGGGAGCTGCAATAGTCGTATAAAGGATTTTTTCTATATTAAACGACGGGGCGGTGCCTAATAAGTAAATTTCATAGCACCACATTCGTTTTGGTATCGAGTGGTAGAGAAGTTTGCAATCAAGGCCAATTAATTTGATCCGCTTTCAATTGCATTTTCATCAACTTGTCATTTCTGTGTGATTTCAATGTTAAATGGCGATCGAGGTGAATACCGAGGTATTTAATCGCAACGTGCCGCTACGTTAATTGGTTATTACTTTATATTGTGGGACATATTTCTTTTCTCCATATAAAAGCAATACATACGTACTGCTACTCGTTCATCTTTATCCTCCATGTTTTTACCACTGAAATATATTTCAGCAATTTAAGGAATACTTCTTATGGGCTTTTGGGAACGCTTAAAAGGCTATATCACTAGCAAAAGGTGATATATGAACATCTTTGCTGAAAGCATATACCAAAAGCATACATTAAGTACAAAGTGAGGCTCAAAGTGGTGACTTGAAGAATTACTGCTTCTATGGACTGCGGTATGCTTAGAAAATTACTTTCTCTAATAATAAATCAGCGACCGGTTAAGCAGCTCAATAATGACTTTTGAGTGTTTGCGGCTAAATTTTAATTCAGTTTATTAATTAATCCTTTATGTCATATTTTATTAAAAGCTGGAGAAATGTCAATGAAGAGAGAGAGAGGTAGAACAATATTTGTTTTTCTTGGAAAGAGGATCTAATCATATTCTTTAGGCTGTGTGTTTGTTCAGTAGTGATAAGTTCCCATCCGCGATACATCCACCCAGATTTAATATGGGGGTCATTTTGCTCACAAATAGTTTTTGAAATAGTTTTGATATACTAGATAGCAGACTTATAAGCCACTAACGTATGGTATTTTCCTGGTTTAGGGTTCATAGTATTCATTGAAATTTTCAATTCTGCAGGATAGTATGAAAAACGTGGGATAGTCTCAAAATATCGACTTTCAA
Organism: Germaria angustata; assembly: GCA_963681545.1. Taxonomy (NCBI): domain Eukaryota; kingdom Metazoa; phylum Arthropoda; class Insecta; order Diptera; family Tachinidae; genus Germaria; species Germaria angustata. The sequence goes on along the minus strand of OY812999.1, from coordinate 12,704,116 downwards.
AATACCGAAATCTCAAAATCCCGATTTTTTTAAAATCTCGAATTCCAAAATCTCGAATTTCAAAATCCTGAATATATGTTTTTATAATTAATAATCCCGCTAAGTTTTGCTTTATTCTTTAAAGCATTATTAGAAAGAGCCACATGCTTAGAATGTCCAATAGGAGGATGACTATGCTCAGATTGTTCCTTTTTTATGATATGTTCGTTCTCCTCCATTATTGAATGTAATCGGCTTTTGCAATGTTTTTCTTTCCGATTGGCACAGCACCAGTAGTAAACTTTTTCTGTTTTCTTTTCCAAATGATAACAGTAACCATTAAAAAATAGTTTTGGGTTTCCTTTATTTGAATCAATAATTTCGAGACTCATTTTTTTTATTATAAAATACTTTCAACCGCACTACTTTGTTTTAAAACAGAGAATGAAAGTTTGTCGCCCACTTTCTACTTCTACAATTAAAAATTTTCAATGCTCACTAAGATTTTTTTTATAAACTTCAGGAAGTATTATTTAAGGTAGAACAACATTTTGTTCTGAGGTTTTTGCTGCACAACAATTTTGAAATTCAGGCAAAATGTAAAATAACGTTCAAAATTAAGAGTATTTTTTTGCTATTTTACGTGTGGAGCTCTAAAAACATATTGATTCGTATGACTTTGTTTGTTGATGACATCAATAGCAATTGTAAATAAGAAAGGACGCAATAGTGCAAATTAATCGCTTTTTTAAGGCCAATAAAATTACTAATTTAATAAAAAAATAATATCATTGCTTATGTAATAAGCCACAATAGACAAGCAGGCCTTCCACAAACGAGTTTTATGACTCCTTATCTTATTAAAATGTTGCTTCCGGGATGCATTCGTCTTCGCTTGGAAAAATAAATCGAGGAAAGTCATGAACTAGAACTTAGGGAAAATTACTTTGTTCGATTATTTTTATTATTTAACTAGCGCACCAGGCGAACTTCGCCTCGCCCTAATTTTAAGCTTTCAGACAAACTTTATATTTTTAAATTTGAAAAGCCATTAAGGAATAATTTCAAAAAAAATTTCATACAAAAACTCGATTTTCGATTTTTCCAACTTTCCGACTTTTCCGGAGGGACAAAAAGTTTTACAGAAATCGGCCAAGCCGTTCTCATTTTATGAATTATTGGATTTTGCCACGTCCCTCCGCCCACAGACCGAAAATAAAAAATCGGATTTAACAGTGTCACCCGCCCGAGTATTCTGAAGCTTCCCTCAAAATTTCGTCAAAATCGGCCCAGCCGTTTTGGAGCCATTACTTTACATACATACATACATACATACATACATACACACACATCCTATTATATATATATATATATATATATATATATATATATATATATATATATATATATATATATATATATATATATATATATATTATATATATATATATATATATATATATATATATATATATATATATATATATATATATATATATATATATATATGTACATATATATATATATAGATTAATCAAATAAGCAAACTTTTTCATAAACGCAATGAAACATTCTTTAATTTTTCTAATAAGGACTTCATTAAAAGGTGATTAAATTATGAATTTCATTGAAACACTTGTAAAAACTCGTTTTGTGCTTGAAGGCTATTTTCTCAGTGCTGCTGAATGCAAAGAAAAGTTTGAGGATTTTCTTAAAATCTCGAGGTTTATATGCGAAACTATTTCAAAAAATTTTCAAACTTTTTTCTTAAAACTATATTTTCTTAATTATTTTGCTAAAAAAAAATTTTAATTAAATTCTCTATATTTTCTAGCCTGGAAGGCTGGCGGTACTGTGAAAGTCGTCAGTATGCCAATAACCTTAAAGTGCCCTTGAGTATAACACAACAGTCATATGGATAAAATGAAGCTTTTGCTTATTAACTTCTTTCTAACTGGGGGCCAAATCATTGTATTCGACATCAGTCGAACACGTCCGTCATTATGGGAGTTATTTTAGCGTATCCTTATAGTATAAATAAATAAATAAGTAAATTAACGAATAATTATACTAATATTTAACATTAATAACAAAGATTTCTTTTTGAGTGTCACTACTATTATTATTGAAAGATACAAAATTTCACTTTTACTTTTAATAACTTGTTCACTACGAAATTATTTTAGAAAATTGGTGAATGACATTTAAATGTTCGCAGTACTTAGTTAAGTTTAGTTTTCTTTACATACAAAGTTAATTGACTTTTCGACAGCATGACATTTCTAATAAAATTGATTTCTGCTTATTATGCCATTAAATTTCTAAATTAATTAAGAAGGAACTTCAAGACAAGGACAGATATACGAGCTCTATTTTATATTCAAAGTGAATTTAAATATTTTTTGTCTGATTGATAAAATATTTTTAATGAAAAATTCAAATTGATTTCAATTAATTCTCAACTTGCAACTGTGTGAGAAAAATTAATATTTTAAAAATAAACTGCTTCGCATTAGTAAAATTATCTTGACAGCCTTTCAGAGTTATGTATTATTTTTGTGGACCTATATTTGTTAATTCTGTCATTAATTTGTGTCAAACTGATTTCAAAGCTATATTCAAAAAAATAGAATTTGAACATTTATAATAAATATTGTTTTTAATTAAAGTTTCTAAATAGTGAATACGTATGTATATCAATAAAATGTCTTATGAAATGTGTCCTTTTTTTGCTACTACCATTTTGCAAAATTAAATATATTAAAAGAGTTCTATTTTAAGTTAAAAAAACTGTTAACATTCTTGACAACTTGTCAGAATTTATCAAATAATTAAATGCAAAATGATATTTGAAACGTATTTGTGGCCAATGTTTATATTAATTTTATGGTGAACTTTTGATTTATTTTTTGTATGTCTATGAAATTTATTGTGTTTGTTTGTGCAATAGTTTGTTGTCGTATATGTATATGACTGTGCCAAAAACAAATCATTTTTATAATCTAATTAAATATCAAGAATTATATCAAACTGTTTTAAAAGCATATAATAAAAGTTTTAAAAATAGATGCCACATTCATTTTAATAATGGAATTTGAAACTTCTTTAAAATGTTCATTCAATTCAACACACTGCAAGTATGTGCAGTGGGGCTAAACGTTAAAGCCTAATTCTTCTTATTTGTTGTTTTCACTGTGATGGTAAATTTTATTTATTCGTAAATAGACATTGTTTCCAACCAATATGATTCTTGAAGAATTTCTGTTTCATATTTTGAAATTTTGAAAAATGTTTGGTTTCATGCCACCAAATTTTACGGTCTTTATGTGTTACATAGTTTCCATATGCAACTTGTGGCTGTACGAAATAATGTCAAGTGCACCCACATTAAACGGTTCCAAAGATTTTTTATGATTAAGGATTGATTAAAGATTTGTGGATCTATTTCGTATTTTTTTTTTGGAAATAATATAATTTTGTATTTTCGACTATTTGATTTCATGGAAATCAAAGTGATTTCATTTAATTTGGGACATGTTTTAATTTTTTTATTAAAAATTTTTTTGCATTACCTGTCTTCGGTCGCACGCAGTTACTTATCGTTCTGTGGTATATTCGAATGTGCCTTCGATTTTTAACATATTTATGCACAGTCAGTATCGACATCAATTTTTAAGTGTGTCCAATAACGTCATCGCTTGCTAAAGGAATTCCACATTTTCCACCTATTTCTTATTTCTTTGAATTCTATATCGTTGCAGTTTATTTAACTCTTTTTCATTTGATATATAATATTATAAAAAAAGTTCCCAGAATTAACGATAATATATTTATTTCCATTTTGAATAAATGCATAAAAAATTTTCGATTATGTATTTTTTAGGTCTTTCATTTCATTAAGAGGTAATTAATTGGGTCAGCACTCAGGAGAGACTCCTAACCATGCAATATAATACTGTGCTGGAACTAGAAAAATAGTTTGTTTGAAGAAGGATAGAGTGTCTGTAGATATTTGTCTTGAACGTTTTTAGATTAAAAGTAACAGGAAAGACCTCTTGAAAGAAATTGTTCCACATGTGAATTATTTGGCTAAAGAACTAATTTTATCTGTACTGCATAAAGTGGTATGGCGACAAATGTCACAAAAAAGAAGAAGTTTCGGGAGTAAGACCTCTGATATCTATAAAGTATATTCCAATGCAGAAGCAATAAAATAGCAAGATACGCCCCGCTCAGCGTCGACGTTTATTGAGTCCCTAGAGTTGAGTACACTTTTGTCCCCGATGAGCTTCCTAGCCTTCTACTGTACGTGGTAGAGTAACTTCAAAATGGATGGATGAAGGTTGTATAAATAGTAGGGAGATTTGTAGGAATGGACTGTCGTTAATACCGACTTAAAAGATGTAAATGTTCTCATTTCATCAAGAGGGGGACTAGATTTTCATGTCAAAAAAATATTCAAGAACTTCTGATTTGTCAGTTTTTATATTTGCCATATATATATATATATATATATATATATATATATATATACATATGTATAGTATATATAACAACATATTCAGTGATATGTTAATGCTTGAGGTTATAACAATGAGAACTAAAATCGAGTCTATTCGCATTACCCTTTTTGGAGGTTGTTGCAAGATCTTCACCAAATATCACATTTGTACGTTGTTTCATGACAGGATGGGTCTATTTTTGAATCAGTACGAAGGCAAATACTGATGATATGTGCAAAAGGGGAGATAGGATTGGGAGTCTGACAAGGAGAGAAATCAGAAAATGAATAGAAAATGTGGCTCTTAATTGATATTTAGGTTGCTTATAAAGCTCAACATTGTAACGAATAGCTCGGTTCGAAGGTCCATGAGTACGATATATGTTGGGTATAAAGTATAGACATTGAGCTGTATGACTGATACTATTTTTGAGCCGCAAATCATTTAACCATTCGTGGTATATCTAATTTCATTGAAACCTAAACAAAATGAGAAATAATGTTCTTGGCTTATTGAAATATATCTTTTCTTTTAAATATCCCTAAAAGAAAAAGGTGTCAAATCGTGGCGGCCAAATAACATCGCCACGACGTGAGATAATATGGCCAAAAGAGACATTGTTTCCTTGGCTGTGAGGCATCCTGTTGGAACCACATAAAAGTCCGATATCATCTCTCGATAGTGAACACCATTCACGGTAACTGCTTGGCCACTCATTTTCGAAGAAGTATGGCCCGAGGACACTGTCAGCTCATAAATCGCTCCAAACAATCACTCTTCTTGGATGCATCGGCTTTTCAACAATCACTCGTGGACTCACATTTGCCCAAATGCGACGATTCTGGTTGCTACGACTCCACTGAGGTAAAAGTGTGCCTCGTCGTGGTTACGAAATGCATTTTGGTTTGAACGCCCATTTTCTTAAAAGGCATCAATAATCTTAACGCGCTGCTCAATTGCATACCTCTGCATAGTTAATTTTGTCAAACACTGAAACAAAGAAGTGTCAAATTAAGTTGGACAAAAAACTTGACATTAAGATGAGACTCGCAAATAACACTGTGCATATGGTTAGACCATCAATTAATAAATGCTACAAAACAAAAACTGACACAAAATATAATAAATTTGAAATAAAATTTGACAACATGACAATGTTAACAAGATTCCAAGCGGTTTTTTACCAAATAATATAAGTATTAATTCAAAACAACTTTTTCAAGACATATAAAATGAAATAGTATTGTGACATATACACTACTCCAAGGAAATACAATAATAACACCGATACAATAAATATAGTGCGTTATAATTTAATTTTTTTTAACAAAATTTTATTTGTGTAAAATATCAACATGAATTTTTTAATACTTTACAAGACCTCAGCAAATCTAAGCAATTCACCATATAGTATAAGTTTGTGAATAGCCTAAATTTATAAATTTTCCAATGTAGAAATAATTAAAATGCAAATTAAATATTTACCAGATATCAGTATAATATTCTAACAATAAATAGTATTCAAAATACACACTGGAAAATTCATGTGAAAAATTTAAAACGATTACCATTATATATGTATAAATTTAAGTGAAATTTATATCAGAATATGCAATATTAAATATGCACATCTGTATGCATGTACGAGTATGTTTCAATATTTGTTTGAATACTTGTTAAAAATATAAAAAAAGTATTCTTAAATTATACAATATAAATTTAAATACAAATGCAAAAATTTATTGTCTTTTAATAAATATGTTTAGTAAGTCTAAGTCCATATGTAAATAGATAATTGTGTGAATACATGAAACTAATTTTCAGTTTTGATTTCCGGTATAAAATAACGTACACACATGTATATTCGCAGCCAGACAACGCATTGGTGTATGTGTGTGTTTGTGGAAATTGAAAAAAGAAAGTAAAGTTATTTAGCAAATTTATGAATTCATGATAAAACATTTAAGCTTTTTAGCCACAACATTTAGATCATAACAGAAATTGTTACAACGACTTAAGGCTGTGGGTCCACAGGTCTTGAGCAATTTCATTAGGTATGTGTACCTATTGAAGTACGTTACACAAGCAAAAGTATGTACTTTCTTATAGCAGAAATATGCTAGATATTCTTTGATAATCATCTAGAATTTCTTAGAGCTGAAAGAAAAATTTAATGAATAAGTACCGAATGTTAACTTCTAATAACCTATTTGTTGTTCAAGTGGAACCTAGGGGCTTTGATGTGCCCGAATACCCATAGTAAAATCTTACGACAAATAAGTTGAGAAAACAATTCAGCCCGCTAGAGAGCCGCCAAAGATGAGTTTTTATTATTATTATATTTGATTCCTTTAGTTCCTATAACTAGCTTAGGGCCTCAATTTTCATTTCCTGAGGCTCTAGTAATCAGCTGGTTTCGAATGAGTAGCTGATTTGGCTTCTGCATCCGACTCCAGGCTGGCTGGTAGAAAGCCTTGCGTTACGTTTCAATAGCGAACCGCTTCTAGCCACCTCTAGCATGAGGAAGAGTCGCTGGTATTTGTTGGCTATTTGTGATTTGAAGGCGCCAATCACCCGCCTTGACGTATTTATAGTATTGTAGGCACTCAGAACTTGTTAGGAGTCTGACGCCACCCGCTCACACACTCCACTTGGAACCGCTAATTGTTCGTGACTGCCATTCCAGCTGCTGCGCATATCTAGGGAACTTTCCACTACACGCAACCTATACATTCAGCTATGCTTCCTTAGGTGAGCGGCGGGAGTTTTTTTCTCCTTTAAAAAATTTACCATAAAGAGTCAGAAAGTTAAAATGTTGCAAAAAAATTTTACTCAAGCTGTTTGCATAAAAAGCGTAACACATCTTTTACCTAAAACGCATCGTTTACATGATGTCCTATGCCAAGTTGTTATAACTGTGTGAAAAATATAAAATATATATTTGTGCCTTCTAACAGAATCAGTCGTTAGAAAGGTGTTCCTTTGGGAACTATTTGTTGCATCAATATTTGTCACAGATTTTATAGTTACGTATAGTTACGCCACAAGCTACAAATACTATATGAGAATTCACGCAGAGCTCAATCATATTTTTCTATTTGTAATCAACAAAAACACATAAGTATAATAGCTTTATAAAGCTTTTGTACAAACACAACGCAACAAACAAATTTGATAAATATTGTTACAAAAATATTTTATAGTTTAATTATCTCAGTATGAGTACACAATAAACGTATAATTGTTCTTCTTTTAGTCATATTTTGATTAGATATAATTTAGAAAAAATATGAACAAAATTTGTTTTAAGCGCAATCAAATTAAATTTTATTTAAAGTTGATAATAATCCGTTTTTTAATTTTCAAGCTTAAGGTCTTTTATTTTTTTTTAAATTTAATTAAAAGTAACTATCAATATTTCGATACTCATTGAGTATCATCTTCAGGACAATTCTCTTATTTTATTATTTATAAAAAAGAGAATTGTCCTGAAGATGATACTCAATGAGTATCGAAATATTGATAGTTATTTTTAATTAAATTAAAAAAAAAAAAAAAAAAATTAAATAAAAGACCTTAAGCTTGAAAATTAAAAAACGGATTATTATAAAAGAGGTCAAAAAATATAGATACATTATTAAAGTTGATAATAAATTACTTATTGATTTCTTAGTCTCAATTTAATGTCTGCTCATAGAATTTTACAACAACTATAATATGTTTGTCATTAACTATATTGCACAATTGCCAAGTTTCCATGTGTCTACAGATTATATTTTTTTTCTCACATTTAAGTCAAGATCTTTTAATTTTAATACATGAAAAAGAATAAAAAACTTCTCATTTTCTGGTTCTAGATTTCACATTAAATTGTTTTAAAGTTCCTCATTAATTTCGATTATTTTAGCAGTATAACGCAATACAGGACTCACTTTTAATGACCCTTTACAATAATACAACAATTATTGAACAATATAATGAATCTACATAAATATTTTGCAATACAATTTTAATTTGCAAATGCATTGTTGCTATTATTATAAATTATTTAAATGATGCCATTATCATAATTAACAGGTAAATATTTAGAGAAATATTGACCATATTTAAACACATATAAATAAACACACACATATACTACAAATCAACTAAATAAATAGACACACTAACATAAATCCGTACACAAATACACATAATAACATATAAGTTTGCTTGTGTTAGTGCCAGGCAAACATGTGTGTGCAATTGTATTGGTAAATCACAGTACGAACTGCAGTTCATTTGGGGCTTCGTTCATTCATTTACTCAATTATTAAAAGCAACAATAATGATAATGACCAATAGAAAGTCGTATCTGTGAGTACAAGTGTGTGTGAGTGCGATGTCGTTAAGCATGCTGATTTTGACGACGACGGTGGAGGAGATGATGGTGATGATGATGATTTTAATTGCAGCAATGAACCTGAGATATTGTAGAAATGATAGATAGTTCCTGCAAAATTTTTCAATTAATTCTTCTATTTAGTTTGTAATACGAGTATTAATGTTTGTTACTATAACTTTTTGTTATATTCGGTTGTTAACAAGAAATTTCACAAATTAAATACTATTGTAGTACGGATTCATTCCATTGATTGAAAGGCAGCAATAATAATTATTTGGACAAATATATACACGTACTTAAATATTTGGTTTAAAGATGAACAGAAGTGTAATAAATGAGGGGCGAGTTCCAGTGAAATTAGTTGAAGTGGGGCTTTTAAAGAAGATCTAAAATATTTATATTTGGACGGATATTTACTAAATTTACTTCCAAGAGGAAAAAAAAACCAAATGTTTTTTTCCTTAGATAACTGCAATATGGGTCTAGTTTTTGCTGCATCAGTCTATAACTATGAATATTTTATTGCCACGAAAGCGAGAGCTCCTCAATTAGCACGAGACATTTTAAATTTCCCGCCATGAAGAAGAAAAAATTAAAAAAAATTAATTTTGTGTGTATTTGTGTGTATTAAGCATTTAAACCAATTCTAAGCCCAATAAACACTATAGAAACTCTAAAACATCTATTTCAATGGTAATAAATTGGTTCATTAAATTTCGTTGTGGCCAAAGCAGCATGGAGGATGACGAATGTTGTGAATGTCCCTACACCGGAAACAATTGAAAAATTCAAGATATGGTGTTGGCCGATAGGACATTGAAAGTGCAAGAGATTGTGGAAGCCAAAAGCTTAGCACAAGACTTAGTGTTTTAAATTTTGAATGACTACTTTGGGTATGAGAAAGCATGCCACAAGATGGGTGGCGCATTTGCTCATAATCGACCACAAGAACAATCGGGTTTTTCAATTTCGCAGACGTGTTTGGTATTATTCAAATTCAATATGGATCAGGTTTAGCATTTATCCACTATAATATACCGGTTACTTAACAGCATTCAAAACAGTGGGTTTCTCGGGATGAGTCGCCTCCAAGGACAAGGTGGTTTTGTCAACAAGTAAAATGGTGGCGATCATTTGTAGCATGCGCGCGGTTAAATCCGTATTGGCTACCTTCAGAAGGGCAAAGTAATCAATGTTAAATATTATGACAACTTATTGTGCTGATTTGGGTTGGAAGATTTGAAAAAAATCACCGTATTTGGGCAAGAAATAAGTTCCTTTCCAACAGGACAATGATACAGTGCACACATTTGCAGTTTCCATTGCAAAATGCCATGAAGTAGGATACGAATTGCTCAAAATTTGCACTAGATTTAATCAAAAGGATGCAAATATATAGTTTATTTGTAAAAAAAATATACCAACTATATTTAAAATCTATTTTACGAAAGAATTATTTTTAATTTAATTTAGCACATCCCTGCATTTCATTTACTAACTCAATTCGGAATTCAGCTTATCATTATTTATATAGAGTATTATCCAATATCTCGGATGGTATAATTGTATTAATATTCAAGCGTAGATTAAAGTAAATACCTCCTCTAATATATGCACACACTCACAGACACATACAAACAACAGCCAAGTTAAAGGATACCTGTGTGCATTTCAGAGCAAGAAAATTGTATAAAACAAAATTATTATAAAATATATTAGACTCATTATATGTATTATTAACAATAACATTTGAATATATACACTCGAAATATATATACAGTAAATTAATCTGAAAAATGTTCGTAACGAAAAGCTAAACAAATTTCCTTAATTTGAATAAAATTTCTCTAAAACTAGAAAATTTTTATTTCAATCAAATGAATACTGTATTTGAAAATAGCACAAAATTTTCCTTAATTAATTTCTTGCCAATAGCGCAAGATTTATTAACTTTTAGAATAAATATATATTTTTAATGTAGTAAATATTTCATATAATTGAGGAATTTATGCCATAAAACTAAGAAATTTAAATTTTAGTAAAATAATTGAAGAGTTTTAAATAGTTCTATTGCTTTTGTAGACAAGTGTATAAAGGATTAAGCTATTGGTTCGATTCCTTCATGGGATAAGTTTAAAAAAGTTAGTATTATGGAATTAAAAAAATCATGCCCGTGTTACATTTTTGTTTTTTTTAATGGAAAAATTTATAAAATGGGAAATTAAAATTAAGGAAGTAGTAGAAACATTGCATGTTTCTCCACCCGTTCTCCTTTCAAAGAAATGCGTGAATATCAAGGGTATTAATGAACAAGAATTTAAAAACATTTACAACAAAAATATTTCATTTAAAATTACGTATATTTTACTAAAATGATACCAGGATTATTTCATTGATTTAAGGTAATATGCTTTTACTAGCGGCAGGGAAATTTTTTTACTTAGTCTCAGTAAAAATGCCATATAAAAACCTACTTCAATTGCAGTCGTTTTTCCTACATTTTAGTTCATTTATTTCTTTGAGTGTATGTACTTAAATACTGGAATTTATGCACTTGTATTTAGATGTTTGCACAAAGTGTAGCAAATACAAACAATAATACACGAAAGCCGTTGGAAAATTGTTAATTTCTTATTATAAATAGATGAAAACTATAGCGGATATAAAAAATATAAATTTAAGGAAGTTCTTATTTTGCATGATATTCCCCTCGGGGGGCACGGATTATGCATCTTGTCTTGGTGGCTTGGTGTTGTGCTTCCTGGGGTATAGGGTTATCAGGTTTCTGGACCTAGGCCTTTTTGCTGATAACCCCTAAAAAGTTGTATGTTGCTACCCAATCCCTGAATTAACAGGTAAATTAAAGGTAAAAGGGGGTTCGCTCGCTCATCCGGATGGGTAACATAGTCTTTCCAGACCTTGACCTTTGGCCAGTTACCCATAGAACTTAATATGTTACTACACAATCCCTGAAATAACAGGGCGACGGGCGTACATATAAGTAATTAAGGAAGTAGCTTTGCCTATGCTTGTCTAGGTAGAGCTGCTACCGATACCTCAGGTTTGCACGGGATCTAAAATCGGAGGTGTTTTTAACACAAGGCCGATCAAAGATCCCATCTGGTACCACGGGAATCAGTAGCCCCTAGGACTTGTTCTAGACTGGTTATTGGTGAGGCCCCTTCGGGGATCACGTGGTGGCTGTGGTTAAAACTCAAAGATACGCGGGAAGAGTTATGGGTCGGATGAGTGTGTCTGCAATACGGTGCTAGTGACCGGTTGTAGATGCTCTCTTCAGGCCATATATCTCTATGTGCTGTTGCTATTCGGCAGAGCTGTCCTGGTGGTTGCAGTTGGTGAGTGCCTATTAAGATATGGGGGCATCTTACTGCTGGGCCATTGGGGTGGTAGGAGGTTAGATAGCTCCAGCACTTTAGCAAGGTGTCTGTACATGGTTCTGCAGCCTGTACAGAATTTGCTACCATGTCGTCGCTATTAGGGGCACATGTGGAACCATCACCCTGTGTTTGCCTCTGGAAGGGACGATGGGGACGGTGGTGAACGGCTTTATTCATCCAGTGCGAAGAGCACCGTCAGGTTAAGTTTATGACAGGTACTGACGTAAAAATCTTTGACGTCTTTTTCATTACTATATATTGTAAATGAAAATGATCTTTATTACGCATTTAATTTTTGACATTATAGTATAATTTTTAAGGATATTTTCGTCGATTAGATAAACTCAAACTTTTAAATACTAATTTGATTCTGATATATTTTTACCACTAAGTTAATGTAAGCAAAGAGTAACTGCGGCTGCTAAGATTTTGATGGAGACAAAGATAAGAAGTGATTGCTTAGAAGTCATGAAAATGCAGGGATTTTGCTGTAGATTAGATGGAAACTGAACTCTTTTCTAAAGGACTTGAACAAAGGAAACTTTAATTTTCACTTTATTTCACATTAAACAACGATTACCTATTTAATACTATATTTTTAAATTTGAAAATTGTAAAAAACTTGCCAATAACCAAAGAAATATATAATTTTTTCAATATTTTATCGGGATCTTCCCAACTTAGTTTAATAAGAAGGTGTGTAGAAATACTAACAGATGCTTTGGAAGCAATGAAAATGTCATTCTTTAAAATCAGCTTCCATTTCTTTAACTGAACGTACTTAAAGCTTTGAAGAGTATACTTTTTTCATAAACATTCACTTCGATAGTTTAGCTGGATATCAGTTGTAAAATAGTTTTTCGAAAATATATTTAAATTTTAAATTCACAAAATTTCGTTTAAAACGTCCTTTGCATGCCATTACCTCAATTTATTTAATTTATTTTTCTTTCTTTTTTTGAATGAAATACCTAAAAGGATAAATAAAATATAAATTTTTTTAATTTACTTAATTTGTTGTGACAGTTGTCATTGTGCGATGTGAAATGATAAACATGACTTCAACCTCGACTGCTGTTCAAAATGCAGTCATTCAACATCGCGTGCATCAATTAGTACCAAAATGAATAAAAAGAAAAGCAAATTGTTTGAAATAAATAGAAGGACGGGGAAAACAATGTAAATGGTAAAGTTGTTTTTATTATGTAAAAAGTTTTGTTGTTTTTAATTTGGAACTTGTCTTTTTTCTTAGACTAAAAGTGTTTTTCTCTATAGCCCGAAGTAACTTCTTGGAGACTTCTTTTTGGGTTAAGGTACCCAAAAACATTGTTAAAATAGATGAGTACAAGAAGTAATTGAATGGTTTTCGAAAAGGGCAGGTCGATGATGGCAAACAGTGGCAGGTTTAACTTCTTTGCCTGTCAAGTCTGCTTCTGATCATTCAGTCGATGTACAGTGATTTGTTTCGATGCTTGAAATTCTTTTTGTATATATGTCCTGTAAGAAGTACACACGTCCTTGTTGCAATTAAAGAAAACAAATATTGTGCACAAGCGATATATTTTGAAGTTTTTGTTATTTTGTATTGGTCGACTTTTTTCAAAAAGGAGTAATAGTATATGTGGAAGGTAACCATATCCTTGCTGAGGTATATAAAATCTTTCGTAAATAGTTTTAAACTATATTTTGTAACTCTTAAAAGTGGATAACTATTGCTTAGCTTAGTATAGAACACAGTTTTTCGAAAAAGGATATATGGTACGAACGCATATCCTTGCTGACATGTCATAATTATTATCTATATCTTGGGAATGTTCATAATTAGTTGGTATTCCTTGTTCTTCACATTAGTTTAAGCCATTATTTTTGTAAAAAAATATATATTTGAAAGATATTTGTATCCTTGAAGCAACTCTTTTCTAAGCTTGAATATTTTATAGTCTAAACTTTTTTATCCTAACCCATCTTCATTTTTTTATTTTATTTTATTTGTCATTGGAAAATAATCCTTACAGACATATAAATTAACAAAATACGTATGTATGTTAACAAGACAATAGACATTAAACAAAATTGAACAAAAATTAAAATAATTACAAAATTTAAAATTTACAATAAGTTATGAGTTTAAATATACTAGTAGATTATTTTTTATAACAGTAGGGCATGTAGAATAATCAATGAATTTATAAAATTTGTTAAAATCGTTACACATTCTTCTCAGTGGGTCAGCATTAGAATTGTTAGCTCTAACAAATACAACGGATAAAGGAACTAAATGACGTGTTTTGAGCAATCAACATAAATTAAAGGAATCTCTCGTGTGTCGAGGGTGGCATAATATAAATTATTTATAAATGATATTGAAGTTAATGGATCTTGCAGAATGTGCGATATTATCCTGAAAAGTTATTTTCATATAGTACCTACTGAAGCTGTATTCCTGTGGCAACAATTTTTTTAAACAAATTATTCTTCATTAATGTTCAAAGTCTATTTAAATCTATTGAGTTTTTGAATAAATCTTGACTTATATTTGTAGCATATTTCAGGGCGAAATGAACCGTCTTATGTCAGCTACAACTTTGATTTATCATTTACATTTTTATTGCTGTTCCTGTGTGTGTACGTGTGCATAAGTATGTATGTGTTTATTGTTGCTGTCTCATTTTAATTAAATATCGACTCCATTTGTAGTCAAATTCTCGATTCGAACATTTTTTGATTTTGTTTTCTGTTGTTGATTTTAATTTTAAAAATTTACTAGAATGAACTTTAGCAGATTCATTCAAGCATTTGAAATGTTAAAAAGTTTTTATTTTAGTTTTATTTTACTTGCAGTTTGTGTGGTTCTTTTTCATTTAGATATTTTTTTGCTATTTTGTCAATCGAATGAAAATGGCATGATACTGTTTTGTCTTTGGTAATGGTTGGTTATTGAATGTGAGAGATGAAATTAGAATTTATTTTTAATATGGCCATTAGATTGGATTTTGAAAAATTTTTATTTTAGTTTTTAAGACAAAAAATAGATAAACCTAACAAAGAGCTAAAAGACTTTTACATTAAAAGTTGCTAGATATTGATAAATGAATTAAAAATATCTGAATATCTGAATTTATCTCAATAAGCTTTTATTCAAAATGATCTGCATACAAATGGAAATTGCTCGTATCTCTGCCTTATATATACTATTGGACAATTATCCTGCGATGAAGAAATTATTATGTTGGGTCCAAGGACATCATTTCAGCATGGGTTTTATATTCAGCCACAAGCCATAGTAAACAACTTGCTTCCACATAATCTCTGTCTTGAAGAGGGACCATGACTTTCATCCCTAACTTAAGCTCTCATTCTATCCTGTCCTTATGAATAACCAGTAGGTGCCTAAAAGATATCTTATTGAAAATTAGTCAAATAATAAATAATAAAATTTAAAATTACATTTTTAAATTGATGATATTATTCGACATTTATTTTTTTTAATTTATAAAATAATTTTTTTAAATCTATTATTAATATTTGTTATTTAAAACTAAAAAAATTTTTATGTACGAAATTTAAAAATGTTTATTCGTTTCCTTATTTGTCAATTTTTTGTATAGAAAATATTTAAATAATTTGAATTTCCCGAAGAAGACTCCCACCGGGTGTAGAAATATTTATTAAATAAAAATAAATATATTCTGTTTAAAAAGACCTCAAATTCCAAAAATAATTCAATAAATTACAATTATTTTTTTATTAATTGGAAGAATTATAATTTTTATTTATATTTTTAAATTCGGCATTGACTATATTATTGTTAACAGACCACTAGTCAAAATTAAAACTCGAGGATTTTCAAGGCTACTACTACTACCCCTAATGAAAGTCATAAAAGTATAATAAATAATTAATAATAATCAATAAATAATGCAATTTTGTGATCTTCATTAATAATTTTATGACCCGAAATCATAATCATAATATTATTCAATATTAATATGTAGTCAAGACGTATTTCACTGTATCATTTTGTTTATATATTATTTTAGATAAATGTCAGTTTATGTGTTTCCATTCTATTATTTCAGCCGATGTATGAGTGAAAATCTCTTTTCTAACTTTAATAATGACAGCTGGAAAATTTTTGTACTCAAATTACATGACAAACGTTGATCCTTTGCAACAATCATACAAAAACCTAAACAAACTTTTCGTGTTTATGTGCTTTTTCGTGTTAAATCAACAAACAAACAGCAACAAAGGCAACAAAATTGACAAAGAAATGAACAAAAACTGTGTTAATTAATATGAGTAGCTGGTATTTTATTATGTCAAGTGTTTTTGTCACTGCTCCAGAGGCAAAATAACAGACAGACTGACGGATGGGCAGACAAATGTCAGAAAGTATTTTCACATACATACGTAAATACTTAAAAATTTTCACATTTGCATGAAGAATTGAACATTAATTTTTCTTACAGCTTATACTATGTTACGGCTTATACTTTGTTTAAAATGGTTTAAATTCTATCGGTCTAGGAGTCTCGAACTCGATTAACAATTATGACTTTGATTTCTTCAAATACCTCCATTGAAAATTAGACGTATAATCACGCGAATGCGTGTTTGCCAAATACTTCTTTAAATTTATCAACAAATATTTGCTTTGAGCATATCATGTTCTTACCGTTAAAAAGCTCATCGTTAATAAAGTTTATTTTGATTTTCATATTTTTATCGCAATCTATAATCTACGATCATTAGAACAACAATTTTATAATTTCATAACACAGTACAATATTTTTCAGCTGATTCTGATAACTGTTTAGGAAAGTAGCCCCAAAAAGAAGAAATTCTGCATCATTCGTTTGGTCCTGCATCACTCCGTTAGTTTTTTTACAGAAATTGCACCCACATTTATGAATGCTCAAGTTTTGAAACGTTTCGAAATATGCGCCCATTCATAAGTACCCGCCAGTAAAATATTGAAAAACTTGTATTATTTATAGGTGCTCTTTCATGGATTTTTTTAATTTCACAAGAGTCGACGAACGCGAAAAGTACAAGTTAATTCTTTTCCGGTTTTGAAAAGTGATTAACAACAAAACATATAATATATTTCAATATGGAAAATAACAAGTGCCCAAAATTGGATAGTTTTTGTTACGTTTGTGGTCATATCGTGCCAAAAAGAGGCCAACTTAATCGAAAAAAATTGATTAATGAGGAATTCAAAACAGCGGAAAAACTCAAATAATTAACAAAGTGTATTTTCCTTTTTTTCCCTTTAATAGTCCCCTCACATTTATTAACACTTATTACTTTGCTACCGCAATAATAAAAATCAAATCAACTTTCGTTTATTACTTTTTTTTTTAATTCCGAGAATCATAAAAATCAAATAACCTTGGGTTTATTACTTTGTTTTAATTCTGAGAATCATAAAAAGAGTCAGCAATGTTTTTTTCCAAAGAATTTTGTG
The DNA here is from genome assembly GCA_963681545.1 of Germaria angustata. Taxonomy (NCBI): domain Eukaryota; kingdom Metazoa; phylum Arthropoda; class Insecta; order Diptera; family Tachinidae; genus Germaria; species Germaria angustata. The sequence continues at coordinate 12,686,380 of OY812999.1, read as the reverse complement.
CATATCTCGAGCAAATTTTTGAAATTCATACCTTTAATGAATTGTGTATAAAAGCGAAACGCGTTCATTGATTTTCATGATTTATGTCTCATTTTTTTCACAGGTTATGTGACTTTACGTGGAAGTAATAGGACTTGATACTTTTTTACCGTTTTGGATTTTTTTATGAATTAAAAATAAAAAATTTAAATTTTTTAGAAAAAAACATTTTTTTTCTTCATACATCTATTTATAACTGCGAAACTGTTGCTTGTGTAGCAAAACGTTGCATGACCAGATTAAACAAATTGTAATTCTTAATTTTTTAAAATTTGTTTCAGTTTATTCTGACGAGCGGTTCTTGAGTTATGACAAACAAGAGCCTAAAACGTGACAAATTCCCCCATACGATACTTACTAACTTCAAATTAATTATTAAATTATAATTTGATGTACCAGGACCAAACGAATGATGCAGAATTTTTTCTTTTTGGAGCTACTTTCATAAACAGTTATCAGAATTGAGTCCCGAAGCAATCACCTAAAAAATGTTGTGGTGTGTCAGGCTTCCGCATGCCAGCTGCCATCCAGGCAAGGGTTAATTATGAGTTTTTCGAAGGGTATACTTGTCTTTTTCCTACTACTTCCTGAAACAATGATCAAGCCATTAAGGGCACTCAGTTGGTAAAAAAATAAGTTCCAGAAATCATTATTTCCTACTGACCTGATACGTTATTTTTTCATCAGGTTACTTAGCCGCCTTTCCACATTCCCTAGCTTAGAACGAGTGTTCAATAACCATTTCCCATTGAATACCTGGGCTAAAGCTTTAGGCCGTAAGCTGCATAGACATTGCAACAAAGTAATCATTCCTGGCCACTCCCAAGTGAATAGCAATTAAGAATTTTTTACCTTTACTTGCAATGCTCACTCCTCCATTGGCCATAAAATAATATTTAATTTTGTTTTATTATTATATATTTTTTTGTGTAAAGCCCTTAATCAAAACGGTTTTCTCGAAAGTGTAATTTTCGACTTAGGCTATTGTTGCTTGCAACCATATCCATGTTAATTAAGATGAGTATGTTGGTAAATATTTTTATAAGCTTGTAAATATTAAGCTGACACATTTAAAGACAATTGTAATATTTTCTCGTTTCATGTTTGTAAATACAGTGAAGGTATAAAGCAAACAAAGTAAACTTGTTTCTGTAGTTGTATTCATATAATAACTATGATTTTCTGTGTGAGTGTAAATAAATTATAATGCATGGCAGTGTGTTATTCTAAACAGAGTTGACATGAAAAAATATGTTCTTTTCTATGCTCCCGTACATAGAAGTACATGCACGCACATCTATTATTCATATAATAAATATAGTACAAATAATATTGTTGCCAATGATGAGCACAACGAATGACGGAAGCTCGTTTTACTTATATTTGAATATTTTTTGATTCGTGATATTTTTTCCCCTTTTGGTAAATATTTGAACTTATCATACACCAAATATGCAATTGTGTGCTGACATCAATGTGTGTGCTGGGTCCTGTATGCGAGTAAAAAAAGACATGATTGGGGTGGCCATAACACAAAAGTGATCCTAAGAGTCAACAAGAATTTAATTCATATAAATTTTGCTTTTATGGCAATTGACACTATATAAAATGAAGGTATATTTCAAATGTTCCTCATAATATATAAACATAAAGATGTTGGAACAGATCATTACTTTGCTTATCCAAAAAAAATTTTTTTAAACTTGATCAATATGTACATTTAATTTTAAACAACTTTCATTTCCAGTTGACAACTATACGAAGTAAAAAAATGACTCTTTTATAACCGTGAGTCAAACTCATTAAAAAAATTATATTTTTTACAAATAATAAGTTTAAATAATTCAATTAACATTGTGGATTTTAATACTAAAAAAATTGCTTAAAATAAAGGAAACCTTTTTTCAATCAGTTGAATAAACTGAGAAGCTGCCACTAAATAAACCAGCGTTTTTCCCTCTGTGGTACAACCATGCAACACTATTTGAGTTCTGTTCAGTAACTAAGAATATATTAGTGCTGCTTCTCTAAAACTTTTATGTCTCATTTATTTTTGGAAAAATTTAAAGGATTTTAACTTTCCCGAAATGTGGTTGAAATGATTTCCTCCCACCGTAACCGATAGACATATAAGCAAAATTAATATTTACAACAAATAACAGTTTTAGCATTAGTTATAGTTTTGCATAGTATCTGGAATTTTAGTATGATGACCAGTGAAGGAGCTGGGGAAACACAGAAGAGATAGAGTCAATTCGACACTTTCTATGCAATTTCTCAGTTTTGCAGAAGTGCAGATTCAGATGACTGGAAATTGCTTCTTTTGTAACTTGAACTGTCTCAGTGAAGTGCCACTAATGAATTTATTGGGCTTTTTGAGAAATCCCAATTGGTTTTCAGGAGGTTAAACCCGGAATTCCATAGTGGTGTATCACAATGGGCTTTATGTCCTCCAAAAATACTCGTAACATTTATTGTGAGCTGCCCTGCTAACTTAACTTAATCTATAATTTTGTACTTTTTAGCTAAACTTAGTTTAAGTTAACCAAAAATAAAAGAAAATGTACTTTACCCTTCAATATTGCTTTTCAGTAAACAATTTTTAACTGACTATTTCTAATGGATGCTCAAATTCAAGTCCTAAATTTGGACACTTCAGGCAAATAATTTGTTGAAGTAATTTTTTTAAATATTTTTTTTTTTTTTGGACAGTAAGTACAAATAAATATTTAATAAAATATTTGAACTAAGTTGTTAAATTAAAGACTTTAACTTGAGCTAGATTAAACAACACAGTTAAAAAATTATGTGAAAATTTTAATCAAATAAAATTTTAAAGCCTGGCCGTAGATATAATTTTTTTTTGTGACGTCTATAGCCCCTGAGGGTTTTTCAAGTGGGATTGCAACGAAGAAGAAGATTATATTATTTATTACATATTCCATAAGAGGGAGAAAATTCTATAGGGTGTCAAATTTCTTCTGATGGTGCAGATTTACATCCGGACAGGCTTACTTACTAAAAGAATTTTCCTCCATATTCAAAAATATAAAAACTCTAATATTTATTGCCTTCAGAATAGTTTAATTTATTTATTTAGTTAATTTTTCTAGATTTCGTTAATATGACGTGTTTTAGTTTCTTATATTTCATTTGAATTAAAAAGTTTTATTCGAAATTTTTAATTTAAAATTCAGTTCAGATTTGCATTGCAGCTTCTCCTAAATTATTAGTCTACTTATTCTTTAAATTATTAAAACATTTTCGAAATTATATTGAAATTGATTAAGGAAGATTGATATAGTCGTTTCAATGGCTGCTCAGGCAGAATCATCAAGAAACTTTTACACAAATATTTTTAGGGAAACACTCATTAAACTTAATAAAAAGCCTGATAAAAGATAATTAAACTAAAACAAAAGTAATAAATCAATCATGTTTTTTAATTTTATATTTTTTAAAATGCATTTTCATTAAAAGTACCTAAATTGTGACACTCTAACATTACGAATTGCACAGTATTTCCGCTTCCCTCTCTTTATTTTGCCATTTATTTTATTCAAACAAAAGATTCATAGAAATGTAAATACACTATTTTATATTCCCTCCTCTTACAGTTTAGCTCTTTGTTTCTAAGTTACATACACTTTGTATATATTTACAAATATATATAGATTTAGGTATTCATGAAAATTGTAATTGATTTTGATGTAAAACTTTATTTGTTTTTTTTTTTTTCAAAATATCAATAGAAGTAAAATCCTGAAATGATCATTGATGTTTTTAATTTGAAATTTTGCTTGTACATACTTTTGCATTCAAAAGAGCTTCAGTGTGCAAAATGGCACATGTAAGCGAAAATTGTTAAGGTGGAATATTAATTTTTTTATTAAATTGCTTGTAGGTTGGAATGCACTCGTATTAAAAAAGATGTCATCATATTTTTGTGTTTCAGTAGAAATTAGTAATCGAATTCAGCAACTCATATTATTATTATTTTTTGTTTGCAAAAGCTTTATATTGCTTTTTTTATATTTATGATGTGAACTTAGTTCAGGGACAACAAGACTTACTGCGAATATACATTTCGCTAAAGGAACGATGTGGAAATTAAGAGTAATAAATATTTATTTTCTTAAGTATTAATGAAAGTTAACTGACCGAACAGAGAACAGAGCAAATTCATTAAAAAAATATGTAGAATCTATTTAATATTTAAGATTTCCTTAAACAAAATGTGTGTTCTGCATGATTGGCGTATACGTAATATTGTGGAATTGTAATATCGAGTATACGTAACCTGGTTTTGATTGTCGTACAAATACTTTTAAATAATTACCCAAGAAACCATGTCCGATATCTAATGTAATTTAATTTGGCGATTGAGCTTGTAATACGGAATTTTCTATAGCATTTAAAAAGCATATGGTGTTATTTAAGTGAATAATACGAACAAATAAATACATAGTATAAGTAAACACTTCAGATGGCAATAATTATTGCTAAACACTATATTCTGGATAACTTCTTGGCATATATAATTACAAACGACTTATTCTCGCTAGAGCTTTAGACGTTTTCTTTATTTGATATCCCGATATTTGTATGTGTTAATTTGAAATTATTTTTAGCCGAATTTGTTTTTGTTTGAAAGAATTTGCTTCCATGTTGGTCCTATAACTTTTTTTATGAAAATCAAACGTGCGATTTCCTTGCCCGAAATATTGATTATAGTATAACTCCGCAACTTGAGGATCGATTTTGAGGAACAAAACTTTATATTTGAAAGTGTAGCTTGCGGTTTGGCTTTACAGAATTTAATGTTGAAATCTATTGGGCAAAGTGGCCGCCCCAAATAGAGATTATAGTATAATGAATATACAGATCTACCATATATGGTTGGGTTTTCAAAAAATTTCTTTTAAAAAAGTTTTTAAATCTTTCTTGGGAGTAAAATATAAAACTATACATGGATTGTATCGGGTTTTGAACTGACCCACAGTTTTTTGGGCTTCGTAATCTCTTCGATTGGTTTTTGTAGTATTGCTGGTTTTATTTTGCCAAAATTTTTAGAGGACTTCAGGATTGAGTTAAATTTATATAAAATTTATATAATTAAATTATCAATTTATAAATACTTTTACAAGTTGATAATTTATTTATATAATTACTATATTAATATAGTAAATGAGTATATATTTTAAATGTATATTGTACTTGTACATATTAATTAAATCTCAGCGCTTGTTAGGAATCTTGAAAAAAATTGTTGAATTGCTGGAAAGGAGCACCGGTTACAAAAAGTGTGCACAATCCAAATGCAGCAAAATTTTTATTGGTTAAATATTTTATATGCTGTATTGATTGACATATTTTTCACTTCTTTAATTTGCTACAAATTTCTTTGGATAGGGTGAGGTTAAATTTATGTAAATTAATAAATCATTTATTATGTTTGGCAAAAATAAGCAAAAGCCCAAGCAAAGAATAATGAATTAATAAAAAATGAATACTGAATATGTAAACCAACACACAATTATTCTTTTGGGGTTTTGGTCTTGTTTTCAATTTATTAATTAATCTTTCATTTCTTTCCTTTATAAAAAGAACTAACACTCGAGCTATTATCACTTAAACAGTCCAACATTAACTAACGCAATGCCATACCAATGTACATCAGAAAACTTCATGATGGTAATAATGACTTGTCTTGAACAGGGATCGAAATCATGTTCTCAGTCATAGTTCGCTTTATAGTCACCGCGCCAACTATTTCAGCCCACAGCATCCAACCTTTCCAGACAAATGATTGTTCATATCTCTTAATTGTCATTGAAATCTTCTGGCGAAACATAATTTGATGACATTAATAGAAAGAAGCCGCACTTAAAGGTTAAATAGGATTAAGCCAAATAATAGATATGTTTATTATTATTTAATGCCATTCATAAACCTACAAAAAATATTAGGAAAATTATTTTACTACGAGCATGATTAGAAAATTATTTTCCCAATCTACAATTCGACTGCCATATTATCGAAAGGCCCCAAATCTTTTTATAAAAAAATTACAATAATAATCAGAAAGTTTATCTAGACGCAAGTCTTATGGTAGTAAATTTGCCACAGTCTATTTATATAGAGTTTTGGTTTGTTAAGTACTACCCTAAAAATAATTTCATGCCACTATAACATCCTTTAACATCCTAGAGATGTGACAATGTATGTTGCAAATATGACCTCAGCTAATGTTTGTCGTAGTTTATGTGAAGAATATTGAGCATTTCAATACTTTCTGCTGCCGTATACGAGTTAATGTGGCTGAAGCAATTCGTGGTTTGTTTGTTTGTTTCAAAACTTTTTATATTTTCCAGTTAAAATTGGTTAAGAAATATTATGTTGCTAGAGCGTGAGTAAGAGATACGGTTCATTGTGTTAGTGTCACGACAAATGTAGTGGCTTGCGTTGTTTCAAAGTTTGTTGTAGCTGTTGTAAATTTCTTTCGCTGTTTTATGTACGTTTCATTAACCCTGAATGAATTTTCACCTGAATTCATGTTGTTCCATCTGCGTGGTATCTGTGCTATTTCAGCAATTGGTTTGACCCTTTTTGTTGTTGCAGCTTAAGTGTGTAAATGTGTGTAGTTGTGTGAAATTTATGCAGGTGAGCTAGATAATTTTTCCCTCTGCTGTTTATTCAATTCCGAAACCACCTGGTGACTAAGTGACTCGGACTGTGATTATGTACTCGTATATTGGTTTGTGAGCTTGTGCTAATGGAACACTTTCGGTTAACTAATTTTAAACATTTATGCCTGCACACACACACAAAGAAGACACCATATTGTGACTAAAATATTGCTCGTGCTGTTTTGTTCTCCCTGTTTACTTGACGCTTAAATTCTAAAAACATCATTAGCATTTGTTTTCTAACCAGTTTACGTTATGAAATTACTAAAACTGTTTAGAATTTTGAAATGGGTGAGTGTTAAAAGTGAAACTGTGTATTCTTTTGCTTGCATTTTTATTAACTTTTAATGTGGCTGCTGCTTAAAATGTGAGTTTTGGGGTCAACATTTGCAAGATGGTTTTGTTGGTCTATATATAAATTTCTTCTACTTTAGCGAGAAGACGTGTTTTTTCGTTGTTCCTTAGATTTAGTTTGTGTTGTATAAAACAGTCGTTTTTATGAACAACTTTCTTAGCAATTCCTTTAGTTGTTTAATTTTGTAAACTTTTTTTAAAACGAATTCCGCCTAATGGCAATTGTTTTATTCATTAATAGAGTAATTTTTCTTAAATTCAATGATATATTATTTTCAGAAAGAAGTAAAACATTTTATTGATCAATTTAGAAAAGAAAAACTTTATATCGCTCCAATAAGTTTGCATACTATTTCTCAATAAATGTTCTTGTCTTTGCAGGGATAAAAATTTACACTTGCACTTTTAGAAAAGAAAACATCATAACCCCATAATATATTTGATTGTGTAATTTTTAGGCTTCTTATATTTTTTTTATTAAAATATTGGTGATCAGTTTGTTCGAAAAAATTTGTTTTTGCCAGTTGTAAATATTTACCTGGAGTTACACAGCACTTTGAAAAGTATTTCTATAAAAAATAATTTTTTTGTGAGCATAATATTCGCAAAAAAAGTTTTTGCTTTTTTTTTGCTTTGCAAGTTTTCTTTAAGCTTGAATAAAAAGGAAAGTAGAAAAGAAACCAAGTAACCGACCAACTCTCAGCCACAAAAACCAAAATTATTAATCATCCGTTAAGTTTTGTTGGTTTTTGTGTCTGTCGGCGAACGGTTAAATGACTTTTTCGTTTCACCGTTAGATCACCGTACTGACCCACACAAAATAATAACCATAAAATGAAATAAAGGGAGAACGGATGAGCAAAAAGTGTTTCCAAAAAAAGGAAAAGGGAGTACATAAAAACCAAGTACATTATAAAAAAACTCTCAAAGGTAGAGAAAGAGAACATAAAACCCAAAAAACAAATGCAAGTGAAATTTCGTTGATACAAATATATACTGCAGTGTGTGTGCGTTGTTTATGTTGGTATGTTTTATTTTTGGGTTCCTTGTTTTGTTTGTAGTTGTAACGATTTCGGTTTTGTTTTCGCAAAACTTATATGGCGTTAAGGAGCTGAGAATAATTTATGTTTCAACACACATATGACTTTTTGAATATGTGAATGTAAATGTGTGAAAATTATTGACCGGAAAGTTGTTGTTTTTTCGGGGTTTTTTAGTTTTGCTTTCATTATGCTACAATAGTATTATATTTGTATGTCATGTGTAGTTTTTGTTTGTCTAATGGTGCTGAAGACTAGAATAAATTACATTGTAAATATGAGAATATTAGACAATTAAATTATGGCTATAACTCAAATAGGAAAATGAGAAAAGTTGGGAAAAGTAATATTTCGTTTAGAGCATTAGAAGTTTTTACGTTTTCTGCTTGTGAAATTTTTTAAAGTGAATTATTTAGCCTTTGAGAAGTCTAATGGCTCCCATTTGATTTTTTGCATTTTGGAATTACAAACATGCTATCGAAAGCTACTCGAAATGTTGTGACTTTTAATGTATTAAACCTTTTTGCATTGCAAAAATTAAAGAAGGTGGCAATAGTTCAATTTCAGGGCTAGAATCCTTCAAATTGCCTGAACTTAGCCTTTTGCTGAAAACCCCTCAAATTTGAATATATCTGCGCTACCTCTGAAATAAAACTGCAACGATTACGCTTATAAGAAATAGTGTAAAGGTAAAAACAGATTACGCCTTTTCGTCAAAAAAAAAAAAATGAGGTGCTGCAAATACCTCAGGCTACAAGGCGATTAATATTGGAGGATTCGAGCTCCCCTAAGTAATCTTTTGTGTTCTCAAATCACGGCTTGATATAAATGTATATGCATTCAATCAGTTGTTCCTTGTATTTGTCCTAGACTGGTTGTTCTGGTTGGTTGGTTCGTGGAAAATATGGTGGCTGTGTTAGAAATCCAAATCACAGGAAGAAGTTTGTTGATCAAAGGTGAGGTTTTTGGGTTAGTGCTAGTAGCTGTCTTCCGTTCTCACCAGCTAAAAACAGTTAGATCTACAGGTGCTGTTATTAAGCAGTTTAGTGTATAAGTTGTGTGACTGTCATATAAAAAGTTTACCATACAAGTGGCAGAGTGCCTACCAGATGTGGAAATGTGGGTGGATTCATTGACTTTATCTAGTGTGATGGAAGGCAGGTATCTCAGTTTATCTTAAATACATATTTAGATAAAAAGTCTCCCGATTAAATAAGTTTAATGAATTCGTGAGTTGTTCTTGCTTCAAAGCATGGCCTATTCTTTCTATTAAATTTCACTGTAAAAAATCCGCCTTTTAAGCTGAATTCCGGCTTCAAATAGAAAACGAAAGTAATTATGACCCTAGTATTCCACTAATGGATAATAGAGGTTAGATGAGGATGGAAGTCACGTTAGACTCACATATACCTTTTTGTCCATTGTGTAACCATGGAGACTCTGCTGCAGAGTATCATCCTCCAAACCAGCAAGAGTTTTTTATGAAGCATATAAAATGGTGCAGCTTAATGCTTGCAACATGAAAGAGATCAGCTGCTGCAATAGAGCCCATGACAACCATTCGTCTTCTTTCTATTCTGGTACAGTGAATAAGAATTATTCTGTACTCTCTTCTTTATTTCCATCTTGGCGGCTGCGGCAGAAGTTATCATTTTAAACTGCTAACTACTAAATTCGTAGAAAAAAAATGACAATTTAAAATACTAAATCCTGCAATCCCCTCAAGGAAGACGTGTCCTAAAGCATTAAAGCATCCTATGCACTGTCTATCTGAATTTCTTTCCAAAAAAGCAGTGGAATTATAGGCATAGCAATAATTAAGGGGTGAGTCTATATTTTCTTTATATCCAACATTATCAGGAAACTAGTGGAAAATAAAGTTTTGTTTAAAATTCTTCAACTATTTTTCTTTAATCTATTTTTTAAGGACAATTAAAAATTTTGTTCTTCTAGAATAAAAAGTATTTTTTTTTAATTTACATTAAATTGTCTATAAACTTTTAAGTATTTTTGTTCCTGTTTGTCATAACAACATCTTTGCTCAGTTTATGTTGTCTAGTCTAATCTCTTAAGCTAAAATTATGTTGCATTCTAATTTTTTTCATTTGCTTCAAATGTAGATTTTCCTTCGTTTTTATTTTGCCCTCTAGAAATTAATAAGTTTGTTTTACGACTTATGTAGTTAAGGACTGTCTGTTGCATTAAAAATTTTATTCAAAGTTTTTTACTTTTTATTTATATACTTTTTTGCTGTTTCTCTGCAAGTGTGTGAATAGTTGCAGTGAAATCTGTTTTTATTGTATGCGTGACTGAGTCAATGTTCTCGCTGATGACTTTTTATTTTGTTTGATTTTGTCAAAAGCTGGTGTGCTTTTGACGTTTACAATATTGACCTGTCAAGTTGTTCATTGTAGTTGGAGTATATGAATTGACAAAAATGGAAGTGATGGATATTTCGCGAAATTATATTATGAAAGCATGTTGTACATATTAAAGGAATTGGTGTAAATTCTTGATTGACAACAACAGCAAATGAGACGTGATTTAAGAGTTTTACGAAAAAGGATATTTATGAAAAATCTGTTTTACAGAGAACAAGTTCGAGGAAGTAACAAATAAAGGCAATAAAAAGTGTTCACTATTTAAAAAAAAAATAGGTTTAAATTTTGTTTAAGAAATTTAATTTCGATGAAAATATATATTTTTTAATTATGCTGCTAAAATTTCTTGGACTTTGAACTATAGAGTTTTTATAAATAGCACTGTGACAAAAATATGTGCTTCTAAATGACGTTTTATGGCAAGCTGGGCTTGACTTTCTCGACTTGTACATATTAAGTTTGAAAGAAATTTTAGTTATTTGCGATCATAAATTTAAAGCTTAACTCAACTTTTTAACTCATATTTGGCATTTGATAATTTGACTTAGAAAAAATAGGAAATTGTTTGCAATTATTAGGAGATCTATTTCTATCAGAGAAAATCAATAAGTTATAATTTGGGAAAAATTTATTATATTGTACGTTAATTAAGCTCAATATAAAATTGACTTTTATGTCTACTCTCTATAATTGTAAATCAAAGTTAGTTAATGTGTCGAGGGTTACGTGCCAAGGAAAAAATTTCGAAGAAGCACGAGTTACTTATAGAAATTTTTGGTCCGCAATGGTAGGAAAATTTGATTAGTTGTAACGTCAAAAATAGGAAGAGTTGTTGACTTATTTGACTATATAATTAACACTGCATAATATTTTTATTTCCCAAATTTCAATATTTATTAAATTTATAAAAAAAAATTATATTTGGGGCTTGGATCATACTTAATCAGTAATGACATTACATTTGTGGAAGGACATTATGCATATTTTAAAGTTAAATTAATATATGTATTTCGACTGGATAAAACAGACTTACAAGGTGCAGGAGAGAAAAAAATTAAGAGTTATTTTTGTATAAGATGCACAAAATCAGTCTTTGAAAGAAATTTGATATAAACACATGTGCAACTGAAAGAAAAATTACGTCCCTCATTTCCAAGATGATATTTTGCATTCCAAACAGGACCTTAAAATAAGGATTTAATTCATATATTAAAATATTAAAGTAACATTAAAATTATATAAGTTGTGGATAATTTTTTTTATAGAAGGTTTAGGCTATAGCTAATAATAATAAGCAGATTTACTTGTGCTATGCTTTTTTCGGGGATAAGAAAAAGGGTAATCTTTAAGGTTCTGATTCGCGATGAAAGTAATAACTCTCCACTGAATTGGTGGAACAAAGAAAAAAAAAATAGTATTAGGGAGTTCCTCCATAAAGTAGGAAAAAGAAAATCGAAAGTGTACTCAATACAAATATAAGATTGAATGGCTTTGAAAAGGATATTAAAAAATTCCTCTTTTTATCCCTGTGAAATATTATTAATACATACCTACATATATAAACATGAATATCAATTTTATCTGCAAATTAAATGGCGAACATTTTTAAATAATATATTATTATGAGATTCTTGTCATATTATTTTTTTATATTATTTATTAATAATTATAATTAATTGCAATTGTATTTTTTTCGTCAGCGACGAATAATCCGTCGTTTGTTAAAAATTTTTTTTAAATAAAAAAAATATAATAAAATTATATGAATAATTATATGAAAAGGAAAGAAAAGTAATATCTTTCAATTAAATTTAAGGCTGATGGCACGGAGATAAGATAAGGTCGGAGAAATAGGAATAGTTGTGGGTCATAAATAGAAGTATCAGAGGAAATAAATGGTGACACGGTTGGGCGGACACTATAGAAGCACTACATCAGCTTCAATAAACTAACGGAAATGTTACTTGTATATAGTGTATGGTGCTTCGTAATTTTTTAATTTGATTTAGTTTTATATTAGAATTAAACCCCGCTGAGAGTTGCTCTCAGGATAGCGAGCTAGACGGAAACCTCACTGGTCCCTGCGGCCGTGACATTAAATTTGTTCTCCAATATTTCTATAACATGCAGCAAATAATATTCTTGAAATAAAATATTCTTAATATTTAGATAATAATAATAGAACAATTATTTTAGTTAAAATTTATTGATTGCCCAACCAGACTAGTGCATATATTTTAACTATTCTTCCTTTCTAAATACCTACTGCATTGCGAGCATTTATCAAGCCTTGTCAAATAACTTAACCGCAGGTGCTACTATTTTATGCACCATCTGGCAAACTTAATGCACCACTCCGAAAGAGAAAATAAACTTTTTGTTGCAATAGCATTTATTCTCCTTTTTTATAAACGCGACATCATCAGCCACTATAAAATATAAATATTTCTATTTAGTATATTTCTCTTCTTATTTGTTTATCTGTTTTATTCCAACAGTTGCCGACGACATTGAAAAAAGTTTTTTGTTTATGAGCAACATTTCATTACGGTTCATTTGGGAAATTGCATCTTTCCGCATGTGTCTGTCTGTCCCTCTGTCTGTCTGCTTGTCTATTCGGGTTTTTTTTTTTGAAAGCCTGCCACCGGATGTTGAATTCGTTTTATAAACCCATGTTTCTGGCTGTCTTACTTTTAAATTTGTTTTCGTTTTTGATAATTTATATGCTTCCCTAAACATACAAAAACATGGAGTCGTTCTCTAACCAATTTTGTAGGTCTTTGTTAATTTTTGTTATCTTTTATTCTGTTATTTTTTTTAACCCGAAAGCCAAGAGTTTGAGCCATAGTAGTCTTGTAATTATTTAAGTCTATTTTTATCCTTATTACTCCTTTAAAACTTTATAGGACAGGTGTAAGAAAGTATTGTGTTTTATAATAAAAAAGAACGTATATTTAAGACTTTTTATGTCTAGACATATGAACGTGAATAATTACTGATTCAAGGGTTTCTTAAGTATTTTACGAAATACCATTATCCTGGGTGTCATAAATTTAGTTCTCATAATGGCCATTTAGTGTAGTAAATTCGTCGGTGTGTATATATTTGAATGAGTTCTTGGAGAAAGTTTTTTCAATGTTAGATTGATAGGAAACTCAAGTTTATTTGTCGGCAGCACTAAAAAAAGTTTTGTTTTGAGGAAGATGAGTTTATTTGAATGAAAAAATATTTATAGGGCGTATACGCAATATTTATATATTTGAAATACTTCATACGCTAGTCACTCACATTCGAATCAATTTGAGTTTGTCTATGTCACTCACTTTCGTTCGCAGCTACTTACGTCAGTCAATTTTTGTATCTTACGTGTTAATAAAGCAAAGTAGTGCCAACTTATAAGTATAATTGTTTTACAGCAATTTCCTCTAAAAATACAAAAAATACTACTAAATTGTTTGAAGTCAAATGCAACTACTTTTAAAATTAATCAGCTGTCGAAATAAAAAAAAATGTAACCAAAACAAAATAAAAGTTTACAAAATAAAAAAATATAACTACAACCACCTGTTTCCTGCATACTTTTTTGTTGTCAGCTATTTTCTTTTTGGTTCTAGATTTCAAATCAGATTTCAAATCTGCAAACAATATGTGTCATTTTTGCAAGTAGCAAATACAAAATAAGTACCTATGTATGTATGTATGTACATATATGTATATGTACATGTAGGCAATAACCCACCCCAAATGTACATACATATATATGAATGTATGTATGTACTCACAACTAAAAAAGCTATTTGTTAATTAAAAATTTTTTTCATGAAATATTTGTTGATTTATATATTTTTTCAACAAATTATTGTCATTCGAACACAAAATAACTGGTGCCTGATTTTGAAATTTGTGTTCGCAAAGTTGACAACAACTTCGAAATAGACAAACGCATTTTTGTATGAAAACACTTACGTTTTCATTCGAGTTGTCGTTCGAGTCATCGTTCGCATAGAACCAATTTAGGTAAACCCAAATCAGTTTTCTTTCGCTTAGATTGCGAAAGAAAATTTTCTTTCGACATCGGCAAACAGGCCGTTATTTAGAAATCATGAACTATTGTTGGCTGGTATAATGAGTTCTTAATACTAACAGTTGTTGGTAGTAGTAATTCATTTTGCAGGAAAACAATTGTTCAATACACAAGCAATTGAAATACACTTTATGAACAATCAGTTTCAGTCTATCGGTTGTGCCCTGCGTTGGCAAACGTAAAAAGTAAAAATATTTACAAACTAAACAAAAAACAATTTTCTCATAGAGTAAATTCAAAATCGAAACTACAGACAAAATTTTGATTTTGAGGTCTGAGTTGAAAAGATTTTAGGTGGCTAGTTCATCAAATAAATTAATATCTGTTATGGATCCATTAAAACTTTCTCAAAAAATATGAATAAATGAATTCAACTGGAACGTTACACTTTTTTTCTTGAAATTCTGTTAAGGGAAACAATAATACAACCGATATAATGACGCAATTGTCTTAAAAGTTTGGAAAATGTCACTTCATTTCTTCTCATTTTATATTTAACTTCTCAAAAACAAAATATTTATTGGTGTTTATTTGCTAAGCCAACAGACAAAAAAAATAAAAAAATTTTTAATAAAGGAAGATCTTTATGACACGTTTGATTTGTATTTTTTTTTTTTGATTTCAATTAAAAATCTTTACAATTTCGTTAGTGACGATTTGGTTTAGCGACCAATGAAATGTTAGCATATAGAAAGCTAAAGCTACAACATACAATGCATTTTGCATAAACTCTAATTGTTTTAACAATTAGTTGGGGAGAATATCCAAAAATAGTAAATTTCAATATTAAGTTTTTACTTAAAATATTTGCCAGAATTGCACCATTCTTTTCACGGTTAATAATAGATACGAAATGTTATCCTTATTTTGTCAGAACTAGACTAGCAAAAGGCTGTTAAATACAAAAACAATTTCACAAAGTCTCATTAAATTTCATACCATCACACTTCCTTTTAAGGGTAATTTCTAAAAAGCTTAAACATAAACGTATGCATACATGGAGAAGACAAACTTCCCTTTTAGTTGTAGATTTCAGGCAAATAATGTGGTAGAAATGGTTTGCAGGGATGCTTTTTTTAATCCTTTTATATTAAGAAAAACAAATTTCCCATAATAAACTTATTTAAGGCAAATTCTCATAACGATTTCGAATTTTTCTTCTCTGTGTTGAAGACCATATTTTCAGATTAATTATATGCTTTAGTATTTCTTATATTGGATTACATGTCTATCTGCCTAATAGTCTGTCTCCATCATCTGTCTATTTGTTCATCTGTTCACAGGACTCTAATTGTTTAATTTAATACAAGACGACTTATGACAATTTATTTTCTAGATTGATTTCCTTTTTTTATCTTATGTCCGCTGGCCCGCATGCGAACGCATTTTTGTCTTCTTTTCTATTGAAACCCGAGCTAAGGAATTATTTCTTATTTTAAACTAGCGGATCAGGCGAACTTCGCCTCGCCCTAGTGTATTTTGCTAGAAATTGACTTGTTATTTTTTGCTTAAAATCTACTCGTAATCCCTTATTAATTTTCCGTACTTGGTTTAAGAAAATCCGCACTTATTGTGCTTTTGACGTCTCTTTGGCTTGATTCCATTATGAATGATTTAATTTTTTATTTACAGTGTAGGTAAACATTTATATTTATAAACTTTTATGAATCCTAATGTCTTTTTTTGGAAAAATCTCTTTTGTTTGGAAAAATATATCTCTAGATGTTTTCCATTATCTTATTTATAATCACTTTAGGGTCAAAACTTCACTCAAAAGTACCGAACGCTTTACTTACAAAATTGATTTTAATTAAAAAAAAAACTAATTTCAAAATATATGGACTTAACTTAAGGTAGATATGTCCTTGGACTAGATATTGAGCTTAAAGGATACCACAAGAGTTGATTTTTTCTCTTTCAATAGAAATTGATTTAGCAATTTTCAGTACCCTAAGTTTTTAAAATCCTTCCTTTTATTTGTTCATAAGTATTTACACTTTTTTGACATAAGGGGTAAGCCCAAGCCTCTCCCTTTAAACGTGTGTCCTTTAATATCTCAGCCGTAACAAAATTTTCAAATTTCAAAAGCTAAAAGTCAATATTCACATTAAACAAGTGAGACTTTTCGTAATTGATTTAAAAACTGCAGGCCAGATGTGGCGTTATTTGTTTTTAAGTTTTTAGGAAGGACTTCTTTTAAAAATATGAAGAAAATACGATCCTTAATTGTTAGTTATCTCAATAACTAAGACCGAATGCTGATTTTATTTGTGTGGCTCAGAGATTGGACCTTCATGGGTCTTGTCACAGCGTATAAACGCACCATATATTACTCTTGGCTATAAAAGGAAACCAGCAATAATAAAATGACAGCAAGACAATGTAGACAACATTGTCATACTTGTAGTCGACAGAACATTTAAAAGTGATGATTTTACCTTCACGGTAAGCAAATGGCAGCCTGTTGTCTTTCCTTTACAGTGAAATGTGGCATGCATCTCTGTGACAAGTATATAGAACATTAAGTACCGTTATATGAAGGATTAAACTTTCAATTACGATGCTGTCATCCGTCCATTTGGTCGTTCAGTTGGCAGCAATTGCTTGTCTTTTAACTGTGTCGCTTAAAGTCATTAAGTTAACGAGGAGAAATTTTTTTTGTCTTTTATATTTGAATGTTATATGTTATTTTTGTCTAGATGTTTTTTTAAGTATTTAGAATAATTTTTTTAAGGACATGATTAATTTTGAATGGTGAAAAAAAGTTTAATTAATAATGAGTGAAAAATAAGCGGAAGAAAAGTTAGACTATATCAATTTATGTAATACAAACATTTTTATTTCATATATAAAATGTTTTTCCTATAAAATATTTATTACGGAAGATTTCCTAAAGTAAACTTCTTATTTTTTATAAGATGTTGAAAAATTTTGTAATAGAGTCCTTTAAAGTGTGAAATTGTATTTTGTGAGTTCAGCAACTACAAAATAAATTTTTCTATTGAAAAACTGTGAAACACGTTAACATACTTACACATGTACATATATTCATTAACTTATATCAATTTTATTATACATGCCATCATCGGTTGCAGGATCAAAGCAAAAAAGGACATGCTGGAAAAATTATCATTGTTCTTTGTACTACCAAAACAGGGCTAAAAAAAGTAGTTTGTAGCAGTTTTTGCTGACGTTTGTTACAAAAAAATTCATCATTCATTTATCTTGTGTTGGCAATTTCCTTTTATGTGTTGTACTTCAGCAAAACGGATGTGTCTATGCTCATGTGTCTGTTACTTTAAATATAAACTTGTATGTATGAAGAAGAAATTTCATGGTGATGAATAACTTGACTTCTTCAACATTAATTTTCAGTTTTTATTTTTGGACTTCTTTTTATAAATGCTTGATTGCTTAACATCATCACTTTCCTTTCTTAAGGGATGTATGTTTTTTCTTCTTTTTAGTAAAATGTAACTAAATAAAGTGAAGTACATTTTACTGTCATCAACTAAATAGATGGGTTTAAGGAATAAACAACTGGAAAGTTAAAAAATTACAGTCATTTAGTGCTTCGACTTTTGAACACACAAGAAAATTAGATTTCAATGAAATAGAAAATTTTTTAATATATTGTTTTTGTAATTTTGGTTGTGTTACGTTTGTATTAAAAATAATTTGTTTTAGAAGTGGAAGCATCCTAAATCATCTGAAGGGAAATTCTAAATCTAATTTTTGCCACAGAGTCTGCTTTACTATACTGGTTGATTAAATTTAGCACACAATTATTAAAAAAATGATTGAAAAAATATATAAATAAATAAGTACATAAAGAAATGAAAGAATGATTATATTATGTAGTTAACAAATGAAGGAGAAAAAAGTTGTTATAAAATGCCAGCTGCTGGAATGAACTCATTGTGATTGACATAAAAGACCACATTTATTTATAAGGTCCCATATAGAGGAAAAGCCTAGCAATCGAATTCTGTTTGTTGCCTGTAAAGCATGATTTTTTTAAGGAATTTTCTTTTTGGCAACATTGTTTTTGGCAGCTCAGCTGTTTTCGTGTAACATGCCATTGTTAAACATGTTCAATTTGGTCTACAACGTAACCATGAATCGACTTACAAACGAACAAAGCTTGCAGATTATTGAATTTTATTATCAAAATTAATGCTCGGTTAAGAAAGTGCATCGTCCATGTTTTTTTATCAGAAAATTGTATTCAGCGGCGAAGCTCGTTTCTGGTTAAATGGATACTTGAACAAGCAAAATTGCCATATTTGGTGTGAAGAGCAGCCAGAAGCCTTGCAAGAACTACCAATGCATCCCGATAAATGCACTGTATGTGGGTGTGGATTATGGGGCCGGTTGCATCATTGGACCGTACGTTTTGAAAGACGACGAAGGCAGAAATGGTGAGCGCTATCGTGCGATGATTGGAAATTTTTGTTTGCCCTAAATAGAAGAGCTGGACTTGGCTGACATATGGTTTTAACAAGATGGTGCCATATGCAACACAGCACGCAAAATAATGGTCCAATTGAGAGGCGAGTTCGTTGAACACTTTATTTCACATTTGGGTCTGATCAATTGGTTGCTTAGATCGTGTGATTTAATGTTTTTTGTGTGTGGCTATAATAAGGCTCATGTGTACAGGAACGAACTCGCAACGGTTAACGCACTGGAAGCCAATATTGAAGAATTTATTCGTGAGATACCGGCGTAGCCGCGGTTAAATTTTTTTTTTTTAAATTTGTATAAAGATTTTGATTTTATTTTTAAGAGATTCAAAGATATTTATACACGAAAAAAAGAAAACGTTGGCTGCAAAATGGCCGTGATTATTATATGTTAATTTAAAAAGCTCACAAAAAAAAAAAAACTATTTTCATAACAATTTAATTTTGCCGTCACAAAAAGTCGCTAACATCGAAATATTTCTTTTTATTATTTTCATATGGAAATGACGTGATTTTTGGAATCACATAAAAGTCAATTACTGAACCAATTTTGAACACTATCTGCAAAATATAACATTATTAAATATTACATTGTTTAGCAGGAACCCTTCCCTCTGATGTCATAGCAAATTTTTGAAATACGTCCACTTCTGGAAAGCACTTTATAAGTATCACCACTTCTTAGTTTTGTTAGTCGTGCTCTTTCTAAGATGTTGTACTTAAATTTTTTTAGAATATTATGTTTTATTTAAATCATGCTTTGTGGCTTATTGATGTACGGATGCTCTTTCAAATAAACCCAAAGAAAAAATCGGGTATAATTAAATCTGGTGAACTCGACTGCATCTTGAAATAGTACGTTGACCGCAAATATCCCCTAATACCTCCTGTTTGCCTTGTTGTATATGTTGGGCCGATATCTTAAAACTTAATTTGTAGATGGTTCCCTAAAGAAAACTTCCAACATGCTGCGGTATTGAGCAATAAAATGATAAATTTTTCTTTGAACAAAGATGGACTAATAATCCCTTCGGATAACACTCCCTGCCGAATCTTTTACTTAGGTGGGAGTAATTGTCACTGATAAACTCTCTTAGAACTTTTCGCTGCCCACATTCTGCAATTTTGTTTATTAACAAACCCACTTAATTTGAAATGGTCTTTCACACTCATTATAGGATTTTATATAAAATCATTATTTTCCTTAAAGAAATCAAAATATTACATCGCTGCCACTTTGAAAAATCTAAATTTTATAAGGGGACATATTCAATTAATTGATATAAGAAGTTCAACTTGACTCAAGTTGCGTTAAACGTCTACTTGTTGTTATTGTTGGATAATTTTCTTCACTGAGAGCCGTTTGTAGCCCACCAGCACGAGGAAGGTTACAGAGAGCGATATGTTGTGGAACACATGCAATGAGACGATTTATAATTGCCTCTGATGGTCCAGTTCTTGCATTCAGAAAACGGCGATATGCATCCTGCATTATAAAAACTGATCATCGAATTTCTGAAGAAAACTCAATTATTTCAATTCATTGTTCAATACTGTACCTTTCTATTTTCAATTTTACCAGTCTTCTCTACCAAAATCTGAAAACTGTATTAAAATCATTTTTAGAATAATGAAGTTATAGATTATGTTTTCCAACTCAAATTTTTTTTCTTTAATTATAAGAAGTTCATTGTGGAAAGTCATGAACCAAATTTCCATCTAATGTTTACTGGATTTAATTATGTTTTATATAGTTTTAGGGAGATTTTACTTAGATTAAGCAGTGTAATAATAATAATAATGTGAAATAGAATAAAATTTCTCTTTTAGAATTCAAGAACAATAAGCTCCAAAATTTTCAGTTTAACATCCAAAACACCTTAGAAAAATTCTTCAATGAATTCAAAAAACCTGAAAATTTTTCCATTCCTCTAAAGCATTTTATTGTCAGCTGTGCTTTTTACATATTTTTCTTTCAAAACTTAAAATTGGAGTTGTGAAGAAACTCCAAAGAAATGGAAACAACTGAGTAAAACTTTTACGTTGATTCGATTTGTTGCGTTTGTGATTTATTTTGCATGTGTTGTTAAAGTTTTTCCAAAAATATTTGTTTTATAGATAAAGATTTCCTTATCGTTTGTTATTTCGTACTTATATTCTCATTCTACAATAAAAATAACTTCCAGTATATGTGTGTATTTGTGTGTGTATATTCTTATAAGTTTAAGTATTTTTTGTCTGTCAGTCTGTGCGCCTTTCCAGATATTTGAAGTTATTTTGCATAGAAATGATAACACCAAGTAACAGTTGTACAAATAAACTTGAGATAAACTTTTCGTAAAACAAAGTAATTTTTTTTTTTGGAAAACCTTAAGAGTTTTAAAAGAAATATTAACAATTTGCTAAATTCAGCTTTATATACAAGTAAAAACGAACGTTTCTGGCCATGAGATTTGACCAAGAAATTTGGAAAAACGCACGCTCTCTTAAAGTTTTATAAATTATTTCAAAAAAATTTTAATGCTTTGTTGTATAGAATTTTGAATTCATTTAAACTTTAATAAATTTAATAATTGCTATTTGAAAATCCACAACTAGTTACTCAAATAAATATTAATTTAAAGCAATATATTGAATACATCTTTATGGTCGTGGGTGACTTTTTATTATTGTTAATGTTTTAGCCTCAGAAATTGTTGGCTCAATCAATCTTTATAGCAGAATCATTGGCTACAAATTTGTGAGGCAATCAATTGCTTATTCCAGAACAAAGTGATTTTGAGCCATTGTGCTTCATCGTCATCAGGGATAAGTTCTCTCAGTTGACATTTAACATGTAATCAAAAAAACATCTTCATGTGATACGCTCCTGATTATTGCAAACACAACATTTTCATACTATTCCTTACGATTTCTGTACTCAAGATTCCATGTACTCTAACTAACATAGTTTTCAGCTGGAGAAGATCCTATTACATTTAAATAGCTTCTCCATTTAAAAATTTTTTCATTTGTTTAAAATATACTGCAGCCTTAATTTTTAAAAATGAAATTTTGTTCAGCAAATACAACATATAAATTATTTAGCGCAAGCAAAAATAAGTGTCGAAAGTTTTTCATATAAATCAAAATTTTAATTAATTTTGACATACATTTTTCTGTGAAAAAGTGGCTGCTGGTGATGTACGAGTAGCTGCCATTTTTTCTTTATAAAATACCAGATGAGGAATGAGAATAAATAAAGATAAATAAAAAGTAAAAACTTTATTTTTAGTATAACAAGCGCCAGAGTACACTTTGACCAATGGAGTGGATGAAGAAATTTGTTTTGCCAAGTAGGCTTCAACTTTGCAAGAAATTTCAAATGAAGCAAGTTTTAATGAATTATTGACCCAGAAAAAATGTGGATGATGAAAAATAATATATTAAGAATTTGAGTGATTTTTTGTGAGTATTGAAGTGAAATAAAATTTAAGAGAATGAAGGCGAATCTACGAATCGATCATATACTTACGAATAAGTCTTGCATGTGAACAGAGAAATCTTTACTCGCTATTTCTAGGAGAGGATGCATTTGATATTAGAGGGATCAACCTTGAAAATTGTAGCAAGTATTTTGCAAATGAAAAATAAAAATTTACCATATAATCTTGCAAGACCATATGCGCAACATTATGAGCTTGACTTATATAAAATATTAATTATAACTATTTAATACAAACATTAACTAAATTCTCAATATATCAATATATATTTAGTTTCATTTTACAGTCTATATATCAATAAAAAATATATATAATTTTTGTAATCAAGCGTTAGGTCTTTTTTTAAAAAATAATAATTTTATTCAATATTTCGACGCCTCTTTGGGCGTCTTCTTCAGGAAATTTTTTTTTATTAATATATTAATAAAAAAATTTCCTGAAGAAGACGCCCAAAGAGGCGTCGAAATATTGAATAAAATTATTATTTTTTATAAAAAGACCTAACGCTTGATTACAAAAATTATATATATTAAAACAAAAAAGGTCGAAAAAAAGTGTTAATTATTTATCAATAAAAAAGATTCAGAACAAGCATAGTTTTATGTGAAGATATAAAAAAACTAACGAAATATTTAGAGTCTTTTGAATAAATTTCGTTGCAGCTGTCTCATTGCAACAATTTTATTTATCATGCCTAATAATAATTCGGTAAAAGTTAAACCGTTGAATGAACCTCTTTTTTCATTAAAAATAAATTGTTGCAACATTTTTTTCTCACACATTTCAGCAGTCATTGTCACTAATTTTGATGGATGAATATTTATAAGCTTGTACAACCTGACAAGTATTTGTAAAATGTTAGTACTTCAAAATGATGCACAAAATGAAAAAGAAAAGTTTATTTTAATTGAAATAGTGTAACATATTAAGCTGACAGGGGGATAATTTGTTAGATTAATTTGTTTTTTTTTAATATTTTTTTGCATACCAACAGTATAATTCACCAGAAGTTATTAAGATTTATAATGTAAAATTTTTCTTTTATGGCTATTTCAAAATGAGCTTATTCTTTTAATAATCCTGTAATAAAGGGATATTTTCAGTATATAATTTTTCACCTCAAAATTTCTTTGTTAGTGTAGCCTATTGCAATTTAAAATAAAGCTTGAAATTTTGACTCTTAGCAAGATTTTTTTTATTTCTATCAAATAATGGAAAGGATGACTAAATTGTAAAATTGAATCAAAATGAGCAAAAAATTTCATAAGTAGTCCTATAGAAAATATTTATGTAAAAAGCCTATGAGTGATGTATTTACACATATAAAAAACAATAAAAATAAACAAAATAAAACACTTTATATTCAGAAACTTTGTCCATTTGAATAAAAAATATCTTGTGAAATTGAATCTCTCTTCATTACAGTTTTATTGATTTTATTGAATAGAAATTTATATGCTCTACTATCAAATTGAAAATTCATAATTTTCAAATATAGTAAAAAAATTACTTTTTAAACATATATTTGACTACTTGATTGCAATTATAATCGTAATTGTACATCCTAAACTAAAAAGTGGCTTCTAAATACAATTGCATTACAATAGTAGAATATCCTATTGAAGGTTTTCTAACCATTATGCCATTATTATAACTAAAGGGCAGGAAGTCAAGTTCATCCTACCTGTCTCATTTGTCTGCCAATTTCTTACGCTCTTTATTCACTCTCTCGTTACAAAATTTTTTGAATCCTTAGTAAAAAAAATTTTACTAAATGAAATCTAACGAAATACAAATATTTGTAGCCATACAAGACATTAGGGTAATCCCCCAAAGGTCGGTCGTCAGAGCCTCGTTAGAGTGACAGGGGTCACCTAGTCTTTTAGGCAGTGGGTGAGGTTAACACTAAGAAAGAAGTGGCTCTGTGGACAAATTTTATAAATTTGCTTACGTTTCACTTTCGCATTAGACCACCAAACTTAGTCATATTGACTAATGAATTATTGTGCGAATATTTGTGATTGTTAGTATTATGTTTAAAATAAACATTTGTTTTTTGATTTTATTTATGATTTCATTGCAAATTTTTTAGAATTGTGTTTGGAAAGTGGCAATAAAGAGACTGACGGAGCAATTCAAGTTGAGGAATTCATCGAGCGGAGCATGGTTTCTCTGAAGAGTAATCGCATGTGGAGGTTAAAGATCACCTAGTTATCAGAGGTACCTTTAGACAATTTCCAATCAATTGATATGATAACCGTCAATAAAAAAGTGCTGTAATTAGAAATAATAATATTGATTAAACAGGTTGTCTGAGGAAAATATAGAAATATTTGAATGGTAACCTGTGCAGAAAAATGCACATAGAAGGTCTGTCCAATAGAATTTTAATTTTTTATTTTTCACGGGTAATGACCCTTCATGCAAATCTGGATCATCGTTAACGTCATTTAACATTTCATGAGCGATTCCCATGCGACTGTTTTAATGTTCAAAACTAAGCAATATTGGAACAAGCTTCGCTGCCACACACTTCATTCAAAAAATTTGCGAAAAATTTTTATGGCATGGGCCAACCGATATGACGACATCCTCTTCTACTTCTAGAATAGTGATTCGACGATTTTCCATAGCAATTCTCTTACAAACAAACTCAACTAACAATATATGTTCGAGACAAGTGCGAGACATAAAAAAGTCTCCAATCGAATGCACGTAGCCCGAAAAATTTAAAAATTCATCTTTTCTATTGATCGGACCTCGTACAGGTTTTGGAATAACTAATATATATATATATACATATATACTATTTTTTTTATTATTTATTCATTTATATCAAATATCGTACATTTTATATGCTAACGTAAACATTGCTAAGCCGTGATGGCTTGTCTGCAGGTTAATATTAATACAAAACAGAAGCAATTTGAATATAGTGTATTAAAATTTTCTTAAGTAGTGAGTTTTTGTAAAGTTAATATACTTAGCGTAAAATAAAATAATAAGTGAAAATAAATGAAAAGAAAATTAAAAGATAATGAAAATAAAATTCCAATAACATTAAAAAAATATAAAATGAAAATGAAATGAAATGATTTTATTGTTGGTGCAAGAAACGAGTTTTAAGAGTCTTCCTTCTAAATTGTCTGTTGTTGGCTTTATTAATGACATCAATAGGCATGCTGTTATATATATTTGGTAGTATTACTGCTAACGTATTTTTCCCGTACTCGTTATTCGCAAATGCAACCTTATATCTCCCTTCTATGTTTCTTCTAGTCAAGTGTTGGTGGTCAATTGAACTCAATAGCTAAATGTGGTTTTGTATATACTTGTTATATCCAACATCTGAAGCTCAATCTGAAGCTATATTGTTATGTCGATAGAGTGTGATATTGTTCATATTTATTGGTTGTATTCCGCTGTTATTTCTGTATGAATTTAATATTTTTAATGATTCTGCGTTTGTTGAATCTTATTGCACTATTTTGAATTGCCCCATGCTCTTATTCCACGTCGCATATAAGATCCGCCATGGAGAAATATACTTGTATTATATACATAATATAATAAATATATTATCAGGTTCATAGTATATTGTAGCAGAATTTTTAAGGACAGTAAAAAGCGTTAAGAAGCTGATAAAATTACATGGGAAAACTTTTTGTAAAACTGGTTACAAGTTGGATAAATCGCCGTCTAGACATTCTACAATTATACCGTCAAAACGTGACAGTATTTAAATTCTAACAATTGGAAACTAAAAGCTAAAGCCACAAATAAAAGATAGGGCTTTTGACCCTATCAAAGTGAGGCAATGGCGTATGTGGAGAACGAAGAATTTATTTAATTTTATTAAATTAAGAAAGTTTATATATGTATATTGGATTTTAATTTATTTTTGTTAATATATAATAATTATTATTTTAATAATATATGTCATTTTTTATTTAATACATTTAGAGTTTACCAATATCAGAAATAGTTTAATTGAATTTGTGATTATGAAAATATTAGATCGCAAATACTGTATTTAAGAAATCTTAAAAAAATATTTAAAATTTTTCGCAAAGAAGAATTAAAGTTATGGGCTTGACTTCAAAGTTAAATAAAATAAAATAGTAGATCTTAATACAATTCATCACTTTTTGCTTAAGGATATGGAAGAAATCTATTAATATATATGTAACCTTAATCTAAAGTAAAATCATAAATTAAACTTTCTTCCATTTTATTATAAATTAAGAAAGGCTTTGATTTTACATAAAATTTATATGAAAATGTAAAATTTATGACACTAAGTGGAAAAAATTATATCGCTGAAATGTCCACCGCATGAGTTGGTGCATATTTGCGATCGTTTAATGGCATTTTTAAAAGTTGCTCGCAATGCGTCTGGCTCTAAATTGGTGATATCATCTTCAATCTTAACTTTCCAGACTTGCAGGATTTGTGATTTATTGTGACAAATGTGAGATTTTAAAAGGCTGACAGCACGAGGCACTAAGCCAAACGCACTTGCTGTAAAATCAATTCTAGGTTCTTGAGGTGTGTATTGCTCTATGGTTTCCTGATAATTAATTCTTTATAAATTTACATTATAACTAACAAAGCACAGTTACATCTGATGCCATCCAAAAAAATGGCGGCCAATTTATATTATGGTACTACTTTTGCGGCACCTTATATTAGTCATTTCGACTAATGATTGGTTTTCACATACAAAAAATATTAGTGTTATTGTTCTATGGTCAAAGAAAGAATCTTTAATATGCTTAAGAATGTGTTTAAGAAAATTGTTAAAGTAAATTCTAACTGCCAATATTGTTTTATTTTTTGACAAATTTGTCCAAATTGTATTTTCCCTTTTACTTTTCGTTAGAATCTCGTTAAACTAACAAACAAACATTGAAAACTAACGTAAATTTCAAAAAGCATTCATTTTGCTAATTGCATTTTATTGGCACTTTTTTTCTTTGGAATCTTAGCCAGTTAAATGAGAAAAAAGTACCAATTGCACATGAATGAATATAAATTTTGTGGTAATTGAGAAACTTTTTGGAGTTATAGGATATTTACGTTTCCAAACGTAGTTCCTTAATACTATTGGCAGAAAGAAAAAAAAAACGAGGAAATGAAAGCTCCTCCTATTCTATTTGGTAAGTTGTAACTATTTCAACATCTGGGCCAGCACTTTTAATACTTAATTGAAGAGTTTTTTTACCCTTTGCCTTTTTGAGTTGCAACGAAAAAATCTAAAAACATTATAATTTTAAAGGATCTCCTTTCAATGAATAAATAAATGTGTTAAAAAAGCATATAAGATTTTATTGGAAAATTTAATTAGTTTCTTTTTAATATCCACCAATACCAACAAATATTCTGGTATAAGAATGTGGCAATGCAAAAATGAATTGGTGTGTATGTGTCAGTGCAAGGATATGCTTGCAAAAAAGTGTTCAATTGTGTGACTGTTTGTTGTTTTCTAATGGTAGTTCATTCAGTTCTTGAAAGTGCTTATTTTGTATAAAAATTGCTTTGGGTCATACTTACAATAAAATGAAGATGACCGTAACGAAGAAGATAAAAGTCGAAGAAAAGGAGTTAGAAAATGAAATTGCCAGTTCAGTACTCGTAAGTACAACATTTGAATTGAGATTACTTAAGCAATTTTTATACTTTTATTTTGTTAGATCTTGAAAATAAACATTTTGGATGTAACGAAAACTGGAAAAGGTAATTCCAGGTGGTTGCAGTACAGTGACTTAAATGAAAACAAAACCATTAAATTGTTTTGCCAAAAAAATGAATGTCATGGTTGTTTATATTCAGCCACCAGCGCTGAGTTCTTTGGCCTCTTATATTATTGAATAGCACGTCCTAATGATAGAAATATATTTTCTTAATAAATGTTATTGTTATTGGCGTATCATGCACTTTAACTTGGTCTGAATTATATATTGACAGACATGCCGCAAGAATGATTTTAGAAGTTTGTTATGGTGGAGGCAACACGAAATTGTCATTAAGATTACATGTCTTAGCTTCGATAGAACTTATCCGATTGAGAAATCTGAAGTAAGCAATTAACACGCAAATATGAAAATATATCCTGAGCTAAATTTTGCATTCAGTTCACCTTCAGCTGGCAAGCATACTCATTGAAATTTCTATTTGTACTAGGCCGTAAAGTAATTAAAAAAAAATTATTTGAATATTCGTTGTAGTGCCCAAGTTTCTAAATAAATCAGACAAGTTGAATAGTCTGAATAGACTTTAGCAAAAAATATTATAAATTTTATGTAATTGAAATATTTTTCGTAATTATTTGAGCTGTATTAGTTAAATTTATTATTAAGAATTACTAGTTAATCCACATGTTTTATCTATAGAAATTAAAATTGTTGCAATTTTAAACAGAGTAATATTTTTTTCAAGAAAATAGTAATTTTTTTAAATAACAACCCACTGTGCATTATCTTGTACTCATCTCGAGACATGCATATGCATGCATATACATATATATTTATAAATGTATTGAGTATCACATGTATTTGCCATTAATGCTTAACAAATATACTGACATCACACCTTAAAGTTTATTTAAGGATTTGCGCAAACAACTACTACCAGTCGTTGTTTAAACAACAAAACACTGCAAAAATTGTGTTGGTACTTAAGAAAAACTTGAAAACAGAAAGTTTCTCAAGTACTTGGCAGCAACTCAAGGGGCATATGTATGAGTGTGTGTGTATGTTGTAAAGTTTTATCGTTTGTCTTTACACATACGACTATGGCCACAATATCCTTCTCCATGGGGCAGTTTCGATCAGGCTGTTGTTATTCGCCCTGGAGCAACATTATGCAAACGTGATTACTTTGTTATTATGAACTTATTTTTATGACTCTCGTATTATTTTTAAGGTGTTTGTGTCTCTGTGTGTCGTTGTTGTTTGTACATTATAAATATATGATTTTGTTGAAAATACGTTTCGTGCAACTAGAGCTGTAGCTGTTGCTGCTGCTGATGCATAAAAAAGCTCAAGCAGGGAAAACTTAAATTTTCTTTTAGTAGCTTTTCAATTGTTTTTGTGTTTTTTATTAGTTATAAAAAACAATTAAATACAAATGGCTTTTTGCTTGAGTTGTATTAAATTAATTTAGAGGGAGCTGCGGAATGATGGATACAAATTTAGAGTTGCTAATAAAATATTTCAACTGGAACAATGTTGTATGAAGAGTTCTAGCCAGAGCTTGTCATACAATTAGCCAGCAGCAATATATATTAAGTGACTAAGTTCAAAAGAACTTAAAAGCTCCCTTGTTATTTTGCACTTAAAAAATTTCAGCAAAATTTCAGGAATTTTTCTTATTTATTTATTTATTTTTTTTTTTGATATACAATTTAATTTATAACAATAACTTATGAAGTTGTATATTCCATCTTGTGAATAGTTTATTTCCTATAAAAGCTACCGGTTATGTAAAATTCTTTGCGTTGCAAAGCAAATGCTTTTCTAAAAATCAATTTGAAAAACTCCCTCCGGTAAAACTACAAAATCATCCTATTGGCACGGAGCTGTTTAACATATAAATGAGCGCAACGTCAAATGAATCCTTAAGATTATAAAAATACTAGGCAGCTCTTGCTAGATTGGAATTAAGGCGTAGCAAGTGTTTAATTTTCTACAACTCTTTTCTGTCTCTGTAGCATGACTTGTGGACTTTGACGTGCCTTTATCATAAACTAACGCCATGTAATCCGGAATATAGATAAGTTGCGTTTAACTGGCTACTCCAGCAGATATAAACTGGAATCCAACAAAACACTTCTTTTAGTTTTCTAAATGCCAGTATTGGAAAACTTGTCTGGAGTCCTGAATGGTGCCATGACCATCTCCCTATATTAAGATATCTAATGAGGTCATCTAGACCAGTCCCTTGTACTTCCGAAGGAATTGTCTAATACGTGATCTTTTCACATGGATCCATTAGCAGAGAAAATTGATTGCTATAAAATTAGTTGCGAAATGACACAGAATTCAGTTTACATCAAATTTGCACAAGGATTTCTTGAATTACTCCTCTTGCCGTGGCTCGATAGAATAGATTTTAAAGTAAATTACCAAATGCCAATAATTAAAGAAATCACCATTTACTTGATTTGATTGACTAATATTTTATAGGCTCTATTGTACTTTTAAATGTATTGCATTCTTCAATTAAAATTATTTTGTAAATGTCCTTATAAAGCTTAGAAATGTTGATTGCATTCTTTTTGTCTACATGAAGGTAATCTTCATGGGATTTAGGAAATAAAATACTTTGCCGACAACATTTTTATCATCCATAAATGTCTTCTTTGAAAACTGAACTCAGAAATGGACATAGGCGTTTATTCGGGAAAGCCGCATAATAATAATTTTAGCCCAAATACTAAAATAATCGAAAATAAATTCATAGTGTATTTGATCTTATTGTATGACAATGCTGGTGCTATTGTTGCTACTTCTGTTGCTGATGGAGATGACGCAAGTGGTGATTATAACGAAAATACATTTATCATCCAGATGTTGGTCTTAAAGACATGTTGTCGTCTTGTCTTCTTCACAAATTTTTATTTCATATTATCAGTTTTTTTAAACTCTGTTTTTGACTCCTTTATTTTTTAAGTTCTGTTTGCTTTTTTGTCCTTCGAACGACATTTTACACTTAACTGCAAAATAATTTTTATTGTCTTCAATATTTTTTCTTACACCATTATGTATGTTGCAGATTGTGGCATTATAAATTCATCTTGAAAGTAGATAAGTTTTTTTTGCGTACAATATAAAAACTTATTTATGGCACCGAATTATTATTTGTAAGTATTTTGTAAAAATTTAAGAAAATATTAGTTTTAGTAATAATATATTCTATGCTAAATAATAAATTTTCAAAACTAAATGTATTGCATTCTTTATTATTAAAAAAATAAACTAAAACTTAGGAAAATTTATTCAATTTGATTTCAGAATTGTTGCCGCAATGCGTTAAAGCCATATTTTCTAATATCTAGTATGAAAATATTTTGCTTAATATTTACACAAACTTCCCTAATTTTGAATATCTTACAAAATTCTATGAAAAAACTATTATTAAACATATGCCTGCGGCATTTGAATTAAATTTAGTTCACCAGTTTGGTTGCTACTACACCACAGATAGAAGATTGGTAAAGCCTAAAATATTACATCCTTAATTGAAACCGCAAAGTAAGAAAAATAATTATAATACATTTAAACTAATATACGTATAGAAAAATAAAAATACTTTGAGAATACTAAATGATTCACTATACTGCCATTATACTTTTGAATATGAAAAATATAATGGTATAAACTTTTCCAGCCCCAGTTACTATTGCAAACGTATGCCAAGACCTTTATGCAATATTTTTTTAGTCCTTCAGGCATACTTAACTTTAAAGAATCGAAAACTCATATTTGTAATAGTGGTGGTATAGAGAATTGTAGCATATAATTTAAATTTGCAGTCAGGATGGACTTCCGCTAATATAAATATTTCTTTAATAAATTGATAATTTACTTTACTATTAACAAACTGACCTTCGTAGACTAGTAGGTAGTGTACTAGACTCGTAGTGCGAAGGTCCCAGGTTCGAATCCTGCCGCAGAACTCTGGCAGTTTGTGTTTGATAAATAAAGGGAGCACACAACAAGCCTTCACTGGCTTAAGTGTATGTCGTATGACATGGGCTATCACACCCCTCCAATCAACCTAACCTAACCTAACCTTACTATTAACAAAACTTTTTTCGCTTGTATTTCCTTATATTTTTCACTCCTCTCCTTTTTCCTTTATCTTCCCAATTGACGCCATCATTCTGCAACAAAATCTGTGTGAAGAATTCAAAAGAACAAATTCATGCGATAAACAGGAAAATGTCATTTGAAAGATTGAGAGACAATTACTTTATCTCGATAGAGAAGTAAAAGTAGGAAACAATTGGTATTGACTTTATTGACTGTGAAATCTATGTAAATGTCATGATTAAAAAAATAATATGTTACAGAAAAATTAAGTTACGGAGGGTAATAATAATAATTACAAAAAAAAAAAATAATATTTTCTTATGAAGAGGAGAAAAAAAAACGTATCAATCAACTGCGAGATGTTCTAGTTGTCAAAAGATTTTCAGTTCAATGATATTGATAATATAACATGTGCATATTTTTGGTGGGATCGAGCTCAAATCTTGCCAAAACATTAATACAATTAACTTTTTCTATGTTTTATTTTGTTACAAATTAAAAAAAAACCCTCATTCTTTAATTAAGTTCGAAAAATTTGAGTTTCATCCTACAAAAAAGCGACAATTTAAATAATTTTAGCATTCAAGGTTGAAAGTTATAAAATTTACACTTAAAACAGTTTCACATGAGAGAAGTTTAATTGCATTGAGGTTTAAGGACATTGAATTTCTGCATCAGAATTTTTTACCCAGGATGGCTTGTGATCGTCAAGGCATCTGTTGGAAAAATATTATTAATTTCAGAAAGTCATATATTAAAATTGTAGCAATCACAATTGCACCGTGTGCTGACCTTGTGTCCCTATTGATATTTTCGTCAAAATTTAAAAGCGACAATTAATTGCAAATAAAATCAAAAATTGTCATTAAGTTTTTGTAATATAAAATTTTTTTTTACAAAATATCTGAACTTTTAGTGAAATAGAATGGAATTTGGCTCTATATTTATTGTTTATGATTATATCACTGGAAATGCTTTAAAGCATTGTTTACATTACTTCACAAGATAAGACAAACCAATCTGTGTTTATGCTAATATTTTTTATATAGAAAAAATATAAAAACTGTATACAAATTTGTATTTTGCATGCCAAATAACGTTTCTCGAATCCAAAATCTTGTAAGCCTGTGTTATCATTAATATTTGTCGAATACAAACAGCGAAATAAAACTTCAATTAAAAAAACCATATCTACGTTAGAATGGAATGTTGCAGTTGAAATTATTTCCGAGGAGTACGAGCTGATTTTCAAATATTTGGTAATTGTAGGAAAATTATAGTTCCAATAGTAAAATTTTCATGGATCTAACTGTTTGCCAACAAATCTATTTTCTATAGAAACCTAAGGCGATTGGGTTCAAAATTTGGTACTAAAATAAGTGAACTGTTATCAAGAAATTTCTTCATGATATAAAGGCTGTATTTTTATTCATTGCGTTTTATTTTATTTTATTTAACATAAATCTGCACATATGCACACACAAAGAACTCTACTCTCTACACATACACAGATATAACTTTCTATAAACAATATATGGGTACAATTATACACACATACAAAAGCACACATACACATGCAATTTAAATATAAAAGCTGACATTTTGATTAATTTTCTAAATAAGCTGTCAGTTGGCCAGAACATTTTACAACATTTTAAAATTAACTAAACACATAAGCACACACACACACACACACACACACACATATACATACACACACACACAAACACGAACACTTTTGTTTAGTTGTTTCGTGTAACAAAATATGTACGAAAATGCCATCCATCTATTTTGTTGTCCATTCGCTACTCTAATACTGGCCCATAATATTTTTCCCTTATGAAACGATCGCTTATTATACATTTTTGTTATAATAACGGACAACAACTGCAATATTTTAGAGCAGAGAACATGCAACAACATTAGTTGTAAATTTGTATGCGGTTTTAAGCGTTTTACACGTCAGATTATGCTGTTGCCATGCAATTAAGCATACTGAGTTTTTGATGTACTAATCAGGAGAAGTACATGCGAGTACATAAATACAGAAAGGAAAAAAAATCTATTACGTATATACTTATGTGTGTATATTATTGTATTGAAAATTTAAATGGTAATATCCCAATGGAAATGTGAGGATAGAAAAACTTAAGGAAATTCTATCTAAATGATCATATTCCCTGGTCACCAATCAGTAGGTGAATTGATTAAAAAAAAAATTTATATTTTGCCACTTTCTATAATTTTTTTATCCCGAAAAATATTACATGGCCATTTTATAGACCTTAAATTTTTTTTAAATGAAACTAGTTTAATTTACATTTTTTTTTTCGATTATTTTAATTTATTTTTTCAAGTTTAAGATCTCTCCTTTTTTAATTTTAATAATGGAAATATACACTAAATAAAGTTAAATTGATGAAGTAGTTTAATTATTATTTTAATGATTTGTTCTTCTAAAAGAATATCTTCGAATATGTTCGTAAACAATACTTCAAAATTCAAAATTAAACCTCTGATCAACATATAAACAAGAAATACACCATATATTGCACTCGAATTTGAAATTAGACTGGCCTTAATTTTTTTTCTGGTCAATATAAGTATGCCAGAAGTCACTCGATAAAGTGACGTAGGTTAGGTTAGGTTAGGTTGATTGGAGGGGTGT
Organism: Germaria angustata; assembly: GCA_963681545.1. Lineage (NCBI taxonomy): Eukaryota > Metazoa > Arthropoda > Insecta > Diptera > Tachinidae > Germaria > Germaria angustata. The sequence continues at coordinate 12,651,359 of OY812999.1, read as the reverse complement.
GATAGCCCATGTCTTACAACATACACTTAAGCCAGTGAAGGCTTGTTGTGCGCTCCGTTTAATTATCAGACACAAACTGCCAGAGTTCTGCGGCAGGATTCGAACCTGGGACCTTCGCACTACGAGTCTAGTACACTACCTACTAGTCTACAAAGGTCAGTTAAATTGACGTATAAGCAATAAGAAATTTGAAAAGATATAAAATAACTCATACGTACGAATTAATAATTCAGCGAAATTCTGATACTAGCAGCTCTTGTTTTGCCTGTTGTTTAAATTTAAGTTCTTAGTAACGAAACCCAGTAAGATTTATTATTGAAATTTATTCGGGATATTGTCCCAACAAAATCATTTGAAGAATTAGTATTGCAAAAATTAGTTTATGAATGCTTTCACTGAAGTGTTGGTTAGAACCAACAAAATGTCAATATACAAAAATTATAAATTTCTGAAGAAAAAAATTCATTATTTTAGCGATAGAAATGTTACGACTGCATGTATTCTTTATTGTAGACAATAGTCCGCCAATAGTTTTACTTTTAAAATTTTTCATACAACATCAGTGAAAAGTGCTAATCTTTTTGTTATTATTTCTTTATTTATTTTAAATCATAAATACTGTTCAAATGTTACTCACTATTATGAGAGTCAAATTTTAATTTAAAAATTTCCAATTAGGCAACTTATAATTTCCTCATACAATTTCATTTTGTTTTTGAGGAAAAAAAAAATACATAATAGAAATAAATACGACATGATTAATCATAATAATATTAAAAAAACTAAATAAAATAAATAGTTCTATAAGAGGATACAAGAAAATAAATAAAACACCGTGCAACATAATTTATAAATTTCAGTGGCATAATGACTTGTTTTATATGTATGTACATGACCACAACTGGATGAATGTTACAGTAAGTTTGTTATATAAACAATCATAAAATGTTTGATTCAAGGGTAAATAAGGCAAAGAATTTTCAGTTTTTGGTGAAATTTCAATAAGATTTAGCTTATTTTTAAAAATTTAGCTTATATTTAACAAAATTATTGTAATGTGATGATTCTTATTAAAAAAGATCCCCATCACTTACTTTTACGCAGTCAGAATAGGTTCGTTATGACAAAAATTTGCATAATATTCTCCATAGTTACTGCTTACGACCTTAATAAAAAATTGTTGGTTTAACTTCTACATTGTTCCTAAAGAAATAACTATCAAATTTCATATAATGATTATGTTTATTGCAGAAATATGAAAAAAAACGACGAAAAAATTTCAATTTAACTATATGCAAAGAAACTAACATAAATGTCCTTCAAGCATGTTTTTTTAATATCATTGTATCTTGTTGACAATCTATTTAGAAAATGTGTTGAACTCTACACCTTCTCTAGTTAAGGTTCCTTTATTATTTCTGGTTTTCTTTACAGCGGAGTAAACAAAATATTTAGTTCAGTTGATTTTCTTATGCATGTTTATGTGTGTGTATTTTCCCAAGTACATTGTGTAAATTTTTTGGTTACATTATCCCTTAAATAACTGGCTCTTTTCGAAGACACCATTATTAAGATAAAAATCTTATAACGAACCTGTGGCTGTTTGCCATCTACATAATATCCTTATGAACATTCCTGCATATCAAACATTATATTTTAAGCAGGATGGTATAGAGTTCTTTGTATCCTTGAGCAGTTACTCCACTACTTAAAGTGTATTCACAATATATTCTAATTCCAAAGATATGATTTCATAAGTACGTTATATTGTCTTCTATATGAGCTGTAGAAAATTTTAGTAATTTAGTTTGCCTTCTGATTGCCAAAATAGTTTTTATAAAATCTTTTTATGAGTTTTTTCAAAAAATTCTTTTTTCCAATATTTTATCTTTTAAATGATATAAGAAATAATTTTCATTCTGTATGTTGTTCTTAAATTATAACAATATAATTTAAGGGAAAACAGAAATAGATAATCTTGTTTTTCGGAATGCGTTGTCTTTACAACTCTACCCATTACAATGCCTTGTAATTTTCAACAACAATGGGGAATTGCAATAGAAGTCGTTATGTATAGAGCAGGAAGTGAATCAACTTCGATATGCTCTAATTCAGCTAAACCAGTGACCATCTAAATGGATTCGAAAGATTTCTAGGTTTTAATTTGCAAACAAGCGCAAGGGAAGAAGCAAGAGAGGAACAGAAAATGTTTTGAATTTTTTTTAAATACTTACACCCCACATCGTTTTAGAGCAGCATTTTATTCATACTAACCTCTGCCGGGCTCAAAAGTTGCTACCAATATGACACTGAATGACTATAGGAGAATATATATGTAAACGTCTACTAAAGCTCGAATCAGTCACAGTAGATATGTTCTTGGATAACATTTTTCGTACGTATTCATTTTAACTTAGACGCAGACAGTTACCTGCCAAAATGGGTCATATAAACTCTTCTTGGCAGGTTGCTTGCATGAAAACCAAAGAAAACCAACATCTAATCAGCAATATATCACTGAAGGGATTCCTAAAGGACATTTTCCAATATTCTACTTTTCGCTCTGAACAGGCCAGTTAGTAACCATTCACATGGTCCTTCGAACACTATAGAACACATTATAGTGAGATGGTTTTGTATATTCTGAGCATTATACCGAAGCGTTAGATTAAAAGACCAGAAGGATTAAGACAAAAAATATCGTACTACTTTTAATAAGAAGTAGACGATTTCTTTCTAATTTTATTCTATAACTCTGCACGCCAAATAAAATCATGTAAAAAATCCATTTTCTCACTATTGTGGCATTGAACTAGAGTAAAAGCTCGTTTAGAAAATCGCGTTATGGGTGGGCTACATCTGCAGCTATTAGCAGTCGCAGCAGACGCAGTTAAAATACTGATACATTACGAATAAAGGACATTATGTATATTTTTTTCAATGTCCTTATTCTGCGATCTTAAAAAATAGGCTGCATAAATTTTTGTCCTTCGGCTTTTTATTACAATACATTATGTTACAAAATATACCCCAATTTCTTACATTCAATAATTACCTTATACTCATAAGGCAACTCCGGTGGCATTTCCGAGGTGAATAGCGTTGAATAAACCAGCAGCACAGCTGCTAGTAATTGCATTTGAGCATTGAGGAATTTACTTACCAACCTCCATTCAAGTATTCGCTAACCATCCACACAAACAAGTAATAATAATGAATTACTCAACCATGGCATCTATTGTTGGTGAGGGGTTTCTCTGCTACTTGTCATACGCACGCAAGTGCTACACAAGGAATGCAAAAAAGTTGCAGGAATAATATTTAAGTAATGGGGGGTTAAGGCTTGTATTTAAATATAAGAACTTTACATAATAACGTGCGTCATCTTTAATAATAATTATTATCGTAATAAGGAAGATTTTGATTTTTATTATTTTAATAGGGAGTGTGATGTTTCTTTATAAAATTTTTTTGCTTTTATTAATTAATCACCTGGACAACCAGTGCAACGTAATCGTCTTAGTAAAAACAAACATAAAGGAATACTTTCACCACCTCGTTTCTTAAAAATTCTACAACTAATGGAATGCAACAGAAAAATAATTTTCTTTTAAATGTGTTTTCTAATGCTTTATGCAACAAGGTTTTTTTGCGGTAATCCGTAAGCTTCTTAAATATCTTTGAAAAAGGATTGATTAAAAAATTTAAAAAAATGCGTCTTATACTGTGTTATTAATTTATATATTGATTTTAGGATATCTATTTCCGTACCATATAAAGATGGCTTAATGCTGTAGTGAAATTCGCCAATTGAAATTCATTTTCTTAACATCAATGTGACATACATAAGTACATTTGTGAAGTCCATACATGACTGCCTACAAACTGTTCCATGGCACAAAGTTTCATGAATTTACTGTCCGTTGTGAACTTAGCTATTCATACAACGACTCTTGTTAATGGTAGCCAAGTTGTCAGTGAGATTTAACCTTGTTTTTTTTATGTTTAATTTAAAATGATATAACGGCACGTTTCCAGTGTTTGCTGCTGTAGCTAAAGGGACTCCAGGGATCGTGTACAAAGTACACTTTTATTCCAGACACTATAGACGGTCAATTTATTTGCGATTAGATGTGTGAAATAAATGTGTGGACCTCCGTAGCCCAGCTTCCTGCCACACACTTGGTCGTGGCAAACTCACTTTTGTTGTCTATAATTATTGAAAGCCCACACACCACAGATGTAGTACATCTGCCATATGCAGACGCTCCATGGACATGGTACTCGGCAAAATTAATAGCCTTTGCAATTACATTTGCTAACGCTTGGACTCCACTGGTTCAAGCCAACACCACAGATATAGAGCGTTTGTAATACTGTTTTCAACAACATGGCTTTTCGCCAACTGCAATACGCGCAGGCAAACACGCGATCATACGCACACACATATTTATGCTGAAGTAATGTCGATCATCCATCAGCTGTGCCAGTTGACAGACCTTAAAATTAATTATTTACATTCTATATTAAAATATAAAGTGTTTGTTTTGTTAATGTATAAGTCCATTTAATAATCCAAGATCATAAAACAAGGCATATATTCAATAAAATAAATAAATAATAATAATCATTTTAATATTGTCTTACGATGAAAATGTATTGCCAAAAATGATTTTAGGTGACTCTTGGTGTTACAATATAATACGCGAATTGTGTCATGTAAATACAATCACTGGCACACGAAAGGGTGTGTAATTATATGGAACACAAATAGAATAGATTCTTATCGAATATCAGTTCGTAATTAGTCATTCTAGGACCAGCATGTTTATATACGAGTATATTATAATTTTCATATGTGATTGAATTCTCATATTGTATTCGAAGGAATCTAAATGCTTGCAAACTGGCCGAATTGTAATGATAATTTATTTACCACCAATTAGTCGATATATGAACAGATTAACAACAAACATTGAATTTCATAAATTTCTTAGGTTAGGTTATGTTGATTGGAGGGGTGTGATAGCCCATGTCATACGACATACACTTAAGCCAGTGAATTCTTGTTGTGCGCTCCCTTGGGTTTAACCATAACATATTGACCCAAAGGTCTAGAGAAATTCCGTGTCACTCACAAAGTTTCTTAGTTTCCTCCAGCATATTTCCCGTAAACGGGTTATGTCCGGTAAGGTGTCACTCCCAAGATATCGGGACCTTATTTGTGAGAAGGCGGTGCATTGGCACAAATAGTGTTCCAATGTTTTGCTCTCCTCCCCACATGCTATACATTCATCTCCTCCCACTATTTCCATCCGTTTTAGATGTGCCAGTAGCTGAGAGTGCGGGCTTGCTAAGTTTTAGCAGCTCCCTCGTTCTTCTCTCGTCTGGATCTCCCCATAGAATTTTTGTATCCCATGGTTCCGTTATTCCAGAAAGTTGAATGGACTCTATGTACCCAAGCCTTTGGCTCCGATTTAACTGCAGCGAAAGGTTTCGGTTATTCCAAGCTTATATTATCTAACTCTGTTGCCCTAGAAGCAAGTGAGTTTGCCCTCTTATTTCAGTATCCCCGCGTGCACTGTCACCCATATGATGCGCAGTTCACAATGTATCGAGTAACTGTTAATAGCGTTTTTGCAATCCCAAACTGAACGTGATTTAGTGCGTTCCGCTGAGATTGCTCTGACCATCTGACTATCTGTGAATATATTCACAAGTCCTGACCTCCCCATTACATTGAGTTCCCTGATACACACCGTTATCGCCCGAACTTTAGTATCCTGAATAATAAATTTCAATTATACATACAACTATGTGATGTATAGCATTTCTTGTTAAATTACGCATGAATTTTGCAATGTTTTTAATACCACTGTATGAATAAATAAAAATAAAAGTATCATCCATTTGAAATTTATCACAAACAAACTCTGAAATATTTATCATAAATCTTGTCTTTCACAAATATTGATTTACATACAAGTTAATAAAAAAACATATAAGAACTATTTTTGCAATATAATTTAACGATTTCTACAGCATTTTTAGGGAATATTTGATCGTGAAAAAAAGACAGAAAAGAGCAAATATTTAAAAAGTTATACACGTACGAGTAAGTGCAAGGCAGTGAACCACAGTGGGTTTAAAGACTATACACAAAACAGTCATTAAATTTATGTTTTTTTCATATATATAAATTTGAATTATGAATACGAATGAGCATTAAACATAAATTATAATGGATAAATACAATTATAAAGTTTTATCCTGGAAACATTTAAACTGCTCGATATATCAGTACGATCATAAGGTTTATTAATTTATCCACAAATTGAAAATTCATAAAATTTTATTTATGAAATTGTAGTCATAGTGGTTCATATGATTTAAGTTGCCGGTTTGGAATGTTCAAGGCGATTTCACAGCTGCTGATAATTTTTTTTTTAAATTTTAATATTAGTTTTTGACATTTTATAAGGAGAGATTTTCAATTGTTGTACTGATGAATTTAAATGGTATGAATTTGCTTTGGGTATGTTTATATTTATTTTGAATGAAGGAAAATGCAACAAACGGTTTGTTGAAATGTGTTAGGTTAGGTTAGGTTAGGTTGATTGGAGGGGTGTGATGTGATAGCCCATGTCATACGACATACACCCAGTGAAGGCTTGTTGTGCGCTCCCTTTAATTATCAAACACAAACTGCCAGAGTTCTGCGGCAGGATTCCAACCTGAGACCTTCGCATTACGAGTCTAGTACACTACCTACTAGTCTACGAAGGCAAATGTGTTAAAGAAGAATACTATTGTGGACACAAAGTTTATGAGCATTAGTACCAATTGACTGCAATATAATGGTAGATTGGATTTTGTTTGAATTCTATGAAAAATATCGAAGACAAAATAACAGAAACTGTTTTGTACTGAAAATCCCAAATTACAGAACCATATTCAAGCATTGAATTTACAAAGTACGTAAACATCCTTTTTTGTTACATATTGATTGATTGATTTGTCCAATGTTTCGTGAAGTATAAAACACCATTTTTGTCTTATTTACAGCATATGTGATATGTGTATTGAAGTTAAGTTTCGTTTTATTAAAGCGACTGTTGTCTCAATTGAGTCGACAACTTTTTGCTCAATGCCATTAATAACATATTGCGGTAAAATTGCTTGAATTGATTCTATGAGGCAATATCCTTATTTGTAATACTGGATAATGGCTTTTGAAAGATAATTTGTAAATATCAGAAAAAAATCGAGGGATTGCTTTCCTGAGGAACACTATAAGTTACTCCGATGTATATATGTATATACACTTCATGTATATACACTATATGTATATACACTTTAAGAAATTATCGGTAAATTCTATCACACAAACCTTTTTAATCAAAAGGTAATAAATTACGTTATCCTGGCTCGTCGTCTACTTCTCGTGATTTGTGGGTTCCATTGAAGACTTTCTTTAGCGATATCTGAATTTTCTCTTCTGAGGATGTGGCCGGTCAATGCAGTACCATTTTCTTGTCTGTACTTCAACGTCAATTCGATCCTCATCATAGATATAAGGCAGGTCGTCGTTACGTATATGTCTGGGTCAGAATATCGCCATTATGCCGTATTTATGAATACCTGAAGCTTTTTCGTTATAGAATTGCTTACTTTCTATGTCTCGCATCCGTACAACAGTACGGATTTCACACTTGTGTTGAAAAAGCGAATCTTGTGTTTTCTTGAAATTTGTGACGACTATCATATCCTGCTGAGGGAGGCATACGCGTGTCCTGGTTCGTTAATCCTACTCTTCACATTGGAATCGGTTCCCCCATCTTTGCTAATAATGCTTCATAGACAGTAGAATTCATCGACGTCCACGATGATATTACCATTTAGCTTTAGCATGATCTAAATCTTCTTGGGGTTGATTTATAAGCCGACAGCAAGTGCGTTTGTTTCCAGTTTCCAGTTTGCTGATTTTGGATTTTATTCCACAGGTCATATGTGACATCAAGCATATGCCATCTGCATAGTCCAAATCATGAAGTTGACTATTAAAAATAGAGTTCTTAAAATCGGTCCATAAATAATGAAAAAATTGGTGAGCACACAGAAATAACTTTACAAATACAAGCAGAAGATTACTCTTCCCTATTTCAATCTGGTTAAAAAGTTGGGAACTAAATATATAAAATTTCGTGGCAGTTATAAATAAATTTTTCCTCAGCAAAATGTGTTTTATGAAATCATCTCTAACTTTTCAAGAATTGACCATTTGCATTAGTCTTCAACCCAATGTGCAATATGAGGATGACAATTTGCAAGTGCTCGTATATTTTTCTCCATCTCTTAAATACTGAAGTGATGAAATTGACAATTCAGTTTTGAGAAGTGTTTGTTGTTGCTTTAGCACAAAAGGATGCAAACAATCATTGATTTGTATGCATAAATGTACATGAATATGCAGGAGTTTTCATGAGTTCGCATGAATTTGCGCTAGTATGTTTTCAGATAAAATGTCTTGTTGCATGCAACACATACAATCAGTTAAATTGGTCTGATAAATGTCAACCAACATTTGCATATTCAGCAACAAAGATAAATGTCAGAAAATGGTTTTAAGTGTTGGAATGTTATTGGCAATGGAAAAAATAAGAAAAAGAAAGAGTTCTGAATAATCATTGTCATTAGAGTTGGCGTTAGGGTTTTAATATATATATATTTTTTTAAAATTTTGAATGGAGTAATAAATTGGGGTGAAGGCAATATTATTTTGATGGGGCACAATAAATGTGAGAGTAAAATTTTGAAAATGTCTACTTAACGTTTTTCAAATAATAACGATAAAGTGCTCTTGAAATCTAATAGATTGTGAAAGCCATGCAGGTTTGATTACTGTTGAAGACATTGATTATTTCTTTAAACAAAAAACTGCTTGTGTTTGTATAAAAAATACTGATTACTAAATAGTTAATTATTAATGTTTTTTAATCCTTCAGAGTATCAAAGGTAGCCATTTAGAACAAAAGGAAGTTACTTAGAAACATTAAGCAAATACGCGCCCCACGCAATGAAATAGGAAATACAAGCATAGCCATGAAGGGAGTGTCGCGAAATAGATCGGGAGATATACAGGAACACACGAACGCAGATCTATTAAAGGACAACCAACAACAGAAGAACAATTTGGTAAGAAAAGGAACACTGGACATGGCACAAACCAAATTTTACTTCGTACAATGGAAAATCGATTTAAAATGAAGCAAACCCCTATTGGAAGAAAATCACAGCTGCCGAAAATTGTAGATTCGGTGCTGACCACATTGCACCAGTATGTGCAAAACTTTTTTTTTATATGTTGACTTATTTAGAGGAATAGGAAGAAATTGACTGAAAACACAAAAGTTGGGAACACTAATCACAAGACAAGTCAACCGGCTGTTTCCCTTCTTTCTGATAATCCAGTGTTCGGATTCACGATCTTCTATTGAGGCAATTCGGACTGTTGACAAGTGAATTGAAGCGAAAATATGCTTTATCACTGAAAATAGACGTCGCTGATAATTATCATTACACTTTAACTCTTGAGTGATTAGGATCTAGTACGTGAGTAAACACAAATTATTTTGTAAGAATTGCATCAACACGATTAAATTGCTTATGGAAGGACTAAAAGTCAAAGGAGTTCATAGTATTTTTCTTTCAAATGTTAAACGTTTAAGGAAGTTTCCTTTTACAAAATATGGCATTTATATTTCTTCTTAAATTTTATTTAATTTGTATTATAGAGTGCTATGATGACCTTCTTGCAACAAGCAGAAGACGCATTATTTTTTATATCATTCTATATTCCCTAAAGAATTAGAAAATTTCTACCTACGCTGAGATTTTTTTTGGAAACAAAAACTCTTAATCGATGTTCGTGCCGAACAAAAACATCTGCTGCCAATAATTGTTTTTCTTCCAAAGTTCTCTTGCACCAACTGATTAAACATTCTCAACGTATTCCTGCCCATGGCTAATTTTAGTTTTTTACTATTTTTTTGAGGTGTGCGAATCTAATCGTTTTTCTCTATTATTGACACTTCATGCACTCATTCCTTCATTTTGCAAGGAATACACCATCATTTGGCGAAAAAGTTGTTGTTCACAATTTTATCAAGCTTAAAAGTTTCCAAGAAACTTTACAATTTTTTTAGTTTGGCTAAGAAGAATTAAAAAAAGAAACAAAATCAAAAATATGATGATGGTGTTGATGGCTCAAAAAGAGCAAAACTTCTACTTTTTGTTTTGATGCTTTCGGTGGCATATAAATGCTGGCGTTTGTCTATTCAGTTGTTAATTCTTGTTGCTCCTGCTGCTGTTGTTTTGTTTTTCTTATGTTTTGTGGTGGTCATGTTTTTCGGCGCTTAAAATGCGTTAAGTAAACATGATTCGTAGAACATCATGAACCAAAAGATGTACTCAATTAGTATGGGCCGCATATAAAAAGCACTTCTAACAATAAATAAAAGCAACAGCAAAAACATAAATCAGCATTAGGAATAAAAAGTAACGAGGAAAGCATTTTATGTTGAAAACTTTTTAACAACAGGAAAGAGGAAATATATCTGTGGGCACGGGCAATAACAGCTTAAGTCGAAAAATATATTCTCAGGAAAAATATTTTTTTTTGTATGCGGCAGCATTTTGCAAAATAATCAAAAAGGGTATTAGGGCGAAATTTTAAACAAAATCTGAAACTGTTTTAAGCGGATTGAAAAGATCAAAAAGTGATTATGAAAGTTTTAGTCGCTTGGAAAATAATTTAATTGCAGAATATTGAGAAAATTTTAGTAATAAAGTTAATAAAAGATATAATCAAATATTTATGGTAGGTTAGGTTAGGTTAGGTTGATTGGAGGGGTGTGATAGCCCATGTCATACGCCATACACTTAAGCCAGTGAAGACTTGTTGTGCGCTCCCTTTAATTATCAAACGCAAACTGCCAGAAAATTTCCTTTTAAAATTTTTATATCATTTGCCACACTTGGAAATTCGAATTAATTCAGGCCAATTAAAATCATCGTATGGATTAATTCATTTCCTATGTATCATTGTGTTAGTGTTTTTTGTTAAACTCTATTGGTAAACAAATCAAAATAAATGTAGTGGCGTTTAACTCAGATCTTGTCGCACTCTACTAAATAGTGATACCTATTTTTTAATGATTGGGTTCACCAATAAGGACTTTTAAAATTTGACAGCAAATAGTGGCCATACTTGTGCAGCTAAATCTGTAAATTTATCTGTCGTCTATTTAGCTTGATTTGTCAAATTACCATGGACTGATGTGTATAACAAAACCTATACCCATTGTTTTGTATATGGGTGTGGGTGCTTTATGTTTGGGTATTGCTCCGTGCGCTTCCCACTTTTTAGCGATCGCCATAATCGTCCTAGCGAGAAGACTACTTGTAGTGTGTTGGTTAAATAAAAGTCTTCTAGTTCAGCAAACAATGAACTAACACTCGTTCGATGACAATACACAAAACCTGCCGGAAGCAATGTCGCTGTGCGTGAGAGTGTTCAGAAGAATCTACAGCAGTCAATTTCACGTCACTTGCAAGAACTTGCCCTTTCGCAGATCACAACTAGTTAAATTTTGCAATAATAAAAAAAAAAATTCCTGCAATAATAAAAAATTTAACTGACCTAGGAGCTGAAGTCAAATGATTGAGCCCTAGGACAGTTGCAAACTGAATTTAATTTTCATAAAGAGAAAAAAATTGTCGGTTTTGGAACAGTACCAATATATATATATATAATATCCAAGAGCATCCAATGCCTCCCGAAAAAGTAACAGTTTTATACAGATTTCGGTGTGCGGTTATCATCGGTCCATATTTATTTGAGAATAACGTTTGCCAGACCATCACCGTCAACGGTAAGGGCTATAAATCGATGATTACCAGCCTCTGTTCGCATGAAGTATTTATATGATATAGACACCAAATACATATGGTTCCAGCAAGATGTCGCTACATGAAGGTGATGTAAACTAGCTACCAATATCGTGCGATTTGACCTTGTAAAACATTTTTGTGGGGTTTTCTTAAGTCTCAGGTCAATGAGAAAAAACTTCAATCCACAGCCATGCCGTCGGGAAAAATCAACCTAGGTTAGGTTAGGTTGATTGGAGGGGTGTGATAGCCCATGTCATACGACATACACTTAAACCAGTGAAGGCTTGTTGTGCGCTCCCTTTAATTATCAAACACAAACTGCCAGAGTTCTGCGGCAGGATTCGAACCTGCGACCTTCGCACTACTAGTCTAGTACACTACCTACTAGTCTACGAAGGCCAGTCCATCAACCTAAGTTTTTAAAAAGTGGACATTTGTGCTGCGCGCCATTCACTTGCACGCTACTATTTTTTATACATATGAAATTTAATAATATCTTAATAAAATACAGAAAAAGTATAAGTATTTGACGTCTAAATAAGTACTTTCAATTAAATATTTTTTATATTGTTTTTAAGAAATCGGACAGCAAAATCTTTTAAATTTTAAGAAATTGAGCTTCTAGGATTTTTTTCTTAACCATTTTTGAATATTCGAAAAACTTCTCTTCCCAGTTTGATGTAAAAGAACAACTTCATCATTTTATTTTTTGTGGAATCATATATTCCAGAATAATTTTATGTAAAAGTGAAGAGAAATAAAAGAGCAATTAAGCTTAAGCTGGCACTTTTAAAACGACAACTAATGCGTTGCTTGGCTGTAAGTGTTTAATTGTATTTTTTGTTATACACAAACACTCTACAGATTGTGAAAGGGTATTTAATTGTTGCAAAGCTTTTGCATGTATTGTTATTTAAATTTTTAGTGCCAAAGTGTATAGACAAGTAGAAGTTTTTATTAGAGAAAATCATGGTAAATGAATAGTTTTGTGATTGCCCTGTTCTCTTAAAATTAATTACTAATATAATGATCTACTGACCTTCATAGACTAATAGATAGTGTACTAGACTCGTAGTGCGAAGGTCCCGGGTTCAAATCCTGCCGCAGAACTCTGGCAGTTTGTGTTTGATAATTAAAGGGAGCGCACAACAAGCCTTCACTGGCTTAAGTGTATGTCGTATGACATGGGCTATCATACCCCTCCAATCAACCTAACCTAACCTAACCATATAATGATCTAGCGTTCTCTAGGAAAGCCAATTAAAAAAGGGATACCAAAAAATATTTAAGAATCTGAGATTAACATCAGGAAGAAGTACCAATTTGAATCATCTTCAACGAATCAAACACAAGATTGATATTACAGGATATTCGTTTTTTTGATTCCCATGCACCGATTTGGCAGCTGTCTTGAAGCATGATTCGGGTATCGAGTAATAATGAAAATAGTTTTGCACTAAAAAACAATTAGTCTTGGAATAAATTTCACATTCGGAAGGCGTACAAATTTACCACTAGCCACAATTTTATTCTTCGGGTTGTGGAAATTGTTGATTGAAGAAACATAATGTTTTTACGCAGGTTTTTTTTTTTATAAAAAAATTCTTAAAATTTTTACAGATTTGTGGAAGTTTTTCATAGTTTTAATAAAGATGTTTTAAGCTTGACTTGACTTAGAAGATTAAAAAAATGCACTATACTTCCACTGCTCTTCACTGGGTGAATAAGTAAAAGGATTTTTTTTGGAGTTGAGATAAGAATGAATTGTTTAGTTGTTTTTTTTTCAAAAAGAATATTATTTATTCAGATTCTTATTTTATTGCAAAGTTTTTGCGCAGTCTTAAAATACCTACTGAAAAAAAAAATTAATTCTGCTATAAAAAGAAAATTAAACAAGTCCTTTCGAAGCTCTATCAGTAAAGGCTTTCAGCCAATTTTTATTACATATCTTTTAGTTTTAAACTACTAAGAAGGGTATTTTCTGCAATCACTCTAACTTTTCCTTTAGGATTTTGCACCTTCAACACATTGTTTCAACAACTGAGAAAAATGGGAAAAAAGACTCTAACATAAAATACACAGCAAGACGAATAAAATTTTACGCCATCTAAGCAAAAATTTTAACTACGAGTTGTAAGCCGTTCAACATTGAATTTTGTTTGTTTTAACTTCACTCACTCAGCTAAAACATCAAGTCACTAAATACTGGAAACAATTCCCGCCACTTGCTGTTGCTGCCTCAGTTACGAGTATAACTTCAACAACACAATTAAACTGTTTCGCTAATACCTGGTCGTCTGCAGCAACATGAAATTATGGACTACGGGTATAAGAAGGTGTTGCACCAATGAAGTCGTCCTTAATGCAGAGGATGGGCATGTGTTGGGATTAAGCACTACTAAATACACTTGTACAATTTTGCTTAGGTAAACATCATCATCGTTGGTTTCCTTGTGGCAAGTAGTTAGTAAGATGTGACTGTTTCCATTGCTGATGCTGTTGTTGCTGTATTTAGCATTGTTGCTTGTTATGTGAAGATTATTTTTGTTCTTTTTCTAATTGCTGCCTTTGCCCCTAATGCATGTTTTTGTTGCTTTTTATTTTAAGTTGTTTTCATTACCTTCTCGTTAAGTTGGTTTCTTTATTTTGCACTTTACTTTTTAGTGCGGTTAACCAAAGTAATGACGCAGCAGGAGGAAGCAAGCAAGCAGCAACCGCAGCTTGGCATTAAAAGCAACATAATAAAAAGTTTTTAATCCCGGCTTACCGCGTCTATGCCACAACTTATGAGGCATGGTGTGAGAAAGAATTCTAGTTAAATACGATTTGCTGATGCATAATGAAAATATTGCAAAAAGGCTCTAAGTACGAATAGTTGTTGTTGGAAAAAAGGACCCAGTCGCTTAAGCACAGAGTTAATCAAAGACTTTAAAAGGGATAATTGTTTACTTTCCGAAAATAGTATAAACAATACTTTGTGTAATTAAATATAGTGACGTATGCATTTCCTTAAATTATATTTACAATTTAAAGAACATCGTTAGTGACTTGTGTCCCCTGGTGATGTTGAATCAATAGTTTAAAATCGGGTGATTTTCAAAACTGAAAAAATAGTGTTTCTTCAACTTCATGATTAAATATATTTTATAACAAAAGCCTTAGGAACTGTAAGAACGAGTGCAATATGTAACATTCGTTTTGGTTAAAACTTGTTACTAAAGGGTGGTCCAACAAAAAGAGCCATTCTTTCGTTTGCTGTGTGGCAAGTGACACCATCCTGTTGGCACCACTTATTGCACAGGTCCACATCCTCCATTTCTGGCCACAAGAAGCCCGCTATCATCTCGGGATAGTGAACACCATTCACGGTAACTGCTTGGGCGACCACATTTTTGAAAAATCAGGCCTGATGAAACCGTAAGCCCATAAACGGCACCAAACAGTCACTCTCCGTGGATTCATTGGCTTTAAAAAAAATCAGTCATGGAATCTCATTTGCCCAATTGTGTTAATTGTGCTTGTTAACGAATCCAATGAGATGAAAGTGTGCCTCATAGCTGAAGATGATTTTCTTTGTAAAGTCACCATTCACTTCCGTCTGTTGAATCAACCATTCGACGTATTGACGATGCTTGAAGTGGTCAATAGGCTTCAGATCTTGAGTAATTTGAAGCTTGTGTATAAATTCAAATCTTTGTTCAAAAATTCGCATCAGTGATGTTTGTGAGATGTTCAGTTGTTGGGCAGGACGGCGAGTCAAGAGTGACGGCTCTTCTGCCACACTATCGCAAACAAAGGCAATTTTTCCAGAGAACTAATAACATTTTTAGAAAAACTTTTTCGTTCAAATAGATCAACAAAATAATTCCAAAGGAATGCGAATATATTATCATGTTCATACTTAAGTATTGATAATTAAAGGAAAAAAGTTAGAAGCAATAAATTAGTAGAAAAAAAGCAGACCCAGAAGATGTGATAGGAGTTAATTTAATTTAAAAAACTTTGGCCACGGTTTCAGGTATAAAATAGTTTATCCTCTCGTATACTTAATGCAACATGACGGAGTTAAAATTAGTAGTCGAAAGATTTATAATTGACTAAGGGCTTTAATTGCGCATAAAAGTGATTGAAGATCGAGCTCCAGTTAATAGTTATTCACAGGGACCAGTTCCCATTAATTTGATCATTGGTCGCATGCATCTGAAACGTGTAGCTAAATGTCATAAATTTTTCCTTATTTATTAACACAATATGTATTAGCAATTACAGAAACTAATTTCCATGACGCTGGCGTGGCAAATTATCCCTTAACAGCTGCCATTTTAAAAACACCCATTACTAGACAATGTGAGGGAGAACGTGATCGTGAATTGTTCTCACTTCAATTGATAATGCAACAAATTAAAATAGATAATCATAGTTTGCGCAGCTATTTAAAAAATGCTAAAGAACATTCCGAAAACTACTGTAACCAATCCAAATATTAAGGCTTATCAGCCAATAAAGTCATGAATACCTTGTTCTGAGTTCCACGAATAATTATCCACATTGACTTCCTGTGAAATTTACCCTCTCACAGGTAATTAATTGTGAATATTATTCAAACTTATTAAATTGATTAAGAAAAAACCACTGCTTTTCGTCAAGAACAAATTTCTTTTCCACAAGGACAGTACAACGGTACACACATATGGAGTTATCATGGCTAAATTTCATGAATTAAGCTACAATCTGCTCCCTCATCTGCTCTATTCTCAGATCCATTATATTACGGACAAATACATATTTCAATGACCTCAAAAATGATTTTTTAATATATAAGGCTCAAAGGAGATTACGACTATATTGAAAATTGAAATGACTTTTTATTTAAAATCCTGTGTTTCACACAAAAACTTTCAGCCTACCCCGTACTGTTCAAATCAAATTTAAGCCAAATTTTAATAAAACAACTATCAGTTTCTAATATAAAAGCCCGATTGTGCTTTGAGAGTATATCTGGTACAAAGTATTAGGACAAGAAGAAATAGTTTTTCACAATAAAGTAACTTTTTGGTTTTGATGTTGTATTTAGTATAAAACTACAGAACAAAGACCTCCTCGCTAAAGGAGTTGGATAATATCGCTCGGCTTTGCTGCAATAGATTTATTTTGATTATCCTTTCTATGCAGAATATAACAATAAGGAAAAATTTAAGTGACTCATTTTAAATAGTTATTAGAGGTGACCGCTCGTTAAAACCTAAATGGGACTAACAACTGTTCTAGTGGAATAACGTTTAATAATATTGCTTTAATAAGCAAAAGTAAAGATTTTTTTATTTATATAATTTTTCTGGACTTAAATTTTTTCCAAATATTTTTTATAACATAAGTCTGACTACGAATGATTTTTAACAAATTTCCATCTAAAATATATTTCTCTTTTACTAAAACTCTTTAAATTCATATTAAAAATTCTATTTCATAATTATAGTGTGTTATTTTATTTAAATTAAAATATATTTTCGCAGGTTGTACTCATTTTTTTTGTTGCAATTTATAAATAATTAATTACCAACAGTGTAATTTTTTTTTCTAACATCACCATCATAATTGAATGATGACAGCCGGTAATTAAAACCTACAAAAGGATTTTATTTTTGTTGCTTTTTCTATAACACATTCTCATTCGGCAGCAATTTTCGTATTTGTCTAGTTGTTTTAGAAATAATTACGAATATTAACTGCTGATTTATTGCTAAAATAGAAAAAAAAAACTACGAAAAGCTTAAATTAGTAATGAAAAATTTCCACAAATACTCGCAGGATGTTGGAGAGAGTTCAAAGTGGCGCTGTAACTTAAATTTACTGCATTGCAGGAAATTTCTATTATATTAAAATTGGAAAACTTTTATTCTTGGAGGACTTAGAAACTATAGAAATGTAAATGACAATAGAAGGGTTTCCAATAGTGCCTAAGTTTTATAAATTAAAGGATGGATCATTAAGCGCTTTCTTTGTTTTTATTTAATAAAATAAACAAAGTTTGTGTAAGATATTACTTAAAGTTTTAAATGAATTAAAAGTACAATTTATGATATTATAGGCGAAATATAAAATTTTTCAAATGTCTCCCGCTGTCGTGTTGGTTGGCACGGGGCAGAAATGCCCAATTATCCATGAGTATGGCGCTTAAATTGTCCTGAATTTGACTAATGGCATGGGTTATGTGGTTTGTGGTTAGGAAAACCCTAAAATGCATCTTGATTCTGATAAGATTTTTCTAAACAAACAATTTGTACTTACAATGTTTTATCAGATGGATGAAAAAGACTGGTTCTTCTACGGTCCATAAGGACAATCTCAAAACTCAGTCAAATCTATGCGGCAGAGAATATAGTTTAAGGCGATTATATTTTTGAAAATAAAAAATTGATGACTATGAATAAAATAAATTTCTGGCCATTTAGTAGCAAAATATGGTAAAGAGGAAATACCATTAATGACTCTTTAAAGCTCAAATACCATATCATGACTCGTGAAATAATGGTACCTTAAGAAGGAGAAGATAAGCTACTGCGACGGTGTGAGACTTAAAGTATACTTAAGGGATTTCAGTTTACTGCCTTCAAACAACTATTTTCGAAGCATGGATTTTGTCGGTCGTAGGAGTTTACGGATTGGTTGAGAATTCATGTCAAATTGCCATTAACATCTACCCTACTTCTGATATCAAAAAGAGATCACGACTGTCGATGAGATGGTGGAGAAGTTCAATATTACGATAATTTGGCTCATAGCATCCAGAGGCCTTAGGATTTTGATGAGCTTAATAGATGTTGCATAACCTTAGAGGCTCGACAAGAACTGAAACAAGTAGGCTGTCGACAGCCTTCTTGCAAGCTCAGAGTTATGCTCAAGACTAAGGAGGAAGATAATATGAAATGTTTGATATAAAAATGATTGCAAAATCCTAGAAAGTCATTGACTTACCTAAGCATTAAAGAAGCAAACTGTCTACTCTCGACAAATAGGAGAGAGATATCAACATCAAGTCAGAGTCAAGAGATCTGCAGTAGCTGCCACGATATAGATGAAAAAGACAGTGTGTAGATCAGAACGAAAATGATGGGTTACTGTATGGTAATCGCTTTGATGTTACAAGCACTATGAGCATTATAAGTACGTGCCTTGCAATAACCTTCAGCTGATTTGATGGATACGGATTAGGGAACATTTTCTATGTTAGTCCGATAACGTCCTGACTGCTAGCCGTACCCAACCTTAACTAAACCCCGGCATAAATCACGGTCTATAGTAATTATCAGCAAAAAATCTTAGGAAGTACGAGAGCTCACCGTATTTTGTATATAGGAAAAAAAATTTAAATTATTCTGTGGAATGCTAGTCTCATCAATTTCTTAATTATTTTTCTTTAAAAATGAAAAAAGTCTTAATACACAAGTGAAAATTTTGCCGAAAGTATTCTTTTGCAATATCAGCTGTTCCAGGTCTCCTGCCACAATATTCGAGAGAAATATCCTTTAAAGGGCCCTTAGCACATCACCATATAAATTCTTTCAGTATCGTAGGTTTATTTTGGATTGAATATAAATAAACATAGAAATAAGCCAACATAAAACTTTTTTATTTTGCATAGAATTTAAATTTTTCTCTCGCTTACCATTAAAGATGTTCGAAAAAGTTGTAATTTTTTTATATTTTGCATTAAGACTTAAAACTTTTATGAATATGAAAACCTCTTTGGAAAAAGTAGGCAAACTTAAGTGGATTTTCTACAGACAATTTCACTTTTTTATTGTTATATTAAGCCATTTTCATAAGAGTATTTCAAAAGTTTTTCATATTTTTTACTCATATTCTTTCTTTAAAATTTTTGTTTTTAGGACTTTTGTAACAAAGACCGGAAAGACAATAAAGATGACATGCCAAAAAGGTTTTTTCTTATTAAATTCTTAATACTTCAAACACTCTATCGAATGGAGTAGTGAGAGCAAAAAATAAGAAGCCAAAAAAAGGTGGTTATTCACGTAAAGGATTCTTTTGGCACACAATGGCTTTGCAAATCAAAAGTGTAACAAGGGGAAGAAACTGCGAAGAAGTTGTCCAAGTCTTCTTCGTCTTAACAAAAAGATTTTATTAATAAATGCAATAATTTAATACATTTTTTTTGAAGTGGACACTTTTTTTCGATAAAAAGGAAATAATGCCTTAAAATATGCTGAATTTAATGTTGGGGCTTATTTGTAAGATCATTTTTCACCCCTAATTTTGTTATAAGAGTATCAAAGCAAATGTTGTTTGTTGTATTGAAATTTTTTGTTTTTGCCTCCTCTTAAATTTTTTGTAAAGGATATTAGCATATATTTTTAGGTATTGCTGTATTTTATAATCTATTGGCATGCTTTTTAATATGCCGGCATATGTTTCTGGTAGGATGTTATTCGATATGATGTCACAAGGTCTTTAGAAGGATGGAATTAATAAAAAAAAAACATTGTTTAATAAAAAGGACTTATTTCTTAAATGCAAATTAATCAAAAGGAAAGATGTTTTAGAAAAAGATGTAAAAAAACTTTAGGAACTTTGTAAAATTTTTCTTAAAGACGATTAAAAATCGTAGAACAAAGCACTTCAAAAAGGTATCTTTATTATCTAGATACGTATACATATATTTTATGAGGTAAAATTCTTCTGTGGTTCTCTTATATATATTTATTTTAATTTTATTCAATAGTCCTTTGAAGATTAACTTTTCCTTTTAACTACTTATGATTATGTGTACGTCACTTCTCACAAAATTATAGTTCAAAAGACGATTATTTATTTCAACAAAGGAAACTATGCAACCTTTTGGCGTTCGTTTAATAAGATTAGAAACTTCTTTAAAGCATCATTGCCATTTAAGACTGCCGATTTATTTGAGTTTCGACGGATATCGAGATAAAATTTTCCCTTTGAGGACCCACAATGTTTTTTGATGCAATTTCCATTAATGGTAAAGTTTTTTCTTTGTGTGTATGTATGTTTTTTTTTTTTTCAAAATGACTTACAACAATCATGTTGTTTAAATGATAAAGTTTAAAATAAATTTAAAAGTTTTAAACTTGTTGACTGAACAGCTAAGAGACCTTTTCGACCACACACGTTTTATATTATTATTATTATTGTTTTTTTTAAGTAGACGTGATGATTTCTGAATTGTATTGTATTTAATGAGGATCACAGGCGTATGCATCTCATACTTCATTTGCTTGTAGCCTGTATACAACTCAGAGAAGTGAAACGTCTGAAGTTTTCAATTATAGTTCACTGAGCATCTTCCTGCAGCATGAAGATATCAAGAGGATTTTCTACCACGTGGACTTTATCAGCACAATTGACGTCAAAAGGTATTATCTTTGTTACCGAAATTGCTAATTTTAAGTCTCTCAATAATTTAATTTTTAAATAAATTTTATCTGTCTACTGCTCTAGTATATTAGCCACTAGTTTATAAAGGCGTTCTACTAGTTCCTTTAAACAGCTCAAAATCAGCTCTTAGTCCTTAAGAGACTGCATACACAATATTGTTTAAGTCTACGACTTGCGGTTTGATATTATTATTTATTGAGTAGGACACAGTAAAAAGTACTATTTCTTGATTAGTAGAGTAGCTTATGACTAATTTGTTATAGCGTCGTCTAACAAGGTCAATACCATGTTGCCATTCCCACATCACTTTCGTCGAATATTGTACTCAGGTACTCATGAAGTAGATGGAATCCATATTTAGTTCATTACAACAGCTCTTGGTCCAATATTTGATGTAAAAATATGGTGATTTAGCAAGCACAGACTCTTTTAACTTCAGTCTTTTCAAAGATAGACTTCTGCACCAGAAAATACACTAACAATTTAGGAGGAAATATGAGAAAAATATACAAGGGTAGTACCAATGTAATTTTTTATAGAGAAAAGTAACACTCAGGCATTTATTACCTTCTGATGAAGTTGTTACCGCTTTGTGAAAGGGATAGTACGAGTATAGAGAGGACAGGTGGTGAAATGAGAGGACAGAGTGAGAGCTTAAATTCTTCTTACCACTCTACTATTCCACGTTTTTTTTATATTAAAGTTGCAACGCCTCTGGTGTTAAGTAGACGCATTAAGTTTTATAAGCTCTATGTGCAGCCATTTTATCAATTGTTTTACTTCTCCAACGATTCTGCTAACATTACCAACAAAGGAAGGCGACGAAATGTAGTGTACGTTAGCGTAGGAGAGTATCAGTGGCCAGTACTATGCCTTCATCACTTAAACAGTCCAACTACAATTAACACAACGCTAAACTATCGTAAATCAGAAAAACTCATGATGTTGATGATAACTTATTCCTGAACAGGGTCGAACCCACTTTCGCACTCATAAATTGCTTTGCAGTCAAAGCGCTAACTACTTCAGTCATTAGCACCCTGATGAGAAAAGTTTAAATAATCATTTGAATAATTATTAAACTTTATTATTTTGTTAGACATGCGACATTATATGATATTCTTATATAAAGACCTTAAAAACCAGCTTAAATTTTATTTATTTAATTGTAGTAAAAACCAAATAAAAATTAAATTTTAGTTATTCTCAAAAGCCTCAATTGTCCTGCGTAATAATTCTATTCAGTTTTTGATTTATAATTATTTTTTGCATAAATTTATTTCAAATTTAGTTTTAGTTTCCATTACTGATTCCACTTAAATATTAAAATGCACATTGTTTTATTGTTAAAAGGATATCTTACAACATTTAATTAAGTACATGACCTCGTGTAATGTATTGTTAAATTATTTTGTATGTACTAAGACAGAGACTCGGGCAGGCGGATAGTCATTTACACAAACAGTGTATAGGGGAGACCCTTGAAGCTGCCATAGAACTTTTAGTTCGCACAAAGGAGACTTAATTTTATGAAGCTCTAAATGAATATCAGCGCCCACAACGTCATTATCATCTTTATCAACTTGAACATTTCCGTTCGGTTTTAGCAGCATCAGTTGCCGTCAGTGACATCGAGTACAAAAAACTTTGTCTTCATCGTCCGTCGAAAATATTTTTAATGAGAGCTTTTGCTATTCTATCCTTTTCAGCATCAATAGACAAATAACAATGACACAATGGCCACTAAATCAACAATAAAAGCGTTAATGAAATTGAAATCAATTGTTTAACAAAGCATGAATACATGACATCTCTCTAAATAGATTTTGCTTCATTCCACTCGCTTACGCTTGTTCAACGAATAACTACTCGAAAGCTCCTTAATGTAAGCGATTGTAGCTGCTTTTGTTGTTGCTTGTGGACATACAATCTGGAGAGCACTTTTGCTATTCAACGAAACGCTTTATTTTGAATTTGAAAAGCATAACAAAATGGTGAAGTGAATGAAATTTACAGAGAATTTTAAGGACTGCAATTGTCACGGAGATGACAAGAAGGACAATGAAAAGGGTTGGCGTATAAAGTTCAAGTCGTGTTGTGTCTTGGTAGAAACTAATGATGTGATGTAAGAAATTATGGTAATTTGTTTTAATACGAAATTGTTCAATGTACAGTGGAGCGTGAATGTAGGGGAAGCCGGTTACAGGAAATTATTGCGTTTAACGAGCAACTTGTCCGGCACGAACAATTTTGTATAAATGTTACATAGAAATTGCCGCTGTTATAGGGTACAACGTTAGCTTTTATTTTAATTTTCACGCTTATAACGAATGAAACAAACTTGCAAAATCTTTCCACCATTTTTCATGGCCGTCAAAAATAATATTTACCAGCACTTGACAAAGTGATGAGAAAATATATAATAAATGAAATTGCATTGTTTAAAATTGTGCGACTCAAATTATTTCTGTAGGTTATAATTTTTTATTTATTAGGTTTTTGTTAAAAACATTTAGCTTGAAAACGACAATACGACTCTTAGTATACTTTATGAATATCCTAATTATGCTTAATGTGCAAACTATACGGTACGAAAAGAAAAATTGATAGTTTGAAAACAGCTAGATCTATAAAAATGAAACTATAATCTTGCTATAAGACACGTTTTTAGATTTGAGAGCAACTTTCAGGTCCTGGTCTCGCAGGAAAGGGGTGTGGAGATTTTTAAGTCTACGTTCTCACGTATGCATTGAATTGACCCTTCTTACTATCCGTCTTCATAGAAATAGCTCCTGGACGTTGCGGCTAGCGATCGATCGTATAGTACCTCTTAATAATTAACAGCAAGATAACTATAGTCCCTTTCGGAGGTCTTGGAGTTGCTTAGTTCTATCATTTTTGAGTGAGCGCTAACGTGGCTTTCGTGAGTAAGCCTAAACTGCACACCAATTTTGCCAACTATAAACTTTAATGTAAAATGATTTTTATGAAAATTATAAACATATTTGCTGTTTTGTTGCCATAATTGAATTGAACCTTTTCGTCTAAATGCTTTCAAAACTTCTTATTTTAGCCATTAATCTCAATTAATTTCATTTAAATCCAATTTTATAAAAGAAGTTAAATGTTTTATGAAAAATTTATCTGAATAGTTAAAAATTTATTTAAATTTTTATTAATATATTTAAAGTTGATTTTTTTATATAAAACTCTTCGTCCATAACCACTTAAAACTTTAATAATTTTTTTTATTTCCTTCCATCTTACAGATGCTTACGAATTTCTATGTGTATAAATGCTTGAGAAAAAAAATAAAACTTTTTACCATTTTTCTTTCACTTCTTCTAAGTTTGTGATTTTGTTTTGCATATAGAAAGGAATAAAACATAAATTTCATACAATAGTTTTAATCACAATTGGTACCAAAACCAATAATCGCACACAAAACTTATTCCTTCATCTTAATATCTGAAATTGTTGCAGGAAGAAAATAATAAAAAGAAAATTATAAGAAATTTCGTTTTTCAAACAATTCTCTCTAGTAACGTTACTCATACAACAAGCATTGATATTGGAATAAAACAGAAATTTAAAGGAGTTCATTAATAAGAGTTTTAATCCTTTTATATAAAAAATGATTCTATGCTTGCATGTCTGAAGACATGTCTGATCGTCCTGAAATTAGGCAACCGTCTGGCTGACAATTGAATAATGAATTCAGTTATATATCTTCTTTTGAAGGATATGGGCATAGGTTACCCCCATATAAAGCAGTTATTGAATATTTTCTATCTGGAGAACTACAATAGTGATTTTTTTTCAAATTTAATGCACATTATTAAGCAAATACATTGTGTATTCAAGCAAAAGCTTTGAGATATAGTACAAGAGAAATAGATGGTTCCAACAAAAAGTGGGTCATATGTATTTTGTAACGAAAGAAGTACAGTAGTGAGCATTTCAAAAATTTAATGCAGATTATTGTGGTAATAAGGCGTATATTTCAGCATACAAATGGAGCCTTTAAATGGAGAGAGACGGATATCTTTCTAGACTTCTCTCACAATAGGGAGATTTTTTAAGCAAATACCTTCAGTTTGCAAGAAGGAGACGGGTGCTCTCGTACAAAGTTTTTGAGTTGTGGTGGTTTCTTTGAAGGTAAAGAGCAGAGTCAGGCTGAAACCTACTTGAGTAGGAGCAGAAAGAGGTTGTCTATCGTACAAGGACATTTTTATTTTTATTTTACTGAACTTACGTATACATTTTTATTTTATTTTATGACAATGGCGGTAGGGAGATATTTCGGATATGGCTAGTATTTCACAATATATATTATTTAATTATAAGTTTATTTAGTTTTTTTTCTAAGTGGCTCGATTAGGGATACAAACGTAACCTCAGCTGAGTTTGCAGTCTGTAAAAATCATATTCCGATTAGAAGCCGGAAGCTGATATAAGCTTTTGTGATGGTTGTCATCCATAATCCCACACTTTAATTTGTTATTCACTCAAGTTATTTTCAGAATCTCTATACAAGTCGAGCTAATTTGAGTCTAACGATTATAAGAAAGCATTTTAAATTTAATTTATTTTTTTAGACTCTAGAAATTTTTAATAGAAAACAAATTGGTTCGTTGTAGTCGAAGTGAACTGAGTTAATGAAAGAAAACCTAAAAACAAAAAAAAAAAAATATTTGCTTGAATTCATTTAAATCTCTGCTTTGAAATAAGATTTCTAACTGCTAGATTACGCATTGTTAAAACTTTACAATCGTACAACTTGCACTTTAACAAAATAGTTGCAATTTCTTGGCAATAGGAAAATAAGTTTTCCAACGTTTTTCTTTCGCCTCT
Organism: Germaria angustata; assembly: GCA_963681545.1. Lineage (NCBI taxonomy): Eukaryota > Metazoa > Arthropoda > Insecta > Diptera > Tachinidae > Germaria > Germaria angustata. The sequence goes on along the minus strand of OY812999.1, from coordinate 12,625,136 downwards.
CTTTGCACAATTTTACAATAACTTATGCAAACTCTTTTTTATGCCACTCGTATGCTGTAAAAAAACATATAACCATACGTTTATACATACAAACATACGCACACATGCAGATGCAACTACCCACACTATGGCGCATTTATTTCTAAATTTTTGGTAGTGCGTAGTTACAATCTAGCACATAATAGTTCCACGTAATTTTTCAAATAGTTGTGGTATTATAATAATGAAATTAAGAAATCATTCAAGAAATGATTCAAAAAAACTATATAAAGTAAAGACTTCTAAAGACAGACAAAACTTACAGAACTTGTTATCTCTTCTTATGAACAGTTTGTTCTTAAACAGTTTAAAAACGTAGTTTTTCAATAACCATATGCAAAGAAAAGTCGCTTCTAACAAGTCGTTACCAGCGAGTGCTTCGAAATATTTTTTAAAGAATAAAAATAAATTGCTCAAGATATTTCTAAAAATGCCCCTGGACTAAGTGTTTATTGTAATTAATTTGTCTTCTTTTAATCAAACACTAATTGCAAAGTAATTTGACTTGTCTGCAGAAACAATTGTATTCCAAAATATTTACTATAAATGATGTATAGTCTGCTGGCTACAGGTTTGTGTGCTTGAAAATTTAACACACGTTTTTTCCAGGAAAGATTTTGGTTTGCTTCACTTCATAGAAATGAAAGCTTTTTGTGCTCAGCAAATTTCAAACTGTAAGTCTAATACTTAGTTATCAAATAAATAGCTATTATTTAAGTAAATTTATTAAAATTAATTTTGAATTCAATAAAAGTGCCAGAGCGCTCACGCCAGTAACTGTCTTTATCGACCATTATTTCTACGAAAATCATGATAAAAAATATAATTAAAACACATGATTTTTGAATATTAAATGCAGTGAAATCATGATTATGCGATATATATTACGTATACGATCCATTGCCCAAAAACATAGTGGAGCGTATACGTGATATTTTTAATATAAATTAATTATAATTCGACTTTATTACATATTTTGGTAATATTTATTTATTTAAATTTGCAAAAAAATTTTTTTAAAAATTAACGAATCATCTCAAACCGGTAGAACTAAAAAATATTAGCACACTGTTACTTCTGTATAAGGGAAGCTTTCCCTTTGTTTTTAAATATCATATAAATGGCTAGTTAGCCACAGAACGCTAAAGATTGACTCAATATAATACTCCTAGTCCTAGTTCTTAGAAATGTATATTCAATCACATTTAGATTAAGAAATTTCTAGGTTTCAAATTTTATCAAATGCAGTAAAATTGAAGGCGCTTTCGTCCACTAATGCGTAGGTTAAATGCTAGGTGCCACACCTACTTGAAATAATAAGAAAATATAACCTGTAACCTTTTTGCAGGTGCAAGAAAAAGCTTAATTTTTTTATCGTGATCGGATATACGACTTAATAGCATTAGCATACAAAAAACAAAAATATTAACTTTTATACATATGGAAGTGCCTGAGATGCAAGTCCAATTTTTTTTAATATAAAGCGTTTTTATAATATATTTTTTTTATAATATAAAGCGTTTTACAGATACGAATACATAAGAAAATTTAAAGGAAATAAGTCATACAGAAAATATAAATTTGAGAAATTCAGATGACCCCTATCAATAGATATTTGGGTAAATTTTTATCGACTGTAGTTTTTATAATAATGACATATTTTTCTTTCATTCCAAACCTGGTGGACATGTTTGGATTGAAAAAAAATTTGTTTTGATTAAATGATGGATTGAATTATTTCTATTATACACTAACAATTAATTTTGTCTATAAAAAAAATAACAAAACAACAACAACTTCAGAATAAAAGATAATCTAAAATTTACATTTTGAAGTAATTAGTTTTCGTAGAAACTTAAAATGTTTTGTTTGAATTATAAAATAAATAGAAACCAAAAACGAATATTCACTTAAAACGTATGCTCCTGGCACTATCTGGTACTTTTTAGTTTAATCGAGGTTAACTCCGAGCTCGTGTTAGTCCGTCATATTATGCTTATTTGAATTTTTTCTCTCAGAATTTCCTTTCATTTGATAGGCCACATAATTGTGGTGTATAAAAAATATTGATCTGATGATTTTTAGTGGGCGCCATTATATATTCAGAATAATTATGTTCTATTTTGAACGTTCTTCCTACCATAAAGGTACTTAAAAATTGTTAAGCTCAATGGCATCAAAATAGATAAAATGGGTAATATGGAGCAGCCAAAAAAATCATCATTAATTGGTAAAGGGATTAATTAAATTTGAGGACAAAAATCATGTAGTAAAAAGTTAGAGCATTCGATATCGAATGATATTAAATTTTTTTTTTTTAAATTTCGATCAAATGCCGTAATACGCCCCCTTTTGATTTTGTGTCCCTTTCTTTTGATAGTGACACCACCAACGCCTTCCATAAGATATTTTAGCTATAAATTACATTTTGGTTATCCGATTATGCGCTGCTGGAATGGATCCTTGTATAAATAGTAAAATATTATAAATAACGCTGTCTGTCTCATGCTGGAAAAGCAAACATTTAACCATATATCACTTAATATTTGCTAAACTTACAAACTTCCTTTATATAGTGTATCCTTTACAAATATACAGCTTCTAAACAGTCAGTTTTTAAGCCTCAGCTCTTAGTTCTATTGATAAACACCAAAAATAAAAACTAACTACAAAAATTTTTTAAGTAAATTTAAAGTAAAATTGGCGAATAATTCGATCAGCTGATCAGCACGACAGACAAACTTAAACAAAAACTATATCACACTTTTTATATAGAAAATTACCAACAAAAACTGTACACTACTGTCAAGAAATACAACAATACAACCCATACAAGCGGCTTGTGAGTTGAGTAAATTTTTACATTTTTTTAAATAAATTTTGATGTATTGTGTGAGTATGTGTGAAAATATTTATAAATATACGTTTGTAGTGGGTTGGCCAATCGAAATTCGTAAATGTTTTGTCAACTTGCGGCATTCTGTGACGATAGAGACAAGTTTTATGACTTTGTTGATAGTTTTCCTGGTTCTACTGTATATACTGCTTCAGAAAAAAATTATATATAAACTTGTTTTTTTCATCTTCATTTCCATTTTAATTTTTATAAAAAATCTCTTAAAGTAATAAAAGACATAGCTTGTGTGTCGCTATATTTAAATATTCAATTTGATGGTGATTTAAGTATTTACGAAATAAATTTCCGTAAGCAAAAAGACATAATTTACAAGCTCCTTTACTTTTTTTTACAAATAACAAAATATTTTCCAATTTTCAATATAAATATTTTTCTACTTTGCTTGCAAAATCTTATGTAAAAGATGAAGATAAAATATTTAAGAATAATAAAGCAAAAACATTTTTATATAATAAAAAAGAAACTTAATATTTTTAAATCTACTTGTCCTCTGTTGGAAGGTGTTACTTTTTCTTTTACCCTTAAGGAAAGATTAGAGCAGTTTTTTTTTTACAAAATATACCAAATTTATGATCTCTAACCCTACGAAATACATTCGAAAAAGGGCGGTAATCGATGACATTTTTATGCCTTAAGAAACACATTCTTTATGATTATTGCCTTTATTTCCTTTACACTATAAATATTTTCTTTTTGTAAAAAGTAGCCATTTTATGAGTTATAATAAAGGATATTGTGTGACTCTTTGTCTAACAAATCTGTATTAGAATCCTTTGGTAGTTGGGTTGATTCCATGTTGATGACACTTTATAATTTTAGCACTTAATATATATCATTTATATTCTTCCACAATCCTTTTAACATTTCTCACATGTGAAAAGAATTTGTTTATTATATCCTCTAAGAACAATAAATAAGTGAAAATATTACACTGTTTTATGTGGAGGGAGGTAAACATTTATTTTCAAATGTGGGATTATTTATTGGGTGTATAAAATACTGTAATTGCTCGATTTATTTATGTTTTTGAATTTTTTATGGACATTACAATATAAAATTTATTGTAAAAGTTTTGTTATGTTGTTTATATTTTTCTATAAGGGGTCTATACCATTTTAAGCTCATAATGCTGATAATATAAAGGCTTGTTTCAAAAAAATAAATATTTTCCCGATAACATCTTTGGCATAAAATAAATAGGCTTCTAAATGTAGAAAATGGGAATGTGAGTCCAATCTATTTAATACTAGAAAATTTTGAGTTTATCAGGTGTGTATAAAAATCTCTTTAGATTGAATACTTTAGCTTGTTTGGTTGGAAATAATGTATTTCATTATTTATATGGTTAAGTGAAAGGGCTAGAATAGAATTAAATACTTTTAATATTTGGATTTGAAAAAAATAAATACGAATAATGACAAAACGTTTAGAAAAGCATACAACACGAGAACTTGTTATTTTTAAACAAAAAGCATTAAATGATTTTCTAAGTATTTTATTATAAAAAAATTATAGTTTTACATACACTTTGAAAGTAAAGACAATAGTGGATATGATGTAATTGAGTTGATATGTTTTTTTTCTTCTTTGAGGTAATAAAATTCCAATAATTGAGAGAGGTCTTACACAATTTTTTTAAATAAATAGAAAAATACACTCTCTTGGTCTAACGACTGATTTTTACAGAGGAACGTAGAAAAAATATATTTATAGATCGGCACCTTTAAGTTCAAATTATTTTGTTAGTCGTAGTTTAAGTTCTTTTTCTTTTGAATGTCTCGTAGCAAATTTGCATTGGACATTGTTTGATCCTATTAAAATAGAACACACTACGGGGAACGTATATGTAGAATATTTTTAAACTCTAAATGATCGATGTGTGGTTCGTTTTGTCTTTTAATGGGAAAAAAGTACAAAAAAAAAACTGGCAGATTGGAAAATTTTACAAGAATACCTGTGGTCAGATTTTATTAAAAGTCTTTATGTATACGGATTGTAAGAACTAAACTTGAACGTCAGAAATAAATCCAATTTAAACAAATAAATTTTTATTATAGAAATTTTAAAAGTATAGTTTTACTATGATTAAAAAAAAGATATTTGAAGATATAATATTAGTAAAAAATTTGAGAGCAAATTCTTGTATTTGGGAAAGTTTTTATATATATTTTTGCTTTATATTATTACCAAAAAAATTAGAGCTTTTGCAAAATGCTTTGCTTTTTGTGGCTGTAGCTCTTCATATGCTGACATTTCATTGGTCGCTAAGTCAAATTGTCAGTGAAGTTTAAGCAGTTGGAATGCATTCAACCTCCGCATATGAAGAGCTAAGGCGACAACAAATAATTACTTTAAGAAAATTTCTAATTTTTTTAACGATTAGTTGGAGAGAACAACCCGAATAATAAATTTTAATATTAATTATCAAAAAATTTTCAGCATATTTCTGCTTTTAGGAATAGATGCAGATGTCTGATTTCATAATGTTGATCAGCTATAAATAATTTAATAAACTACAATATATTTGGTTAAGGTAAATAGTCATAGTCCTTACAAATTCTTTCCTAATAATAATAAACAAATAAATAAATGGATAAATAATATATGTATATGTACATACACATGTGGTGTCCTTATTTTTTTAAGTAAATTTTTGTGATCATACGTTCTAAATAATCTAAAATATTTGCAACGAATTTTTAGCTTGTTTTACTATTGAGAACACGTGCCGACTTGCGCTGTGGTCTAGTCTTACTAACATGTGACAGTGATCTTTTACTCAATAAGACAGTGTAAGCTTTTGTGTTGTATTTTGGTATTAATTATTTTATATTTGCTACTTTTTTGGCAAATAAAGTAATGTAAATGCATACAACAGATGTATTTGACAATATATATATTTCATACACATAAGAATTAGTATTTTTACATGTTCTCTTTACCCAACTGATAAGCATATATTTAATCAAATGCGCTTTAATTTGATTAAAAAAACCTTTTTTTTTCATTTATTAATTATTTTTGTTAAAATTTCTAATGCAATATGTGCTTCACACTTCCACGAAATATGTGCATATAACTTTTTCAATATCTAAGTCCAAAGTGGCAAAAAAAAATATTTTTGCGTCTTATATGGGTCGATTTAAGCTCAAAATAATTTAATAGCAGCATTATAATCTGCCACTTTAAAGTACTACTCATGAAAATTTCAATAATATTACCCAATTTTTGGGAAGTTACAGTGAAGGAGTTGCTACTTGTCTTTCTTTGGTGAACAACTTTATATGGAATATTAAATCTTGAAAGATATTTTGTGGATGAAAGAAACTTATTTATTTCGTATATAAAGGCTTAAGATTTAAAAATAGAATACGTTCCTAAAAATCAGCTTCAAAATTATAAAATTCTATCCCGTAAAAAGATAAGATCAAACTCCAGCAATTGTTGTTACAAATGTATTGAATAAAAAAAAGTTACTCACAATTAGAAAAACCAAAGCAAGAACAATTTGAAATTTTAAACTTATTGAGACTTTGTTTGCTGGAAAAAAAATTAAAAAAAATTGGGAAATCCTCTTTCAGGATATTTGAGAATAGAGAATATTTGAGAATACAGAATATTTTCTCAATTCAGAGGATATTGCAACAAAAGTGCATATTACTTAAGTTGTTATAAATATAAAGTTCAGTGCTTTTCAACGATTTCAACTTTATTTTAATCTGATAATGCACTCGCAAGTACTGAAGTGTCGAGCTTTAAACCATTAACAGTGATGCATAAACTACCCCGATCTAGAGTATCATCATGAGGGTGTACAGACAAGAGAAGTAAAACTTACTTGAAATTGGAATTGTAAAAATTTTACAATTTTATTTTTCGTTCGAAAATTTTTAATTACGCTATTACGGCTTCTACTAATATTACATTTTTATTGACTTATAATTGTAAGCAAGTGATTTTAAAATATTTTTATATAGAAACTTTAAAATTTTGTCGTCAGCTTTAATTATTCAGATATGCATTTTACAACATTCTAGTAAAAAGGACAAAATGCTAATGAAACAATTATTATTTAATTAATTAATACAATTTTTTCGTCCTTTTTGTTCTTGAATAAAATAAAATTTCTGGCTCATAAGCTCGTTCAGTAAATAAGATATTTATGCAAATAATTTTTGTTTTCAATTGATTATTGAAACAAGTTTTTTTTTTAATTTTCGAACAAATTAGAGTGAAGCTTCTGTTCAGCAGACGGTTATACTGTGAATACTATCATCAGAAAAGTTTATTATTTATAAGTTTTTTATTCCAGACTTTAAATAATATGACACCTATTTTGCTTAAAATAAACTATTTTATTTTTGGTATGTTTTTTTTTGTTGTAATTAATTGCAGTGGAAATCAACTTTTACATTTAATGTAATGTCTAGATTTTTTTTATATTTATTTTAAAAGCAACAAGTTGTTTGAAAAAGTTGTTTGTACTAAGCACCCAAATTAAAACAAACTTTCGTTTTGTTGCAATTTTATTAAAGTTTTCAGAAAAATAAAATGCATCATATGCCCCTGAGGAGACTGAATTAATTACACCCATTCAACTTGTTAAAACACGTTTGCAGGACTTCTCTTTTGTTTTTTAATCTCAAGTAAGACAACAAAGTTAAAGTATTAATTAAATCTGATTCCACTATTCTATAAAATAATTTCAAACATAAGAAAATTTAAAACTATTCAACTTTATTAAAAATTAACTATAACATGGATGTTGCATAATAATGTTTTTATTTAAGAATCTAAAATTTTTTTTTTGTTGTAGGGTGTAGAGTGTATCTTAAGACCAAATGTAAATTTATTAAATGTTGATGACATTGTTAACTTTTATTCTGCAGGTCGCCGCTCTTTTTGGTTAAATAAATCCTTACTCACACACCAGCAGCAAAAAAAAAAATAACAACATTAACACAATAAAGAGCAACAGCTTCATGCAACAATAAAAAAACAAGCTTGTTAACATAATTTATAGGGAATTGTGCCGCAGGTCATTCATTCAAAAAGTGTCATCCACATAAATATACCAGAAAAATTGCACTTCAAAATTTTTGTTTTTATTAAATTTTTCTCTCAAAAGGGATTTGCGCTTATGTGCGTGCACATGTCTGTATAATAATTTAAATATACAACGCACTTAAATACGTACTCGTGTGAATGTTTAAATATTAACTCTGGCCCTAATTGATTTGAATGGTGTGAAATTTCATTACAAAAAAATTAAAAAAAAAAAAAAATAAAGGAGGTAATTTGAATGCATGTTAAAATTAAATATTTCTGCAAACGAATATTTTTGTAAGCAAATTTTAATTAAAAAATATTTATTAAAAGTTTAAAGTACAAAAAGTTATTTTAATCAGAGTTCCAAAGTTGTCATGAATTAATTTTTAAAAGAAAATCTATACAGTTAACCCGACTGCTATATGGCATGAATTTACCAAAGTTAATCAGGAAAATGACTGTGAAAATAATTTAAAGTAAATTTTAAATAATATCACGGATTTATCGGAGCAAATGAGGACGGCCAACGTTTTAATGCATTATTTGAAGGCGAACGTATTTAAAGTAAGTTGTCTATAAAATATTCCGTGTATTTTCTTTATTGTTCTACCTTCAGATTACCAGACATACTTCAGGCCAAAGTGTTGGCCACAAAAAGCACAGTAAGCTGCCTTCATATGCTATTCAGAAGAAATATTCAGATTTTTTGCCTATAGATAGGCTGGAATAGGGTCCCTCACGGGACCTAACACAACATCTTATGTTGTAGAGGAATGCCAAGCATCTCTAAGCTGGAAGGCTTTCTTGTCTGAGTGCAGATACATAAAACTAATTTGGGCAACACAGCTGCCTATGGACTGAAAATGAGCATTGCTACAAAAAAGGGAAATCGATGCATTATAATGCATTTATCTTTCGGTTTCTAGGGAAGGAATAGTGGAAGGAATAGGGATGGTCTAGTTTCGAGTGTAGCTGCACTAGGACTCTATTACGCTTCCAGTACGAAGCACTTGAGAGACATGGTGGCGACTGTCATGAGACACTGTATGGTCGGTTATAATGCCAGAAATATGGGTATCATAGTATACAGTTTCTGTAAGAGTTATTTGAAAAAAAGGAGTATATTCGTCTGCTCCCCACTAGGATCGTCCTAGTTAGCGACGACTGATCTGTGGATTTTTGGTTACTTCATCAGTGATAGTGGATGGTTTTAGGCGAGAACCCAAGGGAACTAAACTACCTTCAGCTCCTTTTCATTCTTCTGTTTAACCGCCTTCTCTCTTTTTCCTTTTCCTATCACAGTCATTTATCGCAAGTCGACCAAATCGTAGACCAAAGTGAGTAAAATCTTTCTGTTAAACTTCACCTTAACTAACCAAATTAACTGCTAAGCAAAGCCGGTTAAAGGTGATGTATGGAAGAGGAAGATGATATAATGTGTTAAAAAGGTGTTAAGATGGACGTTAAAGGGCGAGTCAAGAAAGAAAAATATTGTATAGTCCCCGCTTTTAAAGTAGAAAATATTGTCATCTAGTGACCATTAATATACTTGCTCGCAGTTCTTCATGACCTAAAAGCTCTCATACCGAATCCTTGAAATTTTAGTGCCGAATATTTTAATTATTTTTGTCACTAATACTATTTATAAAAAAATCTCAACTTTTGGGATGAACTGGCGCCTTGCAAAATATTGGCGAGACTTTTTTTGAAAAAAGTGGGTACTAAACATAATATTTGTCGACATTAAAGGGGAATGAGAAGAAAAACTGCCACTTTTTCTCTCGAGCAGTAAGTTACTCCACATCCATACTATTTTCTAAATAAAGAACATTTAAGAAAAAAATACATTGCCTTTTCAATTATTAATATTCACAATAAAACGTCTCTGGACCTGCTGCTTCTGTCCCAGCAACCAGTGGACGTGTTGTTGAAAGGTAGAGATTTTTTCCTAAATAAAACATTTATCTTTGTCTTATTTTTGCATCCATGCACTTTTCTAAAAATATATTATTGGCTCTAAGCCCTTTTATTCCAATGTCTAATTCCTATCACATTAAACACTACGTTCCATATGCATTTTCTAATTCACATGTATTTTCTAGTTCTAGTTTGTTCCTAAATCTAAAGTGAATAATCAATATATTATTTTCCTATAAACTTTTCTAAAATATAACAAAAACTGCCTTAAAGACAATCAACTAATCGGGCAGGAAAGTTTATTTATTACAAAAATAGCAAATAGAAAAATAAATGCAATGGCTGCATGAAAAATAATGAAAAAAAAGAGGAATAGAAAATTGTAACACAATGTACACAAGTTCTTGATTTCCCCATGGAAATCATTGGATCAAACATATTGAAATATTTACACATGTTCAATTACTGCGACAATAACAACAACAAACAACTACAATGTCAATGAATTTTGAGCAACAGCAAATTAAAAAGGCGTGTGTGCGCCTTCCATGTGCATGTGTGTCGGTGTTCGGGATAATACAAGAATGTAAGAGTATGTGAAACTAAGACGATGTATTGTAGGCGATGTATTATTTTTCATCTATCAAATATATGAAGGCACTATTTAATAAATTTATTGCTTTTTCTTAATTAAAGTTACCTGGAGAGATTATTATTTAAAGGTCTGTAAAAATAACTTTATTTTTATTTCTTACTTTTTTTGTCCGACTCAAATATCTAGTAAAAAAACAAGACTCTTAACAATATTGAAATTTGTAATAAAATGTTTATAAAAAGTTGAATTATACCATAGTAAAGTTAAAGTAAATTATAAAGCATACTACAGTAGATCTGCCGTGTATTAAGAATATCTCTCGTATAAAGTTAAAGGTTAAGAGAAGTCTAAAAGAAACATTCGAAAATTTATCATTTTATTAATTTAAGGTCTCAAACTCCATTGACTTTGCAACTTATTTCATTGAAAATTAGTTATTAATCTGCAACATGCATATGCTTGTTAAATTTTTTTTAGCAACATGGATGTTCCATCGCTACAGGGCGGTAGCGTCGTGTAGCGCTTAAATTGCTTGCCTACAAAATCAAGCACTTCATGTTCGTTCCCTGGCAGAGGAACAAAAAAATGTCCACAATGATTTTTCGAGTTTTAAAATTAAGTGGCTTTAACCGCCCTCCAAAAAAATCCATCCAGGAAGCCCCTTGAACCTCCCTCCCACTAAAAATGAAGATAATATTATTACAAATATGAGGCAGCCACCACCCTTTGGGGAAAAAAACTAAGAGTCACATATTAGCAAGGTTTCTTAGCAACGATAGATGCTACAGCAGACGAATCATCAACAACTGACTGATACGAGCCAAAAACAATGCAATCATACGTCATACTTGGGAACACGCGAAAGCATCAGCAACAATTCATTTAAGATGAAGATGCTTTGTGGAAGCCATATGCTTCCAAGAGATAAAAATGGAGAAAAGAACATTCGCAGGAAAAAATAAGACTATATTTTTAATTTCCTTTTAATTGTCTTTCAATTTTGGCATGTAAGTATGAGCTCCAAGCAAATTTAATATAGACGGTTACAAAAATTTTATAGTTAAGAAAACCAATTTTTTTAGTAAATTTGAAGCCAATAAATTTATATTTACTGAAGTAATTGTCATTTTCGACATGTTTTGCCCCAGACTGCATCGTCTTATAAAACGAAGGCGCTAAAATGCCTCTTTAGTGACATGAAAATCATGCCCAACCCATGAATATCACATACGATTTTTATTCCAAATATATCAAGAGCTTTTTATTTCTCGATATTCATATCACCCATAATTACCGATGCAACCACATGATCTGTTTATGTGTAAAGAGATAACACTTTAAGATCGACTTCATTCGTACGTTCCCATTGTGAAAATGTTACGCGATTTTTCTAAAACCATGTTCATATTTTACCTGATCATCCCAATCTGCCACAAGCTTGGCCTATGGCTGACCTAATATGAATGACAGAGAAAAGATTTTTGCTGTGGTACAAGAATTTCTTACCTATCGAATTCTATCAGTTGCATGAACTATCAGAATATTGCATCAAAATAGCCATGGATCATGTTTCGCCGGGCGTTGTGATGATAATGTCTTATTTTATAGTTATTGGCCAGTTATACACACTATTTAAGTATCATATTCAGAGCTTTCCCTTTACATTTCATTAAATAAATCTTCATATGTTTATTTGTACTTTGTGCAAAAGTTCCTCATTGCCTTTGTTTAATCATGACGTATATTTCCTAATTTCTTTTATTCTTTCATATATTAATTTGTCAATTCATAAATATGTACTTTCGTAGAGAAAAAAAATCTTTTTTTATTATTAAACATTCTTTTAAAAAGATTTCAAAACTTTTCTCTTTCATTTATTTCTTATCCTGTACAACATTCTACAATATCACAACTCAGATATTAACCCAAGGATGTCAGATGCACTTCTGGGTCTAGTCAAATCACAACAAGAGTTCATGACAAATTCAGCCAAAAAAATTAGTAAATATTTTTTTAATTTTATTTAATATGATTTAGTAAATTTGTGGCGTTTTTCACTTAATTCCTTTATTAGATTAGTTGGCAGCGATTGCGAATACAAGTCATTCTCTTTGGCCTTCTGAAGGTAAAATTTTCGTATTCAGATCAAAACAACTGAGCTTTGCATTTGATTTACGTACTGTGGGTACTACTAAACAGAAAAATACTTTGTATTGTAAGAAAATTATTAATCAATGTTTCATTTTTTATATTGTAAAAGTTTTTTAGTAAAAAAATTATTATTCTTTTCAAAACTTTTCATTTGTGAACTAAAAAATATTTAAATTTTCAATAAATAAATAAACTATTTTTACAAAAATAAATGTTTATTCATTTATAATTGGTGACCCCTATAATTGAAACACAATGCCTGTTTTTGGAGATACAACAGCAAGAGGCACATCTCAAAACCAACCATTATTGGATATTGTAAATCCTCCAGCGGAGCCAGTAAACGTTCCTGAAATTTCAGCAGCAAAAACACCTAAGCTTCCGACGTTTTGGAAAGATGAACCGGAAGTTTGGTTTGTTCAAGTCGAAGCAAGTTTTCGTATGTGTGGAATAACGCAAGATACAACAAAATTTGAATATTTGGTGATGAATTTGGACCAATCGGTCTTATATTTGGTAAAAGACTTAATTATTTCGCCACCCGTTTCGGGTAAATATGATGCCCTTAAAGATCGTATAATTAAATCATTTGCTGAGTCTGCGGAGCAACAATTAAAACGCTTGCTAAGTGGATTGGATATAGGTGATCAGAAGCCATCCCATTACCTACAACGAATGAAATCGCTTTCTAATGGTAAGGTAAATAATGACATTTTAAAAACTTTATTTCTGGAACGTTTACCAGATAAAGTAAAAAGCATTTTGGCTGTATGTGAAACAAGCAATGTTGATAAACTAGCTTATCAAGCCGATAAAATTATCGAAGCTTTTTCAAACTCAACATCCATGTTTGTTTCCGAAATATCTCCATCTTCACAAGCAGATATTTTTTCAAAGAAGCTAGAAAATATAATTACTCGAATTGATGCTCTTGAAGCACGGTCCAGACCAATTCATAAAGTGCAATTTTCAAGCATAAAAGCACGGGCTCGATCAAGGGAAAATTCAACAAATAGAAAAGATTCTGGGTTATGCTGGTATCATTGGCGTTTTGCTGAAAAAGCCCTTAAGTGCGTCCAACCCTGCAAATTTCTTTCCTCAAAAAACTAAATTCAAATCATACAAGTTCATCGGCCGCTTGTATAGATGAACTATATAATGGTCGATTATTCGTAACCGAGAAACACACAAAAATTAAATTTCTTGTCGACACGGGAGCTGAAATATCGGTATACCCTTGTAAAAATCATAAGTCACCACAAAAATTTGTACTTTATGCAGCAAATGGTACAGAAATAAAAACTTATGGTCATGCAGTACTCAATTTAGACTTAGGTCTACGTAGAAGTTTCCGTTGGAATTTTGTAATTGCTGACGTTTCACGTCCAATTATTGGAGCCGATTTTCTTCGTCATTACCATCTTCTTCCAGATCTGAAGAAAAGGTTATTAGTTGATGGTATAACCAATCTTACAACTAGTGGAAATATAGTATCTGATTCTTTTGTTGGCATTAAAATAATATCTGGTGAAAGTGTCTACCATAATTTGCTAAAAGACTATCCAGAGATATGCACACCACTTGAAACTTTTGATATTACTCATGATTCATATCATCATATTATAACTCAAGGACCCAGTATTTCCTGCAGACCAAGACGCTTAGATCCAGCTAAGCTTAAAGCAGCTAAAGATGAGTTCCAATACTTGTTGGACAAAGGAATTGTTAGACCATCCAGCAGTAATTGGGCAAATCCACTTCATATGGTAGCAAAACCCAACGGTGAATGGCGCCCCTGTGGTGATTATAGGGCTCTTAATAATATCACAATCCCAGACAAATATCCTGTACCCTACTTAACAGATTTTCAATCTAATCTTCATGGAGCGGTAATATTTTCCAAGTTAGACTTAATTAAAGCATTTTACCAAATTCCAGTGCATCCCGATGATATTCCTAAAACTGCTGTGACCACACCCTTTGGGTTATTCGAGTTTTTGAGAATGCCTTTCGGACTATGTAATGCGGCACAAACTTTTCAGCGTTTTATCGATGGTGTTTGCAGAGGACTTGATTTTGTATTCGTCTATATTGACGATATTTGTGTTTTTTCAAAATCTGAAGAAGAACATATTGCTCATTTAAAACTTCTTTTTGAGCGATTTAAAAGTAGTGGAATTAAGGTTAATCCCGCAAAATGTGTTTTTGGTGCTACTGAAATCAATTTCCTTGGACATCACATTAGCAGAAATGGAATTAGTCCTCTTCCAGAGAAAGTAAAAGCGATAAACGAATACGCCTTACCAAAAACTATTAAAGGATTAAGAAGATTTTTAGCTATGGTGAATTTTTATCGAAAGTTTATTCCCAATGGTGCTTCAACACAAGCAATTTTAAATGATTTCTTAAAAGGAAAAACAAAAAAGAATGATAACCGCGAAATTCCTTGGACTGAAGACTCTATAAACGCGTTTAATAACTGTAAACAATCATTAGCTGATGCAACTTTTTTGGCTCACCCTGCTCCTAAGAAAAAAATGTTTCTTAAAGTCGATGCATCAAATTTTGCTATGGGTGCTGTAGTTGAACAATTGGTGAATGGCTCTTGGCAACCACTTGGTTTTTTCAGTAAAAGATTGAACATCACTCAACAAAAGTACAGCACTTATGACCGTGAACTCTTGGCTATATATAAAGCCATTCAATATTTTCGCTACTTATTGGAAGGTCGACGGTTTACAATCTATACAGATCATCGTCCTTTAATATTTGCGTTTAAACAAAAATTGGAAAAAGCATCACCACGCCAGCAAAATCATCTTAGCTTCGTTGCTCAATTTTCGACTGATATAAGGCATATATCTGGTTCAGAGAATACCATAGCAGATGCCTTATCGCGCATTGAGACAATTGAAATTCAGCCTATAGATTATAACAAATTAAGTCATATTCAAAAAAACGACTCCCAACTTAAAGAAATACTACAGTCTCAAAGTAACGAGAAATTTGTTCTTATAACACTCCCAAATACAGATACTCAAGTTTATTGTGATATGTCAACTGGTGTTGCTCGCCCATACGTTCCAAAGGAGTTTCGAGAGATAGTTTTTAAGAACATTCATACACTTTCCCACCCTGGTATACGAGCCACCCGAAAACTCATTTGTTCTAAATTTTTTTGGCCGTCAATGAACAAAAATGTCAACGATTGGTCACGAGGCTGTCAAGACTGCCAACGTTCTAAAATCACAAGACACACCAAAAGTAAATTTGCAAGCTTTCCAATTGTGAGCAACCGGTTTTCAATGGTTCATTTAGATATTGTTGGACCTTTGCCCCCTTCAGAGGGCTATACATATTTGCTTACATGTGTTGATCGATTCAGTCGGTGGCCAGAAGCTTTTCCTATGAAGGATATTAAAGCTGAAACAGTTTTCAGAGTTTTTTACGATGGTTGGATATGTCGCTTCGGAGTTCCAAATGCTATCGTGACTGATAGAGGAAGTCAATTTACTTCGCATTTATTTACTAAGATATGTAAAAACTTGGGAATATCTCAGAATTTGACAACATCATACCATCCACAAGCAAACGGCATGGTGGAACGTTTCCATCGAACACTTAAGGCTGGTCTGACATGTGCCAATAATGATCAATGGACTGTTTCTTTAAATTCAGTTTTACTTGGTTTGCGAGCAACCCTTAAAGAAGATCTTGGAACATCTCCAACAGAAATGTTATATGGTGAAACAGTACACCTACCGGGTGAATTTTTTAAAAGTATTGATATAAAAGATCCCACATCTCACTTAACAACAATTAGAAAAATTATGCAGAATATAAAGCCGACAGAAACTTCATGTCATCAGGATAGCTCAAAAAAATTTTTTGTACACCAAGATTTAAATAAATGCTCCCATGTTTGGATACGTCGTGATTGTTATACAAAACCCCTGCAGCCAAAATACATTGGACCATTTCGAGTTTTGCAACGAAACCCCAAAACCTTTAAAATTTTGCATAATAATGTAAAAGAAACAATATCAATTGACCGCCTCAAGCCAGCATTTTTCGTAAATTCAAATGTCGAAGCACAAACTACCAATCCTAACGAAGATATAAACAAGCAAAAGTATGCAAGATCTAGATCTGGTAGAAAAATTAAGCTTCCTGAACGCTTTCACGTCCATTGAGGAGGGAGTACTTGTGGGTACTACTAAACAGAAAAATACTTTGTATTGTAAGAAAATTATTAATCAATGTTTCATTTTTTATATTGTAAAAGTTTTTTAGTAAAAAAATTATTATTCTTTTCAAAACTTTTCATTTGTGAACTAAAAAATATTTAAATTTTCAATAAATAAATAAACTATTTTTACAAAAATAAATGTTTATTCATTTATAGTACAAAAGACGGTAGTTTGATGGATAGTTATTGTGGAAAAGTTACTGTGTCCAAATAAATTTGGATACATTTTTACTGAGGGTTATGTTTTTGAGCCTAAAATATATACAAAAACTGTATAATGGGAAATACGATACACGTATATCAAATATCTATGTGTATAGATCTTTCATTTATGTACATCAAAAAGTTATGGACACCAATTCAAATGATTCGATATTGCAGTATATGAGGGACAAAAGCTGTTAATGTTATGGCTGGAAGTGCCATAACATTAACAATTCTTCAATTTAATAATGAAATTGTGTCTTAAAAGGTATCATTTCCTTATAAATAACCCAAAATTTTCCAGCATTATAACTCCAGCATTATGAAAAGCATGGCCAACAACCAACCCTTTGTTCCACGTCTACAATTATAGTTCTGTAACATTTAATCCGTAGTGTCAGCCTCTATTTAATTAAGGTTGTAATTAATAATTTGGTTAAGTATGTTGTCGATCTTTAGTCTTGTTGCTTCAACTGATTCATCTTTTGCACTTACATATTGGATGATAATATTTGTATAATGTCCTGTTGATAAATATTTGTACAGCTCTGTACGAGTACAGAGCATATTTTTCCTTATAATATTCAAACCATGCTTCTAGCAGTTGAAGCCTTTTTGACATTTTTTAAGAAAAATATTACAAATGCTTGGATAGAGCGAGCGGAGTTCATAAAAATTTTTTGCTAAAGCTAGTTGTCAAAAAATTATCGGAATGCGCAGGAGGTGCTGTACGAAATCATTTTCAAGCTGGATGACGCTGATAGGAATATTGTGGAGTTACATTTAAATTTCACTTTCATATACGTATATAAATATTTTGTGGTCTGCTAGACCAAGAATTCCATTTAGCATATTTTGTCTTAAATAGGGAATTTCGCCGCTCAGTTTATCCTGAACGACTACAAATTGGTTTTATTTAATTTTATTTAATAGAATTTATTAAGCCTGTTTTTTTGGACTTGGCTACAAAATAACATGTTGCATATTAAAATCTTGCCAATACTAAATTGTACATCCTTGGGTTAAACAAAGAAGTGTTTAATTGGAAAAAAATACGAGATATCTCATCAACTTCTACAATGAATGGACAGACAAATCAGGCAAAATGTATAAAAGCATTCAAATTCTCCTCATAGAAGATATTTCTATATATATAAATGATAAAATATTTGTAAAAAGTTTTTGTCCTATATGCTTAATCAAATTTCTACATTCGTACTGGACTTCAACTATTGAATTAAAATCAAAAGCAGAAAGAAAACGTAAAAAAAATATATTTTTTTTTGCACAAATTTCTACAAAATCAAAATGTACTGAATAATCCCCAAATACCACATGACTGCTTATTATGTGTCCTAATGAATTTTTAAACAATTTGTTGTCAATTTTACTTCTTAATCTTTTTTTATATTTTTGTTGCACAATCATAGTTTATTTAGATTTTGATTTTTGCTGTTATTTTGGGAAAAAACTTTTATCTCATACATCATGGAAAATTCTAATTTTTGTTTGTGAATGATGCCTTGAATATGCAAGATATTCTTGTATTTCGAATAGAAATTCTAATTAGATTGTATTCAAAAGTTAGTACAAATAAATGTTATGCAATGGTATGACCTCTTTTATACATATTAATAAATTTAAATTGAAAATATTATTAATTATAATGCTTTTATAGTATATATTCTTTTTTGATAAATTCAAGAAATTAGACGGCATTGTCCTAGTGCTGCAGTTCTCATTATATAATGATTTTGTCATACAATTTTAGTTTAAAATTTTGCTTTTAGTTTGCTGGCAGCTCGCTAAGCGGTAAGATCTTCCTTCTGTATTGTACGTAGGACTAGTCTCATATTTAGTTCTTAAAGCACTTTGCCCAAAATAGTAGTGCAAGGAGTACTTCTTGAACTATTTAAGGTTCATCAAACTGCCAGCGAACTAAACTGAGAGATCTTCGTGGCTAAATCCGCCAGGAGTATTTCTTGTAGATTGCCGGCCAACATCTCTGCTGTGCTTCTCTCTTAACAGCTTGCGCTTTTGATTGGTTGTTGTCGAGACGAACCACAAGGGGTATTTCTTGTGGCCTTACTCTCACCAAAGAGACTCTGAGTAGTGTAGTACTCTGTGCGAGTGTATCACTCGCCCTCGGTGCTGATTGAACTGACGGTGTTACACTCCGTCCTGAACGTGCTTTTAATAAAGAGTTTTTATAATGTTTAGTCAAATTCCCCTATATGGGTTTTTTTATTAAATTACTGTACAAATACAATGACCTTAAACCCCGCTGAGCTTATCCCAGCATCCAGCGGAAATGTGTCATTACAGGCATTTAAGTCTAGTTTTGTTGTTTTGCAGATAAGAATTTTCGCTTTTTAACGCGGTGTGTTAAATGCGTCCTTTAGCCTTTTACATTAAGAACAAATTATTCTAAATTTCACCAAGCATCATACGAAATTTCATAAGTCATTGTGGCAAATTGGGCAGACGAAATTAATATTATAATCAGGGATACTTTCGAATATAAATAAACTTTAAGCATTTATTCCTTAAAATAATAGAAATGTGCTTTTAAATTTAAATAAACGAGCTCCGCTTGCTGAATTCTATCAAATGCTTTATAATAAAATGGTAAATCTTTGCGAAAATTTTCTTATAGCAGATATTGCATACAATGCGGTATACAAGTAATCATTTGGAATCGTTATATTTTACAAGGAGAAAATCTGAAATTATTTTCTATAAGTTTAGTTCAAAACAATTAAGATTTGGCAATGATTTCTATTGTTGTATGTATTTTTTGGGTCTAACGCTGCATATGGAACTTTATACTCCAATAGAAATGCAAGATCATCATGCAACACATAAGAAAAGTTGGCCATAAACAATGCTTCAGTATCAAATTTGGAACTCTTCTTGGCCTAGCAACCGCTAAAACTTTTTTACTGGAAACGATATTTTCGACATGGAAAGAGTATATTGTTCTAATCATATATAGTGGTTGGTTGGCAGTGATGATGTAAGAGGTTTTTGGCAGTACTGCCTTAAAAGGTTGTATTATATTAAAAAAAATTAATTATGGTATGCAGATGATAGTACACTTGTGTTTTTTTTTTTTTTTTGATGTAAACTTCTCTTTTAAATGTCATCTGGAGCAAAAAGCTGCATTGATTAAAATTAATTATAACTTATTTGAAAAGCTACTATTATAGACCGAATTTAGAAAAAAGCTAAAAGTGCCACAATGAAAAAACTCCTTTATTTAATTTTTATGAAGATCCAATGAGAACAAATAATAGTCAGCCATCATTTGCTGGTCACAGAAGCCTTCTCATATTATTTTAATAATTGCTAATTGAGTTCCAATTAAAATGTTACATATTTCTTTTATGAACCTCAATAACTTTTTAATTTGGTTAGAAGGCCATACTTTTTTTATTATATGCCCAAGAGTTTAACTACCATATTAAATAGTAATAACTTTTATTATCCTTTGAATCCGTAAAATTTTGATGGTTTTTGTTTCTTTGACGTAGATTTTTTCTTGCTCAACATAAAAGCGGTAGAGGCAATAATAAACTAAAAATAGTGGCAGTAATAATAAAATAATCATTATGCCAACGCAGAGATAATCATTAAAAATTTTCATCTTTACAAAATTCATCAATAGACATACGGATTTGTACTGCCATGCAACAGTGACATGAGACTTTTTTAACAATGAAATGAAATTCCTTCATCGCCATAAAGATGCTTTATGGTATATAAAAATAACATTCATGAAGGACATAATATTTTTTTAAATGTCTGTGCAATAAAAAAATACAGATTAAGAGGCCATACATCCTGGCATTTGGGCCATATGGTTTTGGGTAATAAAATATTGTATTTTTATTACTCCTACTGGAATTTATATAGACTATACAAATATATAAACTAAGCCGTTTATTTTGCAAATACTAAAAGTGTCTTTGTCACAGAAAAAGTAAATCAACTTTTTGGATATTCTTTACATTATATATTAAATTAAATAGTTTGATTCACAAAATAAACTTTGAAACTTTGCCATTTATTCCTTATGTTCTATTTGGGTGTTATGCATTCCACAACAAATTTTTTTATTGACCCTTATGTGAGGGCCAAAAATACATCCTTTTTTGGGTTCCTATAAAGAAAAAATGTGAATTATAATTTTTTTTCAATTTTGGCCATAAAATTAGTAAAGACCATATTGATGTAAAACATTTTATAGACAGTGCAAATTTTCTTTAAAAAAAACTTATATCATATTAAAAACTTGCCACATGGTAATATTGATCACTGTGCTCTCGCGTGTCTAAAAAAGGGTTCATTTTTATTGTTGTCGACAAGGATTAAAATTTGGCGAAAGTCTCCTTTAACATGAGTATATAGAATTATTCTGCAATATCATCGATGTTGCTGCATTGAAGCTATATGTTGTTCATATTTAAATAATGTCGCGATTCATATCACATGACTTTTGAAAGATTTTATTTTTTTAATTATGCAGGGAAAACGTTGAACTCTAAAAGCATTTGCAAAATCTTGCACCAGTATAGTGTTTTTAATGACAAGAAAGTCATCTTTATATAGAGTGCAACACGGATACCCTATTGGTCGTATTATAGTTGTGGTACGTTTGTGCAATTTACACACATTGTTTGGACGCTATTTGCAACGACCATGCCACTAACTATCACATATTCGACAATTGCTTGCAGGGATCGCAATTATTATTATATTTTTGTATGAAATTAGCTGACGGGAACGGTCAGTCACTCGAATGTCAAAGTATTGCAACGCTAGTAATCGAAGATTTGAATACAAATATTTAATGGTTCATAGTATATGTCAAGTAAACAGTTTCATAGAGACCTTAATATCCCTGAAACAAATTTGGCCCCTGATACATTAAAAGGCTCAGTAACTATTTTAATGTATCATAAATATCATTGTGAGACCATAGAGGCAAGACTAAAAGATTATATAGGTTTTAGGTAAATAAAAAATAAAATTATATATAATTTAAAAATCTAATTTGAAGTCCATTGCAAATATAATGCAATTTAAAACTATTATTATTATTATTACAAAACTAAAAACAAAATATTTATGTTATAATAAATTAATTCATTTGTATATTTTTTTCAAAAAGGAGCAGTCTTTCGTCCTTTGTGGTCCGACGTCGAAAATTTTTTTATATAAAAATATACGTCCAAGAATTTATCCCAGGAGCTTGAAGAATAGCCCTTTCCATAGAAAATAATATGAGTATTTATTACGTTACAATCAATGCACACGGTTTTATGAAAAAGTTACTGGAATTCAAAGATAATAATCTGTAAAAAGTATGTAATAAAAGTTTGTTAGCGAGTGAGCTAGAGTTGTATCCTTTAAAAAGTTGGAAATAAATATTATGTGATATACGTTACCCACCATGATCTTTGCAGTTGGTGTTCAAAGTTTAATCAATGGTTCCCAAATATATTTTTCATGAATATGTAGGCTTGTTTCTTATTTTATATCATTGCCTGACTGAATTCAATCATTGACAACCGACGGGCATTTAATTGTATGGGTGTTGAAAGAAAAATAAAATAGACTCATGTTGAGTATAATTGTTTGTTGTGTTTTTTGTATAAAGCCATTATAAGCCTACTATGATTATGTATTTGTTATAATTTATATACAATATTGAATTCTCATATTGTATTTGATTTATGTGGCATAAACATCCGAGGTTGAATATTTTCCAACTGCTTAAACTTCACTGACGATTTGGTTTTAGCAACCAATGAAATGTCGGCATATGAAGAGATAAACCGACAACAAAAATATTTGAATTTTTTCTATGCGTTTTGCAAAAAACTCTAATTGTTTCTAACGATAAGTTGGCGATAATGTCCCAAATAATAAATTTCAATATTAAGTATTTCATTGATAATTATCAAGTTGCGGTAAAAGAAATTGATAAAATTTGGTTTTCAAAGTTTATTTATTATAAATATAAAAGGGAAAAATGCATACCCTTGCACCAAATGAAACGAAAAATAATCTGTGAAGTGAAAATTTGGGAACCTTTATCAATTTTCACTACAAATAAATCAAAAGTGTAGCGAAAAGTTTGAAAATAAGGACTTCACACCGAAGTAAGCGAAATTTAATAAAATATATAAAAGCATGACTGGAAATATCTACTATTTTGTAAATCTCTTATCTAAGTTCAAGGAAGCGTGAAAGGTATGCATATCCTTGCACCAAAATGGAGCTAAACTTTTTATTTTTAAACTGAAAATATACTATAGTAAGTGCCAGGCGTAAGATTAAATGTTTAAGTGCTAATTGAGTTCATAATGTGCAATGTCTAGCACTTAATATACTAAATTGGCAACAAATCGGCTATAAGGATGTAGCCGCAAAAATACTCCAAAGCTCTTTATAAGCAGTTAGTAAAAAGTAAGAATACAAAAAACAGCAGTAAATTATTCCTTATTACCACTCAAAATAGAATGGAAAGTTCGGATATTTGAGCTTCACTATAATCAATAACATCCTCTTATGTTATATATATATATATATATATATATATATATATATATATATATATATATATATATATGTATATATATATATATATATATATATATTTTTTTTTTTTTTTATATATTTATATATTTTTACACCTGATTATGTGCAACATAATTTTCCTAAAGTCTAAAAAGCCTTTTAAAATTTGCCGAAATTTATTGCACTTTTCTCGTTAATTTATCTAGTGAAAAATGTTTGTGTCAGAATTGCTTTGTATGTCATGTTTATAATAGTACGATTTTTAAAAACCATTTCATGTTTTTATTTGCTGTGTTTTATTTTTTTTATAAATAAATTTATCATAATTTTATACTTTATCTTTATGCATTTATGAAAGCGTATATGATCTACTGAAACACATACACTTGCAACACTCACTTTATTAATTGACATCCCGTGTATGATATTTTTTTATAATAGTTTCATGTTTCTGTATATGGATCATCATATTATAATTGTGTATATTCCTGTTGGCTTTTAGTTCATGCAATACAAATTATGACAAATTTAAAAATTCATGAACATGATATTTTTTATTAAATAAATGATTTTCAATAAATGCAAATATAATTTCGTGGAATAAACGTTAATAGTAGTGAATATTTTTAACATAAAAATGATCTTAGGAAACCAAGTGAAATATTTATAAGGATTTTATATTCAAAATGTTTGGCAGGCTTTCTTGATCTGAGATCTAGCCATGGCTACTGTGATCATACTGAGTTTTTTTATTTGCATATCTACGGCGTTGTGAATGGTCCGCCGGCTTTTAGTGTTATATTAGTTGGACTTAATATTGATGGAGGTGCAAATTCAATGGAAAAATACGCCATAATGAGCCGTAATATAGACCCGATTCCAGAGGTCGCTGTAAAATCGGCAAATTTTCGATTATCCGTCACACTTTCACTAACAGAAGCGTTACTTTCAGTAGTGCACACATTGAAATGATCCATAGGTTTTTTTATGTTTTTATCGTTTCCAGTCTATACAAATTTTTTATAATCCTGTAAATTCCTTGCACAGTTGGTCGGTTAAGACGATCATAATTAACCCGTAATGCTCGAAAAGTGGCCATATTTGAACCACCACTTTTGTTGACACATAAATAACATTTTATAACCATGACATTTTTTAACTATTTCCGTAGATGACAAATTCCTGACGAAATAGATAATATTTTAAATGACAGATTCGTGACAGTTATATTTCTTAGAGCGATTTTTATATTTAATTGACGATTTATTTGTATAATTTTTTTAATATGGCAGCACAGTAGTTTTACAATCTTTTGAAATGTTACGCTGCAAATGTTATGCCAAGTTAACGATATTTCAAACAAAGGTAAGTGGCTGCCTTTCGTTTGCTTAAATTTTCTTTCAACATGATAAAACAGGCCGTTAATTACACTTGTAGTGAATGAAAAGGAAACATCTATTTCACTTGAACTGCATCTTATGAATAAAATGTGGCGAAATTTGAAATAGTGGATAAAATATAGACGTAATTGCTCTATGGAGTTTTGGAAGAAGGGAACAGTGACCACATAAAATTTTATTTGCGATTAATTTATTAAATATTTAGTGCAAGTTATGTATTAAAAACAAAATCATTAAGCAAAACATGTTGCTACAAAATGATTAATGGTTATTCCCTTAAATAGTACTTTGAAACGAATGGCCAAAAAAGATTATTAAATAATAAATTACTTATTTTAATATTTTATTGTTTGTTGTTGGCTTAGTTAAGTATATGCCTGCATTTCATGGCGCTAACCAAATCATCAGTACCCTTTTAGCCAAATTATGATTGAAAAGCTTTCGAGCTCTTATACTTATGCCACAGAAATGCAGGCATATACCTAGCTAAGCCAACAACAAACAATAAAATATTAAAATAGTTATTTGGGAGAATATCTCGAATAACAAATTTGATAAATATAAATTATATATATTTTTTTATATGTGGAACAAACTTTTATTGCGTATAATCATTAAGTCAAATTTAAAACACTCATACGTCATACGTCCCTGTATACCGACTTGATGCTTTAGTTGGTATTCAATTATTTTTCATTACATCATTATTTCAATATTTTAATTTGAAGCACTAATTAATTTTATTTTTATTAATAAACCAATTTTTTTCTTCATTTACTTACACCTTCATTATAAAAAAAATTCATCCGTCCGTAATTAGTGATGAAAATTAATAAGTTCACCTCGTTAAAATCTGCCAAAGGCAATTTGAAATTGAATAACATTTTTTTAATATTATTTTTGCTTCCAAAAACTTACATTTTATCGCTTCGAGTCATACAATATTGCATTACATGATGGATGCCATTTACTATTAATAAAATTTTTACCAGAACATACCAAAAACTGGCAATTAAATATTGTCCGAATTCCATAGCTGCCACATCATTAACAGCTACACAAACAGGTAATCAAAAAATAAAAAAAGTAGATTCGTTTTGCCTATTCACTTTACACAAAGATAAATATACACTCACTAACACATGCGAGTAAATGCACCACACGCTCACTTAAACATTTTGCATAAACCAACACATGCCGGCATTGCAACCAACGTATGTATCAGTTACGTGATTAATTACTGCATAACTTGCTGTGACAGCATAAAAATATTAATTGGCGTTATAAAATATTTATGTTCGAATTGGCAGGACTGTGTAGCAGTGTATGTGCAGTAGTGTATGAATGTTTCGCTGTATGAGTGTATGTAGGGTTTGCGGTGATTGTTGTTTGTTGTTCAAGTGGGAAAAAGCGATACGTGCTTTCGTTATATTGGTTTTAATTGAAAATTCGATTATAATTTGGTTTTCATCGCAAATAAGATTTAGTTTTATTTATTTATTACTCTTATTCAGTTTTATTAGGGAATTCTAGCAACTAAAATTTGTTGTGATTATCAAAAGAGTTTTCATTGATCTTGTGTCTTACATATAAACTTTATTTGCCCTGACGTGATGTAATTATAAGAAATTTTAAATTTTCTGTATTTAATATTTTGTCAAGGGAATTAATGAGTTAATTTTTATTTTATAATGCATAGATTGCAAATATTTGGATTTCTAATTACAGATTTAATTTTGTTTTTATTTTATTTTGCAACTTTATAAAAGTTTTTCTGACTGCGAATTATATTTCAATAGTTTAATTTATTTCCAAATTTTTTCAATTGAATTACTTTTTTTTTCTATTTATGGGATCTATTTAAAATTTTTGATTGAAGAAGTTTCGATAGTCTCAGGAAAACTTGAAATGATCTCTGTTTTAAGAAAAGGAAATATTTTTTTTCCAAAATTAAACTCGCACCGCCTTTTTCTGTTCACAAGACAGAACGACAAAGGTTTAGTCATCCAGGGCCATCATGTTTCATGTGAATGCACTTGCCCGGATTGTTACCAACAGTCTACCACTCGATGCAGTCGAACTCTCATTATACAATAAATATCACACTTTCAAGTATTCTTTAAAAATGTTGTTAAACAAATTCAATAATTTTTATCCATTACACTTTTGCATTAGACTTCTTGTTTTGACCAAGAAACCATAATTATGATTTATTTGTGAATTCGTCACGGATTATATTAAACTAGTCCATGAGAGTTTAGGAATATCGATCTTTATAACCATGAAAACCGACTCTTATCAGTCACAATTGTATGATGTAAATGACATATGGAGGCACGTTTGATGTACTTGAAATATTTCCTGTTCGTTTTGATCACTTGTTTTTCGGGATAGACACGTACAATTTTTTCCAAGATTTCATAAGATTTCTAGAAATTTTTGGCCCCTGAAAAGTACCTAAAACGTCTCATTTTATTTTTATTTTTATTTTTTAAATTGTAACAGCATTCAGAAGATGATCTCTACTAATGAAATACAATGTTCTAGAACTATGTATGTAAGTTACAGGAGAGTGGATAGAAGAAGTGGGGTTTTCTAACATTCAAATTGAACTAGTTCATGCTGAGAGTGGCAGGAAACTCCTATGCAATGAGATTGATCCGCATAGGTATTGTGTCGTTAAAAAATTAATTTTCCCTGTAAAGTGAAACACCAACTTCAAATGGTTGGGCCTCTAATGAAAATCTTATTTATCGCTAAACGTGAATTGGGAACAAGTTTCCTTAATTTAACAGGGCATATTCTGTGGCAGTTGCCTTAAGACTGGGCATATGAAAATGGACTCATTTTTGGGAGTTAAGGGCAGGATTATTTCAACCCATTTGTTTTCATCGGTCTCATTTTGCCCATTTTTAGATGCCAGTTTCCTCGTGAAGCTTTAATTCAGAAATAAAATCCTATATCTCAGAAAACCTCTATTTTCAATGAAAAATCTATTATTGACCATTACAAGTATTAGTTTTTAAAACCATACTGATATATTTTAGTTCTCACCTCCATCAGTAAGTTTTAGACAAAACTCAACGTGTGTCCTTGATTCTTAACCTGCAGAAATATCGCAAGTTTTTTTTTTTTTGGAAACCCTGTCTCCTTTTCACGCAATAGTAGACTCAATGGAATAAATACTGCGAATATTATGGATCACGAAAAGTCAGTAGGTAAATTTAATATATTTCTCATTGACGAAATTTGCACGTCATATTAATTTAACATGATTTAAATGAGCGGAAGTTTGACATCAAGTGCCTTCAAATACTTAAACATAAACACTTATACACTAACAATGATAAACAAACGCAAAAATGTATGCATGTACTCGTCTATATGTATTTGCCCTTCTATACCAAATTATCTGGAAGCAAATATTTACAATGTAAATTTTAGTAACATTTTTGGCATTACTATTCTATGGGGACCTAAGGAAGAGAAAAGGACACGTTGAAACTGCCATTAGTTGCACAGCAATGGAAAAAGAACAAACAACTAAACTAACTTAACTAGAGCAAACTATTCTCTATCTCTATGTATGTACTACATTATTGGCTGAATAAATAGAAAATATAAAAATGAAACCATCATCAATCTTTCTGGGGATCATGACAATAGAAAGAAGAAAAGCTGACACAGTTGTGATGGCTAAAATGGTGGCAGTTAAAAAAGCAGTTGCTCAAATGTAGCACTAATTAAAATCAAACACCTGAATCGAAAATTTGATCAGTTAGTCTTTTCTTGCTTTTTTGAGTTTGTTTGAATAAAGTTTATATTAACAATCGACATGTTCTATGGCGCTCCATCGTTTCACTTCAATCCATTTTTGGCGATATTAAATCAATCTGTAACTTGTCTCTCCATATTCGTTTCCTTTACATTTCATCATTTTGTGATGGTGATGTTTGTTCTTAAGCATTTTCTTGCAACTTTATGCTGTTGTTTTTACTGTTGTATTTTATGTTCATTTTTTCACAGAAGCATAGAGTTTATTTATTTTCTATTTTCTTTTTCTTTATTCTAAAACGCGAGTAATCAGAAATTTTTAATCAAAACGCTTCCATGTTTTTTTTTGATTGAGTCAGTGAATTGGTGTTTTGAAATTATGTGTATGGCTGTCTGTGTGTTTGTTTGTTGAAATTCCATTGCACCGTGTGATGTTACACACTTGCAAGGTGCCATAACTAATAACATTAGAATGGAAGCAAATATCGAAGTAAAATTTGCTAGAAACCTGGCCCTGTGTGACACTAATACCACGTACATCTTACTTAAAAGAGCTGAAAATTAGACAATCATTGTTATTTAAAAATATGTAATAATTTATTAATTAGTAATTCGAAGAACATCTAGTGAATGTTCAAGTGCCCAACTGATAAAATGTACAACATTTCATGGCCTGATCCGGGACACTATTTGAATTTGAATATAGATGTCATAGTAATTTATAAATGATTTGATTTCGGTTGATAAGTCATTCTATATTAACAGCGCTCCTTGTTAAGTGTATCGTTTAATTAGGGCTAGTTTAGGTTAGGTTAGGTTGATTGGAGGGGTATGTCAGCCCATGTCATACGACATACACCTAAGCCAGTGAAGGCTTGTTGTGCGCTCCTTTGAGTTTAACCATAACACATTGACCCAAAGGTCTAGAGAAACTCCGTGTCACTCACAAAGTTCCTTAATTTCCTCCAGCATATTCCCCGTAATCGGCTTATGTCCGGTAAGATGTCACCCCCTAGATATCGGGATCTTATTTGTGAGAAGGCGGGGCATTGGCACAAATAGTGTTCCAATGTTTCGCTCTCCTCCCCACATGCTCTACATTCATCTCCTCCCGCTATTCCGACGCGTTTAAGATGTGCCAGTAGTTGAGAGTGCCCTGTGACAACTCCCATTATTCTACATCGAAGGGTTTCGCGCATTCCAAGCTTAATCGTTTAATTAAATACACCTTTGAAATGCACATCCAGTGTGCAACAAGTTTTTGTATATGGTTTCTAATAAACGTCAAAAAGTATATGATTGGACTTACACTCCAAAGATTTTCATGAAATTTGTTGTATGCAATTTCTTTTATTCGATGGTAGGAGGGATATTCAAAACTTGCAGGATATGACAATTCATATGATCTCTTACAATAGTTTCTGAGCCATTTTTCTCTAATATATACTTGAAAATAGATAAAATTTCTCTTACGATCGAGATATTCTTATTTCATTCACTATGCACAAAATAGACAAATAAACAGAACTCCCTCCATACTCCTTCCCATAACCTATTTTCCTGGTAACAGTAAATTGCACCGCAAAAGTGGGGCTTTTTAGTGGCTTATGTCCTGTTTATCGATGTTCTAAGAATAACATAAATCTGATTATTGTCATTCTGTTTTGAAAAAGCACTTTTGAGGATTATAGCTCTCGAATGTCCTTACCAGCTTTGATAAAACCACAGGTAATGAATTCCAAATGCACTGGTAATGAATGAAAATGCTTTAATTTTTTATAGAATAAAATTTTTTAAGTTAAATGCGACTTTTTCTATCGCAGCACTGTGCGCTGTACACTGAAAACTTCATCTGTTTTCTTAGCTTTTGGTATAAGTACATTATATAACAAAGTAGAGCAACAATAGTTCTTAACAGTGGTAGTGTTTTTTTGTGTGTTAATTTTCCTGTAAAAATTGCTTCCGAATTCAAATAGCTGTTGTAATAGAAAAATTTTTCTTTGATAAATATTAAATATGTATGTATGTCTATACCATTAAGGTCGGTATCAAAAGGCTCCTATAAATTTTGTTTATTTATGTACTCGTATTTATAAGCGAATCCATAAATATTTATTGAAATTTTTAAATATTAATGAAATTAATTTAGCAAAAAAATAAAATTTTCTTAAGGTGCACAGTGGGTATTGAAACATTTAAAAGTTAAGTAATAAAGCTTAATGGCATGCTTATGCAAGACATTTATTAAAGTTTCAGAAGAACGAGTTTTACCGGTACGAAAAAAAGTTATTTTTTTTAAAGCAAGTTTAATTGTTGCCACTGTATTTGAGTTCCACATTTTGGTTATTATTTTTATAAAAAACAAAGAGAGGCAAGATTTATATAAACACAAGGGGAGCTCCAAGGCGAATTTGCAGTATGCAAAAGGACAGCCAAGCTGATAACTTTCATCTAGATTTTATTGTTGTCAAAATTTGTTTATTTGTTTTGATATTTTGCTTAATTATTTTGATTACTTTGGAATATTTTCCTTTGATTTCTACTTTTAATCTGCTAAATTTTGACATTGAATAAAGAAAGATTTGTATTAATCAAAGCAAAATGGGCTTTTTAAGTCTATGCAAAGCGCATTGAAAAGTAGAGAATGCAATTACCAAACTCCTTACAAAAAGTAGACGGAACAATTTTTCTGTAATTTTATATATGGATTTGAAAACCATGTTGCATAGACCTTATCAGTGGGCTGTGGTACTAGTGAGTTTACTTGATTTGAATTTTCCTTGGAGAGCTGTTTTTCTGTTTACAAACAAAATTACTTTGTGTTGTGTTGTTTGTGCAATAAATTAATAACTTTTTGTTTAATAGATTAAATAAATATACATTTTACATTGACATATTTCCTCGTTTATTCAACCAAAAATCTCTGCACCTGCTGTTGAAGAAGATCAAATAAATATTTCCTTCACTTCTTTACTTTACACTATCTGGTGCAGCCATGTATGTATAACAATTTTACGAGATTTATGGAATTTCTTTACTAGGCATACATAAAATAATAATTATAGGTTTGCCGCTTATTTTTCAAATCCATAAAATATGTGCGAAAATTAAAATGTATAAGGACTAAAAAAACTGACTTCTTTGCCTTTTTTTAACCATTTTACAGGAGAAAATTATCAATATAAAAAAATCATCTTTCATTACAAAAGCAACTTTTGCTTTAGTGCTTAAGAAAACAAACCAAGTTCTTGTATTAACTACTGGTACGGGGGATGTGTGAGAACTTAATCACTAAAATGGATGTTTTCACACAAAAAAGATTGGAATAATGTCAAAGTCTTATATAATAAAAATCACTTAAGCATATTGTTTTTACAAAAAGTTTCCGAGAAGCCATCTTCAACTTTTCAGCAAATGGAAAAAATCGGCCTTAACATATAGTTGGAGCTGGGATGTTTCAGAGGAGATGGATCGTATGAAACTTAGTCTAATCTTGAGAGCATCTGAATGGCTTAAAATAGCGGCGCGCTAAATAGACTAAATCTGCGGACGCTTTGCCAGCTTTTAGAGAATCAAAGTGGCATCAAACTAATCAATTCATATTATTCAATGAACATTTGCAGCAGGTTCCTTTGTAATTCTGATTGGTGATACTTGATTGTAATTCCTTAGGTTTCGACATGGCGGTATGGTATTGCATTGGCAATCTCTACTAGTGGTAATCAGAATTATTCCCGTATATTCAAGAAAGATTGCTTACCGCTGCATTATAAAAATTTATATAATGAAAATATTTATTTGGAAATTATGGCGAAAGTCTTGATATGAATCAGGAGAGCATGGAGCATATGTCTTTTTACATATACGAGTATGTATACCTGCCACAGAAACCACATGATTGTGAAGGTGAAAATGTTAAAGTTTTCCAGGAGAATAAATTTATAAATTTTCGTTTTCGATTCCAATCTGTAAAACTGAAATAAAAAGGACATTTTGAATAGACTCGTATTTAATGAGTAAAGAAAAATTTTTCTATGTATATATTTTGATGGGAAGAACGTAAATATTTTTGTGATGTCAACTAGTTCGGCTCGAGTTTAAATTCAATTTATGCTAATGATTTCAAACTTTCACTTTCATTCAAACTTTCAATACCATATAAAGTTTCACAGATGAAGGCAGCATTAGTCACATATTCGGTAGTAGATCAAGTCTTTCTGAGTTTGGGCCTGGATGTATGAATGACGCATTTAATCAAGATTTTATTGAACATGTTTTCCATGTCGCTGGGAAAGCATTCAAGTGCCTCGGTTTTCTAAGACGTTGTAAGAGATACTTGACCTTAATTCATATCCTTACTAAGATTGAACACATAAGTGTATGTATGGGATTGTGCTTCAAAGTTTATTTCAAAGTTGATCTACTGCATACAGAAGAGAACCCAGAGGATAATGTGCAACAGTAGAGTATCCAGTCCTCTTCACTCCCCATAGCATCGACGTACTGTAGAGAGTGTCTCTTAATTTGATTGTTACTGCGATCGAATATGCTATTATAAAATTAGTGAAATAAGGCTTGGCAAGCATCGGAGCTGGTCTACATCCCATCATATTTACCTTGGGTGACAAAAAGGCAGAGCTGCTTGGTGGACATGGTGTTGTAATTTCTCTGCTCAGTTGTAATTGTTTGGGCTTACGGATGTGTATATAAAATAAAATTTAAGTGTTAAAACATGTTACGCTTGCTTCTCCAGAAATGAGACGCTGCAAATATTTCATCATGAACGGGATCGAAAATTGTGGAAATTGAGTTTTCCTTATTAATATTGGATGTTCTGAAATCACAATATGATCATAGATATATTTTAGGAGTTATCGTAGACTGGTTATTGGTGAGAACAATTCGGGTGCTACCTGGTGACTATGATTTAAGCCCGAAACAAGAAAAGAGGTTTGAGGGTTAAAGTCATGGCCAAGGACAATGCTAGTGAGTTGAATTCAAGCTCTGCTGTTGGATCTTAAATAGCTTTTGATCTTTAGTAAGAAGCTTTCGCATGGTTTGCGACTGTCGTGTGCAAAAAAGTGACATCCGTATGCGGAGTGAAGACCGCATCTTGAGGTTGTAGTGAACGCAATGAGTTCAGACAGGGCTATGAGCACAGTTTAGCTGGGACGGGACCACCTAGCAAAAAATCTTCAATAAACTTACTCAAATTACAATCTACTATTTTTTTAATCATGCATATTGCACTATTTTGATGTGTAAGAAAATCTTAAAACTACAATTTTTAAAATGTTTCAAAAGTATTTCAAATAAATTAAAGGAATTTAACTAATTTAATTATCCACCTACAGAAACCGGTTGCTTATTCTAAGTCCCAAAACTTCTCACACATCTTACGTACAATTTAAAAAGTAGTGCAAATTAATATTCGAACTACTGCTTGCATATAAAAAACACTACGTTTACTTCTAATTTTTTTTGCCATTTCAAATGCCAAGTGTTTCTTATACGAATATTTTTTGCAATTGCTAACGTTTTTCTTTTTTTGCTCTTTGTATTTCTATTCCCACTTTTTTTTTAATTTTTCTGTGCGATTCGCAGCTTTGGCATGATGATAAATGAAAAGTGGTATTCAAGTGTAAGGAGAACTAAGATTAATTTGCACCTGAGGCGAAAATAAGTCAAAACCTTTTTATATTTCCATGTATTTTTTCAAGCATTACAAAATATACGTGCAAGTGCTGATCCTTAGCAAAAAACTGGATGTTAAAAAGCAAAGAACAAAATTTTAGTACAATAATAATAAACTAGGAACACGATGTGGATTAATTTTACGGAAGCATAGAAAATGAAATTAAAACAAGTACACGTTTTGTTATGAGCAAGAAATGTTTAGATTAAAATAGAAATGAAAAATACATTAAAATTATATGGAAAATAC
This sequence comes from Germaria angustata, assembly GCA_963681545.1. Lineage (NCBI taxonomy): Eukaryota > Metazoa > Arthropoda > Insecta > Diptera > Tachinidae > Germaria > Germaria angustata. Next base: position 12,590,312 of record OY812999.1, on the reverse strand, counting down.
ACTAAAGACTTCTTCAAAAAATGCTTATACGGTTCAGCCAAAGGAAAAGGTTTTAAAAACAATGATCAAAACCAATTCCTTAACTCCAATAGGTATAACTTTATTTAGCCTAAAAAAAACTTTGAGACAGAAAATCTAAATTACTGAAATTTTATAGAAACTTAGAAGCTTTGGAATAATAAATTGATAAACTATTTCAACTTAATACTTGGTTAGTTTTTTTCCACTAATTTTTTAAGCCCGCATGTCCTAAAAAATTGAGAGGATCTACAAATGGGACATATAAGAAATTTTCATATAGTCAATATATAGTCGTTCCTAAGGAATGATATTTATGTCATTTATGATACTATGGAAATCAATTATTATTATTTTTTAAATTTATTTGTCAGAAGTTCTTCTTTGGAATCTAACTATATTTTACACAAATTTTTAAATTTTTAATATTTTTAATATTATAACAAGATAAATATTTCTTACAGGTTCGAGTCCTTTATTGTGTTTATTGTGTTTATTGTATTTTTTTTAACGATACCATATTTCACAACAACTTTGAAATGCCTCGTCAGAATAACTTAAAAATTTATTTCCAATATTTAATGTTATATTTGCAATATGTTACTAAAATTTTTCTATAATAAAAGGTTCTAATTTTTGACTGTTTTATTTGAATTAATAAACTTAATTAATTTTTTAAGCTTAAGGTCTTTTAATTTTTAAGTTCATTAATTTTTCTATAAATGTATCACATTATTGGAAATTCCTCTTTATTAATGCATTGAATTATATATTAAGTTCGAAACGTTTTTTTTTATAAAAATAATATACTTACACTTAATATTGAAATTTATAGGTATTGTAATCATAAAATATTTGAATTTTTCAAATTTGTTTGTTGCAGCTTTATATGCCGAAATTTCATTGGTGGCTAAATTGTCAGTGAATTTGAAGCAGCTTGAAAACATTCAATCTCACATACAATGTGAAAATTCTCTGCCGCATGAGAATATTACAGAGTACTCGTACATGATCACGATCATCATGAAATAAATATTTCTTTTCGATCTGATTAGTACGATATATAAACTTTTTCACACTTTTTTTTAATAATCTTTAAAAAGGATTCAGTAATCGCAGCTTTTTCATAACTCACAAAGCTCAACTAATCTTATCACGAAAGTGCCATCTTGCTAGACTAAATAAAATCACTGCATTAGTAACAAAGTGGTAAATCTGTTATTTATAGTTTATCATCCTGCCAACTCGATTCTGAATTTATATTAAATATTCTACTTTTCATCTTAAATCATCATCAGCATAATAATAAAGTAAATTTTTCTTTTATTACTTGTATTATAATCCCAAAACAATAAGTCCCATATGTCCTTTTAATACTACTGGTCAATTATCTCAGCAATAAAATAAGTTACGAGTACAATGCATGTTTGGTAGCAACCACATTTTATTGGTTTTTATTAAGTCTATAAAAAGTGTGCATGCATGTGTGTGTATGTGTCTGTGTGTATGTGTGTGTGTGTGTGTGTGCTTCAGTATTTGTATGACTATGTCAACATTTTGAAATCTATGTTGGTATTTATTGGTATTTATAGCTACGACTGACTACATGTATGCATCTGTGTTCATTTCTGTGTGTGGGTAATCAAATAAAAATTGCTAAACAAACAATATTTCATTATAATAAGACTACTTGATTGTGGTAATCGTAAATTGTATAGAGAATGTGAACGAAAGAAAAGAGAAATCGAAACAAGTGGCCTTTTGTAAGCAGCGCACTGCAATGCACAGGATATGTTTAAAAGAAATCAAATATTTAAACATATAAAGATGACAATAAATTTAAATTGCGGTCTTAACAATATCAAATAAGTTTCGGTTTTTTTCCCTACTCTTACACCGTTTAAGATAGCGAAACCCAGCAAAACATGCAACAGGAAAGTAAAAAATAAAATCAAGATCACAATTTGTTTGTTGTGGCTTTAGTTTTCCACATGGTGACATTTCATTGGTCGCTAAGCCACATCGTCAGTGAATATAAAACAGTTTTCGAAGTTTAAATTACGTACGATTCCGATAAATTAAATATTAAAATAAAAATATATTCCTTTTCATATTCAATGAAAGCAAACATTTTTGGTTGCTTTTTTTTCCTAAAATAAAATCTTATGAGCGTCCAAATTTATAAGGAAATTATCTGTTGGATTACATAGGAAGACCTCAATCTTTCTGCTTATGACACAGTCAACCTTGTATTATTATGAACAAAGTGTCCGACAATAAATAACAGCGTTCATTAGGACATTAGAGATATGGAAAAACGATACCAGGGAATTCAAAATACAAAAGTGATCAGTGATTACAGAAGAGGGTGGGAAATTGCAAAATAATAAAAACAACTTCGCAAAGCGTAACTAACAGAAATTTGTGAAGCATGAAATGCAATTTAATTGTGGTAACTGAGACACAAATTTGCTTTAAGCAATTATATTTATGATACGAGTAAATGATTTTCTTCCTCCAGATGCGTACAAAATTATTAAAGGATTATTTTCATATTAAATTTAAGCCTCATGTAAAAGATTACTTAAGTCATTCAGCCTTATTGGTTTATTTTTTAAACGAATTTTACTATAATTGATAGAAACAATATTTAAAACATACCTTTAAAATTCAAAAACATATGGTACAAAATTTCGTAAATTCAAAGACTAAACTAAACAATAGAATTTGTAACATCCCTACATTGAAGGTAAAACATCCTGATATAAACACAGGTATGACTATACTCCAACGAAAGCGGTCTTTGCGTATATTAAAATAAAATATTATATAGTTTAGAGTTTAGTTTGTGAAACATTTAGCCAAGAATACAAAAGATTTCTGATATTATACAATGGCAATATATCTATCCTTATATTGGAAGTGCTGCAGCTAAAAATTTAAAGGAAATACTTGTGTTTCCCCTGGAAAGTTCTAAAAGTATCCTTTGAGTGGCCTGCATTATTTCGCACTTAAATTAATAAAATTTGCATACTTTTAGGGGCAGTAAAAATTATGTGTTCCTGCTTGCCAAGCGAAGCTTATTATTAGAGTCTTTTGAGGGCCAATCAAAACTTCAAAAATCATAAGAACTTTAAAAACTAAAATTACTTCTATTAAAACTAGTGATAAGAGTGATAATCTGTTTGACTTAAATTAAATTACATTCAGCAGTGCGATTCGGTAACTTTGAAAGATTTGATAAAAACAACATCTACGGTGTTTTGCACCCACTATTTTGTGATTCACAAACTTTTTGTCATTAAATTTGTTATAAATTTTGTCAAGTGGCATCTTTGTCAATATAAGAGAAAAGCACAAAAGGGTCTAGAAGAGAACAAAAGAATTTTTGTAGGCCAAATCGACTACAACAATATTTTTTTTATTAATCTTTTTTAATTATGATCAATAAGACTAAACCTATTTACGAAAATAGTATAAATAATATTTCATATGCAAATATGCTTTTATATTTTTGAATAATGATGTGCATGTCATTGTTTGCTGATCATAAAATGATTGCGGTGGTAAACGTGTTGAGTCTCAAACTCCGTATTAGGAGTTTTACTTGAAATAGCCCGCAAAAGTGTCAATATATGAAAAGAATTTAAAAGTATCAGAGGTTCCTTTCATAACTCTTCATTATATATAAACACTTCGGAAACCATACAATAGAAAAAAATAGCAAGAATTCCAAAAGAAAACTCATGTTGAAAAAAAAAAACAATTTTAAATACCTCTGGTGGGGTTTTTCTTGACCGATTTCTTCACGTATATATGATTTCAGTCCAGAGAAAAGTTTGATATTTTCTTTCACTCTATATACAAAATCATGCGCAGTAAACCGTTTAGCCGGGTGCAGTAAAACTTTTCACGAACATTCTTTGTTTTAACGAAAGGTTAACGACTATATTTTCTTACATAATTTAGGGGGTTGTAGTCCTTCCCCCATAAGACAAATATTGGTAGTCAAACATTTTACAAGTGCTTTTATGAAACTAAGAAATCGATTTTTATAAAATTTTAAACATAGAAATTCCTTAGTCTGGTGCTAAGAAATGGATATAATTTTTTTTTAAAATTGGAACCCGGAGGTGAGGAGAGGGGCAGTTTACACTGTATTGTATCTAAATTAACTATTTAAAAAAAAATTGCAATTGCAAAATCCTCTCATTTGAAAACAACCAGAGGCTATATTTGTTTAAAACATGGACCTGTTGGAAGGAGTGGGAGTAGGAAAGCAGGGAAACGTATGCATCGTTTAAACTAATCATCCCATTTTATTTACATAAGTTTATTCTTGGATATATCATTAGCATACGGTAGTAACGCCGGTAATAACATTAGCAGGTCCAAAGTGATTCCTTAAAGTTGTTCATTAAAATTGTTTTTGGAAACTTTTGTTATCTCCTGTATAAAGGAAAATTACGCTGGGATTTTTTCTCATTTTCAGATGTAGACGTATACATTTTATCTTATATTGTGATATTTTTACATGTAAATTGTCTTCATTTAAATCTGAATCAATGACATACACTAACATGAAAATCCCAATGATAAATTTCTAAAAATCCTGTAACTTTTTCCGTTTGATTTTTTTTCTCTTCAAATTGTGTCTTACACTGACGCCTGCCATTTTGCATTAAGCAATTTTCGTTGAATATTTTACATCAGCAGCAACAAGAGAATTCGCTTCCATATACAAACGTAAATACATAAAAACCATGATTGTATGTGCATAAAACATATCGAGTGGGATAAAATATAAATTCAAGTGCAAGCGACAAAAAAACTCTCTGTGACTTGGAAGATGGGCATGAAAAAAAACCAATTGAACATAGAAAGGAAGAAATCTTAAAAAATACTTTACAACAGCAAAATCTAAGTCAGTAGTCGTCCATACTCCTGACACTTGTACTCGAACACATGTGTTAAGCTTGTGTCTGTGTATAGATTGGTTTACAAATACAAGATACAATTTATTGAATTGCACAAAACCAATTCGAGAGCAGTTGCAGCATAGACACTTATGCAAGGAGGCAAGCACAACTCGCACTCACAAAACCCATAAACTACAATACGTATTCGTTACAAAGATGTCGCTGACTGAAAGACATTCGAGAAGAAAAAAAAAAAAGAAATTATATCGAGTGGTATTACTATACTCCAGGATGGGTTTGTTAGGGTACAACCTTTTGGGAGGATCATTTGAAGGGAGTAATAAAAAAAAATTGATAAATGAATTTTAAAAGCTAATAAATGCCATTTTTTTGAAAGTATGATTGCATCAAAAATATTATGGTCTTTACAAATTTTTGCTGTTGAGAAAAAAATTTTGTATTGCAAAACGGGTTTTTTCACTGAATTAAAAAAGATCCCAATAAAAAAAAAAATTTCAATTGAAGATCACCTCAAAAAATTTAATAATTCCAAAGGAATTTTAATTTTTATATAAACTCAAAGTTAAGAAATGAAATTAAATACAAATTTCGAAGCTCTTTTCATAACAAAATAAGCTCCCATGGAAAAATTTTATAATTTCCATAAAAATCAGATCTAAAAAAATTTAAATAATTTTAAAAAGCTAAGACTAGTTTCCATATGCATTATTGGACAAAGTGGTTGAAAATGCTTGCGGAAGGCTGACAATTAAGAAATAATTTATGAAAACGAAAATGACCCTGTATACATTTATGTGTCTTTTGAAAATTGTTGTATTAAAGAAAACAAATTAAAGTGAGTGTAAAATTTTTTCCTGGAAATATACATTTTTTCTTGGAAATATCCATTAAAAGAAAAATATCAAAAACTTTTAAACTATTTCATAATGCAAGAACACCCAAAACGTGTATACAAAAACATCCAATAAAAAGAAAGTGAAACAATTCATAAAAATTTCTTTTGCTTCCAAGTTCATAAAATGTACTTTCTAAAACTTATCATATGCAACATACTGTCCCAAATAATATGTTAAATATTTCCAAATAATATATTCACGTATTTACGTCTTGTATCCATCGAATCAACCAGGATCGTCTGCAACAAATACCGGAAGTTTTCCGATTTGTTGGACTACTCTGCTCTTAGAAAATATTATATAAACACAAAACAAATAAACCATCTACTAAAATCCCATAAAACAGCTAAAAACAACCCAATACAAAAAAAAAAAAAAAAAAAAAATCAAAATCTTCTGCTTATGTCGAAATACAATCCAGAATGATAAAAAGCCACACAAACTAAGCGCAGTAGTGCAGTGGGCGAATGACAAAAAGAAAACATATACACACACATATTCACACACACAAACACGCTTTAATCTCGTGAGCGTTTCAGCTATAAATTTCAATTTCCGTTCCATTTAGTGGGTGGCAAATGAAATAACATTTTCATTTAACCTCTATGGCTTTAAAACATTTGTTTTCTCCGATTTCGTTTTTCTTCTTTATAAAAAGAAACATGTTCTAGCAGCATCAAGAAAATGTTTATGTTACTGGCGTATTTTCCACACAACAATAAAGAAAAAATGGATGCTGAAGGCAAAAAAAAAAAAAAAATAATAATAATAGAAATCACAAACTCACAATTGCCAGCATTCCAGTACACAAACTCTACCAGCCAAACAGCCTTTTTAACTCAATTGGTTATGGATCGAAAATTTATATACATTTTGTTTTTGTGGTACAACACAAGCTGCTGCAGCTCAACATCCGGCATAAACAGCTCAAATCCATGTGACCCACAAAAAATTCTCTATCCGACAACACGTTGTACTAAAGTCATGCCTGTCAGTGTGTTGGTCGCAAATTATTCTACTCGTACATTATCTCCGATTTATAGACTTGTTAGTTTCGTTATTGTGTTTGTGTGTTATTTGTGTCATGGTTTGAATAAAATTTTTTACAGTTCGATACTGGTTAAATTTTAAAGGATCATTTTAATACTCTTTTATTATGTTGACCCAATTATGCAGGTAGAAGCATGAAATGTGATTGTAAATATAAAAGGGACTGCGTTTAGGAAACTATAGTATCTATTACCAACACTGAAATAGGAATTTGTAATTAGAATATATTAAATTTTTATTATTCAATGCAATATGGTCGTTAAGTATTAATTGAAACAAGCATTTTCCTTTAGAAAGTCCACAATTTTTAGATTTTTTCCAAAACATTCATTATAAGAAAATTTTTGCTAATGAATGTAACATTGCTAATGTGTCAGTATGAGAAAAATAGAAGCAATACTTGTCTATTCCATTTAAATCACCGTACATTATTATGTCAACAAATGCTATTTATATAAATATTTTCATTATAGTCATGAATATATCCTAGTTTAAAAATTTTTGCTTGAAATTTTGTTGCAAGCAAAAGAAATATTCTATACGGATCCCTATCCAAGAAAGATAATGGGTGACTTATGATTCAATCGATCATCAAACACGTATGTGTGTGTACAAGCACAAGATGCCTTCACACTTAAACGCTTCCAAGACTTGCCAAGTTCAACTTAGATTCGTATCATTATAGACAATAAATTTAACAGTGTTACACAAATATGCAATTTCATGCGAAGCATAGGCACTAAATGTATCATGAGTAAATAATTAAATATCAGGAGTACCAAGCGCCCATAACTAACACGTCCTTACTAAAAAATTTTATTCGCTTTAGAAATGTAAACATATATGCAAAAAGCATTAACCAGACAATTTGTATTCTTCTCCGGATACGCACAAAATCCTGGGTAAATACTGGGAAATGAAACCAGTATCAAAACTGTTACTGTTCTTTTAATACACTTCTTAATAAACAATTTATTTTTAAATGAATCTGTGCTTGTATTGGTATGGAGGGAAGAGATACTCCTACTCCATCTGGAGAGCTAAAATAATGAGACTCACCAAATTTAATTTACGTGACTATGGTGTGTAAGCGAATGTAGAAAGTATGGGAGGGGTGAGACCTTTATCGACATAAAAGTGTTGATTGATTATAACAAATCTACATAAGAACAATAGTGAGAGCAGCTAAATCTAATATTTGTTACTAAATATAAGAAAAAAGTGTGCATTCAAGTGAAAGATTGGTGGCAAAGCAGAGGAAAGGTGAATACCCCCCTCCAATAGTGAGACTAACTGAATTTAATTTACGTTAATGTAAGAGAAAAGTGTGTATTAAAATAAAACCGTGAAGGCAGTGGAGAGGGAGGGTGAGTACACCCATATAATAGTGAGATCGACTAAATTTAGTATATATCATTATAAGAAAAAATTGTGTATTCCACCAAAAGCAAAAAGGCAGATAAGAGGGAGGATATATTCCCACTATAAAAAGTAGTTTTTAATTTTTATATGTAAAGAGAACTACAATAGTGCCACCCTAAAAAATATATGTACATTTTTATGGGGTTAAAATTAGCAAAAGCATGGAAGTACAGTGAAGGGAAACGTGTACCCCCCCCCCCCGGGAAAGAACGTATTAATTTTTATTTATATGGAGCACTACAGAAGTGAGACTTTTCATGTTTGTGACACATAACTATGGGTGTATAGGTGATATTGTTGTTAAGGTACGGTGGTATAGGAGGTGTGAGACAGGTGCCCCCACACAAATTAATTAATGCTTAATTTATATCTAAAGAGCTAAAGCAGTGAGACCCTCCAAATTTATACTTGCTATTACAAAAATTAAATGTTTACTCCAGAAAAACCATGTAGAATAGGAGGTAAAAGGCGGGTACCCTCACACAAATTTGTTGTTTATTATTATAGGAAAATAGTGCGACTCTTCATTAAGATAAGTCTGACAGTACAGTGCTTGCGTCAGTACAGTCCTGAAGCTATAAGACCTCAACGACTCCCCTCATGCAAAGTAACTATTCCCTATTGCTGACAACTGATAAACGAAGTCATCATTTATTTCGAGTTTGCTTTAAAGATTAAGTCCTGAGTCGGAATTATTAGACAGGAGCGGGACAAATATTACCCTCTTACAAGAACCCTATTGAATTTATTTTTTCAGTAGAGCTACAATAGTAAAATAAGCCATCGTGTCGTAAAATAAGCCATCGTGACTTATGAATGTTTTTATTTAATTCTTTGAAGAAGGAGGCAGCAAAGTACTTTTGTGTAAAGGAAACACAGAAAATATGACAATTTGTGCTAAAATCCGCCAGTATACAAATCACATACCAACTAAAACAAAATACAACTCTCATGTATGGACCAGTGGTTCAAATTCTATTTTGAAGCTACTGCACCGGACACAGAAGAGAACGAAAAGACTCATTGGTGACAGTAGTATAGCCAACTCTATTGATTCACTGGATAATTGTCGCATGTGAGATGTATTTCGTTGTTTCGTAGTTACTACAATGGAATGTGCTCTAATAAAATAAGGGAATATATTCCCGAGATCCGCTCATTAAGACCGCATCCATTTGTGACCTATATATCAATGAATCGCACTACGCACTGCAGAAACAATTCGTTTTTTGATCGAACGGGTCGTATGTGGAACGAGCTCCCTAAAGATGCCTTTTCTGCCATATCTCACGTGAAGAGGTTCAAATTTAATGTACACAAGCACTCTGTCTATCCTCCTTATCATATGCTATTTTTCTAGTTCCAGAACAATGCACTGTATTAATAGGGATCGTCCTCTAAGTACTGGTCCAATCGAAAAAAAAAAAAAAATACTTCATTTAGAATCTGCAAATTTTTAACCCTCTCATGCCCGAATTAAAATGTGCAGAGCTAAAAATTTTTTGAGGACAGATATGTGTTAGTCTTGACTCAGATATGAACTGATAAAAATTTCAAAGTCCTTGGTGTCCTGGTTCGTTAGTTACAGGATGTTGCCTATAGGCAACATTGGGCAGTGGTGGTAAATTAAAAAAAAATGTTTTTTATTTTTTTAATGCATTTTTATTGAAACTTAAGTATGATAAGACACAAAACAATTTTTTTTGGATTGCAGCACAAATAAACATTGCATTTGCTACATTTGGAGCGCGTATAACCAGTGTGGCATAGCCTGCATCTGCCTTTTGCTTCCCATTCTACCCAAGATTTTTCAAATCGTATGTATTTTGCAGGTTCTGCAGTATACGCTCTTTTATAAGAGCTCGATTCAGAGGCCGTCGAAAGAGTTGGTGATGATGAAACCGATGGTAAAAAACCCGGTGATGATGGGCTTGACTCCATCGTTGAAAGGATTGATAATGGGCGACCTTTTTTCCTTAGAATATTGAATGCTAAATATAAAACAATGTCTGATGATATTTCCAAACCAAAAGACAAACAATCAGTCAATTCTTCTCCAATGTAGAGGGTAAAATCATAAATAATGCCAGAACACCAGCCCTAGAGAACATTTTGAAGCCCCACTTGTGAGGCTTATTTGGCAGATATTGTTTCAAACTGTGTTGACCTAATGAAAAATATATTCTGAATTATATCGAAATCTATGTGTACATATGTGTACATATAATTAATTAACTTTATATAACTTATCACAGCCAGGTTGCCCTTTTTGAACTAGGTGAATAATTCGATTGGTTGTTTTACCTCATTGCTGCGCACTTCGCTTTTCAAACTGGTATTACATTACCTCTGCACTCCTCCACCTCAAACTTTTCAAATCAATTTTTTCCGTCACTTCCTGTACAACCTCTTCATTTCAATTTCTTTTCCGTCATTTTCTTTGCTAATTAGTTGCTCAATCAGACCAACTTCCATAATTTCGCCCTTATCAATCACATTTTTCAATGTTTCTTCGATGATGTTTTCAAAAGTTGATGTTGTTTCCTGCTCTTCTTCTTCATTTTCCTCATCCGCAGAATCATCCCAGTCAAAATGAACAATTTTTTAAATTTCTGTCTGTGTAAGACCTTTTGGACGTATCTAAATATGAATATATATAAATAAATGTATATTGTTCGGAAATTACCACAATTGACCAATGTTGCCTATAGGCAACAGCACTTTTAGAAAATTATTATAAACAAACTAAACACTTTTTTCATGATTTATTTTTTTTAAATAACTCTCTTACCTTTATTTATTTATAATGTTCACTTGGTTTTACAATGAAACAGTTATTTCAATGATTTTAAACACCTTTTTTAAAAACACTTTTTTCGCGAAACGATCTTGACAATTTCACTATACGGAGAACGTCTACTGAATGAACACGTGCACAGCTTACAATAAAACAAATCGCTATAACCTTTTACAACACATAAGGCTACACAATTCAAAAAACCGCAGGTTGCTAAAATTAAAATAACGGGACTTAGAAGCCGATAAGTACAATGTTGCCTATAGGCAACAGTGGGCATGAAAGGGTTAAATGTATGAGTATAAAATTCTATAAAAAAGAGAAAAAAAATTTAACAAATTTTGAAATAAATTTCCTTGAACCAATACGTTCGAAATATTTATTTTTTTACTTTCCATTGCAAACAAAAAGTTAACATATTTCTCAAAAAACAAGTGTCAAAAGTTTAAAGTTTTCTTTTCATTTTCATCAAAGATTTCCTTCTTTTTTGTGCTGTTAGTAGTAAAAATGATTTTTTGTTGTTTTGTTTCCTTTTGAACTTTTTGCTGTTTAGCAAAAACGAAGAACTTTAATGAAATGTGTTTAATTAATTAGCCAAAGTCTAACAATCACAGTCTCAATTCAAGTCCCAGTTGTTGTTGAACTTTATACTGCCACAATCTGATTAGGGACAATGTCTACAAAAACTACGGTAGCAAGTGAGTAAGAAATTGAAACAGCTAAAAAAGTTATACACAGACACACACACGTACACATACACAGATATAAAGTCAAAAACTTTTTGTGTGTGCATGTTAATATGTATAATATAGGGTTTTGTCATTAGGGAAGTGAAGGGTAAATAATTTAAATATATTTTTCTGGAGATGCACGTCTTCATTAATATCTGGGAAACACATATCGAAATATTATTAAAAAAACTATAAAGTTTCGATGTTTGTTACAAAATTGAGGGGACTAAATATCTAATTTTTTAAAAAAATAAAAAAAAAATTAAATAAATACTTTATATGAAAGCCATGTAATTATACAGTGTGGACCAACTTGGACTGACTGATTTGAAATGCTTATAATTTATAGCCGTTGTGGTGCATCCCACGGCAATAATTCTTGGGCCAGTTGAATTTTATATGGAAACATTTTCAGATCAACTTTTCGAATACGTTGTAGCGATGTTCTGGAGCTGTTCACTTGAGTAGCTCGACGACGAGTAGACACAGTTGGATCCGTATGAACACTTTCTTGTACAGCTTCTATAGCTCGTTCAGTGAGAACAGAACGAACAACAACATAATACAATTTAACAATTTTAACTGAGTATGATGACTTTATAAAATATTATAAAATTCTGTATTATCTGCAACAAAAAAAAAAAAAAAAAAAAAATACAAAAATTATAAGCATTTCAAATCACTCAGTCCAAGTTGGCCCACTCTGTATTAAACATATATAATGGACCTGTGGATATGTAATCTTATGAAGCAAATAATTAGAAATCAAACTCAAAATATATAATAAGAGTTTATTCCAAAAAAGAAGTTTTCGTGAAGGTGACACAAGTTGACTATAAAAATCATGCAGCCTAGACATTTACTTGGGATGCTTTCTAAGGTTGCCAAGGTCAACAAAATCGAGGCTATTCGCTAAATTTATCCAGTTGCAAGCAGGGTTTTCACTATTACATGTTTTCCTTCAAACAAAGTATTGTACGAGGATCATTTAAATTAGATCAAAGGAAATGCTTAGAAGCTGACATACGGTTTAATATATATATATATATATATATATATATATATATATATATATATATATATATATATATATATATATATTATTTTTTTTGTAGAAATAGACTTCCAAAGAAAATTTACACAAATACATAGAAAGTGATTCGAAAGTAGTAACAATTCGATTCATTTCCAATAATTTTTGGTATAAATTTTCAAAATAATATCGCATTGGAAAAATTTAAAACTACTGGGTATAATATTCAATATTATTGCATGATGAAAGACACTATTTTTTATATAAATTTTATACAATAAAATTTTCTTTATAACAAGTTTATTGTAGTCGAAACTGTATATTCTCGTATGCCTGTTTTTTATTGACGGTAAACAAATTATCTGTATACTTCAGCCATCATATTTGAAAAGAGTTTATGATCGTATATTAAAAAAAAAAAAAAAAATAAAATGTTTCTTCTTGTAAATAACAAAATTAAAGCTAATGATAATCACGATTTTATTTAAAAAAATCATCACACGCAAATGTCATGTATAATATTGCTTTTTAGAGACTTTTAGCAATTTGATGTCCTGTGGGTGACACTGCCATTGTCAAACTTTATTTCGATTGTGTCCCTGTGAAATTAACATTATGGAACTTTTCGTTAAAAAACGGAAGAAAGTAATTTGATGATATCGTGCCAACGGGAAACTTTATGTACAAGGAGATTAAACAAAGAAATGGTATAATTGAAGTAATAGAAAAGTGTCGCTTAGTAGATGTAAAGGCAAAGAATGTAAAGATTAAAAATATCAAAAATACACAATATGCCATTTTGTTAGAAAAATGTATACTAATTAAAAAAAAAGAAGAATATTTGCCAACGGGAAATTTTATGTGCTAAAGAATGGAAGTAGGAAATTTTATTATAAAATATTTTAATTCTTCTTTACTTTGCCTTGCAAAGCTTAATGCAATAACAATAAATATGGTATTGAATGCTTTGCAAATATGATGAAGTGTACTGATGATTTGGTTGAAATCGAGACACATTCACACAGGTTACCCCACAACAAACTACAGAGTTTATTTTTAAATAACTATTTAAAAAATATATTATAAATAATAATTTCATTGAATACTTTTTAATAATAATAGTAAAAATATTCTTGATCATGATAAACTTTTAAGTATTTGGCGTATTTCAAATAACTAAAATTAATATATTAAGAAACGCAGTTTATTCGAATCTTTTGACAACGATATCAAGCAAACGGGAAAATCTATTGTATTCTCATTTGTTTCACTCGCTGCAGCTTTTCAAGACTAGAATTTTTACTGAATTTATGAAATCATTTGGTAAAAAATTTTAGGTTTGTAAAAAGTTATTTGTTTAAAAAATTTTCTACAGCAATATTACTTTAAAGAATCTATAATTGTAAATGAAATCTGCCCAACTGGCATCTTTTAAGACGGAAAAGTGATAATATTCTAGATACAATGAAACCGAAATTTAAAATTTTGTTTTAAGAAGACATTCTTTAATTTTTTTTTCCTAAAACTTAATACAGGATTTTCAGAACACCGCAAGTTGCATCTCGAACTTTGCAGCTGTTGAAAAATCACCAGTTCATTCAAGATAAAACAAGATCTTGAATTGTTAGAGATAACTATATATAACTAGAACTAGAACTACAACTAGAACATAGTTTTACAGGTTTGAACTTTTTTAATTATAACTAAAAAATTTATAAATACATTTTTGAACTTAATCCTCTAAGGAGTTGAAAAAAGTACATTATGACACCCTGTAAGGCAGATGAAAATTTTTTTAATATTGAAGAACTTTAATTTTTTTACTGGGCATACATAAACTTTACCTGCCCCTATTATTAGCTCCTTTGAAAGTATAAATTTTGCTTATGTATACTTCAAGTGTATTTTTTTTTTTATTTTTTTAGTTCATTTTGTTGTTTTAACCTTTCTTTATTTCTCTGCTTTAATTAAATTTTTGGGAATGAGAATTTTATTTCTAATAAAAATATTCATTTTCAAATCATTCTGAATGGATCTTAACATTATGCCTCAAAATTATTTTAAAATTTTATAACTGCAATAGGGAGTTTACAAAAAAATTCATATCCTACCAATATTATAATGATAATAGTTGTATATCTGGAAGTTTGGATGTATGTTACCTCATCACGCGAAAAAGGTTACGAGGACTAAAATTAATTTATTCCCAAGGATAATACAGAGTTTGGGTTAACATATGGGACATTAATTACTATAGTAAAGGACCAGTTATACACTAGTGCCATAACTCTTATAAAATCAGACATAAACGGCTAAATTGTCGCGTAGTTCCTACAAGCAAATACTTCAGATTTTAAGATGAGTAGCTGATTAAGTTTAAACATTCAAACCTGCAGCTGAGGCTGCTAGCAGCCTCCAGGTAGGCAGTGGACTTGGAGTTAATCACTACATTCACGATGCAGTCATGCTTGATTAAATATTCATGTATATTTACCTTTTTGCTTGACTGAGCGCTTCCTACACTAGCTATCAGAATAATCTGAAAATCCATTGCTCGGGAATTATTTGGTATAAAAACGCAATTAGTGACTTGCTTGGATAGTCAAACAAAAGAATCGTTTGTGATCACTCCCAAAATACTGAAAGTCGGAAAACTTTCCGCTCTAAGTGCACCTTGGAAGGAAATCCCAGTTCCCAGCGAAATGGTTTAGAGTTCAATAAAGCACAGAGTTAATATGTAGCTTAGACTAGGATATAGAGTAATTATAGAAAAATTCGATTCGTTGTGAGAAAATACCTCAACTTGTACTCAAATCAAGAAGATTCTTGATAAAAAATTTTATGTTTATGGTATGTAAAGTAGTTGAAAATTTAATTATGGATGTATTTTGACAGACATTGAAATTGTATTATAGATGAAAATTACACCTGTCCTCCAATCCTGATTTTATTTGGTTTCAATAAAGTCTCCAAACCATTTGCAATTTTGATTATCTTTTTAAAATAAGAAAAAAACGCGTTAGACTGTGATGCAAAATCATATTTTCCTGTTTAATTTACAGTAAATAAAAGCGATTGTTTCCTTCATTTGACATGATATTTTACGTTGTTACATACAAATAAACATACATTCGTCATATTATTCCTTTTTTCTGCTAATGCCTGAATTTATATGAACTTATTTATAATTCATTTAAAATAATAAATTTAAAAAATATATGTCAGTAGTGGTTTTTGTCAATATCAAACACACGTACATATGTATTTATGTATGTGTGAGATGAAGAGAAAAAAGTTGACATATAATTTAATTTTATTTTATTTTAATTATACTATCAACAATTTGATGCTTGTGAATTGAGCAACATCAAGTGAAAATATAAAAAAGGGGAGAAAAAAATTTAATGCAAATAAGTCGTCTTACAGAAATGACAGTTTTATATAATTGCGAAATGAAATTAAAATAATATTGACATGCAAAACATAATGTATTATTTAATGAAAATTATAAAGGATCAACAGAAAAAATTTCATGGGCCTCTATTAATATATATATATTTTTAAATTCTATGGAACCCATAAAAAGCAGAATTAGCGATCTGCAAGTACTGAAAATTCAGATTAGAACTTCTCTCTTTCATATTAATTTTTCATTTTTATACAAGACTACTAGCAATCGCCAGTAGAGTCGTTATTTTTTTAGTATCTTTTTTATAACAATTTGATAAAAAATATTATTTAAGCTCGAGGTCTTATGTAGTGGTTTAATAATTTTATTTAAAATTCTCGTCTCTTCGATACTCGTTTTCTTCAGGAGAATATTTTTACCTGAATATGATACTCGAAGAATATCGATACATCGATAATTTCAAATAAAATTGTTTAACCACTAAGTAAGACCTTGAGCTTAAATAATATTTTAATAAAATTATCATTTTTTGTTACGTGGGAGTACTTGCCTCAACTGATAGTTTGAAAGAAAATATAAATAAGATTTCTAATATTATTGCCTTAAACTTTTCATTGTCTGCTAATGATTTTAATTTGTTATTACAAAGTAAGGATTTATTTAATGTTTTATTTAATTAGTATATTTGTTAGCCTGTAAGGATTATTTTCCATAGGTGAATTTAATTAAATACATAAATATTTTAAAGTATATTCCGAATAATTCTAATAAAAAAAATAAACGTTAAATTTTTAATACGAAAACGCAT
Source organism: Germaria angustata (assembly GCA_963681545.1). NCBI lineage: Eukaryota > Metazoa > Arthropoda > Insecta > Diptera > Tachinidae > Germaria > Germaria angustata. Next base: position 12,573,208 of record OY812999.1, on the reverse strand, counting down.
TTCCAATGACTGGAAAAGGATGAAACAGATTTCCCTTATTGATTAAAATTTAGTCAAGATTTTGTTATCAAAACTTCCTAAGGAGTCAAGAGATGATTGATATTATTAAACCAATGAAGGCAACTTTAATTAAGACCGGCTTCTATTTTTTTAAGTTTTCTGTCTAGAAAAACGCAACACATCAAACAAATGTAATGGTTGTATTTTATTCAGTTGAATAGTACTGTTTGTTGCATATCAAAGTTGTAAATTTTAACAGAAACTGCTGAATTTGATTCCTTTTATGCCATTGTATTTGGATATAGGACAATAAAAATGGCTTAAAATAACAACCGAAGTAAATGGCAAAATAATGTTGTTATAAGGCTTGAAGAATCATTCGGAAAGTAAATGACTTTCTCGTACTCACTTGCTTAATTGTATGACGGATGAGATTTTTATTTAAAATAGTCAACATTTAAATCAAATAACAATAAAATTACTCTGGTACAAAAACTTTCATATAAATTCATTTATGTACATATTGTTCCTTAAGTCCAGCATAGACTTATCTGAAAAATCAATACTTTTTTGAGTTACGAGTGAGTACTTATGACAAAGTGTTCCTCCATATCCTTTTTATTTGAAAGGACGAATCTAAAGCACATTTAGAATTTAGCTGAAGATATATCCTTTAAATGCAGATATCTTTAATGGAATATAATCGTATTGCAAAAGTCCGAATTCGTTAAATAGCGTTTTGTTAAATCCTCTTTATATATCTAGGAAAAAACCGAATTTTATTTTAAACTGAACCCAAGTTTTACAATGTAGTTGCAATATGGGAGAAAATAATTTTTGTAAATTTTAATTGTAATTTGCCATTTATTTGAGATGTGTCATTTTGGCACTAAAGGATCCATATGTGTGTATATTTGCATGTATTCACACGAAATTGTGATACAATTTACACATTTTATGCATATTTATATACCATATACGCATGTTCACTTGTTTGTGTGTCAGTTTGTGTTTGTGTGTGTCCATAACTGTAAATGTATTTTTATGAGAGTGTAAATAAGAAAGTTTGTGTATGTGTGAATGTGTGTCTGTAGATGTAAATGTCTTTTTATGAGAGTGTAAATGAGAAAGTGTGTGTGTTTGTAAAATAAAGATGAATGCATGCATGTGTGTTTTACGTTCAAAATATGCAAATTTGTATTATTTCACATTCAATATTTGAATACGTGTATGTCTGTGCGAATGTGTAATATAGAATATTTTCATAAATGTTATATTTTATAGCCAAATTAAAATAAAATTTAATTTTACTGTGTCCTACGACCACTTTTATTATTTCTCGAAAATAAAATTTTATGCATTAAATATTAATAAAATTTTCCCTATACATTTGTTAAATGGAGTGAAAGTATTTAAAGCAAACATTAAGGGCTTAAAATTAAACAGTAACTGCTTAAAATTTAAGTAGTAAAAGAAGTAAAAAAAAATATACTATATGAATTGTTAAATTTACGGGCCCCTATCTGTTTGTCTATATATTGAAATACACCTTGTCAATAGTAATTTTTTTTATATATTGATTGTATTGGTAAACGTCTTAAAATATAAAAAAGGTTTTAAGCAGTACAAAGAAGTAGTTATCAAAATATTAAAAATTTTATCCCAGACGAAAAAGTATGACCTGTTTTTTACATGGAGGGCGATAAAATATGAAAATACTTTGTTTTTTTCCCCCGATATAGTGATGTTCACGGAATTCTAAATTTTTCCTCTTTATTTGAAAATTATTTGCTTCAGAAGAGTGTTGGCCAAAGTTTGGATTTATTTAGTTCATTAAAATAGAATAAGATTATCTAGATTAATATATTGAGACTAAATTAATTATAATATATTATTATTATTGGAAAAACTCACTTATCCAAGATACACACGAAAAGTTGTATTTTTTTTATCATGAAATATTATATATTATTAATAATTTTGTGTTTTTCTTTTACATGCTTGTATTTTAATTATTGTTACTATTATTACTATTATTATTATATATTATTATTAATATTATTATTATTATTAGAATTATTAATTTAATGAATAAATTACACAAGAAGCCCCATAAAGCCAGCGAGAAACTAATTTTCTTTAAATTCTGTATAAATACACATACACGGAATATCCTTAAACTATCATCAAATATAGTCACAGGAGAGAAAAAACAAACACCTACCTTATAGCATATACTTATATGAAATAAACTTCCCACTCTTTCTCTCTCTCTCTCTCTCTCTCTCTGGTATTGTATTGCATTATCGGGTAGTATTATATATTCCCTTGTAGCTCCACTTTTGCATTAGCCTTTGCAATTTTTTCTAAATGTATAATACTTGCGCTGGAATCTATTGGCATTGAACCCAAACGAAAATGTAAATAATTAATTATTAAATTAATTTTTTGTGGCTCTATCTGAGACTATTTAATTTTTTATAGTTTATAAAGAGACGTTTTTGTAAATCTCTAGCTATAAAAAATTACGTCTATTTGTAAGGGTCAATTGTACATATGAAACAAATATAATAAAATGGGGCTATTGGTATTTTCTAGCTAAAGCAGACGATGAAGTGATTAAGCCTCTTATGACAATTAAAGATTTTTTGAAAAAATCTGCCTTTTAGAAAAAAGCCACTGGGATAAAATTTGAATTGTGGCTGTCTTGTATTCCGTGCGTTACACAAACATATGTATGTTATGTAATTTCTTAATATCTGACATCAGTTAGTACATTTTTCGAATACTTAAGAAATTCAGTTCAATTGATCTTCATTAAAAATTTCAATTAGTTACAAATTTTTATGTGGCTTTTTTCGTGTGTATACATGCCACTGTTATAAATATAATTATTACTTATACGCACAGAAGAACTTAATTAACGGAAATGCTCAAAAATCTGGTGCAACTAAAATATTACTCATACGCAGAGAATATACTTCCGCTCTTTGAATTCAAATAAGTATGCAACAGATTTGTTAAAAACTGTAGGCATGAGCCCAATTCAAGTATTTTTCAAAAAAGAGATAAATTAATAAAAATTAAATATATAAAAAGGTATATAAATTATTAAACACAAATTAAATACATACCATTTGGAAATGTGTACATATGTATGCATGTATTATTATTTGGAATGTAGTAACCATTACCATATTATATAAAATAACATTATATAAAAAAATAATTTATGCTTGCAGAATGATTATTGAATTTTTTCTCTCCAGGCGTATCATCGAAAAGAATACTGGAAATATTCTTTTAAAAGCAGCACAATTTTCAAGGAATTTCATACAACAGAGTTCACCCTTTGACTAAAGTCAAACTGTCTTTGCAACGCATTGCATTAAAGGGAACATTTTGGTGTGTTTAGCACTCCAGCATGGTGGATACTACTCATCTGTCCCCTTTTTGATTGTCTAACTATTAAACCACATTGACCCATCTTCCGAATCTGCACAAAAGAATTCACCTTTTAACTAAAGCCAAACAGTCTTTGCAAGGCACTGCATTAAAGGGAACATTTTGGTGAATTTAGCCCTCCTCCATGGTGGATACTACTAATAGATTTCCTTTCTATTGTCTAACTATTAAACTACATTAAACCATCTTTTAAATCTACATTGGTCCAATATATAAAAACTTTAAATTCTCTTCGGACATCAGAAGAATATATAGTATGCAAGTGCAGGATTTGACTTTGAATAGAGTAGTTACAATGGGTTTCAAGTTAATTTTTTCCTCTTCCAAGATATATACATAATAGTGTAGTTGAAAAGAGTTCGTATCGAGAGCCTATAGCTAGTGTAACACACTAGTAGTCCACAGGTCGCAGGTTCGACTCCTGCCACAGACTTCTGGTGTTTCTCTAGACAAGCCAGGTAGCTTCGCAGTTTGTTTTTGTTAAATAAAAAATTAGAACGTATGTGTAATAGTATAATATATATTGAATATTACAAGATATTTTGTTGGTCATTAGACGACGTTAATTGTTTTTAAATTTTTAAGAGTAGATTGTGAAAATCATCAATTAATATAAATGTGCAGCCAAGATCCCTTTATCTCTTCACATACGTTTTCCATCAAAAACACATCCATTTATGGGCATTGACTAACGAGTCATAGGAATCTTAGGAAATATTCCATTTTTACCATAGTTTTTTAAATGAAGGAATATTAACTAAAAGTATATACTTACAAAGTTTTTTTTTATCATTTTCAACACTATAATCCTTTCCATTGGAAAAAACTACTTGTATTAGATATTTTTACATAAATTTCCTTAAATTTAGTTACATTTTTAACAACCATTGATTTATTGTCTCAATTACTTTGCTTTTAGCTTCCACTTGTAAAAGTCCAATTTGCTAATATTATTTTTTCTATCTCCGTAGTTTTACGAATGCTAACGACTTCAAATCCAATACGCAAAAATGCTTAAAAAATCACTTGTCTATTATTATTGTTGGCCTAAAACCGGGAACAAAACCACTGCAGGCTTTTGTTGGAAATACTTCGTTGTTTTACAGACATGCAGTCGTACTTTCAGCTGCAAAATGTAGATGACAATAGTGATGACAATGTCGTTGTTGATATCCATGAAGATGACGATGGCTACGTTGACCGTAAGCACGAAAACAACAAAACGCTAAGTGCTTGTTGACAATAACATGAAAGAAAATAAAATAGAAAAATTGACACGGGGACATTGGGGTTAATATTTGCAGCTAAGCTTTAAATCGAACAGTGGTTGGAACTTCGATTATAAGAATCGATTCATATAAATTTAAATAAATATATTTTAATATAATATCTCTCTATTTTTGACCTTTTTATAACAATTTTGATTAAAATATTATTTAAGATTAAGTTCTTCTTTAGTCTTTAAATAATTTTATTTGAAATTATTGATATTTCGATACTCAATGAGTATAATCTTCAGGAAAATTCCATTATGCGGTAATTCTCATTATTTTAGTTTTGTCAGTATAAATAAAAATTGTTGAACTAATATCCTTGAAGCCAAATAGTTTGAATAATGTATGAGTTTATTTGCCTAAAATTTGTTGTTAAATTTGACGAACTGAAAAGCGTAAATAATAATATCTACTAAAAATCTTTATTTTAATTCAAATTTATTATAATTTTTCAATTTAAGAAGACTTTCTTATTAAAATTCAATAAAATTGTAAAAAAAACTTTAAGAATTTTTTTTTAAATTTAATAGTTGCATGTATTTGTTTATTCCTGAGAAGAAAAACTTAATGCAACAATGTTTTCGTAATTTTTTATCTACTGCAAGATTGCTTTTGAATTTTGAACAGGCAGCATCTATTATTTTGTTTTTGACAGTCATTTTAAAGAAAATGGGAAAACGTAAATTGCAGGGAATGAATTAGTATTACTTTTTTGCAACATGTAAGGAAATACAAGGCCTTATAAATACTTAAGGACTCTGCACTATCATTGTGGTGGTATTAGCACAAATGATGAAAGACGTTGAGATGGATGATAAGGTCTATTAAATAATATTAAACGATCAATACAATTGTTTATGGAGGCTGAAGCTAGAGGCAACTTATCCGCGTAGGATTACCACATTTTGCATGAATATTTTGATATGAGAAAGCAGACCGTGACGCGATTGATCGATCACAACCGTTGTTAATTACTCGGCTACTTCCAAAGGACTATTTGGTAATGTTGAGGCAAAATTTGAACCAGGTTTTGTGCAATTTTTTAAAAACTGATCCATAACAGAATACTATAGACTTAAGAACAATATAAATCAAATTTTTATGCTGCATACACCTGTTTAAGAAATTTATATAAATAAACAAATATTCATAACATTTTAAACATCAAAGAAAATTATTTGCCAAACCGAATTTTCGCAAGTCTTTTTACACACTTTTTTAAGGGAACGTGAAATTCAGAAAGATTTCAAAATAAAATTGCCTTGAATCAAACAGAAGCTCATGCTGCTATTTTTGCTTGTGCCATCAAGCCGAATGTATAGAAGTAAAGCCGTTATGGTAAAAATCAACGAACTAGACTACGAAGTGCTAGCCCGTCCAGCATGCTCCCTGGACCTAGCGCCTTGCCATTGTTTTTTGTCGCAAAACTTGAGGAAGTGGCTGAGGGTAAAAGTTTTATGTCAAATAAATTTGATGACCTTGAAATGTCCTTTTATTTAGAGGGGAAATAAAACTAGACCGATAATGTACTATATAAATTAAGTTTTGAAAAGGAAGTATAATGAATTTATATTAAAAAAATATATCGATCGATTCTAATGGATTACTGTGGCAGGTTTTTACATAAAATAAAATATTTACAGTTTGTAAGAAGCTTTCCTTGTTTTCAGGAAGAATTGATACAATAAAAATTCACAACATTTTGGCAATATTTTAATTTTTAATAGAGAGTGATGTAAAGACTATTTGTTACTAATTTAATATTAAATATTGAAGGTCTCTAAAAGAGCAGATAAGAGATGATGCTTCAAAGAAAATAGATCTGCATTAAGAAAACGTAAAAATTGAATGCAGCGTTTCCATCTTGAACACAAAATTAGTTTTTAACATATTTTTCTATTTGTTTCATGTCCAAAAACTACACTATCGTTTTATATTGGACTGTATAAATTTTAAATTTTTCCTTTGGAAATTCGAAAAGTGTGAAAACTTTTTATTTGTCAATAGCAAAATAGTCCATTTACTATTCAGTTATTCATTTCTTTGATTTTTTTCAATTCCAAAAATCACCAACTTTATATCTATACATGTAGACAATATGAGATATATACTATTATTTTTAATTTTTAATTTTAAATCTTTGGTTCTTTCCTTTAAAACCACAGTGACTGCAATAGTCAACAATAATTTTTTTCTTATTTTTTAACGGGTTCCAATTGTTGCTGGATAGATGAATAACTAAAAGGAAAATAGAATGTTGTTTTACCTAAAGGTATATTTATTCTATACAATTTCACATATACACACATACTATGATTTCTGTTATTTAACTAACAAAAATTCACACACACACACACTCTCACAAATAAACATTTCAAAAACTTTTACAACAGTTCCTATTTTAGTTTTGTATAGTAAACGATGTTTTTATACCGCCATTACTGTTACATAAACATAAAAGAAAAGCAAAAACAACATCAATACAATTACTACAATACAGCATACATAGTAGCAACAACAACAAGAGCAACAAAAATTATATAGACATTGAAACATTTATAGTTGACGAGTATGGAATAGAGGAAGTAATTAATAAATGTTAAACTCAAACATGGACATGAACACGAACAGGAGGAAATAGGAAATGTCTATGATGTTCCGTACGAGTTTGTTTAATTCTTCTGCAACAATGTCGAACTACAAGTAGAAAGTGTGTAATAACAATAATTACAGCCATCTACTGAACAAGCTCACATCTATACTACACTCATACAACTTTTATAATATTCATGCCTGGTTACGTAGCAACCAGCAGCCAAAAGAGTACCCTTAACTTACTTACCAACCAATCGACCAGCCAGCCAAACATTTAGTCAAGCAACCAGCCAGTCATACCACCATATCGTACGAATGAATGGCCAACCTTTAGATGTTTAACAACAATAAAACAAGCCCGCAACAAATTTCGTTAAAGTTTTTCTCATAAATTTCCATTGAATGCAACATTAATTAATGGATTACTCTACTCACACTTCCAGCGCATCACATCGCATGAAAGTATATCTCTTACTCTCGCTGAAAAACAACGTTTTTGTTCTTATTGTTGTTGTTGTTGTGTTTTCCCCATTCGCATCTTCTGTTGCTGGAAGTTGGAGTTGTTAATGAAAATTCAATACAATGTTGTTGTATTGCCACAACTTGCCATGGGGTAAGATACTTTTATTTATGTATGTACATACATATACTTATATATATATATATATATATATATATATATATATATATATATATATATATATATATATATATATATATATATATATATATAAATGTAACCTTTTTATTGCAGCTGAAGTGTTGTGTTAAAAAGTTTTTAATTGCATGCAAAAAACAATAACAAGAAAAAAGACAATAAAACCGAATTTCGATTTAAAAAAATTATCGAAAGAGGTAAAATACATGAAAATTTTAAATTAACATTTCATTGGTGGTAATAGTAAAACTCATTTTAATATTAAGGATCACATACCAGAAAAAGAAGCTTTTTTAAATGACAGAAATCTGAATGAAAAAATCACTGAAATTTTGCTGGGTATTGGAATTTTTCATAAAGATTTTTAAGTGTGGCCCCGATGAGCTCTTGCCTTCAAAGGTATTAGATATTGCTATTATACAATATAAAAGTAAATATTGAAGTCCCCAGGTATTGTAAGATTCATATATATTGCATGTAAGACTCATTAGAATTGTATATCGGAAGCTTTTTGAGCTTGAGAAAAAAAAATCGTATATACAGCCTTTAGGTATAATATTTTTAATGCACACTAAGCATATTTAAAGTTAATCATACGTCTTGGATTAGACACATAGAGATAATGAAATCAGAGTATAACTAGAAATATAAACCCAAACAATTATGCATGAGGATATTCCTCGGTAGAAATAAAGGATATATAAGTTTTGATTAACAAACAAACTTTAAATTAATTATAATAATATAATAAAATACACTAATTTATTTTAAAATACGTAAAAATTGAAAGAAAAATACATTTTTTACAAATAATAAAACGTGCTGTGAGCTTCAGTTGGCAATGATCTAAATACACTACAGCTACGAATTAAACTTTAATGCCAGAAATAAAAATATGCTTGGGTCGATTTCGTACTTATTCAGTTGTTGCTACAAATGTACATACGAGAGCCTTCCTCATTCTGGGCCGACTGCGGTCTCCACACTTTAGACTGTAGCAGTGTGCGTAATGCTTATTTATGATTTTTAAGGACGTTCAGAAAATGCAAAGCTGACTTTAGATTATTGTGTGTGGCTGACATATCTGTTGCATACATCATGGGATAAAACGTAAGGTTCTAAATGCAGGATCGAGGAAATCATGCATCGATCGTGTGCGAGGCTCTCAAAAATAAGTATATTCTTATTTCATTTATATTATCAAATTATTATTTAGAACTAAATTATAACGATTTTGAATTAGGTAACATTTTTAGTTGCTATTATTATATTATATATTTCATTATTAAATGTCATTGTAGAAAACAGAACATATATTTATTTGTTAAAACTCAGGCTCAGATACTGAAATTAGTAGTTGTAGTGGTAGTAGTATTGTATCGTCGTACTCGTATTAGTAGAAATAATTGTAAATAATAGGTGAAGTAATGGTCATAAGAAACTTATTAGTCCTTAACTCATACGTTCTGTCCATTGTGTCTAAATTACAAGCGAACATAAATTTCTAAACAATTCACTTTACTTGTGCCTAAATTATTTTTACTCCTAATCGCTTGGAAAAAAATAAATAAATTTAAATAACAAAACTGTTCATGATTCCACAAATTACACTCGTTCAATTAAGAAGGAATAACACTTCCAACGAGCTGAAATAAAAGACAATCTAGTAAATTGTGTTCATAAAGTAACTTTAGAGAAAAGGGTTGTTTTTCTTGAGAAAATCTACTTAAAAAGTTGTAAAGCTGAAAATTTTCTTTTCCTAAATCAACAAACTTAGTCGAAGGTGGATGAAGGAGCCAAATATTTGAGAAAAGCCTCAAGGCATGATGAACTTAGGAAAAGGAATAATTTTACAAACAAAAAAGCCAATTTGGCTTAAAATAACTACTTTAGCTAAACATTGTTTTTCTTTCTTGTCTGCTAATGAACAAATTTATTGGATTACTTGGAGAAAGTTGAAATAAACTAGATATTCTGCTCATGTTTCTTAAGTGATTTGAAAGATGTGCTCAGTCCATCAAAATTTCACACTGAAATTCCACATCAATAACACTGAAGAATTTAGTTCAAAAAAAAAAAAAAAAAAAAAAAAAAAGTAACACTCTGTCAGCTAAATACTTACTTAGGAATAGGATAGTATAAAGGGAGCAGGTGGTGGTATTAGAGTAAGAAAGGAAAGTTTAATTTTTCTGCTATGGATTCATTATTTCAAACTGTGCAACAATAATTAACACAGTGCTGTAGTAATCCACAGCAGAAAAATTTATGATATTGATGACTTGAACCGAACTGGGATCTAGCCCATGATTGCAGTCATAATTCGCTTTGTAGTCAACACACTATGTACTTTAGCCATCAGCACTTTCTCCTGGAGTGAAGAAAATAAATGCTTTAGAAGGAATCACATAGGATAACTTATATTTTTTTTGAAAACGTGGAATTTACAAAGGAAACTGATCTCTCATCTATTCCGAAAGTAAGTCGCAGAATAATGTTTAAAAGATATCGGCGGACTGTGAAAAGTCTATATAAAGGATAAGCAGGATATTCAGTCATGCGTTAATGCGTAAGCATACTGTAATGGATCTTACGAGCATTAAAATCAGAGAGTTTTATAAGATCCTGATTAAGTCTACCATTAAGGTATGGAAAATATCCCAGGGTAAAATTATTGATAAGCCTTATAAAACTCAATTCTGTATATTGAAGTTGTTGTGTATATTGAAGTTGTTGTGATTAAAAAAAGTAAATAAATCCATCTTTTAAAAAAATTTCCAATCTTTTTTTAGCTTTGTGCTTTTAAGACTTTAAGGATAAATTTTTTTTAATGATATTTTTTCCATGCAACTTTATCTTTTGCCAATATAAAGAAAAGTGAAGTTTCATGCGCTGCCAGTTTTGTTATCGAGGTTGCTTCAATATTCTTTCTATTTAAAAAAAAAAAAAAAAAATTAGTTGCATGCAATACATTCAATGCAAAGATGCAAATTGTAAACAGGTTAGTGATAATTATTCTATATAAAATTTTTTTGCTCTTGTTTCATTAAAAGCCATTAAGGAAACGATTATTAATTTTTTGAAATAAGTTTCCCGCTCTAGCCATTTAGATTTGCAGAATTGGGGCGATAGTTGCTATTAAAAAATTTAACATAATTATAAATTTTATAAAACTAAGTAAAATATTCTACACATTCACTATTCAAAAGAAAATTTTAATTTATTTTGTATTAAGCTAGACTAGGGTAACTCATGGCTTAAAAAAATTTTTTTCAAGATAAACCAAAAGAAATAAAAACTCTCTTCCAAATGACCTTTTGTTGTGATATTTACCTATAAATGGCTCTACAGCGATAATAACCTTCAAATACTTTACACTAAATGCAAATGCTGAAATATTTTAAACATTAAAAATAATCATCAACTCAACAGGACATTTCCACTTGTATTTACAAACGCAAATATCTACTACACAATCTAATATACTTGGCAATAAAACATTATTATGGTTAATGGTTTATTACCTTCGGCCCTTCCCCTTCCCTTCCCCTTTCCCATTTCATTTAAAGAAAGACATTTAACAAGTTATTTCATTTTATTTTACTTAATGTAATCGTTTCGCTTGCCAAAGGGGGAGTAGCGTAGATACAAATAAATTCATTATTTATTTTTATCGCTGCTATTGAAAAAGCTTATCAGCATTTCTTCATCAAGAAATGCTTCGAAAGCACGCCACCAAACTTCCACAAATCAAACAAAATCATTAATGTTAGAAACTATGAGGCACAGCAGAACGACAAACATTTTAGCTGGAGTTTTTTTGTTTGCCATTAATTGAGTTTTTGGTTATTACACTAATAAAGTGAATTGAAATTTGTTGTTTCTTTCTGTTTTTAGAAGTTTACCAGTTTTATCTTTATGTGGCAAGAAATCATGCAATTTTAAGCAAAAAAAAAAACTCCGGTCTTAATTAATTAAACAAAGATTAATTGTTTTTTTTTTTTCAAAAGAATATCAATATCGATGGAAACCAAAGAAAATCCTAAAATATATTCAATAACAAGTGATTGAATTTTGAAGTTTGTTTAAAGTTGAAAATGATCAGTAGAATTGATTTTGTAAAGAGGCCTATTAATGAGGCCTGTATTCAGCCGTCAGACAAAAATTTTAAAAGAAAAATTATTTTTTGTAAGGAATTTGACATTTTGAACCTCAAGTAAATTTTATTAGACACTGGAATATTGTCATTAAGAGTATTATTGAGAAACTAAATTTTGTATTTAAATAGAATTTAAAGGTAAATTATATCTAAACATGATGTCAAAAGCTTTTCCTTAATTCGATTTTTCTTAGTTCTGCAAAACATAATACCTCTGCGTAAGCCGCAGGAGTCTTCGAAATTATACAAATCTCTGGCCTTATGAATGCTAGTCTAGTATATTATCAAGCAGTCTGCAATAGGACTTTAACGTACGAGTACAAATATAGAATATACCTTAAAGGGCCGTTTTCATCTGCCAGTGCACATGCGTACAAGTCGACGAATTTCGTGTTTTTCCAGCTGCTACTAAATAAATATGGCATTGAAGGATTTTGATTTATTGTCTGCTTTTTCCCTTAGGGCTTATAAGAATATCCTGGACGCAAGTGAAGGACATTATTAAAATATAAGATTATGTTTTCTTTTCATCACGGCCGTTTAATAAGGCTACAAACTTATAAATTAATTTATCCTAACATTTTCAAGAGCATATAATAAACAACTGAAAATATATATTTTAGATTATAATTTCTTTTTGTATATAAATTAAATATCCCACCAGAAATATATGCCAGAAATATTTGTGGGATTACTGGAATTCTTGTTGACAGCCAGGCTGCACTTCTATTTCTGAAATCCTTCATTACCAATACCTTATTGGCCAGGAAATGTGGAGGAAGAGCATTCAAAGCTAAATCAACTTTCTGATATCACCTTAGTTTGAATCCCTGCCACTTTATGTAATTAGCAGTCAGATGAGCTAATTAGACTGGAATCTGCTTTAAACATTTTCAATGTGGTGTCAGTTGCCGTTCCGCTCGGTACTAATAACATCAATATCTTTAAGCACTTTTTGCAAAAGGCTAAAAGCAAATGCCATAAACTTAGCACATGTAGGGCCATCAGGGCGATGTGGCTTTCCTACAACATAAACCACACTATATAACTCATAAGCTAAAGTCGTAATGATATATCAAGACTGTTTTCAATATTATCATATCACTGGGTATTATAAATACATACAAGCAGACACGGACTACCCTTTAACAACCAATGCAGTTACGGTAAGGATAGAGGAAAAGAAGAAACAGTCTTTCATTAATTCTGTACATTTCCGGTTTGGCAATAAAAAGACAATGACTCCTGGACGGCTATATATTGAAGAATCTTTTCAAAGTATCAGAGTCAAGACTAAGTGATCTCTTCAGAAACCTCAAATCAAAAAATTGGATCTAGTAATCCAAGTGATAGGACCAGTACAGATTATATTACAACACATCTGACAGGTGGTAAGGTCATGTCAAAATGGGATCATCTAGACTCTCTTTGAGAGTTTGCTACCATGAAAACCAACTAACCATCCAATATATCCCCCATTAACTTTTAAATTCAACCTCGTTACATATGAACTTGAAATAAAAGTTTTTATATTGAATCCAGAAGGATAATAAATCAAAGTTATAAAACTGATTTTATGCAGACCAACTAATAACATTTATACATGCCATAATATTAACACACAAACAAAAATAGAAGTCGTTATAAAATTAGGAAAAGTAATATAAATAACAATTATTCCTAGCAAAGTATTATGGATTTTAGCATAAAACTACACAACAAAAAATCTTCACTGATTTATGTATTTAAGTTACTGATATAAATAAGAAATATCCAAATTAAAGTACTTTACCAAATCACTTAATTTAATCAAGTGATCGCAATAAAAAAATTAATAAGACATCTTGTGAGCCAGCCAAATTAGCCAAGATAATTCAAGATTTAATAGGGCCAAAAATGTACAACACACTTAATAGCAAGAAAAGAAAATAAATTTAATTATCATTAAGTTAATTGTATTTCTCAGTTTAAAAACATTTAATCCTTATTTTTGTTTTATTTTGTGATATTAAATCCTTTAACTCTTAAAGGATTTATGCTTCGCATTACAGCAGCAGTAATGTCCTTTAAGCATGTCTTACCTACTAGTCTTTAATTACAATATTTTCGTGTTTTTTTTATTTTATATATTTTTTGCTGTTTTTAATTTCTCGCCCTTAAGTCTGTTGGCGTTTTAAAAAATCTGAAATTTCTTAACAGTTTTGTACGGGTTGTTGAAAGAAAAGGAGCAGTACTTGTATGCTCATATACTCGTGCATACCTTGACTTTTCTAAGTTCTTAATAAATTACAGCCTCTGTAATTAAAGACCACTTCTGGTATCGTTCATCATATAATGAGTTTCCTGTTTCCCCTTTTCATTTCTTTTTTGCGCTCTTCATACTTGGCGCACATTAACTACGGCAGCATAATAAATGTACAACTACACAATTGTAGGTTTTGTGTGATGCATGTTATTATAAAAATACTGCACAATAAACAAGCTTAAGCCGAATCGAGATAAAAAAGCGACGAATTTTTTTTTTCAATTTAAAAATGTTTTTATAAAAAGATATTTGCTTTTTTAACCAAGGCTAAGCTTTTATATGACATTTCACTGGTACTTATTCTAGTTCATCAGTGGATTTTCTATCCACTTTCTATGCTTATACACAAATGGCTAAAAACTTACTGATGAGCAGGTATAAGCATCAGCAATTAGAAAAGCAATCGCGATTTATTCCACAATAATGACATTAGCGGCCCTATTAAAAACAACATTTCACTGTGGCCTTAAGTTTCAAATTAGTTAACACATACTTTAAGGCGTATAAGCAAAAGCGGAGTTGCATACAAATTAAGTTCTCTCTTTCTCTCTCATTTTCAGCACCTGTCCCCTAGTTTAAGTATTTAATGTCTTAAGGAATTTAATTAGTAACGCAATTGCACCTTATAATTTATGATGTACAAAAATGATTGAAATTTCATTAGAGTAAATAAATATGAAAATAAATGTAATTTGGTAATTAAATAAATTATTTTCTAAAATATTGGGTTTATACCGGGAGCGTAAATCAAATAAATTTATACAGGAAATCAAAACAACAAAATTAATTTGCAAGTAATTTTTTGTTCGAATTAGAAGAGAATTTGAATACAAATTTTTGTACATTTCTTTTGTTTACATTTGCGTCTCTAAAAAACATTGATTTCTATACTTCTCCTATAAAAATTTTTAGAAATTATATTGTGCATTTTGATTAAATTGGAAAATTTCAACAATTACAAAATCTGAAATAATTTTTTAAATCCTGTAGTCAAAGATTGCTTTACTAATATTTATTAAAGGATCCTGTATTGTCTATAAAGACAAAATTTTTTGAAGAATCAAATTCATCTGTATAAAAGCATAGGCCATAAGAGGGAAACATAACATATTTTAATGCCAAAGTTAATGAGCGGAAAGGAAGCATAAATTTTAAGCAGCGAAATTCAACAAACACCACATGGCTTTGACTTTAATAAAAATAATTTACATTAAAATGTATTTTATTTCTTTAACGACATTCGCTGAATCTTTGGGTTTTAATTGACAGATAAAAAATTATTTTTGAGAATATAATGTTCAATGAAAAATTTCTTTTTGAAATTATATAATTGAATAATTTTTTTTCTCACAGAAGTCTATGAAAACTTAAGCCGACTCATTCTTTTGAAGTATTTTATAATTTAATGGCGTTAAGCGGAAATAATTTGGTATCAATGATGTCATAAGGCAGAGGCATATAATCAAAAGATTAGTTCTCATATAATTAGAACTGAATTTTTTATGCAGAAATAGAAAATTTCTTATACGTAAGCAATACTCTAGATCACTTCTCAGAATCATATTACGATAACAAGAAACAAAAATAGACCATGTCAAAAGCTTTGTGAATTCCTTTAGTGACAATAATTATTTTTTTAATCTGCTTATGATCACGTCATCATATTTAATATTAGTTGGACTACAAAATTTATTTTTAAATGCTATTGGTTCAAACTCGGAGACCATTTTGGAGCTTAAGAAAACCATTCATTGACATGATTTTATTGCATTAATTTTTGATGACTTGATTTCAATGTTTGAATCAATATTTCACTTTGCCCAATTAATTTGAGAACAGTTTTGTTAAGTTTGTATAGCTGGAAGTTCAGCCAAGTAAATGGTAAAACTAGAAATTATTTAATTTTATTATGCATTAGATTTTAATGTTTATACCATCCAAAAGTTTAAAAATATGTGTTCATATACCAACATTTCGTTGCTCGCCGATCAAAATAGTCAGTTAATTTCAAGCAGCTTGGGAGAATATCCCAATTATAAAGTGTTTAATATAATCATTGTTTAGCACTTAGCACATCTTATCAAATAGACCAGAGCAATGTGATATGTATAATTGAATATTATCAGTATACAGGACTTTTCTAAAACTTTCGATTTATCAAAAAGCAAGTGGTTCCTTCATCCTCGTCTTCATCAGTTGATTGCTTTTTCAATTAGAAAACATAATATATATTACTATATTTCACGCTAAAAGGCAAGAGGGAAAGGCATATGAAGTAGTCAAAAAAAGAAAACGAAATCTGTGAATTTCCTACGTCCATATGTCCAAGTTTTCGGATACTAATTGTCAGTTATTGTTTACTTAATATAGAAATAAACTTTTTTGGTGATTATTTCTAAAAAATATTCATTTATTACATTTCATTGCTTACAATGCAGTCTACACCTCTTATAACGTGAAATGATTCTTGTAAAAAAATTATTAAAAATCTTTGTTGTCCAGGCTTCTAAGGTCCTTTTTGAGAGCCCCACTTTTTCCAACAAGTTCTTATTAGGAAACAATACTTGAGGCATTGGCTTTTGGTTAATTGTGAAGGGTGAATATAATCAAAAAGAACGTTTTGTCTTTTAAGGCCGCTATACATCGCGTTTTATTCGCTTAATCGTGTTTGTGTGTGTATTAAATCTGGTCCTTTATACAAAATCCCAATTCATGAATCAATGATTGTTGAGTAAGAACAAAAATTATTGCTATTGAGCTTACAGCATTTTCCGATTTAAGTTTGGCTGCCATTGGCGAATTTTTTGCAATTTATTTTAGAACTATTTTCCTTGCAAGACTGCAATAATGACCTCAACACATATTTATTTCAATAAAAACCGAAGAAGCCGATTTTCAACTCATTGGATATAATTCGAATTCGCACAACTTACAGATCTATATTGTTTCCAAAGAACATTAAAAAATATATTACCGAATTGTAAAAATTAATTAGAACACATCAAGCATCATCATTTTGTTTATTGGGTTACAGTTGACTCTAAAGGTGTAAATATATGCTTAAAGGTAGGTGTGCTTGTGTGGGTGTATAGAAGTGAATGTATATGTAAGTGTTTCTATATGTTGGTATAAGTAAAGTAAAGAAGGACACCAACCTTGGCTTTTGTTCTTATTACTGCTGCCAAATGATAAGAGTTTTTATTTTAAAGAAGTTCACTAAGAAGAAAGTTTGGGTTTTTAGTAAAAGTTTTATACTGTAAAATTTATTTGTCTTTAAAGTTTCCTCTGTAAAAGAGTAAATTATATTCTAATTGGTTATTAAATCTATTGCATAGAAACTAATATATTTATAAATAAAAAGTACTTGTCATATTTGAGTTTCTTGCTGAAACCATTCAAAAAAATATATACATAATTTTAAGAATTAAAAATGTTTCTCTTTATAATAATTAAATTTTTTTATATTTTACGAAACTCATTTCATGCACTTTCTCATTACAAAGCCAAAATTACATTAAGTAAAACATATGCTAGTACACTCAGGGGACAACTTGCAACAACAATTGCAATGAATCTCATATACGTATATATGAAACCTGCTGGGGAAAGAAGGAACAAAGGAATAGTGTCTTTGCAAAGTCTTATGAAAATAACATGGCAAAGAATTAAAAATAAATTTCAGAATGATCGAAATATGAACGCTCTTAAAAATTTTTTTTTGTTGAATAATTTTCTGTACTTTTTCAGAACTAGGGACTCTAAAGCTTGATGTTGAAATAAAAGTACATTGAAATGATATGCAAGAGGAATTTCATAAGTCCTTAGAAAACCATCTGTTGACCACGATGAAAGAAAATTTATTTCTTATTACAAGACGCAAAGGACATGGTGTACATCTTGTAAAAATATTTCACACAGCATTTTTTATAATGAACTAGTTTTGAACGTATGTGCTCTAAGCATAAAAAGAATATAATTTTTCAAAAAAGGATATATGTGCGCTACCAATAACCTTGGGCGAATTACTTTTCTAAAACTGGAAGTTGTTCATAGTCTTGATGATATAAAATACCATAAAAATTTTCTTTGGCGTAAGTCTTCTCCTTCTCTTTTTGTCCAGTTGTATTCGACATCAAAGCATTTTTTACGAATACATATCATGTCCTTAGCTTGACGCTAAAATTTAAATAAAGGGTCAATAAAAATTTATATTGATAATATTATTGGACCTTTAGCTGGATTAATTTGTTAAATTATTTATTGAGTTTGAGGTCATTTAAAACATACTTTATTTATTTTTAGTTATGAATAATATTCAATATTTCTACACCCTGTCAATGCATTCTTCAGGAAATTTAAATTACTTCTCAAAAATTTTAATACAAAAAATATATATATAAATAATGTGAATTTCCTGATGACGATATCTACAAGGTGTACAAATACAGAATATTATTAATAATAAAAAATAAATATATTGTGTTTAAAAAGACTTCAAACTCAATAAATAAAAGTAAATTAATATTAAAATTAGCTCTGAAAAATTTTTTTACTATTAAAATTGGAATCAGAAACTTACAGCAAAATAAACGTTACAATAGTCCTTCAACTTTGTGCATCGGCGGTGTGAAATCATATGTTTGTTACTTACGTTTTTTTCCGGGTTAAGGTTCGTTATTGAAACTGTCTCCAAAAAAAAATGCGATCACTATGTGCAGTCCGACAGGACTCGAAGTGTAATAATTAAATGAATAATAATTAATCGTATTTCCTGGAAATCGATCAGTTTGTTCCAGAAGACTACAGTTTAAAAAAAACAAAGATTCTTGTTAGACCAAAATTTATATTCCCTAATTTTTCGAAACTTGGCCCCGATTGCCCCATATTATTTGTCTTAGAAATATTGTAGTTTAGAAAACTGTGTTTAAAAAAACAACTCGAAATAGACTTCTACAATTGTATCAATTAAATCGTTTAATTGGACATCGTTAACAAAATGTTCTTCCTAAATCGCAACGAAAACTCATGTCAAATCGATTGCAGGCTGAAAATAATTTAATTTATTAATGTACATGCATGTGCAAATATAAATTTCTTAGTTTTATTGCTGCTCAGCACAATGTTTGTTTTACAAAACATAAAATCTGAGAAAATAAATTTAAGATTTTATTTACAAATATTTTTATATGCAATTGCCTCTTAAGCATCATGTGCTCAATCGCAAAAACCATAATATGCCAACTGCCAATGTGCAGTTTTAGGGCATAAAATATTGTATATTTTAATGCATCGCAGGTTAAATGAAAATGTTATTACATTTGCCCGCCACTTAGAGAGTGTCGGAAATTGAATTTATATCCATGTTGTTTTTTTTTTGCTTTTGTATGTGTTTAACCCAAAGGATGCATTCGTTTTCATTTCGTGCCACACAAAGCATTGTGTGCAAGTGTGATTTGTGTGTGTTTGTACGTTTACATGTTTTAAGGATGCCCTTGTGTGTTTTCCATGTCGCTAGAAAGGATAGTGAGTCCTTTTGTAAACTAATATAATACACAATCGACTATGTAGAAAAAAAGAGTAAGAGGCGTTATATGAAAGTGTATAACTGAGATTTTATTTGATAGTATGTGAGATGAGTTTATGTGCCGCCCAATGTTATAGAGTAATGGTGATGTATGAAGGTGACAGTGCAGCAATTTTCGCCTAAAGGATTTGTTCATTTGTTCATTGCATTAATGCAATATGTAATGCTTTTCTTCTTTTTTTCTATTTGTATTTCTAAAGTGTTTGTTGTCATATTTTAACGTGCCACATGCTTTTCACGAAATAATACTTAATATAATTTAGCAGAGTTGTTCTTTATATGTTTTTTTATGATAACAAATACGTGTAGACGACGTTTTATGTGAATGATGGCTAAAGTATTTGCGGTTGTGAGAAAATGATTTTTTTATATTTTTATGTTCTAAAGGATATGTTTATTTAATTTGGCAAATTTCATCATCAAGCGAACAACAAACAATATAAATATAAATGGCCTCGTGTTGCTAAAATTTTCAACAATGGCGGAAATTAGCTAAAAATTTTATCCTCTTTTTTTGTTGTTTTATAGAGACAAAACCATACAATCTTTATAGTTAAGTTTATACATTTCCGCTTTTTATGACGAACCACAAATTTGTGCTCCACGAACTCTGGAGTGGAGATCGTTAAGTTTGTATGCCACCGCATATAAGCGTATTGTCATATTTGAAACCATAAACTAATTTTCTGACATTTCCGCTTCCGCCAAATGAATACTCTGTATAAATTTCTTTTACCATAAACCTTTATACACACACACACATACAATGAGGGATATTAAGCAGGCACATGCATATTTTTTTATATGCAACATATACTTAATACTCTTATACCTCTACTAGACACATAATGTCATTTTCATTTTTGTGGCATCCTTTGAACTGCCACAACAGTAGTGGAGGGGAAAAATATATGCAACATATGATAGGGAACAAACATTTTTTGGTGCAAAAACGGGAATCGATTAAATAAATTCATCGTTATAAAATACTTCACGAAATTCATCATATTTACAAAAAAAGGTCTTGATAATACAGCTGAAGCACTTTATTTTCGATTTATTGAATGGCCGTATGTTAAAAATTTTCTCTACATTAAAATTTAATTGTGAAAAACTTCTAGAGAAATTAAAAAAATAGAGCAAAAAGTGAACTTTCCTTTTGAAAATATAATTAAATATTGCTGTATGAATTTAATAGTATAAAATTAAAATTGATTTGAAAGAAAAAAAAACTTATATACAGGCAAACCCAAGGAACACATTTCTACATTTATTGTTAAAAAGGCCAAGTATTAATCAGTTCGCATTACCATAATTTCACTTGCCAAATCGATTGACCTTTGTAATAAAAATTGATAATATTGCTGCTGGAACTACTTTGGGCAAGAAGAACTACATTCATATTTACAAGGCTCTTTCACTAGGTGCTTGCTATTTTTAAATTGAAATAAAACAAAGTGATGTCCTTTATTTTTTTAAATTTATGTAAAAGGTCTATTAATATCCATAGGTGTGATATATAACATCTTAAAAATATGTCCAATAAAACTGTGACTTAAAAAAATTCAGAATTCCAATCGCTTGATCTTGTTGACTAGTTCACATCACCTCTAGTTGAGATCACCATAGCCTTAAATCGTTCACACAGAATCTCCAGTATGATACGAGCTGTGTGGCACATAGAGCAATCCTGTTGAAAAGACGTTGGTAGTCATCATCTGAAATCACTTATTTTAAACGGCAATGGTCTGGCCAACGTCTTTTACAAAGCAATGTTGTTGATGATGCCGTCAGCTTAGGACACATAGCAGAAAGTGAATTTTTCGGAATGCATTTGGTAATCTTCAATTTCATGAAGATTGTTATCGTCTGAATTTGACATTTTTTTTTGTAGATATTACGGTTCATCCAGAAATGGTCCTCGTCGTTGAAGATTTTTTTGTGAACATTGAACTCATTCGTTGTCTCTGGTTACGTAACCTCAGTTTCCGTGTCATTTAAATTTTTTACGGGTGTAGAAACTAGGCACGGCATAAAATTTTGCCCAGTTGTGGTCCGCAAAATGAGGAGTTCTTTTAAGCGATGTGAATTCGACACTATCGGATTCTCTTACACCTTTTTTACGGGCAGTGGCGATGTTTTCGGTAGATCTGGCATATCGTAATTGGTTCATAGTTTACTGAACCAATGGGCCCATAATATATCCACCACACTGCGAATAGTTCTCTTGGAAGGATGATTATTGTGAACGTAAAATGGGCGAAGCAACTGGAACATTGTCCGAATTGAGTACCCATTTTGATAAACAAAAAATATCATTTGCACGTATTTTTGAGCGTTATATCCATCAATAGTGATTTGGCAAAGTTACCCTGCTTTAGATAGATCACAACCAATTTGCCAGATGAAACTTTAGGCACATGGCCGCTATTAACAGTCAAAGTTTAAATTTTTATTGGAAGAGCCTGTATTTAATATCAGAATAAAGTCTTCCAGTTAGTTGCTTTATTTTGAAAAGACTTTAAATTCTGTTGCTGAAGCTATTAAGGAAAAATTGCTTTATTTTAATAATTTGAAGGAAACGTCACAAAGTTAAGCCCATTACCTGTCTGAGGCAATGGAACTTTCTTGAGCTTCAAGAATTCATAATTTTCATAAAATTTTATCTCCCGGGCTCCATTTAACTCAAAAAATATAATGACGTCTGAGTGTTCAACACGAGGCGGACGCTTGTCGATCTTTTTGAACATTGAAAATATGACCTTTCCATTCAAAGGCAGTTTAGAAAACTAATGCTGCTATTTTTTTCATCATAGTGTTAACGTTTTCTTTTCATAATTTGGTTGACTATTTAAGGTTTTGTAAACAATTTAGCTACAGATTTGTCGGTAATTTGTGGTCAACTGTAGCAAATGGTGATTATTTTTGTTGCCAAAATGGTTATTTTCGTTTGAGTTAAGCTTAAGATTGAACTAAATTAGTTAAAAAATTTTTATATCCTGCGGCTAGTGAAAACATCGTTATAATGATGATGGTGCAATTCTACTTCCTTTAATATATACTGATTTATTTCTTTTTAAGGAACAATGTTCCTGAAAATGGGTACGCAAGATGTAGGCACATATTCATGGCTATACTTAGTTCCAACTTAAGTCTAAAGTTATTCATAAACTTTTAAATTTCAGCTTAGTTGCAACTTAAATTGAATTTCAATTAAAGTAAGTTAAATTTTATGCAATTTCTGATTGAAAATAATGAATTTAGTTCTGGAATCCACAACCAACAATGTAATGGCTGCTGTGGCTTTATTTCTTAACCATATCGCTACCGAGAAATATATTTATAGTTCTTCGCTTATTTTCAAAGAACGATAGTAAAATTTTATAAAAATATCATATGATATGGGAAGAAATTTTACATCCCATAACACAAAATCACATTTAGAAATTTTTCCAAACAAGGTCTTTCGTTTCATCAGAGTTTTATTTTTATAAAACAAAGAAAAATAATAAAAGTTGAACGAATTAACAAGCCCACGAAGCAATTATCCTTATTTTATTTGGAATCGTCAATATTGTCGTCGAACTTGAGTCAACAGCACTTTAATTCAACGTCAGCACAACTAAAATAAAAAAGATCTTCCAAAAAAGTCTTGAAAATATTCAGATTAGTACTAGGAAGTATTGCAAATTATGATAAGGCTTGTCGTTCTCAATTTTGATTCCTATTCAACGATTTGGAAATTTTTTACTATGTTGAGAAAATTAAACTTTTAACGATTGTTTTTTCGGATAGAAACTAATTTTATTTTAAATGAGGCTCATTTATTTAACACTGGCAATTAGTTTCACATCTATTATTGGTACAAATTCACATGTAGAATAGCAACTGATTTGAAAGGCAGGATCGGGTTAATTGCTCCAAACGCCAATAAAATTGCAGCATCATTACGATGCTTAATCCAAGAATAGTACCAGAATGTGCTTATCACAGTCCACCATGGCGTAGATTTTAATAGAAACCCCTGATGTTATGGCAGGAAGATTTTGTCTTCAATAGATGAGGTGTCAAATAACAGATGATAAAAACACTGAGGCCAAGGGCACTAGTCCCCATTCAAATACTTGTCCACAGTGCTTAAAATTATTTGGAACAATGCCTTTGGGTATTACTTTTGCAATTGACTTTTTTCCAATTCCACAACAATTTTTTTTGATAATCTTGGATTCAAGCTTCTAATCCTTTTCCCTTCTTTTCTTTTTGGCAAAACACAAAAATTGCACAAGAAACATCTACCTTAAGAACAAAAATAATGACGAAAATTTTGTGATTAATTCAAAGCAATATCGTCATAAATTTTTTTAACGCAAAATATGTGAACGATAACCGATATAAATAGATAATGGGCATTTTTATTTAAAACAAACGATACTAAGGGGCTTTGTGTTGCGTTACAAATCCAATTAAAAAATAAATTTAACAATAGCAATTATTAGAAGAAATGTATATTCATATTTGAAATCATAACAGATGTGGAACAGGAAGGACTATTAAAAAATTCAAGTTCAAATATAAATTTAGAATCAAAATGTATTTATATTTTACTAATAATTTTCATTAAAGCCTACTACGCCTACCTCAATGGCGTATATTGAGGGAAAAGTTCTAGCGCCTGGCTAAAGGCCGGCAATACGGAAGTACTTTAGAAATCGAATCCAGACTATTATTCATATTCTTTTTTATGAGACATTATTAAATTGAAGAAAGTGAAGGTAATTTTTTTGCATTTCCTACCTATTGCAGAGATCACGTATTCCGTCCTTTATAAAGGATTTCTACATTTTGGACTCGCTTCAGATATTTTTGGTTCTACTTCATTTAAATTCATCTAGTTCTTTCATTATGAAAAAAAAACTCCCAAAATAAGGGTATAATTATATTTTCAGATTTGGCAGTAATTTCATTCTCTTTGGAACTTATTTCACAAAATTTTGTTCAGAATTTTTTCAGTAGTTTAGGTTCGGACTTATAAGAGGTAATTTACATTTTTATTTTGGACGCATACCACCCATTGTGAAAAAAAAGTAGAGTACAAAACATATTAGATATTTAAATGCTTTATGGGAAGATTATACTTTTTCGCACTACTACACTTGTTTGTGGAAAAGAACACAGACATGCATGAAGTGTAAAATTTATGTAATATTATTGTAAGAGATTAAGATAGAATACGAGTCCTTAAAGCCTAGTCTTACAACATTATACAATTTAGCGATAACAAGGTATTTGCCTAAGCTGTAGCATAACTTCAAGTCTTTTATAATAAATCTTTTCTCAACTTTTACGACGTTGCACGAGTATACTTTAAAAGTTTATTACCTCTAAACATATATTTATTCCAACAACAACTTAGACACTGCCTCAAACTCATCACACATATACATGTAAACATGATTACACATACGACTATAGAAGAGAAACTTTTAAAAATTTTACATACATGCAAGAACAATTTTTGTTTTTCATATCCTACACGACACACTGTTGTCTCGTGCACGAATGTCATTCTTTTTGACGTAACGATTTGTGGGTGACCGCGCATTTCCCACACACGTACAAGTTAATATTCGTAAGTAATTTAACTTTTGCATTATGAGTTTTGCCACCCACTCAACTTCATGTCACATAACAAACGTCATAATGTATGCGGATTTTTTTTGTGGTTGAATCTGTAGAAAAACAAATTATTTTAATGGCATAGAACTGGATAAAAAAGATGAGTTGGTAAAGTTTTAACTTTAACAGGAAATGACCTTTTCTGATAAGGCTGCTATAGATAATATATTAATTTATATAGATTTTATGACGATTTTTTACTTTTGAAAATATCCAGGTATTTAAAATATTTTTTATTATATAAAAGTTGAAGTTTTCAATAACATTTTTCTAGACTTAGTAAACTTTTGGCTTGATTAAAGACAGAAAATGGATTTCTACATAATTTGGCAAAAGAAATATTGAAAATAAAAATAATTTTTTGAGTACATAAAACTAAAATAGATTTAAAAAAATATGGGAATTGAAAGCCCTTTTAAATACACTAAATTACAAGATCACAACGACTAAATACAGTGGGAATATTAGAAATAGATTTACTGTATATACCACGTTTTCATTTCTTTGCAACAGCAATAAATAAATATTGCCAAAGTTTGAAACATCGAAGGACCTCGTTAAAAGGATGTAGTATTCAAACAAACCAAGTTTTGAACTTTACGGAAAATCACTGTCTAATAATAAAGCCTAAAATAAGAACTTTTTGAACCACTTTTATAAATAGTTTTGTGTAATTTTTAATATTTTATAAAAACAAGCGCACAGGTTTTTTAAAAGCTGTTAATTTTATATAAAAGTCTTAAGATTTCTTTTGTTGTATATGAATTTCTGTATTAGATGAATATTTTTTATTTTGCTATACTATCAAATGAAGTATTCCCATCAACAAAAATTGGGAAAAATAAACAAAATCAAAAACAATACAAAATTGCCAAACAAATTTCATATGAAATTTTATTCACCATAAGAGTGATTATGCTTTTTTTGTTGACTCAGTGCTTTTCATAATATTTTTACTTTAGGGCAACATTAGGCAAAATGAAAGAAAACTCGTCTCTATAATTGTATTGAAAAAAAAAAACAACAAATTGGAGCCTTTTGTTGTTGTTTTCAATAATTGACATGTCGTTTTGCAAAATGTTTCCTAAATTAACGTATTTTTTCATAAATAAATATTTTGCTAAATTAGCAATATTTTTTAAAACATTATTTTTATCTTTGAAAAATGTCAAGATAATGAAAATATTTGGTTAGAAAATAATAATAATAAATTTTAAATACTCAGTATTGAAATGCATTATTCGGGATATTTTCCCCAACTAAACAATAAGAGTTTTTTTTTACAAAATGCATTGTTTTTTGTGGCTTTAGCACTTCATATGCCAACATTTCATTGGCCGCTAAAGCAAATCGTCAGTGAAGTTTAAGCAGTTTGAAAACATTCAACCTCGGACATATGTGCCATACAAATCAAATACAATATGAGAATTCAATATTGTATATAATCATAATCATAACAAAATACATAATCATAGTAGCCTTAGAATGCCTTTATACAAACAACACAACAAACAATTATACTCAACGTGAGTCTGTTCTATTCCTCTTTCAACACCCATACAATTGAACCCCCGAAAAATAAAATTTTTATTTTAAATACTCAATGATGAAATTTATTATTCGCGATATTCTCCCCAACTAATCGTTAAAACAATTGGAGTTTTTGTAAAATCAACATATAATTTTAATTTTATAACATATATTCATATAATCCTGACAATCTATAACCAATTAAATACAGGAATCAAATACGTACTTTAATTTACTGAAAAAAAATTTTTACTCAAAAAATAAATAGATGATAATTGAATTTCATGCGATATTTAAACATTTTGAAATTAATATATATAATTTTTGTAATCAAGCGTTAGGTCTTTTTTTTTTTTTTTTTTTTTAATAAAAAAAAAAAAAAAAAATAAAAAAAAAAAATAAAAAAAAAAAAAAAAAAAAAAAAAATAAAAAAAAAAAAATTTCCTGAAGAAGACGCCCAAAGAGGCGTCGAAATATTGAATAAAATTATTATTATTTTTTTAAAAAAAAAGACCTAACGCTTGATTACAAAAATTATATATATTAAAACAAAAAAGGTCGAAAAAATAGTGTTAATTCATTTTGAAATTAAAAAATTTACTTTTTATTTAACGAAAACGAGCTTTAGTTCCTTTTATAAAAAACAAAAATATTTTATTTCAATATTTCGACGCCTTTTTTTGTATCTTCTTAATTGAAATCACATAATTTTGTTTTTTATAAAAAGGCCAAAAGTTCGTTTGTGAAATATAAGATAAATTAAAAAAGGTCGAAAAAATTTAGATAATTAATTAAAAAATTCACACTTCAAATATTTACCCAAGTAAATATTTTATATTAATATTTTGTTAGTGCTCTAAAATTTTCTATCGATTGGAATCATGATGAAGTTAATATTATATTTCTATTTATATTATATTGTGGTTGAATGGAGATGATGCATATGCCAGCTGCTATTGGTTGTATTCAACAATTGAAAATATCATATTTAAAGGACTAATATGTATTTAACTTTTGCTTAACAAAATCTCATTTATTTCATCTCATTTGCTTGTTTTAATTTCGTCCTTTAGTTTCTAACCATCCAAGCAAACCCCATCAGCCAAACATTCATTCACTCATTTATTTATTTGTCGTTTTGTTCATTTATTCATTTGAATTAAATGTGCAAATCTTTCTGTCATGTTCGGGATATTAACATTTTTACCAACCACTTGTTAATTCTAGTCCTTTTTTTCTCTTGGCATTTTTCGTAATGCTTATTCATGTTGTATATCTTCTATTTCATTGTACGATTATCTGCGTACATACTCGTACATGTGGTCCTTCGAAACTAGATGTCAGGATATAAAATTAAACAAAACCGTCATCGTAGTCAGCATGTTTCTTTTTAGTTGTATGCGGTTGCTTTCAAATCCCTCGGTAGACGCGTGACAAATTTCGATAAATAATAAAGGAGCAGCCAGTTAAAGGGAGCGTGAGTGCGAGTGCGAGTGCGAGTACGAGTACTAGTATGCCAGCGAGGTGATTATGATGACGATGGCTGATGAGTCATAAAATAATAAAAATTGCTTAGTGTGTGTTTCTATAAATGTTTTTGAACTTTTGTTATTGCTTTAATGTGTCGACATGTGTACATGTTAATTGTTATATTTTTTTTCTTTGCGGTGGGGGACGAGAGGGTGGCGGATTTTGGTATAGATTTTATTTTACATATGGTACGATAAAAGCGTGCATGTGTGTTTAGAATTAAAGAAACTAATTCACATTTCCAAATGTTAAGCTTTAGCTATAATGTCACGTTTAAATGATTGCAAGGATCATAAAGTGTTTAATTTAATGATGGTGTTTTTAATTCAAGAGATTTTTGGCCGAAACTTGAGGGTATGGAAAAAAATAAGTCATTTAATTTTGTTTTGGGAGCAGAAATAGATTCTTGAAAACAATAAATATTTTTTTTAAGTTTTAAAATAAAACCTTTTAATCCTAAACTTTTCAATATTATCCTGCCTTTGAAAATGATGAGGCTTAAAAATATATAACGACAATATTGTCCAATAAGAAGCCTAAATGTTTAACAGGATAGTTTTGAAGTTAATAAGTTAAGAAATAAGTTAAGAAATCCTTTATTTACTCAGGTGGTTGCAGGAATAATGCCATTCTTTTGTAAACCACGATTGTCTCAATCATCAGAGCCAGTTTCTATCCCAAAGGATATAATTTGTTGAATGTTTTCTTTCTTTATTTATGGAAAGAAAACTGTGCATTTTAGAGATCAGTTATTTATATTGGTTTGGCAGAATATATGAACACATTAGTGAAGTTCGTGCTTTTCTAGTTCGTCCTTAATTTATTTCCTTAAAGGATTGTAATAGAAAAATCTGCGATACCTCTCAATTGTCTCCTCGGGGTCGTTTTTATTGACGAAATAAAGGGAAACTCCATATTTAAGAGCAAATGGTTTACAAAGAGGTTTTGAATTTCGAACTGTATTCCCTTTCATTCAAAACTTTTAAGTGTTAAAAGTGTTAAAAAAGTACAATAAGTGTATGAATTTTGAACAATAATTATCCAATTTAAATCGATAGTTGCAGACTAAGACAGTTAACTCCCTCAAAGTAAATAAAATGAAGATGATGTCTTAAATTTAAAATATGAGGTACACGGCAAAGGCTCATAATCTTGCCGATACGTGAAATCCCGTCGGAATAGTAGCACCTTAGAACCTGAATAAAATATACCAACCAATAACTAAATATTGATAAAATATTAATAAAAAAAATCACATAAAAATCACAAAGAAAGAGTTTTTCAGAACTCACTCAAAGAAACGTCCTCGAATAAAAATACAAACATACCTTCATACCAAAATAATGTTACTTTATTTTTATGTTATATTATTTTTATACAGAAAACAAATTAAATATTATTATATCAATTGGTTTAAAATTGATATATTTATTCCATAGAGAGAGGGAAGCTGAAACAGAACATGTAACATGATTGAACGTGGGAACCAAATTGAGTTCTACCGCTTTCTATAAGTGAAACACTTTAATATGTGTTTGTTATACAAGGAAGAAATTGATACTTTTAAGACACCTTGCGATACCTCACTGGACTGCTCTAAAGAAACGTGTCTGGTGCGATCTCTATAATACAAAAAAAAAAAAAAAAACTAATTATGGAACCGACTTCAAAAAAAAACTGTTTTAACTCAATCCCTTTTGAACTGGCTACATGATAACCTAACACAACTTACATAGCTCCAGTCTCTCTGTTGCCAGTTAAAGAAATACTCACAAAGGACCCTGTAATAAAATCATTTTAACTATGTTCTTTTTGGTTGCTGTATTACCAAGATCTTACCATTAACTTAATAGCGCTATTTAATAAAATATTTATGAACTTCTGTCTATTTTCTTTTCTATTGACAATCAAATTAATTATAATTTTACTAAGTTTTGCTAAAAATTCAAATATAATTCAAAGACAAGCAATAAATTGTGTTTCCAATAAATGCTGTTGATAGCTGTTAGTCATGCGTGCATGACTTTAAGTCATTATAACGCACGATTGTGAATGGAAAAGTTTTTATCACATCCGAACATGCACAATTTATTAAAACAAATTGTATATCATGCTCGCCCGCGAAGGATATAATTAAAATCTACGAATAAATAGATATGACCTGTAAAAATCTTTGTAATTGTTTATCAATTCGAAACTTTTCTTAATTTGTTGTATATTGTAGAATTTTTCGAAACAGAAATTTTAGTTAAATTTACATGGGAATTGGCAAGCGCTTCTGTTGTGAGATCCAATCATGATTTTCAAATTTGCATATGGATATACTTATATTTTTGTATATGTAAATTTTAAGTTTTTTGAATATAGAATGATCTATGCAGATCATATTGTAACAAAAGTTTTCAGAATATTCATAAACTTTTTAATTTTTTGCTTGATTCTTAATTTTTTTGTTGTCTTCTATACGTAGCACACAGTTCTAGTTGCACATGTATCCTACAGTCCATTTTAATTCCCTAATTGCAGTATATACGGGAATTGTTTCCCGCTAAAGAAATCCTTATTGCAACACAAAATTATTCACATCGTTGAGCTTATTAGCAAAATTTTATTCAAAACTCTAATTGTCGCAATCTTGGACACAAAATGTTAAATGATTTAAAAGTTTCTCTAATGGAGAAATGAAATACATAGAATATTATATTATAGAGTAGCGGAAAATTTCTAATTTTTTAAAACTAAATAAAGGGTGTCTCAGTACGAATGCACTTTTTCATTTTAAAATAAAAACCTGTATTTTTTGATATATTTTTAATTAAGGATAACGTCTTCCCATTAAGTATAAAATAAAATATCCTTAAAATGGCAGTCACGTCTCCAATGCCAGGAAAACTTATAAAATTTTCTATTACTTTTTCACAAAAATGTGGCTGCATCTCATCAATGATGCGTTGAATCTCGGATTTGAGCTCAGAAATTGCTGCTGGCTTATTTCCATAAGCCTGAGATTTCACAAAACCCAAAAGAAAAAAGTCACACGTGGCCAGTTGACATCAGATTTTTTTTAAATAATTTGTTCTGGAAATCCTTGCTGCAATAAATCGATCCCCGTATCGACAGTTTTGTGTATTCACGAAGCCATTCAGATGGAAATGCACTTAATCGGAGAAGATAAATTTTTCGAAAAGTTGACATGAACCTCACTTTGCTCCATTACCCATTGAAGGAATTGCTGGCGCTTTCCATGGTCTGCCGGTTTGAATTCTTGAGTAAACTGCATTTTACACGCATGAGTATGCAGGTCTCTTCCAAATATTCGGTCCGTACTGCTTCGTGAAATTTGAGGTTGTCGAGAACAATGCCGAATTGATATTTTTGGGTTTTCGGCGAAACTCTCGCTTAGAGCAGCAATGTTTTCAAAAGTCCACTGTTCATAAACGTCCCAGTTTTTTTTTCCTTCAAATTTGTTTACCACTGTTCGAATGGTCTCCCCCCCGGGGGCGCGGTCAATTCATCTTGTCTTGGTGGCTTGGTGTTGAACTCCCTGGGGTATAGGGTTATCAGGTTTCCGGATCTAGGCCTTTTTGCTGATAACCCCTAAAAACTTGTATGTTGCTACCCAATCCCTGAAACAACAGGGCAACGGGCGCGCATGCAAGTAAACTAAAGGTAAAAGCGGGTTCGCTCGCTCGTCCGGAGGGGTAGTTGGTCTTTCCAGACCTTGACCTTTGGCCAATTGCTCTAAAACTTAATATGTTACTACCCAATCCCTGAATACCAGGGTAACGGGCGTGCATATAAGTAATTAAGGAAGTAGTTTGCTACGCTAGTCTGGGTAGAGGTGTTACCGATGCCTCAGGTTTGCACGGGACCTAAAATCGGAGGTGCTTTTAACACGCGGCTCACCAGAGTCCTATCTGGTGCCACGGGAACCAGTAGCCCCTAGGAGGTGTCCTAGACTGGTTATTGGTGAGGCCCCTTCGGGGATCACGTGGTGGCTGTGGTTAAAACCCAAAGATACGCGGGGAGTGGTATGGGCTGGATGAGTGTGTCTTCAATCATGGGCTAGTGGCATGATGTGGATGTTCTCTTCAGGCCATATATCTCTAGGTGCTGTTGCTATTCGACAGAGCTGCTCTAATGGTTACGGTAGGTGAAGCCTCAGGTCAGATGGGGGTAAAAGTTCCACTGCTGTACCATTTGGGTAGTAGGAGGTTAGATAGCTCCAAGCATCTTAGCAAGGTGTCTGTACATGGTCCAGCAGCCTGTACGGAACTTGCTACCATGTTGTCCCTGTCAGGGGCGCATGTTAGTTGGCGCTCCAGTCATGTGCCCTTGGCGGGGGCTACTGGGGCGGTGGTGAACGTGCTTTATTCACCCTTGTGCAATAGTGCACCGTCAGGTTAGGCCTTCGGGCAGGTACTGACGTGAATCTTTTGCAACTCTGTTCGAATGGTGGATACATTAGGCGCTTTTTTTCGACTGAAAACTCTTCGAAGTTTGCGAGCGGTCTAAGCATAAATTTCCACATTTTTTAATAAGTTTTCACAATCATAACGCGCTAATTTCTTAATAACCGGAATAAATATTTGTGACAGCTGCCACATTTCAGAGTTGCCGCTTGCAAAAAAATATTAAGACTAATTTTAAAAGTTTATTCTTACTGAGACACTTATGCTACCGTAAAAAGATCTTTATGAGTAAATTTGCATTAGAACATGTTTTAGTATTTTTATTTCAATTATGTATTACATTTGATTGGTTTTATGTTGCTCATAAAAAATAAAAAAAAACTTGTCTTGAAGAAAAATTACAATATAATCTGAATGCCCACAATAGTCTTTTACACAAAACTTCACTTTTATTTTAAATAAATATGAATCCTTTAAACACTTGTATAAGACTACTTAAAGAACAGCATTGGATCACCTTGAAGTCTTGTAAAAAGATTGCAATCAGTCGAAATCAAATGTGACCTGGGGTGACGGTAAATCAATCCTAATTAATAAATTAGGATTGAAATTAAATAAATTCTTGACTTTGTTTCCTCAACAAACTCGATTGCAACTATATTAATATTTACTACTTGACCTAAGCGAGGTTTCACTGTATCCAGTATAATACAAATTCAACATAAGAGTGATTCTTTCTCCCTTAACACCAGCTTGTAAATAACATTTCATTTTCTCATTCACAAAATACTGATAAGAAAATGGATCTCTACAAACACAACACCAAATCTAATAGACGCCCAATACTCGTATGTGTGCATGTATATATATAGTGCGATATGTGTTTGTAGTTTACGATACTATTCAAACACATAAAATAATTTCAAAATAAATAAAAAAGAACAAGACGACGAAGAGAAATCTATCTGTCTTATCAATTCATTTCATTTTGCGGCTGAACAATTCAAATGTCATTGAATGCTGCTGCTGTTGCTGTTACTGGTGATGATGATGATGATGATGCTGTTGTTGTTTTTAATTGTATTGTTGTTGCTTTAAGCAGATTAATCGATTGTGTTATTTTATTTTGAAAACAATCATTTTGTATCGACACCAACACCGCCTTTAAATTGTGTTTTCTCTTCGAGTTTTTTTGTACCCTAGTGTACTGCATGCTCGAAATATTAAGATGCAATAGTGTTTAAGTCGAAACTGAAATGCGCTGCTGGATGCTGTATATATCCTATATATAATATATATCCGCTTATTGTTCAGATAATTCTCGTCAGGGCATAAAATCTGGTAAAACATTATCAAGATTGTGATTCAATGTTTACCATTTAATTTATTTAGAAATGTGGTCTTAACATTAAGGCTAAGGAGAGATGATTGAAAGAACTAATTCAGTGCTTTAGACTGATACAGCGAAAATTAAGAAGACAAGTAAATTTTTAAAATTAATCACACAAAAAAAAAACACACACACACACACATTAGGTCTGTTCATTTACTAAAAGCTTTTACTAATTGTTCCTAGTTGTAATTGAAAAATATTTGTGTACTCGAAAAGTTCGTAACTAGAAAATAAGAAATTTATAGACAAAATTATTTAAAAAAAAAAAATTTACTAGTTAAATTTTTCCTTTCAGAATTATTTTGATCGCTGTTTTATATTTATGAAATAAAAGTTTTCAATTTATTTCATATTATGAAGAAATAATGAGTACTTGTAAGGCCTTAAAAATAAAAGTGCCTGCATAGGCTAGTCTAGTGTACTAGACTGGTAGTCCGAAGGTTGCAGGTTCGATTCCTGCCGAATACTATGGGTGTTTCTGCAGACATGCCAAGTAGCTTCAAAAAAAAAAAAAAAAAAAAAATATATATATATTTCATCAGAATATAAAAATTTGAAATATGTGAATTCATTGATCGAAGCAATTGACAACATATTTATCTTCATGAATTTCCAAAAATACAACGAATATTTGCGATTTGCAACAGAACACGAAAAAGGTGTCAAAAAAAAAATGAGTCAAGCTGTACAGCCCCTTTACTTACAAATTATTACTAGTACAGCGTACGTTTACTTTTTTCTATTTTCAAGAGTTTGGGGTAAAAGTTTTGAAGATTTTTACTCTACACTCTCGCTACAAGTTTTTACTGGGAAAGTAAACGGCCTATCATGAAGCACTTTTAAGCAGGAAGTAGCCACAGCTTGCACCATTGTTGCGATATGTTTTCATTGAAAATAGGAATTATTATAAGAAATATTTAAATTTTGATTTAGATTTGTAACATGTTTTTCCCAAGTCAATATTTTATATATTCAATGAAACTATTTAAGAAGCTGCCAATCAAATTTTAATAAAATCGATTTTCTTATTTAAATTAATTAACTAAAATTATTGCTATTCTGGCAAGTGTCATTTCTTATTTGAAGAACGAGGTCAGTTGACTACTAAGATGTTGAAATTAAATAACTACCAAGATCATAAGCGAATGGCATATTCTACAATAAAAATTTTCTATATATTTTTGCTTTCATATTATGCACTTTTTAAAAAATATATATTTCTTTGTTATGAAAATGCTTCATAGTTGTCAAATATAATAATGTCAAATAGTTTATTAAATTTAATTTAAATCTCTGATCAGTTTAAAATCACAAGAACGTGCGCAACATGTGTCCTGTAATTTGAAATAAATTTTCCAAAAACTTATTCTTGGCAAGATACTGGTAAATAGAATTTAAATAAAAGTTATAAAAAAATTAAAAAAGCAACTATCAGGTTTTTCTAAACTAAACTTGTTACAAATACCCTGTAGTACTAATAACACCGTACCGATTCATTTAATCATCACTTAGATGATTGAAAAACGAAATAATGAAACAGACACAAAAAAGTACTGATCACTTTTATTTGACCACTTTTTTTGTCAGTTTGTCAGAGTCTCTTGTCTTGATAAGATTTCTAAACGTTTTTGTTCGTTCTTTTCATTCTTACGTTGTTTTATTTTCTTGCTCTCCGTGTATATTTGTGGTGGTGGTGTTATTAAACGTCAAAATCTTTAACCTTAATGTACATATTTTGGACGAAAATTAAATAGTTTTCAAATCCCATTTGAAAAACTTTGGTGTTTGTGTGGTTTTCATTAAACTTTAAAAAGTATTTTGATATAAAATTTAAATTTAATAAACCAAATCATATATAAAAAGGGTCTTAAATCTATTGTGTCCTTGTAATTTTGTATATAATAATAAGATCGAAACTTATATTTGGAAGATTATAAATAATTTTGTAACCTTTTCAAAGTGTGTGTCGTTTGGTGCTTTTGGATAACGAGTAAAAAAATTAAAATTTTTAAATCTATATTTATATATTCTATTGTGTCATTTGGTCAGTCTGCTTTTTCTAAACTAGTGGTTTGTCTCTGTATCATTCGTTGCATTAACTTTTATTTCGAAAGTTCTCTAAGTTTTCGAAAGAAAAAAAATCACATCGAATTATTATAAACATTTTCTTTTGTGTTGGTATAAATTTATGTGAGTATTAGTGATTTATTCCAAAAGGAAATAGTATATAAATATTTTTGGATTTTTTGTTTATATTCGTATTTTTTATGATTGTATTTGCATGCTGTTTTTTAATTTTTACTCTTATCACTTGTCAAATAAACTTTTGCGTTTCAATGTTATTTGTGCCCCTTTTTGTTAAAATTGAGTATTTCGTCTCTTTTATGTGGCATAAAAGTTTGTGTTAAATGTTTCTTAAGCAGGACACTAAACTCTTGATAATTACGTAATTTTGCAATTGGATTCTTATGCTGCACATGATCATGACGTTTGTATGACTAAAACACTATTTAGCAGTATGTCTATTTGTTTAGCCAAATATTTTAATTTATTTTTCTTTTTATTTTCCTTCTAGTTGACCCATTAAATTATCCAATGCTTAATGTTTTATTTTTAGTTTTATTTCGTTCTACTAAATGTCACGAATATTTTCTCGTAATGAAATTGCTAAAATGAAGTGATTTCGCAATTAATTTGATGTTCTGTTTTTGCTTGCTTTTTTTGTTAAAAAATAAATCATTCGTTTGTTGCGTGATTTATAATTATCTGAGAATAAGCCAATGAGAGGATGTTTCGAAGTAAAGGCTAAAAACAAGTTATTTTACTCTATACTGTCATAAGATCCTTAATTCCAAGGATATATTTTCTTTTTCTGAGATAAAGGCTAGAGAGGCTATGACATCAGTAAGCTTTTGACATTTTATTAACGAAGGTCTTTGAGGAAGCCCGTGGAACAGCTAAGAGCAAAGTCACAGGAAAGGACAGAGTTGCAAAAGATTCACGTCAGTACCTGCCCGAAGGCCTAACCTGACGGTGCACTATTGCACAAGGGTGAATAAAGCACGTTCACCACCGCCCCAGTAGCCCCCGCCAAGGGCACATGACGGAGCGCCAACTAACATGTGCCCCTGACAGGGACAACATGGTAGCAAGTTCCGTACAGGCTGCTGGACCATGTACAGACACCTTGCTAAGATGCTTGGAGCTATCTAACCTCCTACTACCCAAATGGCACGGCAGTGGAACTTTTACCCTAATCTGACCTGAAGCTTCACCTACCGTAACCATTAGAGCAGCTCTGTCGAATAGCAACAGCACCTAGAGATATACGACCTGAAGACAACATCCACATCATGCCACTAGCCCATGATTGAAGACACACTCATCCAGCCTATACCTCTCCCAGCGTATCTTTGGGTTTTAACCACAGCCACCACGTGATCCCCGAAGGGTCCTCACCAATAACCAGTCTAGGACACGTCCTAGGGGCTACTGGTTCCCGTGGCACCAGATAGGACTCTGGTCAGCCGCGTGTTAAAAGCACCTCCGATTTTAGGTTCCTTGCACACCTGAGGCATCGGTAACACCTCTACCCAGACTAGCGTAGCAAGCTACTTCCTTAATTACTTATATGCACGCCCGTTACCCTGGTATTCAGGGATTGGGTAGTAACATATTAAGTTTTAGGGCAATTGGCCAAAGGTCAAGGTCTGGAAAGACCAACTACCCCTCCGGACGAGCGAGTGCACCCGCTTTTACCTTTAGTTTACTTGCATGCGCGCCCGTTGCCCTGTTGTTTCAGGGATTGGGTAGCAACATACAAGTTTTTAGGGGTTATCAGCAAAAAGGCCTAGGTCCGGAAACCTGATAACCCTATACCCCAGGAGGTTCAACACCAAGCCACCAAGACAGGATGAATTGACCGCGCCCCCTGGGGGAACAGGAAAGGACACAAAAAATACACATAAAAAATTTACAGAATATTTCTTTAAGGAAACTCCAACGTTTCGCGTAAGGAATTTATTTCGATATTCTAAGCCAAACTCAATTCATGCATGAGTGCAGTTTTTTTTTTATTTTTGTATTAAGCCTTTTATTACCATTAGAATCATATAATAAGAAATAAGAACAAAACGTCATATATACAACATACAGTATATTTAAATTAAATAATGTCCCAAAGCTTTTTATATCTAAACGTCGTTGCCAGAAGATACTTTACGTCATAATTTCGCACTATATAAAGGATATATGCAACATATGCAACATTAGGAATTGGAAATTATACGAGTATTACTTCTTTTTTTGTCTACTAAATATTGTAATAGAATTACGTTGGTTAACATTTTGAAAAGAAAATAAATTTTGTTTGAAGGAACGATCAAGGAATTGGAAAGACTGGAAAATGCACTCGAACTTATTTTCATTTTTCCGAATAAAACATTAGTGTCGAACATAACTTCTGGCAAAAAAATGAAGTTTATTATCTTGTCAACAAAATGTTAGATGCAAAATTTAAAAAATAACTATTAAGACATTCATATTACTTTCAAAAAATCTAAACAAAAACGTATTCAGTCAAAAATTTTAATTTTTCAATTATCTCTACATATATAAAAATTACGTGTATGTTCGTGATCGCTAAACTCAAAAACTAATGCAGCGATTTTGACCAAACTTTATACACATGCTCTATGGGGCGTGAGGAGTGTTTCTGTGTATTTTTAAGTTTGTCAGACAGATGGCGCAATATTTAGTTTTTTTGTGTTTTGCCCGATAGAGATTAGCGCGATAAGCCTATGATGTGTTTCGCTGAAGGCGTTGGGTCCTTATCAGCGTGTAGTGGCGTTAATTAGCCCGATACCGGTATTTGAACAATAATTGCTATGTCGATTTAGTGCATCTTTCATTCTTCTTCGAAATATCGATCCGCCATGACTTTGCAACGAAACCAGACTTGCAGTAAAAATAAAATTTGAAGGCAAAACAACGTTTGCCTGGGTCAGCTAGTAAACTATAAATTATAAGTTATTATTTATATGGTTTGTAAGACTTACTCTGTGGGATCTGGGGCAAAACATAGAAAAAACTTATAGTAAATAAATGAAATTGGAAGAAATTTTTATGTAAATAAGATTTTAATATTCTCTTAGAAAACTAAAAAAAATTGTCACTGGATCGAAAACACTATTTTTTAGGAATAAAATTAGAAATATTAGCAATTATAGAAAAATTAAAGACCGCAAAATGATAGAGTTTGGTAGTCTGAAGATTATTGTATTAATTTTTTTTATTGC
Organism: Germaria angustata; assembly: GCA_963681545.1. Classification (NCBI taxonomy): domain Eukaryota; kingdom Metazoa; phylum Arthropoda; class Insecta; order Diptera; family Tachinidae; genus Germaria; species Germaria angustata. Next base: position 12,533,333 of record OY812999.1, on the reverse strand, counting down.
AATCTGTTGAAAGCAAGCTGCGTGATATGACATAAGAGTTGATATGATTTAAGAGTTATAGTGGAATACAAGTGATTTTTTTAGTCTAGAATTATTCCCTCTTGTAATGCGTTTGATATTTGTGTTACAAAAGGCAAAAAACATAATTTAAAAAAAGGAAAGACACGACTTTAGAATTTAAACATTTAATAAAAAGACCTGCACGCAACATAAAAGAATGAAAAATTTCATTCTCATGTCTTAGAAGTACCGGATTAAGCGGGGGCTACCGTAGTTTTGAATTCGTGTTATAATGAAATTGCATTGCTAAAAACTGTGCTATAGAAAGGCTACCTGTAAAGTAAATATTACTTTCAGTATAGTCCAGTGGGTAAGCAATATTTTATTTTATACATAAATTTCCTTTTTTTATATCAAAAGGGTCCTAGGAATAAATGACCCAGTTATTTTTTTCATCGGAAATGACCTGGATGGATATTTCCAAAACATACTGTCAGTGGAATCTGTGTTCCCAATTACAATCGTATAATTATAACACTGAGATATATCATCTCAGGATATATATTATTTTTGAAGAATAATTGATAAAAAAAATAATTCCAAGACCTTTAAATATTTGATATACAAAAAAAGTTTCTTAAAATTTTATGGACTTACTGTCAATAGTAAAGTAGGAGCGGCTAAGGATAAGACGCCATGGCTCGTTTATATATGTTATATGTTAGTAATTTGTAATAATTAAATAAGATAGCGAAAGGATAAATGCCAGGCAATGTCTTATACTCACGTACAATATTAAGCTGTAACTAACCGAATGAATTATGGAAAAGAGTATGAAAATAGAAAATTGTACACCTTCAATTTGAGCTTTACTGTATTGAACATGATGGAAAAGACCACATGTTTTTTTGTCTAAAGAAGGATTTTTCTGTAAAGTTGGTCTCACTGCCTTATTAACAACAAATTGATATTGAATAAAGAGCAAGTTTGGGGGAACAAGTGCACTAGTTCCATCCAATCAAATTCCACTAAAGTGACATTAAGATAGTAAAGTATGAGTTTAAAGAGGGAATTTAATTTTAAATTAATTAAATTAATTAATAGTAACTAAATTGTTCTTCAATTTCGGTTTAATATAAGTGGTATAAATCTAAAGAAAATCAAATATAGCGAAGTATTTTTAAAGGGATTCTATTACTTCTCTAGAGATATGGAGTATGTGGTCATTCCACTGTTATTCAAAGGCCTTTAATGTCTTTATATATATGTTACTCATAATTACAGATGGGACACCATATTCAGGCTTTTGCTGGTAATTGGTGCTGCTGTACGGATGAAGGAAGTGTGAAAATCAAAGGCAATAAAGTAAAAGCAGGACATAGGAGAGCGCCTTGGCCTGAAGGACTTGGGCAAGCAGAAACCCGTATTAAATTGGCTTTGAAATTTGAGCATTTATAACATGAGGCCAAAGAACTGCCTTTGAAAAGTGAATGCCTCAAAAAAAAGGCATTGCAAAATTAATCCCCAAAAAAATTAAACATTTTTTGAACTTTCGTAGTCTCTAAGTAGTAGTCATTTTTGCCATATTTTGGAATTGGTGTCCTCTTAAACTATTCTGTTTTGAAAACTACTTAAAATAGATCCTCGATAGAGGAAAAATCATCATCATCTGATATAATAAAATAGTTTTATTAAAATAGAATTGCAAGACGTAAATATGCATCCTTTGGTCAGAAATGAAAAAGTGCTGCAGGCATCGATATATGTAAGTATGTCGTATAAATGGTGGATAGGTGCCTCTCGTATACATGACAGTTTTCGAAAATGGTCCACTATTTGCAGCTGCACAACAAGTTTACGTTTGTGTGGAACGTAGGCGGTTATTGGAGGCCATTGCTACATTAAGTTCTACCAGTTGCAAGACCGTCCTAAGCTTGGTCTAAAACGCAACCTTTACACTTGATGTTTAATCCCTTCTTCGAAGAGAATGAATCAACCACATTAAGGAGATTATTGTGTATTAGAGTAAGAAAGTACAGCTTCACTAACATCTGTATAAATTTTAGTCTAATACCAATAAGAGAGTTATTTATAACGCCAATGTAGGGATAACATGGTAAATGCTAATTTACTACTTGGACCCGTTAAGTGTTTTGATATCATATAGAAAAATTATCACCCGTGTGTGTTGATACGATTTTGGTTTTTATTATTTGATCCTTTGTATTTGGATATGCGTAACATTTGCTGGGGATCGCAAATATTTGTATGAGAGTGATTTGGTAAGCGTTGTGCCTGTCAGACAAGGATAGAGAAATGAATTGAATGGATATTTTGAAATTAAGAGAATTATTCTAATTATTTTATATTATCTATCAATATTGATGGTTGGATTTCGGTTTCAATTTGACTTTAACAATTTTTAAAGCGACGTCCAATTTTAGACATATTTAGTTCTAGTGTAATCCAAGGCTACAATCTCGAAATCTTCTTTGATTTATGGGTTAATTATTTGAAATCATATACTCATTGACTTAAAACTATAAACAAAAAAGAATTTCAAATATTATTTTATTAATTATTTTTCATAAAAAAATGAAAAAAGATTACGAATTCGACTAGTTGTAAGATTTTTTTTAAACAAAATTTTAAGTGTAAAAACATTTTTGTTATTAAATTCGTTAGTGTGTGCAAATTATCTGCGAGTGAATATTGCAAATTATTTAAGTATCCGCAAAAGCCAACTTTGTAAATGTTAATTGTAAAGACAATAACAATTTCTATTACAAAATTATAAAATCAAAGACTGCAAAAAAGTGCAAAATTGAAGCCAAGGCAAGTTGTCAAGATTCAACACGAAGTATTTTAAATCAAGAGCAAAATTTTTAAGGTAAGTAAGAGTGTTTTTAGAGGACAATATTTTTTTAAATTGGTGAACAAGAACTAAAATAAATTTTATTCTTTGGCTCATGAAGTTTTACATGTATGCACACATCTATGTATGTAAGTGAATACTGAAATTATATTGCAGTGATTGTATCCTTTTGCGGCTTAATGTGTAGCTTTGATTTAGTTTCTTATTACCACGAGAATTGCCAGAAATATCGATAATTATGTATGTATGTATTTATGTATGTGATTGAAGTAGATTGGCTAAAAAATTATTAGTTTAAGGACATTTCGTGATATAGAAATGAATTCGTGCCTCCAAATTAATTAACCCATATATGATTTAAGTTTATTTTAATTGTGATTAGATCGAAAAGTGGTAAAATATTCTTCTATGGCATGACTATAACAATGGCCGTGTTCTCAATACTAATATTTGGATAATCCTTATCAATAGCCATTACTGAAATCTATATGGAAGTCGAACTCTTTAAATTTATATGTGGAGTTAAAGTTTTTGCTTAACGTCCTGGAGCCTCTTCACACAATGATTTTTTATTAGAACTTTTATATAAAAGTCATATACAATTACACGATACACGATATTTTCTCGTTACTTTCTTGAGAAAATGGTCAAGACAAATTAATTGATAAAAATTGTTGTAAATGTCTGCAAAAAGTTTACTTTTCCATATTGGTAATATGCGGCTACTACTAATACTACAAATACAACAGTATGGAAATAAAAGGCATTTTGTTGTAATAGAAATTTCTGTTTGAAAAAATTTATAGCCAACGAAAAATTTTCTATAAAACAGAAAATTTCTTTATTTCTACATGAGCAGAACTCAATAAGCATTGGAGAAAAATCTTTTGAAAGTAGTAATAACTTTAATAATTTGCAGCAATAAGGATTATTCTGTTGCACACAGATTACTATTATTGTCTCAATACCTAAAAGAAATGAAATACCAAGTTTTATAAATTTTATTCCATATATTGCTGCTATATTTAGATTTAAAAATTTTATTTAGATTTTTTTAATATGTCGGAAAGTGTCCCATAAAATTAAAGTCCATTAAAAATAATCGATTTACTTCATTTTTCTTGCTGATGGCTTAAGTTCATTATCTTCTATAAACTCCCATCTAAATGATACATTCTCTCCAGAAAATGGGGGCGTTTTGTTTTTTCAAAAGAGCGTCTAAATTGCTTATGGTGATAATTTTCTATTGATAAAGAAGTTTATTCCAGCAGTGGAAATTTAATCATATTCAAGATAATACTTCTTTGCTCAGTCTCGATCCAAATCTCAATTAGTTGGAAGACTCATTGGACTATATTTAAATGTATATTTTGCTTTTTATTAATGTAATATAAAATAAAAAAAAAATAATAAAAAAAACTATGTAACGATTATATCTATCAATATTTTATTTATTGGGCAACTGCAAGCAATAAATATCAACATAAATAATACTTGACTCAGCCGGGCAGTAGCCATTATATTTTTAAAGACTCCTTCGTAGTACAAAATCACATACCAAATCAGTGTTTTGTTTAAGCAAAAGTTTACAATGAAATATGGTGCAAAAAAGTAACACTCACATCAAAGCGATATTTAATTTAAAAAATCCACTTTTGCTGGTCATTAAATATTTATATTTTCCAGAGCTGTTTCCAAGACCAGCGCTGTTTGACAACTCGAGCTCGTGTCCTGGTAATTAGTTCTTATAAGCGATTAGAGACGATACTATGCACTTCAAAGCGGGAGAAAATGCTTCTATATCTCAATTATAATAATAAATAAAATTGAACAATTTTCCTTTTTAATTGAATTATAAATATGCGTTGGTTGCTCGGTGTTCAAAAGTTTTTCACATCACCGTCATGCGTGTTGCTCAATTGACTCAAGTATGTAGATGTATCGTGCGAAAATTTTTGTATGGAATTTTTAAATAAGGAACTACAATGTCTTGTACTTATTACAACCATCAACAACTCTTAAGTGTGAAGATTGAAATTTCTTACATCTCATGCGGAAATATAGGCCGCTTGACAGTTTCCATTTGTGGGATATACTGGCAGTTCCGTCACCATTTAATTTTAGAATAATTTTGTTTTCTATTTTGTTTTCCATTTAGTGTAAGGTTTTGTTTTCAAAAAATCTAAAATGCTATAAACTTTAAGTTGAAATACATAGGCAAAATATAGTGAAATTAATAAAATTTGAAGCCCAAGGAAGTTAAATTTACAATTTTGTCAAACAAAATGAAAAATAATATTGACAATATATCAAAATAATTTGTGCACTGATTTTGATATTGTTTTTTTTTTATATGTAAGGATATAATTCAGAGCTGCTCTTCTTTGAACCAATGTGAATAGGACCAGGGAGAAGGGCATCTCCCATATAAAGTTATATCTAATAATCCTTCATCTTATAGTGACGCAAATTAAAATCACGTAGTCTTAACAAAAACTATTTATATAGGGGCAAGAAGGAGTGGTAGCTTCTATATAACTAATTATTGTATCTTTGCTTGACTTAATATTGGGAGTATTCAAAGATACTACACTTCACTGGTGGTTGCATTTTCTTCAGTGTAAGAAAGCACAGAAAAAATACATTCCATACAGACTGCAAAAATAACCTCTAAATATCATATACAGACCCTGAGAACTCGAAACAAATATAAAATTATATGTCTACTAAAAATTTAAAGCCAGAGCCTAGAAATTTCATACATAAATGCAAAAAATAAACAAAGTTTCAGACATCTCGGACCTAGATCCAAAGATCTCAATAGGTAAAAAATACGAGTATAATATATTTATTTTGAATTTTTTCTATACTTTATTTCAAACATACAACCATTTGTTAATACTTTAATCATCTGTAATCATTAGTTTTTATTTTTTTTAATACATTAACAGATTCCAATAATAATTAAATTCCTGCATTATTTATTTCTAAAAATGCATTTTTTTCCCAAATTCTTTCTAAATACGCTTTCCGAATCTCTCAAACTCCAATTTTTTAATTTATCATCATCATGTTGCTTGTAAAAATACCGAATATTTGTAATTTTTATCCTTTCTTTGATTTTTTTTTGGGAATTTAATTTGGATTTTCTTATAGATTTTTCTTTTTTTTTTGGCGTGCTGTAGCAAATCCAAAACTCCTTTTACATACACGAGTATATGGGAAAAGGTTTAAAAAAAAACTTCTGTTCCTGTTATAAACAACGATTTTTTTCCTGACTTCTGTCAAAGAGTTTTGTTGTTGATAATAGTGTTCGTTTTTCTTTTTTTGCGGAATGTTATTTGGTTTTGGGAACTCCACTTTGCTGCTGTTGGATAGAACTCTATGTTTCCAGACACAATGGGCAAAAGTGGAAAAAGTAGAATAAATCCCTCTAGGGATTATATTTTCAAGTCTCGAATATATACCAAAGATTTTTGTGGTCTTTGTTATTTTTTCACGCACTAGAAAAACAAATCCTATACCAAAGAATATCATAATGAAGCAGTCTGAGCTGTAGGCAAAGACGAAGCAAATAAAATAGTGACCTCATAGAATCACCTGCTTTTATATACATTTTCCACGGTAAAATTAAATTATTGGAGTTTTGTTTAAAACTACAATTTTTATTGAAAAATTTAATAGTTCCCTTGAATGTTTCGAAAAACAATAGACTCGGGAATATCAGGGATGGAATATGTTATATTTTTCATTGTATTGTGATCAGAAAATGGAGACAAAATTATATCTTTTAATTTTGTTCGACGCTTAAAACTAAGTTTATAGTCGTATTGAGTCCATTTAAAAATTCCTACCTCAATGATTCTTATTCCAGATTTTTAATTTATATAATTTTGTTTCTATTCATAAAATAATGCATAAAATTATAATAGCCAGCCTTTTTGATGGACGTTAGTATACGCATATTTAAAATTCATTCTTTAGAAAGTATTTTTGAATTATAAAAAAAGTACTATAAAGCTAAATTTACACGATTGAAATTTTCTTCAAAATTTCTCTTCAAAATGCTTTAAACTCGTGTAAACAGTAAAATTTCTTCAAAATTTATTGATCAAAATTTATTGAACAAAACTTTTGAAAATTTTATTGATGCCGTGTAAATAAGAATCAAAATGGCATATGGCAATATTGATAACTATAAATAATTTGACAGCATGTTCATTCTTTTGATTCAATATTTTAATATGTATTTTATATGTGAACAAATTGTGATGTCTTTTTAATATTTTAATATTATTTTTTATATAGAAACAATGTGATTTTAAGTTCTTAAATAAATGAATTGTACTTTTTGTTTCGATTTATTGGGTTTTTATTTAATTTTTAATAAATATGCTTGTATTGCCATGGAACTTCTCCTTCATTTAAAAAATATTCCGCGAATTCTTGTCGAATAAGCGTGGACGTTTCGCTTTGACGACTTTGATTGCACAATGGTTCTATCGAAGACAAAGTATTCTCTGTCCGCACTTCTTCACGCCATCGTCCATCCGTTTAGATCCATCCGCATTCACTTGGTCGTAGCCTCTTGTTTGTGCATAGGTATCACACTTACGTTTGGTCAAAAAATTGTGTAATGCACATACTGCGGAAGCACCTTTGACAACATTTTGTGGGGAAAGTTCCATTGTTTTTCTGACAACGCGAAATCGGGCTGATATTAATCCAAACACATTTTCCGAAACACGCCTAAATCTGGACAATCTGTAATTGAAAATTCTTTCCTTCGCATCATCTGCATTAATCACATATGGAATAGGTTTTTGTCTACAGGGCAGTGCTTTCGGTTGCAGCAAATTCAACGTGTTATACTTATATAATCCATTCGATAGCGAACATCTACTGAATACACCGCCATCGGACTCTCTACCCTTTGCACCAACGTCAATGTAAACAAAGTTGTAGTTCTCGTCTACAAGCGCCATCAAAACAATGCTGTTTTTCTTTTTATAATTGAAATATGCGCTTCCACAGTGTACTGGTGCTATAATATCGATTTGTTTTCCATCTAATGCCCAGATTGAATTGGGAAAATTCCACGCTTTATTTATACTTTGGGAAATACTCTCCCATTCCTCCTCTGTTGCTGGCATCTGTACCAATAGATATTATTTTTGATATGTGTTTTTATTTAATAAATTAGGTTTTACCTTTAAAAATTTATCTTTTAATACTTCATATAATGCAGCGCAGACTTTAGGTACAATATTGCATATCGATGATCTTGATCTTTTAAACAAGAACATCAGACTTGCGTAACTGTCCCCAGTCGCTAAAAATCTCAAAGTAATTGCCAGGCGTTCTCCGGGGCAATTGGCTTTTTCTATTGATGGGGTGACGAGATTAAGTAAATAATCAAAATCGTCTAGTGACATGCGCTCAAAGTTTTTGTATAGGTCGGGATCATTCCTTTTCAACCGCTCCCATTACCTTCCAAAAGAAAAGGTCGAACCCAATGTTCCTTTTGTTTTCTTCTTTTTTTTGCATTATTATCGGCTACTTCTTCCTCCAATATTAAGAATGTTGATGCTATGATGATTGTGCGTCGTCCATACTTATTAATTGTTTCTTATAATAATAAATTATTTCACAAAAGAAGCAAAACAGCTGATCAAATTTAATATTTTCAATATAAAAAGTTTACCAATAGTGTAAATTAGCTTCAAAAATTTTTGATCAAATTTGTATCAAAAGATTTTGAAATATATTGAAAGAATATTTTGATCAAATTTTTGAAACGTGTAAATGGGACATCAAAATAAATTTTCAAAATTTTGATAAAACTTCAAAATGCCTTCAATCGTGTAAATCTAGCTTAAGAAATAAATCGTAGAGTAACATTTTTACGGCATTTAAATCAAAATCTGTTCAGTAGTTTCCATGCTTACAGATATTTCACGTTTTATTACTAATTAATAATTTTATTACTTATGTTTAATGAGACTGTATTGATAGAGTGCAGAAATTATAAAAAAAGGTGATGGTTCACGCCCACGTCGTATTTCTAAGTTTATAAAAATATTATACCGCTTATACCGTCGAAAAAATTGTTCAATTAGAAAATTATGAATTAGTATTCAAGAAAAATCTTTGAGTTGGAGCTAAAGTCGGGTTTTAACGAGCTTCTTTTGTAGCTTAATGAAACCATAACATAACACCAGCAAAACAACTGCTCCCATCTTTGTTCTTTCATTTTGCCTCGAAAGAAATGCATTAGGAATATTAAGAAAGTTCATAAACTAAAATTTACCAAATTATTAAGTTTGTAATGTGGTTGTTATTAAAAAAATTGCAAGAAACTAAAAAACAAAAAAAAACAAAAAAAAAATTTGATTGATACATTTTCACAAAAATTTCTGTAAATTTTTAAACCAATTTCACATTCTATGATATAAGAAATTTTTTATTATTGTCATCTTTATATATATAATTGTACCGTACGTGTGTTGTGACTGAACTCCTCCTAAACGGCTGGGCCGATTTGCATAAATTTTTTTTTTGTATGCCTTTGGGTGATGCCCCGGGTGGTTTAGATTTACAATTCGGACCAATTGGACAAAGGGGCGTGGTACCTCCCATACAAACCACAAATTAAAAATCTATTATTTCTGCTCCTGATAACGGTATTTGTACAAAATTTGGTACGTCGGTTTGGTGTGCAATTTTTTTAAGTGCTGCTGCAAATAGGGGCGGGATTGTACACAGGGGCGTGGTACCTCCCATACAAACCACAAATTAAAAATCTATTATTTCTGCTCCTGATAACGGTATTTGAACAAGCTATGGCGATTTGTGTGTTAGATCTAGAAAATCCGGTCTTTTCACATGGCCAATTATATGTGGCGTGTTTTAGCGTGGGAAAACTATCGAGTTTATTCATTTATACTCCGCAAGAGTTAACTAAAAATATTGTCCATTGACATGATAAAATTAGAAAAATTAATATTATTTAAAAATAAAGAAAATGAAATTATTTTATTATTTGTCTTTCATTTCATACTTTGGTTAATATCCTAATCGCTTGAAATATTATGCAAGACAAAGTCTGCCGTGTCAGCTGGATACTATACATCTTTAGTGGAAGTAGGCAATGCCACGCCCTTTTTAAAAAATGGACCTATGGCCTTTCTTATTATAATAGACCAATTGGCATGAAACCTTTCCAATAAAAATAAAATTTGAAAGCAAAGCGACGTTTGCCGGGTCAGCTAGTATAATTATATATTTTTTTTTTTGCCAGCAACGAGAACATTTTCAATGAGGTTCAATAAAAATGGCTTAAGTCGCATACGATAAGCATTTGAACTCGAAAATTTAGTTTATTTTTATGAGTGTAGTAACATGGGTAATGGAAAATTATTCCAAAACTTATACTCAACCTTTAAAGGTTTAACGTTCTTTACAATCAATTTAAAAGGTTTTTAAAAATCTTTAATTATTATTAAATTTTTGGCCATTTTTTAAATATCTTGACTAAAAATAATATATCGTATGTATGGATTTTTTTCTAAACTATAAAAATTCGTTTTTCAGCCAGCCCCAATGTGCACTATCTAAAAAAGTTGCTGTAGTGTTTGTTCATTTAAATAAATATACACACGTACATATTTGGTTGCATTCTTATTTGTTTTTTTTCAGAATATTTTCACATTTGTTTCTTCAAAGTATTAATAAATTTCTCTTTGTGTGTTTGTATGTGCATGAGAAAAAAATATTTGGTTGTTTGGTATTAACAAACGTTTGTTGTTTTTTTTTCTGCTGTTCTTTAATGTAGTACTTTCAGCAACTCCACCAACAAATTGCAAACACACCAAAAGCTTTAGTATATTGCTAAAAGGTTATGACGAAGTTGCTGTTGGTTAATCTTGGCCATTGCCACAGAGGATTTTTAAACAAAAACACATACAGTCACACACACACACACATACACACACACACAAACCCCATATTTACATTTTGGTCTCTCTTTGTTTATTCCTTCGTTGTCCTTTTTTTCATGGAATATGGCAACTAGATGAAGCGTAAAGTATTAAAGGTTTTCGGTATAATTTTTTTAAGGCAGAGACATATTTTTATGGGCTCAAAAATGTAAATGGTTTTTTTGGGTTTTTTTTTTGTGGTGGAACTACGTTTAAAAACAAATTGTAAATTATGATAATCCTGTGGACTTTTTCTTTTACGTTTTTAAGAAACACAACAACTAAGACCGCTTGTATCAGCATATTTTTAATTTTTTTATTTTTATATTTTATTAAAATTGTAGGGGAAATATTCCAAACGGTATGTGAATTTTAATACAATACCTTCCGCTATGGGATATGGTTTGGCCAGGTAGTGGGAGGGCTTAAGTTCAAGTCTCTTATTTTACCAGGCCCCATCTTAGGCAAAAGAAAATTGTGGAAATTTTTTAAACATATTTTGTTGAGTTATAAAATGAATATTAATGAATAAAAAATTTATAAAGATCCCGAAGAGAAATTAAAAAAATGGGAAAGCATTCCTTTCATTAAAGAAGAACTATTAATACTGATTGATTAATGCTAAGAAAGTGGTTGCACCAAATATATTTTGCTTTCTGAATAAATACTTATTTGAACTAAAAGACATATTCAGTTGTGTAAAGGAAATCAATCGTTTTCAAAACGATCGTCCTGAAATTGTGTGATGAATGGCAATCAATTATTAGCAAAAAGATCGATCGATATTAATCACATCATTCTAGCGTCATCGATTCTAAAACGATTAGTTTCCACTACATGGTTGGTTGTAAGGAAAAAAACAAATAAAGATTCTAATTTGTATTCTTATTCACCATGAATGGCCAAAATTTTTACGAATTTTTTTTCGTTGGAAAAGGAATTGAATGTTAATATTGACGAATTCATAATGAATTAACAGTATTTGATTGCGTTCATTAGGGAAGAGAAAAAGTTGAATCAAAGTTTGAATGAACTAACAAATGAACCAACAAATTTTTACATCTTTTATATCACAAACAAATTAAATAAATTATGAAAATGCATTCATGATAACGTGCACATATTTGAATGCATTCATTTTATCAACAAAATTACTTCAATTGATATTTAAATCAATTCAATGTGAGTTAAAAATTCTTGAATGCTTTTTTCATTTAAAAACAATGAACTGATTCATAATATGACTGAATATCAGTGACGTTAAGGACTATCAAAATTATTACATATGTATTCACATTTTAATTATTATTATTATTTTTTTTTTGATCAAAACGAAGCAAATCTTGAATGAATTGCAATTTTATTCAAAAGAAAAGATTTCTTTTACAACTCTTTTCAGTATGAAATATGAAATAAAGTAAAAATTGGCAAAAACTGCTAAAAGTTTTAAACATAAATAAATGATTATATACATAAATACATACTCATTTGGACTGAATTTGATATATGTATGTTGCTTGAAAATTTATACATTTCAGATAAATATTGAAAAAAATTATATGAAATTTTATATTTTACCAGTTTTGTTTTCCGTTTGCTTCAATTTCCTTTGCATAAGTGAAAAAGTGAAGTTGCATGAGACAAACTTCACAAAAAATATAAAGTGTGATTCTGATTAATAAGTTTATAAATTCTCTGTATATATTATATATAATTTTCTATATAATATACAAATTTCTCAGGAACTTAAAAGAGCTAAGGATGTATTTTTTCGCTAATGCGAAAAAATTGGCCTGAAGATTAAACATTTTGAAAATAAATTCATAAAATTTCTTTTAAAATGTAACAATGAATTCAAAATGAAAATTAAATTGAATTAAACTGATCGTCAATCATATTAATAAATTGTTTTGCAGGATCTTAGGTACAAGACCTTAACTTTGCAATATCTAGTTAAGTGATTAAGGCGTTGTGAGTAACTGAAACTTCCTAATCTCCCAACACACCAGACTGTATTTGTTGAATAACAACAGCTGTAAAAGCAATATAAAGTGAACTGAATCTTGCCACTTATGTTCGAATATCAGAAACAACGTGCTTTTAAGAGAGCCCTGCAGCCAACAAGTGTGATGGGATCAAAAGAATTTTTCCATTTTTAACCCTATACAAACCGGGTATTGGTATCATCTTCTTAACATGGAATGTAATAGCTTCAAACTCTTGTTAACAAAATTAAATTTTGATGATAATCATGGATAGTTAATTTTAAATAAACAGCGATCTTTTGAGGGCATTTAAGTCAATTTTGTTGAAAATACCTCTTGTAATTTTTTGAAATTACATTGTCGCCAAGTCTATTACGCTTTTATTATCTTTCATATATAAATAAAAGAAGCAATCACACGTTAAAACCTTAATAACTTTAATCGAAAAGCTTATTTGTTTATTTATTTCAACTTTTTTTAAACTGGAGAAGGACACATTTTTCCTTTTTAAAAGTCTAAAATTTAATTTTCATATCGTCTATTTGTTTATTATAATTTTAGAGTTTAGTTATGATCCTGGAAAATTCAAACCTCAGTTCTCTTCAAAATACTTAAATATTAAAATAAAAAAATTTTTGTTTAATTTAATTCTACTAATACTCAGTACATGGGACATAGTATTATTATTACTGCAAACTTTAAATCGTTTCAGAATGGTTAATATAATAAAATGATAGCTCGTACAAATTTTAAAATTTTAATTTCTTTAGTAAAAAACAAACAAAAAATTTAAATGCTTTAGTTTGCCTTCTCTCTTATAATTAATTGCAACATTACAATTGTTTTCTTTTTCACACATTTTCAATTATTCTGCATTAAAGTCTTGTCATCAGTAGAAATATTACCCGACTATTATCATTTGTGTTGGCTTATTTGTCATAAGTGTCCTGTTTTAAGCACAAGCCAGTATTTTAAACCGTTTCGTGACATTGCGCATGTTTGGTTTTAACACTCTCTTAAATTTGGTTGTGTTGCTCTTAAAAGTTTTAAACAAAAAAAAAAAAAACAAATTGTTTTTAATATTTAAAAGAATATTTATCGAAAAACGGAAGTATCAATCGAATTAATAACTTTCAAATGGCATCATATTAATAAATTAATTTTATACTATAGTGACCATTTCCTTTCATCTTTGTTTTTAAAATTATATAAATTATGATGGATGGTATCATTAATAATACTGTTTAGTAAAGTTGTAACGAATATCAGTCAAAGGCGATTTGTTGCGCTAAGGGTGAGTATAAGCAGCATAAAAAGGAGCGTTCTCTCTTCCATCTAGGTCTGTAGATCGATCACTCTATGAATCAAATGAAAAAAAAAATTAAGTGCCGTAATACTTATATCGCAATTCATTAATTTTTAATTTCTATGTTGTTTATTCGCTATCCCACAATGTATATATATTCTGATTCCTTATAGATAGAAATGTCAAATTAGTGATATCCGTTTCCTCCTATCCGGAACGATGTGTGGCTAAGGTTCGCTGTTGAAATTGCACCATATACATACATACGATATCAATGTACTAATGCCTCCCTCTTAAAGGGGGAGGCAGAGAAACGACATTTACTTGTTAACTCCTTCTTCCTTTGTATTTATTAAAGAAAGAATATAAATGTGGGATCGTACTTGAATATGAAAGGAAATACAAACGTAATGACAAAACATATACATACACTGAAAAAAAGACATATTTAGCACAACAAAAAAATATTCCTAATTTAAGTAATATTTCCCATTAATTAAAAAGTTGGAGTAAACAAAACATAGTTTTCCACAGCAAACGTGTTGCATTTAGCAAAAATTTATTGACTTCAAAAATTATATACTACTTAAAACTTTAATAAATGCTTATTTAACTCGAAGATAAAGACTAGAAGATATAAATTTTACATGCTTTAAAGTCCTAAACGATTGTCATGTCTTAGTTAAGACTCTCCCTTACTTTTCTGAAATTTTCCAAGACTTATAGAAAAATTTCTTAACGCGTATTTCTCAGATCATGTCTTACTAAATTTTAAGAAGAGTTAATGGAAATCATGAATTAAAGAGAAAACCGTAAAAACTTACTCAAAAAAGTAAAATCTGTAAAAAATAACTATTAGGCTGAAAGCTGCTGGTTCGAGTCCATTACGGAGTAGGATAGGTTGGGTTTAGGGGAGGAACACAGGTAACTCCATACAAAGCTGACAAATATGTGATCAAATTTTGTGAGTGTTGCTTAGAAGTTAAGCTGGTTAATCAGGAAAACAATTGTGGGACAAGAGTAAGAAGAAGGTTATTCTCTTACAATAAAATTATTTAGTTTCTCTATCAGGAGCAGTACAATAGTGAGTGGTTTCTTTAAATACAAAGATCGCAGTAGAAAGCTATAAGTGGAATAGAATACACTTATTACAAATGCTTTTTAATTTCATGGCTGTAAGGAAGCAACGCATACCGGGTGTTCCTGGTATTTAATGCAATAAAGATCTTATGTACTATTCTATCCATTAGTAACTTGTACTGTAGTGATGCATTACCATTTACTAACTTTGAGAGCAAACAACTACCTGAAAAGTAATCGGACAAAATAATTTTTGGGTTCGGTAATCACAACAAGCCTACAAGGAAAATATGGAAATTTCAATGTGTATATAATATTAAATTTTTTTTTTTAAGTTTTGCATTTGGGTTTTATTTTTTTAATTTTTCTGTAATTCTTGAGTTGTCCTATGGACGCTTTGTTCTAAGATATTTTTTAATGATTACGACTATAAACTAGAATTTATCAAACTCAGGTATTCCATATAAGTTGTTGCAGTATCAGACAAAAACAATAATACAAACCATTAAATATTGAAAGAATATTGAAGATATTTAATCGATTATGCCTTATGATCTAGTACATATCATACGATGAAGAATAAAGAAGAAATGGGAAACAGAATATTAAGCGAATTACCTTCACAGAAAATCGTATGAAAACCTAACGTTAAAGCCATATAAGGCACTCATATAAATATATGGCAAATATGCGAATAGTTTTGTTTATTAAATTTTAATTGGAATAATAAGTATTGTCTTTTTTATTAGCATTGTAATCATTTAGGCCGGGAAAACTTCTACAATAAATATTATCACGTCAAGGTCTAGGCAAGACCTGAGGTAATTCAGGTCAAGTCTTGTAGAAGAGGTTGTCATTTTAAAAGGTTCAGAGTAGATCGAATTAAATAACAGGTGTTATGCGAGCTTCAGTCAGACTCCTTTACATAGTTCAGTTTTAATGAGTGATGACAGCATACTTCATTCAAAAAAAAAAAAAAAAAGGATATGCATGATATATAAAAATAAAGAAATTTCGACATGTTGTCCTTTTCTGTAGTTGTTGCTTATTGGCAGGTCTATTTCAAAAAGCTCTAATCAATCAATTCTCTCAATTATAAATAAAATTCAAATGGATATATGCGGTAAAATTACAATAAGATTTTATTGTGATACTTATACCACTGTGCGGATGCAAGGCATTAGTAACGGGGTTATATTTTAAACATTGGTAACTTAGATTATTTCGTATTCTGCACACAATTTACTTTATTCCTTTTTTGATATTTACCCGCCCTTGTTGAATTATAATTAAGTATTTTAATAAAAAAAAAAACTAAATCATATTTGGCATTTAATATGCAACACGTGCCTCGTTAATTGGTTTCCGCTTTCACATTTTTTTTCACTGAAAGCTTTCTTCACTTTGTTAATAATTGGCGTACAATATTTATTTGTGAAGTTCCGTTTGAGAAAATTAATCTTATTAAATTATTTGAAATGCTCAAAGCTCATAAAAATTCTTTTAAAACGGAAGTTAATTGGTTTCCCTTATACAATGGGAAGTTGATTGCCATTTTTTATTTTAAAAATTAAAAAAGATATTGTTCTTTCCATGATTTTTTTCTCAAACTCTGAATGCTTTTATATATGAGTAAGTTTCTTGTGTTCCCTTCTGTGACAGGCACGTGTTGTTTATAATATAAAACCATTTGCAAGAAACCTAATAATGAACTTTGTCATCATAAACAATTGTTTTGGTTTTTTCTTAAAAAAATTATATGAAAGTGAACTAACAGGTGCCTGTTGTTTAATAAATAGTAAAATGTTAAGAGAGTGGTAGAGAGCAAATATTTTCTCTTTGCAAACTAGATGATAAACAAATCAAACACATACACATACACAAGTTTAAAATCTTATATTATGTTGTAAACAGAGAAACACAGTGCATCAGCTGTTTGGGGAATAAAAGATTGGCACAACATGCCGAAATTATTTGTGAGAGAAAGAAGAGAATTTGTGCGTAGAGAATGTTTAGCATATTTTTAGGGTTACATTGTAATGTAAATGTAAAGTAATATTTAAGGGATTATCAAACATCTTCTTGTAATGGCGAGTAAATTTTAGCAGCTTTTTGTACAGAGAACTATTAAGAATCCCTCTAAACAACTCGCAAATATCTATGCAACACAGAGAAAGTCTTTACAAGTAATAAGGACTTTTTTCATGTGTATAATGTATTTTTTATTCACTGCTAGACGAAACTAAGGTGTTATACAAATTTTCGCAAGCCATAAGGACTTTAGTACATATTTTGCTACCAAAACGTACGGATGTATAAAGCGGAATTTTTTCATATCTAAGACGCGCAAAAAAAACAAGGAAAAATTTTTGTGTTGCAAAGTGTATTAAGATAAAATTTCGTGTGAAAAATATATCTATTTATATATTTATTTTAAGTAAAAATCAATAGTTTATTGAAAAAAAGGCTATACAAATTGTATTTAAGTTTGAAATTGAGATTCTTAAATTTTTATTTCCTTATTACTGGGTAGTTTGTTCACTTAAAATAAAAATTCAGAGCAACATATAAATTAAATACCACTGGAATTTATATTGTTTTTCGGTAACCAATATGTGTATGTTATTAATGGCAAAAGCAAAAGTACGTGAGTGATTTTGTTTTACGTTCAAGAGTTTACAAGTGTATGCTCCTGTATGCCGGTAGAACATTCTATGAATTTTTAGGTTTGTTGGCAATTTCAATAAATCATTTCTGTTTTTTTTTCTCTCGATTATTCACTTCAATTAATTTTGAATCCCTTGTAACTTTCTTCAATTTAAGAAATTTAGTCTTGAAATGAAATAACTGCCAGTTTCATAAATTTAAAATGTAAATGCTCTTACGCTTTAGCAGTCACATACTTTTCAAATATTTTACTCTGATTGTGTTGTGTATCATTGTGTAATGAAGAAAGTATAAAATGTTGAAATGCTGAAATGTCAAGCAGAACATCAAAAAAGTATTTAAGTGCTCAATTATTAAAGCAGAAAATATAATAAAGAAAAAGAGTCGTTACTACAAATAAAGAATAAAACAAAAATAAAAAGATGAAAATTGTATAAATAAGTGGCAGCAAGCAACTTCTTCATCTTGTGTCAACAGCAGCAATTTTTTCCCACAAAAAGAAAAACGAGTATGTTTTATAAGATTTACTATTTAAAATAATTATTTTACTATCAAATTGTGCAAAGCATTTTAATATATTTAATTTTCTATAACATCTGCTACTGTGACAGCTGCTTTTAATTAGTGTTTGTTCAATACATTTCAAAGGATGAACTTTTTTAAGTTTAAAGAAACCCTCTTTATTGATTAGATTTCCTAAAAAAGACTTTTTTTTAATATTTCTTAACTGGTGATGTTTTTGGCAAAAATATTGATAAAAAACAATTAATTGGCATTTAGCTGTTCAATATGTCATGAAGAAAGTATTTGAAGGGTTTTGCAAAAAAAAAAATTATTTGAACTGATATCATGTTTGCAATTTAAAGCTGTTCTTAAGTAAAAACCAAATTACTAGCGATTTCATATTCATAAGTATTGAACATGAAATTGAAGGTATTTAATTTTCAATTTACATTGTATACAAAAATATTTTCTATTAAAAAACATTTTCTTAACAGCGACGTTAACCTTAGGCAATTCCAGAAGTTTCCGCTCACGCTGGTGAATCTAATCATACAAATACCGGTGAATCAAATCATCTTTAAATACCGGTTTCAATAATTATAAAATAATAGTTTTAATTAAAAAAAGCTACATAGGTAGTTAGAAAGGCAAACGCTATATGCAGAAGGAGGTCCTTTGCTCACCATATTTAACGCAATCAAAATTTTTTATTAAAAAAATCATGGCTAGAGATAAGCATTATTTTAAATCTTATTATTTAGTTTAATCTCTAAAATTGTAGTAATTTACGGAATAAGTAGTTTTTTTTACCCATACTGCGAACGAAAGTTTAACAAAATTTTTACTTGAATTTTTTTCCCATTAAAAAAATATTTTGCAAAATTTTTCCAAATAGTGTACAAAAATATCAACAATACAAAATTGCCAATAGAAATTTTGGGAAAGTAAAAAAAAAATCATGTGAACAACTATTAACCATAAGAGTAAGAATTCACCTTACAAATCTCTACTAAATCAAAAGAATTAATTTTTTGCTCTTTGAAAATTCAGTCATTATGTGAGTCTCAAACATAACATTTTGGACAGACCTCCAAATATGTATTTTTTGAGAAATATGATATAAAATAAATACTTGGGATAATAGTCGACCCTGTTATATAAATCGAATCAATTTAAATCGCCTTGATCTCGAAAAACAATATCAGCTAATTGCAAAACTCCCCTTGCCTGTGACTTTATTAATTATTATTTTATACTAACAATCCAGGTTAGAATAAATTTAGTTTTTCCAATTTGTAATTAAGTTCCTTTTTTCTACTTTAAATACACAAAATTAAATTTAAGGTTCACTCCTAATCTACCTTTCTTTAAATTTGGTTAATATAATAGTAAAGCTTGGGGTCCTATTTTATCGTTAAACAATTTTATTTAAAAACTGTCTTTATTTCGATACCCATTGGAATTGTCCTGAAGAAAGGTAAAAAATTTAGATATATTATACCTTTCTTTTGGTTTAAGACAATACAATTGTTAATATGTGTCTTGAAATAATTTGAAACTATTAAATGTCTATTATCTAGATCTTTTATACATTTTACTGCTGTTTGTGTCACAAGTTCTAATTGTTTTCGAAAGTGAATATATATTTTTATACTGCAGAGAAATTTAGCCGAGGCCAAGTGGAAGATTTGAAAAATAAAAGCAACATACGTGGATAAAAATCGTAAGAGATTGTGCTTCATGTGGTTCCTTTCTTTAAGGTGACCATATTTGATATTTTATGAGGCAAGCAAGTGATTTTATAAATGATAAAAATAAATAATTGAAATAGAATGGAAAGCTGTTTTTAAAGTTCAAAATACCGAATCCTGGTTACGAAATTTGGACATTCATTTGGACTCATTTATAGTTTTTATAATTCTTCACTGATCTGATTTGTTTAATTATGATATTTATTAAATAATTTATATTTACCATTATCCCCTTGACATAACTTTTTCCCACAATTAAGGAATTTTTTGTTGGATATTTTTATGTAGAGAACATAAGAATTAAATATTTTTATAATACTATAGAAAATGAAATAATTGTAATAAAAAAATTATATAACGAAATCCCTAAAGAAATAAATGTTTGTGGTAAATTTAAAGATTCTTTTAAAAAAAATTTCCCATATAATTTTCTTTTTTCTTTCTGACTATGAGTTATACAAAGAGCACCTTTAAGTCGAATTATTTGTTTGTATTTCTAAGTTTTTATCTTGTTGGTAATAAATTTTGATCTCGTTTAGCGTACAATTATTTTTCAGTGTTAAAAGAATTATATCCTTTCTGATTAAAATAAATTGTTTGAAATAAAAGTTATTGCACGAATAACAAGAAGGGCAAATAAAATTTGTAATTTTTTTTCTTCTAAAATTCATCTTAAAAAATTTTGCTGCTGAAAGCAAATCAAGTATAAAAGCGTATATATACACCGTTTAATTACTTTTGCAATATATTACAGAATTTAACCTACTTTGCATTTAAAAACGTTTATTTATATAAATTTAAAATTTGAAATGTTTGTATGTAAATTTTGCAAGATTAAAAAAAATCACATTCACACCATAATCACATTTATAAAAACACATAGGAATAAATGATATTACATGGCTCAAGGGGGTAAAAGGGGAGTAAAATTGTGCTCTAGTACAAGGAGAAATTAATTAAATTTGTTGAAATATTTTTCACTATTAATTCGTTAGCAGACCATTTTGTCTTTAATATTCGAATTGTTGTCAGATAAGATTTTTCCATTTGGTCTTCCTCGTATTGTAAATTAAATGTTAATTGTTTTGGAAGCGTGAAAAACTCCTAAAGGCATACAAGAGGGTGCTTTTCAATGATTTTAATAACAACTAAAAATTTTATTTTATAAATCAAAAAATTATTTCTAAGATCCCTGTTGGTATTACATTTATTATAAAAATGTCTTTAATTATACTTTAAATCACTTGCTGAATGTTACGCTACATCCAAAATAAATGATTCAATTACACCGCAGATTGCGAGTCAAAGGAGTAAAAATTGTAAATGGGCATGTTAAAGTCATGAATTTGTCGAAATATTTCTTGAAGTGGGTCTACTTCCTCATATTGAAATAAAAACTACCTGAAAGGCTTTACATAAAACTAACTTTTTTAAATCGGCAGACACTTTTTGCCAAAATCATATTTTTTTAACACAAATTTCGAAGACATATTGATTTTGCTGAATTATGCAGATTGCAAGACTAATAAATTACCTTCCAGAATTAATCATCTCGGAACTTCTTTGTAATTACATTACTTGTGTATATCTTAAACATGTTGTTACAACAACCAAAATTTTGAAAATTGATAAACGAGAAGCCTAATTTTCTTTCACATATTGAAAGTCAACATAGGAAATGAATGAAGTTAAAAAAATTTATACAAAAAACATTCCAATTAGAGTTCCTTTTTAAGAAGACTTTTTAATGTTCGTATATCAAAGTACTTTTCACTCTTAAAAAAGGTACCAAATAAGTAAAATGTTGCAGCCACCATTTATTCACAGATTTATGTACTCGCATATTTGAGAGCGTGTGTATATATTTCATGGAAAATGACTTTAAAAAGCCACATGGAAACATACGCACACATATAAATATGTATGTACACACAAACGCTGCTACATTTATTACAGTGTTCACATGTATAACTTTAATTGTAAACCTGCACGTACTCGTGGATACATACAAAGAAATGACAGCCGTAGCCAAATGGAGAAAAAAATATTCAAAACTATTTTATTGTATTGTATTTTATACAAAATGACATACACATGCATATATACAAGACATTTACATTTTCACACTCCTACTGGCAACGAAACGTAAAAAATGAAAATATTTACAATTGAATTTTATACATTTACATACGCTGCAATTAAATACTCGCCGCAGCAGCAACGCGAATGAGTGAATGTAATGAAAGTGTGTTGGCTTTTTTGCAACATACCAAACGTCATTAACATACCGGAAGTGTAAAATTCTGTATTTTTGTTGCCTTTATTTTATTTTGTTATACATGTATATGTAGCCGTTGTTGTCATTATGTATTGTTTTAAGGATTTCCTTTACTCGCATGTACATACGCGTATATACTGCAGCCTGGTTGTTAATTCCATTTTTTCTATTCACGTCTTTTCTTTTCTCTTTCATTATTATATTCCATTATTAAAAGGTTAAAATACGAATTGCAATTTTCTCCTGTAAATTGTTGAATTTCTTTTCTTTTCTACTTAATGTTTTCATTTTTTGTAAATGCCAAAAGAACATTTTTAATTGTATGGTAGTGAAAATTTTCAGACAATACGAGTGTAATATATAATTGTTCTCGTTAAAGAAGACATATAAATTGGGATCAATAAGCTGAAAGATGCTTGAGATATTAAAGGTAATTAAAGTGAAGAATTTCTTCAGCATACATTCATTTATAAACGAATAAAAAATAATACTGGAGTCATATAATTCACTTTTTCAGGACAATTACTGCAGGAGGATTTACTTACATGTTGATAGAAGGGATATGGAATGACTTATAATTGTGAACACATTCTTTATTAATTTTGAATTATACTTTAAGACAAAAGGAAATTTTTAGTACAAATATCGATTATTAAAGCACTTAATATTCGAATATAGAATAATTCTAAAACTTAATCGTAGTCTTAAAATATTAGATCACACAATTAATGAAACTAGTTTTTGTAATTCTAGCTAAATAGTTCTATGATTGTTTTACAATAAATATTGACAGCTTTTATATTTGATTTCCGCGTTATTGATTTCTGCAAAATTCTGTTTAAAAAATTTATAAAATTGCATTCGGTAACTGAAATTTACTTTCACTATAATTTTTCCATTCATTTTGTTACTTTGATAAATTTATATTTCCCTTGTATTCAAAAATAAAGCGAAAGTCCCACAAATACCCTAAAGAAATGTTTAAATCTATTTCACTTTTACACAGAGATCGCAGCAGTTATAAGTTTAATTAAAAAGAACGATTATGATTTGTCAAGCTTAAATTTTTGCTTATAAATATTTATTTTAAAACTATTCGCTATTGTACTCAAAAAAATATTTTTGAAAAATTAACTTTTCAAATTTGTTTGTTGTTGTTGATTTAGCACTCCATATGTCAGTATTTCATTGACCGCTAAGCCAATCAAACTGCCGAAATTTAACTGATAAATTGATTTAAGTACCATATTAATGTTGCCACATGAACAGCTAAATACAGAGGAAGCAAATTTGAAATCTAGTTATTTAAATAAAAACTTCTTTTAACAGACTCCAAAAAAAGGACGAGGTTTTATATTGAAAAATTCCTTTCAAATGACCTAAAAATTTACTGAAGATATCGTTAAGCTACTAGCGATATGTCAGCCAATCAACAACCAAAGCGCCAACAAATGCATTTAAAAATTTTTTTTATTCAAATACGAGTTATGCTTAACAGAACTCAAAGGATTTTTTCGTCATTTGAAGAACGATGTTGGAAAGTCCTTTTGGATGTATGCTTCAGAGGGCCCCTTTTTTAACCAAATATTATTGAAAGCTTCTTTCAATACTGACCAAAAAAAGAAACTCTGAAAAGCTTAAACTAAGAGCATTTTATTGAAAACTTCAAATAATGCTTCTAAAGTGTTTGAAATAATTTTTTTATATGCCTTGTTTACTGATGCCTTGGAAGCCAGGTCCAGAATGCGTGAAACTATGGTATAAATTGAATTTTGCCTTTAGTTGTGAACTATCTCGGCACCAGCTTCAAAGATGATATATTTATATCGAAATTTTTAGAGGCTATGTTTGAAACGGCTTGCATTTATTTATTTAGCTTTTAAATATTTTTTTTTGCTTTTGAAAAAAGTAAGTTTTTTAGAAAATATTCTTAGTAAAAGATAACTATTTATTTAATTTAATAAATAAGAGCTTATGTACGGATTTTGAAGAAAAATTAGACTTGAAACAAATCAGCTAATGTTAATAGCAATTACACTATAAAATAAATAAGTTTTATTGTTTGTAAAATAATTAATAAAATACAGTGTTTTACTTCATTTTATGAGCAAAGAACAAAACTTGAAAAATTATTACTATTTTTCAAGCAAAAATTAAACTCAGAAATTAATTCGTTTTAATTTTAATTAGTCTTCAATTTAAATCGAAAAACTTAGTGCGGCCACATGTAGCCCGCGTAGGGCAGATTTTAATCTTTAAGCATTTTTTTATTATAGTTTTTTAGCTTTAGTTCTTAAAAATAATGCTTTACTTCCAGTTTCTGCTTTCCCAGTTTTTATAAATCGTGTTCTAAAATACTTATCAAAATTTTTTTAAGCCTTCAATGGAAATTTCTTAAGAAATTTCTAACAATAACAAGTCACAAAAAGCTTACTCAATGAACTGAATATTCTATTATTGATATGTGAGAAAAATAAAAAAAATATGCCATTTAAAATATAGTAGCAATTAATAATACACGTTCGCAGCAAAAAAATAAAATACAGATAAAATTTTATATATTTAAGTTCCTTTGGGCTGGTCACAGCTGGGCTTGTTATTTCTGGTTAACTATATCAAGATTGTGTCACATACTTTGGGACATCCTTCAGTTTTTAAAAGCCTCTAATAGAAATATAGACATACAGATAGACGACGGACAGACGGACGGACCACGATTTGCCTACCAAACCCGAAAAGATTCAAAAATGCATGCGAGAATGGGATATAATCTGATTTGATAAAAGATTTTGAATACTTAATGAGTGGGTTTCCCTTAGAATATTGTCACTTGGAACGTATGAGCAATAAAATAGAATACACAACAAGTATACGTAGTGAATTATTTGTACAGAAACAGAAACCTAGGGTTTTGATTTTCAAATTCCAATTTATTTTTAAATTAGTTTAAAACTCATGTAAAAGCCCCTAGATTTATAGACGCTAGCAACAACAATTAATCAGTTAAAGTAGACTTTAAGTAGGAATATTAAAAAAGTTATTTAAATGTTCTCAAAAAATTTACACATTTTGTTACTAAAATATATTTTCTCGTATCCAACATTTTCATTACCAACAACAATTCCAGGGCAAGATGTGATACAAGATGATCAAGGACACCCATTATTATGATCTTCATGTAGACTGGTGTATTACTAGAAACTCTCCATTATTCGTTGCAATAAGGTCAAGGTGTAGTAATAAACCATGTTGGGATTC
Source organism: Germaria angustata (assembly GCA_963681545.1). NCBI lineage: Eukaryota > Metazoa > Arthropoda > Insecta > Diptera > Tachinidae > Germaria > Germaria angustata. The sequence goes on along the minus strand of OY812999.1, from coordinate 12,507,650 downwards.
AAAGAATAATTAACACCTTTCACTTGCATTTACTATTCATAATTTCTGATGTAAATTTCTTTCATCCAAACTAGAAAAAAAAAATAATATAATAAGCATCCATTTTATTCAAACCAAGTATGGTTTGTTTCCCTATGCCTTTATTTGAATTGAATGTGTGTTTCGTATATAAAATTTATATTTATTTTTGCTCATTTTATATGTAAAAAACATTTTGTGTTTGTGTTATGTGCCAATTAAATATTAAATTCCATGAATTGGAAAAATATTTGGAATTTGTATCTGTCAGGATTTCAGTATTATTCCATAGTCATTGTAGGAGCATCAATTGCAAATGCACAACAAAATGAATATGAAATATAAATATGCAGTAAAATTAAATGCAAGAGAAAATGAAAAATAGTAAAATTTAATTTGACTTAAAATTTCAAGGGAAATTTATGAAATGAAAAAAAAACTATTCCCCCTTTTAAAAATGTTATTAAATTAAGAAATTTATTTGTTCTATAGATTTCCTTTCCGCACAAAATTTTGAAGCGATTTTACTTATATAAAAATTTTAAAATGAAAGCAAGTTGTAAGTAAAACGGGTTGTTTACTTCTTTCTGCTCTTGAAAATTTTTAAACAAAAAATTAGATTCAATAAAATTAAAGCACTAAAAACTTTTCAAAACAGTTTTAACCAATTACAACGAATCTAGACAATTACTGAAATATCGAGGTAAGAAGTTGATAGGACATGTTTTTCGATTGTTTCTGTACAGTTCTAAGGGCAACAAAGTTCCAGCTAATGAACTTAATAAAACTTAAAAAGAATCGAATGGCCTTCGTAGACTAGTAGGTAGTGTACTAGACTCGTAGTGCGAAGGTCCCGGGATCGAATCCTGCCGCAGAACTCTGGCAGTTTGTGTTTGATAATTAAAGGGAGCGCACAACAAGCCTTCACTGGCTTATGTGTATGTCGTATGGCATGGGCTATCACACCACTCCAATCAACCTAACCTAACCTAACCCTTATTATTTATTTAAATGCTTATATTTTTTTTTTTTAACTGAAATGCCTGTAGAAATTTGAGACAATGAAGTGTTATGGATGTCCTTAATCTTATATTATAGCATATACATCTGGCGAGTAGGAAATAAGTACATTTCCTTTCGTAAAATTAATGGGCATATGTGTATGAAATGCACAATTATACTATGTTTTTCTAGAATGCACAGTAATAAAAGTTATTCATTATTAATTAAAATAGGCAGCAAGACAGCAAAGATATTAGAGAGGAAGTCTTTTAAAATTTCAAAACTCTGCCAACGTTTTTTTTTTGTCAAAGAGAAACAATTCTCAAGCAATTGCTTGAAGAGTTACTTATCTCTTTTAAAAGAAATATTGCAAAGAGGAAGGTGATGAAAATTGGAAGAGAGAGTGTGAAAAGAATTTCACAACTCTGCTATTGTTCGTTTTATTGATTTTTATAGCCAAGTTTTAGCGCCTCTGGTGCAAAGTAGATGCATTAAATTTCTTTATCTGTATGTGTTGCAATTTTATTTTTATTTACATTTCCGATGATTTTGTTAATACTACAGAAGAAGGTGGGAGTTGCGATATACATTAGCATAGAAAAGTATCAAGCACTGCCGGTAGTGTTTCAGTGGTCAGTACTATGCCTTCATCACTTTTCACAGATCAACAGCAACTAACACAATGTCACACTAATGTACATCAGAAATATTAATGATGTTTGATATTTTGTAGTCAATGGTCACATTACTTTAGCTAACAACCCTTAAACTTTTCAAAAGCAGAAAATATTCAAGACGCCTATTTGTAAGATAGGAATATAAAATTTTCCTCTGCCATTCTTTAGTTGGCATTCCGGCCAACTAAATGTTCAAGTAGTAAAGTAATAGATGCTATAAAAATTAAAATTGCGGATTTAATGAATGTACATATATCTGATTATATATACAAATCTATGCACATATCTACATATATAGACATATGCGTGCACATTTACAGGTACCTCTACGGTAAAGTTTTTTAAAATTCCAAAAAAATAGCTGCTGTAACTCCTAAAAGCGACGCACTAGGATATCAGTTAAAAAAATTAGTTTCTGTTTTAGCAACAAACAAATGTATTTTAAACACAAACATATACATATGTATGTGTATGTTTATGAATGTACATGCAACATTCTTGCATAAAATAATGATTTTTTTTAGTATTAAGGCTTCAGCTGAAAGGAACTAAATACGTATAAGTAATTTATTATAATGCTTTCGAATTTATGCGAAGTACTTGACAATTCATGACTATATATGAATGAAATCGCAAGTGTGTATCTATTTATATTTATTTGGCAACAATGTTTTATAAAGTTTAATGTTTCTGTTGCTCGTTTTTTGTACAAGTATTACTGGAAAAACCAAAAAAATTGTGTCCAGTAATTCACTCTTTTATCAGAGAAAATGAAAATGACTGAAATTGTTAACTACAGAAAAGTATTAATTAATGGTGGTTAATATATAAAAATTTAATAAATATTATTGTTATTAAAACAAATAAAATTTCATTATTTTTTTCCCAACAGAAAAAGTTTATATTAAATTAAAATCCGCTAATGTAATTTTTTCTTTGAGTGTTTGAAGGAAAAAAATCTCATATTCGCCATGTGGCATAAATGCTGAATTGCATTTTTTATTTCATCCAAAACAAATACAACAACTATAACAGACAGAGATAAAAAAATCACAAGAAAAAAAGAATAAAAAGGCAAGCGCATTTGTTAGAGAATGAATAGGCTTGTTCGTTTATTTCGCCAGTAAAATCTTTTAAAAATTAATGCACAGATTTACAAAATAATCTCCCATATGCTCAGAAATAGAAAAAAGTAAATAAACATGCAAGTAAGGCTTTGTGACTAAAATAGTTGCAAATCTACATGCAGCTATTTTAAACATAAGTTTCGTATGCTGTTGTTCTTAAGTTTAAAAAAAAAGTATTCTTTTTAATTCCAAACACCAACTTTTTTTCTGATATTAAAAACTATGTAAGTCTTGGATGCAGCAACGATATTTTCCACATACCGGCGAGCTTGTCTTAATAAAGTGAAGGCTGGATGAGAAATGATTAACACTTTTTTGCATATATACACACATACTTATATCAAGTTAATATAATTTTTTTCTAGACAAATGTCAAGTTAGTACTATATATAGCGATCCAAGGTCCTAAAAAATTGTCTTAAAATTAAGTGATGATTAAACACATCAAAACTAAACTGCTACCACAATCACAGTTTAGCCATGGCACTTATCAATGGTCTTCGTCAATGTCTACTCTAGGTTAAATTGCAGACTTCTAAATGTAAGTCATACATTTTTAAGGACACTCTCATTTCATTTCCCCGCTGGGAAAAAAGCATCATTGATTGAGATAATTTTAAGCAGATCGTCTCCAAGAGGGAACTGATTCGAAGCATAAGCACCCATCTAAAAAACCTTTACATGTAAAGTGAATCTATTCAGCTTTCATCACAGTTGTGATGCCGATATGTCATATGCCGATGTGTATCAGTGGCAGAATTTCTTACCAGTTTATAAATGCAACGCAAAAATATTGTCTTAAAGTTCTGCCTGAGTGGGGTGTGGAAAGGAAGTATCGGCGTATCCATTTATTGGTTTTAAAACCACCTGTCTAGCTATCAGTTATGCAATAACTATCATTAAAAATTTTATTTATTTTTCATAAGATTGTCATTTACAAGCAAAAGGCCCATAAAATCGATCTACTGCGCAAGAAATTAACAAATTATAAAGACATACGGAATCGAGCATTACAGATGCATAAAACTTCCTTTCTTTATTTTATTTGTGATTTTCTCCTTCCGCTGTCTAGAAAATATTTGTCTTTATGAAGTACGCACTGTATATTGTAATTGTTTACTATTTTGAAAAATAAAATTGTTTGAAACGAGTTAGTATTGAGACTTGGGGTGAATAATGATAATTAATTATATAATGCAGAGGTAAGATATATGATTCATATATGATTTATATTAAAGAGATTCATAAGTTTCCTAGCAGTCGAAGTCCTTGATCACAATGTGAAAATAAACTCCTTTGAATTATTTGAAAGCACATTTTTCAAAATGACCACAACATTTTAAAGTGCCCCTAAATTTTCTCTCACAACATCCCAAATAAAATTTATTACATGTAATTAAAAAAAATGTTTTTTTATATTAAATAATAAAAAAATGATGTTAAACACTTTAAACCGCAACAAAAATATATAAAATAACAACTTCAACAACAGCGCTGGGTTACGACTTGGCTTTTAGAGACACATTTAATAGCAACCAGAAATAAAAGAAATTATGTGCCATTTTTTCCTGTGTTATTATTATTTTTTGCTTGTTTAAATAAACTTTGTTTGGTCGAGAGTTGACTAAATGTTTTTCTCTAAACTGAAATTTTTTATATTAAGCATCACTCTAGTAGAATTTATATGAATATTTTTTTTCTTTTCATATTTTTTTTACGCAAGAAAAGTTTTGTTTTAATTTTTTATTCAACAATGTTGTGGCTGCTTGTGGCATCAATGGCATTTAGAAGTGTTCCCCTGCTGGGTTTTATAACTTGGAATAATTGTTGTTGCTATTGTTTGTAGCAATATATAGCCAAAGGGGTAAAATTATGTTTCAGTTTTGTATGTTGTATAATTTTTTTGGTTTTGCTCTTTTTGGTTTTTTTTTGTATCATTGGAGTAATAGAAGAAAGGATAATCAGGAATGCAATTATTTGTTTTAAATTGCAAATGTCGTAATTACATTTTCTTATTGATATTTAATATGTGTTAATATGATCAAAATATAATAATTTGCCTTGTTAAAAATAAAAATACAAAATATGCATGTGTAATGCCCCAGTTAATTGGCAATGAAAGTCTTGTGATTTGACCCCATTAAATTTCTTTAAAAATATATCAAGTCACTTGCTTACAGTGGGAAGGGAGAGCAGATTTAATATTAGAAGAAGAACCCTCGCCGAGTTATTGGAGAAATATGATTAAAGTTGCAGCGAATATGTGTAATAATTGCACAAGCAAAGTGGAATTTATTATTAACAATATTTTCAAATATTTATTTATTTATATAAATTAATTGAATTGAGTTTGAGGTCTTCTCTTTTTATGGATGGGTGTCTACTTCAGGAAGTTAAAAATATTTTATAAAACACCCACAGAAATATTGAAATATCATAAAAAATAAATATATTGTTTTTTTATAAAAAAAAGACCTCAAACTCAACTCAATTATTTAGAACACATTTAATTGTTACACAAATATACTCCTACCCCATGTTGTGAAGTCAGGATGGGTTAAACAGCACACTATCGCTTATTTAGGTCCATGGTTTGGTCCCTTTGTGATAACTGTAATAGATATAATATGGAAGAGTGAAGAAAATAGGCAAAGAAATCCTCTTACTATTAGTCTAATACTCTGGCCACTAGTCGGCGAGAGCACTCCACCCCTTTATGTTAAAATTGTCAAAAGAAAACTTTAAAAGCATTGCTCTAACACTTGCTCTTGAAAATATTCCCATATATAACTTTTATTTAAGAGCCTTTTTGTGTGTTTCCAAAAATACAAATACATTTTAAGTTGTAAAAATAATGTGACCATATAGTTTTGCATAATTCCGCTTTCTAATGCTTCACTGCCGTAACTGTTGCAAACAACTTCAGTGTTTTTTTTCCTTTTGTTTTCATATTTATCGTTATGATACTTGCAGCTTTTGTTTCGCATTTACTTGCAACATTTTTAACATTTTTGTTGCCAAGTTGATTGTGTCAGTAAATGAAATATGAAAAAAAATATATAGAGTATATATGCACAAATATTCCTGCAAAAAAAAAAAATATAAACTTCTGTCAGGGACATTGAACGGGCAATGACTAGAGATGGCAAACATCATAGATATTTATATGCAAAACAGAGGAAATTGTTTTCTTATTCATATTTGCCATTTGCATAAATATCTAGACTTTTAACAAAAATTATGGTTTGAAAGTATGAGATAAAAGAAATTTACAGCCACTTAAAAGTTTAAAGAAGTCTTAAAAGAAAATAGTTCTCATAACAAAAATATGCTAAATAAAGCTTAGCAAAATTTTTTATTTCAAAAATAAACAATTGATTAAGACTGTCCTTAATATGGTAAATTTCAGTTGACAAATTGTTTTGTAGAGACCATATCGCGAACTAAATGCTAAAGAATTACAACTCAGATAGTACAAAGTGTAAACTTTTGCGGTCAAAATCGAGATGTGACTCTATGCAACACGCCAAAAAAATCTATTAAAGTCAAGTGAAGTACAAAACTAAATGACTAATTCAAGATTCTTCCAGTGCTGCAGCAAAAATCATATTCTTGTTTAGTATTAAGTCAGCCCAGATCTTTTAAAGCATTTATAGGGATTTTGCTTAATTTAGTTGCATTACACGCGTTGATGGACACATTCATTGCAAATATTCCAAGAAAGAACGCTAAATACAAGAAATGCATAATTCAAAAAAAGAATGACAGACTCCAGCGCTTCTTGTCCTAAGGATTCTTCTAGAATGTCATCAGCTCAAACAAGACTGATCAAATAACACTGTTTTTTCTCCATTACATTAGGACCATATGGCTTCCACAAAGCATTCCCATCTGTTACAAGTTGTTGCAGCTTTTTACGTATTGTTTTTTTTGCCATGTATCAGTTTCGAAAATTGGTTGCTGCTCCAGCTAAGAAGACGATTGGTCTGCTGTAGCAAGTCCTAGGATAGTGGGGCCGTCATCTGTCATTGCTTAGAAACAACGCCCTCTGTGTATTTGGTGTAGTGGTAAATCTTGCTAATCTTAGACCCCTACCTAGCGTTTTGTCATGACGTTAGGGTCAGGGGGCTTCTTGGATGGATTTTTTTGTAAGCCACTTAGTTTTTAAAAACTCGCAAAACCATGGTAAATATTTTTTGTCATCTCTCAGGGAACAAACCTTGGTTTTGTAGGCAAGCACTTTAACATTTCTGAAAGAGACTGAGAGAACCCCGTGGCAGTACTTTCTCCCTTGGAACAAGATGTGCCCAAATTCTTCCTGGTTAAATATATAAAAAATTTTAGCCTTTTAAATTTCAACTTGGATGTAATCAGCCACCTATCAGCTATGATTCAGGTCGATGCATGATTTCGGCTTGAATTTGCCCTGGCAATGAAAAAACAACTATTCCTGGCCGACTATACATTCTGGACAAACATTAAAAAATATCGGAATCAAGGCTAAATGATCTCTCACAATAATTCACGGTAAACAATGGATCCAATTCTGTAAATCACAGAATCAGTACAGGTTCCGTGTGCAATACATCATGCCAGAAATGAGTGATCAAAGCCCTAATTGACACTTTGCGCGCAGTAAATAACTATTAAAACCAACCAAGCAACTAATAAAAAGTGGATCTCCGAAATGAGGCATATTTTATCAGCAGACAGTTTAGCTCAAAACTATATAATTTTTGATGGCATTACATTTATAAAAATTAAAAATCTTATATAATAAATAACGCAGAAGATATCAATCTCTATTTCAGAATTGAGAGTCCTTCTGTTGAAATCCTTTTATTAAGGCAAGTATGTAATTAAATGTATACGATTTTGCTAAAATATTTTAGTGTTTTATAAACAAATGATGCAACTCTCAATATGATAGATTTTTCTGTCTAAAATTAAGAAAACTGCGCTAATCTTCCTCGACGTTAAATTCATACCCTCTTATATTTTTCGTATATTTTTAGTTTTTTTTTGTTTATAATAAGTTCGATTTCCTTACCAAACACTTATATAAATTTATTTATGAATTAGCCATTTTAATCACATTAATTTCATGTTAAAACCCACCTAATGCTTTTTAAAGATTACCAAAGAGGAAGATCGCAAAAAAATATTAAATCTTATTATTTTCTTAAAAAAGAGCCTGCCTGCACATGTCTCTTTATATTGTCGTAAAAATATAATTCCTTTAAAGCAACATAAATAACAGCGGTTGAAGTGGTTTTATTACAGACAAAAAAGCCAACATATTGAAAAGAAAACAACTGCCAGGAAGTGGAAAAAAATTGTAAGGAAGCAAAAATAAAACAAAAGCAGGGACTCTAAGAAAAAGAAAAACAACATCAATCATAAGTCAAAACATATGCCAGCACATTACTAACTACACCAATACCAAAACAATAATATTTCAGTTGCCTGTATGTACGTATGTACATACATGTGAGTGTGCACAAGTATTGTTTGTTTTGTTTGCTGGTGTTGGTATGAATATCCACACATATAAAAATTAACAATAATCCTGTACAAAATCAGAAAACCCAACAGCAGGCGTAGACATATTACAAAATGTTACTAAGTATTTTCCTAGGACTAGATATATACGAGGTGTGTTTGATAATTAAAATTATGGCTTTTTGTCATAATTTTTAAAAGATTTTTAAATATAACTTATACATGCAAAAGAAAACATGCAGCATTCACAATTGCAAAAATTGGTTAAGGTATGCCCTAATGATCCTATCAAAAAATTTAATATATTCATTGTAAATGTGGACGGTTATTTAAATTGAAATAATCTGCTAAGAAATTGAAATATTTTAAAATAAATATGCAGTTCAGAGAAGAAATTTTAAAATTTTAAATTTGTATTTGAGACAAATTGTCATGGCATAAAATAGCACAAAAATACGCTAAACGTAACAGCAGTGTATAAAAAGAAGTTGTAATATGTGTTCTAGTTTATTGACCCTTTTATTTATATTTATCAATTTAATTGGTTTTCCTCAAGCTTAAGATCCCTTAGTTTTTTAATTTTGTTAATCGATATTTCGGTACTCATCGAGTACCATCTTCAGAACATTTATTCAAATATAAAATATCGATGAATAAAATTAAAAAAGAAGAGACATTCAGCTTGGAAAAAATAAATGCAATTTAAAACTTAATAATTAAAAAAAACAAACACAGAAAATTTGTTGCGAAAGAATTGTTTGATTTTTGTTTTTCTTTTATTGCATATTTTTTTAGAAAAAAAATCCTAAAAATCGATCATATTTACTTAAAACTTCAAGCTCTGAAAGCTGTTTTACACACGCAGTTTGCAAGTTTAACACTTTTTTTTGCACCACCATTTGCTGTGGCAAGTTATCGCAATATATAACAGTGAATAAATTAGAGGCTTTTTGGTCTGAATCAAAGTTCGTTACATGAAAAACGATCATATCATATAAATAAATATATATTAATTAGAAATTCGAATTTTTTAAATATATTTCCGAACATAATTGTATAAAAAAATTTGGGCAATAAATGTACTCATGCAACTACTATGCGTATACTGTACGTTTCAATCCTTTTTATTTATTTCCATGTTAGTTTTTTATATAGAAGTTTACTTATTTTGTGTTTTAATAAAATTTTGTATTACACTTTTATATATAAATAACGACCCAACTACTCTATTGTAGGACAAGATTTTATTTCTCGAATTATTACTAGAACAACAACTCTATTAAACATTTTAGTAGTGACGATCATATAATTATACCATCCATGATCATATAATTAATGCAAACATTTAATTTTCTAATTTTATGTTAAATAGAATTATATTATTGTCTCAATTATATGTCGCAACCATGAACACAAAATGGCTTTATTAGACCCGTGTATGCTTTGCGTGTATGAGTGAAATTTTGCTGGTGTTCATTAGAAATCTGTTGCTGGGCTGAGAACCAAAAATAAATATATAAAAGAGAGTGGGAAAATATTTCAATTAATCTTTTTTCTACTTTTTTAATTCCTTTATTTATAATTCTTGACCGTAACCTGAATTTAATTAGGCCTATATTGTTATGGAGAAGATAATTTTTTTTTTACTTCAATGATAGTCAAATTAAAGACATACTATACCTTTTAGATAACTGAGAAAATTTTGAAGCCTTTTCTTATTGTGGAACTCGACAAAAAAAATTTTGCAAGATTTTCATGGGATTATATTCACTATTTTTGGTCACCAGTTGAAGAACTCAGTACGCCACACAAATGTCTTATTCCTATACTAAAGAAACGTTTTACATGAAATGGCTGAAGAAACTAAAAAATAATCATTTAATAAATGGAACCTCAAGGTGGGCAATGTGGAATAAATTGTCATATTACAAAAATGAAAATAATTAAAGAAACGCAAGCACAATTTTATATGTTACAAAATTAAATTACCAATTAATAAGTGGGCAATAAAGAAAAGGACGACTGAAAATTAAGCTGATTGAAAATTAAGTTGGGTTCATAAAAACCATTTTACAACTAGAACTCATTTAATAATTTAGTTATGAATCATAACTGGAGCTTTAGTAATACTTATAATTTATGCTTGAAAAGTTTTGAAAAATAATTGCAATTTTTAAGAAAATATTTTTGGAGAAATTTTCGCAGTTTCTTAAATTAGGGGCATGTACTAAAATTTTATCAAATTTTTCCAGGTTCAAATTCATGAATTGACTTGGTATTCATACCATCTTCTCAATTTCACAATACGATGAAGAGTAACTTACGCACCCATAATTTCTTTAAATTACGATTTACGTTCAGATTTTGTAACTGTCTTAAATAATAGTTCATAAATTTTTTTTATTTCCGCCACTGAATAATTTTGCCATTAAGGGATGATTCTTCATGTGAATATATATATTTTTTTAAAATTAATTGTTTAAGTCTATAATACAATTAGGAAACAAAGAACTATTTTTACATTTTTCCTCAGCACTCTAATCGCTACTCAGCTTAGTACTACACATTTGTCAATCGGGTCAATATATGTGAGAAATTAAACTAATTACCACTTCTAAGTTCAAATATACTTTGAGCGCAGTCATATATTATGCAGAAATCTAAGGGAAAAATAGCGACAGTTGAAACTATCAAATCAAATCCATTGAAATATCAATGTCAATTCAATGTCCCCCGAATTATGTCATCTTGTGTTGCTTGTTATATTATACTCTTACTTACTAAAAATGATCCTAAGAGCCTTATGGAACTCGTTAGAATCTTTGGAAAAGGCTAACTCCTATAGCGAAAATTTAGCTCGCCAATTCTTAAAAATATGACATAGTTTTCAAAGAAAATTTCAATACATCCCTTATTTCAGTTGTGTATTCAACAGTTCTTATATACATCTCAGTGCAAATGAACTACAAAATATATGTATATTCTGTATGTCCTTAAATGAATACAAAATGAAACATTTTTATATTAAAAGCAAAAGAAAAGTTAAAGAAAAGCAATGATTTACTAAAAACTCACTTTCCGCTTTCAATTCTACATATGAAGCATTCCTTGTCTCAAAGGAACGGAATCTGCTATAAAACGCAAGAAAAAAAGTGAACAAGTAACGGAAATGAACTCAATATTATAGAGTGTAGCAAGCATACGAGTACACATACACAGGCGAGTATATGTACACAAAACGGAAAGGGAAATATGTATTAAGAGTAGAAAAAAGTAGCTGTATTTTGTATGAAGTAACCATCATAATCATAATAATGTGGTAGCGTTGACGCATTTCGCAAAGAAGTATATAGTGTTTAAAGGAATGAAATTTTCAATATTTATTTGTTTTAAAAGAAAGCCAAGAAATAAAATATTTCCTTGATATTCGCATATCAATAATATAATTTTTCTCATTAGGACTAGTATTCACGTTACGTTCCCTGTTTATGCAAAACATTGTGCTGAAATAAACTACGAAAAGGAGAATAAATGGAGTATTGCTTGTTAACATTAGATTTGTTGTAGCTGATTTTCTTAATAGGACTAGTACCAAGGAGATGTCCCCTAAGCAAAAATTTTATTTCTATATATGCGGAATGATCTACTTTCTATGAGCAACTATTTTACCCGAACATTTTCATGACGTTTCTGTACCAAATAACGAATAATAACAACAATGAAACGAGAATTACGAAGATTATTGATATCGCAATGCTTGAATATTGCTATTTAGCTCCAAAAATTTAGAGGAATTAGGTAAAATAATGCGATTACATTTATATGTTAGTTAAAAGCGCTATAAAAATAATAATGTAAGAACAGTGCCATATTTTATAAACTCTTCAGCGATTTTTCGTTGATTTTGATTTAAGTTTACATTAAAAGATTTTTTTACTCTAAAAGTAAATATTTTGTTAAAAAATCTAGAACTACAATAATTTTAGCAAAAAATTTTTTGCCTTTTTTCAATAAAAACACAAGCTGCGAAGTAACTTGTCTGCGGAAACATCCAGAGTCCTTGGCAGAAATCGAACCATCGACCTTTGGATTACTAGTCTAGTACACTAAATACCAGCATTCCAAGGCTTGCAATACAAGATGTTTTATGAAACTTATTGGCAGTTGTAACAAATTTGATTATATCTTAAATTGCAAGTGGGAAAAAAAATAAAGTACACAGAGACTTATATTATAGCAATCGAGTGGGCATAGGACTATATAATTTAGATCTTAAATCTATTACCAAATAACTCAGCAGTACAATGAGCCATCACATGTCTTCTCAAGAAAAATATTACAATTTATCGAATGAAGTTTAGATCAATTATATTATGAATATTTTGTTTAAGTGTGCTTTACTACTCATCGGAGTGGCAAATTTTACAATTGAATAAAAATTTTAAAATATCACTGATCAAGCCATTTAAAGAAGTGGCAAGTTTCAGGTATTAATATTAACAAATTATTTATACTATAATTAAGATAAAGCCTATGTGAAAATTTTTAAGTGAGCCTAATAAAGGGTTCGAAAAAATTTTCAACAATTATTCTTTCTTACTGGACTGGATCCCAAGTCATATGCACAGTCGTGTGTCCATTTTTTTCTTCTATTTATAATCTATTAGATCAATTTACTAATGGCTATAAGAGATCTGTGATCTTTAAGATTTTAGTGGAAAAAAAAATCAGTTTTTAATAACGTAATCATAAAAATCGATTGAAGTCCTTTGAGCTTCCTGTTTTATATAGTTAAGCTACTATTCCCTTGTTGGCTTCTTGCATTCCTTTATACATCTTATGCCTTAGAATTTTTATTTCAATTAAATATTCACCACATATTTGTTTATGTTTATAAAATATGAACTTCAACATACATATGACTGTGTGTATTTATAATACTCATGTGATTGTTGAAATATTTGTATGTTTTTAATATGATGAATATGATGTAATGTATTTCTTCAAGCTGACATATTGTGTGCGAAGTAAAATATGTTAAAAGAAAAACATGTTCTTATACAATTTTTATTATTATGGAACATATTTATTTTTCTTCTCTTCCACAATTGTCTGATGGTTTCAACGTATTTGGAGGCTACAAAGATGAGGTAAATGTATTCTAGCCATTGTACTACTACATAAACAAGGACTCGTACACATGAGTAAATGATATTGTGTTTGTTGTTGTGTTTATATCTGTATTCTATCCATGCCACAGCAATGTTCATAAGGAGTCCATTAAATTTATTAATTTCATTTGGCAATGTGTTTATTTCATATTGTTTATAACACTTAACGTATGTACATACATTTGTATATGTACATCTTGTATGTGTACACTTACCTATAAACTTACATTGTATACAAAATGGCTACAGCTTAAGGTTGTTTTTGTTTTAAGCAGGCCAAAGATATATTTTTTAGATAATTTACAAGTTAAATTTGTTATACATAAAGATTCTCCAGCACATAGACATTCATGTGCTGAGGCACAATATTTCTCATTATTTATACAAATTTAATTTGGACACATTTTTGCTTTAATAATAAATTCCTCAAAAAAGACATCAAATCTGATTCCCTTAAATTACTTTCATCGTAGAAATTTAATAAAGTATTTTTTATAACATCCTGTATTGTGTTTATGTATGTGTGGGTGTTATTACTTACGAGTATCTTAAGCATGTGTATGGAGGTATTACAGCCATGCAAGTTAAAAAAAAATTTTGTAATGTTTTTTTCTTTTTAATTTTTTTAATAATTTCATTTTTTATTTGCAATAATTTTTTTTATATTTTTCTTTTTTATATTAGCAAAAGCAAAATTTTACAATATTTATCATATTACAATATTTCATATATTTAATAAAATTGATTATTTATCTTTTATTTGATGCTTTATTTCGCAAAAAATTTTTACAAAAATTTGTAAATAAAAGAAAAGAATATTTTAATACAAAAATGGGATAAGAAAGGAGATATTAAGGAAGGACTTGAACTGGTACACCGTTTTTACTGAATCAATATTCAATGAGAAAAATGGAAGTAATTGTTCAGAAATTACACTTTCTCTGCTTCCAAATATCAGGTAGTGAATTTTTTTTTTTTGGTTTCAAAGGATATAAAGCTAATGAAATTTTTATCAGAAATATGAATTTATATATACTGTTTTTTAATAATAAAATATAAACATGAAAATATTGCTAAATATAACTGACACAGTTATTTTTGTAAATTGGTGCTCTTTCCAGGCTTAAGCCAAGTGCAAATGGAAAATAATCTACCATACATTTAATATAAAATTATTTTCTTTGTGTTAAATGGGAAAACAGTATGTTTCCTTCTACTGGCAACTCCGTGCGCAAGACCATTTGAAAAATCCGGAGTTTTTACTAGGACCGTGTCAAAACTTCAGTGTTTTAAGAAGTTTCTTGGAAGCTTTTTATGGTGCTAAATAACGCGTATCAACAATATGTGTATGTATGTATGTTTTGAAATCAGCAAATCTTGCAGAGATAAGGAAGTGAGCATGAAACTAGTCAAATTACTGGTACCCAAGTGCTAGGGACTAGTTAAAGTTCTAACAAAGTTGGAATAGTAATAAGTCTTTGATACAAAAAAAAAACTTAAAAATGGGTGTATCAGCAATATTTAACAATAATAACTTTTTTTACAACTCTAGTCGCTTGACAAGTTTTGGATTCTTTAAAGAATTTATTATAATATCATACAAACCAAGTATTTTTTGATCATTTATCACTATAATTATCAAAACATAATTCTGTTTGTTGTCAAATAGTAAAGATTTTTTAAGCAAGTTTACCTCGATAAAAGAATCACCAGCTCCACCATATTATTTTCTTAGATTCCCTAATGAGCAACTCTACTTCCTCATTAAGCGCCAATAAAATCCAATCGAATATTAATAATAAAAAAACGACGAATATTAACAATGAATTCATTTGTTAAATGATCAAATACAATTTAAAGATAAATCTAATTCAAATAATTATTGATGGCGTATGATTAATATTTGCCACATAGAGAATTAATGTCACTCATACGTAAAGTATTCTATTCACTAATCGCTTTTATATATAGAACTTAAGTTGTTTATTAATTTACACTTTAAATCATAACTGTATGTAATTTAATTATTATATTGTTTTCTTTTATATCCTGGCTGTTATCTTGTTGCCAACAACACAACTACAAGAAAATAGCTATTTCTCTATCTTATTTAATAAAATTAATGTTACTTAAATACACAAAACCAAAACACCAAAATCTTGATAACAGAAGACAAATTTTCCTTGGCTCTTTTCTAAATACACATATTCTTACAACTGCAAAAAAAACTGAAATTAAAACAATCAACAGTTCTTAAGATCTCATACAACAAAGAAGATTTCTGCTACATGGCCGTATTGCATATACAAGATTGGTTTTGTTCTACATGTTTTGGCAGATTAAATTTAGCCAAATGTTTTATTGCTATTGAGTTTACCATTATTGTCCTTAATAAGATAATAAAGATTTAAGGAAAATCATTGTTTGTAGCTTAGTAAACTAATGTAGACATTTGCACTTTTAAAGAAGAGCCGTTTATTATGTCTTCGCCTTAGTGAAATCACTTGTTTAATGTATTGGCATCGTCTTTTTGACTTATTTTAAGGATATTTTTATATAGAATGAGCAACTTTGTTATAATAGACTTGTTATAAAAAATTAATGCTCTTGGCAGTGTATTTTCTTTATTCTTTGTTTGACTTAAAGGCTTTTCGACAGTTGTTTTCAAAATGTCTTATTGGTTCTTGCTACCACAGGGTTATTTCGAAAGTTATTGACGGAAATAAAATATTTTTTAAAATACTATTGTAGCTTTGCATAAAAAATTTAATGCTTTAATAATAGACAATTTTTTTATCATAGTTATAAGGTTATAAAGTCGTTGTATATAATTTTTTTTTTCAAAAATTCTGGAAATGCTATTTGAAGTAAACCGAAATGCTGATATAATAATAAAAGGATATATAAAGACTTTGCCTTTACAAAAAACAATTAACAGACAGACATTGCCTCCGTTTTATGAATTTAAAGATTTTTTATAAATATTCTTTTCATAAATTTTTCTTTTGTAATTTTTTATTTATCGTTGAACTTAAAAAAATTAGAAATAAATATGGACTTCTTTAAATGGACAAGCCTTTTTACAGGAAAGTTTTGTGAAAAAATTTAATTTTTTTTCGATTCTAATGTAATTTTTTTCAAGTGTTTTTCTAATTTCGTTGAATTAATATCCTTTTTCACTCAATTTTAACATCTTTTCAACTAATTTTTAAAATAGATAAAAATTTTATTTTTTATTTTATGATTTTTTTCTATTTAATAATTATATTGCTGTTATTATTTAAAGTCTATAAATTTTAAATACAGAAGTTTCATTAATACGTTACGACTAGATAATTTATTATCATATAGTTTTAACTCTTAAATGTAGTTTAACTTGTGTTAGAGGATAGAATAACTTCGTTAAAAGATTTGCAGTAAAATTACAAAAAATATGTTTTTAATAAAATTATTTTGATCTTATGAAAATTTAGTAAAAGCTATTCTTCTAATTAAGGGCTTAAAAAAGTTTTACTTACATTTTCTGCGTTATTTGATTGAGTATAAAAATATTATTTTATTAAATATTTGAAACTATTTAACTATATCTTATACATATTTACAGAAATTGTTAAAATTTTCCCATCAAATTATTGCAACGTTCAAACACTACGTCAAGATTAGCTGTTACGACTGTCTGTACAGTTTGAACAAGAGCAATTTTCTTCAAATGAAATGTTGGTTGCCTCCACTAGTTGCCACAACTACATGTAATTGTTTTTGTTGTGTAAAAATTTATTTTACTTGCATTAGTTTTAAAACTCGTATACGACTTTTGCAGCTTTCACTTCGAAAATCAGACAGTTGCATCCAGCTGTATTTTGGTTTTACCATTCCTCGTCCTTTTCCCCTCATTGTTGTGTAAAGTGTGTGTATATGCATGTTGATGTGTATATGTGAGTATTTGTCTATATAATTGCAAATAAACAAACAAAAATTTTGTGTAAAACTTTTGTAGTCAGGAAATTTTTTGTTTTATTTTTTGAATTCGAAAAGTCCAAAACCATAATTACAAAATCACGTAACCATTTAAATAAGCATCAAAAGATGCTAAAATAAACATTAACAAAATAAAATCTAAAATAAATAAAACCAACATGTAAGTGAGTTGAAGTTGATTCGAGAAAAGTTCTTAGTTTGCCCTACTATTAGAAAGCATTTGAATTGGTTAGTTAATTAGGCAGTACAAAGGCATTTTCTTTTTGTAATTTAAGATATCAAAATGTATAAAAAATATTTTCTTGGTAGTTTTGTTCGTGGCTCCAAATCTGGGCCATAAGTTTGGCACTTTGCTGATGCTGAAAACTATAGCCTTTTTCATGTATATACGTAATAAAAGAAATTTATAAATTTGTTTATATAAAATTTTTGAAGAGGTAATTTCATGGAAACAGCATGTTATTGTTGGCATTTTAAATTTATAAAAAGGATGTAGAAGTCACAAATGATGAGAAAAAAGGTTTGATTTTAGTTAGAATTCCAAATAAATTTCATTACATAGAAATACATATAGAAATATAGATTTTAAAATGATTTTTCTATAAAAAACAGTTTTTTATTTGCATCTAGAAATCGACTTATTTCCGGAAAGAAAACGATTTCTCCAATGGTCACCATTAAATTCTATCTAAGAACGATAACAATTTATGTACCAGTTTGTAAGAGTGTGTTTAGCCTCTACCCAATATTTTGCAACCTTAACTTTCTTAGACAACAATAAACTAATAGTTTAGAATCCACTAAACAGTCAGTTGTCAAGAATGGCTTCCATTTTTATTTCGACTGGCACTTATTTTTAATGGCAACCTACAGTAGAGTACCAAATCATCTTGATTTACAGAGAGTTTTTTCAAGTAAAACTCTGAGAAATGTTTTTTTTCAAACTTAATTGATATTGTATGTATGTATTTGTGTGTAATTTTTATACATGGAGATTTAAATGTATAAGGAAGAATTTATGTGCAGCAACGATGTGGAAAGCAACCTTTATGGCACCAGATTATTATAAAACTGGGTAGTGTTTTACCAGATCTAATAAAGATTTAATATTTTTCCGTCTACAACAAATAAAAACAAACTTAATTATTTAACAGTTGCTGTTGTTGTATTTTAAGGATATTCGACCGGGTTGCCTTCTCTACAAAACAGTTCAGTTTGTTCACCCCAACTACTCGTAAAACAACTCGTACATTTTAAAGACCGCAAATGTTCTTGTTTCTTATTTTCCCTGCTCTAGTATTTAATGTACGAATATAATTGTATGATTCGGTTAAAGGAATGCAGGAAGGAATAAATGAAGAAGTGAGTGGTACTTAGATATATATGAATATATATGTATATTCGTATATGTGCGTGTGTGTGTATGAATGTGGGTTTGTAATTTGCATTTGGATGAGGTTTAATCTTTAATTTCGTACATCCACGTAAATGAGTTAATGAAAATAAATAAATTTCTAACCAGAAAATGTTATTTAATTTTAAGTCTGAGCATTACTCCTTTTCACTCTATTTTCTTCTACCTCGTTGCTGGAAATTTAACATTTACAACAGGAAATCAAAAAATTTTCAACAGAGTACCACCATGAAAAAAACGGAGCCATGAATAGAAAAATAAAACTTTATTAAGCCCTGAAAGAAAAAAATGCAGCAACATATGCTTATTCCTAAATAAAATGCTAAACTAATAACAAAAACAAATAATTATTATAAATCTCAACAAGAAAAAAATTTTATAATAGTAAATGAAATACCATGAGCCTTAAAGTGATAGAGAAAATTTTCTAATATTGAAAACCATCTAGTGAAAATGAAATAGAAAAAAATTTTAAATATTTTTAAAATTTGTCTTTATAGAAATAGGGCCCGGGTTGGACAACCCAATTTTCATTCATTTTAAATTATTATTCCCGAACAATAATAATTTGTTTTATTACGTAGACTAAATTTCTTTTTGTAAAAATGATCATAATGGGAATATTGTAAAAATATTCATAACAGATTTATCTCCAGTAAACCGCACTTATTACGGAAACTGATTTTTGGAATGAAATAAAAGCGTTTAATCAACATATAGAACTAAGAACGTACTGAAGTAATGTAAATTAAAATATTGGTATGTCCTTTTAGATTTTAGTCGCATATATATTTTTCAATTTTGGTTCTGACATATAGTCTCCTGAAGACAAACAAGTACGTATTATGTGAAACACACTTTTTTCTAATTGTATAATTTTCACATTAGCCATAATTGAGGGAACGTTAAAGGAACCATAGAAAGAGGAGAAAAACTACAGCCGTTGACTTTAACAGCCCTAAAAAAAATTCTTGTAAAAAAAAATCAGATCAGCAGAATCTCCTTTTGTACTCCAGTATCGGTTAATAATCGATTAATTAATATAACTTATTACAAGGACCTATGAAATGTCTTTAAATATTCAAAAACTGATCCTTTTTTGCAGCATATAAACAATTGTCATATTCCCATTAGCAGAAAATTTCAAATCATGCCTTCCATTTGTTCAAAAGTGATGGCTTTTTTGTTCTTAAATACCATTTTTCCATATCAACTTTTAGAATTTTGAGTGCGAAAAGCATTTTCTTGCCATTTTGAACGTCGATGTTGGAAAAATAAAGAAGAATAATGCCAACATCTTAAAATAATTTTATATGTATTTATGCTTCTTTCAGGAGCACATAGCCTCTGGTGCTACTAATTGATTTTATTAGAGTTTTGTGTATTTTATAAAAATAAAATATAATTATATGTGCAACCATTCATTATATGTTCCAACCAAATCGTCTCGAAAATTTACAATATTTGTGAAAATAATTTCTCATATATTTTTTGACATTTTCTCGACGAGAATAAAAATTTTATAGTTCCTATAGACGTTTTGGTTGCATTTGTATATTTGATATTATCAAATCAGTTAAAACTTTAAAGCAATTGTGTGAAATATATACAGAGGGATTAAAAACATCTAGTCTTCCAGATATAGCAATTCAAGGTAAAGAGATAGCAGGACCTTTTAATTTAATTATTTAAATTATATTTACTCATACAATTTTTCTCAGCTTAATGACTTCGTATTGTTCATTTAACGTGTTTTCAATATCAATTACCATAATAAAGTGAACATACTTATGCAGCGCTAGTAAACAGCCTCAAACTAACCCAAGGCGTTCGTTCGCTCTCCATGAAGTAGTTGCCTCATTATGAGTCTCAACTGTGCAGCATATGGAAGCAAGTACACATGCTGTTCACAAACCAATACCAACAAGCAGAATGTGTTCAATAATACAAATAAAAAAATAAAAACACACATCCTGTGTAGTATGAATATAAATAAGGACGTGTAATGGCAAAAGTACTAAATATTAGTGTGTTTTCCTGAAGCTTGACTTTCATACAATTGGGGAAAGTATGGCATTGACATAATCATATAGATTTAACGCGAAAATAAATGTCAAACAAGGCATCAGAACGAAAATTTTTGTATTTTTTCTGCAAATTTCCTGGAAAAATGTGCTGGCAATGAATAGAGCCGCAGAGAGGGGAAACCAGAAAAGCAAATTATACAATGTAAATAACATGGAAAGCATATGTAATATTAACAAATATTGCTTTTTTCCAGCATAAATTGATGGCAGCAAGTTCTTATGGAGCAGACAAATACAGGTACCCAGCATACATTTACGATCTTATATGAATATGATGAAGATTAAATATCTTGTTTGCCATGACGGCTTGCGAAAAAAAAAACAAGTAGTAGACTGACTGACAGACTACAATTACACAGATGGTATTGTATTGTAACACAACTTTCACATTGCTTGAAGGCTCTCATGACATCGGATCTCTACACGAAGTTTTGGTTTTGTTTGCTTGTCAGAAAGTAAAAAAAACAACAGCATCGTTTACATCATATGCATGCAAATATTTAAATTCATATAAAAACATGTTATTAAAGATGTCACCCTGCACTTAAGCGTGCAAGTAGTAACTTGCAGGTATTGTGTATGTATTGGCGATGAAAATTTCGAAGAATTAGTCGACTGTCCTGCAAATTGCTTGAATGTTTACACATTCAAGAAAAAGTTCATTTTCAAAATGTCATCGAAGCGAAAGCTGCAGCAAAAATTTGATAAACTTGACTTCTCTACTTGTATACATATGTGAAATAAAATTTTTGTCTAAAAGTTTTTACTTATATTGTAATGTAATGTAATGGTGGTTTGGCACAGGATGGCGTTTTGCACAGCGACCATTGTTGATCTATTGTGTTTCCCCTGTCCCTAACCGTCCAATACGTTCGCAAATAGGATCAGCTCCTTCAACGGGAGCGTTAGCAGATCCTCTTCGCTCAGTGTGTAAGCATGTAGAGCCCTGTGTGGCCCAATGCCCCACAATTTGCTATCAAGTGTTTCATCGACTCCTCCTCCTCACCGCAAAATCTGCAGATGTCCGTGTCAGATAATCCCGTTCTGTATAGGTGGGCTTTGCAGATGTAATGGCCTGTGAGCACCTCTACCAACGTCCGTAGGATTTTCCTGTCCAGTCTTGGGAATTTCTTGGAGTTACATAATCCACTGATGTCATTCCAATGTTGTGCAATCCTGGACGATGTCCATTTCGATGTTTTTACTTACAAACGTCGTCACTTTTTATATTTTATGATTGTCTTGCTGCTAATTTGTTGCACATTTTTTTATGTTATGGGTCTAATTAGGGCTCGAGTTTAATTTCTTGTATTAAGGATGTGTAAGAGCTTCACGTATCCTTGTACCTAGATATTAAAGTAGTATCTTACAGAAAATTGGTGGTTATAGTTTTGTGAAGGGTGTCATAAAGGGTGATTATTTGTTTTTGGCAGCTCATCTGTTTTTGTGCAACATGTCAATATTAAACGTGTGCAATTTGATCTATAATTTAATCATGAATCGACTTACAAACGAACAGCGCATGCAGATTATTGAATTTTATTATCGAAATTCATGTTCGGTTAATAAAGTGCATCATCCACTTTTTTTATCGGTAAGTTGTGTTCAGCGCATGGTTGAATGGATACGTGATCAAGCAAAATTGCACAGTTTGATGTAGATTACGGGTCGGTGGCATAATTGGACCGTACGTTTTCGAAGACGACGAAGGCAGGAATTTCACTCTGAATGGCTAGCGCTACCGGGCGGTAGTTTCCCAATTAAGAGGCGAGCTCGGCGAACATTTTAGGTTTGGGGCCGGTCAATTGGCTGACTACATCGCGCGACTTAACGACTTTGGGTTATTTTTGTGGGACAAGCCCGCAACGGCTGACGCACTTAAAGCCATTATTGAAGAATTTATATGTGAAATACCACTCGATATCTTGGAGAGAGTATGCCAAAATTGGAAACAAAGTATGAACCATTTGAGGCATAGTCGCGGTCAACATTTACATGAAATCATCTTAAATCATTGAATTGTTCTATCGACTTAGATACAATTTTTATACATTTCTCACAATTTTTATTCTTTATTTTTTTAAATCTTATCCAAAGCTCTTAAGAAATCATCCTACTGAAATGTATGAAGCTGATAACGAGAAAGTTGGCAATTAATGAAAATTTTCATTCATGAAAAATATTTAGCACGGGCTGTCAAAATGAAAATTAACCAAATTTCAAACTTTTAACACGGATCTTCCATTACGGTTTGTTAACATGTCTATTAATTATAATTATATATATTAATTATAATTATAACTAATTTCTTCTTGAAGACTAAAATTCGTAAACTTTTTTCATATTAAAGAAAAGTAAAAAATTAAAGTGACGTATGAACAAAATATTTAAAAATATGCTGCCGCTTTTAGCAACATTATTTTCCAGGAACCTGATAAAAAGTTTGCAGTTTTTATAAATTTCTTGTTTCTTTATTCTTTTATATTTTTCATATAAATCTGTTACTTTTTTCATATTTTCGTCTGGTTAGAAAAAAAGTACAACAGTGATTTTAAATTGTTTTTAGCCAGAACCACAAATTGGTATGAAGGGAATAAAAAGAGTGGGTACGAAATAATAAAAAAAGTTGAAATGAACGTTGTTCTAAATATAATAAATAATAATTCACTTTTTAATTAAAAGTTGAAGTGTTTATAAAGGACTTATAACGTCATGTTATAATTTAAATAAAACAAATTAAAAACTTTTATGCAGTTGTGACAAATTTTAGATTCCACAAGATTTTTTGCAATAAGGGAGAAAAGGTATTATATCGTTTAAAATATACATTTATCCATTAAAATCTGCCGTAGATAGGCCTACCTAAGGCCAAGGCTAAGTCCCTTTAAATCTGCTTTTGGAGTACCTGAAACTTTTTTTTGGAATTCGTAAGACACGATACGATTTCCCTTTATTTTCAAGCGCTGAAGCTGCCTCAGTTTTGATTATTAACGGAGATCTAACATTGCACGAGGATATGGTTTTTTAAACTACCTGACTATTTGACACCCAGGGGAATCTTACATCCCTCATACACTGGAGTTATTTACAAATTTTGCTCCCCGCTATGCCCTTCACAACTTAGTTTTAGTTTTTGAAACACTAACACTAACGGAAATCTAACATTGCACAAGGATAAATTTTTTTAAACTATCTGACTAATCGATATCCAAGGAAATTTCACATCCCCCTATGCACTGGCGGTATATTTATTTAGGACTTCTTTACAAATTACAGACTTAAAATAACAAACAGGTCTTGAGACAGTGGTAACAGGATAAAATTACATTGGGACATTTTATTATGCAGTGTGGGTTATTGTATAAAGAATTTCTATTAAAAATGGTCTTGAGTCGGTTCAAGTCTCTGGGAATTATTAAGTTTAGGCTTAGAGAATAATAGGTGATGGATTGTTGAGAGTACATATTGCAGGAACTGATATATTACAATTAACTTAATTAGATCGTTTCTGTTAATCTTGTCAAAGTTTGTTTTTTTTTGTTTTTTTTTTTTTTTTTTTTTTTTTGTTAAGAAATGGTCAATGGTTAGTCATTTAGAACTTGTTGTTGGTTTCATTTTTTTCTTTAAACATGAAAATTATGTCAAAATCTTGATATTTTTGTATTCTAGAGTGAATGAATAATTGCACGATTTTTTAATTTAGTGAGATTTTTTAACGAAAAAGTACAATTCAATTTTTGTTTTATGAAAATTAATAAATTTTTAGGTCCTTATCTGCTTGAGGTCTATTTGGGAACCTTCTAGTGGTTTTGATTCAAAGGGTCTTTATAAGCTTTCAAGACGTCTTTAAACATTAAGAAAATAATTACCAAATATGATGGAGTTATTTTTGAAAAGAAAGTTTTACAAATTAGTGGACTTGAAAAACGAGAATTGCAATAATATACGTTTGCAGATGATTTGAGTTCGCTAGTGGCCATGTTCATTATAATTTAATTTACAAACAAAAATTTGATATAGAGAGTATTAAGCTTTGATTTCCGGAAATTTATTCGTTAGTTTAGAGCCATAATGCCCATAAGATGCTATATTTATTGCCTGGTTAGAAGTTCTTCCAGAACTTCACATTCCAATAAGATCTACTAAAATTTATAGAAATTCATGCGATTTTTGTTGATTGGCTTTCCACTTAAAAGAGCACCACATTTTTCATATTTATTGCCTAATGCAGAGATCGTAGAACCATTAGGATTTAACTTTCCATCAACTAAAACAAACATGAATGTCATAATTTTTCACGGTATTTTTTAAGTCTTGTATTTGTTTGATTTTCTAATTAAAAATGGCTGTGTCTGTTCAAATGACTTTCTAAACAAATGTTCTTTGTAGAAATTAGTTCAATATACCAAAAAAAGAATTAATTAAAAAAAAATTTTATTTCAAAATTAGAATTTATTTTAAATGACAGACAATTTATTTAATTTTAAATTAAGCATACATGTGCTTTTATTTAAAATTTAATTAAAAGCCATACAATGTTCATGTTGATGTATTTTCCTGGGGGTGTTTTATATAATTTTTTTTATGTACTTCACTTTAATTGAATTAATAAATTAACTTTTTTCTACATTTCACTTATAAGAAATTATATTTCTAATTTAAGAAATGTCATGTCACACAATTGGAAATATGCCAGTAGTAACCCAGCAAACACAAAATCAAATTTGTGATATCAGATAAATCTTTCATTTGATATCAATCACAGTTTTTCAAACCTTTTCTAAGCAAGTCAGAGATTTAAATGGTTAACATTTGAAGGAAGATATTATTTCTAATGCATGACAAAAAAATCTCATTTGTGAGTAAGAATACTTACATATCATGATTAAATACTAATTAAAAATTTTAAGAAAAATATATAAATAAATGTAATTAATGCGTTAATGGTGAATTTTAAACTACATTGGATACATTTGAATAACCTTTGAAAATAAACTTTGAATAAATGAATTTTGAGTATAAATTCATTTTTCAATTTTAGATATATTTTCCTTTTTTGTTGGTGGTCTTCTAAGTAATTTTCAAGTTATTTTCAAACCTCTGTCAGTAAGAAGACAGCTTAATAATCAAATCATTTTCTATTTGAAAACAAAGCTGCGTGTATGCGGGGAATAAAAATTTGTAAATAGAACCAGGCTTTTACATAATTATATATGTTTTCCATATAAAAGGAATGCTACAAAAACGTAACCATATTCTACTGTCTTTCAATTTAGTATAAATTGTAGAATTATAAGATTCAAATACAAAAATGTTCATCAATAGTTTATGTCCTGAAAATATGGTTTAAGCTAAACTACTGAGATCCATTATAACTAAAAGTCGACATGTTGTGGAATATATATAAAAATAAAATGAAAATCATCACCGCTGTACTTTTGACTATCTTAACAAAATTGACTTTGCTTTTTTAAAGAAATATTTTTGAAGATACGGTGAGTGAAATGTTTCCAAAAAGCTTGAAACTACCATGCCGAACATTTGTTGTTGAGAGGAATTTTTACCAAGTTTTAGGAAAAAAGCAATAAAATTTATTAAAAGTCCTGAGCTCACTTTTATAAAAATAAAAACAGAGGCCGGTAAATATTATTTAAATTAGCACAACCGGCACAGCGTCCATTTTCTGTAGTATATAAATATCAATATGATCGTTAGAGAAGCATAACATAGACTCACTCAAGATTTGTATACAAACCAACTAAATTTATGAAAATTTTCTTTGAGTGTATAACAAGTTTTTCCTGCCTGCGTAGAAACTGTTTTTACTTCATTATTATTAAATTTTTTTAATTATTCCATATCATTAATGTTAATAAATCGATAACCACAACAATCCCAACCACACTAATAAACAAACAGACTATTATAAAAAATGGTGAAGGGAAATACTCGTAATAACAAATACAAACATCAAGTTAATGATTTATAAAAATTAAATGTCCATAAAAAATAAATGAATTAAACAAACACAACACGCCATAATTATTTCTCTATAAAAAAAAACTAATGAAATTCATACTCATATCAAATGATTTGTGACTCCTGGTAATAAAATGAAATCGATAGCAGCGAAATAAGGGTATCATGATCCCTCTTATAAATCATAATTAAATGACTTGAACGAATAAAATAATGGAAAATATAATAATCTAATAGATATAATGTTGTCAATTAGAAGGGAACCATCATGCTAAAGTCTAATATTTCACTATTAAAATCATCAACACACTCACGCAAAAGTTTCTTCACTAATGCACGATATACAAGGACACTCGCTCGAACACATTGTGTATAATAATACCAATCATAGTCGTCGTTATCACTGATTGTCTATAGTGTTATAAATGAAAGGACGAAAATATATGGAAGGAGCATGAATAGTGGAAAAACGCCAACAAAGTTTATTACATAAAGAAAATTTTATGTTTTGGGAGACAAGAAGTTCATGACTGTGCCAATAATTAGCTAATGACAGTTTAAAAGCATTTCTCTGTCTGCCATTGTATCAGTTCATAATGCCGGTCATATAATCAAAGTCGTCTACAATATCCTTTGGCAAATTAATTTTTTTTTTATATAACGAAGTATGTAAATTTTAAGTTACTCAATGTTAAACTCTAAATAATGTCCTTTTTAAAAATAAAAACTTTAATATTTTTTATATACATCAAAATACTGAGTTCTATAACGAAAAAATATCCTTGAGCGGGCAATTTGTGTTCGCAGACATAAATTTCTGTCTGTGGCTGTGCATGAAATTTAAATAGAAGAAAAAGAGGAGGAAAGGGAAGCATAATATTGGGCTTACAGATGGACTATAATCAAAGGAAAAATATGAAAACTTTCTTTTTTGAGATACAAGGCAGTGTACCAACATAGTTATGGCAATTATACTATGATATTTTTTAATAATGTGTATATATTATAGACTATTTTCTAAAAGTTATTTTAAAAACTAATTTCTAAAGTTGAACATTATCGGCAGGGATCATACGCCGACATTTCGTTGGTCGCCAAACAAATTAAACAAAATTCGAGAATTCAGGCCAATGACTAACAACATTGCTCCTCTCAACAAACATCTGTCACAATGTGAACAAGCTGCGTCATTTAGTTTGTGTTTGACAAAAAACACCAGTAAAAGCTTGATTAATAGTCGATTAATTCTACATCGTCAATTCTAATGGTAAAAAAATGGTTTACTGAATTTCGTGTTGGTCGTACAAGCACAGAAGTTAACGAACTTCCTGGACACCCAGTTTAGGTCTCTACGCACGAAGCAGTTCAAAAAATTTACAATATGGCTTGGCCGATCGGAATTGCAAGAGACTAATAGTCACAGGCATATCACATGCCTCCGTGGTTTTGATTTTAAATCATCCGTTGGATTTGAGATAAAAAACCACCTCATTTGGACAAACTTCTGTTCCACAAAAAACATTGCATATGTGGCCATAAGTGCTTGAAATGTTCCTTAATCCCCTCTTTTATTAGGTATTTGTCGCGGGTGAATATTTTTTGTTCCCAAACCCAATTAAATGGGTCGGTGGAAAGAGATTAAACTTCAACGATGCGATCACATCACAAACAAATACCTCCATGGAATAAATTGGAGAAACGTTGGATAAAGTTTATAGAGCTCAAAGGAGGAAATGTTAAAAAAATACGACGGTTTTTCAATTCAAAAACTTATATTATTCCAAAAGTCACATATCTATTGACCTGCCCTAGTATTTTAAATTTTTTGAAATGTTTACCAAGCACTTTTTATAATTTGAACTAAGTACTCAAATACAGGACATGTAGTTTTAATCAATATTTCATCCTTAAAGTTTTCCTGTTTGGCCTTTAAAAATAAAACTATACTTATTTTAAAAACAACATAAAAACTTAAAACTAAGAAATATTAACCCATCAAAATGAATACTAGACAGAAAACAACATAGAAATTAGATCTAAATAATTACTCGTAACTACTCTGGCTAAGAGGCAAATCTTTTAATTCAAAGTTTAAAATTAATTTGTGAATAAAAAAATATTAAAAAAATTATAACAAAAAAAAAAAAAACAGATTTTGAAATACAGTTTTCAAAATATACACATTGGGAATTTCAAAATAACACTGCACAATGGGGAAGATGTGCAGAAGTGCTCTTATATCAGTTCTTGTTTGCCAGAGTCCATAGAGCAAAAGATCTTTTGATGGTGGTATATTTTTATTTGGAAAAATCGAAGTTCTTGAAACTTCAACTTCCAAAATACGAATCTAATCTTTCGAAATTCTTTAAAGTCCCTATAAAAATTAACCGATTTACAATCTATTGTGTCTAAGAAATGTTCTTAGTTTAAAATATGATATACTATTTGCGTTGTAATTTGATTATTATTTATTTCTATGAAAAACGTACTGGACACTTAAAAAAATCTTGAAATAAACGCAGGACTTATGCTAAGTTTTGCGAGTAAATATTAAGGATCTATGCAAAATATCTTTTTTGGTATGATTTTAGGCATTTTTTATGCTCTTAAACAAACACAACTTGGTTTTGAATTTACACTCATCCGTATTTTATACGTCACGATTGAACATAGAAAATTATTGCATTCAAGCCCGGATGTGAATTTCTTTGGTTTTATATAATATTTCCAAAGAGAGTTGCCTTTGTAATAAAATTCAATTTATAAAAGCCTATAATAAAGGGTGGTGCATCAAAAACGCACGATGCCTATTGCAAATAAAACAAAAAATTTTCAGACCTAATATTTTTTATTATAATAGAAAGATCTATGACAATTATGTGTGATATAAAATATCGATCAAATGCTTGCCAAGGCTTTACTGGTATATCTCTTTCGGCTGGTGCATATTTTCCATGACTCTGAGACATAAGTGAGGTTCAATGTGGTTAATGTGCCGAATTATCTCATCCTTTAGCGCTCGAATTGGTCTTGGCTTATTGACATACCAATTACCTTGCCACGAAGGCCATTAAATTTTTCGCGCAAAAAAGCCATTGTGTTGTTGGCTGTGTGGTAATTGGAACCATTTTGTTGGAGCCATATATTGTCCGTGTACATATCCTTGATTTCTCGCCACAAGTCTTATCATCTCGCAATAGCGAACATCATTGACGGTAACTGCTTGGCCGAACTCATTCTCGAAGAAGTACGGCCCGAAGACCCTGCCAGCCCATAAACCGCACAGTAACTCTTTGTAGATGCATCGGCTTTTCAACAATCACATGTGGATATCATTTGTCGAATTGCGACAGTTCTGCTTGTTAACGAATCCAATGAGGTGAGCATTATTTTTTTCTAACGTGGATGAAGAAATTAAAATTATTATTATTTTCAAAAGATCATGCATTTAGGATTTTTTTTCATCTTGAGGGGTTCTTTAAAAGTTTGAAATCTTCAATCATCTACAAAATATTTGCAATCGTTCTTCAGTTTTTTAGCCACGTACAAATGTAGTCTTTTTCCCTTCAAATTGAAAATTTAAGATCCTTTAATAAAATCTGCTGCAGCGTATGGATAATGAATATAAAATGCTTTCAAAATTAAAAATATTTTGCAGACAATTGGTAAAAATATAAAAAATATACACTTTCTACAAAACTCATAGTGATTCATATGGAGAGTTTAACATTTAATTATAGAAATTTTTTAGTTACATGAATTCACACTGAAGTTTTAAATTATTTATAAAGGCAGACAAACGTCTTATGAAGGTTATTAAAAAAACTGAATAAGAGAGCCTAAATAAACTGATTTAAAAGAACATGTAACTGCCTTCCTCCTATATATTTGCTGCATTTAAATCTTTGAATTTAGAATATTAATTGTAACCAAGAAAACACAAATAAAAAAATGTATGTTAACCCAAGATTTATATTAAAACTTCCTAATATCTTTTATTAAGTTGACTTATGAACCCGCAAAAAATTTAAAATATGAAGATGATTTAAAATCTATGCAGATTATTTTACATCATAAACAGATTTTAATTGTGTTTGTATTTTACCTTCAAGATAGTCTTGTTGTAGTTGCTGCTTTTGCGCAATACGTGCCGACAAACCATTCAAGAGCAAGAGTTTCAATTCACACACATGCAATTGTAATTATGCAAGCATGGTTTATATTTATATAGACATTTTAAACATTTTAAATTGCATACTTTGTGGCTGAACTCGTGTCAATGTATCCTTTTTCATTATTGCAATTATCTTGTGAATTTTAGACATGTAAACACTTGAAATACATACCAAAAGATGTGTAAAGAAAACACACATAAGTCAATGAGAGCCTGGAGGAGAGAAGGAGAAGCAGAACTGTGGAAGAGTGTAAATAAAAATATCCTTTAAGCGTTTTTACTTGTCAACTTTATTGTGCTTTACACACACTTTTGCCATTAAATTATATATGTGAATGTGTGCGAGTTTATTTCGTATGTGTATGCGTATATGTGCTGGTCGTAAAAAACCACAAGTTTGTGTTACCTTTGCAATGCTTTGTGGGCAAGCTTTTTGCAGTTGCATGTCCGAAAGGTGGGAGAAGGAATACTTGAAATACAATTTTATAACAGTAAAATCCAGCAATTAATTTCTGAAAAATTATGTTGGAAAAACATATCTTTTAAGGTTAGAAACTTTAGAACTTAGACGGTGCTAAGGACTCAGTTCCCTCATGTATAGAAAACTCAGCTGTATTATTCCGGCCGAAGCAGTTTAATTTCAAATAACACAATTTTTATTGTTTAGCTGATCGTGGGGAATTTTATTATTATGTGTCAAAGGATATAGTTTCGGATTTACCTATAGACATCGCTTGAACACTTGTGGAAATCAAAATGGTTACGGTTGCTAAAACCAACTGTCACAATTAAAAAACTTCAAATAAAATTTTGAAATTTTAAATAATATGTTTTCTAATACCTTAACATCCATAACTAATATGGCACTCATTCTAAGCTGCGCTTTATTGACATGGAATTTTCTGTAGTTCTGCGTAATCAATTTTTTCTATGGGAAATAAATGCTACTACAGATGCCTTTTATACCTTCTTATTTTGCGCTTTGCGTGTGTTGCTTTAAAGAAGTCATGTTTGCATATTTTTTGATTTTATAAAGATGCGCTTTCTTTACAAAAGAGCGTTTTCTTTTCTACTCATAATATAGTTTAAGGCTTAGTATAGCTATAATTTGATCATAGCCAAGTGATAGTCTAATCATATTCTGGTCGTATTTCAGTAATAATGTAGATATATTCTAATCATAAGCTAGCCATAGCCTAGCTACAGTCCAATCAAGGTCTAATAATATCCTAATGGTATTCTAATCATAGCGTAGTCATTCTCTATTCTAGTCATAAGCTAGTCATGGTCTAGTTATAATCTAGTCGTGGCCTAATCACAGTATAGGCATAATATAATCATAGTCTAGTCATAGTGTAGTGATATTCTAGTCATAAAATAATCATAGTCTAGTCATAGTATAGTGATACTCTAGTCATAAAATAATAATAGTCTAGTCGTAGTCTAGTTATAGCCATGTCAAGGTCTAGCCATAGTGTAGTCATAATCTGATCATAGTCTAATCATGGCCTAGTGATAGTCTGGTCATAATCTAATCATAGCCTTGTCATAATGTAGTGATATTCTAGTCATAAAATAGTAATAGTCTAATCATAGTGTAATGATACTCTAGTCATAAAATAATCACAGTCTGGTCACAGTCTAGTTATAGCCATGTTAGTCTAGTCATAGTGCAGCCATCTAATCATAGTGTAGTGATTGTCTAGTCATAATATAATCATAGTCCATTCATAGTGTAGTGATAGTCCAATCATTGGCTATTCATAGTGTAGTATTATTATAAACATTGTCTAGCCAAAGTCTAGTCTAGTTATATAAATTTTTTTAAACTACGTGTCTCTTTTTGTGACTGTGTCACTGCTTTTAAACTTGTCATTACTTTTTATTCTATCACGTGTTATCACGTTAGTATATGTTTTAATATATGGACCGCTATACTGTTCAAATATACCAACGCAAAAGTCAAGAACATAAAACGAAACATAAATTAAAAGGTTTATTTTTCTTCTGTGTGTTAATATTTTTTTATCTGGTAAATTTCAGCAACCACTTGTTTGTTAAATATTGTTGAATCTACAGTTTTTGTTCTTAAATAAATTTTTTGCTCCTGCTATTATTTTGCTATTCCTGTGTTTTGTGCGTTTTTCACTTCAATGGCTTTATGCGATGTCATCTTATTTTATAAACTTCCGGGTTTATCCATTAAAGAACTTATACCAACATAAAGATGCATACGATTGTACGTTGCTATTAATCGTTATAATCCTCTTTAGCATCATTCATCATACACTTTCTAATGCGAGTGTTTAAAGAAAGAGGAGAGCATTTAACGCGATTTTGTATATTTTTTCAGACTATGTTTATATGGGTTTGAAAGGGCTTTTATTTTCTTTCAATTTTCCAGCTCCATACCATAAACATTAAGCCCTTAAATGTTTTTCCTTATGCAGGATGTGTCTGCGTTTGCGGCTGACTCCTATTCACAAAACTAGTGTAATTTTTATATTTATTTCTTTGGATATTTTTTTTTCGAACAACTTCTTGTTGTAATTTAAAGTTTAAGCAATTTAAAATCCAGTCTAGAGCTTAA
This sequence comes from Germaria angustata, assembly GCA_963681545.1. Lineage (NCBI taxonomy): Eukaryota > Metazoa > Arthropoda > Insecta > Diptera > Tachinidae > Germaria > Germaria angustata. Next base: position 12,473,931 of record OY812999.1, on the reverse strand, counting down.
ATGCTTTTTAAGCAGGTTGTTAACCTGTGCAGGTGTGATTAAATACTTGTGGAATGATTAAAAGCATTAAGTGCTTTTCTCATCTTGGGGTAGTTAAATTGGTTTAAGTTTTCGTTAGAATGTCATAATGACGTGCGCTTAAATATCCTGACTTTTAAATTTGTTTTATTATATGAAGAAGAAGGAGAAATTATAATTTTCTTAAAAACTCTTAAAGGTTTGAACGAATTAATTAAAAGAGAAGTAAACTTTTTTATTTAAAAATTCTAATAAACAATACAATTTTCTTACGAGGTCAGGTCAAGAGCTCAGAACTTGTTGTATTACCTGCCTCTTAACTAAAAGTGAAACACTGCGCCTGTCAAGAGCCATCTGTCAATTGATTTCTGTCAATATTTAAACTGACTGCCATTGATATCAGACTAGCGCGCGATGTAAGAAGACAATGGAAAAAGAGTTTCATGTGCTCATTAAGCATTATTTTTTTCATAAGAAAACCAGCACTCAAACGCAGGCTAAGCTTGGGAATTTTGCACCATCAATGTCAATAGTAAACAAGTGTTTTACCGAATTTTGTTTTAGTTTGTGCAATCACGGAAGTTGCAGGACTTTGTGGACACCCACAATCTCTACATTTTTGGTACTGTGGATCAAAATCAGTTAAATTCGATTTTAAATTTCTTTCAACTCACGGGATTTTTTTAATTTTATTTTTATGATGAAAAATACTTCCGTTTAATTTGTAATAATTGGAATATTTCAAATATTTTCAAAATTTTTCCACAATTTTTTGATTGAAATATTATTTAAGCTAGAGTTCTGATTTAGTGGTTAAACAATTTTATTTAAAATCGTCGATATTTCATTACACATTGTGTATCATCTTCAGGAAAATTCTGTTTTTTTTTAAATAAAATTATTTGCAAAACTTTGTTAGACGTGTGACAGAATAAATTAAAATTGTATAAATATGTTATATTTATTGTTGGATTATATATAAAGAAAAAACTCCTATGATGCAGATTGAACTTTGACCGAAATTAAAATAAATAATTTTTGAATAGAAACTAATATGGGAAGGGTTGAAAAAAATTTTAAAAAATTAAAACAAACGTATAAAAATTTTAATAAAAAAATCTTAATTTTTATTATTGCCAATTACAAATAATCTTGCGAGTGTTAAAAGGTGGTTTTCATTCCACAGATGTGGTTTTCACAAAACGGTATAGTTTTGCATAATGGAACATCCTAGACTTAAACAAAATTACTCATTCTTTTCAAGCTACTAAGCTATTTTTAACTAAAAATAAATTATAAATATAGCTTTTTAATCACTACCAAAAACCTATTTTGAGGCACACACTTGCTTTTTAAACGCACATCAACATTGGAAAAAATTCATGCTTTTAAAGAATAAATAAAATCTATCGAAACGTTAAGAACATAAAATAAGTCATTGTGAACTGCAAATACGAAATCAATAAAAATTTATATTAAAGATACTAATGAATTTAGAGAAAACTTAGTAATTGAGCTCATAAGACCTTTATTTCTTCTTGTAATGTGTTTGTAAAATATTATTTTTTGTATCGCAAAATGTTTTGCATTTTTTTTACTTATTTTGATAATAAAATGTTCCTTAAATATTTATGGAACTATTAAATTTATATATATTTTTAAACTAACATTTTAGCTCTATGATCTTAAATTGTCAAAAATGAGTTAATTTTCTTAAGTCCATGGTTTAAGTAGAAGTTAAAACAAATATAAAAAATTCATCTCAAATTGTTGTACTTTTATTATTTTTTAAAATTTCTTTTCAACTTCCTTCTACAAGGAAAAATATTTTCTGATATTTATTATTTGTCTTTACACATACAAAACAAAGAAAAATAGAACCAAATAAAGTAAACATTTATTGTTTTGATCTTTATAGACTTAAGAATGTGACAGGTTGTTTTAGCACATGTAAATAGACACATTTATCCCACACCCTTGAAATAACACAAACTTAAAAAAAGACAGCAAGAAATAAAAATATAACAATATAAACAAACAGGTTAAAATAAAAAGAAAATTTTTATAAAATATAGTTTTAAAACAACCAGAATTCATATACTCACCCACTGGCAAATGCAAATATTACTTTACATGCTTTAGAGCTTAAGCTTTCAAACGAAATGAAGCAACATGAAGTTTCCAGAGAGGAAAGATGATGAAGAAGGCAAAAGAAAAATTTACATGAAAAATACTGTTGCACTTTGTCATGAAGACATTTATGATACTTCTTTGGTACATTTTTGTCATAGGGAATAAAATATAAGTATTTATATGTGTATGTATGTATGTGTAATTATGTGCAAGTGTTGTTATAGGGGGCCATCGCAAATGATTTTCAATATTGTAGGAAAAATATATTTCGAATATCCCGCTTAACTTAATTATTTAAAGGTTAAAGGAAAGCTTTACACCAGGTTCGAAATTGATTTATTGATACCAGGCAAAATAACAATGCGAAAACAACTGCAACAACAACCCGTATAAAGATGGATATGCTATGTAGAATTCCTATGCTCACTCCAGGAGTGAAAGGAACGTATAATATTCGTAGCTTCTAACATTATATATTTTTTAATCAAGCAAATGTTAAAAATAACTTAGAAATTTACGGTTTCTTTATATGTATATATTTTTTCCAGTTTTGAAAACAATTTTTCAATTGAACTTTCAGATAATACAGCCAGTGCGCAGTTCTCACGTTCTATGGAGAAGTTGCCACGGTATAAGATGACAGTGTTATGCTTTCACTTGTTTGTTAGTTTGGATAGGTAAACACATGTGGACTTATCAATCCCAAAGATGAACTTGTACATTTTGTGAACTCATGTTCATTTTATAGAATTTTGGCCATCTTTTGGTACCAAAACTTTTTATAGCTTTTTCCTTTTGTTGTGTTTTGAATATTATGGGCTTTAATTAATTGAATTATTTTTTGAGTTTGAGGTCTTTTTTGCAATAATATATTTATTTTCAATTATTCGATATTTCTACACCTTGTAGTAGGTATTTTTTCAGGAAATTAAAATAAATAATAATAATAATTTTAATTTCCTGAAAAGGACACTTTCAGGTTGTGGAGATATTGAATAATTAAAAATAAATATATTAATAAAAATTAGTTAATCCGAATAAAGTTTCAATAATATCAATTCATTATTAGGTTTTATATTTTTTTAAGTAGTTTTTTGTTATCAATTTACGAAAAAATTCATTTATCGCCTTAATTAAAGAAATTATATTTTTTGTATGGTATATATATGGTATTAAGGTCCTTTACAACATGCCTGATATTGATTCCCATGTGGAATATTTTCACAAATTTTAATATGGAATTACTTTGGTATTCAGTTAATTTTTTATTAATATATTTTTTTTTTAATATATTTATACTTGGCTGAACTGAATTGCCAATAGGGTTGTTCAACTATAAAAAAGTTATGTAAATATGTTTTCCTTCATCTAATACCGATCATTACAGTCATAGCAATAACGAAGACCTAATCTTGTAACGTGAGTGTATATCCGTAAGAATATTTCATATCAGAATTAATACAAAAATATGTATAAAGATTTATGTTGTTGCTAAAAAGAACTTAAAAGTAATAATTGTCCTACTTTTTGATGCACGATGTTTAAAAAAAATATTTGTTGAAGAATATATTGTTTTATATCAAGTCTTATAAGAAGACTTTAAATTGAACAAAACATAAGAATTTTCTTTCAAAAATCTAATACAATTGTTCATTCTTTATGTACAAGCCATCAATAAAATGGAGCATTTCCGTTTTCAACTAGAGACCTGATAGGGAAGCTGTATGCTGGATCTGAACACATCAGTCCTGTTCCACCACTATGTCTATACATTAAACATTAACTAATCTAAAAAAATACCAAGATAACGATTAGTGACATGAATAAGGAAATCGTTACTGAAACTTTCTGACAACACATTATTTTGTAATAATTCTTTTTGTACAAAATATAAATTAAAATACTTTCGACAATTTTATTGTACAATACCAATTATTGAACCACAGTATTTCAATTGTATGGGTAGATTAAGTATAGATTTTATGTGCGTATGCAAATATGATTAAATATTGCTCATTCGCCCTGAATTACGACAATATCGTAACTACGCTGAAATGTATGCAACAGTTTTTTGAAAAATCTCCACGTAAGAATCATATTGAAGTAAATCGAAATATACTATTATTATATTACTTTGCCATTTTGCATAAATTCAAAAAGTACTAAGTTTTTTTTTTCATTAATATGAAGTCTTCTCTTTTTGCATGGAAGCGAAAGAAATTTTTAAATGAAAATTTTTTATTTCGAACTTTATTGGTTAGTTAATGGAATAGTTTTGAAGAGACACAAATCCGGATTCAAAAATATATAAAAGGGTTAAAGAAGAAGGGTTATAGCACTTTCATACTATTTTGTATATTATATAACCTTTTTCAAAACTAAACTTTTTAGATTTTACTTCAAAATAATAAATTCATAACGTATAAGTTTCTCTCCTCTGCTTAATAAAATCACATTGAAAGTAAATATACATACGTATGCTTAAATGTGACTTTGTATACCTACATGTTTGTTTTTTCTCTTGATCATTTATTTAAGTTTCTATACAATATAAAAAAATCCTGTTGCAAAACAAATAAACACCTATAAAAAAATATACAACAAAATATATTTATATACTCTGTCTATGCATGTTTATTTTAAAGCTTAGGTCAGCTACATTTCACATAAGCTTTTTGTTAAATCAACTACATCTAAGCTGCAACTACAACTTCTTACTTTAACACTAGCAACAATAAAAATGTCTAAAAAGAGAGCAACAATTTCATAAGAATTCTTTCCTCTGCACATCCTTTCATTCCCATCTTTCACATTTTTATATACATGGGATCTCTCATAGTTTTAAAGGCATGTACGTAATTCTATGTATTTTAGCTAAGAGCTTACATGTTTGGCTATCGTTTCTAATATATTTGTTTTTCCTTGCTTTGCTACTGCATGCAACAAGAAGAAGGTACTAAAAAATAAATGTGTCTATTCGAAAAATAAACTAAACTATATGGCACACGCTCCATTGCTCTTGTGTCTTTTGCTTACATTTCATTCCTAAAGCCTTAAAGCTTGCCTGCTCTTTATTTGCTTAAAACTAGTGAACAGTGAGAGATAAAATTTTATTGATGGTTGTAATCGGTAGAGAAAATTGTGTTTATTTAAATAAGTTTTTTACGTATAATATAATTTAGAGATTGCTTTACTTGTTATCCCAATCGCTTTGATATTGTCCTTTTAGGTTGCAGCTATTTCATATAGGATACGATTTAGTACTGAGTTAAATGACTTGATTTCATTTTATGATCTGAAAGCCATCTGAGCGTTAACTTTCAGGCATTTAAGAAATCTTCACTCATCCTCGCTCTGACTCAGTGATAAGTATTACGAGGTTCTATACATGATAGCAAAATTTGTTCCTTGAAGCAGTGGAATAATAATTCCTCAAAAATGTGTCTCACTTTCTTTCTCTGGAACAAACATATATGTTTTTGAGCCTCCTATTTACAATATCAAGTTACAATTGAAATCAAAAATTTGGCTTCTTAGTTTATTTTTACTTCGACTGTTCCGTCAGTCGAAAGTATTTCCGGTCAAATGTTTAAGTATGTGTAAGTGTATATTTGGAGGTGCTGCAATGTGTTTTTTTAATATTTTGTGTACATTTGCTTTGTGTATATTAAGCGTTTAGGACCCAGCACTACTATATGCTGGAAAAGATTTCTTTTATAATACTTTTTGGTGTCTTTTTCATTTTTGTATGTATTTAAGTATTTACAAAACCATCACTGTTTACAAATGAAGAAAAAGTGGAGCTTCAAGAAAGTGAAAAAAGTGAATAAAATAAAATTAAAGAGAAAACGAGATACAACTAAAACAAACACTCAACTCAGACGATGAAGAGATTTTGTTGTAAATTAAAAAGGTACTACTGCTACAGCACATTAACTTCCTTTTTAAGGATTTTGTTGAAACTATATTTCTCTAGTAAATGCATTTGGATTAATATAATATTTAGGAGAATTGTTTTGTTTATCTTTGTTGCTGTAGTGGGTATTTTTCGTGAACGCTAAAGGCACTACTGACTGCAAAGGAGTTCTCAACAACGTGTCAATTGAATTAGTTTGGGGTAAAGAATAAATTTTATAAACAGGACTAAACAAGATATAATTTTATGTTAGTAAAATTTATTAAGTCAATATCTTTGATATTTCATTATTTTTTTTTAATATTTTCATGTATAATTTGTTCATGGAGAAGTAATCGCCTCTTAATATGTATAAATAACAATTTTTCAATATTAAACATAGGAAAAAAATGGAATTTTTATAGAAATACTTTTGAATGCTTGCAATATATCAATTAAAATTTTTTTAGTTAAATTAATGGAAAGTTAAGTTTTTAATTTATTTACTTTCTTTTTCAATAAAAGTTACTTTTTTGAAGATATTTTATGAACTCGATTTCAAAGTCCTCTAAACTAGATATGAGAAAAAATGTGACCAGCAAAAAACAGCAAATTTTATTTTTAATATTGTTGCTTAAAACCGTATTTACATCAAGTAGTATACGATGATTTTTATTCTTTACCAGACATATATTTAATTATAAACAAAGTTTTTATACTTTACCCCAACCCACTTTTTCTATTCTGTTTCTATTTTTTAAATAAATTATCACGCTGAAGAATGTGGACTGATTATTTATAGAAATGTCCTTTTTATTATTTCTTTAATGGGTGTTTTTAAGGCTAGATGGGGTTATACAGGCCTTAAGCTATAATAATAATAGAGCTCCAGTTAAGTCCCTTTGTTCAGCTCAAATATATCCATATATGGCTTGTATGGAAATTTACATTTGCTTGATCTTGCTAATCTGATAGGCCCTCCAATTTAGGTATAATTGTGGTGCCCATATGAGTTGTTCTCTTGCTTAATAGAGCTATTCAGTGACAGAGAAGACGTTATACTCTTTGTTCTCTTAAAAACTCTAGTATGGCTAATAATTTCGCCTAGACATACTTCGCCAAATTAATTTTTCCTTAAGATCATCTATTATGATCTTTCCTGAGCAGTTTTTGTTAAATAAAAAACCAGTCGATTAACTCAAGTTATACTTGCGGACTGCCCCTCTGGCCAGATTATTTGCGCTGATGTTACTGGACATGTCTATGTCTCCAGGCATCCAGAAGTTATCTAGTATGCAATTTCTCGGCATGTTATACAAATATTTTTAGTGTTTCTGCAGCCGTTAACGTGCTGCAGCCAATAACTCGACTTGAAGGAGAGTAGCTTCGGTTATGGTTGAAGCACTATTTTAGTTCTTGTGCTATTGAAAAAAGTCTTTTTAAGATTTTCACACAAATTATGATACTTTGATGGTGGTAAAACATTTTATTTTAAACACCCGAGAGACCTTAAACATATTAATTTTTTTGGGGATAACGGGGAATACAACACCATATACCAAGGAATAGAATAATTAAATAAAAACAAACTCGATTTAACAAACTCTGGATTCCATTTTCTAATTAATCGTTTGTTTATTTTGACGCAATATTTTCTGTTATAAAATATCTAAAATATTTTAAAAATTTACTGTCTAAAATACACTACAAATCTTATTAATATCATTAATAATATTATTTTTTTAATTAACAAACACGAACTGCGAAGAAAACTGGCTTGTATGCAGGAACACTTGGAGTCTGCGGCAGGAGTTGAACCTGCGACCTTCGGAGTACTAGTCTAGTACATTAGCTATCAGTCTACGAAGTCAGTCAATAATATAAATAAAACTAAAAAAAAAATTCATAAATTTAACTAAAACTTAAATGAATAAAATATTTAAAATTTTTTAATTGGCCCATAAAAATCTTCTATGTATTTTTTTTATAAGTTTAAAACGATTGTAACTAAAAATTTTGTTTTAGAAAGCATAATGTTTTATTATTAAAAGATATTTGGTGTATTAATGACAATAAGGAATTTATTATTAACTAACTTATTGAAATTTCTAAAATTTTAACACAAATAATTCAATTATAATACCATAGAATTATATGTAGTACTACTTTGAGATTTTTGAAACTCCTTGTGATATAAAACTGGAACTTTTTTGCTTAAATCTTGTGTCACAAAATAGACTTTACTTTCTACAGCAATTTTGCATTATGGATTTTTTGGGTTAATTTGTTTTATGGTATGGGAACCAGATCATCATGAAAGAAGTCCCAATATTAAGATCTTATTTCATTTCCATTTTTTGCTTTTATTTTCATTTAAACTTGATCACTTAAACTTAACTGAGAAGCGGTTTTGAGTTAAACCAATTAGATAATCTTTATCTGTAAAACGTTATTTGATTTGATTTATCCTAAGAATTAACCTTTAACAGACAAAAATTCATGTATAAGTACATTAAATTCATCTTATGGCCAACTTGTTTCTAACCAACATTTTATATCTGTACCATAAAAATTCATTGTTTTACTAATCACCATTTTTCCAAATTTTTTTTCTCTCCATACTTTTTCCTTCAGGCAACAGCACATTTAACAGAAAAACTAAACAACAAAAAAAGTGAAAATAAAATCAATAAAGTAAATTAAAAAATTATTCTAAGTTACTTTTGAATACATAAACTACCATATACTCCATAAACTAGTGGCATAAGCAACAAAACAAAAAATAAAAAAAATTGGAAAAAAATATTAAAAAATTTTTAAGAACCTTAACGATAAAGAATTCAAATTCTAGAAAAGGAGATAGACCACAGAGCAAGAAAAGAAAAGCAAAATTTTCAGATTCAAGAAGTTAACATAATGTTAAGTTCGCTCGATGCATTAGCTAGTAAAATATCACCTGGCCCAGGAAACAAATCTCCGTCCCAGCAACAACAACAGCAATCCACTCAACAACAGTTGTCACAAGCATCGTTCTTACAACAACAGCAAAGTATAGACAATCAACAGCAATATCATCAGCAGCAACAATCATCCCATTCTTTACGCTTAAACGGTAATCATTATAATGGTGGCTTGGATAGCAATGGAAACAAATTATGTCACATCACTCATAATTCCATACATCCCTACCACAAGCAACCGAACTCGCCAAACAGCCACAATCACAGCTCCAGCAACACCAATATTAACAGCAATCAGAATGCGAGTCCTGCCAACAATAGTTTGTTGCAACAGCAACAGCAGCAGCATCATCAAAAGTTGGCAATGTTCACAACGTCAACTACCCCACCAACGACACCACTCTCGGCCTCATCACTATCACCCCAAGAATGCCTGCAACAGCAAAAACAACATGAGCTGTTTCAGCAACAGCTGCAACGTCAACAGCAGCAGCAGCAAGAGCAGCACCAGAACCACCACCAGCATCCCCTACAACAGCAATCGGTGTCGGCACCCTTGTCGCCAACAACTACATCCTCCCAGCCATATGATGAAAATGATTCCCAGCATGAGTTTAGCAGTTGTCTGAAGGAAAAGTAAGTAAATTTCATCTATACAACAAAAGTATTTACATGTTGTTGTTTAAATTGTTGTTGTAATTGGATATAAAAGTTTTTGCTTCGTTATCCTTCTCAAAAACAAAAAAGATTAAATAAAAATCATTCACACCCTCCCTACCTTCTTTAAAATTTAAGAAACTTTTCATCACCATTATTGTGTATGTGTGTGTGTGTAGCTGTGTGTGTGTGAATTGGTAGTTGGATAAGTGTTTATAAATGGCTGCATGTTATCGCGTTGCCTGGGTTTCTTTTGTGTTCAACGCTCATAACAATTTACTAATTTTATTATTTGTTGATTTTCTGTCTTCTTTCTTCTTTTTTTGTAATCTATATATATATATATATATATATATATATATATATATATATATATATCATAGTATAGTATGTAATGAGGGAAAATTTAATTTTCTTTGTATGAGAATGGGGAATTGGAAAATCTTGTACCCTCACGGTTGAACGCAAAAAATGTTATGAGATGGCTGTAATATTATGCGTTGAAAATGAATCATGATCAACACGTTGCTATCACAGTTTAATAAACTCATTTACTTTGAGGTAAAAAAAGTTTAGATTTTGTGGCATAATATGAAGCAAGGAGATGCGATTTTCTGCTAAATTTAATTTAGAGCCAAATTTATACTCGTATCCCTCACAACAGGTGGCAGTTTATATAAGTTTATCTTTACATCTTAAATGTCAACAATATTCTTTGTGAAGCCATTTGATATGAGTATGAACTATATTTATGTGTATTTGGTGTATAAGTGTACTAGAATATGGGATTTAAAAACGTCATTTCTAGAAGTAGCTGCAATATGAATCTTCTAGTTTTTGTATTATTGGAGAAATGAATGATCTGTGGGATACACATACTCAAGTAAGGCTTAAAGTAGGTACATGGGTTTTGCTTTAAGATTTTCACAAAATAATCCTTTTTGAATACCCTTTTGTTTAACATTAATTTGTATACGACACTATATATATTTATGATATTTACACATCGATGACTTCCAAGTACGTGGCGACAGCTTCATTTATTTTTTCATTACTAATTTCTGTAAAAAAAAAATTATTTTTTCAACTCTATCTAAAAGTAATGAACTAAGAAATAAGTTTTCATTAATAGTTTTATATTTAAGGCGTACGGCTTATTAGACCATAGCGTCCGGTCCTGGTGTTGCGGCTGCCAACATCGCCAAAAGGCGTGCAGTAGTATATAGTATAGGTATTTAGCCATACAAGACAATAGGGGATCCCGACCAAGGTCGGTCATCAGAGCCTCGTTAGCTGACAGGGGTCATCAAATCGTTTAGATAGTGGGAGAGGTTGACATTATAAAAGCAATGTCTATGTGGACACATTTTATAAATTTGCTTGCGCTTCACATTCCCATTGTATACCAGTTTAATGCTTTCCTAAATCTACAGATTTTTTAAATATATTGAAAAACCAGAGTAAGAGGTTGTCTTTAACAAGCCAATCCCCTTTTTTGTAAAACAGTCTCACTTAAAAGAAGAACTTTTAGCTTCGCACAACACACTATATTCTAAAATTATGACGTTTGACAAAACTTTGTTGAAATGTTCGTCACAATTCTAATTTGAAAATTAATACTCCTGGTAAAAAAACTTTTTACCACTTTTTTTAACGCTATATTATGCTTTTGAAACATTGCTTAATAATAACGTCCTCATTTTTTCTCAAAATAATAAAAAATGCTATTAAATGCTTTTAACTATTTGCTTAACACTATTATTCTGATATATGATATTTTTAGTTTCATTTAAAATTTTCTATCTGACTTCAGTTCTAATAAAATCTTTTAACGTGATAGTTGTTAAAAACGTAACAAAATTTCAAACGAAAACCTTAAAAAAAATTTTTTTATAACTTTTCACATGCAAGTAAATTTTCTGAAAGTAAGTGCAGCAGAATAGCGTGACTTTAAATAAATTTCATCATTTGGCAATAATTCTGATGGCAAAGTTAATGAAAATTGCACTAAACATATAAAAATAGTAATTAGGTTAATTGAAAATAGAATATGAAATAAATTACAGATTAAGCTGATCCATTCAAAAAGATAAACAATTTTAGTTGTGACTGTTGGCAAATTAAAAATGTTACAAAACTTATTCTCCCCTTTAGCAAAATGTGCTTAAGTTCATACATATTTAAGTTTTTTTTTTTTAACATTTTGTTTGCATTTATCAATTTAATTTATATTTGGAATCTTAAGGGCTTAATTTTCTTAATTTTATTTATCGTTATTTCGGTTCTTTTCGAATACCAAATTCAGGTTATTTGTTTATTTTGTATACATTTTTTTTCAAATTTATATAAAACAAAGAAATATGCTGAAGATGGTACTCAAAGACTAACAAAACAACGATAGATGAAGTTAAAAATGTAACCTTAGGCTTGAAAAAAAAACACTAATAAAGTTGTTTCCTGTGAAAATTAATATTTAGTTTTCTGTTTCCATTTTTGTTGCTTTCATTGCCTGTTCACAGTTGCATTTGGCTCACCGTTGTGTCTTTCATGTTAAGAATCACTTTTTTTCCGATAAAATTCATTTTGTAAAAAAGTTTAGTAGTGTTGGAATTATGATATTTTCGTTAACTTAATTATAAAAACTTGTGTGTGTGCGTGTGCCCGTGTATGTTTAAACAAAAGCTTTAAATTAGGCCTTGACAAATATGAATAGGTTAGTAAACATGTGTACAAGCATTAAAAATAAACTTAATTAATGTTATGCATGTGTGGGATCTATTAGTAGACATTATGAAGCCGATAGATTTCCATAGATTTTATATCATACTTATCCACCAATATATATGGAAGAAATTTTTTTCTTTCTTAAAATAGTTGATCAAATGGATATTAGGGTGGTATTTTAACAAACATTTTGGAGCTACCAAGGAGTGCTCACAATGGTGGGAAAGAGTAAATTATCACTGCTTCTACTCAGCTTTAGTTATTCATCTGTACTATGTGCTCTAAGTTAAGAAGATTGCCATGGTATCCAAAAAAACACGAAAGTTGACATCTTGAATTTTTTATATAAACTGCACTATTTTATAACTGAACATCGATTCTTCCTTAATAGAAACCTTTTTTCATAAACAAACAATATTTCTTTGCATATCCAATTAAATGTAAAAACCCTGAAAGAGTTACAAGATAAAGAACTGAATAGAATGTAAAATTCTGATTTAAAAAAAATATATGAGAATAGGAACATCTGATGGCTTATTTAACGCTACATTTTCCCCTTGAGACGATGACGTGTCCCTTTCTACCTTAAATATATACGAGTACTTTTATAGATGTTTTACTTTAATAACTATTTTGATATATTAATTATATATTTTGATTGCTTTTGATATATTTGTTACTTAATAAATGTTTAAATATTTATTATTAAGTAAAATTTAGTTCTTCAAGGTTGTACTTATCGGACATTTGTGTAAAAAAGTAGCAACATTAAACATTTCATAATTTTGAAACGCATCCTGAAATGACTAATGCATTAAACACATTCGATACAGGAGACTACACGGCTACACGACTACAAATGTCGCTGGCTGCAAGAGTCGCCCTGTAGCCAGCTACTTAATTATTTTGAAAACGACAGCTACATAGTAAACAGCTGTTGCAACAATTCATTTATGTGTATTACCGTGGCGCTTTTAATTTTTTTCCAACTCAAAAAAAAAATATCTTTAAAAAGAGCCTAAGAGCCTATTCGTTCTACATTGTAGTATTTATGATCAATAATATATTAAAGTTTTGATCGCCCTAAATCCGGAATCAAGAGAAAGCACCAAAAAAAAGTTCACTAAAATTTTTATGTTGAAAAGGGCTATTACCCTGTAAATGTTCAACAATGTTTGTATTTTTGGCTTGAGTCAATATGATATATAACAATAAAACAAATAAATTTATTTATTTAAAAATTCTTGATGCATATATATTATAACATATAAATTTTGGAATTTTCTTTTCTATTTTGGAATAAAAAATATTTCTAATCGGTAATTTGTTATATATATTTTGTTATATTGTCAACACTGTTTTTGTTTTATAGCCAACAAAAATGGAAATTAGTTTAATTTGACTACACGACAAAAGTAGCATGGACAAAAACCTGCAGTAGTGTAGCCGTGCAGTTGTGAAAATAATCATTTTCATATACACATGTATTCTATCTTTGACAGGTTGCAGTCGGTAGCCTGCTGTCTCGAATGTGTTTAATCCATTACTTGGGTGAAATATTTTCTTATTGCAAGGATCTTTAGAATTAAAAAAAAAATATGGCATATTGTGAAATATAATGAAACAAAAAAAAAACTCTACACATACATATGTAAGTGTGATATATTTATTTGCCGAAAACTGCATGAAGTTATATATTAAAATATAATATTGTATATTTATTCTCCTAAATATTCTCCAAAATAATTATTAAAAAAAATGTTTTATTAATTGTTGTCTTGACTGTATATACATATGTTGTTTGTATATTATGGGTATTAGCCAAGTTACCAATACTCCCTAGCCAAAAAATATTTGAAAAGCATACAAGTCAACAAATATTGTATGAGAATTCTATAAAATTCAAACATATTTTTCCACTAGTGATTTATAAAACACATTCACGTGTGTATAATAATTTTTTAAATCTCATCGTCTAGAATTTATTACTTCGGGGTCTAGAAAATGCTCAGATTTAAAACATCTTATCGTATTACTGGAGATAAATTTAAATATTACAACAAGTATTATTTACCCAATCTTAAAATCACAATCAAGGCTAATATTTAAAGAAAATAACACTCAAGAATGATAACATTTCCACTACTAAATTAAAGGGTTTTTTATAAAAAAATAATAAAAGAAATGAAATGCAAATAACTTCCTCACTTCATTACTGAGAAGTCACGTTAAATAATGAAAAACATTCAATCAAAGTAAAACGGAAGGGATATAAAACCCAATCAAAGGTAGAAACAAAACTGTCACTATAAATACATTGTAACAGAGCTAGTTTACGTGACAAGTCATCACACCCCTTCTCATGCCAGTAGCAAAGAGGGTCTTGGAAATAAATCCAATATAGTTGTAGTAGTTGTAAGACATAAATAAACAACAAAGAATTGTAACAAAATGTAACAAAGAACTTATTTGCTAAAAAGAAATCAGTAAATACCGAGTTTCAATTTCATTGAATGCAATGTATTTCTCCTTCGCCTAAAACTTTCTGTATATAAAATGTGGGAAACCTTAATTTATTTATGTTTGTATAATATATCGCCTTGCTAATAAAATGTTATACAGCTTTTGACATATTGCTGGGCACATTTGTGTGTATTTAACACAGTATAATATTATTTTACTGCCACTTGCCAAACAGGCAAGCTTAACAGCCTAAACTGTGTTTAGCATTTCCTTCTAACCCTCCGCAATACAATTGCCGTTTTTCTTCATCTCGCCTTCAACTTCTGTAAGAGCGTATAAACATTAATGTCAATAACACTTAAACAAATACCAACATAAAAGAATGAAATACAAAATACAAATACATGTCCATACGTGTGAGTGTGTTGCATATGTGTGATCGTATACAAAATTGTAGCAATAAATCATTTATAATTTCAATACATCCCCATTCTGTGTACGAATACAAATAAAAGGTGCAAAATCATGTTGGAATGTTGGTCTTGATTAATAAATTATTTGTTTCTTGTTATAATTTTCTTTGACAGTACACTGTAGGTCAATAGAGTAAAGTAAGAAATCTATTGATTTTTTTTTAAGTTCAGGTGCAAATCTATTAATACAAAGAAGTAATATATTCTAATTTCTTAAATTGCTGCCTAATTGTTTCAATTTATTTTTTAGCTTTAAGCCTATTTTATAAAAAACTTTCATTTTGTTTCCACTTGATACCAGCCCAAAATTTATATATGCTAAATACATATTTTTAAAATTTCTTTAGTGCTACAAATCACGTAACTTCTTTAATTTCTACTCGTCTGCCATACAGTTAATGCCAACTTACTTTTGCAAAAGATACCAGTAAACCGAAACGAATAATATAATTCAAGATGTATCCAGAGTTCCGCAGGGATCTTTAGAAACCCCCTTTTTATATTCGATGTAGTCTAATGACCTTCCGATCATAATAACAAATTGCAAGATTAGAATGTATGCAGATGACGTTCAACTCTATACCAGTTGCAATAATGAGGTAATAATAAATTGCAGAAGTTCACTAAATGAGCAGCTACCCCATATTCACACATGGGCGTCTGCAAATGGTCTAACAAAAAATCCCACAAAATCTAAATGTATTGCTATTCAGTACAAAAAATTGACATTGAGTCATTGTGTTTATTTTATTAAATCCCTTACTTCAGCTGATCACATCTATAATGCTTGTGGACGGTCTTTCGTTATGCTAAGAAGTATATGGTCCTTTCAGTACTGCACCAAAATAAAAATAAGAATTCTTCTACAAAAAACATTTAATTCTTACTTTACTATATGGATGAGAGCTTTTCACTAGTTGTGACTCCACAAGCATGAGAAAGGTAAACGTGACCTATAATAATATCATTTCTTACGTGTACGGTTTAGATAGAAGGTCTAGGATTTCAATTTTTTCATCTCAACTTTACGGAATTTTGTTTGATGACATGCTCAATTTAAGAGTTTTAGTTCTTATGGACAAAATAATATATACGCGCCTTCCAGAATATCTTTAAAACAGACTGTCTTTCGCATTTAACTGCAGATATAAAAGTTACTTTCAAGATCGTTGTTGTAATAATTTTTCATATTATCTAATGTCTTGTCAAGTTCTTTCACAGTGGTAATCAGCTCATACATGACTCTCTTTGAACAAATTGTTACATAAAAATTAATTTGATCTTTTAGATACAAGAGCCTGATATCAAAATGGCATTTCTACGTATTCGCAACAGCTTTCCGGAACTCGATCCCATATATCTGTCAAATTTCAAGTAACGCACAACAATTTAAAAAACAGCTCCTAAAACAGTTCTCAGCGTAGTTAATTGCCAAAAGTTTTGTTTTACATTTCTGTATATAATATGTCTAACTTATCACTCAGTTCCATACTGAAATATAAGACATAAGGTCTTGTGTATGGAACTCTACAAAAAAATAAATAATTAAAATAAATGCTTATTTTTTCGGTACTTGACACCTGCTCGAATTTATATTTGATATAAAAAAACCAAAAGCTTAAAAAATAAAAAAAAAATACTTTTTTATTTATTGATGATGTTAAATGTTAAGAAATCAATTAATTAGTGTAATATAATAATCTTGTATTACGAGTCCCTGGACAAAGTGAAAAAAATTCACGAAACGTCGGGAAAATGTGAAATAAATAATTTTGAAATTTATTTTCAGAAAGACATATAAGGCCTGATTAGCTAAAAAAAAGAAAATAACGTTATCAAATCCAACTTGACCAGGAAAGCAAAACAACACTATTAAATATAATTTTTAAAATCTTTTAAATACTTTCTTCCTCACAATTACAAAAAAAAAAGTTAAGCCTACGGAATGCTAATTCAAATTCAAATTCACAAAGTTCTCGAATTTTATAAAAGGAAGAAAAGCAAAAATAGACAATTAAGAGATACAGTCGAATTCAGATAAATGAACACCATTAACAAAAAATCACTACCCAGGACTTTAAATATGCCTGAAGTAGAATATTTCCCAATAATTTATTTGCATAACTTTGCGGAATTGATTGACATACTTTTATTATAAATTTTTTTTATTTAATATAACGTTAGTCACTATTTCATAGTACGTATGATTAATACGGTATAATAATTATTTATTAATCATACGCCTTACACCCACAAATTAACATTTAGTATAAGAGTCTTAATGATTATCACTTAAACAGTTAGTGTAATCACATAAGCTTTATTTATTAACCACAAAAAAAAAATGGGTCAGGATAAGAGACAATTATCAATTATCAACGTAAAATATTTATCACATGTATGTGACATTAAAATAATTTTCTATTACAAAATCTAATTGGAGAAACAAGCATATAATTCTATTATTCTTTTGGAAACTTTAACGTACTTTAACGTACACACCAATAGCCACAGTCTGTAATATAAATTATAAATATCTAAAAAAGATGGTCTGAATAGATAAGCAGACAAGCTGGCAGCTTAAAATCAATACTACTAGTTTTATTTTAAAAAAATCTACAATTTCCTCAACCTAATCAAATAGTGTTGACATAACCCGAAATTATTTACATTTGTGTGTGTCTAATATATAAATAAATTCAACTACACAAATGCGATTACAAAAAAAGGATACTGTAAAATTTTCAAAAGAAAAAGCAAAACTATGTACATTAAATTTCCGTTAAGCAAATCGTTTAAACATTTGCAATACATACACACACATACATGTGCAAAATCAAAATAAAATCCATAAAAAATAAAATAAAAATATATATGACTTAGCCAACATGCCCGCAGTTTTGTGGTTAAAAGTTCAATGTAAAACAGAATATGTAGCATGAAAAAAATTGCGAATAAAAAACTTTATTATAAAAAAAGTGCGAGAAACTAATAAAATATAAGTTTTTTTTCAACTACGTACCCTACAAAAGACTGTCTTGCCTGCTTTCCCTACCAAATTTACAACAAATTCTCGTTTAGTGTTTTTAGTATTTTTTTTTTCATTAACCTTTTTGGCTACTTGGTTAAAATTGTTTTTTTTTGCTATAGTTTGCTTGGTACTTATTTCTGCTTATATGTAAGTTTAACAGCAATTTTTTATGGCTTTAAAATTTTCGCTAACAACCACCAAAAACCATGGAAACTTGGCTGATTTACTCTATTGAATATAGATTTTTTTTTTTTTGGAAAAAAGCGAAGGCGAAAAAAATATATGGAAAAGTTTTTATATTACGAGACGCTTGTTAGTATACATTGGCTACTTACCATCACACAAGAGCTGTGCTTAGAGTTTTCATGTACTTGTACATACACATATAAACAACAAATATATACAACACATCTGAAATATATAACACAAAGTTCCCGAAGGAACAACCTTCGATGAACAAAAAAGTTGAAAAACAAAAAAGAATATCTTTTTTCAATTTAGTTAATTTTTACGTTACTAAATGTTAAAAGCTTACTTACATATTCCGGACCTCTTTGTTCCTTACAGTGTGGAAGCTTTTGCAAAGATTTCTCTACTTCAAGCTTTCTTGTGCCGCTGTCTTGGCAGTTCTGAGCTCGATTCCTTTATCTGTCAGAATATTGTTGATAGTGTCCTGTCACGTTATTCTTCTTTCTCTGTTTCTCGTACCACTCGGTCTTGTTTCTCGTTTCTTTAAATCTTCTCTCTTGGAATGTTTGTTTAAAGCGAAGTATAAATTGGGAGTTGTGGCTATTCCGTGATTTATATTTTTGTCCGCTTTTCCATCTTCGCTAATTGTGACACCCAAGTAGCGGAAGTGTTCAACTTGTTTTAATGCTCCTAAACATTAATTTTAATAGATATTTTTTCTATTAAGCATTTAATAAAACACTTTAACTGCTGAAATTTTCATAATACATGTACTGTCAAACATAACACAATATCATACATAAATTATGGTTAGTCTTAAAGATATGAGATAAATGTTATCATATTAACACTGGGGGCCTTAATTAGGACATCACTGCCAGTAGTTGATATTTATCGTTATTTGACTAACAGGATTAATGTTACTTTTGGTTCAAACTAACAACCATATTGGCAGTTTGGACAATTTGCAGATATGTTTGAAAAATCAGCAGTGGTAATAGTGATACCTCAGGGCTTTTTCTTATACATATTGCTTTTTGCATTTGACAACTTTTCAGTCTGTTTATGATATTAAAAATTTTTTATGATATTAAAAATTCAATATTACTTCTGCGCCACCTTGCTTATGAAATTAGTGACAAAGTTATTGTAACATACTTCCTGATATAAATTAAATCACGCCGGAGCAAATTTGCGATAGGACTTGCAATAAAAATGGCAAATTCTCTAAAGATAATTTTGTAGCCATAATATTCCAATAAAATATATAAATACATTTGTATATATATATATATATATATATATATATATATATATATATATATATATATATATATATATATATATATATATATACGATATTCGATTATTATATCTAACATGACTGGATTAGCCAGACTCATAAAAATAATTCAGGGGGTTTCGGGTGCAGTGTTACTAAATATCATTAACCGTTCTTGAGAAAAATTTAGAATGTCCTTGTAATGGCATTTGCTTTCAAACCTATAAATCACATTAAACATTATATTATGTATTTACATTTTCTGTAAGAGCTTGCATAATCCAGTAAAATCCTGCTTAATCCTCCCCCCCCCCCCCTCCATTTTTTTGTTTTAGAAGTCAAAATAACTTACATTTTTTTTTTAAATATGTCACAGGTTTTTACGATCTTATTGCTAAAATTGGTTTGGTGGAATTTGTATATCAAGTCAAAGTTCCAATTATAGACATATGGACTCCAGCAAATCACTGACAACGAAAGAGATCGATATGCACTATTAGGAATTCGGATGTTTTATAGTACAATTTCATATATTATTTATTTATTTAATTATCAGCATTTCCGGCATTTGGAAACAAATTGATATTATCTGACTATGAAATATATAAACTTTTTTTATATATAAATAAGTTTTTAAAGTCAAAAAAGTCAGTTTGCGGCAATTGATAAAGCAATATTAAGCTGAGCATTAATATTATAAAGTTAAATAAGAACTGCAGATAAGTTTTCTGCATATTATATTTAACAAAATGCGTTTAAATATTTGCTACGGCTTATAAAGTCAATATGTTTGGGTAGCTCTGGCAATTTCCTATGAAACATTTTCTTGACCGGGTAATTCTTTTATGACTAAAGAGGAAAGAAAATTATGAAAAACTTTCTTGTCTACAATAAATAATTATTTATAAAACGAAAACCTGAATAATATTTTGATTGACATACGCATGTGAAAGTGCGGCATATCACTCAAAAAATTATTTTCAAATTCATCTATTGATCACTTTAATTATATATTTCATTTATATCACTTTTTAAAAACTATTTTTTACAATATGCATGTGGGTACTTTGTTTTATTGGAAAAAAAAAAATATTGAGTTAAAGTATAATAAAAGGTTTGGCGGCTAAAAATGAGCTTTAAAGTATAAATTAATATTAACAAATAACCAAAAATTTCAGTATTTTGATATTTTCAAAGACTGTAGCACTTGTCGTCATTTAAAATATCCACTGATTAAATTTATTTTGTATCACAAAATATAAATCTTGTTTCGTTTTTGCAAAAATTTTCGGCAAATCTGTTCCTTTCTAAAATCGAAGTGGATTTTTGTTTTTGCTTCATTCTTGCTTTTATAAATTTAGTTCTCATATTTTACCTTTTTAGGAGATTTACTGTGTAAAAGTACTTGATGCATTTTTTATAATATTTTTTTTTAGTTTTTACTTTTGGTTTTCCTGTAAAATTGTTGTACTTTTACTGAATTTTTAGCAATTTTTCTTTAACAATGTAAGCGATGGTTATAGATTCATTTAACTTACAAACATATTTTGGTGGTTGATTTAAAACAGGAAATGAAAGGGAATGAATTTCAAATTGTGATTTGGTGTGAAGATTGACACAACACAAGATCCATAAAATGGAGGAACGTGGCTGCTTGATTTTTTGTTTGTGCTTGTGTTTAGATAATATGAAAAAGAGCTGGTTTCAATTCTGTTTATTTTATATGTTCCCTTAACTCCTGAAGGGACCATAGGTCCATAACAAGGTTGTTCCAATAGTGTCGATCTTCGGCACGATGTTTGACTTCGTTCCTCTCCACACGCAATCTCGAAAGGTCTGTTGTCAGTTGCCGCTTCCAGGTATACACTGATCACCCGACTCGTATGGTTCCCTGTGGATTCCAATCTAGCCCATTTTTCGGCAATATCGTCTTGTTTACGGAGGGTGTGACCTATCTAACACTATTTCCGTTTACTTATTTCCGTAATCTTGATTAATCTTATCAAAATAGAAAGCTTCAAGGATGCACTAGTTGGCTCAAGCTGTTAATATTGAAAATTTTCAGTTTACGGCTTAATCAAAAGAATTATCTGAGTTAAGTTCTGCAGGCCTTTTCAATAATGTTAGGCAAATCTAAAAAGGTCTATCATAAACTTGGCCTGATCTACTAAAAGCGAAAGAAAATTTTGTGTGAACATTCACAAAAATAATTTCGAATAATCGTTATATATTTTTATAAAAAATTAAACCTTTTTGTTTTTTTTTATCAATGACCAAACGAAAATTTCTGGGAAAAATTAGTCGGAGAGGGACTTGACTTAATATTTTTATAACTTTTCCTCGTCTTATGAATTTAATTTTGAGAATTTTTTTCATCAAAAGTTATTTTCTTCAATCAACAATATTTTGTATTAACTTCTTTAAAAGTTCTTTATAGTTTACATTTTTGTAGCAACATTTGTTATTTATGTATTTCATTTGACAAAAAAATTTCAATAGAAAAATAACCACAAAACATGTTTTGGGTATCATTTTCGATTTGAGCATTTATTATCCTGATGGTAAACAAGTCAATAACAGCAGCAAGATATTAAAAACTTTATTAGATAATAGAAAATATTTGCTATCAAAGGAAAATAAACGAATGAAAGGCGAGACAAACTGTCTAGGAAATTTGATTTTGTTGCTTATGGTTTTTTTTAATAAAATGTTTATTACAACAAAATTTGTATTGTCTAAATCATATTGTAGAATTTTGAGTTCGTTCTATAGGATAATAAAAAAATATGTATATCCAACTTTATTAAAATTATATTTTTTTGGACGACCCTTAAAACTTGCTTGGAAAACTGCTGAAAATGTGATGAAGTTAATATCAACAATATTCAAATACATCAAATATGTCTAGAAAACTTATAAAAATTTTAAAATTATAATAAAAATTTAAACAAAATTTTTTTGAACAAATTTAGGCGTCATAAATTCTTCGAACGATAGTTCGACCTTAAAATTTACCAAATTATTATTTCGGTAGCATTTCAAAACATTAGAGCTTAAAAATTAATAATACAAACTTAACCATCAGCTAAAAAACTAGATTTTACGTGTAAATACTTTTATTTAAGAAATTGAAAACCTAATGAACGAAAAAGTAACGTAAAATTAAAATTTGAGACAACAGGAAACGAAAAAAAATTTTCTTAAAAAGATAATGTATATTATTAAGTAAAACTTTTTATTAATTTAAGAAACTGTGAAAATTACTAAAAATAGATTTCTTAATGGTTTTGCAACATCGTTTGATAACCGCAGGCAGATTATTCAAATAAACACGCACACAAACGCTTGCAAACAAGAACCATTTTTTTTCAAGAGAATGCTTAATGATCTTTTATTTCCCATTTACATTCCCTCTTATAAGCCAAGATATTGCATATTTTAAGGGATGTGCAATGGGCATATACCCTTTTGGAATTTTTTTCAAGAGTGGATGCCCACAAAATATATCGTTTATGAAGGACAATAACATGATTTATTATTAATATGTCTTAAATGGATCTCGTTGTTAGTACTAGGAATGTGTTTTGTGTATTAGAATAAAAAACTCCTTTTAAGGGTTAATAATATAAATTTTCAACAAAATCTGAATAGTCCTGTTTCTTTTAATTTATTCCCTATTTTTACATGAAAAAATGAAAATTTTACATCTTGAAATTTAAAGTAAAAATACTGTTACTTTGTTTTATTTAGAATAAATTACCTTCTATTAAAGTTCGCACAATCATACGTAACTTAACATGAACACGTAAAAGAGTTGTGCCCCAGTTTTTGTTAGTCTATAATTTTCTACGATTGCATAAACAAAAATATGAAGAAAATTCATATTAGTTTATTCAAATTTTTTAAAAACAACAGCAAAAGAGGTGTGAGAGCTTAAAATTATAGTAGACTGTGGTATGTAGGATGCAGAGATGGAAAGTTGGTGAGGCAAACAAAACAATGAAGTTCAAGAATGTTTAACCACAATAGAAGTATCGTTGAATATGTTTGTCATACTATTTCAAATTTGTTAGTTTCATCTATAGATTTTTATTAAAGAAAAATTGTCTGATCTAGCACGATATCATCCTAAAACGATATATTCGAGAGAATTCTGTAAAAATTCTGATAAAATTTTTTGGACACAATTCTGAAAGAATTTTCGACATGTCTGATCAGTGTTGAAAAAATTTTTGAAAAATGTCTAAGAACAAATCAGAAAGTATTTCTATTCTTCCCATCCTTTTTGCCAACTGAATTTAGAAACTTTTAGAAATATCATACAAGATGCTCCAATAAAGTTCAGTAGTTGTAAAAATTATGTGACACAACTTCTGCCACGCATTTTTTTGTTCCTGACTGGAGCTCATTGGAAAAAATTTGATCATTATTTGAAAGCTTAAAATTTCAAACATGCAAAAACTTTTGAGAAATAAAAGAGAATTGTATGAAAAATAAAATCGAATTATGTTCAGGTGTGTCCGATAAAAGGCGTCAGAAAATGTGTAGACTATTCTATTAAATGTAGCGAAAATTTACTTCCCATAATCTGCAAACTAGTGTGATAGTAATCGCAATTGTTTTCAAAAAACATGCAAAAACTTCATAATAGAAAATTACCAACATTTTTGCTAAATTTCTCTGCAAATTTTAGAAAAAAACAATAACCCGAGTCCAGTAAAAATCCAGAAATATTCAGTGGGCAATTTCAAAATCGTACCAGATCATCACTCAAATTAAATTATTTATCGCTTGTAAATATCAAATAAATCACTCTCTGCACTTGGTGGCCAAATGAAAGCAATTCCAAACTAATAGATCTTTTACTGGAAAGATCCTCTAGGCATCTAGTCTACAAATGATGATTAGTTTTGGTTTGATTGTCTAAAATGAATCGTGCCAAAATGATTTTCTTTGAAAAAACATGTATAAGGTTCATTAAGCCATTATTCTATTGCAATAATTATAGATATGGATTATCGTTAATAGTTTTTTGAAAAAGAACGTAATGATATAAAGCAATGTTGGTAATAGAAATAGGATAACATGCTTTTTTAATGCCAAATTGGTCACATCATTCAAAATTGTATACTCCGAACCGAATGCTTTATTGTGTACAACGCAATAACATTTTGAAAACATACCTTTTAAAATAAAAAAATTTTTGTCTCTATTATCTTTGTTAGAAAACCCTTTAGAATAGGGATCTATGCAAGTTTTATACAAATTTTATTTCAATTCAATTGAATAAACTGTGATTTCCATAAAACCAAAAACATTTCCTTTTACCTTAAATGCTTAAATCTGCTTGCGAAATCACAAATAACGATAATTACCCAACAATGAATTAATAACTTTCGTGTTAAGCACGAGAAAAAGAGGAGTTTACTAAAGTTTAATTATCTAGTATTTAATGAAATATTTCGACTTAATTTCTTCTATGAGTAAAGCAAACACACTTACACATTCTGTAACCAACCCTTTTCTAAATGACGTTAAAAATTATCGAATCGAAATGAAAACTGAAACTAAAAGGGAAAATAAAATGATAATAATAAAACTTTTCATAACTATGCAAATAAGCCAAAAGTATATTTCATACGAGCTTGAATTCCATTAGACAATAAATGCAAATGAATGGAAAGTATAAAATTAAATTGCACAGGTTTGCCCTTATTCTGTATCTATTTAACTTTTATTTTAGAAAACTTTTATCAAGCAATCGATTTTCAATTAAGTTCTTTAACCCAGTTTTTTATTGCCCCATTAAAAGTATTCGGTTTGAATGTGTCTGAGTAGGATTTATATATGAATGAAGGAATCAGAATGACACAGTTTTTTTTGTTTGTTTTGTGAATGACTTTAAAAAGATAACTTTTATTAGGAACTTTTAAGTCATATATCTGTTAAAAAATATTTCACTAGATCATTATTACAAATATAAAGAAGCTTAAACTAAAATCAAATTATAATAATAATAGTATTAAAAATATTTATCAAATTTGTTATTCGAGATATTCTCCAATGAAATGCAGGCATATACCTAGCTAAGCCAACAACAAACAATAACAGTATTAAAAATAAATAAAACATTTTCTATTGATTTATATGTTATTGAGTATATGACTTTAACCTTGTGGCAGGAACCAAAATAAATATAAAACTTAGGGAGTATATCATATGCAATAATAAACTGATTTCCAATATAAAGTAAGCCAAACAGATATATATATATATATATATATATATATATATATATATATATATATATATATATATATATATATATATATATATTTGCACCCCATGAGTAGGAATTTAGTGTATATGAAATAAAGTTCCGATTTGGGACTTGAAAGCAGTTTCTAATATACGTTTAAAATTCTGAAACAAATATTACTTTAATTTGCAAGAATTAAGTTTAGTTTATAAAGCATTTCTTTGTTGCCTGCATAAGGCTGACCGCAAGAGCCTCTTCCTCTATGGTATGTATAGGCTCAGCTGCGATTTTCAAAGCCTTGTGACATTGTTGGCCGAAGGCCGTATGGTATATTCAAAACCAGCTTCGCTTTATAAAGCCATTCATAAGGGAACCGGGCTTGGACATTTAATTTTTTGTATGAATATTTAATAATAATGAAAATTCTCATTCAACAAAAAATCAAATTAGTCATAATGAAATAAGAACCAAAGTAATATTTAAATACAGAATTGCTTTAAAGCCATAAATTGGTATTATAAAGAACTAATTTACTACTTCTATTACCAAAAATTTATCTTCCATAAACTGAAATACATTTTTTTTGCCTCTTATCAAATATTTTCACAAAAAGTGTTAATTCCAAAAAGAAAATAATATACAAAAATACAGGTAGAACCAAGATATTAGAAATTATTTTGTAATGAAATAACACCAAAGATGTGTAAATATTTTGGGAATTGCTTAATTTTTTTTTTATAAGTAAATTTATTTTGAGCATTATTTCTGACAGCCGAAAAATTAAACAAGTTTCAAAAATTATTTCTTTTTATTTATTTATTTTTTGGTGAAATAAAGCCGAAACGAGAAACGATACCAGAATTAAATTAAAACCCTGTGTAAGTGTTTGGGCTGTTATATAATTTTTGGTTTAGGCTGTTACTTTCTGAAAATTGTACGCAACCATTTGTCCATTAAATTACGAAAAATCTCAGGCCACTTTTCTTAACGTCAAATATATAAAATTATTTTTGATTAACAAAAAGCTTATGTATATCTTAAAAACATTTTCTATGAGGAAACTATAAAAATTTTTGGAATAAGGATATTGCTCTTTTATATGTGTACATATTTGTCAAGACATAATTATCTAAAAATTATTTACATAAATCTTTTTTCTTATTTCAGGTACGTATCATATTTCTAAATTGCGTAAGTTAAAAAATGTTAAGAAAATATTACATATAATTTCAATTTCTTGCTAAAATTTTTAAAACATTGTTTGTAAAAAAACGATATTTTTAGCACAAAAATATATAAAAAATTTATTTCAAAAAGCTGATATTGCAAAAAAAAAATTATATTAATTTTTATGAATTAAAAATGAATTGCAATTCATGTTTGCTAAATTCAAATGAATTGATTTAAATTTCATTCAATTCGTTTTTTGACGAAAAGAATTAATTCAAAATTGGGCTAATTCGCAGTGAATTGAAATCAAAAAAGAATGATTCATTTACAACTCTGTCGAAAATCCCTACTTAAAAATATCCAATATAAAATCAAAAAACATATTTTGTGAAATGAAAAGCAATAACTCCCGAAAAGCAATAATTCCTTTATCAAAAGTAATTCAATATTATTTTACAAAAATTCCTTCTTTCGATTTTCAAATCAGAAGATTAACTTACTGCCTGTTAAATATTAAGTCGGATTACTATATACAAAGTTACTCATGTTATTCAAATTAATACTCAAATTATTCAAAATATCAAATCGAAGTTAAAACAAATTCAACAATTCAATCGAGTATTGTTGGATGTTGTTGGATATTGGAAATTTAGTTATTATTTAAATGTTGTCTTAAATGTTTTCAATCACATTCGTTCTTACAGCCAACAAACCAGAAGACAAGTGTTGCTAAATAGTCACCGTTATTGTAAACAAATGTGGCACATACCCTTGGGCCAACTAATTCCCATCAATACCAAAATGTTGAAAAAAATCGAAAAAAAATTCAATTTCAATACTTTTTTTATTTACTTCTAATATTCTTCATGTTCCTTCGATATTTGATTTAATTTTAAAACTTAAGTAAAATTCCTAAGAGAGATGATAATCCAGACATTGAAATAAACAATAATTCCACGATTTATATTGTCATAATGTTACAAAAATTTTTCAATATTGTTTTGGTTTGAAAAATTCTTATTGAATAAATTTTTACTTTTATTAAAATTGATTAAAAGCAAAGGAAATTACATACAGTGGAGCCGGTTAATAAAGAACTCCGAGGGACCTGGTAGTTTTGATCCTCAGAGACGATATTCCATCTTACCGTAGGAAATATTATAATTTTCAAATAAACAAAAGTAAGCGATATTGAAATTAATTATATTAATTTCTAATTTTTAAAAACGTTTGTGTAAACCAGCCAATACAAAAATTTATGGGATCTATACATGTCTCCATTCACAATTTTAAATTTTACCGTCAATTAATAACAATTTTGTAATATTATAGCCAAAAAGCCTTAACTAATTTACACTATACTGGCAAGGCTTATTATTGTTATTGCTTGTGGTATATTTTGTTATATAAGAGAAGCAAGGCTTTCAATATATTTTCCATATGCTTCAAAATAGCGATGATTACCATATCTCAGGAGCGCATAAAGTGTTCCAATTAGATCGAATTCAGGAAGCGATTGACTCCACGAATCAAAACGCCTGAAATTAATTTCAGCAACGAAGTATGATCTTTATATAGAGTCTTGTTAAAACTGAAAGGCTGCTGTTGAATGAAGTAGTTAGAGCATTGACTACAAAGCACATTGTGACTGAGGATGTTAGTTTTTTCCCTGTTCAGGACAGATCATCAAACATCACGAATTTTTTTTGACATGCGTTAGTGTGGCATTGTGTTAGTTTTTGTTGAGCTGTTAAAGTAATGGAGACATGGCACCTGTCAGCAACTGATCCTCTTCTATGCTAAAATATTTTACAGTTTCCTCTCGAACTAAAACATATAGCTTAAGAAACTTTATAAGTCTCCCTAACACCAGAGGCGCTGCAAAAGCAGCTATATAATCTTCACCATACCTTTCCCAAAGAGGTACCACTTCCAGTAGTAGGTATTAATTGTCCGAGTGTTATTTCCCTCAATTCTTACTTTTATCCAAGTGACATTTAGTTTACTATTCAAGAAATTTTGATAAATACATTTATTTTTCAACAATATATACCAAAAATTCGCTACAATTAAATAAAATTTAATATTTTATCTTCCTATCTCTTTAAGAAGAAATTTGTAAACTTGTGTTTACTTGCCTGTTCCTGTCATATATTTGAAAAAATAAAGAATGCTGCTTGATAAAACTAAGAATTTAAACATTAAATTTGCTGATAATCGCTTAGGGTGTAAAAGAGAAAGGAGTCAGGCACACGACTTTTTGCAGCATTTGCCTTTCCTTTTTTTATATAAAAGATTTACTTCCGCTTACCTCATTAAATACAGGACGATTGTTCAAATAACAACAATAACAGAAACGTTAACAAGGACGCAGTCGACAAAAGCAAAAGCGATGGCGACCGACGGTGGCATTGATGCCAAAACTGAAAGAGGCAGACGATTGTTGTTGCTGATGTTGTTAGTGTGCATTTTAAAACTCATCGTCATTATGCCATCGTTAAAAGCTCCCCAGGGGTACCTTTTTTATTAATATGTCTGTGTGTGTGCGGATATGACCCGGGTATTTCACTTTTCATTTTTTTATATTATGACTAGAATTGCAAATTAAGGAAACATATTCGTTTTATAATTTTAAGCTGTAGATACGAATGTATTTTATGATGCCTGTTCCTTTGTAAATATGTGCGTACGTATTTATGTGCGTCTACTTGTATGTGTGTAGTTCATATGATTGCTTTGTTGTTTAAAATGAAAGTCCTTTCGTGTTTTTATTTGTATATATTTTCGTGGTTGGCTGGTTATACTTTATATACTATGGTACGTTGTACAAACATACATACGTACTTGCTTACGCTGTTAAGTCTCAAAATGTGTATTTAGCTGCACGTGTTTGTACTCATACATGTTTGATTGGGTTTGAGAAGAGTTTATCAGGCGTGGGTTTTGTGTATTTGATTGCCATAAAAAGATAAATAAAAATAGAATTGGTGGTTGTTGGTTGCACAATAGAGTAAAACATTTGGTTCATTTGTTTGGTATAATATTACATATATTAAATAAAAATGTATATTTATTTATTGGCACAGTGGGTCGAAAGTATAGCACAGAGTTCCATTATTTACACTGGGCTTAGTTCATTAGTTATTGGCTAAGCAAGGCTTTAATCAGTCGGTCGAATGATGTTCTTAGCGAGTTTTTGCTACCGATTAGAGAAGTGTTTTACTGTTACCACTAGTGGCATTTTCTTTGAAAACAAAGGAGCTTAGCATTGTTTAACAAGCGCAAACTGATCAGGAAAGGACTCGAAATCCTCTAAGAGAAGTAGTTTTTTCAAATTAGATTTTGTGGAGATTAATAAAATGTCAATTTAAAATGTCTGGGAAAAAACTTTAGTATCTTCCCACTAGGCAGTTGTTTGTTAACATACATGTTACTTTTGCGTAACTCCAATTCTCGTATACCTAAGATTACAAAGACAGTTTATTGCTTAAAATTACTATTAATATGTTTTTGTTAATTTTGGAGTGTTTTGCGCTTTTAAGATGATAATTTCATTTGAAGTATTTGTCTCAACATTAAAACAAAGTGTATACAGAATCTTTATATTGAGTGATTGTTTACATTATATTCTGTCTCTTAATTGTCATATGATGTGTCAGGTATAATTTTGTTTCTTATCTCTTATTTGTTTTAATTTACTCGTTCAATAGACTCTAATATCAAATCATAGAAATATCAGCCTGTTTCCAATTGCCGGCAGCATGCAGTACACAACTAACCTTCATATATTCCAGTTTCTTATCCCTAGTGGAAGCTGAACTAGTACATTTGTTTTACTATTTTCAGGCAAAATCAAAGAACTAATTTTTAAGTCCTTAAGTCCTTTGAATTTTGTACAATTTAATTCCACTGTCCACCATTTATTTCCTCGTTACTTTTATAGACACAACAGTGAGAGCGAAAAAGTTTACGAATTCTTAACTATTTGTATAAAAATCCTTTCTCCCTTTTTGGCTCTGCCATACCTTCCTTCAGCTTTTACATTGAAATAAACAAACTAATACCAACAAACATTGTGCAAAATATTAGCAGAATTAAAAAAAAAATCAAGCGTAAGCAAGTGTGTATTATTGAGACTACCGAAATGAAACACTTGAGCTTCAAATATAGAAAAGAAGGAAATGTATGCGGAAAAAAAATAATGAGGCTCTAAATCTTTTTTAACGAGTTAAAATTTCGATGTTTATTGCACGTCGGTGCTTTAAATAAGAAAGTTTTTGTTGTTATTGTTTTCTCTACCTTTTTTTGTTTCCTTTTCCCTCTTGATAACCAAATTAAAATATGGTTGAATGTTAATAACTTTGCTTTGTTTTGTTATTGCAGTAGACACATTGGGGTTATGGCAACATCATTGCAACATTCCAATTAAAGTCTAGGGGTAAATGTAATTATTTTGAAAATTTTTGCTTTCCATACTCATGAATTTGAGTTTATTTCTTCATTTAATCATTCAATTTAAAGTCAATCTGTGTATATTTTACAATGTATGGAGTAAAATAGGGCATTGATTTTAAACGAGACTGCCTGCAGGAAAACAGCATTGCGTTGATTTTGTATAAATTTATGCTTGTGATATTCCCTAAGGACCTGTTGTTTGTCTATGCGGAGGACTGTTAAATGTAGTTAGTGTCATAAACATATCTGTATTTTATAGTCTACTTAAACGTATAAAGGAGTGTTTTATTTAGAAAATTAAATGTATACCTATGAAATATTGCGGACAGTAACTCCCTTAAGTAAGTTCCATAGAAAGCCACATAGAAGGGCTGACTCTGCTTACACTTCACTTGCTCTTATCCTTTTCTATGTTTTTATTGCTTTCAAATATGTTTTGCATGTAAATGTTTTAACTATATGCTAGTATTCCCTAAAGTGTATATATTTTAGCATTCCATGGCTAGAATTGCATGTTAATGCAGTCATTCCGTCTGTCATATATTTAGTCAGTACTTTAGTTGTTGTTCTAGTAAGAAAACGTTAAGTGAATAGAATAGCATAAGATCCAAAGTGAAAAATTTTTACTTTGCACCTTAATGGAGTGTGATAAATTTGTAAGTCGAAGGAAAAGCAACAAAGTTTCATATTTCATTTAACATGTGTTGGTAATTTTCCCCCAGTATGTAGAACTTTGTTTGTTGTACACCTTTTTAACGTGTAGCTTAGCAAATGAATAGCTTTGTCGTATTCCCCAATGCCCATCAAAGGCAACTGTGCGATGCGTTATTGTCTGGATGAGGGTACGGCCATGGAAAAAAGTTAGTAAAAATAGTAGAGTATGAAATTTTTATATTTCTTAAGTCTAACTTACTGGAATTAGGGATATTAGGTTCCATTCGGAGCCGAAAAAATAATATTTGAATGTTATTTTGCTTTAGAAAATGGCGTCTTGTTCTAGAATTCTTTTAAATTTTTTCACTCTTTTTGCCACAAGTGTCCTTTTTATAAGGTCCTTACTATACACCTGTATGAGCACAATAAACTTATTCTTTGATACTCTCACTATAGTTTCATTCATCTGGTGCTTCTTCACTATAGACCAGAGAATGAGAAGGCAACCAATACCGCATGGAAATAAAACGAATACAATGATAGTTAACAATTGTAATGGCGATTATTTTTTTAAAGAAACAGTGTAATTTTTTTGCACGTTTTCCGAGAGAAAACTGAAAATTTTTCTATGCACAAAATTATTGGAAAAAACATGCTGCCCTATAGGAGATTTAAGTTTTTTATTAATCGATATAAAAGATTTTCCACAAAAGAACACGCCACCTTGAGAGTATGAAATATAAAATTATACATATCTATATATCTATGTTTGATGTACTATACTTAAAACACAACATCCCTACATGTGAAATTCATATGAAAAAGTTGTATTAAAGTGAGAGCACAACTTTGACACAAACCCTTTCGCACAAATTTGTTAGCGGTGAACGAATTATTGATTCATTAACATTCTCTGATCAGTTTAAAGATCACTGTTGCCAGACTGTTGAAAATCAGGGCTGTGTAGAGTGTTAATTGAATTAAAGTAAAAATTTCACTTACTAGTGAGAATTAAGCATTTACTTTCTCCATGAAGGAATAGAAAATATTACACTGTGTGCATTTAATAAAAAAAAACGAGTTGAAGAATACAATAGTATAGTAATATTTTTAGTAGAAATATTTTCCAGAAGATAATAAAATTTTTGTAATAAATCAATTTATAATCCACAGCTCGAATCGAATTATCTAGTATCTTTAAATACTAGACATTTAAAAAAAAATTTTTTCTACAAAAAATAATGATCGAATGAATCTATTCATATTTTCTGAACTCTTGGATGTCTCATATTCGAAGTCTGTTCAATAGAAGAGGTTGATTTTAGTTTTTCTCAAAACATATTTATTTATTCATCAATTTGTATTTTGTCTCCCCAAGGTATTCATTTAAAGAAACAATACACTTGTGCCGGTGTTTTTCTTTTCAGTCCTGGAAGCAGTAGTGATATTTACTTTTCGGTATGGCCTTGAGGTCTCTCAGCGATTCGGTTTTTATCTTCTCAATCGTTGCAGAATGACGTTCTTTCATGGCCTCTTTAATATTGGGACCAAGAAAATGTCGCAGGGGGCAAAATCTCGTGAATACTGTGTTGCAGAGGCATGATTACAGTATTTTTTTTTGCCAAAAATTTACAAACAAACAATAACAAGTGAGCAGGTGCATTATCGTGATCCAAAAACAATGAATTCCTGCCATATTTTCATATTGCTTCTTGCAAGCGGTGTATAACTTCAAGATTATAATCCTTTTTAACCGAACGACAATGACACTACGCCACTGTAGTCGAAGGAAAACAGAAAGCATGTCTTGTGGGTTTATAAAAAATGATATGATATTAATAGTATTAGCACATATAAGCTTAAAAAAAAGCAATGATACAATATGAGATTTATTATTTTTATCCCTACACCTAATGTTATTAGCTTTTCTTTGTTATCCTATTTTACTTCTATTCGCAAATAATCTCTGCAATATTGAAGTCATATTTTTACTTTTGAAAACACATGGAAGCTGGATAGCAAAACCAAAACGTTGCGAAATTAAAGAATGTATAATTTTCAAATATCTAATACGTTCAATTTGTACACATTTCTAGTATTATATTGCAAATTGTCCCATTTAGTTAATATTTAGGAAGAGGCTTTTTTAAATGAGCCTTATGGTCTTTCTTTTTTCCAAAATCAATATTTTGTTACTTTTTGAGTCTGGTGGTTATAATCCATACATGAAGAGTAGCAAAATGTTAGTATTAAACTTTAATAACCCAGAGAGTTTTTAAATATTAATAGAAGTCAAAATACAGGTATGCGATAACAATTATGTATACGGTCCATTGCCAAAAAAAACCCATTGGAGCGTATACGTGATATTTAATTATAGATTGATTATTGTACTATTTTATTTTTTAATTTCATATTATATTTTAATATTTAAGTTTAAAATTTAAATTTGGAGGGAAAAGTTCATCAGAACAGCAGATATAAAATCAGCGAAAGTTTATAAAAAAATTTTAAATTCGCAAGAAAAAGCCGCTAAACGATATTAAATACTAAATTTAGAATATAATCATTTTTTATACATGCTAATTAGTAGAAATAACTAACATTTGTCAATATATAAACATTTGTATTAAGCTTCCGTTAAAGACATCTGGTTAAGCTGAGATACATTAATAATCCGTTTTTTAATTTTTAAGCTTAAGTTCTTTTACTTTTTGAAAAAATTTAATTAAAAATAACTATCAATATTTCGATACTCGTTGAGTATCATCTTCAGGACAATTCTCTTTTAAAAAAGAGAATTGTCCTGAAGATGATACTCAATGAGTATTGAAATATTGATAGTTATTTTTAATTAAATTTTTTTTTTTAAATAAAAGACCTTAAGCTTAAAAATTAAAAAACGGATTATTATAAAAGAGGTCAAAAAATATAGATACATTATACCTTAATAATAAAAAATAAGAAATTATTATTCCTTTGATGGATATGTTCATTATATATTTACAATTAATATCACAAATATATGAATTTTTCTATATTAATTTTAATTAAATTATAAAATAAATAACTAAAATTGTGTTCTTAGTCGATTCACTCAATATGAATTCTATAACATAAAAAAGTAGGATAGTTTCTGAAGAAATACGATGTGTATAACAAGTTGATAGCAACAAGAGGTAAAAAAATGCGACAATGAAAAAATCGACTAATGTTAGTGTTCTCCAGTTAAATAACAAATAAGGTAGATTAATTTAAATTGTTAAAAAAAAAATTATTTATTGCGGGTTTAGCTCTTCATATGCCGACATTTCATTAGTCGCTAAACTAAATCGTCAGTGAAGTTTAAGCAGTTTGAAAAAATTCAATCTGGGATGTTTATGCCATACAAATCAAATACAATATGATAATTCAATAGTGTATATGAATCATAAAAAAATACGTTAGGTTAGGTTGATTGGAAGGGTGTGATAGACCATGTAAAACGACATACACTTAATCCAGGGAAAGCTTGTTGTGCGCTCCCTTTAATTATCAGACAAAAACTGCCAGAGTTCTGCGGGAGGATTTGAACTTGGGACCTTTGCACTACGAGACTAGTACACTACCTACTGGTCTACGAAGGTCAGTAGAGAATAATAAAATTCAATATTAATTGTATAAAAAGGTATCAAAAATTTTTATTTACAAATTTGTGTATTATTTAAGCACAAGTTTACTTTGTTAAACTTGCAAAAATAAATAAATTCCTTATATTAATATTTTATTATTTGTTGTTGGCTTAGATAGGTACATGCCTGCATTTCATTGGCGCTAACCAAATCATCAGTACCCTTTTAGCCAAATCATGATTGAAAGGCATGCAAGCTCGTATACTTATGCCACAGACTACAAATACTATATGAGAATTCAAATACTATATGAGAAATCAGACGATTTGGTTTAGCCACTAATGAAATATTGGCATACGAACTGCTTAAACTACAACAAAAATGTATTTTGCAAAAACAATTAGTTGGGGAGAATATCCCGAAATAAAAAAATTTCAATATTATTTAATATATAACTGTAAAATTAAATTTTTTTCAGCTGATTAATAAGAAAGCTTTGTGCTTAAATAACATGCAAATTGGAGTTGTAAAAAAGATGACAAATAATTCCATATTATTTATTATTTACTGATCAGTGGTAATTTGCAAAGAATAGCCGATGTAATTTGTAAGGCCTTCAGAAAAGCTTGCGTCAAATATCAAAAAACCTTTAAATTACTTTTTCAATTTACCAATATCTAAAAATTTACATGTATTGTTCCACAATATTTTACAGCAGCCGCTTTTTTGTACATATATTTATTGGTATCAAATATATTAATTTAAGTAAAATACCGAACATTTATATAAAATACTATCAGGAAAGTTTGTGTGAATCGTTTTACCTTTCCTAATTTCTACTGAAGATTTCCTTGTGAAATTATCCCAGAAGAAAAGGGACAAAAATATCGTACAAATATAAATGTCATGAATTAAATCTGAACGCTAAAAGGAAGTAAAAACCTTAAAGTTGAGATATTCTCGGAACTACTTATTTTGAATTGACAGTAAATTTAATTTAGGCCTAGTACTTATAAATTTGATCCTTATGTCAACGATGCTTAAAACTAAGACATGGCAAATAGGCAAATAGGACTCACCTGAATCCATAGCAAATAAAAAAAGAATTAAAATTTTTTGGGTGTATTTTATTATTGTTTTTCAAAAAAAAAGTGTCAAAATAGTATGCATGTTTAAGCATGTTACAAGCATATGAGAAATGAAAAGAAGATTTTGCAATTCTAAGTGGTCTTTGAATGCATTAATGCATGTTAGATGTTGCTGCCATTTTCTGCATTTTTTTTTTGCATACGTAAACGTTTGACATTAAAACAAGACTTTCACATCTTTTTGTTAAAAGGTTCTCTATGTAGTGCATCCGACATTTTCTAACATGAATCTAGAAGGAATATGGGTAAATGGGTAAATTGGAACAACTAAAAATTAAACATTTTAATGCTTTTAAAATTCAAAAAAAAAAAAAAACAAAACAAAACAAAAAAGTGTCTACATTAAGTAATTTAAAGTTTAAATATTTAATGCTTAAAATAAAAATCTGCTTTAATAGAATCATTAAATTGCGAAAATACCTTTAAGTTCAAAACTGCATATAATTAATTTCTTTGGTGCATTTCAACATCAACTTGCTCTTAGGGAAAATTCCAAATTCCTATTGGTATTTTAAAGCAATTCAATGAGATCCACCACTTGTTATCCAGAAGCAGTAAGTATTTAGATTTTTTTAATTATTTTAACGTAGGTCCTATGTTCTCTTATGTACTATTTTATTGGACTTGAAGTCATGTTCGAGATGCCGTGAAAAACAGAATTCTTGAAAGTATTTTAAACGCTACTATATATTGTATATTGTAGTTTATGTAAGAAGCATCCTTAATAAAAATAATTTTAATTCCTATAGAATTATATTTTATTATTGATATTCAAGTCAACTGAGCTTCCATCATGACATACTTATGTAACACTCAGCTCACTTGCCATCTCCCACATAAAGCAGTAGCGGCATTAAATTTATACATACAGGGTGTGGTTGTATGGGTTACATTTTTGGGAAGAGTTCCAGTGAAATACATCTTCCAAAAAAAATTTTGAAGAGGCAGACATTTCACAGACTCAAATTTTTTCAAACAAAATCTTTTTCATTAGAATTATATAAATATTTTGTCAATATGCCAACGTATCGCACTTTGCTATGCCTAAATAATTTTCTCTGGCTGAAATATTCTCAGGTTCAACATTTTGCATGGAAAAATCTTTCAAAATTTAATCAAATAGACTCCCCATATTTCTTCCATTATCAACATTAATTGTTATATTCCATTGAATTGCCTAAATAGTTGGCATCACCTGAACACATTGTTTCAAGTGAAAAGCAAACCATGGGAAGAATGTCACAGAATCTAAAAATCTGTGCAACTGACAACCCAATTTCATAGAAATAAAAATATTAGCCGCCATTCAAGTTAAATTAATGCCAATTTTGGATACTTTTTGTAATAAATTGCATTTAATTCAAAATTTCGTTTGTTTTTCGTCCTCATTAATTTCTGCTCAATATCCTCTAAAACGTAATGAATTTTTAAAGAATGAAATGCTACACTCTTGTTTTGTGTCTTAAAATAACAGATATAGACATATACCAATATACAGTTAAATGTCTGTTTAATGTTAATATTAACGCTTCATTACCCACATTTATTCCACCTCACGATAGAGGAAATTACTACAGAATATGTTTTGGCATAATATGTACAATATAAAATGTATTCGTATTAAAACTAAAACAACAGTGCATTACGTACGTACATATAAATTTATTTGTTAAAACTTTTCCTTTTTAAATCATTTCCCCAATTTTCCAAAACTGCTGCAGAAATACTCATACACAAAGTTTCTTTTCATCTCATACCAAACTCGAAGGAAGAAATCCGAAAGAACACATTGCCTCTTAAGTCTTGTATGTATGTGTGGGTACTTGCTAGGGATGTGTGAATAACATCAGTGTATGAATATGTGCTGGAGTAATGAGTGTAGTTATGTTTGAATTTCTGTGTCAGACTGTGTGATTGTATGTGTGTGTGTGCTTAAGTTTTTGTCAAGGATATGCCTTGTTAGTTAAGTTAATGGAGCGAAATTTCCGACAAGAATGGCAAAGCAGCAAAAAACAAACTCTAAATAAGAAGCAGATTCAATTGGTTAAGAGAATATATATATATATATATATATATATATATATATATATATATATATATATATATATATATATATATATATATATATATATATATATAAGCACATGCCTAATTATTGAGTGGTTGTTTGCAATTGGTTTCCTCCGTTGCTTCGTACAGTTCACCTAATTTTATGATACCAGAGTTTTTTTTCGCTTTTTAAAATTTTTCTTGCTTTACTGGAACATTTCTATGATTTTAAAAATTATCAATTTTTTGCAAGTTTTATTGTTGATGTTTGCAACATTCGCACATTGGGTCTTTATCAAGAGACCACTATCTGTGGGAAATTGAAACGCTTTATTTCAAAATTATTTTATTTTTTTTTTATTATCTTTTTTGTAAACGAATATAAAATGCAAAGACGTTTTTGCTTTTCAGCAGAAACATTGAAGGTCTTCGACAGGAAATGAACCTGCGTCCCTCATACTAATACTAAAATTAATTTGTTGTTATTACCCATACCAATACCAAAAGTTTGATAGAATAATATTTGAATTTCTAGAAGTCTATTCGGTCAAAATTTTATATACATAATAAGCAAATTACTTTAAATCTTATATTTGGACGTATGTTTGTAATTAAAGTCATACTCTTATGATGGAAAAATATCACCCAAATAGACAATAGAATCGGAATTTATAATAAAATTCATAATGGATACTAAAGAAAAATTATTTTTGAAAAAAAATGCGTTAATGATATAAATACAATCAAAACAAGTTCAAAACTGCTCGATATTCGAAATCCTTTTCCACGCAAACGAGAAAAATATTGTAATTTCCCATCAATTTTTAATTTTTTGGCTTTTCACTACTACGGTAGAAAGTCGTACCAAAAAAATATGGTATATTGCCTCATATTTTGTACACAAGATTGACGCAATCATAATGTGTATCCAAATGATTGTATCAAACATATTAATATTAATATTAATATGTAAAATGATCTCATGATCATATTGTGTTGCTCATTATAATGTAAATATATCATTTTACCACTCCTCTCACTAAGTATAATGAGTGTTTGATAGAAATATACGAGTATTTTTAACATTCCCAATAATTAGACGAAAGTCTTAAGCTGACCTGGCCTGACCAACCAGTGAAATGCACATTAAGACTTGCTAAAATCAATTTTTGTAAATGACTAATGAGAGATAAGGCACATTTCAAATCTAATATGGATTAGAAACTAAAAATTCGGAATGAAATTTTTT
This sequence comes from Germaria angustata, assembly GCA_963681545.1. Lineage (NCBI taxonomy): Eukaryota > Metazoa > Arthropoda > Insecta > Diptera > Tachinidae > Germaria > Germaria angustata. The sequence continues at coordinate 12,433,511 of OY812999.1, read as the reverse complement.
TAAGAAAGAAATTTTTTTTGTATTTTTGTATATTTTTATTGCAAATACATGTACAAGTCAAGAAACAAGATTTATTTACATTCAAGTAAAACAAAATCAGTTATAAAACAGCTTAAATTGGAGTGACCAGATGAATTTTTTTTCAAAGAAGCACGTACACAGTCGATGTTGCAATGTAAACCAGTCAAACAAGACGGGTGCGGAGATTGTGGTAGTCATTTCTTGGTTTCAGCTGTATCTCCATAAAATAGACCGTGTCATTTTCTTTGGACATCCTAAATCTAAGAAGGATTGGTTTTCATGTTGATCTTTTAAGCCAAGTTTATAACATGTAAATACCGCCTTTCCCAATAGATGGCCATGACGAATGTGCTTGTGCCTTATCGATTTTTGTGACTTTTAGGACTTTAGTGAATAGATTTAAGTGCTTCTATATGAGCGGCATGTTCTTTGCATAATTTTTTTATTTTTTTCCTTAATAGTTTTTTATTTTTATATATTTTTTAACATTAGAAATTCACTTCAATCCTTTTTAATACATTATTTTAGTTTTACGAACCCAGCCATAAGAATCCTTAACATTATTTGTACAGAAAAAATTATTCGCCCCACTGTTCAAGGTATGTGTATTATTATGTCTATTTCCATATGCTGCTTTTTATTATGGCATAGTGGCGATAGCAACATTTGTACCTCATCTGGCACAATTTCCTTTTGACAGGATATTGACATTTTGTTATAAGTTTTCTACATCCAGAAGAAGTAAAACAAAATTTATGCAACTACTGAAAAAAAGAAACTAAGAAAAAAGATTTTGGCATGTGTGTTTTTGCCAGTAGAAATTTTCTCATCCATACAATTTTGATGAAAATACGATAATTTTTGTGTCTTTTTCACCCCAGGAACCGGAACATTTTAAACAATTTTTTTTGATGTTCTTTAGAAAAAAACTTTTTTTTTTGGTTTTCATGTTTTTGTGTCATGTTTTAATTTAATTTCTAGTTGCAAAATCAAATAAGTAAGAGAAATTTCATAATGAACATTATTTCAACAAGCAGAATGAGTTAATAAGTGAAAATAAAAGTTAATTTAATTAACTTTATAAGGGGGATTAAAAAACTGGTTGTATTTGAGGGAAAATAAGCGTGTAATAAACTTACAGAAAATAATACCAAAAAAAGAGATGTGAAATATACCCTCTACAAAAAACAATCTAATACAAAATAAGGCTCTATGAAATGAAAGATAAATATACCCCATAAGAAATGAGAATAATAAGAAATAAGATTTATTTAGAGCTCCTTTTATATCAGATAATAAAGTCCTGATTTTACAAATAAAATATACAACCACCATATATTTGCTTTCATTTTCTAGATAACTATAGGAATTGTACATAAATTGTAGAATGAAATATATTTATTTCTTGGGAAGTTATTTCTCCTCACCACTGACATTGAGGAGATCATATCACGTATTTATTTTCTTGTCTAATGTGTACATTAATGCAGGTAATATTATTTTTCTTGTTTTATTTATATCCTGTTATAAATTGTTGTTTAGATAATTTATCTGCCCAAGCACATGCTTTTTTATATAATCTAATCAAAGTCTCAAATGGTCCTTATATAAAACTAATAAATAAGCTTTCAGATAAATAGACAAGTTCAATTTATCTATTGTAGTGTTCTGAAGTTTTTCTTATTTGCACGCCAAAACTTATGTAGTCACTCATTTACATTTCATATTTTTTAATTTTTCTGAAAAAAATTATATTGGGAATGACTTCTCTAAATGATGATATGCTGCGTGCTTTTATTTTATAAGCTCGCTATCAGTTTCACTCAAAAACAAAATGTCGTATGGCCTGCCAATGCATTCCTTAATATATAAAGGATATCAATTAAGAAGCGCCTGAAAAACGTTTTTTTCTAAAAAAGGTTTCCTTTTTCTTTTCATTGTTTCCTTTTCAAACTGCGTTCGTTTAAATTAATGTATAGTTTAGGCTCATGAGCAAAAACAGTACAAAAGCAAATGGAACATTCGTTCTTGTTGTTTTTAATGTTTTTAATTTTTTACCAAAGTCTACGGAAGCAGCCCAATAAATACTGAATAAAATACGATTTTGGATAAAAACTATACTATTTTTCAACATAGTCTTTTTAGGCTCTATACACTTTGCCCAATATTTTCCAATTTTTTTATCCTTTCAAAAAAAAAAAGAGTTTGTCAATATCATCAAAATGGATGATTTCATCGTTGAAGTCATGTTTCCTTCTACCGAGCCGTTCTTTTAGGTATAGAAGCAAAAATTAGTAACCCGAAGTAAAATTCCGCGAAATGAGTGGTTGAAGGACTAATTCATAACCTAAGCCATGTAGTTTTTCCATTGAACGTGTGAGCAACCTTGCACGGTCCAGGTAAAAAGAACTTTTTCTTGGCCAAATGAGTTCGTTCTTTTCCAACTGACCCCATGAATTGACGTAATATTTGCCATGAATTCCTCGGCTGACAAACATATAAAGCCACTTTTTGTACTGCTGTTTGGTCTCTGGTATATTATGCTGGATCTAAGGTTACGAAACTTCACAAAATCCAGTCCATGTTGGAGTTGATCAATGTACAAACACTTCTACGAAGTTGGCACTCATTTGCGTTTGTGGTCGATTGTGAGAAAACGCTGCACCCTTTTTGTGTGAAAACTTTCTTATAGCCAAGTAATCATTCGAAACTTAAACCACTGAGCCATATAATATGTCTGGCTTCTCTTTTCATAAATAAACTGCAAGAATATTCTTAATACTCGTAAAAGTTGGACAGAAATATCTAGCTAACGAAGAAGGTTAAGTCTCCTTATAATTGAAGATCTTGCCTGCCTATAACATTAATTTCTGCATATTTATAAAAAATACATCGAAACAATGTAAACATTTTCGAAATTTTTTTCTTGTATTGCAGATTTATATTTCGTTTGTCTTTTCACTAGTGATACTCACTTGGTGTTGAATTCATTTGTACATTTTAACACAAGTTTTCTTGTATTCCATATTTAATAATGTCATCTTGTTGCCGATGTCAAATCCTTTTCCCTTATTTTAAAAAAATAAAAATACATGGTTGTTTTCGTCATTTGAAAGAGGGAAGAAAATGAGCGGAGAAAAATATATAACGTTGCTTTCATTTAAGTGACAAGCACGAAAACATTATAATAAACAACAATTTTCAGAGAAGTAAAATTAATACATACACGCCAAATGTGAGTCACATGCACACATTTACACACTGTGACTGAATGAAATAAACAAGAAGTCAACAGTAATAAATTCTTTTATACTCACACGCTCATACGAATCCTTGTTAACATTGATGGTATGAATAACATCACGTTGTTGTAAATACGGTCTTCAATGTTGCCTCGAAGAGGTAGTGTGCGTGTGTGTGTTGAAATAAAAATATTAACTTGCCTGTGTATGGATTTGTAATACTGTGATCCTTTTTATATTAAACTAAATTTCATTTGAAGAAATATTATTGGGAGAACATAACAAAGGACAGGGATTAAATGACGAATGTAATGATAATGTTCTTACAATTAAAATCCTAAATAAATTGATGATGGACAGTTTACTTATTATTTTACCTCAATTTGTGATATCTAGTGAAATAATAGTAATAATTTACTATAGTAGTTTTATTTTATTACAACTAATAATGTACAGAGATTACAATTTCAATCGAGTCAAATAAGAAAAAGTTTTGAAGCAAAATAAACTATTTGCAAAAGCTATGATTTCCTATCATAAAATAGCACAAATGAATTAAAATCAACGAAAAATTATTTTTTTTCGAATGAAGAAAACATTTAGGTATTGATCCTTTTATATTTGGTTTGATTATACGTAAATCATTAACATAACATGGTTTATTCATAATTAATCGCTAAATTTTCTTAAATTATATAATTGTACAGTCTAGCTGAGTTATTAGCAAATAAACTGTTTGCTAAAAATTTTTACTTTTCGAAAGGCAATGAACCATTAAACGCGCTCAAACAATTATTATTCACAGCACCAAAGTGGTTTAAGTCGATCTCAACTCAACAAAACCAGAGAGAACTCCAGCATTGCTCTTGGGTTCTTCGACTGTGAGTTTAAACTGAGTTTAAAGGTTGCCAATGTAATGCCAGTGCCCGAAACCGCGAAGGCTTCCAACCATATTGTGAAGAACACAATGTGCAACAGCTTACTTAGCGATCGCGTCAATATGATTTACATAGAGGCCACTCTGCTGTCCTGCTAATACTCCTCTTGGAGAAATGGTGTCATTCTCTTCAACACTGTAGCAAAAGTGATGGATCTAGCTATTTCCAAGGCATTTGGCACGGTCTGACATGGGGTATTGCTGGCAAAATTTATTGTTTTTGGTGTAAGTGATGACTTCTCCGTTTATATAGAACTTCTTCTTTTCCTGTAGCTTTAAAACTAAAATTATTTCACTATTATACTTTATATAATGTAACTTCAAGATAGTGTCAAGGGTACCAGAATTCAGTTTTTTTTCTTTTGCACTATTTCTAATTTTGCTTAATGACTTTATAACTTGTTTTTTTTTTTCAATTTTCTTATATGATAATTTTTCTCCTAGAGAAAAAATTTTAATTCCATTCACCTTTTGAGTGGAAGTAGACGTTACCAAAGCTTTGGATAAAGTATTGCATATCGCAATTTAGTTAAAAAATTTGCTTTTTTGTCGTTGATGATTTCTTTCGTTTTATATGCAGGACTCGCACTAACGTATTAAATTTACACAAATCATCAAAAAAAAATTCAAGATAAATTGAAGGGAACCACAAAATTCCTTTCTTACTACTACCCTATTTCTTATTTTTCTCAAATTAAGAACGCTATATTAATTTTTGCGGATGATAGCAGCATTTGTCATTTGAACTCATTCCAGACAATAACAAGTCTGGATTCGGCTCCATTAGATATAACAGAAAACAAACAGCTGAAATGTCTGTGCAGCTTTGCTCATATCAAAAGTCAAGCGAGGAAATTTAACCATTTTATAAGCTCTTTACTACTAAGAATATAAACAAAATCATGTATGTGCACACTTGGATATCGGTCCGAAATAGTGACTGCCCTTAAACGACGGCAGTCTATATGGCCAGAATTCATTTAATTTGAAGAAGATATAAAGGACTACAACATCTGATTAAATCCTCTTTTACAATTTACACACAACTAAATACAGGAGCGCCCCTTGTTTAATGGAATAATTAAGCGATTTTGAAATTGTAACAACCAAATATTTATTAAGCAATTAAAAAATAAGGGTTTCCTTAAAGAGATTCTTTCAAATATATTAATAACTACAAGGCTGACAATTTTTACGATTTTGTATTAATTGATATTGTTTAATACTTTCCAATAGCCCGAATTGGAAAAAAATCGTCATCAATTGTTGGCTTTGAAATATCAGCCGAAATAAAAGAACACCAAAAATTTGAATTCCTCTTTTATTTTAGACTAGATTGTGGCAAATAAAACTAAAAATGCAGTACTTTTTAGTCCTGCAGTAAAAGTGTCTGAAAATGCGACTTTAGCGGGGATATGAAAAAAAAATTTAAATCAGAAATATTACCTTGAAGAAAAAATTACAGATTTCTCCCCTACCCTTATATTCCACTGAACACATTTTTCTAACAAATTCGAATTATATTTAAAAATTAAAATGACTGTAAGCAATTTGAGGCCCTTTAATCAAACCTGTAATGGTACTAGCAAACCAACTCCTGTTGTGTGAACGAAGGATACCAACTGGACGGGTTTTTTACAATGGCAACTTCTACCAGAAGATAATGCTTCTAATGGCTCCTCTATAACCCTCTTAAGTTTACATGGCACTGATGTCTCAGTTTGCATTTGTTCATGTTGCTGATGCGATTATACAAGTGGTTAATAAAAAGGATTGGATTATAGAGGTCGTTGTAAAATGTGTGGGTCTAATATTATTTTGAATTTTAAAAGGTGTGAATCCATACCATCATAATGTTCTAATGAACCATAACAATCAGCAAAAAGTACTCATATCTTCAAATTGATCCTTCGGAAATTTTCTCAAAGTTCAAGCATTCACAATCATGTTCATCAGTATAGCCAACCATTTAGCAGTAACCTCTATTATCAAATCTCTTTATGTTACTCACCACTTGCCTTATTACACAATCTAAATATAAAATGTATTTCTAGCCAGATATGGATTCCCCTAATTTCTCATTATTTAAACAAAAAAATTATTTAAGAACTCTTTATATTTTAAATAACACAAATCATTTGAATTTTAAGGATTTAAATATGGTATAATTAGTCTATACAATCAAAAAATAAAACAATTACGTTGGCAACAAAAACATGAACACATGCGAAAAGATTCCTAAATTAAAATTAAGAGGATCAAATCATAACTAAATTTCACTTCGATGTTGTTCTCTACGTAGATATTAAATAATATTCTCGTTTTAATTTCCTCTAAAACAACAAGGCTTGAAGCAGCGCCACAGTAATGCTCTCTACCAACTTCAAGTGAACATTTTACCCTAAATACGTGTTAATAAAAAAAATTGCTTTAGAAAATTAAAACACCAGAGAACTCATTTGATGACACATGATAGCATCTTAATTTAAACAGAATATGATATACAATGTAGCAAAAGTAGACCTATGACCTCGCTAAAAGATTAAGCTTAACTTTACCTAGAGACCAACACACTAGCAATCATACACTTTCCTCTATTTATTCTTTTATTATACACATGCCTCCGTTGTTGCACCCATATACTCGTATGTATCAACTACAACTGTAAGAAATATAATAATAAAAAGCACGAAATGAATATTTTTATTTGTATGTGTATATGTGGGAAACTTTCTCTTATAACTATGTGACACTTTTATATAAAGAACTAAGCTCGTAAACATGTCACGTGTTTAATTATTTACGTGACTTGGCTGGGGTTTTTAATGTTGCTAAAATGTACATGCATGTTTTTTCAGTTTTCCTAACACCTTAATATTAGTTTCCTTGGTTGTTTGCTAGTGTAAGTATTACAAAGTGCTCAGGTATGTGATTGTGTATGTACTTCTTACGCCTAATTTTATGCAACTATCACTGTCAAATGTGTTGTGTTTAAAACTGTATACAAATATTCGTGGCTACGAGGGTGAACTGAAATGATATCTCTAGTAGTATGTTTCCAAGTCTAGGATTTTTGTATAAAATGTAAATGTCCTTATTGTTAAAAAGAATAAATAATTTTTTTGGACATGGATTTTAAAAAAACGCAGCCACTAAAATAGTAATCTTGTATAATCTTATAATGTTTGAATAAATTTTGTAGTACGTTGATTCACGAGTACGAGTTTAGCTTAAAGCTATAAATTTTACTATTGTAAATATTTTTATTATCATACTTAAAGGCGACCGTTGACATTTCATTACGGACAGCTGCCGACTTCGTAAAATATTGTAGTGGATGCTCTCTATCGAAAAGCTATATAAAATATTTGTAGCATTATTAACAAATAGATCTTAATGGGCCGATACACTTAACAGGCAAATGTTTATCACTAAATTTTTTTTCGATGGTGAAAAGTATGCTGTCGTCTTGAATTGATTTGAAATCTCCTACCCAGAGTATTATTTATTCCAAATTTTACTTAGTTATATGAAGTTTTGTTTTAATCTTTTAAAGTTTAAAACTAACTGGCCCTTTAATATTTTAAATAGAATTAATGTCAACGTCTTTGAAGTTACTTTCCTAAAAAAAAAAAATATTATACAAAATAGTAATACCAGAAAGGTTAGGTTGATTGGAGGGGTGTGATAGCCCATGTCATACGACATACATAACATTAAGGACGTAATTTTGTATTTCACCAAAGAAAACCGTTGTGTTATTTTAATAATTTTTTGTTTGTTTTTTAATAAAAAAGCCAAAATTTGCTTTGAAATAGTCCAATGTCTCACCTAGGGGAAATACAAAATTAGCACCCACATAAGTATATTTCGAAGTACAGGAAATATAGAACATTAAAATTCATTGTTCAACATTGATTATGTTGAATATAAAAGAATTAAAATGGTATACAATTTTCCATCCCTGCTTGCTATTGTAAACATATTTAATAACTTTATGACTTGCATAGAAAAAATAGAAAAATTATCTATTTTATTGATGTTGTGTGGGAAACTATACTACATATTGTGAACTTGCTAGATCTGAAAGGTCTACACGGGCAGTTTAACAGTGATTTTTGCTATTAATTTAAATAATAAATAGTTTTTCAAGTTGCTAAGTTCTTTTAAAGAATCAAGTTATTTATCAATTTTACATTAGGAGGACTGAAGCGCGGTTCAAAGCTTAATTATATGATTTCTTTTTATTACTAAATCATTAAAATTTATAGATTCTCGATTAAAAAAAAGATCATAATGTAAATTGTATATCAATTTATTTAGTATCATCATATAATTGCTGCAATTATATTTTAAAAAGATTTATCGACTATTGTCTGCTCACAGTCCTAATATAGTCCAATCATCAAGCTTAACTAGAATTTTCTTTTAAATATTTTACTAAATTGGCTACAGAAAATACATACAAAATGTGTTACCAAGAGGAGTCCTATTTTCAAAAGATTTTCATGGCATATAATTTTTCCATAGTAGAGAAGTTCTTCTGATTGAACACATTTCACAAGGGTTGCATGAAAACTATTATTCAATTTATTGTGCAATTACATTTTGTATAGTAACTTAAACTCAATTAATTGCATAATTATTCAATTTGCGCAATTAAGGTACATATATGAATATAAGGAAAGATTTAATAAATCATTTTTTCTTACTTCCCTTTAATTTGTATTGTGTGCTTTTACAATAAAATATGGTGTTTGTATATGCCTTATGGCTTCTTTATTTTCATTGTAAGCACTTATACATACATTTATTAAAATTGAAGATGTGTGTGTGTGTTTTTTTGCCATAATTTTCACAAAGACTATAAAAACAATCCTGAAATGATGCTTTCTTTTCAAGTGCTAAAACCAAGTTACAAATAAAAAGGTTTTTGTATAAGAATACCAACTAAAACGACAAGCAACCAGAGAAATCCTGTCACCACCAGAAATGTCTGAATGACTGTGACTTGTTTTGTTTTGTTGCTTAGTTTTGTGTTTTATCTCAAGTCTAAAAGTCCTTCTAAACAACTAGTTTTTGAGATATTACAAGCATGACCAGGCATTTCTTACAGATTTGTGTATACCCTACATTGCAGTATAAATATTTAAAACATTTTATGAGGAAAAAAATTCCAACAAGTTGAATCAATTTTAAAATAGTAGTCACTGATCCAGGATGAGCAATGTTTCCTTAGACCAAAACAATCAATTATGATTAAATGAGTTTTTCTTTAATTTTGCAAACCTTTATTAAGCTTAGTCACTCCAAGTCTTAATTTTGACTTTACAACTAAAGTAGAGCTGCTGTCTCCTTCATCTTGTTGTTGTGTCATCTATGTAAGCACCGAAAATTTATTTAAATTACCATAAGAAAGGATTGGTACTGCCATTGACGTCAACCGAAACTTATGTACACCAAATGGACATCAGTTTCACCGGTATTCCTTGAGCCATATAATACTTTGTAGACATTCACAGTAGCTTCACTCACGAGTAATATCGCTCAAGCTTCTAGGAGCATATAATTGAAGGAATTTTATTCACACCTAACTAAATTTTTATTTTGAAGCGTAAGAACCAGTAGGCATTATTAGGACTTGTTTGAAATTGCTTCGTGGAATTCTTTAGAAATTTTCTGCTTGCGCTATTGCTAGTAAAAGCTACAGGAACCCGAGCTGCCAACGGCTTTTCTATGTTCTTATATTCAGCAATAAAAAACCAACGGTATTAGTTGACATCACATTTTATGAAATTGGGCTCAAAATGTGGCAGCTGCCTAACAGAAGGCTATATATAGCCGACTGCCAAGAGGGACCTGAGGTCTAAAATCGACCAACAGCATGCTGTTCTTGTGGCGATTATCAACCTTGTAAATATCTTTCTTGCCTTCACTGTGTGATTTTGCTCCTTGAAGTCAGGCCTAATATATGGACTACGCAAACGTTGATAAAAGTTGGCGTCTGTGAGCCAAATGCTCAAAAAAAATGTGGTGAAGGCATTTAGTAGAGATGACGCAGAAGAACAAATATTCATGATTTAAATTATTTTGTGATATTCTAATTGGTGGGTTTATTTAGGCCTAATTTTTACGACTGACTTACAACAAAATAGTTTAGTGCAACTTTAATTGCAACAATGTAAGATTAGGGAATCTACGAGATCGTATTGTCATTGAAGGTGCGGTCCTGGAAGCAATAAAATATTCCGAAGGGTAATAAAATAGTTGCTTTAAGGAATTATATATTCTCTTAGGGTCGCGTTAATTTCACTGGAAAGCACCTAAAGAATGACAATATTTAAAGATAGATTCCGGCATAAAGGAACAAAAACATATAAAATTTTTAGAGGGTAAAAATATTCCGGAGATCTTATCCGTTTAAATAAAAAGGTCGTACGGCTTTCCTGGCTCATGTCTAATACAAATTTGAAGAAAGCACAAAATGGAAAACAGAAAAAAAATCCAAAAGAGTCCTAGAGTCGTCTATTTTTTAGTCTTCTCTGTCAAAATTGGTTGGTTATTGTTTTGAAAAAAAAAAAAAAAAAAAATTACTTTATTACATGATTCCATTACAGATCTAATGGCCCTATGCTCTCCCACAGGCGCGAAGGGAACATGCATATATATTACAGATCTTAAAATATTATTTCAATAGTCACCCTTTCGAATTAAATGCCTTGGTACCCTAAACATTTTGGGTAGTAAAACTCTCCACTAAACCATTTTGGTAGCATAAAGAAAATCATTAACGTAGACTTTTGAGCTTTCTTCTATAACAAGAACCATAAAAAGTATTGAGCCTCAAGAAATAAGCAGAAAACAAACAAAAATACTATTCGTAAATACAACATGTTTCATGCAACACTCTCTGTCAACGTTGTGTTCGTATTTTATGTCAACTCGTCATCTTTAACCAGCGCCAGAGATGAAAAACAACAGCAGAAAATGCTTTAAAATAGTTTACGAAATTTTCGGTCTCAGACACTCAGCTCGATTGTCTGTCCTTACAGCCGTCTATCTGCTTATTTTTTCATCACCTCTGTATAACAGTCAGAAGGACTGTTGGAAAGTGTCAAATTTTAGGTTAAGTGTTGTTTGTAAAAACGAAACAGAAAACATTAAGAACTTTTATTTGTTTAATTTTCAGCTCTTGTTTGAAACTTTTTCTTTAGCATTTTCCTTTTAGCCTTCTTGAGTTATATTTAGATCTTTGGCTTATTGTGTTTTCCATTTAATTGTGGTTGGGTGTTGGTTCTGTTACGCTCGTACAATTACGAAAGAGTGCGCATAGTCTTAAGCAATAGAAATCTTAAATTTCTATTGCTTATGGTTATAAAGGTGAGTGTGTGTGTGTATGTGAGTGGTGGCTTTGTTAAAGGATTAAAAAATGTTCGTGATTAAAATACATTAGGAATATTAAAACTTTTTTCAAGTATATATACAAGTGGAACACAATATATAACTATTTTTAACGTTGGCTTTAAATTAGATCAAGGTATCCAATATTATAAATGGTAATGACTAGAATACTGATTGCTTGACTTACTCTTTGACTGTCACAATGTCAAACGATTTTGTATGCGTTAAGAGTTGATCGAAAAATACTAATAAGTAGCCTGCAAGTAAAGTATTTTTTTATTTATTCATTAAAAAAGAACTAGCGGTCGGTGCATCGCAAATATGTCCTTTCTTCTATCAGTCGAACAATATTATATTTACGATAAGAGATATTCTGTTGCCATGTCCTTCCTTCGAATTAACGGAATTAACTTTTTACAGAAATCGAAATTGGAAATCCTAAAAATACTGAACATATAACGTTTGTTAAATGCAATATGATCATATCTTTTTATAAAAGCACTGAAAAAAATTAATGACTACTACTTAAAGTGTCACTTCTTTGTGAAAGGGGTAATGTTGAGATGGCAATGTAGTTAAATGAGAAGACATAGCTTTATTCTATTTTCCAACTCTACCATTGAGCGTTTTATTGAATTTAACAGGAATAACGCAGCGCCTCTACCGTCAAGTAGATACATTAAGTTTATAAGGCTGTACTCGTATGAATAGCCATTTTACTGTTCGTTTTATTTCGCCTACGATTCTACTAACATTACCGACGAAGGAAGTTGCTATATATACATTAGCATTGAAGATAACGAATTACTGCCGGTACTGTTCTGTGAACAGTGCTTTGCCTTCATAACTTAAACAGTCCAACAACAACCAACATAATGCCACGCTAATGTAATGTAATGTCAAATAAATTCCACATCGGACAAGATATTTGAACCACTTGACTATATTTACACCTAACAAAATAATAACCCATTGAAAGCCAACAACGCCACAACATATGACCAAGGTGACAACGGAAGCAAAAAACAAACAATCATAAATTACTACGCTTATGGAGTGGAAACACCAAGTACGTAAGCGCCCACGCAATGAAATTCGGAAATAGAGATGATGAGGGAAAAGGAGTACGAAGAGACGAAAAGACACAAGTAGGAAAAGGAGCACAGGAAAACAAGCAACGACGGAGTAGATCAGACTGTATACTTGAACACATGAGCAGGCACGCACAACCGCAGAAACTATACAAGGACATTGAAAAGCAAGAGAAGAATTTAATAGTGAAAAATATACTGTTTGCAAACAAAATTTGGCGTGGGATGACGAAAAACTGTTCCAAATATTTTCAAGTTATTTAATGGTGAGCAAACGCCATACATCAGGAAGGAAGGAAGGAATTTGGAAACCGATATGATTTTTTAAAACCATAATAATGGATTTATTTAACTGTCTATGGCTTCAATAATTTCAAAGCATTTCCATTGCGTGCTGGGCCAATATTTTTTATTCATTAATTTTTAATTTTCGTAATACTTGTCTTCATATGATGCCACTGTGCACGGACTCGTAACTGAGTTTCCTTGTACTCGTATGTGTATGCACGCTAGAAGCTTTAAATTATTTTTAATAAGGGCATTCTTGGAGCTTTATTAAATTGTTCTTCCTATTTCTTTTCTTTTTTTATGTGGTGCATGAAGGTTTTTTATGAGTTATTGTCCTTTTTGCTAATACTTTCTAAACTTTTACAAGGCCGTTAGAATATTAAATGAAAACAAAATGATGAAAAACGTTTTAATATGTTTTGAAAGGAATGGTCTTTCGTTTATTTGCATCAATGCTTTCAGTAATATATTCTAAATTGTTGTTACAAAAATGTCAAACCAATTAAAAATTGGTATTAGTTTTTCATAGAACTCGGATAAACCTTTATTTGGAACAATGGTGTATTAATTACTTGTAGTCATACTCTTTTATGTCAAGCGAAGAGGGTATTCCTTGTTTAATTTTAGGTATTCTTTGTTAAAATAATTATTAAAATTAAAAAAATAGCGTTCTGTGTATCTATACTAATTTTATATATAATATTATTGCTAATGGTATTGAGAAAGTAATCGACTTTCATTAACAATATTTTTATCAAACGGTAATCAATGTACCACATGCGACACATTTTCAATTTGTGGTAGAAAAAAGTCCTTGTAGTGCATAGAAAACTTCGATGCTGTTGTATTTACGATTTACGATATTTTACGATTTTCACAATTCAGAAAATTAATAATAAAAAGCACATAATTTTTTTGATATATTTCTATTAAGATTTTTTCTCAAAGCGCCCATCCTCATTTATTTTAAAAAATATACCAAGAGAATATTATGTTTTGAGTAAGAAATATTATCTAAATGTTTTATATAATTTTAATTTTTAAGAAAAAGAAAATGCTAAAGAAACATTTGTTAATTTTTAAAGTTCTTGAATGCAGGTTAAAAATTAGATAAATAATTGATTCAGCTTTGGCTGCCTTCTAACTCAACCTTGAAGCATCGACTTACTCTTGAAAGCTACAATTTTAAAAGTTACACTTTTAAAAGAGAGTCTTACAGCGATGCAGTAAAAATCAAAATAATTTTCTTTTTCCTTGATTAAAAAAATTGGAAGGAATTTGTATGAAGTTACCTTTTCACTGCCTCGTAAGAAGTTAAAATGACAACATCCAAATGTTTTATTACAAAGGGAGCCAACACTAGTTTTACGTGATGAGAATTTTACAAAATTCTCCATTGAAATAAAAGTGACCGAAATTCAATCAATTTTTCTGGTTAAATTATTAAGTCAAAATTAAATTATTTGCAAACATTTTCAAATACTAAATATTTAATATTAAATTACTTTATAATGTACATTTGCTTCGTATATTTATACGTGTTGATTATATATTTTAAGTTTGTTCTAGTAAAAACTCGAAATGCTTGCAACCAACTTTATTTAATTGCATTTAGGTAAAAGTTTCTCACCTTTGCAAAGAAATGCGTATAACAGTAAGACCGTAGTTTTAGGGGAACAAAAGTTTTATCGTATGTACTAATGTATAGATTTTGTCAAAAGTACTTTAAAGAACTTCAAATAATACAAATTTTAATATATATTAAATTTATTATTTGAGGTATTCTCGAATTGTGTTGCTTGTTATTGCGGGCAAATAAATTTTTTTAATTCAAAATTTTAAATACCTTAAGTTTTAAACAGTGTACAAAGTAAATTTAATCCTGAAATACTTGTTTAAATCACATAAACGATTTGATTTGGTCCTTTTGAAGTAGTGATATCTGAATACTGTTTCAATACGCCGATATGCAATACATATATTATTGCCAAACAAAATGGAGAGCGGAGTAGATAGTTCAAATGGTCAAATTTAATATTAAATTATCTTCTAAATTTTTCTAAATTATTTTCTTAATTAGACTCAAATCATTATAATACTTGACCCGATATAGAAACTAAATATCGGGTCAAGTATTTACAGCCTTAATAGTTGAACCCATTTCCAAAATTTTTCTATTGATTCTAATAAGAAAACTCAATGGAATTTAAATCTTTCATTTGTTTGTGTGTGATCTTTGTAAGCAGATCAATATTTTTAATATACTTGTGGGTTTTTGTTTAATATGTGAATCTGTATTTGTTGTTTTTCTATTACAAATAAATAAAATATTATTTGTTCCTCCTTTCCATGGATATTTACTAGTCTTTATTGCAAAAGTCTTTACATAAACTAATAGATTTGATATATGATATTCATTATTACACAATCGAGTGGGCTTAAAAAAATTAATCATACACTAGAACGAGATAAGAACTGATATGAGACATAATTCCGGCCAAATAATGAACTTAAAATGTAATTGCTGTAAATATGCAAAAGACAATATAATTTTAATATTGTGAAAATGAAACAAAAATAGATGAAAGCCTTCACAGTGGACGTAGAGTGGGAACATTTAATTTTAGAAATCAACATTTTTTTAATAAAAGAACATAAAATTACTGGCGGGAAAATTTATAAATATCAACGGAGGAGTAGTGGATTAAAAATAACTATTATGGGACACATGTCACACTAAGTTTGTGCTTGAATATTATTTAACCATTTAATACCATTTCAAGAGTGATCCCTCCAAAAAATAAAGCAATTACTGAATAACTACATCAATTACTGAATAGCTTAACCTTACGACCGGCGACCCTGAGTTGTCGCCAAGTCATGTACAATATATCGTTGGAACTAGTAAAAAGGTTTGTGAGAAAAATAATATTTAAAATATATAAAAATGAAAAATGCATTAAAATGCGACTGCTATTGAGAATAGAGATAACGATGAGATGGATTATGGAGTTTTTAATGAAGCTAAAGCTTGTGCTTTGCTTGAGCTATTTGTTCCTTAAATATTCAATGTACAGGACACAAAACTTTTGGTTTTTGGCCAACATGTGTGCTGGAAAGTTGTATAGTTTTGCCTAAAGTTATTAAAATAAAATTTAGTATTTAGTGTTTGCAGTAAACAGACAAGAATGTACCCACGTATGGAATTTATTCAGTATAAAAATAGCTTTTCTATTAAACATATTTTTCTTATAACGCAAAAGTGCGATTCAAAGACTAAATGGATGAAATCTTAACAAAAATATTCTCTTTGCAAAAAGCAGGGGGCTTGGGGAATTTTTGGTTTTATCAGATCACATGCTCCAGTGAGTCAATAGAATTTTCTATACTAATATCGAAGGTGAGATTCCTGTTTCTTCTAAACTTAGAATTCTCTTACATTTTCGGTCATATAGAGGTGGTATGGATATTGGGATCTGATGAAGCAAAATAACTTTTACCTTGTTTTTAAAACACTAAATGTCTTAAAACTTTTATTAAAAAATGAAAAGTGTACTTAGTTTATTGAATATCACACTGTATTTCTATGCCCACATGTAGAAAAATGACCAGTAGGTCATACAGACATGTGTAAAAATATATGACAAGCTTTTCCAATCATTAAAACGAGACCAGAAATATACGCAACTAATTCATATAGTTGCATTAATTGAGCATAAGTTGTTGAGAAGCCAAAAGTACTGATGCAACATCGATATTTCTGGAAGTATATTTGAAACTGCATTTCCCTGTTTTAGGCTTAAATCATCGACAATACAGCAAATAGTGCCATTGAAAGTCCTTTTCTTTTTATACATGAATATGTATTTTCAATTTAATTTTAGTTGACGATGAAGAATATAGTGAACGATATTTCCTATCGACAGGGTTCCATATATATATGGCTTATTGTCTAGTACAGAACAAAAATCAGCCCCAGCTAACTATGCCCTCTAAGAAATTGTGCACAAAATAAGTAACCAAAGAATCCCAAATAGTTCACTTTTAAATTATGGGAGAATATATTTCTTACTTACCTTTAAAAAATTTCTATTATCTCTACCAAAAGGATAATTCTACCAACGAACTTATTCCATATCTCTATATTTTCCAGCTGAATGTTTCCTCTAAAAATAAATTTTAGCAAAGTATAGAAAAGAATTGCTCTCATAAAAAAAATTAATCCATATTTGTGATTAAAAATTCACACAATTTTCATTTAAAACTTAAAATATTAAAGTAATATAGTATTATTACTTTTTTTTAATTCAATGATAAAAACCATCAAAAGTTTTAGTTCTCTCAGCTTTGAATATATGCATTTTTCTTTATTTTAGTTCACAAATTTCAGTAACATTTGGCTCAACCTCTTTTCCATTGTATACCCTCAACAATAGTTGATATTTTCGTTGAAGTTTCCAAGAGTTGCAAAACTAAGAGAAATTCCAATTCTGTGTATATAGAAAATAAAATCGTTATAATCACATTTAAATCCTTAAACAATTTCTAAAGAAGAGGAAATAAGAATGACAATGTTTTATAAGCCAAATAAAGCAAATGCTCTGACGTACACACATCCACAAAATAACCATATAAACCTTGTGTGTGTATAAGTTTAAACAAGTAGTGACTAAAGCATTAAGGGAGAGAGTTAAAGAGCGAATGGTGCGGTTGCAATGAATGGCATAGAATTATTGCATACTTTATGGGTTACATTTTCCATTTGCAACTTGATAAAAAGTTCTGCATTCAACACTTCCACTATATTTGTGGATTTTCCTATGGATTTCTAGTTGATATTTATTTTATTAAATATCTTTTTTATTATTTTATATGAGTGTTGAAATGCCCTCTACTACAATCCTCGTGAACTTTATAAACGAAATTCACTTTCATCAGAGCAATACAACAAGTTTTATTTCATTTTTCTTTATTTCTCATGGCTGCTGCTGTTTTTTTTTTTTTTTTTTGTTGCAACATTTACATCAACAGCACCACCAGCAGCAGTTTTAGCAGCAACTTAATGCTGCAGTATCCATATTTTAGTGCAATTGTTGGTTGTTTTAGTTGCAGTTAGTCAGTAAGTAAGTGAGTGAATATGCTGTTGAAGCATACTTCCCTAAAGCTGATGGCAACGACTGCAACAACAAAACTCTAG
Organism: Germaria angustata; assembly: GCA_963681545.1. Classification (NCBI taxonomy): domain Eukaryota; kingdom Metazoa; phylum Arthropoda; class Insecta; order Diptera; family Tachinidae; genus Germaria; species Germaria angustata. Next base: position 12,415,334 of record OY812999.1, on the reverse strand, counting down.
CAATCAACAGCCAAGTAACAAACTAAAGTTCCCTGGCCTTAGATTTGAAAAATAAAAAATCGACAATTGCAAGCAATAGTTGCTTTAAACTGGGTATTGGCACAAACAGTGTTTTTTGCACTAGAATAGATTCACTATTGCCCACTCTATTTTTATACATTCAAAAGGGAATTGATACACAAGTATCTTTTAATCCTTACAAAAATCCATTGCAAAAACGCACAATCTTTCATTTTATTTACAAACCGGCACACTGAAAGGTGCACAAGTAATATATATATTTTTTTTTTCTTGAAAATATAGATAGAATTTTTTTCGAGAGCTCTACACGGTGAATCCCTGTGAAAAACACACATTTAGTATAGTCAGCTTAAAAACAAGCACTTAATTTTGAGAAAGAAAGAAAAAACTCCTGTACTTCCAACACCCTTTTAGTTGCAGATAAAACTGCAATTTTATGAGTGGCAACAGCATATTGTACAACTTTTATATATTTGTTGTTGCTATTTTTCCATTATCATTGCTTGTTCTTCTCATCTTTTGGTATGAAAAAGTTTTTGACTTTTCAATAGTTGGAATTAGTTTTTATTTTCTGGATTTCTTTTTGTTTTCTGCTCTCGTTTAACTTTTGTTATACAATTGCTGTTGTTGTTGTTGATCAAAGTCCGGGTCATCCTCCTCTTATGGCTAGGAACACGGAATCTACAGTCTGTGTTAAATTTTAATAGACAATTTAAAGGCTACTATCCCTCCACTCTCTCTATTTCGTATTAATGCAAGGGTGTATATAAGCAGATGATGTTGGCTGCTGTGATTTCAGGCTTTAATATGGTATGTCGGTTTTAATTTTCTTCGACTGTGGCATAATAGTTGTTTTTTGTTGCATATAACCAGCCTTTTTGTATGAAATATCCGAAGCAGAAAATTATCCTTATTTTTTATATGTGTTTGAAACCAGTCTTTGTTTAGCATAATGCAACAGTCAACAGTCAGTGAAGATATGTGGAGCATATTGTTCACTTATTTCAACCCTTCGAATACCAAGAGGATGCAAAACGTTTGATTTCCCCTACTTAAAAAGCTAATTGAAGTGACCTACATGAAAAAATATCTTTAAATTTTTGCAATTTTCCCAAAGAAAATACACTACTAATGATATTTTCTATTTGCTTAAAATTATTATTACTATTATTATTAACCATTAGGAAATAATTACAAATTATAAACTAATGTATTATATATAGGCCATGACTACTGGGTCTTAGGCTCTACTGCTTAAAATTTTTAATTGGGTTTTCAATGGTTGCGAACGTCATGAAAATTGTTTTCGTCCAAGCAATGATCCTTAGTGAAGTTTTGTATTCAGTTTCTCAGAATAATACGTCTGAAGAAACAAATTACTGCTCCTTACAAAAAGTTCTTCTACTCACGTATTTTTCATATTCTTGATACAACCGATATAGAAATATCACCACAATGGAAATAACAAAAGAAAAAATAATTTAAGAAGATTGAAAGCGCATTCAACAAGAAAACTATTGCATTGCTTTGCTTTTTATTAAAGCAGAAATGAGCATATGAAATCGCTAACAATAATATCATTTACGTGAACGTAAATGCAAATAGAAATAAAACAATAATTAATTACTTATACTATTTTACTGAAAAATATGCTTTAACTTTAACTTCGTTGCTTGATAAAAGATATTCTTATAGAAAATTTATGCACATATAGATGTACGTACATACATATCCATGTCTTTTTCATATTCGCCTTGCTTATACTAATGTCCCCCAAAGGACCTCTAAATAACATTAGCTCCCCAAAAAATCCTCTTAAAATAAAAATATGCAGGCAATATGCAAATTAACTTTGTTAATGCATAAAATGAAAAGCAACAACAAATTGAAAGGGGTGTCAAAAAAAGCTCGTACAAGTAGGTCGGCATGCGCCAGGCATGGAAAACAAGTTTTTTTTTTATGATACTAAAATGGCAATAGTCAATCATTATTTTAGCGATATTCTGTAAAATTATTTAGAGTAAAAGTATCCTAAATCTTATATTTATATATTTTTGTAATTTGCATAAAATAATACACTAAAAATTTTGTGTAGGTAAATATGAATGGAAATTCGTTTGCAACAAAGGAAACTTCTATTTCGAAATTAAAAATGGGATAAATGTTGTTGGGTTACTTTAACTTTGAAGGATGCCGTCAGCAAAGAACTGCTACTTAAAAACTCACAAAAAAGGACTGACCTTGTTAAATCGCACAATCTCGGCTGCCAGTTCAAATCATTATGTGAGATGAACATGCCCTCAGTTATCTAATGTGGCATTAACACTGTGACAAGTAGCATCATCTTATTGAAAAGACATGTCGGTGGTGTCCATATTGGAATTCAGATCAAAAAAAGCTCGCCGTTGAGAGTGATGTCCTAGCCAACGTTGTTCTCAACTTCGGCAGTTTTTTTTATTATCGTACCCAGTCATCCAGAAAGGGAATTCACTGCTAAAGATGACCGTGAAATAGATGCAACGCTCGGAGTATAACACCCATTTTGATAAAACAATTTTTTCATTCGCACGTGCTGTTGAAGCTCAAATCCGCCCATCGTAACTTGACAAAATGGACTGAAAATTTTGCATACGACCCATTACAAAATAATATTTATGTATCCATAAATATTTCATAACTTTTAGCTATAAAAAATATTACGCAAAAATACTGTTGAAAACTTTTTATAAGATTTTTATATCGCTAAATTTTGTATTGATATGAATAATTTAACTAAATTTTTCTTATCAATAAATTTTCTATTGAAAATCTGCTAAGTTTTCTATGGATAAATGAAAAATTCTTACCGACAAATTTTCAAATGGAAATTTATTCTCTATATTAAAAATAGGTCACTGTTAGCAATGAATATACGGCACATGCAGACAATTTCAATATCAAAAATGCATTCGTCTTTATTTCTTAGTTTCACTAAAATATCGGCGATTTCATATGAAAGCTTTTGCTTTTGGTAAATTTTCGATTAGTCTTATGAAGAAAATGTTTTTTTATCGATATAGTTTCATTCAAAAAAATTTAAACTTTTCTTATTATGTTGCGGTATTTTCTTTAATCTAAAAACGTGGGCTGCCAAAAAAGGTTGCAGCCAAAATTATGTTGCTTTGAGTAGTTTTCGGCATGGAAAATTTTTCGAATAAAAATTTTGTTGTCCAAAATATATTTTCGCACCTTGAATTTTAAAAGTCTGCATTACGATGATGTCTCTTGTTTTAAACCAGATATTAGCCAAAGCATTTTTACTTCTTGTCTTAACCGAATCCAAAAACTTCTTTTCAACATTTTTTCGAGTCCAAACTGATTTCGACTTTTAAAATCCAGCTTTAAAATGCTTAAAAGTATTAAATGTCAAGTTTATTTTCCTTAAATCATACCAAAGTAAAAATTTTAAGCATTAGGCTTCTTTGAACAGTCCATGTAACAGTAGAGGATAAATGTTTTATTGATGGCCCAAAATCGTTCTACTGCTAATTGCATTTTTTCCCCTTTTGATTTAGTCCAGCTTCTTCTTGTTATATTCTTATATCCTTTCACATAATATGCCTCTAGACAATTTCCTTTTGTTGCAAGTTAGAGCAGAAACTCTTCAAAGCGTTCATTTTTTTCTGCATATTCTTCTTGTGGATAAAAAATATAAAAAAAGTGTTCGCCACATACTCATACCAGTAGATAATGCTTCAGCAAGGACATTTTTGACAATTTGTATGTTAAACAAATATGTTTATAGTAGAGTGAGTAACAAAAAACACAGTATGAATGTTTAGGACTTGTGTTACGGGCTTTTGTGGAATTTTGTTCTTCCTATTTTCATGATTTCTTCATTCGTTTCTTCCTTCCTGTAGTCCTTGTTTTTATCGTTATTTTAAATTCTCTTATTTTCTGTCATGTGTTTATCATAGGCTTGTATGAGTGAGTGCGTTCATTTGTATGTGTGTGTGTGTGTATGGTATTGTGTACATACATAATAAGATTTGACTAAGCCAATTACCATCCTGAATGGTGTGTGAATTGTGCCGAGACAGTGGAGTACTCCCTCATGTATTCCCCCCAAAAAAATCTAATGGGAATATTGTTTGTTGAGATGCTGTTTTTGTAATAATTGTCCTCTAATTTTTTCTTGCTTGTTTCAGCATAAGATAAAGCTGGAGAAATTTTAAGCAAAACAAAGAAAACAAAAAAGTGAACAATACAAATGAGAAAAAAATGGTTTTAGTCATGACATAGAAAATGAAAGGGAATCGTTTTTATGCGAAAAACAAAACTGAAAAAGGAAAGAAACAACAAAGTTCAAAATCATTACATTGTTGATAAGACTGACACACTTACAGTGTGGAGCAAAATTTGGTGATGGAAGTACTTTATTGTTCGTCGTTTATATATAATTATTTTAAATTATCAATATAAAAAATCGTTCAGTTAGGGAAATTTTTATATGCAGTCCAAATTAAGTCTACTTATTATTTCTTTTGAAATTTCCCATAGTTCAGGGTAACTTTGGTCAACTATAAGCTGAGCTTTGAAAATAAAATAATTTTTTTTTTACAAAAGTGACGAAAGAATTATTTTCGATTCACGTATTTTCTTCGTAAATACAAAAAAATTTTTATTAGTTGTTGATGTCGCCTCTTAGCGAAATATTTTACGTTAAAAGTTAAAAATGAGATAATGGAGTATTTAATTTATCTTCCACTTAAGGTATATTTACAACTAAAAAAACAAATTGTCTGTACGATAACATCGTGGTTATATTTAAATAATATTATTAACTGTCTACTGGGCCTACCATTGAGAAGTGTTAATCGTCTTTCTTTGCAGAGGTTTAGAGGTGATCATTTTTATATATAACTGCACGACTCGTAAAATATCCCTTGCTAAAAGGCTTAGATCTTTCAGCACAACAACGATATTATTACTGATCTATAAATGAGCATATAATGAGTGTTTTGCTGTTGGTATTTTGGAGTCCGAAAGCAGCGACTGGCTGAGTCACATTCCAGTTAGGCATAACTCATGTTGGTCAAATTAATATAAGTACCTCTCGACCCTGTTTGGTACTCCAGTAACATTAAGAGTCACCAAGATCACATACATCCCAGAGAAAATATTAGGTCAATTATCATCCTATTTAATATACAAAGTACGGCTGTTGCCACGTTTACCCAACAGGGGAAACATTCACTTTCTCACCCCGCTGTGGACAACAATCGACTTAGACATGTAGTGGCTGTTGTTACTAGGCAGTACATTTCATCATCTTAAAACAAGTGCAAGTTATTAGGATTTATTCGTTCTCTTCATTAGAACACCCGTCAAACAGGTACAGTTCTGGCATAGTCCTGCCATTTGCATTGTGAGATGTGCTTCTGCATGTGGGACTCAAAGCTGAATCAAGGAAATGTTAAAAAATATATATCTATTTTATTTATTTTCAGATCCAAATTTAAAATCTTTCAAAATAAGTACTTTGCCACGTTTTCTCTACACTGTTGTACATTTTTATGTTGAAAATAAAACTTATGATATTTAGATATTTTTGCTCGATAATGACAACACTGGTGACGGTGACGATGACGATGACAATAGCGTGATGGCAATCATGACTAATGACTTTCTTAATTATGATGTTGTTTATTGTAAAGCTTTTTGGTGACGGAAAACACAATTGTATGGAAATTATGCTCCACACCATCTATTTTATTTAATTAATGTTTATTTGTTGATTGTTAAGAGAGAAAAAAAAATCAAATATCAAAAAGAGGGGCGGATAAGTGAATGGGAAATACAGCCACCATTTAATTAAATCCTTAAATTTTGTTACAACATATTGCTTAGCAATTCGTTTATATACCAATATGCTTTTATAAAGAATTTAAAGTCCCTTAAATTTTTGTTATAAATAGCAGTCATTAAGTGGAAATTGTTTTAATAAAAAAAGCAAACATTTGTTTTGTTAATGAAATCATGAAGTCTGACGGGGTGAAAAGTCATGGCAAATTTTACAATAAAAAGATGGATTATCTAAGTTGAGCAAAAGAAAATTACTTATAACAATTTCCAAAGGACCTTTTTTCTTTAAATGGGAAAGATTTTTAGTTAAACTTCAAATGGTGTTGGATGGTATATTAATTTTTGTTTTAATAACACAAACAAATTTTCTTTTCAATAAATTCTGAGCCATTTGAGAATTATTTTCCATCCACATTTTTGTAGAGCATATAGTATTTTCGACTAGAAATTTAGCATAAAAACTTTATTTGTAAAAATAAATTTAATCAAGATGTATTAATAAATCTTTGAAAGCAATATTTATGTAGTTCTTTAAGAACAACTTACATTTTTTTCTTTGGGAGTTTTTAATTTCATCAAAATTTTATTCAAATATTACAAGTACCTCAAATTATTTTCTCTGTAAAATATATATTCAATAATTTTTAATTCGCTATAGAATTTTCTCTTAAAACTGCGAAGGTGTTTATGGATCTCAGCAAAAAGCGATCCCACTATCATTAGACTACTAGAGTACAAAATTTTACTGAACTATTTGCGCCTTTTAAATGCATTAAAATTTTAATTCAATTCCTTGTTGAATAATACTAATGCAGCTTGCATTAGTTGCAGTTTTATTAAAAATAGCATTATTCTTTTACAGCTCTGATGCAAGAACAGTGTTGCTGAGTATCAAAAAAAGAAAAACTGTCTAAAGACGTGCTAAGCGACAATGAATAGAAAATTATGAGTATTAAATATAAAAGTAAATATGTATATAAAATAATATATTATTTTTAAATTATATTGGAAAGTTTTCAAAGTAAATTAGAAATAAATAAAATGGCTTAAGGTACTCAAAAGCAAACAAAAAATTGTCAATATATATTTAATCAGTTATTTATATAAATTAATAATTATTTATTTATATAAATAATCAGGTTATCAACTTCATTGTTGTCCTTTTCTTGGGTGCCATTTTGGCCTATAAGTTTTAAGCAACTCTGAGAAATTTCGTATTCGTAGCAATAGCTGCCAAATTTTATTATTTAGACCTACAAAATTAATACATGAATAAACTAAAGTGTATATTGATTTATAAACAGTTTTCATATGATTGATGAAGTCGAACTCACTATCGATCGATGAAATTTATTTCCCATCTTAGACTTAAGAATATTAATTTGACTGAAAAACAGTTGATCATGGAAGGTGATCTTTAAAGCATAATCCGAATTTAATTTAAATTTGAGCAGCACCTCTGTATTAAAGACAGTATTACATGGTTGGTGGCATTCCACAGTATATAGTGAATATTTCAACATCACTCTTGTAGTTTCAAAAAATTATTAGCTTGAAATAAAAAAATGTTTATTAATAAATTAACTTTTCTTTTGGGGTTAACATTGGCTACTTTTAAACATAAAAAGGCTAATTTAGCAAGATATAAGCCAACTGATAATCAAACATTAAGAATACTGTTACAGATCAATATGTGAATAAAAACTTAAAATTGCTTTTTGCAACAAGAATCAAAAAAAATAATACGATTTTTCTTTAAGAAAATAAATAAAATTTTTCATTCACTTTTGTAGTTCTTAATGGGTTAAATTGATGCAAATGAAATTCAAGGTCAATAATATGTTGAAAAAAAATCAAAAATTATTTAAGGAAAGAATATAATAAAAAACGATTGGAGTACTTTGAGTGCAATTAAATATAGAGAAAAAAAGATGGAAGAGAGATACTGTTTTTTATTCTTTTTAATAAGTACAATAGAAAAGACAAGAACAAAAGGGAAAGCACAGTGGGGTCGATCAAGAAGTAAAGAATAGTAAAGAATTTCTCTAGAAAAAGACGCACAAAGAGGATTCAAAATGTAGAAAATAAAACGACTAAAAAATAATTATTCCATAATAATAAAGGGGAATTGTTAAAACAAACAATGGGCCAAGCATAGAGGTAAAATAAAAATAATTAAGTTTACTAATAAACTTAATTTATTTTTTAAGCTTTAGGTCTCTTAATTTTTTTTTTTTAATTTTTATCGATATTTCGGTTCTCATTGAGTACCTTCTTCAAGATATTGCTTTATTCTACATATATAAATTTAAAAATATTAAGTTTATTATTTAAATTAAACGGTCAAAAACTAGAACGTATAATTTAAGTTTATTATATTCTAATGAAATGGCAACCAATTCTATTTAATTGGCTGCCATTTGCATAGATGACGCCTAATGTCAATGTGAAATATAGAGAATTAATTGTCAACAACCCATGTAACGTAGAATTATTGCGAAAAAAAAGGGATTGGCCCTTATTATTTCGTAGACGCCAATGGCACTACCATGACCTTAAATAGTGAGTGTTACAAGCAGATGCTAAATGATTTTCTTTTTGCTGCAAGCTACTGCCATTCGTCTCGATTATTGTTGGTTGCAAGAGAACAGAGACAAAAATTTCTATCTCTGTTATTAGAGGAACTTTTTGAAAAAACTTAAATAAAAATAGAATTTTGACCCCATATTGATATGTTAGGGCAATTTTTTTTGGCTAATAAAAAAAATGAAATTTTTAATAAATTTTTTGTCTATTTCAATTTCAAGGTGCTAATAAATAAATTTTATGAAACATAAAAATGACAGTTACAGTTGACTTTCACAATAAGTACAAATATAGAAAAAAATAGAATTCTTATATGTATATAAGAACAAAAATACCAATAGATTTTAGTAAAATTTAATACATTTTTTTGGTATATAAGGATTTTCGTATGCTTCTCTTAAAATATCATTGGTGCAATTAAAAATATTTTGTTGGGGGAGCAAAACCGTAAATTGAAGTGCGATGTAATTCTTTGCAAAAGATAATAACCACAAATTCTTGACAGTCCTGTATGTATTCGTATGTATGTACATAAATACTTACATATGTATATGCGGTCAAAGCATAGAAAATAATGGATTGATTTTCAAATGTCGCACTTCCTTGAGATATTCATGATCGCTTAATGGGTTAATGTTCATTTTATTTAAAAATATTTATTACATGCTTTACATCACTATACTTAACGGTACCTTAATACGCACTTTGTTTGTCTCCATGTTTTAAACTTTCAAAAAATTCCAAAAAAGCTGCTAGAACTTCGAAACTCGTCCATTTTCAAGTCAACCGTTGTCGCTGCAAGTTGAGTTTTTAATTTAAACCTCGTTTTTTTTACGTTGTCTCAGGATATTTTAAGCAATTGAACTGTGTTTTGTTAAAGAAATAAACTATATATTTTTTTACTATTTAATAATAATATAATTGTCTCTTTAGTGAACGCGCACAGTGTGTAAATGAATTGTGGACTATATATGAATATTTAACAAATATTGATTTTTGAATTAAAGAAAATTAAAATATTTAGTGTGACCCTATTCAATGTCAAGTGTTTAACGTAAAAGTTGTATTCCAAAAAAAAAAATTATATTGAAATTATTAATATACTGCCTGAATATTTTAAATGTACAATTGAATTTGACTTAATTGTTCAAAATTAGACTTTTTAACTTAAACTGAACTGTAAATTAATTAAACGGGAAAAACGTGGTTTGAATTAAAAAAAGAAGCTAAAAACAAGGATCTGCCAAAATGTTTAATGCAACTTCCGCTAGTTTTTTGGGCAATCGCCGTCTGATATTTGATTTTGCTCAAAAGAACGATGTGCTTTTGGAGTAAGTTTGATAAGAATTTTTTTTTATATATTTTTTTATAAATATATTAAATTTTTCAAGTGAAATATAACGGTTGTAAAATGAATGGATGCATTTTTGTATTAAGAAATATTTAATTTCAGCCAGTGCTGCTAGATATTTCTTGGTTAAAAATCGTCAAATATTTGATATAAAATCGTCAGGATGTTTAGAATAAAGCGCCAATATATATATATATATATATATATATATATATATATATATATATATATATATATATATATATGATATGAGATAAATAAAATACTTTTGGTATTTTATATTACTAAAACTATTTTTATCTAACGCGGTTTTTTGTAAGCGATTAAATTAACTGCGATATAATTTCAACAAACAAGTCTGGTATGCTTTTCCATGGAATTGCAAATATTTGCTGGCAAGGAATGAGGATGGATCACATTATATCCCAAATATCAGCTTGTAGACTTAATTCCCTTTCTCAGAAATGCCAAAAATGTACAGCCCTTTCAAATACCTGCAATTACTCTCATAAGTTTTTGCCATCATTAGCATTTTTGTGGCTTTTTAATACTTCTTAATACAAAGTAAAAATAATTCTTTAGGAGCTAAAATTACATTAAAATTAAGAAATTAAATAAAACGTCACTATAGAAAATGTTCACAATTTGTTTTAAATTGAAATTTAAAAATGAAAAAAAAAAAAAAAAAAAAAATAAAAAAAAATTATCGTTTCCCCTTTACACAATAATATTTTTCTCTCAAACTTACAAAAAAAATTCTTCAATGCTTTTAAAAAAGTTACTGAAGAAACAAACACAGTAGAGGAAAGGTTTGCATAAAAAATGTTGCAAGTCTCCCTCATGAAACATCGTTGAAATAAAACTGTTTGATAAAATTATTAAATAAACCCGGTCAATCAAAGAAGGCTTCCGATATCTTCAATAATTACAGCAATCATTAAAAATATATTTTTTCGCTAATTTCAACAACCAATAATGAAATATTACACCGTTTTAAGAAGGATAGTAGCTTTTTTGTGATATTCTTCCGACGGGGTTTGTTTGAATTTGGAACGATTTTCCGTCATCCCACGTCAAATTTGGTTTATGAACAGACCGGTTTCGGCTTTGTGCCATCTTCAGTGTTCTCGAAAAGGATAGTAGCCTCCCCAAATCGTTAAAGTATGAATGGTAATAAAATAAAAATAATCATCAATCTTTGTTTTTGAAAATTTGTTGTAAAAAAACGTCAAACTGATATATAATCGCTGTTTCTATCACTCTTAATGGCAGCTCCAAAATCGAGAGAAATACGTCTTTCAATTCAGCTGGGTGGAATATAGAGAAAACATTTATTATTCGCTCTTTCTTTCTCCCAGCTGAATTAACAGTTGAGCGATCGAAATATGTATCCATGTGGAAAACACGTGAAAAAAAGGTGATAATACTATTCTTCATCAATTTCGCCAATTGAAATTTATTCCGTCATTGGAGCTGCTTGAGCTGAACAAATGATCGTAATTGAATAATTTCGCTATAATTTACATAGTCCTGTTTCACACACGTCAAGTTTTCTTGCTCAAGTTTCAGTTCAGCTGGGAGAACGATAGGGATAGTATGTATTCTATATTTCTTTCTTCGAGCTGAATTGAAACTTGAAAAACATGACGTGTGTGAAACAGGACATAGTAAACTTCTATTATCGATTCGAAGTTCTAATATTCACTATTCACAACTTGTTTTCCAATCAAATATTTCAATTTAATTAACTCCGTTTTGCTACAAATAATTCTCAAAAAATTAAACATGTCCCTAAAAATATAGTTTCAGTTAATTGCATACATACATATGTAAATATACATATGTATATATACAAATATACATATCTATGTATATATTATATGTATGTACCTATGCATGTATGTATGTACTTATGTCTTTAAAATCGTTTTTTTATGAACAAATATTAATTACTTTCCATAACTTATATTAAATTACAAAAATTTAAAGCCAATAATATTTACATACTAATTAAATAAATTATCAAGAAAATGAAGAAGCCAACAAATAAAAGAATTATATAATAAAAATTGTATATTGAAAAGCAAATTGTAACTCCAGTAGTATCAATTAAAATAATTATCAAACAAAAACGTTAAAGCAAGAGGAATAAGAAAGAATACAAGAAAATGTACGGAGATGGAAAATTGTACATCATTGCAATTAATTAATTAATATATATATATATATATATATATATATATATATATATATATATATATATATATATATATATATATATATTTTTTTTTTTTTTTTTTCTTGCGATTTCAATAAAGTACAATTTAAGAAAATCATATAATCCTGAACAGAGATGGAAAGACCATTATTGTACCGTAATAATGGAAAAAAATTTAAAGATATTTAAATAATTCAATTCTATTAAAAAGCAAGATTTTTGCTGTACTCTGTATAATATCCACGCTTAAAATTTTCTAAAGCGAGTATCAGAAAAAAAATTATTATACAAAGTTTGTTTAATAAGTAATGAAAAACCCACCATGACTATGGGTAATCGTTAACAGTTACCAGCTGTAAAGATTATTACTAGTAGTAGGCGTCTTATCAGAAAAAGTATATTCCTTGCAAAAAATCATATATAAAAATCTTACGTCAAACAGTTAAGGACAGCTTTCATATCAGTAAAAAAGCAGTGTAAAATAGAAGTTTCTGCAACGACAAGCCTACATTAAAATTATTCCAAATAATCTTAGTTTATACTACTTCCGGATCACAATCTCATAGATTTTGGGGAATAACTTTTTTACATATCAGTTGATAAAATTAAGCAACGAGCATTGATTTTGGGCTGGTCCTTTGCATTCTTTAAATACTGATTTGATCAAAACAACTGATCGTAGCGCCGAAATTTCAACATATACTATAAGTCAGACGGCTTAACGCCTTCTCATTAAGCTGCTGAGAAGGGTTTTTTTTTAATTGTAGAGCAGGCAAAGGCTTTCCTGATCAAAATAAGACTTTACAAATAACCCCATCCCCGAAGTACATGGGCTGTAAGAAAAATATCTATTGCACCATAAAAAAATTTTTGCTTTATATTGATTACAAATACAAACATTTCTTGACTTGAAAGGAGAACTTTGACAATCGCAAATGGGAAAAATATTACAATGTTGTTACTTTCTTGCAAATGTCAAATGGTTGAAAATTTACTTTCTCTCCTTTAATTTTTTTTTTAATTTTTTATAAAGAACAAATTTCTTTTACAAACGTCAAAGTTATTTAGCTAAAAAATTATCCAGCATACGACAAAGCGTTACACAAACAATTCCAATCTACAAATTGACACTAAAGCCAAATGAAATTTTACTACCAATTGCAATTTGAATAAGCCAAGTAATTTTTCAAAATGGTTTTAGTTCCAGCCCTGAAAATGAAACAAGTAATCACAAATTCCTCTTTCCTCATATTAACAGCTATTCTCTTTCATATATCTCATTCGTCATTTTATCATTGTTTCTTTGAAACAATTAGTATAAAAGCACTGGTCAAGAACAAAAGCAACACATAGTGATGATGACGAGGATGCTGAAGATAATGATGGACGACTTATAGCACAATGATAATGAAAAGATAAAAAAAATTGAAAGAAGAAATAAAGATGTCCAGCCAGTGGTACAATGAACACTCTGCTTGATATCATAAAGGAAAATTGAAAATAAATTGAAAGGAAATGATAATTCAAAATTGATTAATTTTTCATTCAATTCATTCCGTAATAGTTTTATTAAAAGTTTCTTTTTTTGTTTCGTAAAAAAAAAATCACTCGAAGCTCTTGTTTCAGTATCATGCTTATGTTACTTCCTGAAACAGGTATGTTTGTTTAAACTTGCTTTAAACACCCTCTATTACACCCACCCTTATGGATTGATTATTTTATTCTTAGTCTGAGTTTGTGTCTGAAAAATAATGGTTATAATGATAACCTGCCAACGACAATTATTTTTTTTCGCCTGTGTGTGTCCATGCATAGACTACAATTTTAATATCCTGGCTCTGTGGCAACATGAAATCTGTTGAACACGTTTGTGGCTCATAAATGAGTCAATATAAGTAAATTTATAGTATTGTAGGGATGGATTGCTGTATAACCAAATGATAGAATTGTATTCGTGTTTTTTAATGACTATAAAACCTGACAAAGTCTTAATAGCAATTTATTTATTTATGTGTAGTGCACACGGATCTGTTGTATTGTCAGCCTTTTAATTTTCTTTTAAATTATTTTCGTGTCTTTTATATTATACTGTTTTTCATACTCCATATTCCTCATCATCGTCATTAATGTGGTCCTTTGTATTTATTGGTACATAAATATACAGATGTTTAAACACAGTGATATCGGTATTTTCCTTTATTTACAATCAACTGCCCGCTCGGCTGTCCAATTTAAAAACACAGTAAATGCCATACCTAAATAAAAGCGTCAAAGCGTTGACGCCGCGTTATTTCGGTATGCTCCATACAAAATGTATGGGCATGAGAAGTTTTGACAGCCAGACAACGCTTGACGCGCCAATTTAGGTATGGCAGTAACTGACGAATTTTTCTTTAACAAAGTTTTCGTATTTTTAGATCTAATGGAATTTTACGATATAAATATTTGATACACAATAATAAAAATCTAATATAACAAATAATTCTTTCGCTTTAAAAAATTTTGTGCAGTTCCTATGTGTGCTTTCGTACGCATATCCTTCTAAGTTTTATATGATTATTATTTTTTGCTTAAATTTGTTCACGAAATTTTTATTTGTAATTAGGAGGACAGGCATTTTATATTAGCCAGTTAGTCTTTAAACTATATGGAGTTCTCGTTTCTGCAAGGTTTGTGTTCTTTTCTAATAGGAAGGGGCAGAAAACAACTTATTCATTTGTAAATATTTTACACATTTTAAATGTATGTATGTAAATGTACAAAATTTGTTCCTTTCAAATTTATATCAGGGTTAGAAAGTACCCACTTTTTAAATACATTAACTGCTTTTACAAATAATGTTTTGTTTCCTTTTATAAACGTTTATTAAATATATGCTTGAATATACATACTATATATACACTAACTACTTATGCCAATACTTATTTTCAGAAATAAGAAGTGTAACACGGTTGTGAGCTCAGCACAATATTAATCAGGGAGGGGATAGTTTTTGCTATCGAACTTGATACTTAATGCAAACCTTAGTACTCCCTTGAACCATTAAATATTCTTAAAAATATTCATAAAAATAGTTTAAGATGTGCGTTTATTTTGATTACAATTTTGGTTAAAATTGTAAAACCTGATCGAAAGTATTCCAGAAAATCTGCTTAGTCCTTTGACAGGTTTGATACATGTACTACAAGGATAGATTTCTACAATTTCGTTTATTAACTTACAAGAATATTTCAATTAAATTTCCAGATATTCCTTTCTGCAAAAGAAAAGTTAATTGAATATCTACTCTGTACTCATATTGTCAATCAATTTCGGCACTTAGTACCACCTGCAGAAAAGCTCTGAGGTTTTGCAGACTCTATTGTAATCAGAATTGCTCTCTGCAATAAAATAAAATTAAAAAATAAATTAAAAAAAAAATTAAATAAGATTGAATCATCCTTGAATAATAAGTATCGGAAGGGTTTTTATAATAACTAGAAAACTATTTCTTAGCAAACAAACCATTTTAAATAAGTGACATACTGGGGTATTCCTAGTCATAAAAGATTTTTTGACAATGAAGATATATCGTTTCAGGTATAGAATAATCTTTCATTTAAAACGAGCCAAGAAGGCAATTGATTGAGGAAATAAAAAATAAAAAACTGCGACTAACTCGGAAGTAAATTTACATATTATTTCCAACAAAAACTTGTCTCATATATAGATATCGAAAATAAAAATCAAACTGGCTTACAGTGAGCATAAAAAACCACATCAAATAGTATTTTATTGAATGTCTTCTTCTGCGTAAAGAAACAATTCAAAATTCAAAAAAAGTTACACTGCTCCTTAATTTGGATCCAAATTTAATTGATAAATTTAACATTAAAATTGCTTAATAAAACACAATTTCCTGAAAATTATACTAAAAGAGTATCAAAATTTCTATTATCAGAAATAAAAATGTTTAACTGTTTAATATCATTTCTTATCCGTAATTAACATTTTAATTTAAAAATTTAGCGATATTATTGATTAAAAATGGTATTAGAAAACACTACAATTCTAACATACTCTTCAATCATGGTGTTCACATAGTAATTAAATTAGAAAATAAACCTACTTCATGCGTTCTATGCGTTCTATACGTTCTATGCGTTTTGCTCTGTAACTTCTTACATACAATTACACAGAATCTACTTTTTTGATAGACGCATGAAACGCATCGACGCATAGAACGGATGGTATGGACTTTCAGCTTTAAAATGTGGCTAAAGTACGAGTAACGTGATGGATTACCATAAGGATTCGTGTGTCAAATGGGGGAGGTTTTTCGTACAATTTTCGGACGAATGTCATCGTCCATTTGGATTACTATATTCTGTAAAGGAGACAATTTCTCTTCAGTTCTGTAGACTGTTTTCAATATTTTCCAACATTGTGTTATTACACAATTTTATTTAAGATTAAACGAAAAATAAAAATATAATTTGGTTAATTTATTATTTAAGCTTGAGGTCTTTTATCGTTTTAACAATTTTATTATTATTTTTTAATAAAATTGTTAAAATGATAAAAGACCTCAAGCTTAAATATTAAATTAACCAAATTATTATAAAAGGTCAAAAAATATAGATATATTATGAAAAATAAAAATATGTTACTTTATTGCATTACCTTAATCAGAAGAAAACTTGCACCAAAATCCATTTAGTGTTTACCAATTTGGACGCTCACTGTATGTACGTATGTGTGTATACTTAAGAACTCAATAGACCCTAGAAAGCTTAAGGTTTTTTTTTAATACATAATTATTGAAATACTTCAAGGGTTTAATATAAAAAAAATTATACATTCATATGTATATGTGAATATAAGTAGAATTAACATTTCTATTTTTTCAACATTAGTTTTTTCAAAGAAACTTTATATGTATTACAAGCATATACGCAACTTTTTATTCTCCACTGTTAAATTCTCAATAGATTAACAACTTCTGTTTTCATTATTTCTTTTGCAGTGCATTTGGTATGAGTGATAAAAGCAGTACAACCAACAGCCTACCGAATAGTCCTTTGCATAGTAATAACAACAATACGTCGCTGTTGAATAATAACAATACAAGTCTTTGTAATCACAACATACCTAGCAACAACAACAACAGCAACAATAAAATCATCAGCAGTAACAATAATAATAACAATACATGCAGTGCCAATCGCAATATTGTCGACAATGACTCTTGTTTTCGCCTGGATGCCGATACACCATACGGCGAAAAGGAGCCCGATCCAGACAATATTAAAATGTTTGTTGGCCAAGTGCCAAAATCCATGGATGAGGCTCAACTACGCGAAATGTTTGAAGAGTACGGTCCCGTACATTCAATAAATGTTTTGCGCGACAAAGCGACCGGCATCAGTAAAGGTAAGTGCTAAGAAAGACTGAAACGTGCGGGAGGCGTCAGAATTTGATTGATAGAATAAACAGAAATATGAATAATTATTGAAAAAAAAGTAAGAAATGATTGAGTTTCAAAAGAAGTATTTAGTGATAATTGCAATTTATTGTATTGTGTGTTTGTTAAAGTTGAAAGAGGAATTGCAATAAAGCGCACATGATTGTCAAAGCTGCCAATAAGGATTTAATTTATTTGCTACGAGTATTTTTGACGAGCTTTTAACTATTAAATTTAAAATTAAAGATCTAAGCACTCACCGTTCATTTGGATAAATGATGTGAAGAAATATTTTAATTTTCTTAGCATATATTTTAACATGGGAGAGTTCTGTAAATGTTGTGGTAAATAAGGATGTTTATATCTTCAAGAAGGATTTTGTTGGGCGAAAACAATATGATCTTTTATTTTTTTATTGTACGACTTATTCGTTATAATTGTTATATCATATAATAATAAGAATATAAAAAAGCCTCCATTTGAAGCCGCTGAACGTTAGTGATAATTGTGAATGAGGCACACTGTCTCCTTGCATTTTTAACAAATGTAACAAGTTATTTTCCTACAATATATATTGTGTTTTCTTGGATGATGTTTCAGTTAATTTTTTAAAATTGACAATTTAATTTCAGTATAAGTTTTAATCCAGATTTCGAATAATTTTTTTTTCTTATAAAGGCGAAATATCAGGACAGCCAAACGAAAAAATATTTTCGAAATGCCCAAATTGCCATGGCTCTGGCTCATAAACTAAACTAGTGATAGCCGTAGTTTTTGCTTATTCGTATAGATCTACGACCTTGTTCTTAAAGAAATATGTGCTGATGACGCTGCCAGCTGATGACTGGCTGATGACATCATAAATGTTACAAAATTTACAAAGCCAGCATTCCACTTTTCAAATAGTGTCTAGTATTATTTCTTTCCCCTGCAAAGTTTTAACAAAATATTTTTTCCTTAAACAAAGTCTAATAAAAACTTTAATGCAACAAACTTTCTCACTCGTTTCTATGTGGTACCCATTTAATCGAAATCATTATAGTCATACAAATTGTCTTTATTCTCTAGCACATGTCGTATCTATTCTTTCCAGAGTTTGTTGAAAAGTTAAAAAAAACACACTTGCTAAACTTGGATACAAGGATATAATATACTTTTATTTATGTACTTATACCTTCACAGCTGCAAAGTGCTATCGTGCATGTATATATGTATGTACACACACATGTGTGTATGTGGCGGCTTGTCTTCATTGTATCTGTCTATTGAGCTGAGCACGTACAGGAAACGAATTAATCGAACTTAAATAAATCAGTATCCCCTGACTTAAACTTATAAAGATAACAAAATACGAAATATACATTCACACAAAAAAAACAACAAAAAACTTACAAAAGTTAGTACAATGGCAACAGACAAAGGACTAGAGTCAGACAATAAACTACTTAGACTACTTAAATACATATGCACGCAGGAATATAATCTAGGATACACAGCATGAGCACTTGTAGTAGTTATTTTTTTACTTTCTCTTTTTTGGCTTCCTCTCTTTTTTCACTTATTTTGCTTTGAAGGATCATAATTATAATGTATGTGAAGTTTGTTGATGTATGTGATTGATGTGTATGTGTATATCTTGGCGCTTGTAATATAAGCAGATAAAAGTCCTACGGGGTTTGTTTATTATTTCTTAGAATTTTTCTTAAAAGAAAAAAATTAACATGTCCGAAAAAATGAAAAATATCTACATTTTATTGGACGAGTAAAAGGAGTCACTAAACTTACTTAAACTTACTATTCAATTACTTCCATGTGTATATGTTGTAAAAATTCTATAATAACGTTTTAAAACCGAAAGGTAGGTTTAAAAATTTGTTCTCAACTTAGAAGCAAAATATTCTAAATATATCAAAAAATATATATATACGATAATATCCTATTCCAAACAGTGACTCTTTTCTTATCCCATGTGGTATCGTCTAAAATTCCAGAATTTTCTTTTTTTGTTGACGTACCCATTCATCCAGAAGTGAAGGATGATTATGGCGAATATAAAGTGAGCGAAGTGGGCGTAGCGTTGCCCGAATAGAGTTCATATTTTGAATAAATAATTCTATTGTATGCAAGTGATGGTAAACACTGTATCCATTCATGGTGATTCGAAAAAAAAAATAGATTGAATTTTCATTGAAAATTTGACACATGATATATGACCCTTATGAAATGTCACACTTCAAAAGTCCCTATTAAAGGATCCATTATATATTGCAAATAGCATATATTGGCGATATTGTTTGTGTCCGAAAGTGGAGTTTGTCTGAATAATTGATTAATGGTTTTTAGCATATAAACATATTTCAAGTTAATACACTTCTGTAAATAGCGTTTGATATTCTGAAGCAAAATGCGTATAATTCAGTATATTCTAGTTAACAACATAACGAATAATTTATTGCCTTTTTCATGTGTTTGACCATGGAAACTATCCATGGGTTCTATAAAAGCCTACTTTATAGGAAATTGCAAAAATGGCAAAGCTTTCAAGGATACCTATAATTCGAAGGATCATTATTCTTAAGAAAAAAATTTAATACGCTTATTCCTTGTACATCCTTGATAAAGCAACATCAACTCAAATTATTAAAAATTAAAAAAAAACGTTTTCCGCGCAAGATAAAGCCTTCCTCTCTGTAACCAAATCGACGCATTCAAATACCGATGCACAAACTCGTATACATATAAAAAAATTATCTTGAAAATAGTCTTGATTGCATAAAAAAATTTTAAAATTCTTTTGACTCTTGATATTCAGCTAAAATTGATTCATTCTCATCTTTTATGTACTAAAATAGTCTTTGGATACCAAATTATACTCAGTCCCGTTCAGCAGATGATGGATGGCTGTGTGGCAAACATTTAATTGTAAATTTGTCAATTTTAAACATTTTTCATGATGAAAGGTATCCTACATATTAATTCAAGCTGAAAATTATCCGCATACCATTTTCGTTTTTTGCGTGATGTAGTAAAAGCCTCCAATTGAAAATATTAGTATTAGACCAAAAGTGGTCAAACTAAGTCTCTTAGCATGTTAATGGTTATCCTATATATTAACACAGGCTATGAAATATTTATGTTCAGAATTTCTTCAGAAATCCTTCGGACCTCTAGTATGCATTAATGAGTAGCAAAGATTGATATGCAATAATTGTAACATTAATGTGTTGGTGGTGAAACCATATACTTTGTCATGACAAAAAATTTTGTATATATTAATTAAGGCTACCAAACTCCAATAAAGTTCATATACTTACAACTGTACAAGGTAGCGCAGAAGCATTGTCATAATTTGAATTGGCTGCCATAGATAGAAGATAGGAATTATTCATCATCTCGGGATTTATAGAAAAAATTATTGTATCTGCAGGAAGTGACACGATATAAATCATTGTTTGTAAATATCGTTTTAGTTTCATTTATTAGTTACAGGATTTTGACAAGCTTTCTAAAATTTAGTTTCTGAAATTAAGGGATATATTTTACACAAGCTTGTCTTCGCTCCGAATCAGATAATGAACTCAGATCTCAGGAATTTTATTTGGACACTTTTAGTAAATTTTTGGTGTGTTATGATTCAGGGGCTTATTGCTATTATTTCCTACAAATCCATATTTGCAAA
The DNA here is from genome assembly GCA_963681545.1 of Germaria angustata. Lineage (NCBI taxonomy): Eukaryota > Metazoa > Arthropoda > Insecta > Diptera > Tachinidae > Germaria > Germaria angustata. Next base: position 12,394,192 of record OY812999.1, on the reverse strand, counting down.
TGTCGGGATAATTATGCATATTTAGATAAAAATCTGCTTCTGAAATTTGAAATATCCTTACCTGATATTAGTGTACGATATTTTTTGTAATTTTTACCAATTCTCGAGTTTAAGACAAGGCATTAGCACATGGGAAAGGGCACTTATTTCCAAAATTTTTTCTAAAAGTAGTTTAAACAGCCAATTTAAGTTATTTGAAATTTGTATTTTTTGCTTCAAAATGAATTGATTGTGTTAAGATTCTGTCCAATATAAATTGCAATACATGTGTAAACTTTTAAGACAGAAATAGGCAAGAGAAAAAAAGTATTTGTGTGTATATCTAAAACCAAATATATTAGAATGTTATTATTGTTGTGAGGTAAAATGTAAGAAACAAAAAAAAAAAAAGAAAAATGACAACATAAAATGAAAGTAAAAATACATACACCAACAATTTATAATAATATAAGAAAGGATATAGTTATATATAGACATATAACCTCTGTAGCTGGAAATACCCAGAGCGGAAAATAATTTACATAGATAACTTGAAAATACAATTTAATAAAAATAACAATAGAAAGTTACAAGAAACTCATATAAATACTCAGGCACTCACGCACATACAAACACACAAGGATTTTACATGCGTACCTTTTAAGCCTTAGAAGATTTATAAATTTTCTCCGATACGTTTCATTTCCTTTCCATCTTTTGTATATATTATACACTTTTATTTGCTGTTAGAATTAATGGCAAGTTAAAGAAATAAATAAACTATACAACAACAGCTTCAAGAACAGGAAAAACTTTCAAGAGTATATTTGAATTTATTTGCAAGTTGTTTTTTGTTTTATTTTATTTTTTTTTTTATTAAATAACAAACGTTATTTGTAATGGATGAAACTAAAATACAAAATTGTATTTTTAAACTTTATGCTGCCATATAAATCGATAAACTGATCAAAGCAAATGGGGGCAGTGAACGAGCAAATAGGACGATGAAGGCTTCATTGGCAAGAAAGATTTCATATTACAGGCCGCCTAGTGGAAAAATGTTTTTTCCACTAGGAAAAAACATTTAATGAATTGAGTAATTTATTTACTGAAGTCAGTTTTAAATCGTTGTTGAGCCCACTATTGTTATAATGTGCTGTACTGTATTCATATTTCATGAGAATATTTTATGACATGGAAAATAAAAAAGGTGGTAGAATCTCATTCAACACTGTCTACAAGGATAAAGTTAAAGGAACATGGCAAATGTCATTTTACATTAACGCTCATGCTCAGCACACCAATATCAAATAAAAAACTGCCTTTAAATAAAATATTTCTCTTCTTAGAGAAAAATCCATAAGAAAAATCACTTTTAGCAACAAAATTTTTCCAACAAATGCTTGAACTTTCCCAAAGTTTACAGCCATAAATCACAAACAAACAAAAAATTTACCTCATCTGTATTTCTTTTATTGGAAAATTGTTTTTAAGTAGTTGAGAAAAATGATTTCATATTTTTCAGATTTCTTTTCTCGTATTAATGTCAAAATTTCTATTAAGAAAATAAAAAATACACACATACATACATGATTATGCAGGTACAGGATATTCCTTTTTAAGGATTTGATTTAAATAGGATTTATAACTTAAAAAACACTTTTGTTATATTTATTGCTTATGATTTATAAGGATATTAAAATAAATAGAACAATCACAGATTATCCAATGGAATCAAGTCAGTGTTAAAAATGTATGTGTAAGGAGCGTATTGTGGCACATGCAAAATTCCTTATTTATGTGCCTGAAAATTAGGGCCAATTGTTACTAATGAACTTGTGTCATGAGATATATAAATGGCTGTAATATAAAAAGTTGTAGCATATGCCACTCTTGTATTTTCAACGAAAAGCGCTATTGATTTGCGTCTTAGCAATAACCTAATTTATTTAATAATTTATTAAGAAATTAAATGTAAGTAAATAAAATAGTTTGCCAGGCGTACGAATGATAACGCTCAACATTGTAGAATAAGCCATATGAAGAGTAGGCAGTCACCCTTATCGAGATAACCATGTCATGTGAAATATGTTCCTCTTGCGCAAAATTGGACATAGTTTATAAAAAATATTTATTTTCCCCTTATTCATGATATGGGTGAGTGAAAATGTATAAACGGCTGTAATAAGTCTAAGGCTTAAAATCCCACCACGTGGTTAAATATGAGTTCTATATTACAGAGAATTTTAGCACAATTAATTAAGTCCAGTTGGACATTGAACTTAATGTTCCTTTGTCCTCAACTCCCCCCACTTTTCCCCATCTTATTCTTCATAAAAAGACCAAATTTCTTCCGCGCGTATCAGCCATCTGTAACTCAAAGTGATTGCAATTCGTTTATGATTCAAATGCCAGTTTCCTTTGCCATTAGGTTTTTATTTTGATGGACAAAAGTTACCCGATTCTGCAGCAGGTGCAATTGATGAAACCTTAATAACGATAAACAAATATTCGTTGAAGCCAAAGCTGTATGCAGACAGTAGATAGTAGCCTCAACTACTTTCCAAATTTTGCGAGGTTGAACTTAAAAGGTTTTATAAACAACCGAACAAAATTTTTTTTTTCTAAATTTTAGTAAGAAATCATTAAATTTACTAGTTTTTCGTGAGAAAAGTGGTGGATCTACATATTTTTAAGGCATTTGATAGAGTGTACCATGATGCACTTCTGTCAAAATTGTGGCGAAAGTAAAATGTTGGCTCTACATATTAGAACTGCACAGAGTGTAGCATGATATGTCGAGTTAATGGAGTCGTGGTCAATAACGACTTCTCTTAGTTCATATTTAGCTTCCTCAGGGATCACACTACAAGGAATTATTTCATGGCTACCACGAGGCTTCTCTTTTTCTCCTGTGCTATTCCTTATTTTTCCTAATTTTGAACATTTAATCCTCTCACTACAACATTTTCCATTTATACTCATTGGGCCATGAGTCAGAATATGAATATTACATTTAATCAATATCTTGTAAAAATCTCCTAATAGGGTTATGTGAATAGGGTCCACTTTAATGTTTCATGCTTTCGAACAAATACATGATTGAACATGCTGCTTCATCTACAAATATAGATTGTTGATTAGTATTGAGGAATAAGAAGCTCTGGGGGTTCGCGGCATGAAAATCCAGTATGGTGTTCTCCGGACTGAGTATATTCTTCATGTCTCTAAGGAAGCATTAAAGTGCTGTACTTCAGTTTTTTTTATGGTCCAAATAGTATTTCACTCTAATTGATCTTCATACTGTTTGTATCAACTATATCCGTCTCAAAATGACATACAGCTCTAATGTATAGGTCGCACCTTGAAAGCCTTATGCGGGAGTATTGACTCACAGGAGTATAGACTCAACGTAGGTTGTATTTTTCTCTTTTATAGGTACTATTATGAAATATGTTTAAACAAAATTAAAGAACTTGATACCAAAGGCCAGTCCTTTCTATACACAATGCGTTCTTCATCAACAGCACAACTCTTTGGGGTCGAAATGCCAGCGAAACTTACAGGAAAAAATTGTTCTTTAGCCGAAAACTCCGTATGTGAAATAGTTATCCTGTAAAGGTCCTTTCTGTCAATGTTTGCATGGAGAAGTTTAAACCAAATTTCCACATACACTTCTCCCTCTATCATATAATCGCATTTTCTAGATCCAACTATTTACCATGTATAAGCAGGAGTTATTTCTTGGGTATTTTAAATTTAAGTGCAAAAAATAAAAAAAATTATAATAATAATTCCCTTTGGAGTTCTGAAATCAAGTACGAAAATTCTTAGTAATTTCATTATAATATCCATTAAATTGGAAGTTATAAAGTATTAGTAAAGTTTAAAAATAAGTCAATAATAAGCCGCCTGGCAGCTTTTGGACTATAAGCCAATAAAATTATTTGTTGACTTTGGACTAGAACTATAATAGATTCAGACGGGATGAGTAGTTCACGCTCATTAAAATAATGCACTACAAGTATATCGCACCATTACGCTTAATAACTCAAATAAAAAATAATATTATTTCCCAGAACTTTTACATCTGTTTTGAACACTTTGTTCATTTATCAACTAAATTGCTCAAGCTTTAAAGGAGTTTTTTTTGCCCTGTGGAATTTCTAGCATATTATATGAATGGCCTTTTTGGCTATATCTCTGCAACAAAAAGTTGTAAAATTGTTGCAAATACTGAAATTTGCTGTAACCCACCATTGTAGATTATCCACTCGATTTTTGCTTTAGTGTTTGGGGTATTTTGCTGGTACTGCTCTTAGCCATATTATGAAAAGTTTTAAAAGTTATATGTTTGTATAATTAGTACCAAGAAATACTTGGGAATATTGATCATAGTATTAATGCAATATTATAATCGTACATAATTGTAACACAAATATTTTAAACGATGTTAAAGTTAAATGATGTGGGTTCACAGAGCGATCATGTGATGCTTGTAGTAAGATTTTGCCAAGAAACATGTATGAGTATATATAACTCAGTCACAAAATATTACAATTGAATCATGTACTAACCAAACAGATTATAAGGTCCAAATGGATCACACATTTTATATACTTTTTCATGGCCATAATAATCCTCTTGTAAAATTTTCAATGCTTTTTATAGAGCACAGTAGATTGAACTATTTTTTTTTTTTTTTTTTTTTTTTTTTTTGGGTAAGTTGGGAAAATGCTTTATGCATGTTACGTGAATCGTCATCCACGCCGTATGCCGGACTCCTTGTAATGGTTACCGGCTAAAAACCCACCTTGTCAAGCTTGGGATATGTTGCCCACCTGAGCACCGCCTTAGCATTACTTCCAGGTGGATCCCTTTGTTATGTGCGCTTATGTGCACACCTCTTCTTGTATTGCCCACGTCTAGGCCCCCTTCCGATGATCCTGCTCCAATTTAAGGCTAATTGCCATGTTTTAGGCTGCGTCTAAGTCACGCATTTTTGAGCGGAGAACGTGCTCGATGTATCGTGCGATTGCCTTCCAATTTTCTTCGCTGCTCATCATTTTGTCAATGATAGTTTCGGCTGTTAATTCGCCAATATGGTTTTCTAGTTGAATGCGTCAATACATCCAATAGCTACATTTAAAGAACGTTTGTTCAGCGTCATCTATTATCTCTTCTTCCTTATAGATGCAGAATGGTGTGCTGCACTTACCCATTTTGTGTGTAGATTGAACTATAAGTTACATTGAGAACAAGGCATTAACTTTGCATATATAATTTCAAGTTGCAAACCCCTCTCACTCCGTATCCAAATCCATAAAATTTTACTAGTCCAAATTAATATATTTCAGCCAAAGACAAATGCCCTAACAAACAAACCAAACTTCATGTTACATGTCTTAAACAGCTGCAACTCTCACCATTCATATATTTGAACAAATTCTAATTACAAAAAAAAAAAAATAAAAAAAATTAACACAAGATGGATTTAATTAATTGCTTAAGCATAAAGAAAATAAATAAACAAACAAATATATTTAAGGTATGAGTATGTAATGGATATCTGTTTCAATGAGCAAAGAAAAGTGAACATGAAGGCGTTCACTTCTCAAATTACAAATAAACCGTATCCTTTTCAGCAGAGAAAAAGGCAAAGGAGTTTTGGGAGGCCTGAATTTGATTTGTACAAAAGAATAAACAATAAATATCCCCTGCTTCTGTAACTTTTTTTTACATCAAATATCATTTAAAATAAAATTTATTATTTGTCAGAACCACACACGTTATTCTTTTTAGTTTTAGTTTATATGAATAAATATTTCACTGTAATGTTAGTAAAAAAATGACATGCACACCTGTATGGATACATCGATGTTTTAATACAAAAAAGTGGCATATAGGCTTTTCGTTAGTTTACAGGAAAAGGATATAAGCGCTTTATAACCTTATTTTTATATCAAAGAATGTATATGTGTGATATGATAGTAATTTTTTATTTATTTAAACAACCTATTGATGCCACATTGATATAGTGGAATATAAAATGGTGGAAATTTCTTCTGCGGCTTTGCATGGCTTGCCCTCATTCAAAATGTCCAATTTACAATAAATAAATCACATGATCACGTTTCTCTCCATGCTCTCAAATGTTCGCGCAGAATGTCCAATATGGTATATAACGCCATCCTGGCGAAAGCACACTTTGTCATTGAACATGTCACCTATTTCAGACCAAAAGAAGTTTATAGTATTCAACCTAGAGAGCGCGTCATTGGCAGCGATGGCATGGCAAAGCTAATTTTCATAGAAATATGCACTGATGACGCCAGCAGCCGCAAATACAGACAAAACAGTGTTGATTGTTATTGTTTCAAATTCGAGAATTTTGTTTATTGATGTAGCCATTCAACCAGAATTGCGAATAATCGCTGAGGCGAAGAGCGCGGAAAAGAACTCTCGTTTTTATGAAATAGTTTTATCATTTGCATTTAATTTGGAACGTCATGTTAATTCATTCTGATTTGGCACAACAGGCAAAATAAAGTACAGTCAATTTGACAGATGTAGTTTGAGCAATATGGCCGCTATCAATTTTCAAGTTTCAGAGATCCCAATATGTTAGATTAAGGAAGAAAAACAATTAGATAAATTTTGTATTGGTTTATAAAGTCTGTATTGATTTGTTTTATTTCTTCTAGTTTTTTAAAAATTTATTTTAGATAGATCATTTTGTTATTGAAATTGAAAGAGAAGCCATGGATAGTTACATAGGTCCGTATATTGTTAGTAAAAATATTTAAACCAAACCAAAATATGCGCACAAACTACATTCCATAGAGTAGGGATTCTATTATGCAAATGCTGTCAAGTTGTTCTCAGTTTCCAATATTGATATACATATTAGGCTCACCTGTTATATTAGTTTTGAAATAAATTTATATTGACGCACGTACAGACAGGTTGGCACAAAGTAATGTTGTAATTTGAATTGGTATAATTGAAATAAGAAAAAATTGATGTCATTGATTTATATCCTCTAAGTGGTCACCTTCTAAGTTGATGCATACTTGCGCTAATTTTACGGCATTTTCAATTGTTCCCCAAACTGGCTCCAAATTGACGATTTTTTTAGTTAATTTTAAAAGGCCCCAATAGAAGATTTCTGGTTTTGTTAAATCTGACAGTCTGGACGTCCAGTTTCAGGAGAAAACTACCTGGAAATTGGCGTCGCCAAATCTTCTTCGTTTGGCGAGCAATGATCAAAACCAAATGCAGCAAGTTGTGACAAAAGTCTCATTTAGCATTTACCTGTGACTTTAACCATTATGGCTACAGTGGTTATGTAGGCGTCTTAAAATCAAAAAATAATAATACTTTTCCTCTATGTACATCGTCGTCTCGTTGATGTTTGTGGATTCTATCTGATATCATCGGCCACAGCAGCGCCTTAAGAGAACGCATATTTATATTATAAAAACAGATTTTTTTATTTGTGATTTTTTTTATCTAAATAGGCTACTTAGTTCAGTCGTAATTTATAAGCCAGATTTTTTTATAGTTTAGGACAATATTGACTTTATTTAAGCTTAAACACATTTTCTGTGACGCTACACAGCGTATCAATCTTTACTTTAAACTATTTACCTCTGTTCTTCGAACAAAACCTAGAAATATTTTCGGATTATAAAAAATTCAATTGCTGTAAATGGTGATTGCTTATCTTGTCCTATAGAAATTTGATAACATCTGTTACATACAGAAAACCACGTCCAATAAACTAGCTGTGCATCAAGATCGTACTAAATTCAAGCGCTGGAAAGGCTAACCTGAAGTTAAATCCCTTTAAATTGCTTTATTTTTAGCTTAAACGTGCAACGAATTCTCATTTCTAACAGCTCCCTTTTTTATTTGCAATTTCACTTTTCATTAACTCAAACATTTCGGCCAATAAAAATAAAATTTAAAAACTAGAGAAAAATACACAGAATTTTTTTATTGTAGAAACTTCACATAAAAAAACGTTTTCAAAGGAAATTCTTATCAAACAGAACGGAAAAGGCCTCTTGAACATTATTTCTCAACAAAGAAGCAAAAAAAGGACCCTAATAAAAATGCCTCCTTACAAAATATAAATTTTTAATATTTCTAAATTCCTAAGCTTGAAATTTTATGATGAGCTCTTCAGTTTTATTTGGGGCCATTTTGCATTTTTCTTTCCTTTTTGTGCCTTGTTTTTGTTGTATTGCTGAAAGTAATAATTTGCTTTTATTACAACTTTTTTTTAATATTTATAAGACAAACCACGTTTTATTTGATTTTAAAATTGTTTATTTTTTATTCAATATTTACAGGTTGTTGTTTTGTGACATTTTATACCCGCCGTGCTGCCTTAAAAGCCCAAGATGCCCTGCACAATGTTAAAACCTTAAATGGGGTAAGTTTATGAAATATTGTATAGAAACTTATTTTTAGCCTTATTTGTCTCTATGGCCTTCTATGGTTTTCGTTAAGGACTTGTGAACAATTTTGGAAAAAAAAAACAATTGTTGACAATAAACTTGGTTTTTATTATATTTCTGCAGCCTTTATTGGTTTGATATGTTTTTTTTATTTCGTTTTGTTGGTAATTTAGTCGGCAATTTATTAGATTTATGATTCTGTATTTTTAACTTTTTTTACATCATTTTGTTGCAGTTGCGCCTGTTGTAAATATTTCTGCAAGAATATTAACAACGGCGAAAAGTAAATGTTTTTTGTATTTTCCAAAATTCAAACCAATTAGCCTTTGGAAGCCTCAAGAATAAGAATGATGTACACTGAACAAAATTTAGTAGAATATACAGACTAGCTTTGTTGTGAATAAATAACTACCGAAGGAACCAAAAACATATATCGCTTGTGGATTCAAATCATTTCTAATGATTTTAACTTTGATTTTAATGCCTGTTTATTGAAATTGAAAACATTCTTTTTAATATAGAGGAAAGAACGCTTAAAATGTATTTCATCCTAGATTATGTAATGGCCCAGTAAAAGGAAAGAGCTTCTAAAAATGTCATAAAAATGCTTGAATTAGGATCCAGAAGAAGTATAAATTCTGATAATTTTCAATGATTTTAAAATTGCAGAATTTATTATATATTTTTTTTTTTTGCTGTGAAAAATTCTCCTTATGTTGACAAAAGTTAAAATTTTATATCTTTTTGCAAAGAAAATTATAAACAACGAGAATTGGTTACTTAACACTGAGAGAAAACTTTGCATCTGAAAACCTTACAAGTCTGTTAGTAGTCACGATCCCTTTTCCATATGTGAAGGTAATTTTATCACTTAATGATCAAAGAGAAAAACGTTTTTCGCGTAGATAAAACAATGTATTTTTGTTTGTTTGTAAAAAAAAGTATTTCAAACCAAGTTTAGTAGTTTTGTAGAAACTTGACTTTCTAGAAAGTCGAAAAAATTCACTATTGGATTCTTGAAAGTAATGAAAATGTCATTTCTAGGAAATAATTTGGGATACGGGTTTCATGTATATATTGTAAAATGAGCTTTCGAAGAAAATCCAAAATATCTTTTTAGAAATGGATCAAACTATAATCAGTTTCAATGAATTGGAAACATGATTCAATTAAATAATAAATTTAGATTAATAATTTTTTACAAAGATAATAATTTTATGTCAAAACACAATACCCTGTTTTCGACTGACAATCCATATATGAAAATTCTATGATCGTAATAATTATATTTGTTTTCTCTTATGTGGATGTAATAATAGTAAAATAAAATTATCCTTTTCATGAATATATAAAATGGTATATTTTTAATAATATTAAATCATTTTTAAGAGACTTAAACTTCTAAGAATTAGAAAAATGTATTCTTACACGTAATAAAAATGTAATTCCTTAGAAATGATTTCCCTTTTTTAATGACCGGGTATCAAACTAGAATAGAGTAAATTAGGGAGTTACCAAAAAACATACCTTTTGTTAGGCTCGAGTTCAAATCTCATTAAACCCAATAAGAGAATGATATTCATATTTAAATGATTAAAAACGAATGCCAAATGAAATTTTTCCACAAGCTGGGGGAACATGGGCTTTTCACTTGATTTCTTTAATAGGTTAGGTTAGGTTGATTGGAGGGGTGTGATAAGCCCATGTCATATGACATACACTTAAGCCAGTGAAGGCTTGTTGTGTGCCCCATTTAATTATCAGACACAAATTGCCAAAGTTCTGCGGCAGGATTCGAACCTGGGATCTTCGCACTACGAGTCTAGTACACTACCTACTAATCTACGAAGGTTATTTCTTTAATAACTTTGTGTCATTTATAAAAATAAGAACAACAAAGGAATATAGAGTTACTAAGAAATTATAGGCAGCCAGTGCGTTCTAATATATTTTAACTAAAGCAACTGAAACAAAGATCACATTTACACGATCTCTTTTATTTCTTATATTAGCAGTTTCAAGGAAGTAACAAATTTTACAAAAAATAACATAACGACAGCCTACTCCATCTATACAAGAAAAAAGTGTTAAGAGAAGATCCGTAAAAAATTACCATGTATTCCAGAGACTGAAACTCTTGCAGCTCCGGAAGGTAATGGGCGTTATATGTTTGGCTGAGAAAATAACAAGAAATTGTAATCCTTGTTTATAATCTTTTTAAATTAAAATTTACTGTAATTTAAAAAACGCTTTATTAGATTTTCTGTATATATTAATGTTAGTATTTCTTTAGTTCTTAAATCAAGTTATTGTAATAGTAATTTTCCTTTTTTCAAAGAACATTTAATTAAATTTATAATCAAATATTTGCATGAAACAATATGAATTAACGTCAAAGATGAAGAGAAAACGCAACTCCTAAGACTGATTTATTGATATTGCAGTTCATTTTTTTAAGCGCCGGAAATACTCTGTTATAAGTCACGTTAGGGCAAGCTTAAGAACTCTATTCCACAAAAAATAGAAACAGAAGCTTGTGGCCACCGAAAACGATAATGTGTATACATTGACCGTACATTGAAGTGTTAAATTAAAAAATCTTACAAACCTAATTGGAAAAAAGTTAACTAAAATAAATGTTCCCAAAGTGGAATTTTCAATTACCACAATTTGTATTTATGCTGTTTTCAGCATAATTCCATATTTAATGCGTCAGTCAGACTATAACTTTCACCCATCATGCCAAATTCTTTTAATTTGAAATTTCCTTTCTTTCGTATATTTCCAACCGGGTACACAGCATTTTTCATTCCCTAATGATTTAGTGCTTGTATTTGAGCTTATATGCATGAGTATTTTTTTTTTTTCATTTAACTGAAAAAAACAAAGACTAATAATTTTCATCATCTACTGGTATGAATACTCGCAGTGCGGAAATGTTAGAACGCGGATTTTGGTGTCGACCACTTTAAATTGCTAAACCACATACATGAATGAACACAAACATATTTCCCCATATAAATCCTTATGCACACACACATAAGGACATATTTTGTAGTTAGTGAACATCTAATGCGTATGAGACCTCGTATTTATGTCGCCTTTTTTATGCTTCTAAAAGTGGTTAGTATTAAAAGTTCAAATTAAAAGGCGAACTGAAATGCTTTTTCAGGCCAAAAACTTACATTGGCTACATTATTTTTGACATTTTCTATCAAATCTGTTGTTCCATTATTCAGATTTTGAAGCCAATTTTTCAATGAAAAGTTGTACTAAAACATTGATGTCAAAATAAATGCTCTGCCATGTTCGAATTTTTAACGATTGGCAGTCTCATTTCATACGTCGACTAACAATGGTAACCAAATATACACTAATGAGCAACAGCAAAGGGGAACTTAACTTAGCTCTGATTTCTACCCATAGAATGCTTATCTGTTGTCTTAAATATTTGAATGATATAATTTGTGTTCACTGTTTTGTGTGACAGCTGATAGTTGCTTTGTCTTTAGTGTGATTTGCCATTATTTTATGAATAGACTCACTCCAGATCAAAGCTTTAAAAGTGCCACAAGTTTTTTTTCAATGTAATGTTTCTTTGTGCAAAATGTATTGTTAACTTCGTTAAATTCACTTTCACCATAAGCATCCTCTGGAGCGACTACTACGATTAGCTATGAGTATTTTAGAAGCACGTATATTCTAGAAGACAGTAAACATACGGAAACGCGATGAGTAGGGTGCATCTAAAAAGTAAGAGCCGGTCTGCAATTTAGTACAGAGGAAACTCAAATCATACAAGTTCTACATAATCCTCAGCAATTGAAGATGTACCAATTCTCATTTTGGACAACTTTTTTAAGCCATCTATACGCTAGCCGCAGCGGCGGAAAGAGTCACGGAAATTTTATCGTGTCTCAGCCGCCAAAAAGTCTTAAATTGTATGGCTTTTACAAAATTGTTTTTGCTCTAAATTTCTTATACGCATTCTAACGATTATAGAATTTGAAAGTTTCATTGTGGAGATCGCAAAAAATGGTAAATTAAGCTTTTTCTGTGAAATGGCAAAATATTTCTTTTAGATTTATTCGACAACTGAAGAGAAACAATTAATGTTACAAAATTATTTTTCCAATCAAGCCAGCTTTTTTAAAATGTTAAGTTTAACTTTCTTACAGTTTTTTTATTTATTTTAAAGTAAAATAAATTACACATGTGATCGTTTTGATTCAGTCACACTACTGTTGCTCTTTATTTACAGCGTCATGTCGATAGCACGACAATACAATACCGATATTTACTACGATGTTATATACTCGTATATGATACTTTGACGTGGTCTATCTAATAGTTTACAGACTTCTGAGCTTAACTGCTTTAACATCAGAGCTTTTTGAGGTAGTTATCTACTCGTATATTACTCGAGTTTTGTGGAATGTTCAAGAACATTGTGGCCTTTTATTCTATATGTTTCCTTTAGTTACTAACAGTAGATGCACTACTGACCTTATATTGTTACCAGTTTTCTTAGTGTATATTACTGTGGTATTGGTAAAAAGAAAAAAAAAAACAGAAAGGAGAAAACACCAGGAGCATACGGCAAGGATCGAACCTGAGACCCTCTGACTATTAGTCTAGTATACTAGGCACTAGTTTAAGGGGCACTATATGAATCCTTTAGTTCTTTAGTTAGAATTTTGAACTATATTTTTATTGATAGAATTCACCCATACTGTACAGCATCTAGAGGATAGAACATCAGCACTCTACCTTCTTTTCCTTTTTTAAATTTGTATAAATCTAATCAGTTAAAACGGAATATTTTTGTATTATATAGATTAATAAAAATTGTTATAAACATAGAGGTTATACTGTATCTATACATGGTATAATAAAAATTACTTTATTGAAAAATTTGATACCTTACAGGCCACTCTTTCATATTTCTGTTAATATCAATCATGATTCGAGGAGAATTTTGACAATTGCTTTGACAATCATACTTAAAGTCTAATCAAGGAAATATTTACTGCACTCTACGCAGTCAATCGATTTGCATCAACTAATATTGTAGTTTTCAGGAAAAAATTATTATTAAATTAATATTCATACAGGTCCAAATTTCGGTCCGATATGATCATCCGGTGCAAAGATTTAAGAAGTTTTCTCACACAAACATACATAGAAGAATGGTTCTAATAGCAACAATATCCTATATTCCTAGAAACTCGGGATATCTAGATCTGAAAAATACTCCATTTTCGACAAACCGAGCGAAATCGGCCACCTAGCACTTTTTGATAGCCGGAAGTTGAAAAATCTTTTAAGTCTTACCTCGCTGTGTACATGTATCTATTTGCTTTAATATGTATGTATATTGTTATACAAATGTGCACATGGTCGCTCATGTCTGTCTGCTATTTAAATATGATGAAAATTTTATGAATGTCTGCAATAATGGTTCTTTTCAACGGATATTATCGCAATTGTAAGCATATGAAAGAGAAATTGTTACAAAAAAAAAAATTATTATAAATTTCATAAGTTTAAAGGAAGAAAATGAAAAGTGTAAAAAGAACAGCAAGCGTTAGAGAGGTGGAGTAACAAAAAAAGGCAAACGATTAAACAAAGGAATTTAAATGGTTGGCTGGCTGCTTAACTACCACTACTGATAAAGCTAACGCGTTATAACTTTTCGAAATGACTTATAATTATGGCCATAAAAAATAAGTTGTTGCCAGCTTATGAAATTAACAAGTTTTAAAGGAGGTGGTCATGGTGCGTGTGTGTGCGATAGTTGATATAAAAGATTAGTATTTAAAAAATAAATATATTGTCACCTGAATTGTTTCTAAGTAGAAATTATGAGCTTGGTTTCTTTTTATTAAAAATGTTAGATTAGGGAACGATTATTTATTTCGTTGTATAATAAAAAAATAATTCAGTATTTGCTAAGAATGATGTTGAGGAATTAATAGTTTTGTGAATTAATATTTAAACTTGGGCAAATTGATTTCTTATATTTTTTTTTTTTTCACGCTAATATATGTTTACTGTATCTTCAAATAATTGAACTAACAATAAGTGTTCAAATCTTAAATATATAAATAATTGTTAGGCCCAACCAGTGTCGGACATAAACTTAGTGATAATAATTAATAATACATAAAATTCATGTTACGCACAAAAAATATTTTCAAAGAATTTCATCTGGAGAGTTGCGTATTAATGCCGTAGTGTCCCTCTTTTTTAAGCGGATGTGTCCAGGAAAGTTCAAGATGTTACGAGCAAGGGGATTAGGATGGAACTCGAGTTTTGTTAAATATTTTCCAGCATATTTTGCAATTTCAGCGGTCACAAGTGGCATATTTAAATCACGATGTAAAATAGAATTTTTCAAGTACCATGGAGCCGTAGTTATTAACCTTAATATTTTGTTTTGCATTCGTTGGATTCTCTCTACATTGGAAGCTGAAGCAGTGCCCCATAGCTGAATTCCGTAACACCATATCGGCTTCAAAAGCGACTTGTATATTAAAAGTTTACAATCTAGACTGAGGGTAGAATTTCTACCAATCAGCCAATGTATCTGGGTTAATTTAAGCTTCATTTGTGTCAGCTTAGAGTCAATGTGGTGTTTCCATGTAAGCCGTCGGTCGAGGTGAATACCAAGATATTTCACATGTGAATGTTGAGGAACAACTTGATTGTTGATTTGAATGGGGGAACAAGTATCTCTTCGTAGGGCAAATGTAACATGAACACACTTTTGTTCATTTACTTTTATTCTCCATAAGTTCAACCACAATTCCAACAGGTTAATATGTTGCTGAAGATAACGGGATGCCTCGTGAGGGTTTTCATGCATACTAAGGCAGGCTGTATCATCGGCAAATGTAGAGGTGAGGATATTACTGCTCAAAGGCATATCACAGGTATAAATCAAATACAAAACTGGCCCCAGTATACTCCCCTGAGGCACCCCAGATGAAATGGTTTCGGGCACACTCATGAAGTCTCCTTCCACGACAGTGAACTTCCGGGCAATAATGTAACTTTCCAAAAGATTTACAATGTTTATTGGTAGATATGTCTTCAATTTTAGAATTAGGCCTTCATGCCACACTTTATCAAATGCCTGAGAGACATCAATAAATAGGGAAGAACAATACTTTCTTTCTTCAAATGTTCTTCTTATGAAATGAATGACTTCTAAAACCAAATTGATGGTCCGGTATGCATCCATTATCAGCTAGAATTGGGGACAATTTTGTCATGAGAAGTTTTTCAAAGAGCTTCGAAATTGTTGACAGCAAACTTATTGGCCTATATGACTCAGCCTTGGTAAGATCTTTACCCGCCTTTGGAATCATTTTGACCATGGCAAGTTTCCAGCTGTGTGGGTAATACTCCAGTCGTAAAATGCCATTAAAAATAAATAACAGGATTCTAATAGCAATACGAGGCAACTGCATCAGCATCTTGTTACTAATTCCATCAATACCCGGGGCCTTCTTTGGATTGGTTTCAGCAATTAGTTTTTGTACATCAAGCATCTTAAACTTTATAGGTCGAGGGGGTAGAGCAACTACGCTCGGCAAATCAACAGCACCAGTACATGTGTTTGGGGTAAATACGTCTTTTAAATGACCAGCTAATATGTTACCTTTTTCAGTATTAGTTCTTGCCCAACCTCCGGTAGAAGTGCGCAGGGGTGGTTTAGACTCAACGGGTGTTTTAAGCTTTTTAGCAGCGCGCCACAAGGAGTAATTAGATGCTGCAGTGACATCGAGACCTTCCAGGTAGTTCTTAAGAGAAGCAGATTTTTCAGCTGAAAGCAACTCTTGGAGTCGTTTAGTGCATTCTCTAAGTCTGATTTTATGTTGGGGCGATCTGTGCTGTTGCCATTCCCTTCTAGCTCTTCTTTTTTCACATACGAGACGTTCAATGTCCGCAGAATAAATTCTATTAAACCCAGTCTGCGGATGGGAGGTAGTGGCATGTTTAGCAGCCTGTTTAATATTCTCGGTAAGATTGGCAATGTTAAGTTCAATATCATCGGGAGTTCTAAGCCTGATGTTTTCCGTACAATGACTACTGAGATATTTTTTGAACCCCAGCCAGTTAACACGATGTATCATCTTCACATATGGGTCAGGTAAGTCACTTCTTAGTGGGCTACAAATTGTAACGATCGTGGGAGAGTGATCGGAGGAGAGATCATGTGAAGCTTCAACATGAATTAAATCCCTAGGGATATTTTTCATGACCCCAAAATCTATAACATCCGGAATTTTTTGTATGTCAGTAGGCCAGTAAGTGGGCTCCCCACTAGAAATGACATCCAAATCCATTTTTGAAATTGTGTTGAACAATGCTCGACCTCTAGGAGTAATAAGACGCGACCCCCAGAACGTATGCTTTGCATTGTAGTCTCCAGCTGCTACGAAACAAGGGCCAAGAGTTTTGTAAAAATCCTCGTATTGATCTTCACTGATTGAAAATCTGGGAGGGGAGTAAACTGATGAAAGCACAAGATTTGAACAAAAATTTTCGATGCAAATATTTGTTGCTTGTAGATGGTCTTCACAAGTGTTCTCAAGAATATAGTGCTTGAGTCTTGACTTTATTAGAATTGCTGATCCTCCACATGCTCTTCCTCTCGGGTCCTTTGTATCATATAAGGTGTAGCCACTCATTTTAAAAAGGCTTCTCGAAGTCAAATGAGTCTCAGATACCAACATTACATCAATATTCTTCACCGTGAGGAAGTGCTCTAGTTCGTTTCTATGTTGGCGAATGCCGTTAGCGTTCCAGAAACATAACTTTAACGTGTTCATGGCTTGTTAACTAATGCTAGAAGCAGAGTGTTCTGCATTCGCAGCATTTCTTGCATCATGCTAGTCATATTTGTCGTAAAGTTGCTTATAGTTTGCACCAGATTATCAATAGTAGCTTCAAGGCGATTGAAATTAAAGCTTGCATTTGCGTTTGTTGTATTGTTTGGTGGTGACACTTTTTGAACGGGAATAGAGTTGATCTTCACAGCGTCAGCATACGATACATGTGAAGTGATTGGTTGGGCCATTAGGGGATGAGTAGCGGAGTACGTATTTCCTGCTTGAGCTGGAGTTACTTTAGGCTTTTGGGTCATAGCTTGT
The DNA here is from genome assembly GCA_963681545.1 of Germaria angustata. NCBI lineage: Eukaryota > Metazoa > Arthropoda > Insecta > Diptera > Tachinidae > Germaria > Germaria angustata. Next base: position 12,376,587 of record OY812999.1, on the reverse strand, counting down.
TTCACAAAAGAGAATACAGGACATCCTCTGTAGTTAGCAGTGTGATTACCTCCACAATTACTGCACTTTTTTTCCTTCTGGTCCTTCGACTTATTGCAAATAGCAGTGTTGTGTAATTCACCGCACACAACACAAACAGACGGTAATTTGCAATAAGTTTTCGTATGGCCATATTCTTGACAATTATGGCACTGTACGGGTCCTGAGCGCTTGTGTGGTTCTTCGACTGTAATTTTCCGGTATAACAGATATTTTAAATTATAAATTGGATGGGTCTCATTTTTCTTCAATTTTATATCATTCGGCTCCAATTCAACGCGAAATAAGGGTTGGGGGATCTTCTCCCTGTTTATTATGTTAGAGACATTCTTTACCTTAAATCCCTGGAGGGTGAGAGCATCTTTAATTTCCTCAGGAACTACATAAGAATCTATGCCTTTCAATACGATCTGTAGGCCTTTAGCACTCTTAAGCTGGAATGTGTAGAAACTTGTTTTATTTTTTTCGAATTCGTTAACCATTTTGCGGAAGTCTTTTTCATCATATATTTGAACTTTTGTTTCATCAATGTTACCACGTTTTATTGGAACAATGTGAAATGACTTTTCACCAATGGCCGAGATTAGTTTTTTAATAAGTGTGTTCGAGTTTTTTTGTCTCAGATAGATTGGTGGTGGTTTTGAAGTTTTTTTCGAAGATTCTTCGGGTTTATCGCTGTCATCTTGTAATATTTTAAACCGGTTTTGACGATTAGCTGAGGCGGCGTCGTTGTCTCTGGATATTTTCGGAACAGATGAGATTTTGGATGAATTTGGGCTTCGCCCGCGCTTTACTACCGTTACATATCTGTCCATTCCGACAGGCACTTTAGGTTTTTGAATATTATCGTCCATTGTGATAACTGGGTTAAGTGATGAACACGAGCCCAGAGCGGATAATGGCGCTGACTTAAATAACGATGAACTAGGCAATGGTAATATTACCGAATCACTACTTGGCATCGGAGTAAGCGAATTTGATTGCTCACGTAAAATTGGCTTTGCCGTTAGAAAAAGACTGTCATCCAATTTTTTTCTTTTTATTGTTTGCATTAAGAGCTTCAGAACTCACAGTAAAATAGGCATTTCTGCCGTTAGAACTCACTTCACAATTTTTTGTTTTTGAGGTACTCATGCAGAGTATTCCTCAGTCACTTTGTTTGTGTTTTTTTGTTGTTTCAGTTTATACGAAAAATATTATTAATGCAAGTAAAGCAAATTTAACAAAAACTGTACTTATTACGAATCAGTACTTATTACGAATATTTTTTTTTTTTTTTGTTTGTATTTTTGTTTGCTTAGTATGAGAAAAAAAAAAACTCCGCTAACACGTCTGTTCACTACGAAGGTTCAACAAGACTCCATTTCTTATATTTGATTAAATATTAATCACACAAACTTTTAATAATTGCAAAAAAAATTATATAAAATGTTATATACTTTTAGGCGTGGTGAAGTTCAGCATATAAATTGTCCTATAAAAATCAAATAATTACATTACACCTTTGCCACCTTGTACGTATGTTTTTTTTTAATATAATCATTGACTTATGGCTTGAATTTTTTTGGAATAGGAAAAAAAAAGATTTTTTTTTAAATATTTATTATCATTTTAAAAGTGCTGAATAATGTTATTGTTTTTTATGACCTGAATTTTTTTTAACAAAAAAAATTATTTTTTCTTGTTCTAGATGTATCATCCCATACAAATGAAACCCGCCGATAGTGAAAATCGTAATGGTAAGTGCAATGAATTTTGTTTCACACTTCAGCTGGAAGGAAATTCTTCTATCCTTAATAATAAAGTTTATGCACAAAATAAAAGCCAACATTTAAAATAAAGATAAAATAAATGGGGAAATATTTAGACCAGCACACAAAATATTCATTTATCTTTTGAACCAGAGACAACAAGAAAAACAGTACACAACTGAAAAGACAACAAATTGACCTACAAAGCAAAAAAAAAAATAACTTGAATGCTTTGGCGAGAAAAAAAAAATCATGAAATTCATTGACTAGACCTCTGGTTCCAACCAAATTTGTAACAGCAGCAACAACCGAAAATAGGAGCAAAAAAAAAAAATAGAAATAAAAAAACTGTGGGCTTAACGACCAAAAAGAAAATTTATTCAACGTAACAAATGTTGTATTCATTTAGTTGATGTGGACACGAGTTTTAGTTAGAACGAGATTGGAAGAGTCCTTGTTGGCTTCTTTTGAAATTTGGAGTGTTTATGAGTGGCGTGTGTGTGTGTGGTGTGTGTGTGTGTGTGTGTGTGTTTGTAGTTATATATGTGTGCGGTCGTCTGTAAACAAGCATTTGTCAAGCATGAAAGATTTACTTTGCGAGTGTATGAGTGTGTGTGTGTATGTGTTTATATGTTTATGATGAAAGGGTCACATAAACAATGTGAGGAGGCCAGAATTACAAACACTTGACAAACTTGCACGTTATTTGAACTTTAGTCACCACCATTATGTTTTTTTGTGTTTTCTATGACACATTTATACATATAGACATTGGCGGAGCCAGAAATAATTTTCGTTGGGCTGGGTTAAGAGCGAAGTTTTAGAAAACATAAAATAATGCAATTCTTAAAAATACTTGAGGGAAGGGGCATTGTTTACCATAGAATATGCAACCTTTCTTAGCCAATGCATATAGATTCACTTTATTTATATACGTCCTTTAGCGTGTATTTGGTTGATACTGAACGAGTACTAAATCATTTAAAGTGTTTGAATCTAAACTCTGAATGTTTTTTTTCTCGTTATTTAGAGGATAAAAAACATATTTATTTCCTGTTTCTAGTGGTTACTGGTTTTTTATGGTTAAAGTAAATAGAACTTTTTTAGGCCAGCAATAGATTATCAAGGTTGGAAAACTGCAAATGGTTGAATTTTGTTATGATATACTTTCGCTCACAAAATAATGAGTTAAATGTTGCAAGTCTATCTATTAAAAAAATTATTGTAACTTATTATTCCTAACTAGATTATGTAAGACAGCAGTTTTAATTTGAACGTAAGATAGATTCAAATCGACGAGAATTCATCGCACCATTTCCAAACGATCATAGCTTTATGATCCTATTATTGAATATGGTTTCAATAAATTATTATAATTTAAAATTTATCAGATATTATGTTCCCCCCAATTAATTATTTACTTAATTATTGTTTGTTGTAGACTTGGTTCTTCATATATCGATTTTAGTTGTGCTAACACTCTTATTTTTATACAAAAACTAACATACACAATATGAGAATTCTATCATATATGAAAATTAAAAAAGGCTTGGAATATCATAGTGTAAACCGCATACCACATAATCTATATTAAATATGAATATCTTCAGTTTACCAAATTATTTATTTAGCTGCAAGTGTTTTAAAAACAATATATTTATTTTCAATTTTTAAAAATTTTCAATATTTATAAAAATTAAAAATATATATTTTAACAGCATCTCAAATATGGTCATCAATTTATAAGAATTTGTTTGCCTTATATATAAAAGGTGGGCGCCATTTGAAGCCATATATTTTAAAAGTGCCTTAATACGACCGCAATTATGCATCAACTTGGGAGTTGGAAATTTGTGAGATATAGTTCTTTCCAATTAATATCATCAAGTTAAAACTTTCAAATGAACTTTTTATGAAGAGAAAGCTCGTTTTATCGTGTATAAAAAAATTGCAGCTGTTTAAATTATGGAGTTAGTATTTCATTGTAGTAATCTACTCAAACATTTACCTGTTCCTCCGAAGATGTTGCGAATCCTCCATTCCGTTTTCTTAAGGGCATCTGTGACGTTACATATCATTACTGAGTTTTCTCAAACAACTAAATCAATCAATGGTGCCCCTTGAGTTTCCTTGCCGATATCGTCGACCCAATTGCATTTGGCGCGTCATGCGCTTCGTTTCACAAGTTTGGCGAGATCGTTATGCTGTTTTTGTCTGAGTTTAGCATCACGAGTTTTAGCTCTATTAAGGACAGTTTTTACCAGCCTGCGTTTTTCGATTATGAACCTAGTCCCATCTGATATCCACTATTTCCTCAGGTTTTCTTTATTGCCGAGTATGTCTATAGCCGGGTCCATAAAAACTGATTTCACTCTTTCCCAACAGCTTAAGTCATTCTCATGTGATGCAGAAGATTCTGCCTTAATGCTTCGGAATATGTAGAGGATGCTACTGGATTTTTTGAGTTCTGCACATTGCCAGGTCTCGTATTGTTGCTGTTTCGTATTGCTGCTAGTTTTATACGTATTTCTACCACAATTAGGTGGTGATCGGTTTCCATATCGGTTCCTTTTACGATTTCGTACATCCCAAAGAGATCCTCCCCACTTGGTTGATTTGATTCTCTGTCCTTTGGTCAGGAGATAACCAGGGTACGTTGTGCGCAAATACGGACCCACCTACAACTTAGTTGTTGGATGTACACATTCCCAGAAAAAGTTCGCCATTCACAATCCTATGTTCCAGTCCATGGGTGCCCATGGTTGACTTTAAGTTGGTGTTGTAGGGTCCGATTTGGGCATTGAAATTCTCCATTATGACTAGTATGCCACCGCGATTGCTTTCTCTCTCTCTTGTCAAAGATATTATAGAATTCTTCTTTGCCAGCACGTTCGGCAACATCTGTAGGGGCGTAACATGAGATGCAAGTAAGATTTCGTGCGCAGGTGCGGAACCTGTCAGAGAACGGTTTCCACGTAATAAATGCCTTTTTTCAATTTTTTTGTCAAAAGAAATCCAACACCATATTACCTGGGAAGGTTTTCAGGTTTTCCCGAGTATCGAAAGATAAGACCGTGAGATGTTATGTGTTCGCCAACTCCAGGCCAACAAGTTTCGCATATTCCTACGAAAATGTTGTAGTCATGTACTTCTTTACAGAGCTGTGCTAGGATTTATTCGTCTTCTTCTTACTTGCGCATTAATTATCCCAATAGTTTGAAAATCAAACCACCAACATTATCGAAAAAATAAAAAAAATCTTTCAAGTTAATTTGCATTAAAATACATGGTAGAAGATTAAAGGTTTTACAAGAAACACTTGTGTAATTTACACTTAGAAAAACCTTAAATAGAAACTATACAATAGTTATGTTACTTGTATATATTAGATATAATAGAATATTAGCAACAACAAAAAAGAGTAACGAATAATAAGTTGTTAACAATTTTCACAACATTGATAATAAACAACAGCAAGTAAACAAGAGCATCTTAAATCGTACATTCGTTCAATTGCATACATGCATACACACATGTTTAAAAACTATAAGTGAAAAGTGATATATTGACTACAGCAGACAAATGAACATATAAACGGACAGACATTATAATATGTTGATAATGAATAACAATAATTTAATAGAAGTTGTGTTAAATATCAATTTATATTCCGTTGTTAACAAAACGGGGAAGTATGCGAGTAATTAGACGTAAGAAATTAAAAATGCAATAATAATAATAAAATAATAATCCCAATTTATGGTTGTTATTGACTATATCACTTGAACCCAATATCAAAGGGTTGGCAGACTTTAGTTGTTATAGAAAAACTAGAAAATGTTAAGTGACTGCTGGATATGAGTCCGCTAGTACTGATTTTTGTCTAAAAAAGCAATAACCACATTAAAAGGGAAAACTGTTTCAAGAGGCATATTTTTAACTCATTATAAATCCAATACATTTCGCATGTAGATTTCTTATGAAGAACTACCTGTTTAAGCAAGTACTTATTTGAAATTTTCTCTCAAAAATTGTCCTCAAAAAAGGACCTAAGAAAACCTATTCAAAAGAGTACTTTTTAAGAAAGTACTGTGTTAAAAATAGTTTTTGTAAACGTAGCTCTTTAAGCAAAAAAAAACTTTAAAAAATTCCGTATAAAAATTGCATCTTATGAAAGTACCTTTTCAATAAGTACATTTTAGAAAGGTACTTTTTGGAAAGCCCAATAAAAACAGCACCTTCAAAAAAGCATATATTACTAAGCAGCTATTAAGACTGTATCTCTTAACAAATTACCATTTAAATGAATACATTTTAAGAGCGCCCTTTGAAGAATTTCCATTTCAAAAAGTACGCTTAAATTAGTACCTTTGGAGAATGTTACTTTTGAAAAAATTACCTTACAGTGGATATGACGATGCAGCAAGATTTGATTGAGATAGGAAATAGTGAGTCCGCCAATGCTCTTTCTAATTCTATACCAACCCCTTGGTGTAGGTACCATTGTTATTGACATATCCACTATGCAGTAGACTGCGAGCAGTTTATAATGCATGTAAGCGAACACGAAGAAATAAAAAAGTTTTGACATTTGGTGTTTGGACAGCTCAGTTTTCTTTAGGACAGCTGATGATCACCTGCTCTAACGAGGTCACCTCTGATGAATTCGCCTTGTTTAGAAAGTACATTTCAAAAATGTACTTTAGTTAAATACCATTAAAAAAGTACCTTCTAAGAAATAACTTTGAATAACAAAATACCCTAAAGATTTACTCTTTAAAAATTTGCAATTTGAATATAAAATAGCACCCTTTAAAAAAGTACTTTTTTTAGAACTCTTTTAATATGTACTCTTATTTTTTTAAGCCGATTAGGCTAAATTTGAACGATAAGATTTTTACTCTATTGACTTTTTTCAAAGTACAGTTGGGACTTTCGAAAGATCTCATAATTACATGATATTTGTGGTAAATTCATTTCGAAAGTGATTCTTATTGGTAAATTGCATGCTCTGCTTCAACATTTTGTGTTAAATTAAAGGAAAACAATAAAAAGATGCTAACCGCAATAAGGTCGAATATTCCGAGCCCGTTGCCATTGAGTGGCATGCAGAACCATTGCATCACCGCATCTACATTATTATATTGCGTTTAAAAAAATTTGTTTTTTAATTTTTGAAGAAAAGGTACTCTTCCCTTGATTTCTCTCAACATAAACATTCCCAATAACACCTTCTAGATGTAAGTGCAACGTAATAAGTAACTTGTGCTTGAAGTACTTTGATGTGCTCACAGAAGCGTAAAGATTTTTAAGAATAATAACAACAACAGCTAAACATATTTATTAACACTTGCATTGAGAAATACAAGTGTAATTGTTGTTTTCATGTAAATAAGTAAAACTCGTATACAACTAAACTTACTTATGCATGCGGCATGCATCTATGCTCTTATCCATCTAATATCTGTTTAGCAGACAATAGTATACAATTGCAAAGCATTGTAACAACAGTGTAACAGCTAGAACAATATAACATTATTACAACCAGCATTATTAGCAACAACTACAATTTTTTTTTTTGCATTAACAGATATCAACCGCAGATACAGATTTGTTGTGATATCAGTTGCACCTAAAACGTCAATCAGTTACCACAAATTATACTGCCACATGCTGCGAGTGGTGGTAGCACATGTAAATAAAGAAAAATACTTTAAACGGCGTTGTCGGAATAAATCTATGCTGTTCGGATGAAAACTTTAATGAAAATGCGAAAAACATTAAATGGAATTTGAAATAGAAAAAAAAATTAATTTTGTTTAATCTAAAATTTGAGTTTGAAAAAATTTATCAGCTTTTTGTATGTGTGAACTATTCTAGTGCTTTAAAATCGCCGGCAGCACTTTAGCAATTCACTTGTGTGATTTATTTATTGATTTCTTACTCAGGCAATTTAAATTTAAAAGTAAAACGTTTTTTTTTGCGTGAAATGTTTTCTTAAATGTCGCAAATACTTAATTTCAATGAAAATGCACATTTAAATTTTGCCCGATTGTCTGCATTCATTCCTTTAAAGTTGATGTGAAAGAAAAAATGTATTTTTAGATCTTTTTTGCATTTTTTTAAACAAGAATGATCGAGAGTTTTAATTTAAAAAAGTGCGTTTGATGATCATTTAATTGCATTGATCTGTGTATGTGAGTAATATGAAAATGTGCCTTTTAAAATCGTTGTAATACAGGGTGTTGCACACTATTGACACCAATTTTATTTGAATGGAAGTAAAGGAAATTCTATAGTTAACGGCTGAAGTAAAATTTGCATTTAAAATGTAAGTATTTTTTTAGTTTTAACCTCTAGGAAATTAATTAAAGATGAGATAAAATATTTTGCACCTCCTGCATTAGTGCAAAAAATATGTTCTTTTCTATATATGATGTTTATAACATCATTTCAAGTTGTTTGTTATGTTTTATTGTCGTTTTGTTTAAAAAGTTTATACAAAATTAAAAAATTTCATTACATGAACGCATTTAATGCAACTATTTTTGTTCTATTGTATATAATATTATTTTAGTAAGGATTAAATTAATTAAATTTAAAATTCAAAAGTGAAATTCATTTATCATCATTTAGAACCCTTTACCATCGATTTAAATAACAAGATGTTTATAAGACCTAAACTGCTCTACCGATTAGGGCTTGATATTTTTATATTTTTGTGGTCTTTTACTTTTGCAGGAGCTTGAATATATTGGGACTTATTATTAGCAAGTAAACAATTTTCATTTACTTTAAGTAACAAAGTATACTTAACTCTACTGGCTTAATTCCGCATTGCATTTTATCAAACTGTCAACTAAAACTTACAACTTTTAATTTCCAGTTGCCATTTGTTAAACCATTTTTATCGGCAACTCTCAGCTTAAATCAGGCTCGTCTGTCATCCGTGTTTAAAGATAATAAAATTTCATCTTTGTAATTATATTATTCGTTGTTTTAGTAAAAAAATTTTAATTTTGTTAAATATCTCTCCCCCAAATTATATTACAGCAATTTTTTATATACTAAAAAAGTTGATTTTTTGTTGAATAATAATCACTATCGTCCAATGCAAGATTTAGTGTTGATTTGCCAAAACTCATTATATATTCTATACATTTTTTTATTAAAGCCTTTCAGAAATAATTTCACATTTTGTTAAATATCACTAAAAGCAACAGTCATAGAGCTTATCACTTTCGTTGCTTTTCACCACTGTGCACACCAGATACCATAGGCTAAAATGTGAGGATAATTTCTTTTTTTAACAGAAGCTGTGGTTTTTTACTTTTGGATTAACATACAAAAATGTTAATTACTATTTCCTCGACCTCTATAACTTATTTTTCATCCTTGGACTTGCAAATAATCTTTTTTATACTCCACTTCTACTACTGTTTATCTATTCTTCTCTTTACTTGTCATCTCCTTTCTCCTGAGGTATTATAAAATATTTATACCCAAGTGAATTAAAAAAAAAATTATCAGCTTCCCGTAGCATGAGAACTAGCCTGCACCTATCGCCATAAAAAATTTTATGAAAATATATGGCCTGATTTTTAAAAATATGTGTTTCCTTTGTACATTTTTATTGAAAATAACAATGAAAGTTTTTTGATGAAACTTCCGTTTGAATGAACAAAATTACGCAGTTAATTAATCGGACCTGAATTTAGCAACTCGAGTTGCACGTTTTTTCAAAGGAACGGAACAGTATTATTTTCGATGGTCTCTACACCATCATCATTTTTTTTATCACTTTTAACGTGGCTGATAGTAATTAGCAATAATGAATGATGAATGGAGATAACAAAATTTTTATGGCAATGTTGCGATAACTGAGATTTTTCTAAAATGTACTAAAAGTAGGTAATGCCAACAATTTGAAAGATCCTTGCATCAGGTATTGCTTCAGGCAATATTGTTTCCAACTAAAATACACATTTTTGATACTTTGATGTTTCCGATTTTTGGAAAATGACTTTAGGGATAAACTATTTTTAAATTTCCTTTTGGACATCATTTTATTATATATTTGCCTATCATACGCAAAAAGATATAGATCTTAATAAAATCGAAAAGAAAAATTTTACATAAAATTTCATTTCCAAAAACACCTTGGAGCCTTTATATTTTTTCCATATCTGGATTTATATTCACAGTATCGTTTTGTCCTACAGGATTTCACTAACATTTTTTAATAGTTATTTTTTGTAAAAATATTTCAAGATTCAAGATGTCAAGCTTTTTTGAATTTGTAATGATTTTACATTTAATCCAATACCGAATTTGTTTTGTAAATAGACAGATTTTGACTATATATCATCCTTAGTCTTCTATTTCTTAGTTAAATGTATCAATATTTTCTTCACAGTAATTTTCCTCACTATCATTAGGACTTCGACTTTTTTCAAGGCGACATGATAGTGACGTAGTTTATTTATATAAAATAAAGTGTGTTTTCCTTAAATTTCCACTCTTAATAAGATCACACTTCCTAAATAACAAAAAAAGGCTCTCTAAAATGATTATCCTACACTTTTCATTATCCTGTCAATGGTGAATAAATAAATTTTTATCTTTCATATGTTATGTGCGATATTTTATATGCTTATTGAATATACCGGGCCTAGTAAAAACTACAATTGAAATAGGAGCTTCAATTAAGGCCGCTTTCTATTGAAAAATATTTTTTAGGTAAAATCATTGATTACTTCAAGTAAAATCAATGACTACTTTTAATTGAAGTGATTTTAAAAAGGCAAATAGATCTCATTATCCATGTGTAATGAAATGAGTCACCCTTTATAGAACCAAAATGGTATTAAAAAAATTTTGTTAAATCAAATCAAATAGAATAAAATACTGCCACTTAAAAAATAAAATAAAAAAACCAACTGCACTGTTAGTGTAAAGCATTTAACAGAAGGTTGGTTTTCTTACTTTTTATTTTAATTTTAAATTAAAATACAATGAAGCAAAATCTCAACATTGATGCCCAGCAGTAGTCAATATGACAAAAGGAGAAAATTTCTGTTTTTAGTTCGATAGAAATTAAATAGTCACTCGACAAACAAACAAAAAAAATGTTTAAAATATAAAAATAAATTACGAATAAATTGCCAATCAATTGATGAGGTATAAACGATCTGATTAAATGGCAGCCTGCAACATTTACAAATAAATAATGCAACGTTTAACACAAGTGCAAATTGAAGAAAATATATCAAATTTTATCTGCTAAATACATTCACTTTTTCGTGTTAATTGTTAAACGTTTATATATAAAATTAAAAGAGTATTTACAAAAAAAAAAAAAAAAAATTAATAAAAAATATGATAAAACTTTTTTGTTCATAATAATATAGAAAAATTAAATAAATTCATATAATGTAAATTGTTTGTTTATTTTTTTTTTTTATTTATTTTGTATTTAAAGAAATGAAGCAAAATTAAATGTTTTATATTTCATTTGTGTTCTTTACGTGTTGAGTAATTTATTATGCAAAACAATACCAGATAATTATATTGGACAACAACAATACAAAAAAAGTATAAGATAAATGAATAACAGAATAAATAACATAAAAATGATTAATTTGTTATCAGTTTTTGTTGGTTAAAATACATAAAATATATATAATAATTTGTATTTTTGTGTTAATGTGTAACTAAAAGATTAAAAAAAAATTACAAATATTTACAAAAGAAAAACTGAACTGGAATCAAGTTTAAATTTATAAAAATAAATACAAACTTTTTGTATAAATTAAAATCCACCTCCTTGGTTCATTTTTGTTATTGTTGTCGTATTCATTGTTCTTGTAGGTTGTAACTTGTGTATTTTTAAGACTCAAATTTTTTAAAGTTATGACCAGACACATAATTTTTTTTTATATTCATTACATTAATTTAAAAAAGGGATTTTTGGAATAAGATGGTTTGAAATAAATTTGCAAAATGTACTTAGAAGCACCGAAAGCAAAGGATATTCCTTTGGCAAAAGCGATTAAAATATTTACTTTTATATAAGTTCTAGTTTTTTGACATTTTTATTTTAATTAATAAACTAAATTTATTTTTTAGCTTAAGGTCTTTAAATTTCTATCGATATTTCGGTACTCATTGAGTAAAGAAATATCTATAAATTTTAAATTAAATTTATAAATTGACTAGTATATAAGCCTGTCCATGACAGGCATCAATATATGTTTTTTAATATAAAAGCAAATTAAAAAAAAGGCTTGTATTTAAAACAAATTTTAGAAGTTTAGTGCAGTTTTATTAAACAAATTTGTATATAGGACTTCGTAGTATATATCCATACATATAGCAGGTATAATCAGGACTAAAAAATTTAAAATTTAAATAAATGCTTTTTATCATGCACTACATTCCCAGACCAATTACAGAAAATCCAGCTACGTCTTCGTTGTGTTGCTTGTCGCGGTTAGTACTATAGATATGCCAATTTTCAGCTTTCTGCACGGACTGATGGCTAGAGAAGTTCTGGAATGGCAAAAAAAATTTACGGAAATTATATATGTAGATATTTTTTTCTATTGTCTTTAAAATATTTTCTTACAATTTTATTTACTAGAAACTTAGCTGCCTGAATGAGTTTCTTACTTAAATAAATTAGTTAATAAAAATTATGAAATATGCATAAAATTATATATTCTTATTTAAAAATAGCCATAGTTTAAATGTATTTTCATTTCAATAGAACATATTCATTAAATCGGGCACAATTTTAAGGTCAAAACTATTACAATTGCTAAATTTCAAATACATTTTTCTATACAATACATAGACTTTGCGCCGAAGGATCTTAATTGGCGGCGGCTGGCTGAAAAAGAACAATCGGCAACGGCGGCGGCGGCTCTAATATGGCTGATATCTCATATTCACCCACGTACATATGTTGCATATGAAAAACACAAGTTATTTATTTTTGTTAGAAAAATACGTCGAAAAATATATATTAATAAAAACAAAATTGATTTTGAGTTGGGTAACATTTGAATGTTTCCTCTTCATTATTATTTTTTCTATATTTCTATTTGTCCGCAATATTTCTACTTGCCGTTTTTTTATGTAGCGCAATTTTAGAGTATTTTCATGATCCTTCAGGTAAACCGGCTAAAAATCCAGCTGGCGCAAGTCTCTGATACAATATTTCTTTCAAAGACTATTTTTGAATAATTTCCAAGATTTATTTTATTAAATATATTTTGACTAAATTTGATATAAAATCGTATGGCGTATTCTTTCTAAAAAAAGAATAAGTATTATCTCGTTCTTTTTGAAAGACTAAAAAACTTGATTTGAAAGAAAAACCGTTATTTAAAAAAAGGTGATTTTTTAAGAGCTTTCGGCTACGCCTAAAATAGTTCATACGCTGGGTCCCATTTTAGCGCAGTCTCTCCAACATATCGGCCGATATCTCACGAATAAATTCTTTAATAATGCATTCCAGTAAACCAACCGTTGCGGAATTGTTCTTATAGATATTAATCTTAACATAGCCAGACAAAATATAGTCTAATGGCGTTAAATCGCACGATCTATGCGGTCTATTGACCGTCCTCAAAAGTGAAATTAACTGTTCACCGAACTCGCCTCTCAATGGGGCCATTGTTTTACGTGCTGTGTGGCATGCAGCAGCGTCTTGTTAAAACTACATGTCAGCTAAGTCCAGCTATTCAAATAAAACTTTTAATCATGTCACGGTAGTGCTCGCCATGCGCTCGTAATCCACACCAAACAGTGCATTTTTCTGGATGCATTGGCAGTGCTTGCAATAATTTTGGCTGCTTTTCACCCCAAATACGTCAATTTCATAGGTCATATGGCTTCAATTCTTGCACCAGCTGTATTTTAAAAATTTTTACACCCAAATCCTTCCGCGAAATTTTTCACATAGTTGAGTAACAGAGTCCCAATTGAACCGTACACCGCCAAATGAATAATTAACGGTCATTATCAGCACTGGAGTCACAGCTGCGATATTTTCCCCTGTCTGTACTCTGCATATGAGTGTTGGTAGTTTAATTTCCAATAACGTAAATTAGTCACAAGATTCCGAACTGATCACAAAATGGAAGAAGTGCACGATGTACATTCTTAATAAAAAAATTCAGTAATCTGAAAGCGTTGTTTGTTTGTAAGTCGATTCATGGTTGAATAATAGACCAAACGGAATATATTTAAGAGTAATATGTTACAGGAAAAAAGCTGAGCTGCCAAAATGAAAAAAGTTTCTAAAACCTTTAATGAATTTTTTAAACGTCAGTAGTTTCAATTACAAAAAATTTCCGAAACTGGGGCTGGTAAATGACGCAAAGCCAATCACGTGACTGCTTCTATACACAGCTGAAAAAACGATCCTTGGTACATTAATAAGAATAAAATAAATATTAGTAGAATAAAAAAAATTTGGTACCATATACGATTTCTCCTCTATTATCTGAAGGAAGATCTCTGCTTTTCTGTACATTAAAAATATCTTATATATTCTGCTTTAGATCTGCGGTTTATATATTTCCAACAAGCCTTTCTAATACATCTATTTGATCGTCTATTTATCTGATTCCGAATTTCATCTGCAGCGGAAGGAGTTCGTTTAAGACAAGTAACTTTGCAGAAGAGAACATATTAAAATTCCTACTGCCAAAGGAGAAGGGCGTTATGCAGGGATAACTTTAAACAGATGGGCTGAAATACTTTATGGTATTTCATATATTGGAGCAACTTTTCCAATTATTTGTATTAATTGCTTAAAGAAGAGGGTTGAGGACATCAGTACCCTATTGGATATGTCCTGCTTGCTTTCCTGTGCCTCAATTTAATCCCACCAAATTTGTAAAAACTAGTACGTTCGCATACTTTTCCGATAGAGATTATTTTTTATTTTCCGATACCGCATTAAGGCTTATTTCAATATAAAATTATTACTACAACTACAACCATTTTTATTTTCTAGTGGAAATATCAACCCAACATTTCAACTAAGGCATATCCGTACTCGAACGTAATATTGTGGTTAGATTTTAAAGTTCCATCTATCGGAAACTGTAGACGTTTTATAAAAAACATTAAATTTTGAAACATATATATCGTTTTATGCTAAAAAGGGCAAAGCAGAAAGTCATTTTATTAATAATTGTGGCTTCGTAGCTCTAAGTACGCCTTAAAAAATATCATGTTTTTCGACAATAAATAACAATTATTAATTTAATAAAAATTTCCTCTCCACAGATACGTTTATTTTTTATTTAATATCAAAATCAATTAAATCTAGAAATTTTTTCACTTCACTAATTAACTGGCTGTCTATCTTAAATGATCCAAAACCCCATTCAGAATGTTTTCTACATTCTTAAAAATTTTTGTGTTTCATTGTAAATTTATTTTATTTTCCTTAACACTTTCACAGTTCAATGAATTTCTTTTTGTCTACACATATTCCTTTCATCACTTCTTTTAGTATTTCTTAAATCGATCTTCCGTTTAAATGGTATTCAATAATTGTTAAATAAGCAAAAAAATAACCAGTAATTGAAATTGTTACGCTTTTATTTTTGAATAAATTAAAATTTCCATACTTTTTTTGTGAAACTAAATGTAGTTGTGTATATGAATTAAAAAAAAACCGTGTTAACAGACACAAACAAATAAACCTATTCGTTATAAAAAGGACAACGGACTCGTATCACGTAATAATTTTCACAAATACAACTACAAATTGGTTTCCTTTTCTATTTTTACGCTTTTGTTTGTGGCCGATTGTTTGGGTGCCTAATTTACAAACGTTGTTTTGTTGACAACTCATTGACACAAAACGTCATGTTAAATAATACAACTTTAACGACAACGACAACAACAACAACAACAACAAAAACTATAAATATTATACCAACATCTTCCATTTCGCCAATGATTATGTTGTCGGCACAATCATTGATGGGTTATGTAAACAACAGCACTAGTTGTAGCAACAGCAACAGTAATAGTAGCATTACAAGTGTCAGTGGCAGTAACGACGCTACTCTAGCCGCTTTCATATATAATATCAACTGCAATAAAGATTCCGGCAACAGAAACAGGCAATTACCGTCCGTAATTGAGAATTCATCCAATAATAATTGTAATATTGTCGGTGGCAGTTGTTCTGCCATTGATAGCAACAACAGCAATGCAAATGGTAGAAGCAGCAGCCATAATGCATTTTCTGCAATAACAAGCCCAACAGCGGTAGCAGCAATAACAACAACAAGTTGTGCCAATAATATTATTCAGCAAAGACAACAAAACCCGTCACTATATTTACAATCACCTTTTGCCCCATCGCCCCTAAATGCTCATGGTGGTGGTGCATCATCGTTTTTAAAGCCATCACCATCATCATCATCATCGTCGTCGTCGTCGTCGTCGTCATCATCATCTAAAGCATATCCTTCAATAAACTCCGCGTATTGGCAGCCTTCACCGCATCCTTCGCCATATGCCATTCCAGGTATGTCTGTTGTGTGTTTTGGTGCATGTGCATTGGTGCATTCATGATATAAACGTTGGTATCAGTGCTTATGTGTGTGCAGATCCTTCAATTCCACTTTAATGTTAAAATAACGATTTTCTGCAAGCAACGATTTTGCTTATCAATAACACTAAACAACTAAACCAAAAATTGTTTTTAAATAACAAAGTTAGACCGACTGAGCCTGGTAGAGGGGACTGATCCTGGACTTAATTTTAAGTGGAGTTTGAATTAAAAATTGTTATAGTGAATAGGCGTAGGAAATTTATTGAAAAATTTTAACCCTCTAAATCTTCATGGTATGGCCCTTTTTTAACTCCATTCTTGAAGAACGGTACAAACCCACCACCGAACAGCGTTGGAGCAGGTTAAAATGTTTTGCAGACATGGTTGTAATAAAATTTTATTGCAGATCATTAAAACGCCAAAGCTTGAAATTCAACTTTCAGTCCACAATTAAACGGAAATTAGAAATGCTTAAATGGCTCATCGTGGTTATTCACAAATTTAAGTTCTTATAATTTTGGTTCTTTCGCTAAAAAGTTTTTTGCACCTTAAACAGTTGAATACTAAAGAAAAATATTTTTTTTATATCTTCCATTGGGTCTTTCATTAAACGCATCCTATTTTTAGATTTAAATTGACCAAAGTGTAGTCTGTGACGACCATGTTGCTTTACCGTCCACTAATTACAATTTTAACAAAATCAATGTTTGCTGGGGAAAACGTAACTTAATGGCAAATGTGATCGACTTTCAAAAAAGAGTTTCTCCGTGGCCAAGGACAAGGAAATCTCTAAATGATCCATTTTAATTAAAAGAATCACTGCTAAATTTAAAAATGCTCTCAGTAGTTGACATGTTTATACAACTTAATACTGTATGGGTCATGAATCGCCCCCACAAGGATAAAATAAGATAAACTTCAATTGACTTAACATTATCCATATTTGTGACCAAGATCCTTAGAAGTACGTGATCCAACCTCTAGACGGTATTGATATTTCACGAATTTAAAGCCTTCACCGGCAGGATTGCATATTAAAAATGCATTGTAAAAGTTAACGAAGACCACTGTAATTATTTTAAGAAAAGTCTGTGAAATATTCACCAGCACCATTGCACATTAATATAATAAGCTGGCTAAGGCTACCGTAAATACTGTGGAATATTCAAAGAATTTGAAATCTGGTGAGTTCTTGACTACAATCTGAGTGACGTTTCTAGTATCGCATTTATATTTCAAGCTAAAATTACACCAAGTTAATGGTACTTTCCCTGCTTAGGTGTTTGTAAATATTGAGACCATGAGACCATTATTACATTTGGACCAGCGAAAGGTAAGACTCTGGTATGCAGGAAGTACCCAGTAATATGATTGGATACACAGAATATACGATATTCTGTTCCAAATTATGCTGGTTGAGAGACGCTACAATAAAGTTTTGATTTGGACTCTTTTACACAGTATCGTTGAAGCAGATTGTGAAATATAAAATTATTTTAAATGTGTGATCATAAAGAAGAAACGAATTTTTTAGTCGATACTTACACAATTTTGACCAATCAAAAATGGTTAAAATTTTAATGGATTCTGCAGAAAATTTACTTTAATGGTCCTTAAGTTTCTAATTGTGCTCATCGGTCCATATTATCCACTTTTGGTTTTTTATCATTTCCTTGTTTTTATAAGATCTGCAGCGATTACTAGTCCCTGTTGCAGGATCATTTTTTATCCGATTCAATTTGCAAATATTGTTTATCTTTTACTGTCTTCCCATGGCCTGAAGTTATTTTTCTAATGAGTAACTGTTGCTGAGCAGAACTGACTACATCATAATTTCTGGTAAGTTGTGGCTTAACTTCGGTACCTGCTCATGATTGCCATTACTAGGAAGTACCCGGCTAAAAAGTGGCTTCTTTTTTATTTCACCTAGAGTAAATTTGTTACCAGATCTTAAGCGTTTTATGCTTTAAATTAATTCGAATATAATATTTATTTACTATTGAAATAATAATTATATAGACATGGAAGTATAAATTTATTTTAAGTGGTAATTTGAACAGTTAATTTTCATCCACTTTCACACGTTTAAATTTAATTAAAATTGATGAAATTATATTCGGTTATGATCATTTATCCTTTTAATAAAGTCCTCATCGGCAGCAGGAATAGAAGGAGCAGCCGCAGCGTAACGAAAATATTTTTATTTTGTGCTTTTAAAATACATTTATATTTACGATATGAGTTTATTAAAAACATATAAATGAGTTCATATACATATATTTTTTTTTATCCCAGCAATCTCTCCTCATGGCTGATGGCATGCAGCTGACATTTACTTAATAAATTTAAACGTAAATTGAGAAAAAAATGGGAAATATGAATATCAATGTTAAACAGGTATTTTTCTGAAAGTATCCTGTTAAGGACTTGCTTTATTTAATGTTTAAATTTTTTGACTAACAGTAAAAGTATGGCACTTACAATTTGAAATACACACTTTTAAATCTAAAAGATTCAATAAAAATTGTTTAATATATTTTAAGATTTTTCTTATAGAATGATTTTCATTACATAAAAAAATATAAAAAACAAATATCCTGAGCATTGCAAAAGACTTTTTTTCATTAAAATAAAAATTTAAAACTATATTGTCCTTTTACTCAACAACTCTGTGCTTTCAATTTTGTCAAACACTTTAAAATCATTTCCTTCCTGCAAGATAAAAAATTCTATGAAAAAAAAAAAAAAATATTCTATAGTATTTTAAAAGCGAATATTCTATGAACTAGATATAATTTTTTTTCATATTAGATTAACAAATACTCTTACACAGGCATGCACATACACACACAAACATGAACCTCCTCAATATTGCAGCGTGTTTGTGCCACTTAGATTTAAAGCAGTTTGGTTGGATGTTAGTGAGCGTATCTCTTGCCGTTAGTTTAATTTGCATTAAAATCCAACGATTTAAATATCTACTGTTCTACTACCACATTTTAAAAAGGTAAAAGTGTGCGTTAAAACAATCATTTGTACATTTTCCCTTGCTTTTGCCGTTAGAGCTCCCGTTCGAACACTCACCTTTAGAATCTACCACAGAAATACATGGTTTGCCAAGCCTAGAGTGTTTGAGGAAAGTCGAAACAACAACCAGGAGTGATGTTGGTGACGATGGCAGTGAAACTATTATACACCATTTCCAACAGAGCAAAAAATATGACATTTTGAAAATATTTTTGCAATTAACCCCCAATAATCCACTTCAAAATCTAATTCCACTTTGCGAAAATGGCTAAAATTTTATTAGAAATTCGTTTATGTCGGAATTTTTCCTTACTGGAAGTGGTGTAATCGGTGTCTCTGTTAGCAGTAATAACTAAAACTATTAAAAACTACTATAAAACGTACAAATAAAACAAGAAAACATTAGAAAATGGAGGTTCATTTTTAAACGTTGCCTACCCAACAAAGTTGCTGCTGGTACTCGAAATTATTGTAATTCGTGTTTGTTGCTATAATAGGGACATTAAACTATTTTCTAATTGGGGCTACTAGGACATTGTGAGTGAAAGTTTAAATAAACATTTATCACACCGACACATGCACGCATACACACTGCAAGCGTATATATTTAAATTCATACACACACAAACACATTACGTTTATTTACAAAATACATTTTCATATTTTGGTGGGTGGTTATTTTTTTCTAAGCAAACATTTAACACAAGGAAAAAATTCTAGGTAAACCTTTTGCAATAAAGAGGACTACCTTGGTGGGCAGACACAGATAGAATGTATAACTAGATTTGAAAATATTTAGGTGAATGTATAAGTTTGTGTGTATTTTAAATCCTAAAAAAGACAAAAAGTAAGCAAAAGAAAATCAAGAGAGAAATGTTAATTTTCATTTAAGTTTTTAAGGTCAATAGAAACAAATGTATTTTTAATTCTACCTTAATGAGTCCCAAAGGTGAATGCAAATATTTAGTAGGATAAAAAAATGTCGGATTTTGTTATTAAATTGGCTTTAAATATCAGCTATTTATTGGTGTTATAAGGTGAGTCATGTAAGTGGGGAAGGAATGCTGTCCCATTCTACTGTTGTATACTCTACTCTACTCTGGCCAATCCAATTCTAGTCTTCACTGTTCAATTCCACTATACTTCGGTTTGGTCTACACCACCCCACTCTACTCTTATATACTCTATTCTAATCAGCTTTTCTATGCTCTGCAGTTGTCTATCAAATACTCTATTCTTTGCTCTACTTAAATCTTTATTGATCTTTTTTACCCTATACAACCTCTTTATTCTACTCTGCTCATTTCTAATCTGTTACTATAGCTCCTACTCATTTTTCTAAATCGCACTCTTAATCCTTGTCTACTCTAATTTATTTTACCCTTCTATTCATTTCTGCTACACTCGTTAATACTTTAGCGTTGCTTCTTCTCCTCCTCTTACTTTGACTTTTACTCCAAACTCTACTCCTAATTCTGGTCCTACTACTACTGATGCTCTTGCTCTTACCCTATTTCTGTTGTTGGCCAATTTCTATTTTTTAAAATCTTGTCTAATATTGAAAATCCATCCTTGGAATAAATGATAGCGACGAAAAAAATGGAACATCTTTACATCTAATATTATTAGCAAGTCTATGCATTTGTTCTATAGTGGTATGTGGACTCCTAAAACGAAATTTGTAATCTGAAATGCATCCATTCTCGATAAGTATGGAGATCAACTACGTTTGACATGTTAGTGTTAGAGGTCTATGCTACTCCACTTTTGTATGATGTTTTCCAGGCTTAGGTTTTATACTGTCTTCCACTCTGTTAATGTAAAATGGCATTAAAAAAAAACTATATTCATATATATAGATATGTTGGGAGTAAAGCTTTTTTCAAGTCAATAAATAGTTCTTTTTTTATCGTAATTGTTTTTCTACAACATTTGCACTGCATTCGAACTGTTCTTCTATCTACATCTACAAAGTAAATTTTATTGAATTTAACCTTTAAAATTTAATATGATTTAAAACTTTGCTAAAAGCTGCAAATTTTTCATTTTATTGCTGGCTTTCATATATTTTCTAAATATTAAATAAAATAAAAATGTTCAACTTGTATCAGTGCATATGACTGTTAGTATTTCAACGTTTATTTAAACAAAAAATATTCTGAACCTACCACAACAAAGTATTGAAATTAGAAAATGCTATGCAACAAAAGCAGTGGCACTAAATACATATACTTACATACACATATAGTGTTGTATTTATGTCACAAATATGCTTGGTTGCACCCGTCGGTTGCATTTAACAATTTTCAATAAAAATTTCCTACGTTTTTTCGCTTGCCTTAATGCAGCAGATTTTTTGCACTCGCATTCATGTTATAACATGTCTATGCATGCATGGTATTTCTACACATGTTAAACAGTGCAATAGTTTCATGATTTGAAAGATGGTAGTAAAACAGGAGAATATGTTTATTACAACGATTGGTTTGTCCTTAATCGGGTGTTTTTAGAAGTCTGCGGGAAGGACTCCTGATTCAATTGGAAATAAAATTAAACGATTTTCATATTTGAAAATTTTCCATTGATATACAGTGAACCTTGAAATTCTGGAAAGCAACGTTTTTATTATATTACTATTATTTAATTATAATGAATCAGTTTGGTTTTTATAAAAAGACCTAAAGCGTGACAAAAACGCACAAAAGGACATTTAAAAATATATAACGAAAGGACAAAGCAAACAAGTACCTTTAACAAACAGTTTATTTTGCATTTTGTAGCTTGATCTCTGTTTTAACTTGGCTCATTTTAAAGCATAAGTATAAAGACTATAAATATATTTACAGATTTGTTTTCTATTATGAAAAAGTGTAACAATAGATTTAAAAAAAATTTTTAATCTGTTCATCACTCATATTATAAAAATTTAATTTCTTTAAAAGATCTTTATTAGAGCAGACTTGGAAAAGTAAAAAAGTTGCACTTTTTTATTGAAAAGAACGCACTGCTTAATAAAAGCCCTTATGTTTTCCATTTCGATTTTAAAATTAACATTTCCTTTTTCAAGATTAACAGATAATGTGCCTTTTGTTCTTCACAACCGTTGAAAAACATATTTGAATTTTTTTCATAGGTCGCATGTATGAATTTAGCTCAGATTTCTTTTACCATAAATTTTTTTTACATTCCATATGCTGATAATTGAACTTTGCGCACTTATTTAACAAGCATATGCGTGTATGCGTGGTAATGCTCCATACAAGCCAGAGTTCAAAAAGAAAGGTTTCACAAACAACATTTTACATTTAAATTTTTGTTAAGAGGCAGCCGTGATGTTTATTCGAATAATTTATATTAATAAAATCTAAAAATCTAATATATCCAATCGAACGAATTCATTTGACGTTTAAATAATTATGGGAAACAAAAACCCAACATTAATACAAAAATTCAATCGAACAGAAAACAAAATCTAAACAACTATGGGTTAGTTTAAAACCCTATGTAGTCCATTTCTAGTTTATATTTTACTTTCAGGAAATACTGAAATACCTGCTTAAAAATTAAAACAAATCAGATCCTTTCTGAATGTGAAAGTGTTATTTGGTAGCCTACTCTAAGCAATATGAAAGTGTATGACAATGCGATGTTTTGTTTTATTTATTTCCTTTTGTGGGTATTATTTCCGCCCGATTTCCGCATATATTCCTTGCAAACTTTTTTTCAAAATAGGTCCATAAGCAATAATCAATATTTTGGGGGGTATAAATTTTTCGAAAAAAAAAAAAAAAAAAATTGTGGAACCAACCATTACGGAAACACTTTTGTAAATCGGTTTACAAGCGTTAAAGTTATGCATGTATAAACTTAAAAAAAAGTAAGAGACACACTAATTTATAGCCTACTCCTCTTTTGAGGACGGTTAGAAGCTTAAAAATCGTCAATTATAGAGAAAAATGTGTCCAAATTGTTTCATAAAATCTGTGTTATAAACACATATGAATACATAAGGACATCAGCGTTAGAATAGTCATAATATCTACTCCTACCAAGGACTTGAAGGTGTCGAAAATTAAAGTGAAATAAATACTTTCCCATTTTTGACTGTTAAAGTTTTTCAAAACTAATATAGTTTTTAAAAATTTTAGAGGTCAAAAGTGGGAAAGTATTGATTTCAAGTGAAATTTTCAAAATGCAACGAACTGTATTTTCTTATCGGTTGATTCAAAACCTTCATGCTGCTTATGAGAGGCTTATGTTAATACCTATATCCACACACAGCCTCA
This sequence comes from Germaria angustata, assembly GCA_963681545.1. Taxonomy (NCBI): domain Eukaryota; kingdom Metazoa; phylum Arthropoda; class Insecta; order Diptera; family Tachinidae; genus Germaria; species Germaria angustata. The sequence continues at coordinate 12,352,897 of OY812999.1, read as the reverse complement.
CATACATGCAGGTATACACACATCATTGCAAATGTAGCCAGAATAGCTTCCTAGGATTTCAAAACTCGATTTAAGATTATGACTTTGATAATTGAAAATTAAAAAAAAAAACAAAAGTAAATCACTTTCTCTAATTCGTAGAACAGAATTAGTTCAATACTTCTTGTATGTGTGCTTGTCTCTTGGCGACACGCTATTAGATATAAGTGCAATTTCCTATTTCACATTGATGAGCTTAAAGCTTTTCGGCGGTACTTAAAGAAAATGTTATTGATGCTTTTCTCGAGGAAATAAACCATTTTAAACTCTGTCCTTAGACGACTTAGGTAACTCCTTATAATTTTTTTCTGGTGTAGCGAAAAGTAACACCCTTTTCGCAATTTCTGTGGTCTAATTTTTTTATATTTTTTTCATTCTCACCAACGTACACCGTGTACGTCACTATGCATTACAATTATTTGTTATCGTATTTGAGTAGGAAGCATGTATACATACATACATATATACTCGTATATATTTATGTACCTTTTTGACGTCTTTTATATACTTTGACTTCTCGACGATACAATAAAATCTAATCAAAATTCTGCAACGTCGTATGAATTTAAATGAATGTTGAAACGTTATGCTCAAACATACATTTCTTGGGTGAGAGTGTGTTGTTGCGGATTGTGTGTGTTCACTTAGGAAATAGGAAATGCAGTCAAACAAAATTCCATGCAATTACATGTGTGTGTGTGTGTGTGTGTGTTATATATTTTTCGTTAGAACTTGTATTTGAAAAAATTATTAGATGATATCTTTTATTGAATATTTTTATGTACTATTTCAATTATTGTAGTTATCACGGTCAGTTGCATAACGTAAGTTATTACAGAAATAAGAAGGAGGCGGAATTTTTTAGTCCAATCCATATTTTCCAAACAATAAACGTAAAACAAATTTTTAGAAATTTTTTTAATATGCTTAAAAGCTTTTAATATGACAAAAAGTTGGAACGTTGCCCACCATTTCTAATATAAGAGGAGCCTTTATGTTTCGTATATAGTCAAAATTAAAATTCATGTCTAATTAAATTTGTTTTAAAATTAATTAAATTTCTTGTAAGAAAAATAATTTCTTCACGGAAATATTCATTGAAAAATATAACTCAAGCTCATGTAATTTAAGATCACAAATGCTTTGCGTTTTGTAATTTCAGTCATGTATGAAGACTTCATATTAAACTTGAATATTCTTATTTCAAGGCAGAAGCGTGAGGAACAGCGATTAATACGCAATGCTAAATCTTGCAACCAAAGCATGAAAATGATTTAAGCTCAAAGAAAAATTTATATTAATTTTAAAAAACTATATGCCAACAGTAGCTTTTCAACAAAATTTTTTCATATTTTGGAAGATTTGGTGCAGTTGTTTGGCAAAAATAGGGGATAAATCGTTGCGAGGGTACTTAGTTCTTTTACCCTTTGCTGTCTAAATTCTATATCCTCCCGAATTAAAAGGCACAATTTTTTGAATCCTTAACAGATAATTTAGGTAAGTATTTATCCACGAAAGCTTATGGTGTAATTGAAAATTAATTTAAAGGCACTCATTTCGGCATGCTTTCTTTTTGTTAAATCGCAAAAAGAAGATAGTCTAAGTTCTCCTGGGCCACGCAAGATTGACGGAGGCAAATTTACGTACGGTCGAACAACACAAGCAACCACATATGAAGTACAACTCGTGTACACGCGATGTGGATAACCGGTGTTCATATGTGATATAAATGCCCCGGCATGAGCACTAAATTTTTTCTGGGGAGGACCTTTCTTTACTCTCTTTAAGGAATATTTTTACTATTTACCTATTGTTACTGACGTACAGCTTGTACTGGGAAATTTCCTTGAGCTTAAAACATTTTAAAACTGCAAGTGCGTTAATCATAGAGACCTTCACAATGGCATTCGTATTTTGAATTTTAGCTGCCATAACGTTTTGTGCATTTAAACATGAAATGTACGTTCATTAACTCGCTCTTAAATGCATGACTTATTTTACAGCTTTTGCTAATTTCAACCAAGTTCCTTCTACAAGTACGAATACATCGTATCTTAACAATTAAGGTTAAAATTCAATTAAAAAACTAAAAAATGGCAGCAAACGAAAATAAAAGCATTGAATATTTTATGAATGAACAATATGCATTCAAATTAAGAACAAAACCCAAGAAGATGTGAATGTTGGCTGAATAAAGTCCTCTTTGTTGTTGTTGCTGCTGCAAGAATGCATGTATTATTTTTTTATTTCTTTAAAAATAAAATACCCTCTGGCGTTTAGTGAAACCGTGTGAAAAGTGAAAAGAAAAATATTCATTGTAACGAAAAAAAAGCGTGATATTCACAAGTTAATGTAATAATATTCTCATTGAGCTTATTTTAAGATTATAATATTAAAATGCTAAATATATAAAAAGGGAAAGGGAAAAAATTGTGAGCGAGGAAGAAATATAAATATACGCTCGAGGTTTTAAATTTTCCACAGAATTATTGCAAAATGATGAACGAAAAGGGGGGAAGTTGGTATATGTTTGTTGGCATTTTGCATACTCTAATCCAGCAATTGTTGATTTTTCTTACTGCTACTGTTTTGGCTGGCGTAAAAATTAAAATATATTCTTTTTGCAATATTATTTTTTAATAAATTGAAAAAATATAAAAAAAGCAAAAAAGGATTTCTATACTACACTTTGAGCACTTTGTATTCTAATATGCAGAGTAAGTAAATATACATAACAAGTTTATTTTGAACACATACACATAGACATATATACGCGCAAACGTTGTTTTAAAAATTTCCACTTAGAAAGTCAATGTGCAAAGTGCTTCAAGTTTTGCATAAAATTTTTATAAATACTTTATGGAGTGCTTAACATAAAAATTCAAACATTCCCTCCTATCCCGGCAACCACTTTTTCATTGGCATTTCGGCCATTTGTTACGTAAATTTTCGCCAAATTATCCTGCATTACTGAATTAAATTTAATAATAAATGCTGAAGTTCTTGCTGTTTGCGAATTTCATTTTTGAGCTGTTTATTATTTTTTTAATATTTCTTTTTTGCTCCTGCTGGCTGCAGTGCAGTGCCTTAAGTCCTTGGCCGTTTGTTAACAATAGTTTGCAAGACTGTTTGCCATTTTTGATTTTAAGTTGGAAGGGAAATGTAAATACATACATATGTAGTTGCAAAAGTGAGGAGCTTGCTCAAGTTTGCCTTTTCAATATAAATTATTAATAAGCCACAGTGTAAATCCTAAAAATTTTATCAGAAAGAATTTAATTTCTGAAAGCAAATTGACAGGATCTGACAGAGTAACTAAAAAATTAAAAAAAACATAATTCAAAAATAAAAATTTTATTGGTAGTATATTTCCTAGTCTAGGACATATGCCATAGAATTTTGTAGGAAGCGTGAGTGTCTTTATTATTTAATTTAGACATTTAAAAATAAATGGAAAAATTATTTTTGAAATGAAAAATAAAATCTTGGCTTCACACCCATTGTATCCGAACAAGTTTTTTTTATATGTTTGTAGTATGACGTTTCTCTCCTTGAGATAGTGAAAGGAAGAGAACTTCTTCTGTTGTTGTTTCAGCTTGAATTGGTTTAATTTAAATTTTTGTCTTGACAAAATTTAAAAAAATTTTTTAAATTTTTTTTTGGGAGCGATTTTCATTGAAATAAAAATAAAACCTGTCTAATGAACCAATTCAATTTATGTCTAACAGCAAAAAAAAAAAAAAAAAAAAAATAGTAATCATGTGCTGCCTCCTTCTAAAATTAGTAACCCCCGTTTACAAACGCATTTCATAAAGTGGCTTTGATTTTCCGGATAAATTATTCGAATTGTGTAAATCGTGTTGGGGAAAACTCTCAGTAACAAAAATTTCATCCGGGCAGTGAAACCGCAAGTCCCTAAAATCTTATCTGCTTTTTGAATAAATTTTCAATTATTTGGTTTTATTTAAAATTTAAAATTTTACTTAAATATATTTTAAATATAATTAAATAAGTTTTATTTGAGCCTTCTTATACTCAATTTAAAGCTGACATTACCAGCTTGTATTTGTTTTTAATCAGCATTTTCGGGGATACTGACGAGAAATATCTTGTAAGTAAACAATTTAAATAGTCCAAAATATTTTATGATCATAAGTGTTAGGAACTGTTAGGAATTTAATGTCGCAATAGGTGCCCAAAATACCAAATTGAAATTTTACTAGTCAAGAATAGTCACCAATATTTGATCATAATCTGCTTGCCTTTTAGTATCTAATTTTCAAAAATGTTGTATTTTTTGCGTATGTGAATCCCAGACTTGTTGGTAAAATAAATCGATTCTCATTAAATATTTATGCTTCTTGAGAACAAAGTGCCTTAAAAGGAGTACAATATCCTTTTGTTTACATAAATTAAACTTGGTTTCAGTTTTTTAATTCTTTTTATTTTCAGAACGCAAGCTCTTTGTTGGCATGCTAAACAAGAAACTGAACGAGAACGACGTAAGAAAATTATTTGAAGTGCACGGTGCGATTGAAGAGTGTACGGTATTGCGTGATCAAAACGGTCAGAGTAAAGGGTGTGCATTTGTGACGTTTGCTACAAAACACGCAGCGATATCAGCGATTAAAGTGGTAAATTTAAATATTTTATTGAGCAACAAGCTGTAAATCAAAAACGATAAGAAAAAATTCAAACCAAAGGAAGTATCACAAAAATGTTTGCTACAAGAAAAATGAAGTCTTAAAACTTAAATTACATTTCACAAACTGTTAAATGTGGCAAACATTTTTCTTATTTTTTTTCAAAGCTTAAGCTTCTAAATAATATAGAAAGTACCCACAAAAAATCAGTGAAAATTTATTGCCTAAAAACACTCTACACTTTTTTAAAAAACCAACAAACACCATTACTACTGGCTACCAAAACACACTGACAAAATTAAGAACTTTGAAAAACTAGTTTTTATGTATATTCCTTACATTTTTTCACTTTTTTATTCATTTGGTTTTTTTTTTTGATTTGTTTGCTTTTATAGACTTTAAATCAGAATAAAATTATGGAAGGCTGTACTTCGCCATTGGTGGTGAAATTCGCTGATACGCAAAAGGAAAAGGAGCAAAAGAAAATCCAACAAATGCAAGCAAATCTATGGAATTTGGCGACGAATGTAAATATACCTTTGGGTCAGACAGCGACAACGGTTACAACACCCATGCTTCCCAATCCACCCCAACAGGCTAGTCCTGTTTTGGGCGCAGATGCCATAACGCCAGCATCATTGCAGTTGTTGCAACAATTGCAGGCAGTTGGTCTACAACAGCAACTATTGCAAGGTATTGGTTAGTAACATCTTTATTTTTTAATCGTTTATCCTACTTCGAAAAGGGAGAAGTGAGCCTTGATTGTAGGAAAAACAAACGATATATTCAGTTGATCTATGGACACAGCAAAAAAAAAGGATGAATTAATTTCCTGTATTATAAATCTAGAAAATAATCGCAAAAAATAAATTTTTTTAATATTAATTATGTTGACTAAGGCATACTTTCCTTTTTGTGATTTAGTGATTCTGATTTATAGACTTTGAAATGTTCTTTTTAGCTTTTAATTTTCATTTATATTTACAGGTTTGGGTGCACAAACAAGCACTGCAGATACGGCAGCTGCTACAGCCGCTGCTGCAGCCGCTGGTCTACTACCTCCCATGACTGTACAAAATTTAGCTGCTTTGGCAGCCATGACTCAATCCTCATTGACAAATGCTGCCACTAATCCGGGCAGTGCCCAGTTGACAAATACAGCCGCCTTATTGTGTAAGTTTCCAAATTTCTTTTTAAAATCAAAAAAAAAAATACTTTTAGTAACTTAAAAATAGAAATTAATTTAGTTCATAGAAAACTAAGCTCATTATATTAAATGTTATTTGATAAATTTTTTTAACAAGAGTCTGATACCTAAAAATTTATCCTTTATTAAATATTTTCGACCACATGTCAATTAACACAGTTGAGCGAAAAGTTAATCCTTGAAAAATGGCAGATAATGCTTTAGTTTATATAAATCTTTGTGTATCATTTTATAACATTGTTATTAAAGGCATATACATAACAAGTTTTTAATCCATTTTTATAATGTACGAAAAGTATATGATGAATATTTTATAGCTACATTTGCTCCAGCTTATGCTTCCGTATAGAGAAAGTTATAAATATCCTTGATGAAGGATGCTTTTGTAAAATACACGTGTACATTTATCCCTTCTTACGAACCTGACCATACATCATCATTGGCTGTTGATTGCCGGATATTGTAAATACAATAATTGCAATCCCCCAGACCGCAAAACATTATGTTGTGTTTTTCTGCACCTACAATTTTATATTATTTTATTTCTTTAATCCTCATTCATGTCTATATATGTATGTGTATTAATATTGGTCCAGGAGAGTGAGACAGGGAGACCAAAATGTGAGGAAGAAAATGTTGACTTAAATTTAAATGTAGCGATAATTTAAAATCATTCAATTACATTAATTGATAGTGTTATGAAAAAAATATACACGTTCAGGATTTTAAGCTTTTTGGATGTTAAATAATTTTCGTTGGTTAAATTTTTGCATTAAACCAATATAAAATTAAATTGAATATTCAGTTTAAACAAAGGTTCACTGTTACTTGGTTTTCATACTTCAAATCCATCTTGGAAAACGATATGATCTTTTACTAGGAATTGTAATGAATTGGTTTTTGTAGATTAATGTGTTTTTCATGTAAAAGGACCAAGGACGAAGATTCTTACTATAAATTGTTTTATATAAGTTATTAATTAAAATAGTTCGCATAAAGTTGTCAGGCCAAGGATCATGTCCCTTAATTGTAGCTTCACCATTAGAAAATTTATTGGATATCAACAATTGGAATTCGTCTTGAGTTTCATACTGAACTTGACACTTAAGATTAATATTTTTTTCATTAATTGTAAAATATGTTGTAGATGGTAAATTGTAGAAAATATAACTAGGGCGTTTATAAATACCCTGTTGCATGTTTTATAAGCTCAAAAAAAAGAAATTCAAATAAATATAAGGAAACAAAATGCAGTGTGAGCGTTTTGTAAAAGTTTTCTGCTTTTCTAACCGACTTCAAAAAAAGGGGAAGTTATCAATTCGTTTGAACAATAAAATAATTGAACATTTTAGACTTTATTTCTCCAATTTATATCAGATTTCTACAGTCTTGAGGTATCAGATGCTCTTGAATATATGAATTCTTATATTCTTTATTTATCAGGAACAATTTCATAAATTTTCTACTGATTCTGGCATTCTAATTTCATGATTAATGCAGTTGAGCCTGGCTGTTTTCTTATGCTATAGAAAATAAAAAAAACATCTGCTAATGAAAAACCCTATCAGTTTTGAAGTTGACCTCTTTTAATGCTCTCTAAATCTGGAAAGTATCATAAAACTAAAGTTGGAGAATTTTAGCGTATTAAAGGCATTTTAATTTACCAATTTGTGTCGCTAGACGTTGTACTTCAATTTCCGAATGCAGTCAGTTATTTGCCATTTAAGCAGGAAATAATGTACACCTGAGGTTTTTTTTGATATTGAGAAGGACTTTGGTTCACCATATCATTTAGATATTATCTTAAAATTTTTAAGGTTAGGATGCCGGTCCTTGATTGATAAACTCATCTCTAAATTTTGCAAGGAATCATCTTTTTTTTGCTGAGATTAATAATACAAAATCAGATCTAGGTAGCATTTTATGCGGCCTTACATTTTTCATTTATCCCTTTGTTGTTTAAGTTTATCAATGAAATATTAGTTGAGTTTATATCCTGGCATACTCACTATCTCCATAAAAGTTTTATTATATATCCTTAACTAATCTAATTTAGCACTTCAAAATTTTTTTTCGCTTACACAAATTTACCCAAGCACGCTGCGTATAAATACATAAAACTACAGCTTAAAGTTCATATATAATTTCTGTTGAGTGCTTTTTGTCTTTATTGTAATCTTTATTCAAAAAAAGTTTCCATAAATCCGAGTTGTCCTTAAACATACTTACATATAATATATGTATGTATTGTTCTTTTCATGGTCTGTAACAGTATTGAGTCCATAGTGTCAAATAAATAAATACCATGAAATCGCATATTTCCACCAATGATAATCAAATACAACCATTAAGCTACAAATCATGATAAAATCCTCGTTTCCTCAATATTGTCCCCTATTCAGGACAAAAAATTTAAAATTTTTCTATGTAAATTTAAAATGGTTCTAGATAAAAGTTATCAATTAATATGCAGAATAAAAAAAATATTTAGTTTGACTTGATAAAAGTCAAAATGGATTAAAATTATCCTTACATATCCTTCAAAGTTTTTATTGAAATATATAAAAAAATTTTATGTGTTTTAAGATTGTAAAATATCGTATTTGTTCTATCTTAAGGAGAAAGAAAAATTAACACAAATCTAAGTAATAATAAAATTTTTATCATCCTAGTTAAATCCTTTCCCTTTAATCCTCTCTAAACTCAAACGAAAATATTATTCTTCTTAAATAAATATTTAATGTATTTTTAAGTATTAGCCACAAATAATAATGAAATATTGTTACTTTTCTTATTCCGCTTTAAATTTTTTTTCATTCTACATGCAACACTTATCGAAGCAGGTCTATTAGGAAAAACTGCCAATACAGGTGAGAAGTGTTCTGAAACAAAAAGCTGAATTTATTTCAGCAAATAAATGTCAAATATTTTTTCAATGTTTTCTTAAATGTTTTTATGTTGACTTAAAAGCATTTACTGTTTAAACACAATTTTGTTCAAAGAGCATGAAAGAAGTAAAAAGAAGGACTATTAGTTAATGTCATAATTATGTTTTATAGTTTTATGTCATGAACATGAACCAGTGGAACGAAATTTATTTATTATTTTCTTTTAACTGTTTTTAAGTGTTTGGGCAAATGGAATGTATTTAATTATTTTTATATGCTTTGTACCGTGGCCGTACTAGAAAATAATAAAAGGGAAAGCCGTAGTTGGAAGCAAATAAATCAGTGTGGAAACGAGCCCATATATGCTCTGAAAATAGCTGAAGGAATATAAAAGTGTGCTTTTAATTTATAAAATATTTGTTCAATAAATATTATTGACCAAGCAATACATTTTATCAAAAGCTATAAACTTGTAAGGCGAAGTGATTAAGTAAAGTCAAATCTTCTATATCTGTTATCATTATAAAAAAATGTGATTTTGAGATCTTAATATTTCATATCATTTCGGAAATAATTTCTTTAAATATATTGTTAATTCAATATATATTTCTTTACATGTGTACGAGTATTTGCGGATTTTTGTTTTAAATTGCACTTTTATCGAAGCATCCATCGAAATCTTTAAACGTAACATTCTCCCATTTCGAAACACTAGATGGAGATCACATTCAGCAAACTTATCACAGATAGATGACGATAAAATACTTTATTAGATGCGGGGGAGCATAATCATACCTATATTACCTGATATCTGAAAAGCTATAACAGGTAGTCCTAAAATACGGCCAATTTAACTTGTGGGCAAGTGAAAAACACCTGACGGAGTATGTGTAGAGGCAGAGGTACGACTGTGCAAAGTAATTAGTAACAATAAGTTATCAGAGAAGCTATAAAAGTAAGAGTCTTCCAGTTTGGTACGAGATTCTTAAGGATTTTTTTTTATTATAAATCAAAATTTTAAAGTCTCAAATTAATTGAAGGGAAATTGAAAGAAACGAGATTATCAAAATTTGAAATGATAGTGTAACAATATTTTATTGCAATGTTTAAGAATTTTAAATTTATCGATCGATTGATCTAAAGATTTAAGGATACTTAATATTTTTTCATATTATATTGCATTGAGAAGGGGCAAAGCTATTTTCCTTCTTAATACTATGCATAGCTGAGCATTTCAAGACTATTAGGAATTCTACTTGGCAAAAAGTCCTTATTTCAAAAACGTACTTAATTCTTAAATTTCATGCATGTTCATGTATGTATGTATGTGCTCATATAATTATTTGTTTTTTGTATGTGAATTAAAAAGGAAATAATGATATTAGTATATGTTTGTTGTTTGTTATTCTTTTAAATTTTTGTGTTTTTTCGCTTTCATCCGCATAAATATATGAAAATAATAAATGAAATTGAAGTGTATAAAACAATTTTTTAAATAGAATAAGTGAAAGGAAATATTCAGGAGTGTCATAGAAACCATGTCGGTTTCGCTTATAGTCTTTTTTGTAAACCAATGTTGGCTTCATTACGTGTCATGAAACCAAGTTGGTTTTGTTAAAGTCGAATGTTAATAAAACCAATATACGAATCAGCTGTTACTTACATTTGTTTATTTGAAAATCAAAAAAAAAATTTGTTGCAAATAAAAACTGGCAACTGATAGCTGCTTGGTTTATTTCCAATAACAAAACCGATAACAATGGTTTCTGTGACACCTGAAACCAAACCAACATTAATTCTATTTCGAACATAAAACCGAGAACATTGGTTTTCATGACACCAAAGCATATTCTCTTGTAGTTTTCAAAACAAATCCTGACAACATTGGTTTCTATGACACTCTTGATTGATAACTAAAAAAAAAAACATTAGCATCCCAGCAATGGTGTTTGATATTTTCTGATCAGATTAAAAACAATCAGTATGAATTAATTGTTTATTCGAACTTTAAAATGTTAAACTAGAACTAAAATTAATTTTTTTCAATAAGCAATTGTTTATACATAGTTCGCTTAATTAAAATAATATTGAAGAAACACTTACTATTTCAGTTCAAAAGACTCGAAGAAAATTTCAGTATATCAACATGCAATATCTAATAGCCAAATTTATCCCAATGCTATATGCTCTTTAATTTTTTTAATTGCAAACTATCATAATGTTGAGGTCTAAACAAATAAATTTTTTCTCACAACCTGGAATAAGCTTTAATACTATTTCAGAATGAACAATTATCTGATATTTTTATTACCATTACTGTGTGGTTAAAAATATTATAATATATTTTAATTGTTGTCCACTGTTACTAATATTAAGAAAAATTTTACTGTCTTTTCAGTAAAAGAAGGAGAGTAAACACAATTCGTTAGCTGCAAGAAAGAATACTAGTGATTATGTTAGAAATCTGACCCACAACTCCTAGACATACATACTAGGACATTATTAACTAATCCATCTTGGGCTATGGCAAAGTATTTTAACGGTTTAAGTAAATAAGTAACGTATTTTATGATACATGAGTATGAAACTCTAATATGAATTCATATATCAAGTATACGTTTGCATACCCCCAATTAAGTAGCTCCTCAAGATATGCAACAGTTTTTAGCAACACAGTAAACAACAGACTACATGGCCACTCAAAAATTAAATAAATGCACATAAAAATAATAAAGTTTAACATTAATAAAACAAAGCTACAAGCAACAATTTTTTTTACGATTAATGTCAATATTATCAATTTCAGTAGTTTAGTGGATTTAAAATACCTCGTTTATTTTATTACACAGTTTGAGAGATCTGAACTCGTACGTATAAATTTATACCAAATATATCCAACCGAAAAACTGAAAAAAACGTTTGTGTATAAGCTGTCTTCTGAAAGTCTATTTAGGACCAACCCATCATCTCCCAACCATCCAGTTAATTAGTTGCATTGGGCTGTCCAATTTTATTGACTGATTGGAGCACGGACTTTTCACGAGAAGTATTTTGTTGTTACTACAATAGAATACACGTAAACCTGACACCGAAAACTGTCACATAGAGGCTTTTTTGGCATTTAAGTCATACTCTATTGCAATGTAAAATTTTTTTAAAAATCGTATGCTAAGCTGTTCATATGCTGCACAATCTCTCAGCCAACACTGATTTTTTAATTATTCATTCCCTAGATTCAGGTCTTACTAATAAGATTCCTTAAAAGCTTAAATAATTGCTGAATTAATCTAAGTATAACATGGTAGCAAATGGTATTTTCTTAAATTTAAGGGGCAAAACAATGAACCCAATCTGAGGACTAAACTTTTCATATGAAATATTGCTCGTATGCTATGAATGTTTTACGGAATCTATTTCACTATAATTTAATAGATTTAGTTGATATTTTACAATATAATATCCTTTGTGAGGAAAAGAGATGGAAATTCTTGCAAATTGCACGACTAATTAGAATGATTACTAAAATATTATTTTTTTGTTTTGTTTTTTTCGCCTGACTGTGGCGGCGACTTAAAGAAAGTAATAAAAATTTTCAAAGAATAGTGCAAAAGTCTTTAAAATTTAAGATGTGGGGTGGGGCGTATTACTTGCTAATACATTATTGATCTAAGCAAATTCGGATCAAAGGGTTCATTAGATGCAAAAATAAAAGAAATTACGTGGTGCGACTTTCAAGGCATCATCTAGTTCTCTAAGAAATTCGCAATTACAATTGATTTCCACAAATTAATATTTGAATGCTATAAGTGTTTCAGCTATTTTGATGTCTGCATTTAATTCTTTATATTTTTCTATATAAAAATGAAAAAAGGTTATTTTTATTTTCAATTGTTTGAAGGACTAGTCGTCCTTTCTACCTTGTTTTTTTTAATCTTAATGATTTTGGTATAATCTTGCAAACATTCTTATTTTTAATTTATATTTATTTATTTTTCCTTAAAAACAGAAGATTTATACAAATCTTTTATGGTGCATATTTCCTATTTTTTTTCTTGTAATACTGTTTTTGTCCTATGATTTTCTGGAGCCTTTCATTTATTTAAATTTCATCATACTTAAAGAGGATTTGTATGTCTTCTTCAACTTCCCTTAACAAGATTTTCTGTGCATAAGTTCTCTTTTTAACTTTTGGTCATGGAAAATAATTCTTTATAATGACGTTAATTTAAATTTTTCACACATTTTAAACGCTTGAAAGCTTTTAATTCCTTTTAATATCGAATTCATTTTCATTGAAATTCTGTTTTACAAATGTATCATCTAAATTCTTTTTTCTTAAATTTTTTCTTTAATTTAATTTTTTTATAATCTTTTATAAGGTCCAGCCATTGTCTCGAGCATAAAACACAATAAATTTTATAATCTACTTGAATGTAGTAGGAAATCGAAAAAATGCAACTCTTGTAGAAAGGCTTGTGGCAGCGTCACATTCTTGCGAAAAGAATTATTATGCTGCAAAGAATAAAAAATCCTATTTCATCCTAGTCTCTGCGCTGAGAAATTACCAAAGGCTGTCGCTTTTCTAACACATTCTTATGTTTTTTTTTCTTCTTCACAGCTTAAACATATTTTCCGAATATCAAATAAAAGATAAAAAGAATTATGTTGCATGTCTACTAGTTGGGCCACAGTGACTAGGGAACAGTTTTATTATATAAATAAAATCTTGTTTTAATAACTTCATAAATGGCTCTCCCTGGCTATGTCACCGGTGACACTTGAACTCGCCTAGTTCTCCCATTGTCACATTCTGAACTTCTTAATTTCATATTGAATTAGGAAGAGGGCGTTTATTATTTTTGGTTTAAGATCCGTTTTTCCATGGTAATGCTCCAAGCTGCTCTCATTTAGCTTTTAGTGGTTTTCTCAAAACTACTTAAAAATGATCTACTAAAAATAAATTTTTTCTGGCTTAGCAGCTCTTATGCATAATTTATTTGCTTCATCTGCTGGATTTAAATAATTCAGCTCTGAAATATAACTTTAACATTTTTAACTTTAAGCAAATAAATACATAAATTTATAAGTAAAATATAAATTAATAAATTAATATTAAAGCTAATATTAAATGATTTATATTAAAAATTAAAATATGCCATATGTTCTATAAAAATATATAAGTCCTAGACCCAGGGGCTCTTTAATATGTTAAGAAACTTTTTTTGTGAGATGCATAACAACTTCTTGTAAATGAATAAACCTTTAAATATCAACTTTTCCAAAATTATAGGTCAAATTTTTAGTGAAAAACCAAATTCAGATTAAAAGGAATGTTAGGTTTTTTACCATTTTTTTTTTAAACTGAAAGTCATTAAATTTACTGATTTCCAAAAATAAAAATCATTTCTTTTTATATTTTTATATTTCTTTATATATTTTTTTATTTTCTGTAGTCCGAAAAGTTGCTTCGAATACCTTGAATTTGATAAAAAACTGTTTTATTTCTACGGGAGATATTGTTAGAGAAAATTTTTGAAAGCCGTGTTTTTTAATAATAATTCGGAAAAAGTTCACATCGGTCGCTTTGGGGAATTTTAAAACAGCATTGAATGCTGTTAATTTTTTCTTAACTGGTTGAGTGGCTCAAGGAATATCGTTTTAGAAAACGTATGTATTTCATCTTTCCGAAATGTTGCTGCAAAAAATATTATATTTTATTTGTTTCCTTTCACTTTTTGAAAATGTGCTTATTTCAGAAACTTTATCAATCTTAGTAAAGTATCCTAGATCTTCCAAACTACCTCAATGTTGAAAATTTAATTTAATTTAATTTTATTTTATTTTCGACAAAAATTGAAGAGGTATCGTTGTTAAAAAACTTCCTCAAACAACGTTTGCTTCATATCGAAGTTGTATTTTTGCATGGTCAGGGCTTGCTCTCCTTTAATTAAAATTGTCCCGACTAATCGTTAGAAACAATTAGTTTTTTTTTTCAATGCATTGTCCCATTATATCAGTTTTTTTTGCTTTTACTGACATAAAGCACCAAAAAATATAGAAATTGTAGCAGAAAAATTAACTTTTTTCCTTTCCTATAAAAAGTCGATTAAAAAGTGAAATTTCTCGTTACACTGTGCCAGCCTGCATATGGCACAAGTAACAAAAATAATGTTACTATTAAGGCAAACCAAAGGAGAAAGAAGAAACAAATTATAGATAAAATTTTGTTTCCAACAAAAGACTAACTGAAATAAATGAATGCACAAAAGGCATACGGTCGTAATAGGCCTGTCACATTTTGAGCAGAAAGCTAAAAAAATAAATAAAAATGTCTAAGAATTATTGCTGCAATTGGTTTGCGAAAATAATAGAATTAAATTACAACTAAAGTTGAGATTTAAGTTACCAACAGTATTTAAACGATGTTACAATATTCTAATTGAAAAAAATTGTTAGATGGTTAAGCAAACATTTATAATGAAGCCTAATTGTGTGCAGCAGAAATAAGTTTTAGGGCCGAGGTCCTATGCTCCTTATAGGAGAGCATAGCCAGTTGAGGGATAAAAGAACAGAAATGCTAACTCCTTCCTGTGTAAAGGCTGTCTTATGAACCAACGTCAACTCGAAAGAGGGTTTAACAAGGTCACGTGGTGACTATTTCCAGAATAATTAAAAACATCTCTGTCACGTATATCCAAAGATATTGTCATTGTTGTCGTTATGCACCCCTACTGTAAGTGGCAGCCAAAATATCATGCTCCAATGATGTGATTTAAAAAAAATGCACTACGAATTTTTGTCACATAATAATAAAGGTTGGCGCACTTGACTTCAATTCCAAAATAGTAGAACTTTTTCTACATTGTTTTTTGGCTAAGAAAAAATATTCTTTTTCACAGAAATCGATTATGACATTTTTTTCTAATTTAAAATTTTTTAAATATGTGGCTGATAGTAAATTGTGCCTATTAATTTTTTGATTTATATAATAGACATTTATAACGAAAGCATTTTAATTAGATGAATGATCTACATTTGATGAAGCATAGATCAGAGTTACATGAAAACTCCTGATCTGTGTGTGTCCTCCGTAACATCTGGGAGTCGTATATAATATTTTTAACCTTTCATCCACTGAATAAGAGGCTGAGCATTTAAAAGATTTAAATTTTCCATTTCTCTTACTTAATTTGCTCATTCTTTGAACTATTATTTATAAAATGTGAAAAGGTAAAGTCTCGTAACATACAGGATATTAAGGACACCACAAATATATTACAAAAATTGCAAAACTTTACAATTCAACTTCCTTCTAATAAAACTAAGTGTATTAAATTTCCAACAATACGTTTATAACATCAAGGAAATATCTACATTTATAAATTAATTTTTGTTATAGTTATAATTCCAACCTCTTCCATGGCCAATAACTATTTAATGTCGTTAACGAACGGTAACTTTAGCATCACCGTCGTCATCTGCAGCAACAGCAGCAGAAGCTTAAGTTTTTGCTTCTACTGATATTGTTGCTCTTATTTTATTTCACCGCTTTTTTTTCTTTTATCAAACTGCACCGTCATACAAACTTAAATATAATTTTATGATACAAATACTCATAATATCATGCCGTATAACATTTTCTTTAGCTTTTTTTTCGCTCACAGTGAACTTGATTTTACGCTCAGTTGCATGTTCACAATCCTTGAAGTTTTTGGTTTTTTTTCACATTCTACGTGGGTTTGATAGTTGTTGCTGGATGTACATGTGTGTAGGTATTTGTTTGCAAGTGTGTGTGTGTGTGTGTTTGTTGTTTTCAAGCGAGGTTCTACTTGATGAAAAATATAAAAAGATGAATTTATGAAATCAAAAAGAACGGCTATGAAAATGAAAACGTTTCTATATCGTAAAAATGAAAAGAAAACTTTAAATGCACATCTTTGGTAACAAGTTGAATAAAGTCAACCAACCAGAAGTGAATTTGGTTTGATGATGACGATGATGGGTTTTGCTTGCAACATCTGTAAAATGTTGTAAATATTATGGTTCTGTCTGTTCTATATCTATGGATGTGCGTGTATGCTTGTCTGTGGGTATTTCAACTCAGTGCGTGTTAGAGGTGGAAATATTTATGGTAAAGCTCAGACAAGTTAATCTAATAGTTGTTTATATTTTTTGTTATTTATATAAAAAGGGAAAACATGAGAAGTCCATTACCTTCAACTATAAATAAAATGTTAAATTAAATTGTTTTTCAAAACAATCTGAGGTGTTTGTACAGGCATTTCTCTGAAGGATTTAAAATTGGAATGTTAAAGTTTTTTTAGAAAGAGGAAATTGAGAAAATCTCTAATTTTTTCACAAAAGACGCAATTCATACGATGTTTTTTAATTGACTCTAAAGTCTGGTTGGTTTGTGGAAATTCGGGGTTGAAAAGCAAACGGAGTAAGAAAAAGGGCACGAATTACAAATTTGAGGCAGTCTTTGCTTTTTCGTGCTTTGAGTAGTATTTTCCTACAGGGATGGAAAAGTTGGTATAACCTAACTATTTATTCGATCTACCAAAATACAATGGCACAAGAATCATGTACGAAAAGAATCTCATTTGATTTTGCTTGTTTAAGCTACAAATTTCAGCTAGTTTTAATACTCTAACAATAAAATTGTATTAAATTTAGTCTAAAATATGAAACCGAATTTCTAACGCAGTGTTAGAATATTCAAATATGTGCTTTTATCTAGAACCATCAGCCTACCTATAAGTTTCCGAACATCATTCTTGGAGTTTCTAATGGGTTTCAAAAATATTGATCCGTACAATGCAACAATAAAAACTCTATGAAAAATGAACAGAGCATGATTCAACAAATCTAACTGACATGAGTGCAAACATTACTTCAAAGCGCTCGTGCAGAATGTCCAATGTGACATGAGCACGGTGTGGCACTTAGCACTAGGCTGTTGGCACCACATGTCGTTGGTGTCTATATCATCCACTTTAGTCCAAAAGAAGTTGGTAATTATCGACCTCAGCTTTTAACGGTGATGGCCTGACCAAAGTTTTTTTTAAAAATTAAGGCGGATGACACCAAACAGTGCCATGATGCCAGTGCTTTAGGTATTATGATCTGATGTACCCGTTCATCAATAAATATAATTATAAAAGGGGCAAAGCGCGTAAAACGTGGTCCAATCAGAAACCATTTTTGATGAAATGAACTGCACGTGTTGCTGAAGGTCCATTGTGATTAAGCAGTAAGGCTGAATAATTGTTAGCCAATTAGACCGATGTAATTTAATTAGTATGGCTTTACTGGAAGCCATATATGTTTAATGAAGGAGGTTTTTGCACCTAGCCATATTTAATAAATCGATACCTAAGTGTCCGATTTTTTAAGTGGCAAAGCAAAATAGAATCAAAATTTAAATATAAATAGTTTTTTGTTTGTTTTTATTTTACACTCTCTATAAACAGAATGATAAATGGATTTTATAAGCCACCAATTCTTTATCTTTTGGAATACCAGTTATGAAAATGATATCTTAATGAATACTGACCGGAAACGTGTACCAAGAGCAGAACAAGGCTGGTATTTACGCAGTGCATATCAATTAAATCCAAGCTTAAGGCTTTTTTGGTAAAATATTGATAGTTTTGGTATGCAAATAAAATGTAAGACCACCTGTCGCTTTACAAACTTTACCCAACGTTTTTTTTTGGGGGGGGGGGGGGGGCTAGATGGCATTTGCGTGTATCCCAAGCAAGTGTGAAAAACTTTTGATTTATTTGTAGTAATAATTTTTATTATATGGAAGTTCATATTAAGTGCATGTGTCACGTATATGTGCTCTGCAATTGTTATTAAATATCCTTGACTGCATGAGAGGCAAAATACTTGACTGAAGATGTGCAAGGAGTAAAAAATAGAGTTAAATTTTCAATCTTTAACACGCTTTAAAAAATATTCTTTGTTGATTTATGTATATTATGATTTTCATATTTAGCCACCCATTGACTTGTTACATAAATTTTATAATTTTAGTTTTTCAATTCTTCCCTTACGATGCCAAAGTATCGAAAACTAAAAATGTAATAAAAATAATTTTATAAATATTATTAATAACAATATTAATCATAAGAAAGTAATTTGGCCACTTTCTTTAAAATACCTTTAGCACTCAAATAGAAATACTGGTAGATATATCTAGGCTATTAAGTTTGGCTCAGTTTGAAAAACATTTTTGTCAAGAAATATATATTTTGCAATAAAATTTCAAGCTGGAAAATTTTCATCCAATAAGAAGGTCATATAACAGATTTTCCTATGAACGTCTTAGATCATATTCAAATTTTATATATTTGTAATACAAAAATATGAGACGAACATGTATTTGTGTCCTGATCTATTATCCTAACACTAATTTTTTTAATAATTTTTCTTTTTTTCATTTTGCTGTAGTGTTCAAGATTTTCTGTTAAGTGTTGCATGTTGATTTCTTTTTGTCTTTACATATTTTATTTAGAGTATATTTTTTATATTGTTTGATTTATATATATTTCTTTATTCTCAGGGTCCGATCCGAGCTCACTAGCATCGGCCTATATGTCATCAGCTAGTCTACAACCGTTTGGTAGCGCCACCTTGTCATCATCACCTTTAGCCAGTGTTGCCTTAAGTACTGCTGCTGCTGCAGCAGCTGGAAAACAAATCGAAGGTAAGTCAATTTGTTTTAATTGATAACAAAGCAAACTGAATACAAAGTAGAAAAGAATAAAAAAATAAATAATTTATATAAAATAGAAACTAAAATATTCCAGTTACAATGTAATTACAATGTATATTTTCTACACAACAGTCATATTGACAGAGGTCAGCTAAATTGATAACGCTACACTAATCCCCTGATTTTACATAAGAATAGTATTAAAAAAATTCTCATGCCCAATTGGAGACATTGCTTTGAAAAGCGCTTCTTTAAATTAGCAACATCCAGTAAATCGAAACGGAAAGTTTAGATAAGACTACGTGTACTTAATGGGGGCTCATTATGTAGTAAAAATTATGTAGTAAAAATAAGTGCCTTTAGGGCCAAGTTGAATTTGCATAAGCATGCGTTAGCCGATCCTATGTTACAGTATATCAAAAATATTGGCATACGCCAATATACAGTATAGAATACAAGTAAGCGGTGTGGAGTGGTACGGCTCTAACTAAGAGCAAATATAAGTAAGCACTGAGTGCTTCGTTATATTAGAGGAGGCATCTTTGCTCTTGATTATTCTATACAGACATTGCATGGATAGAACCTATAGGTGCCCATTATGGGAAAAGGAGGTATTATTTCAAAACACTTTCTTAACATCTTTCTTCTTCGTGCCTAAATGAGCTGGAGTACCCCTCAACTGGATGTTGTCTACTCAAGAGCCACACTTTGTCAAATTTTATTAACTGGCTAATTGCTCTTAACAAAATTTGACAAAGTGGGGTTCTTGACCAGCCAACATCCATTTGATGTGCATTCCAGATCATTTAGGCACGAAGAAGAAAGATGTTAAGAAAGTGTTTTAAAATATTACCTCCTTTTCCCATAACGGGCATCTATAGGTTCTCTTCGTGTTAATTGCTCTTGGTATAACAACAAGTTCGAAGAGCATAGCAGGTGCACCCGCTTTATGTGAACTGCTTCATTATTGAAATTAACTATACTTATAAAAAGTGCCAGTCGAGGGACTGGTGTATGTTTCAGTAATTACCAAGGTGACTAAATCTAATTTTAGATTGTAATTTATATAAATCGCATGTAGTCTGCTTATCAATTTAGGTCCCTCTATTAACTAATTAAATTTTAAACTTTGTAATTAGATTAATATTTAAATTGGAAACACCTCAGAAGTGCAACAATTTCTAAAGCACTTAACAATTTTATATATAAAACAGTTACAGTTTCACTTAGAAACTGAATTTTTCTCAGGCTTTATTTTCTGATTAAGGCATGGAAATTTATATTAAATTGCTTTCATATTTTAGTGATTGTAAATCAAATTTTATCAACTACAATTTAATGAGTAATTGAGTCTTGGTTTATATGATTTCCATTGTGATTGTTATTTAATGCATTTAAAGAAATTATTTCAACATGAAACTAAAAAAGTTTTCTCAACTAAATTTATATGAATATTGATTTTATCGCAAAAGTTACAAAATATTTCACGGTTGAGATTTTTTTCCATTCAATCAATATTTTGGCATTAGTTTTTGCAAAGGCAATTAATTTGCAATTAATTAAGTAGCAAAGAAGTGATTCAATATAGAAATTACTATGAAAGTTATTATATTTATATTATTTATATTTTAGCTCCTTGGAATGTAAATCCAATTTTCAGAAATAGAAACAACAACGTATGTTTCTCTGATAAACGTTTATTTTAACATGTTGTATAAATTAAACAAAAACCTGAATTTAATAAAACATGTTTGTTTTGATTTCAAGAAATATTTCAAAATTTTTGTCAATATTTCGCCAGGAAAAATTTTATTAAAAAAATTTGGAAAAATAAATTTTAAACTATTTTAAATCTACCTGGTGAAATTTTGAAAAAAAGATCTGCTGCAAGAGTTAATATATTTTCATATAAAAAACTGGTGGTAGAAAATTTAAATACATCAACTATAACTTATTATTAGAAGAAATTAAGGAAAACAATTTTTAAACCGACTTTCTGGTCTATTTCATTTTTTCCATATTTTTCCTCAAACGAGGCACTCCGATGCCAAATCGCCTGCATTATCTTAATAAAAATAGTTTTAATTAATTAAAACCTACAATAAATAATAAACGAATAGCAAATATTTACATATAATTTTTAAAAACAAAACTGTTTTTGTATAATATTTTTCCACCATTTTTCTGTTTAAAATTAGCAATGCAAAAAATGGATATTTTGACTTCATAATAAAAGAGATCAATTCGGTGAAAGGTAGAAAATTTTGAATAAAAATAAAAATTTCATTACAATAAATATAAATCGCAAAATATACCTAAAAATATAGATTTCAGAAAATAATTTTGAAAAATATAAAATTTAAACTAAAAACCGCAATCGCAACATAACCTGAAAATAAATATTTCACTAAAAATCTAGAATTAAGATCAAAGAAATTCAAAATTCACGAAAAGAATTATTCTACAAAAAAAAAAAAAAAAAAAAAAAAAAAATCTAAATATAAGTTTGAATGGTTTGATTGAAATTAATTTATTAATATGGCTGGAAAAAATTCTAAATTTTACAAAACTGTAGAGAATTGAATAAAAATAACAAAATTAATATCAAGTCGAAATTTCCAACAAAAATTGGAGATTTTCCTCGGAAATTTAAAATGGGCCTTAAGTCAAGGTTTCATAACATTCAAAATGGTTATTATTTTATAAATTTTTTTTTTTATAAATACAAAAAACTGTCGTAAGAAATCGAAAGTGCATTTAAGACTAAAATTTTTAAATACTGCAAAACGCAAAAAATTAATTTTAAATTAAAAAATTTTTAATATTCATTAAATGTAAAAAATAAGCTAAAACCGTGGGCTTTACAAAACTTTTAAAACAACAAAAATTAAAAAAAAAAAAATTAAAAGTTTTTCAAAAGAAATCCAAAATTCTTCAAAAATTTTATGTATTACAAAAAATTTTCGCAAAACCTCTAAAAATTTAATTAGAACCGTATATACGAGTAATTTCACACAAAATCCTACATTTTAAGCATTAGGATTTTCGAGACTTTACTCGTTCTTTTGAATATATTTGTTCAATGGTGTAGGTTACTGTGATTTTAAGTCATTGGTCTATAATTGAGGCTTTCTGGTAGGGGCTGGCAACTTCAAAAAATCCCAAAAAAGGTCTAGCGAGCGCTAAAAGTCTTACCCCACATATCCTTTAGATGGAATAATGGCCATTAGTGCATTTAGTATGTAACGTGATTTTTATATTGCTGACGGCTAATGACGTCGTTGTCCATCTTTATTACTTGGAACCAAGATGAAATTTGCGGAAGAACAGTTTTTTTTTGCACGATGTGGAATTAAGTCCTTCGGACATTCAACACAATTACACAGACAGTTGATATGGTCAACAACTTTGTGGTGCTCTGTTGGCGTTTTGAATGATGTTGGAGATGATTACCCCGAAATAAACTATGATTTGTTAAAAAGTCGACTTTGAAGGTCCGCCATATCTGACATATATTTGTTTCGAACACTCATTTTCATATGCAAGTTTATTTTTTCGCTCGCATCTCTACAGCATTAAATTTTCATATTAATTTATCATCCGCAAATTGAATTGTAATTAACGAAATCCGTATTCGAATGAAAATGCTTTTGTTTATTTTTTCATGACAGATAATAGAGTATTTATCGAATGATCAAACATAAATTGAATTGGCATTGACTTGTAGTTAAATATTTTTGCATATTTCGGTAGTAAATGCATATTTCTAGAGTTTGAGTGCATGTTTAAGCATTTTGCAAATAAGTTGATGTACAAAGTTGGATATGCTGTGAAATACAAGAGGCAGCACAAACATACTTTTAAAATAGACGAAAAAGCTTATTTTTTGTAAATTGTGTGGTAAAAAATTAAACCACGTGTATTTTAATA
Source organism: Germaria angustata (assembly GCA_963681545.1). Lineage (NCBI taxonomy): Eukaryota > Metazoa > Arthropoda > Insecta > Diptera > Tachinidae > Germaria > Germaria angustata. The sequence continues at coordinate 12,329,467 of OY812999.1, read as the reverse complement.
GCATAAGAACAAGGAAATTGTATGAGCGAGAAGAAACAGAAAGAGTCTCAATCATTGATTGGTATTGGCAGAACTACGAACAAATATCCTTCAGACAAACGATCATTTTAGAACTTTCTTTACAAGTGTGCACACGTTTTAAAGCTCTTGGTGAGTGTTATCTCACTCATTTGTTGAGCGCTTAAAATTAGTTTTTAATTCCTGTAAAATTCGACCCCTAATAAGCAATAAGCCGTCCTTTTTTAATTTATTAAAAGATATTAAATATCCAGCTGCAGATAGAAGAATTTAAAAAATATTTAACGCTTTTTAAATAATATATTGAAAAAATCGAATCTGATTGTATATTCATCCTTCGATTTTTTTGTCGAAGGACTTCTTCGCTGCTACTTTGTCCATGGGGCAAAAAAAATTTTCATTCGTGAAACATAGAACTGGAATTATTAACTTAATAAAGAGAATTAAGTTGAAATAATAATATACAGAATTTTATGTTAATTAAAAATTTTATTTATTTTTTTCCATGTACACATTTCTTAAAATATTTACACCCTGCAGCTTCTTTTTGTGGAGTGTAACTTATAACTACACATTTATCTCTGATAACAGAAGAATTACTTTTTCCATACCAACAATATTTCTTATTGATAACTTTATACTTAATATAAAAAATTAATATATTCATTTCAATTTGTTATCTTTTTTTTAAATATAACAGTCTATTGGTTTTTCTTTTCACATTTACTTTGACTTAGGCGTAGTTCTTAACTAACTTAATTTTTCGAGTGTAAGAAAATAATTTTAATAATTTACTTTAAATGTTATTCAATCCCATGGTGTATTTAATAAAAACGTTTAACTAATTTTAGTATTACGATTATCATGAAGAGGGAGATATCAAAATCTTATATAACATTTACTTTAATAAGACCATTAGCTTCAATTATTATAAATAAAGTAAAATGATTAAAAAGTGGCCAAAACAAAACTAAAACAAATAATATATTTTTATTTTATATTAAAACGAATTTGTTGTTATTTTATTTTGGGGCTTTTGGTTACTTTTGAATAACTTAGACCTTTTTATTAGAAACAGATTCGGTGTATGTGTGTATGTTTGTATAAAAAATAATTAAAATACTTAAATAAATTACAAATTAAATTTTACAAATTAATACTTAAAATTATTAGTGGGTTTTGTTGTTGTTCCTAATATATTGTATCATTCAATCCCATAAATAACACTTTCCATGAGGATTCATATAACTATCCAGCGCACAATCAAAAGTTTTCGCAAATTCGCTAAACTGCCCTAAAGCATAGTTGAGCTGACTCCGGCCTAGATTTCGATCTAATGTGGGGCTGCCACAAAATGTTTGGGCAAAATTTAGAAAGAATATCTTACGATTCGATATTAAATTATTGTTGGTTGTGTGGAAGAAGGTGTTGTAGGCTAAACGCAAGCCACTTACATCGGCTATTTTATCATTGACTTCCATTGGATCTAATGATGTGAGACATTTGAAGTGTTGCACCAGCTTGTGGTGTTCATATGCAGCCAAGCCATTTAAATTAAAGCCATACATAAGAGTTTGGGCCAAGATGAAACCCAAAGTACTATATTTATATACATCACTGAACTCTTTGTGATACACAGGTGGCTGCAGCAGTGAAAGTGGTATGTGCAGAGTGTTGAGACGCTTATTTAAATAAGGAGTTGATGCCAGACCCGAGTTGTACTCCTGCTGGTCGGAGAAGAGCGCGTTATTCGACGTGCTGCGTGTACCAAAGTGCAGAGTATCAAAATTGAAGTGTAATATTTTCAAGTGATTAATGTAAAACTGGTGCGACGAGAATTTTAGCTTTTGATAAAACTTACGATTTGTATAGAAAAATTCAGCCTGTTCAATGTCTACAAATGTGCCCACCTTGAATTGTATAGATTCCAATTTAGTTACAAACTGCTCCAGAGTTGCAGAATCAAAATTGTTTTTATTATTGTACAAAGTGAGATTAAATTGTTTCCTTAGACTATTATACATCTCGTGTAACTTGGGTATTTCTGGCAGCAAGTCTTCATGTTGCTGTTCATAGATCCATTCAAAGGCCAGGGGCATGTAACGTTTAATGTGCAATATACAATCAAGAGGCTGGAATTCTTGTGGCTCGCGCTGATACAAATGCCAAAGGAAACGTATTTGCAAATATTGCCCAAGAAAATTATCATCATATTCATTGAGCAAATCATCCAAAGCCATAAAATACGCCACATTTGTTATAACAATGCGCATGTCGGAATCCAATTCTCCAGCAGTTTGATTAAGTATTTCTTTCAGATAGTTGTTCAGCCAAACCACAGGCAAATTGTCCACTGTAATTATGGTAGTGCCCAGTTCATCGGTTATGTCATTGAGTTTTGTTAATTGCCACTCAAACTTTGTTACTTGCAACCACAATTTCTTAAACACATCGGCTGCAACATTGAAATTTAGGTTTTTTAAAATAATTTTGAGATTTTCACTTTTCAAACTTTTAAAGCCACCTGCTTTGACCGGCTTATCAACTCCCAGTAATATTTTTGTAGGAAATGTTTTTGTTGTGTAAATGACATCCTCTATAAAAATGCCATTCATGCCATATTTGCGCAAAATAGCCAGGGTATTTATCCAATTGAAATTGTAATCCTGATCATCATGCTGTTTAGCTTTTGCGTTAGTCTCGTCATTATCGCTATCATCATCATCATCATGATCATCACTATTATGTTCGTCATCACGATCAGCCACTATAAACTCATCTGACTCAGCTGTGAATTGTGCATCGTGTTGATGATGATGTTTAATGGCATCTTGTTCTTTTCTGTTTGCTGTTGTTGTGTTTATCAATGAAGGCCATTTAACGTGTTCATTCAACTCCAACCATTCCAAATACTTAATAGGTTCATACTGTTGTATGGCAATGCATGATTTATAATATTTATACACTTTTATTATAAAATCCGGCTCTTTTGTTGTTGTTGTTGTTGCTGCTGCTTTTTTTGTAGTTGTTACTGTTGCCGATGATGATGATGATGTTGGCATCGTGTTTAATTTCTTTGTCATATTTCTCACATTAAAATATTTTAGCACCTCCTTGTCTGCCAAATAATCGATCATAGCTAAAGTCCGTTCATATTTATTATCACCGTCTACATATTTGGCTTGATTGTTAACATCTTCAAGTTTGCTTTTAATATCTTCATCTTCATCATCACCATCATCATTGACATCGTTATACAATTGATGTTTCCATTCGCCGCATGCATACTGATAGAAATCATCGCATGGATCAACTGTGAAATCTATAGAATTATCTATTACTTGCTCATGTTTACGCAGTTCTCTTGTTGTCATATTGTTTTTGTTTTTATTATTATATGCTGTTGCTGTTGTTGTTGTTGTAGTTTGTGAATTTGTCGTTGATATTGTTGCTGTAGATGTTGTGATCGTTGTTGTTTCGGCATTTTGAAATTTATTTTCAGATGTTGTTCTCGCTGCTGGTATTTGTAGCAGCAGTTGTAGTAGCAACGGCAGTACTGTGAATGCAATATTAAATAGAATTTTTATAAATTCCATTTGAATTGATACAACTTATTGATATCAATGCAAAATATCTACTGGTTGAGAGCATTGAAAGCTACATTGTTATACAAAGCAACACATTATGCCCGATGTGCAAGCGAATAAGGGCATATAGTACACATTAATACAAATATTAATAACAATAATATTAAATAATCATTCTCTACTTGTACATACTCTAAAGATGCGATTAAGTCTTCAACATCATCGTTTAAATAATATTATTAATAATAAATGGCAACAATAATAACAATAAGCAAAAGATTTTTTTGAATTTTTGTTGCTGTTGCTCTTGCTGATGATGTTTGTTCTTGTTTTTGCTGCTGTTGTTATTGCTGATTTTGCTATTGTTGTTGTTGCTGTTGCTGCTGTTACTTTTGTTATTGCTGTTGTTGTCGTTGTCGTGGTTGTTGTAGTATGTATGCTGAATGCTGACTTGGTATTTATTGAATTAATGCACAGTGGGCTGGGTATATATGTGTGTATGTATGCATGTACATATATTGTTGCTTGCTGCATAGAAATAATGCTGCTCATAAGCATTCGCTTCTCTCTCAATGTTGAAGGAAAACTACATTCTCACTCTTTTAACACTTGAAGTAAATAATCTCTTGCTTATGCCCTGCAGAGATTTAAGACAATTTTGTATATTTTTAAAGCAGAGATGGAATATTAAAACATTTTATCTGGTAACTTACGCATATGCCACAGACTTAGCCTCCGATGTCTATTTCAGGTTTCTTTATCAGAATTAATGGCCTGGAAGCATAGATTTTAGTCGTCATCAATGAAACTAACTTCTATTGTGAGGGTGTTGAGGGGTTATAGTATATGGAAGGAATAATAAAAAAACAATAAAAAAATGGTACCATTAAGTTGCAAAAGGAAAAAATTATATGAAAGCTCGCACCTTAGTGAGCTTTAAACGGGTACATATTGAACGATATCGGCATATATTAGATGATAGGCGATACCAGCAGCAAAATGCGACATCGCATGTGACGGACTCCACCATGGTAGTTCTCCATGAACGGGTTAAGAACATAGTTACTGTACCTAGATGGAATGTCAGTCGGATGTTATAATAAGCTTAATACTTGGTGTTTCCTTGCAAGTTTTGAAATGGAATAAAATAATTTTTTTTAATAAAAAGGCGAATTAAATCAAGCAAATAATTTTGATAATTTTTAAATTTTCGGGATATCTTCCATTTTTTTTAATTTTTATTTATTTAGTAGAAAATAGAGGGGTTAAAATAAAAAGAATTACCAGCGATTTCGGTTTTCAGCTTGGATAATTTAAAGATAATTATTTAATTAATCCTTTTCACTAACCATCTTGAATAAATATCATAATTTACATAAAACTATCGCCAACTAAAAACTGCCGACCAGCATAAAAATACACATGAGCACTGAAGAGGTTGTGTGGCAGCTTCTAAAATCGACAATGCCATGTTCTCTGTGTAGGTGGGAACTAAAATTTAATTTATCCTTTTTGACTTGGAAAACGGATACAACAAAACTGTTATGCTAAAAGTTTTCACATTTCCGCTTATCTTTTAATTTCACCCAGTTCTGTTTAAGATTTAGAGTGAATAAAAATTCAAATTTTAAATTTATGTTGCGCTTATAATAGATCGATTTCATTTTCTACATACGATACATAGTGTATTCCATTGAAAAACTCTCTTTGTGTGTGATTTTTAAATTTCTCCATTATGGTGCTCAGAGTCCATAATAATAATTGGCTTTTAAGTCATTCTTTATTTAATTCACACTTGTAGCTCTTATCATTAGTGTTCCTTTTAATTTTTTTTTTCATCTTATAAAATTTGCATAACTTCATGCATTGCTGATGTGTATGAAGTAAAGGAAATGCAGGTGCTCTGCCTCAATTAGTATGGTGGAACGAAAGGGCCCAATATTTTTATATCCACAAAAGTGAGTTAAAGTTGCATGGATGATTAATGAAATAGAGAAGTATTAGTTGGACCTGCTTCTTTCACTAATAATGTGCTTAAATATGATGCGTTTATTAAATTTCTTTCTAATCACATGTTATTGATGAGTAAAATTATATTGTGGTAGGTTAGGTTATATTGACTGCAATTCAGTGTAAGATATAATTAGCTCACTTGAGTCTATTTGTGTCGCTTGGGAAGAGAACACCTTATGTCCTCTCAATAGAACCCGTATTAGACCCAAATAATGCCCAGATAAAAAAAGTCACACCACCCCCCCTAATACTGCAGTCCGATGACTCTGCCGAATTTTGCAGAAGCGAGCTGCCCTTAAGAGTAGCTCTCTCCTGATCCTTGTTCCGATAGCTCTTACAGAAATCATTGTTAGGTGGACCCATTTTCGTCAACCTCAAGCGAAAGTAGCGCAGACGGGGGATATTTTAATTTTTTTCGATCATATATTTTTTCCTTCGTAGGGCCTTAATTAAAACTTTATATTGAAATAACATTCTAGAAACTATTTGGGACTAAGAGCACTATAATTTTCTCACAGATTGAAATCCTGTTTTTAAAGAAATTTTGAGTTTTTGAGAAATACATTTAAGAATAGATTTATTTAATTTCCATACTGATACTTTGCGGTACAACTTTCTTTATATATCAAGAGAATTTTTTCCTTAATACTAAACATTTTGATTTTTAAGCCACCTCTATGTTGCGTAAAAAAAATCTATATGTGTATTGAGAATTTTTTTCGATTCTTAATTTTATATAAGGACCCAATATTTTCGGTTTCATTATCTGGAGGGAGACAAATAATAATAATTTTGACGATAAAGTAAAATTCTGAAAATAATTCTTATACGAGTATATTTTATAGAAAACTAGCTGACCCGGGCAAACGTTGTTTTGCCTTCAAATTTTATTTTCACTGCAAGTCTGGTTTCGTTGCAAAGTCATGGCGGATTGATATTTCGAAGAAGAATGAAAGGTGCACTAAATCGGAATAGCAATTATTGTTCAAATACAGTTACCGAAGCAGAAATAATGAATTTATTTATTATTGATAGCTGGGCCCGATCCACGTTGTTGGCCCCAAATTTTTTTTTCGTTTTACTCCCACGCACTTTTCACGAAAAGAGGTTATATTTGAGTCGGTATCGGGCTAATTAACGCCACTACACACTGATTAAGGACCCAACGCCTTCAGCGAAATACAGCATAGGCTTATCGCGCTAATCTCTATCGGGCAAAACACAAAAAAACTAATATTGCGCCATCTGTCAAACTACACAGAAACACTCCTCACGCCCCATAGAGCATGTATATAAAGTTTGGTAAAAATCGGTCCAGTAGTTTTTGAGTTTAGCGATCACGAACATATACGTAATTTTTATATATGTAGAGATAATGATAAAGAAATTAAAAATATTTTAGAAATTAAATATAACAATGAAGAGTAAAATTACTTTCATCAGAAAAAATTATTATTCGAGAAATAAAATCAATCGTTGATGCAGTTCCTTAACATATTCTATACTTCTCGACAAGATAGTTGATTGTAGTATGGAACTGATGCGGGTGTTGCTCAACGTTTCTGATAACCGGACTGTGGACAGTTATTTGTGGCTTAAGGCATCAGAAGTAGGTCAAAGCTGCATATTTTGCAGTTTTTGTTTATTAAAAAAAATAGAAATAATTTTTAAGGAATGAAATTTTCACCAATATAATAAAATTAAAAAAAGCCGAATAACTATTACTAACATATGTATATACATATGTTCTCAATTTTGAAAATAAATTTATGTAAATAAAAGTGATTTTACTTATTGGCAAGCTTATATATGGCTTTTTCGGACTAGCTTAACAAATAATAATTATCTTGGCAAGAAAAATATAAAAAAATTACTTCCCCACTATATTGAAAACAGCATCCAAATCAGTGAAAATGCATCAAAAAAGACAACCTCCTATGACAAGCCAATACTAAATAGATTAGAAGTGATCTGTAATCTCAAAGCTTTTTCTGACGTTCTCTTTTTTCACTCGAAAACGATCATGCGGAAAGGACCTCAGCTTTGAAAACTTGTTTTTTTACTTAGAAGCGATCACGAAGAGATGTTTGTGACTTAACATAAATTAAAATTGCACGGATTGCTGTAGTTCAAAGTATTTTCTCACCAGTAAGACTTATATTGCAGACAAATTTTCCATATGTTCTGAATTATTATTTTATTTCTTTGTCTAAGACGCTTGATGGTCAGCCTTATGGAAGACCATTCCTTGTTTCGCATAATTTTATGATCGCTTCTAGTCAATATTCCAGGTGAAATTATTCACATCTATTAGACTATCGTAACGTAGTACAATGCGGTCTAGTTTAAAACTATCATGAATGAAAAATTAAAAAATATACATATAAAAATATGAGTTATAATATTAGAAATATGAGATATGATAACGTCCACCTCAAAAGGTTTAAATGGTTTGGCTTTCAAGCTGATTAGGTATTTTTAAAATTAGGCATTTTTAAATTCACCTTCCAGCTGTTGCCATGTCTATATTATCGCTTGAGGCCCTGCTTCAATCATCTACCGCATACGTCCTTGACATTTTAATGTATATGGTATGCGATCATGATGCTGATGTTCATGGTTGTGATGTGCAGTATTTTTTATATATCTTTTTATCATCTTACAAATAAACAAACAATAACGTTTTACGTACATTGTTTGCGTACGTATGTATGCATGTACATGTGTGTGTGTTTATGAAAGATTGAAAGAAATCTGTTGCTAAACTGTGGGAGCGATTTTCAAAATACGCAAAATTAAAAATTCGCACCATATGAGCTTTTAAATAATATTTGCGAAATAATTAAGGAAAAAGAGACCTTTGGATTGAGTATTCCTGCCTTGCTTACATTTACATAGATATTCTATTTTTAAGTAAATTTTTATCACCACCATTGATTGTATGCTGGTGGTGCTAAAGTTTAGCATCATATTTTTTTTCTTAGCTCGTACACATTTCTTGACACTTGTACAATTATTTCTCACAAGATTAATGTGTATAAAACTGCAAAGAGTATATATGTATGTATATATGTATGTATGTATTTTTGCTAGCCCCTGTGCATGTTCATGTATCATATAATTGTATTATTTTTATAGAATCATCAGCCAACCATACGTCCAACGCCACGTACATACATTATGTATATGTATATACATGTTATATGCATGAGAAAAAAATCTTTTTGCAAAAATTGTTTAACAAAAGAAATCTATTTTATTTTTTCTCTTATAATTTATAAAAATTTTTTATGCACCAATTTTTAGTCTTCACATTGTTGATGACTACAAAAAATAAAAGTTTAATAAAAGTCGCGGCATTTTGAGTATAAAAATGACTAAAAAAGAAATTACACATCTTTTCATCACGATGGAAATTTTAATACTGACGCACTTTTAATCGCTTGCAACTTTGTATTTCTTTTCGTTTCTGTTTTTTTCTTAATGGATTTTTCGCTGTTAGATTTAATGTGCTCGTATATTCTCCGCTCAGTTTCATATAAAATTACTGCGAACCATTGTTTGCAGCTAACGCTGTACAAAAGAGTTAAGAACTAGTAGCCTAAGCTGAGACCTTAAATGATAGAGACTTAAGTAGGCGGAGTCAAACATAATTGAATTTGCACACAATAATATGTACGTATGTATGTATTTGTGTGGTGTGTGAAGGGAAGCCAAGTTGGGGTTATCAGCAAAAACGAGGTATTCTCGTTTCTGTGTCAAAGAAATTAGTGCTTAAAGTTTTAAACATGACTTTGAATTTCACATGCTTAGAGATTATTAAATATCAAAGTGTCTGCATGACTAAAAGAAATTTAATTTTTATTTAAACGACTTTGCAGCAATTTGATCTGTAAGGTTAAAAATTTTTTTAAAGTCTTCAATTACTTTAAGTAATGAATCAAAACGAGGTTTGACTATGTGAAAAAATATCTTGCTTTAGCTTTTTTGTTCACTTAGCAAACAAACGGTTGTTAATTGATCCTTGCTTTAATTATTTTATGATTTATGATTTGATCATGGTTATAATGATGAGAGTTGAGATTTGCAAAGTCCTTGAGCACACAATGGCGTGGTCATTGGCAGAGCTTGTATGCATAATGCTGGTACATACATTTTGAATTTAAAAAAATACGTTTATAAAATCTAAAGAGGTCGTGAAAAACAAAACGATTTCAATATATTTTATGGCACTCAGCTACACTTACAATGTTCTTGTTTGCAGTGGCATTGGTGGCATTTGAAAATTAAAATATTTTTCTAATTAATATTATAAATTTAACTCTTTCAAATAAACTTTTTATGGAAACAGAGCTCTTTTGTTTAATTTATAACAAAAATTTTATATGTTAATTTCGTAGAAAACAAGTAAACCATACTTACATTTCACAACGATATAATTCCTAATAGAAGCGGCAGGTATTGCGATCGATAGATAACAAAGCAGTGACATTTAGCCCTGGCAAGTTCGTTCATACCTCCGATGAGTACTCCTACCTGTCAATAATTCATTCTTGAGCTTTCCTAACAGCCAATATTTTTAACTGTAATACACTTGCCTCAAGTTTCTTGATTAATCAGCGAAAGCCCTGATAATCATAGTCCCTTTCTTTTGAAATTTAGTTTTATACCATTTCAAGTAAAAGTTATAAATATTTTTTTCATCAATATAAATTTTGTTAGGCTCTACAGATCACAAGGCAAAAGAAAAAAGATTATAATTTTATATTAATATTTCTTCCAAGGGAATTCCCATTGTATCCTATTTTAGTTTATTTTATTTAAGGACTTTATATCAGAATAAGACTTTTTAACAAAATATTTGTTTATTTAATTCAATTTAAAATAAAAACTAGACTAAGGTTATCAAAAATATACTGATACTGGCTTTATTGAAAAATGGAAGCTTGAAAGTCAAGTGCTTTTTGGGAAAGAAAATTTACCTCATTTTATTATCCTCTATAATGAAATGCAAATTGCTTATAACTTGCAATGCCCTACGCATTCCAAGATGATCAGCAAGTAAAGCATCCCAACTCTTCATACCAAAAAATCAACATTCCCAGCCATAATATCATTAGCAGAGAGGCATGCGACATAAAACAGTTACAAGAGAAAATTTGTAAGTGTTTCCGAGTTACTCTTTTTAACTTTTATATGCTCATTCACTCAAAAGGACACAGCCTTTATAACAAAATTTTTATTTGAAAAATGTTTGCACATATAATATCGTAGAACAGCAGGAAAATTTTATTGGAACAAAAAAAAAATCGGTGGGGATATGGGCTTAAATTATAAAAGAATTTTAATGTGTATTCATTTGTATATAAAAGTTTTTACAAATGTGTTCAGACAATAGCTTCTGATTAAAATATACAAATATTTATTTATTTATACAAATATTTAGTTCCTTTGTAGTTGCAAATAGTGGGACATTCATAGTGATGAAGATAACAAAACCACGTGGCTCAATTTTCTCCATTGTTTTGTATATATTTCTGTTTGTTTTTTAAATAAATATGTAAAGTCAAGTATTCCCTAGTACTAAGACTTTCGTCTTTTAAAGCAGCAATTTATCGCATAGAGCCTTCAATCTCCAAAGCTGATGATGTCCTTGTTGTTGCTAAAGCAATTATTGAAAAAATAATCACAAAAAAGAGAAGGAAAGCTTTCATGTATTGTATGTGTGCTGAGCTTCTCAGCACGTTAGTGAATTTGAAAAAGATTTAACAGGAAGCTACTTATCAATACAAGGATATATGAAGGAAATAACTTAAATAAAAAATAAGGAAGAAAAACACATTGGATGCTGTTCAAAATAGAACATTTTTTTTTTGAGAAGAAGGAATGAGATAAAACAAATATGCGCATGTATTTGAAAGAAATATTTTACCAAATAGTATTTATTATATAGTAAATTTTGGTCAATATCAATACCTGAAGGAGAAAACTTAAGGAATACTATTTAAAACAAAATACTTTTGAATGTATATTTCTATTAAATAATAATTAAATGCTTTTAAACGAACTCTAGTCCTAGTGATTCTAGCTCTGATACTTTATGAAAAATGATGCAATTCAATGCTTAAACATTGTATGAGCACTTCTTTCAATGAATCCCTCAACAATGATGTGATGAAGATGATAATGTTGTTGAATTTCACAGTAATGTTGACGATGGAGTCTGTTGCCGCCTCATCGTATTTCCAGGACAAAGAGAACAATGATTACTGCAAAGGATGTAAAAAAATTAAATATAAAAGAAAATTTATAAAAAAAATGTCACTAGCATAAGATTTCATGTTGGATCCAGTATATAACCAATCATATAAAATTCACAAATATACGCAAACACCCATATAAACTCAATATGTTGCATACACATACGTGTAGTTTACTAGCACAAAAAATGTTGCAATATGATAATGGTATGAAGAGTATTCATTTCGTTGTATGGTTGGATATGTAATATTATGAAAAATATGTGTGTATGTATAAGTGATATTTTCAAATAAAAATTTCATACGAAAATTATAAATCCATCTGTTCAGAGAAGAGAAAAAAAAGCACTAGTAATCTCAAGGATTTTTTATGAAATATTCATTTTTCTTTCTATCCGTATTTTAAACGCATGCAAGCATGATTATAAATATAAATTTGAACATTTTTAATTCTGCTATGAATTTTTTTTTAATAAAAAAAATTTTCTTTAGAATTTTTAGTTTCTTATTAAATCCTCGTATATGATTATGTAATTCATTTAGTGTGTTAGTAGTTTCAAGCTTTATTTTGCATAGAGTAACTTTTCCAAAGCTCTTGTCTCCATCAAATATCTCAGTAAAACTGATTTTATATTTAAAAAAAATCTATTGTAGAAATTCTTTAATTTTTTTTTTGGACATATTAATACTTTTTAATATATTAAATTATTTGAGGGAGAAACGATCTCCGAATGGACTTGCCAGCATCTCCAGTTGTATACAGACATTGTAATGGAGAACTTAAACGAAGAATGTATTGAAATTCAAATTAAAAATTTTAACTGAATACGTAAATGATTTACTTTATATAATAAAGAGAGTGTAATAAAAGGTATGTTACAAAATGTTTAGCTTAAATCATCCTCATATTAAATTCACTGCTACCCTTCAACATATAGACACTCTTTACTATATATACACTCTAATAATAAGATAAATTTCATAAATTTGATAAGATTTGATAGATAGGTATCAAAAACCAGCATCAACCTGAAGGAAAAATTGAACTCTTTTCTAAACATCCTGAAAAAGTAGACCCTCCTGGATTGATAAATTACACAGGCTTATTGCGAAATTTGTCACAGTAACAAGGCCCGCACACTCCCATACCTTCTAAGCTTCCGATAATTTTCTTACAGAGTACACAAAGAGAAAACAAAATTTTTGGCCTCACAAATCTTCTTCATAAGGTCTCTATAGTTCCGAAGTATTCCTAACACTTGTCAGAATTATTTAATTGTCCCAAAATAGGTCAAGTCACGTCTATTATGGAATTTAAAAAATATAATACCCACTCACATATTACCTGGATAATTATACCTGATTTATGATACGAGTCCATAAGCGACTAAACAAATTCCATAACCTTGAGGAAAGATATTCCATATGTTTTTCTAGGCTATAAACCATTTGTGTTCGTAATTTTATTAATTTTTTTAAACGGTTTATATTTGAATTCTAAAAATGGAATTGTGGCATTAATCAATTAGCAGTCAAAGTAAGTCTGCTTTCATAATAGAAGATGTTGCATATTTTGCCCTAGAAAAGTAACCCATACTTTGCGCAAAATAAGTTTAATTAAATAAAATAAAAAAAAACACAAAAATAATAAAAACAGTTCAATATAAATTAATTGAATTTAATTTGAGGTCTTCTCTTTTTATAAAAAATAGTATATTTATTTTTTATGAATTTTCATCACCCTGTGGGTGTCTTCTTCGGGAAATTGAATATATTGTTTTTTATAAAAAAAGAAGACCTCAAACTCAATTCATTTGCTTTATAAAAATAAAAAGGTCGAATAATATCATCAAATAATTAAAACAGATCAATGTTAAACAAAAGAACTTTTTATCACAAAAAATCAATATCAAAATTTTTTAAAGCTCTGATTTTATCTTTAATAAGATTTTACTGCTTAAATTATTTTTCTTTCTTTGATTGTATAGAGTCAAATCAAAGATTTCTAATGCTCTCTTAAAGTATATTCTTTTTGTAGCAAAAATATTTTTCTAATATAAATCTATTACAATTAAAATATGCACGTATTAGCCACGATCATGTATTTATATTTTACTGAGTTAAAAATATTGTTAAATTTTCATCAAAGAAATTTGCAACGATTTCCCATCATCCTGCTTCAAATTTGCTAGAAGCTCCTTCTCTGGAGTAGCACTCGCTTGTCTATCATAACCAAATAAATTAAAATAATTACTTCAAATTCGGTTCGTAAACAGACCGATTTCTGCCAGGTGCCCTATTCCTTGTTGTATTTTTTTACTGATTTAATAAAGCAATTTTTTTTTTCTTTTTCCATGTTTTCTCTATATGGTAATCTTTTTAGAATGCGAATATCTATTTCAATCAAAACTGTTTTAATTATTTAATTCTATAAAATTTTATGACACGTTGTCTGTGTGTTTCTCTCTAATTGAACAGCTACGAATTGCAACTTTAAACTATATTTAAGAATATCAGTGAAAAAATCGAAATTCTCAAAGGATAACAACATACGTAGGAGAGTTTTTGTATATGTGCAATAAAATTGCATGATTGTGCATGAATGGGTAAAATATCTCGTATATGAGACTAGTAAATGTATTGAAATAAAAAAAACTTTTGCTTTTCTTGAATACACCAACGTATAGAGAAATATACTGGCAGTGACTTTAACCAGGGGAAAATAGTATTGTATTTCGTAAGCACAGTGGAACGAAGTAGTTTTTTTTAGTTATCTAGGCATATATATGTGTATCAGATAGTAAAAATAAGTCAAACCATATCAACTATACCAACTGTGTTTCACTTCCCCCAAAAGCAAAGTAAATATTTATAATATAAATATGCAGCCTACTTCTTTAAATATGCGAAAACTTGTTATTATTTAAAATTTTTTACTTGGGATGGAACCAATATCTTTGCTACGATTTTATTAATTTTCTTATTGCCCATTAGAATAACCCACACCAAATCGGAGCTCAACTGCAATACTTCAGATATAAGATAATCAGGTATATGATGAATCCATGTACATATTTCAAAATCATTGTTTCGAGGATGTAGTAATGAATGCAGATCGATTTTGAAAATATGTAATTGATCAAAATACATACCAAATTCTAAAATACCATTCCGTTCAATTGTTTTAATATTTAGCTTAATATTCTGAATGAAAATGATTTGAAATCGAAGGAGATGTTATAATCAAAAGGGATCGAAACTCATTACAAAACCTCAAAATTCTCAATTCTCAATTACGTAGTTTTTTTTTTTAATTTAGTTTATTGGTTTATTTTTCGTACAACAAGATTTAACGTAATATTTATGGTATAGAAACGGAATGCGTTAAACACAAAAAGCAATTTGGAATTATAAAAAGTTAATTTAAAAAATAAAAAATATATATGTATATTAGAAAATTGCACATAATATAATTAAAAAAAAATTAACTACACATTTTTATTTAAAAAAATTAAATACAAATTTTTATAAAAAAAAGCAAAAAATTTTTATTTACGTTGCTGTTGATATTGATTGCAGATTATTTCAAAGTCTAGCGGCATGTACATTAAATTGCCATTCGGAAACTGGAGATTTTTGTCGAGGTATTATAATGTTTCGGGTTCGTGGCTATATTTTCAAATATGTATTTGGGAGTTTGAGCATGTATTGTTTTATGCAAAAAAAAAAAAAAAACCAGAGTACTGATTTTTTACAGGCTATTGTAGCTGACTCCATGAACGTTTTTAGAAACTAAGGGACCACAATCAGATGTTCTCACCCCGTACACATACCGTATAATATTTTTAAATAAAACATTGATTTTTTTCGACTAAGGAACCTCGCAGTTTGCAAATAATTCACACAAATACAATAAGGAAGAGACCAAATATGCATTGGCAAACAGGATTCTAATTCTGAAGGGTGTAATGTATTGTTTAGGGCAGAGCGCTCGTAACTCAAAATACGACCGCCCATCTAATGAGTTGACGTGAAATGGTTATTAAAAATTCTACCTAGGTTTGTCGCTCTATTAAGGATTTAAATTTTCTCACCATTTGAAACGACATCCCCAGAAATTATTTTACTTTAAGAATTTTTAGGGTTCAAACAGAGTTTATTTTCAATAGCTCAGGGATACATAGATTTGATTTAATTCATGATTTAACTAATATATAACTGTGGCAATATTTTCAGCTGCAATATTTAATGTAAGTTGCAAGTCATATCTACATAAAGATGAATATTACACTTTGAAAGTATTCTTGGCAAGTCATACTTTGTGTAGAAAGGCAGGGTGGGTTGTTCAGAAATTTTCGTGGAATAGCAAAGGGTAATGGTAGGTAGAGATTTTTAAAAATATATTTCTGGTTGATTTTTTAAATTATTTTTGTATGTACTTAATGTAATTGGTCGCTAATATATTTATATACTAGTATTTATTTAGTATTATAATTTTAATAATACAAATTGAAAAGCAGTTAATAGTAATTCCAAATATTTTACTTCTATTAAATATTTTCACTGCCTTCAACTATTTTAACTATTTCTATTATAATTTTAGACTATTTTATTCTAACATCTTATCAATTGATGCACGGGGAACATTGTGTTACAAACACAATCTTTTAAATAATAAATTATTTAGTGTTTCGCATACGTTTTTTTAATAATAATTTGTTGGCCTTAAGTGAGCTTTAAGGATTTAGTAAAATAGTTTTTGTTGTTATAAAAGTAACAACATTTTTTTAAGAAATAAAAAATTAAATTTTTGCATATAATGGTTATAATATTCCCCCTTATTATGGTTGTCGACGTCGACGTCACACCAAGTCGACATCAATATATTAGCAATTGTGGGATCGTTATCGAGAACTATTAAATATTATTGATAGGATATTACTACTACTATGGCTTATAAAATTACAACTGGCCATCAATATTAGTTAATTATTGCCTACAAGGAGTTCTGGAACTGCTGTTTTTTTACTGTCGACTTGATGTGACGTCGACGTCGACAACCATAATAAGGGGGAATAAATAAATTGTGAATTCTCTTGCCCAATTCTATGATTTTTCACTCATCTCTTCCACTGTAAAGGCTTTAAAAATACACGAGGAGATATTAAAAAGAGGTCTGCAATATAGGTGTCTATATTTGTTTGCGTCATTTTCTTTTGCAGAGTTTCCAGTTTCGTCCTTTTTTCTCCTTTCTGTGTATATATACTGGCTTTCGCTTGCATTGCACATTCATATGCCTGTATTTGTGTTACCATGTTTTATTTATATGCAACAATGTGTGTACTGGTATGTGGTGTATTGTGTCTGGGATATTGTTATATTAGTTTGCGCTCCAAATACCCTTGAGTGGTGAACCAGAAAAAAGTGCAATATCATACTTTACGGGCTGCAGGAATTGAAGTTGCATCAGTACACAAGCTGAGACATGGCCATGAGAACGATCCAATGCTACTGTGAAAAAGAACAATATATATTTTTACCTAAATTTTTCTTATATGTATACATGTGTATGTACTCACTCATGCTCTGTATTGGTGAACAAAATGCATCAATTTTTATAATAGAGCGCAACAGCAAATCGGCGCAAGAATAAAATTACAAAAAATAAAAAACTCCTTTCACGTAAATGAAGAACGTACTACTTTCAACTCGTGATGTAGTTACAGATACATTCAACCAAGTACGTGTGTTATTGAAAAATTCATCAACATGTGTTTGTTAGTATTAAGAGGAAAATTGGATTGGGGTGCTGCTCGCATGTGATTTATCTCAGCTTAAGGTTTAAGGCTTTCATTAATTGTAATTTTTGGGTCAGCATTGCTTCAACACAGGGAATGACCTGCTCATTGCATGGCCACCAGTGGTAATTTATTCACTATAATTTTCCTCCAATTATTTAGAATCACCGGTTACATTTGACTTTGCTGGCTGAATGTTGTTCCTAAATCTTTAATTTTAAATATATTCCAGCCTTTTTAAGATTCATTATTTATATCCTTTGTAAAAACAATTAGAAGGGCTTTATAATAATCTGATTGCTTTAATCAATATCATTTAAAAAGATACTGCGTACCTACGTTCATAAAGGCTCCAGTAAAAATTAAGGCTCTATTATGGCCATGTTAATACTGTTAAGTTCAATTAATAAGTTGCGTCCAATAAACTCTATTTATTTGGCCCTCCTTATGAAAAATGCAATAAGAAGCGATGACCGAATTCTGGAAATCTATGGTTATTTTTTGCTTTCAGTAGAGACGTGTAATGCGCTTATAGGGATTATTCTAAATTTGTCTTCTGATAAGAACTTCTTATTTTTATGCCACTTTACACAGTCTTGTTTTCGATAATCGCCGTGATATCATCCAGGTTTTTTTTCTACTTTTTACCAATTTCAGGTGGCTGCTAGTCAGCACTAAATCTAAGCTGCAGATATTTTAATTGATCTTCTCGCTAAAACAATGTTATGTTGCAATGAAGAATAAATATACTGCCAATTATTAAAGCCATCCGCTATAACCCTTTTTATTTAATTGGATAATGACTGATTTGATCTAATGAAGCCAGAATATACATGACAAATGAAGGATCTCTTGCACTCTTCCTTCATTTATGTAGAAAACTTGTATTTATGAAGTTTTTAGTCTAGATAATTAGGCTAGTATTGATATTGATAAAATATATCTCTTAAGGATATTTTTTTGAGCAATTTGATGGAAATAGCTTTAGCCCTCAACTAATAGTCTCTAAGAGTTACATTGTATAAGAAGCATAAGCTTATTTTTGGTAACAGAATAAAGAAAGAAATGTATACAGACACAAAAATGGAGGAACATATGTATGTGTGTTCGGGTTTTATTTTCCTTTTCCTATAAGCGGAAATTTTTATAACAAGTTTGAACCATTTTTTTTAGGAAACAAACGCAAACTTTTGCATTATCAGTAACATCACAAAAAAATTGTTTGTATTGAAAATAAACGAAAAAAAGAGCTCCAAAAATATCTTTCGTGTCACTGTTATGGGTTTATAACTCTTTAATTTAATTTTTTTTTTTTTTGATATTGATTCTTTCAACTTTGGTTTGCTGCTGAAGGATTCAACCGCAAGGCATATATGTTTTTTTAATTGTTTCTCATCTCTTTAAAATTTTTCCTTTACTCGTATGCCTTTTAAACTGCCTTTTCATTCTAAGAGATAGTAGAGTAAAAAATATCATTACGTCTATTGAATTTTTCTCAAAACAATCTTTGAAGCTGCAAGGATTTCTCCAAAGTCTCTTAAGGATTTTGTTATAAGCAGATTAGTGTGAGCATGTGTTAGTTAGTTTTGCAACAGCCAAGCATACGTTGCAGGGTGTGAAGCAAGTCCCAGGAAAGAAATTTTTGCAAATAAACTAAAGCATGGATTTAATATTATTGATTTAGTTGGCTTTACACATGAGTAAAGAAAATCATTTAAAATTTATAGTGTCCCAGGGAAAAAGGATTAAATGATTTAAAAGCTAAAATGTGTTGAAAAGAACGGGACTGATAAAAAGGATTTTATAATGTTTCTTAAAAAGAAATTTGCTGAAGTGAAAAAAATATAATAAAAAAAAGAATTTTTAACAAAATTAAAACTTAGTAGTTCAGAGTATTATTTTTTTGTTAAATACTGGAGTAGAAAACAAGTTAAAAAAAATATTTTAACCCATGCAATGGGTTGAGTAACAGAAGATGCTTTTGGCTGAAGCAGTTAGCGTGTTGACAGTGAAGCAAATTATAATTATTAACGTAGGTTCAATCTCTGTTCAGGTCAACGTCATAAATTGTTTTAATGTGCGTTAGTGTGGAATTGTATTAGTTATTGTTGGACAGTTTAAGTGATTAAGGCGTAGCACCGGTCACTGAATAATACCTGCAGTGACTGATACTCGCCTATGATAATATACTCGTGCATCACAGCCCCTTCTCCATCAGCAATTTTAGCACATCCTGCGTAAATGTAAAACAATAAACTAGCTACAACAACACATGCGGCTTAAAAAATTAACAAAATGCGCAACAGCAGAGTTGTAAGAATCTAAACTGCCTGATTTTTCATCATCTGTTGTCTCTTCTCTGTGAGCTTAAGAGCAATTATAGAGAATTTATGAAGATTTAATTTTTATTTCCGGATATTTCGCCATTTATTTTTGCAGCTTTTTTAGGGAAATTTTAAAATTAACTTTCTTAATTTTTTAAAAATTTTATTGCGAAATTTTCTTGACGAGAAAAATTAAAAATATTTTTGTAGTACTATGGACTTAGAGCTTAATTATTTAATGTGTTGCACAGTAATATTTGTTTATTTATTGAAAAGATGTTTGATGAAGTCTTAAGAACCCATGGAGCAATTAGATAAGGTTTGGGGTCTTTTGCCCAAATATACTGGATATCAAAAAACTACCTCTTTCATTCAATTCTTTATATTTTTCATTTGTCAAATAAAAGCACAAAATACTTTTATTTAGAATAGGCAAACAATTATAAGGTATGTCATCTTACAACAACTGCTAATTAAGGCAGCTTCCGTGACAACCTAAATAAACTCAAATTTATGTGTTTCTATAATCACTACCACCTTCGTAAAATTTTTTCTTACCAAAACACCATTAACCTCTTTTGAATTGCTTGTTAAAAGTTTTTAAATTAATTTTTTTTCAGTATTTCATATTAATAAGAAATTAATTTGTGTTTCAGCATCCCTTCCCTTTTAAAATATGTTCAACATTTATTACTTTTTCCTATTTTTATTTTCATTTACATAGAACGCAAGGACTCCACATTTAAAATAAATTAATACCAGGTTGTACCAAATGTCACTTATTTAAATTTCTATTATAGTCCCAACATCGCTGTTGTTAAATTACCTCAGGAAAGTGATGATAAAAATTAAATACACTCGTTTATACAAAAAGGAGAAAATAATAACAAAATAATTTCCATAATCACTTTTACAGCATCATTTATTTGCACACACCACAAAGGAGCAAAGTTCTATATACACATACGTACACATTTATTAACATTTAGATGAAACACATTGAAAATCATACACTCATCTAAAAGAATTGCCACAAATCTTGTTACTCTTATACGTATGATAACGAACAACATATGACAACCATAAATTAACACAAACAAATATACTTGTATACTAGGACATACTTGTATAGGAGGACTAAACAATTTTTGTGTATTGTGTATGTGCGTGTTTGTGTGTGTTACAATGATGAATCCAATTAAGTTCTATTTGTAAAACATTTTTGTCTAAATTATCCACAGCATTTGGGTTTTACTCTTCTCTTTCTCATATAAAAAACAGTATGTGAAAAAACATTTTAAGGGATATGAACTGCTTGATGACGGTTATTAAAGGAATATTTTCATTAAGAGACAAGGATATTATTGAAAGAAAGTTTTTTGAAGAACGTCGTACTTAAAATTCAAAGCTTTTCCCTATATTCTCAAAATAAAAGGCTGTGTATCTGTATAGCTAATCTGGAATCAAGGGAGGTCAATATCCTTAATATGTATATTTGATATATTTAGATGCTTCTTTGCAGGATCGAGGCAAGTAGATCATGGCAAGCAGTCAATGATCATATAAAAATAAAAAAATTTACAGCCCGTCATATTTTTAAATGTTATAATAATTTCGTGTAGATTGTGTCTTTGCTAACAGCAAAATTTCCTTCAATTGGGATTTAGTAACTTTTCTTAAATTCTTATTTTTATATAATTTTTTTTTCAAATCTTCGATAAGGAAATACTAAAGGTTATTAGAACTTTTCCCATGATGCAATCGAAGCAGCCAACAGTCTTCTGTTTAATAGTTCAGCATTCTTTTAACTTGTGTTTTGTGTTATTGTATTAGTAATGAAATGATTTATTTTAAATAAAATAGGGAATACATATTCAAATACTCTTTGAAACAGACACAAATAAAGCAATTAACAGCTCTCTTGGAATATTTTTTCTGAACTTTAGGAAACTTTTGCTAAAGCAGGGAAAATTATGAACTCAAATTTAAAATAACCATTCACGACTTTTACGTATGTAAAATTTTATGAAATCCTGGCGTGTAAATCAAAATTTTAATTTCTTACATTCATGATATAAAATCCTCAAACATTTGAAAAACTTTAGAAGATTTTTTTTAACTCCATACATTTTTGATTGTATGAAAGAAATTACGTGTAAAAAGATACAAATTATTTGTTTTAATTATATTTGAGGATATTTTAAGGTCACCAAACAAGATTTTTTTTTGGTTTCCTTATATTCCTTTCGCTTGTATTATTTTGAATTTAAAAAAAGAAATCATACCTTTAAGGTTTTTCGTCATAAACAAAAAAAAAAAAAATGCACGTTAACCATTTTCTTATATCCTTTAACACAATCCTGGTATATAACATTTTATCTGGTTCTTATTCTAAAACAAATATTACGCCTCAGCTCAGCACAAGAGGTTTGTAAAAGATATAGAAACCGAAAATACTGCTTAAACAGCAAGAATTGTCTTTGAAGACTGTGCTGGATGGCATTTTTTGAATACAAGTGTGATATTTAATTTTAAAATTATACAGAGCAAAGCATTCCCTACGAACGAACAATTGTAGGTCTGCTAAAATTTTTTGTTACGAAGCTTTAATATAATTGGCGGCTTTTTCAAATGACAGAATTTGAAACTCGTAAAAGTCAAATTGTGTGTGTGTGTGTTTTTTTTTTAAGGAATTGTTTATAGGGCCATGGTTGTTAACATTACTTTCACACATACTTATATCGTGTCATCAGAGCATAAAATAATAATAAATAAAATAGAATATTTATTCAAAATGTTTTGTAAACAATTTGAATTTTGCAATTATCATAATGATTAAATTAGCTTTTATTGTATTTTATATTTCTTTTAAGAAAATGTAATGAATAAAAAAGGAACATACACTTCAATAATGTCCTTTTAGTTGCCTAAGTCGGCCAATAAGTTAAATAAAAAATCGAGAATAGACATGAATTATATTTTGACCTTATAATTTGACATAAGCACCAATGCCTCCATAAAGGCAAATTAGTCGAAAACTAATATATATCTGTCTTATTCTTCAAAAAAATTTTAGCATATATTTATAAAAAGTTTTTGTTTTTCTAATTAATGAACTAGCTTGTCTACACAAGTCTACAAAAAGTTTTCGTCAGTTGTTCAAAATAATGTTCTATAGTTATAAGTGTACATTAATCATACGGATGTTTTATTTCTCAGATTTATTAATTCTACGTCAACAATGATTCCAAGATATTACTTCAATCGTTATCAGAAAAATTTATTTAAAATTAAGAGTCAAAGCGGCGCTTTAAAATTATCACCTTGCAAAAAATCTTGAGGAGTAGTTAAACGTCTTTTTGAAGAGTATTGCAACCCAGTGCGTATGAGTAACATGAACAGCATTAATAATCATACAGTTAAAAATATATAGCATACTTTTGAGATGAAAATTTAAACGTTAGTAATAATAATTATAAATTTTATTTTTTGTTCCGGAGCAAAACGTATGTTTGTTTTTATATGATATAGAAAAATATATTAGGAATTAATAATAAAATTAAATAATAATTAATATATAATATCATATATTTACATTTGTTTGCAATATATTTTTCCACATTTTAATATACATATTTATAAAAAGCACATATATAAAATGCTATATATCTGCACATCTATAATAGTGAGTTACTGACACACATAATAATCGTTGCCATGCAGTAAAACTTCATTAACGCTTTTCTTTGAAATTTTTATGACAAATAATACAATCAATTGTACTGATATCAGGGTTGAAAATGATATTTTTTTGCATTACCGAAAAGCTACAAAAAAAAAGGTTTTTTCCATCATGAAAAGTAAAAAAAAACAATACATCCAGCCGCTTAGTAGACGAAAACTTTGTAAGATCCTTCCAGTTTCTTCATTAAAAATACACTCAGTTAAGTTTTAAAAACTTTTTGGTGTGTGACAAATTTTTTAATCAATTAATTCAAGGACACTTCTTAATCATCAATAAAATCATAATTAAAAATATCTTCTTCAAAAAATGAGTGAATGCACTCATATTGTAATTCAATTCTTTTTGCCTTTAGTTCTGAATGAAAATGCAAATATGAATCATTCTTTTACAATTCTGTAATAAATCCTTTATTATTCTATCTTTATATAACACATTATTTGTGAATTAAAAAAAAATAGTTTATGATCTTAAGTATGTGTCAATGTTACTGTTAATGTCAAAAATTATTAATGACATTTAGATGGCTTTTATATTGCAACATCAAGCACACAAGTTTGCATAAATATTTTTACATACATACTGGCAAACACAAAGGTAACCCAAACAATAACAACTATTGTTTCTTACTTGTCTTTTGCAATACATACAATTTCATGCATACAAATGTATGTATGTATGCACTGATATCTATGTATACTCGTATGTTTGCGTTAAATACAAAAGCATTTTATCTATTGCTTTTACAATTACATCAAGGATTTTAATGCGTTATCTTACAGTTTATATTATGTTACTTTAAATCAAATTGAATTTTAACCTCATTCTAATTATAATTTTAATACGGAAACTAATACACAAAACAATGTCTTGAACAATGGATGTCATTATTACAAAATTAATGTGGAAGTGACTTTATGTTAAAATTATTTAACCTGCACTTCAATAGTGCTTTCAACTTCAATATGATTTTAATCCTGACATTGCTTTATTCCTTATGAATTTTCTGATGGCCGGGCAATTGCCACATGGTAGTCTATAAATTAATTGTCTTCTGAAACCATAAATCTATATTAAATTCTATGCTTAGAAGGATTTTAATAGAAATTTGTGAATATAATTGCTTGAATACTTGCTGTCATATTACCATTTTATTTATGATTATATATTTGGTGATGATTAAAGATTTTCGTCTAGAAAAAATTATTATTTTACATTGTAAAAATAGTTAAATTTTTTTTGTTCATATATTATAAATTTAGTGTAAGCCTTTGTTTAGATAATTAATTAGAAAATTAAATGTTTGACCATATAATGTAATACCTGGTGTTAACAAGAATAAATGCCTGTCTTATATCTTAGTGTTGTTGAACTTCAAATACATATAAATATAAATTTATATATAAAACTCATTTTATCTACTTACCAAGAAGTCAATATTTCCGAGAATTGCTTTTATTCAATAGGAACTGACAAACCTTAAGAATTACAGATTTTTGGGATTTTTTAAAGAAATCCTTCGTTGTCGCAATTTCCTTTCAAAGCCAAGAAATATTTTTAATTTATGATATCTTTTCTACATCAAAATTTATTTGATATGAGTTTTAAATTAATGAAAAAAAATCTAATTTTATAAGGCTTTCCGCTTTTTAATATCTTTCATGGTCATAAAAACGTTTCAAATTGTAAATTTCAACTTTATTTTATGCCAAATATATGTACATGAGTCGGTAGACCGTATTATTTTTGTGGTAGTTGGGTTATAATTTTATAGATGAATAGGGTTATATTACTACAAATGCTGTTGAAATATTAAAACTCTTTAATTTTATTTATTTTAATTTTTTAACTTCTTAAATAATCTGCTCAATGTTGTAGTTACTGTTATAGCGTAGTAAAACAACATCAAGCTGGTTTCTAAATAACGATATTTCAACAAGGTACTCTGAAAGAAGTGACCCAAAAAGCTTGTACATGTTTTGGTGTTTTCAAGGATTTCGCCTGGATTGATTTTCAGAGCCCTTGCACACCCATTTAATGAATCAGCATGAAAACCATGTGGGAGTTACATGTTTGGTGCAGGATGTTGTCGGATACTCTAATTATCTAAATCTTTAATGCTGAAATTTTTCAATCCTTTCTTGTATGAAACAAATATATTTATCATAAAATTCTTCCGTAAATCCTACAATAAAACATGGCTCTGAATTAAATTTGAATGCCAGCGGCCAAACGAAATCGGGAATGTGCTCAAGGACTAATTTCGTACTTATAATTAAGCGGTTCTAAAATGTCCCATGAAACTAGAAAAATTATAATGAAAAGCAACAGCCTTTTTATTTTAGGAAGAATGTAGTATTTGTATTTAATATTTGTGACATTACTTAAGCCTTCATTATCACTGCAATTGAAGACATTTTTTTCCGAACAATGTGTTGTGGTACAATTTTTCTCAAAAAAATAATTTTTAGAAGTTCAAATTAAATTTCCAACTTTAAGTTTTGTTGTGGCATACTTCAACCTATTAAATCTGATATAATAGATTTGATCCAATAGCTGCGACTATAGTGATATACGGTATTCCAGTACTCCAGTTGTGGATAGGGAAAATGATTTAACCGAAACCTACGACACCCAAGTTTTACCCGGAATTAGCTTTTTGATATCTCGCAATAGGAAAATGGTAACACGACGTGGGTTCTTATGGTGCTATTTTTACAGGTTTATTCCCATTCCTTCAGGCTAAAACATGATTGAAGATGTAATAAGACAGAGAAAGAGAAAAGTTATAAGAACACATAATGTATATTAGACCAGATTTCTAAACAATAATACGCTCCCCAATCTCATCCTATTAGGAGCACTATTTTTCGAGCTTGGCGCATGCAGCACAAACATTTTGTTGTGCTACCCTACAGATTACTTAGACAATTTTTTCTTAGACCTTCTTTGACTTATCAATACACTTAAAAAACATTCCGGATTATTCTCAGAGAAGTGAAGCATTGTGAAAACATTTTTCGCAATAAAGCCAAAGTTGCTTTTAATAAAAATTTTAAATTCATAAAATAAATTAGTAGTGTGTTACGACACCCTCTAGTCCTAATTAGTACATCATTTTAAATAAAATTATTGCCTAATAGAAAACGCTAATAGTAAATATTTTGAATCCTGTGTTTACTGGCGCATGTCCCATGTGGTGGACCAGGATTCATTTAGTCACATTAATACCGAGTGAAGTATATCATTTGTCATCACTTCACTACCGTTTATATCTACAATGGAAGATCATAAGATTATATAAAAGAATTCACGGTGCACAGTGCGTCAGACCTATCACTCTGTAAATCTGCTGAATACAGAAAAAAAAATCAAATTTTAGTTGAAAGCCACTTCAGCATAAAAATATGTAAAAGAGAGAACAATCCTGCCCTTTTCAATATAAGATTTAAAAGCAGACTTCACAAACGTCCATGAACATAATTTTTCTTCGTCTCCTTTGTAAAGGTCCTTTGCGGAGACTTGCCAGTTTTGTACTGGGATTCCTACAGAAAATACCATTCGTATTGAAAATCTGATTTACTAATTGCTTTCAGTTAGAAAGAAGACAAAGAAATTATTTTGCTGCAAAACTTTCAAATCAACCACCATCTAACTAATATCTTGATATCATAGAATATTTCATAATTTTTTTGTTTGTTTGTTTCAAAGCCACAAATTGATTGAAATCTCAGCCCCACTTTTCTATCCAGATGTGGTTTTGGCTTCCTAATCAAATTTATGCATATGAACACCAAAAACCATTTTGTTACATTTTTTCTATATTTTTCGGGCCTGCATTCACCGAGTGAGTTTTTGGTGGAATTAAAGAAAGTGAAAAATTGTGGTATTTTCAAACTATTATTTGATTAAAATAGATGTATAGACATAAACGCATACACATATATACCGCATATGTACTGCACACTGACTTTATATTTTATAAAATAGATGGTTGTGGGTATGTGTGTGTGTGCATGTGTATGTGTATAAAATATATGTATGGCTGCATTGTTAAACCATGAAAGTATAAAAGGAATTGATATGAAAGTTTGACAACTATTTTTTATAGTTCAACGAATATAAATCAAAATGTATGAGATAAAATAGAAATAGGAATTGAACTGTTGTGAATAATATATATGTATGCCATTTATAATATGTTTATATAAAAAATAGATGACAAAAAGCTAAAGCAGATGTGACCTTTATAGAGATAAAATGATTCATTCATTGGTAGAATAATATTGACAGTGAGAGAAATAATATTGAAAATTTTGCATTTACTAGGATTCATAATATAAACATTTTAAGTTTTTCATTCGAAGCCATGACAACTGGTTATGGGAAGGATAATCTTGGGACGCAAATTAATAAAAACAAGTACAATTGGACTCAAAAATACATTTTTATGCTTTAAAGCTGATTTTTTGGGTAGTTTCGACCTTGTCAGCATTATTTTAAATCTTTTAAGTAAATTTTACTTTGATAGTCTTGTACATTTAAAAATATAGCACTTGGAAATAAAAGCCTAAAATTTCCGAAATTTGATTGTTCTGGCACTTTTTGGAAAGAATGTACTTTTTAGGGAAAAATGCTTTATTTTTCATCAAAGCATCTTACATGTTCGATACATTTAGTCCTATGTCGTTCTGTTTTCTTTTAATTTTTAGGATAACCTATCGAAATAGGCATTTGTTTCAATGATGACTCGTCTGAACATCTTTTACAACCCAGCCATTTTCTTAAATTTGGAAACAGAAAATGCTTTCAAAATGCCACTTTTTAAGAATATACTGATTGTAATAGCAGTTTGCATTCCAATTCACAGATTTTTCATAGAAAAAGACTACTCACATGTTCATCTGTGCATTTCCTGGATGGAACAGCACCTTTTTCTTTGCTTCATAAGATCGCCTTTGCAGAAATCTAGCGATATTTTCCGGGAGTTGTTTTTATCCTTTTGAAGGTAATCGTAAATGACATTGCTTTTATTTCAAATAGCTGTGGCCATAATTATGTTGGCCGACAGTTTCACTTTACCTTTCTTAAAAATCGGTGAAAAATTCATTAGAATTGCACCTAAATAACGCCAAATACTTCTTTGAAATGATCACACGATTGTGTTTGTGATCAAGCGTGCACAATTGCGATATCCATGTTGCGTATAACCTTTTTATATCCAAATAATCATGCGAAATGGAATGTATTGCTTAAGATACCTACAGCCTCTGTTACTTCACAAACTTTTATTCTTAGAACGTCTGACGTTATTCCATAGATTTTGTTAGCTATTTCTCGCATAACGATTTAAACGTTTGGGGTCAACAGTGGATTTTAGCTAACTACCTTTTAAGCATTGAAATTAATGGTGTTAATGTAGTCATTATTTTTTTACGTAAAAAATCATTTATAATAAAATTGTTTGCTTTCAATTATACAACAGTTATAGAGACCATCAGAACATCGTCTTGAACTCGATTTATATCATAAGATCTGGGCTGTTACATGATGTGACAACTTTATATTCTACAATTTTTTCCATTTTACATTTCTCATTAATGAATTCTGTTCGCATACTTTGGTGAATTTCTAACATGCAAGGAAATCGGAGTAGTTGTGACTTTCCTAAAAATATGGGCCAAATGTTGTTCACAATTTTTCTTACTAAAATGCTTTAAAGTATTTTAAGTCCACAAATGTTGACTTACCTAAACAAATACAGCTTTGCAACTTAGTTCTTTATGGCTTTAACTTCTCATATGCCGAGATTTAATTTGTAGCTAAGCGAAATCCTCGATGAACTTTAGGCAGCTTGAAAACAATAAATTTCATTTGGTTATGCCAAATAATTACAGAATTAACAGAATTTCCTACGGCATATGGTTATTACAAAATACATAATCCTGGTAGGAAGAGAATGAATTAATACAAACAGCTAAACAAAAAATTTATATTCGATACATATTTTTTAATACTAGAATTTAAAATTTTTATTTAATTTTTTTGCAAAAAAAAAAATCATCTTCAGTGTCTTTTCAATTTCAACTTTAGACTTTGATTTCAAAGATTCATAACGATTTTATTTGTTACGATTTTCACTGTTTTAAATTTTTTTATATTTCAGAAAATTGAGTTATTTATGTGATGTTTTTACCAAATCATTTATATAATGATGTTAGAGATGAAAAGACATATTTTTTGTAGAAAGAAGTGCATTTTATTAAAGGGTGTCTGATCATTAGCTATAATTTGAAATTATCGCCATCCTTATTGTATCATTTTATGTTTTTGTTGCACAATAGAGACATTTGCTTTGATAGGGATTCGAAATAAGGAGTTAGTGAAAAAACATATAATTAATATTATCATAGAAAAGATTTTTATATTGTTTAGCTTTTTAGTAAAATAATATGTTAATGATAAAGAACCCAAACCATTGGAAAATAAATTAGACACAAAAGACTCGATTTTCTTTCGAGAAAATAAGAATTTAAAATGAAAATAGTTCAATAATAAAATTTTGTTTCAATATATTTTATTTTACTTCAGAATCTAAGAAAAGAAATATTGTAAAAAATATTAAAAAATATGAAAAAACATTAAAAAAATATATATAAAAAATGCCTGCATTTCGTTCAAATATACTCGTTGTAAAAATTATTAATTATCAATAACATATTTTTTAGACCTTTATTAACCCGTCTATTATTATATTAAATGCAGTCCTAGCAAAATTAGACAAAATTCTTAGAAAGTTTAACATAATAAAATTTTTTCACAAGTATTATATGGCAAAATGAGAGTAAATATCTTTAAGGAAATCCGATTATTAAGGACATTTATTAGATTTATGCAAGGCTCTACGTGCTGGTGAAGCCAGCAATATACATATATTTTAGTGTTTTCTGCTACATAGGACTGAATAAAGGGCTTTGTCTATAGTCTAGTCTTTTTGTTAATAAAACTTTATATTTTTAAAATATTAAATATATAAAAAAGCTTTAAAAGATCGGTACAACTGCTTAATAAAATTCTTGTTTTGTACCTCCTTTTGAAAAAAAGGACATGTATTGCTATTTATATCAATTGTTGATTATATTTAAGATGATGTTAATGTTACAAATAGCGAATATGTATATCACAGTTTAGAGTTATCCTATGAAAACTTTTCTAAACTTAAGAAAAAATATCCCAAAATCTTTCTAAATTTCATTTTTGTAGCGGCCATTTAGTCAAAAACCCTGTTGAAGAAAATGTATATTGCGGTCACAGGATTAAATAGAATATCAAAAGCACAAACATACCAAGAAGACATTTTAATATTTTTGTAAAAACTTTTTGATTTCTCCAATAAAAATAAATTGTTAAGGCTTAATAACTATAATTTTATTATTGATGATTAAAAAAAAAATCATCTCCTTTTTAACCACCCTATGATACCACCAAGACGATAATAATATTATAACTTTCTTTATTTGTTTTATTGACCATAAACCTTATTTTTCATTTCATAATTTTTTATTTTTATATTTCTTTCAGGTCCTGAAGGTTGCAATCTCTTCATTTATCATTTGCCGCAGGAGTTCACTGACACAGATTTGGCATCAACCTTTCTGCCATTTGGAAATGTCATTTCCGCCAAAGTCTTTATCGATAAACAGACAAATTTGTCCAAGTGTTTTGGCTTCGTATCATTTGACAACTCCGAATCGGCACAGGTAGCCATTAAGGCAATGAACGGCTTCCAAGTGGGCACAAAACGTCTTAAAGTGCAACTGAAGAAGCCAAAGGATGCATCGAAGCCTTACTAGAGGAATGGAATGGAAAAATACAAAACAGCAAAAGCTAAAATTTCCAACATGATCTTTCAGCTACTTTAGAGTAGAATTTAAAATTTAACGAAAAATTGATGCGAATGGTTTTTCCCTAAAAAAAAGAATTAAAACGTTATAAGGAGGTAAATTTTTTAACGAAATTTGTATTAGACTTTTAAACATTATGAATTTTTTATAATTTTATAAAATACTGCAATGAAATTGAATTTTTATCTTTTTTATAAAATTTTTTTTACAAAAAATATTTAATGTTTAGTTGTATATTTGGGCTTTTGCTGGAAAATCTCTGTTAAAAATTTTACTATAATTTATCGTTTTGTTTATTTTTTGTCATTCTTTTTATACAAAAAAAAAAGAAAACACTTTTTAAAATTTTAGTAACTGAATTTTACTGGGTCAAAAAAAAATTTTTTTAGTTTCTAGGTTTTTTTATTTTATTTTAAACTAAAAAAAAATATTTGGAAACTGTCAACAATTTTTGATTGTAAAACATTTATAGAAAAATATGTTTAATTGTTTAAGACATTTTGTTAATTTTTTTCATATTCATGGATTAACTGTTATACATGTATACTAAGTGTTATACTGTATATTATAATTATTTTAATTTCTTTTTTTATACTGCTTTTGTTAATCAAGACGTATTTTTTTAATTTGATGTTAAATATTTTGAATAACAAATTTGAAAATGTGAATTAGTGTCAAATATTTTGATTTTGAAAGAAAAAATTAATGTTGCCATAATTGTTTTAAGTTCTAGTATAAAAAAATGAATTCTTAACAAAACTTTATAAACACTTAAATTAAAATAAAAATGTTTTAACATTTTAAGGTCACAACTATCGAAAAGACATATTTGCTAATATATATTTTTTTGTAAAAACATTTACAAATTAAAACTAAGATTTGTGTGTTTTTCCTTTTCTTTTTTAAACAAAATTAATCTTTGTTAGCGTTTCAAAATAACTTTTACTAAACCATATGCAATTTTACCTCGAAACATATGCAAAACATCTATGCTTGTCTGCACGCCCCTAAAGTAGTCTTTCGTTTCATTTTTAAACATGTTCATTTGATATATTTTCTATAGCATATTTTACAGCTTTTTCTTGTTACTTGTTCTTTCTATTTAAAGTAAAATCATTTTAATACTATTTTTACGAAACTTCAACTTTCTTTATTTGTTAAAATATATTTGAATTTTTTTGTTATTTATATAATAAAAGAAAGTGAAATAACAAAAAATAAGGAATCTGATATGTGAATATATATATTGTATGTTGCATAAGAAATACATTGAATTACATTTATATATACATAAACGTAAATTTTAGATTTACATAATTTCCTTTTTATTAATTGTATTGTTTAAATTTGAGTTCATTTTTCATTTTGAAATATATATTCAAATAAAATATTGTTCTTTGTTCTTATAAAATTTTTGTTTTATTTTTTTATTTTTTTAAATATGTATCTTTTTGTTGCAAAATTTTTGAAAATAAATCAGAAAAAAATTAAAAAAAAGCTTCATAACATACAAATGTCTAGATATCGCTCTGCAATGTGGAGGTTCCTAAGAAAAACAATAAACTTTGCAAAATTTGAGTGGGATTTCAGGTTCTACAACATAAATTTTGGTTATTATTTCAATTTTCCAATTAATTAAAACTATTTTTCGACCTTTTCTGTTTTAATATATATGGTTTTTATAATCAAAGAGGCGTCAAAATATTGAATAAATTATTTTTAATATAAAAAACCTTAACGCTTGATTATAAAAATCATATATGTATATTTCAATTTTCCATCAAGAGTAATTTTAATTTTGTCTTATACACATAAAGAGAATATATTGCATTTAAAAATATTTTAATTTAAAGGCCATATCGAAATTTTTTTTTATAACTTCGGCTTAATTTCACATACGTTGATATTTCTTTCCTACTTATGAAGAGGTACTTTTTTATCATTTTGATTTTCAACATACGTCGTTGTTGTATGCGGGAACGATGTGAAAATGTTGGCATATTTACAATGATATAGAGAAACTTAGAAGAATATACCTTTGAGTTACAAAAGAATAATTATCTACCAACTTAAAAATAACGAGCTAAAAATTAAGATAATTTCTCCAATGGCCAAAGCCATTTTTTTGCTGGAATTTAATTAAAAGTTTCTTTATGCAAGCAAAACTATTTTAGCTTTTAATCAAGTAGGAAAGTTATATTTTCTAAAATATTATTAAATTCATTATTTGAGATATTGCCTAAATTTTATTGAAAACACATCAACTTATTTAGAGTAGACTTTCCTGTGTATGTGCTCTGCAGTTCACTGGCGTTGGCGAAATTATCATAACACTTTACCAACAAATTATCACAACACTTTTTACAAATTCACACTCATGTATTTATGCAAACGCTTACAAATATTGCATGATAATTTTTTCAATTTTGTGGGCGAATTGTAATAAATAATGATATATATATATAATATATTATATAATTTTTAATTTTTCTTTTTGCAACACTTTTATTTATTTTCTAATCTTTATGATGATTTTCGATTTTAAAAACTGAAAAGACACGGAAATCAATAAAATATTTATTTGAGGCGATAAATAAATGCCGTTTAATTTGTAAATATCGCCAGTGGCTTCTCCGCAGGTAGGCCATCTCTGACCTCCGATTTTGGCATAATTTTCCCAACATTTCGGCTGATCCAATTGCATGATCTTGACGGCCAATGGGCTACTGCAAAACGTGAGATTAATTCTTCACCAAATTAACCACATGTGGCATTGTCTTGCTGCAACAACGTGTCGATCCATTTGAATTCTTCCAATTTGCGCCAAAAAAGTTGTTAATCATCGCATGGTACCTTGGTCCATTGACTGTTACGTGCGATTTTCGAAATTCTTGAAGAAGTTCAGTCCAGTGACACCGTCGGCCAACAATTTGCACCTTCATCAATATTCCCATTAGACCGATATAAATTTTTTAAATAAAATAAAATAAATATCAATACTAAACCTGATAAATTGCTTTTTTTAGATTTACTACTATCTATCTCTTTTCTAAAAGGCTTTTCCATCTAAATCAAATACTACTTTCCTGGAAGCTTTATTTGAAAAAAAAAAAAAAAAAAAAAAAAAAATATATATATATATATATATATATATATATATATATATATATATATATATATATATATATATATATATATATATATATATATATATATATATATATATATATATATATATATATATATATATAGAACGAAGCTGTAATAATATACATTTATTTAATTTTTTTTTTTTTCAGAACAACCCGAACTTATTATTCAATTTAATATTTAGCAACACCCCTGGCTTCAAAACTTTTTATCAATTAGTTTTTTCTTCCTTTTGACTCTTTGAATCTGCATGCAATCACTATTGTTTTCCCTAAGCCAACCCATTTCAATTTTAATTTTGTTTTCCTCGATAATTTCATGACTGGTATTTTTTTTAATCTTACCCTTTTCAGATTAACACATAATTTATTGCAGAACTTGGACATAATTTTACGCCTTATGTCTTGCGATAAAAATTATTTTAGTGTTCACTGAAAATTAAAAATTAAATCCTTTTCTTTGCTTTTAGCCAACCTGAGAACTTGGAGAACGTTATCAATTTGTTAATATTTTTGTTTAGTTTTTTTTCAGAACTCGAATATGTAACACAAATTTTTGATTTTTATTTATGTTGGAGCCGTGCCAAGCCCACAAAAATGAAATATTTATAAATGTAGGATGAAAGAAGTAGTGATGGATCCTGTGAATTTGGCTGTTGTAAATGGCTGCTTAATTTTTTTGCTGTCAAGAAAATTTTTATAACTCCTTTTGCTTACAAAAATAAAGGAGGCCAACAAATTGGAAGTTGCAAGATCAGAACACACCAAATAAACAAGTAAAAGGTAGCAACAATTGCACCTGGAAAAATCATGGAGTACAAAGTTTGGATTTTTTTAATTAGTACCAAAAGGGGACTCAAAATAGAATATTAGGCAATGGGAACTGAGTGTAAGAAGAGATTGAAGCAATAATAAATCAGACTTAAATGGAAATATTTTTTAATGCCATTAATGCTTGAATATGATTTCGATTATTAAGCCAGTTCGGCTAGTGTGCAAATCGAAGTCCAATTTTCAAATGTTCCATAAAGCGAACAATTGTACAAATTGGTCCATGGGAGTTTAATGCTGCGAATGTTTATTAAATAACTCTACGAAATCAGTGCTTATAAAATTATATACACATTTGGCCAGGTGAAATTTTGTGCTTGCAAGAATGCAACAAAATGTTATAGCAAAAATTAAATGAACGAACAATTTTAGGAAAATTGTTCCAAAAAATTAAAGGTACTTACATCAGTTCTTATCCTGCTTAAATAGACAGTGAGATTAAATGAATATTACAATTGGACTGTACAAGCAAATCCATCGAATGATTCTGGTAGATGAGATCCAACGACATTGTCACGAAATCTTGTAACAAATGTTTTTGTTTAAAATTTCAACAGTTTGTGTCTGATAATTAAAGGAAGCGCACAACAAGCCTTCACTGGCTTAAGTGTATGTCATATGACATGGGCTATCACACCCCTCCAATCAATCTAAACTAAACTGTTTGAAGTAAAGAATTTATATATTTTGTTTGATATTTTTAAAGTTAATATGCCAATAGACTGTTTTTATACAAAAAAAAATTGATTGAATTGTAAATGGAATTCGACTAAAATTATAACTTTAGTCTACTAGATTTCGATCAGGAGTAAATATACTTTTGCTCTTCGCAGAAAAGTTTCAATAACATTTTAAATTTTGCTTGTTGGAAGCAACAGTTTCCTCCTTTATTAGTCAACTTTAGTTCATTGACTATTTCGTAATTTACACTGACATCTTTATGTTTATTTTTTGCTTGGGTACTAATTCCAGATTTTTTCTGCAAACTTCTTGACGATTTAATGGCCATATAGAATTTGTTCCTTAATTTTAAAATAAATTACAAATATTTGCGACTCTTGATTAAAATCGTCCAAACATTCCCATTCACTTCCTGTTTATCTTTGAAAAGGTACAGAGTCTATCAAATTGTTGGTTGTTTGTTAAGGGAAAACAGCAAAATTTTGTGTTAAATTTTACTTGCCATCCGACTGAATCTATTAAAAGATAAATAAAAACTCTTAGCATTTATTAAGGAAGTAAAAGAAAAGCGATAAGAATAAACTTAAACGAAACGTTTTTTTTTTCAAGATTAAAAATTCAATGTTAATTTACACTTGAAAATCTTTTCTTCTCCATTTTTTTAGCTTCGCCATTGGCTCAACAACTACTAGACTTTGTTGTTAATTTAATCTGTAAAAGAAAAACTCCAAAAAGTAATTTATCTTTTATTCATTTTTAAGGATTTTTCTTTTTGTAATGCATGTGTATATAAGTTTTTTTTTTCTAATCTTTTGCTTTGTTTTCTTTGATTCAAATTTATTATCAAGATTTTAACAAAGATGTTTTTTTAGGCACTGTTTTTTTCTGTCTTTAAAAATGCTCCATAGAAAATAGAAAAGTAGATACAAAACGACTTTGCTGGATGGTTTCATCTGAAAACGCATTTGTATAAAAAAAATGTAAAATAAAGATAAAATATTTGAGAATCACTTAACAAAATTGTAAACATTATTGGTCTTAATTATATCAAATTTCATTATTTCTCTAGATAGAAATATTCGAGGGAAACTAAAACTTTCAGCAAATTAAATTATGGAATTTAATTATTTTATAAATTGGGAAAATTAGAATATATAATAAATATTCGATTATAAATAGCAACTGATATTTTGAGAGACAAACTGACAGTTGCCTTAGCATTAGTTTAAAATTTCATTGAGTTTCCAGACAAGATAAATAAGGTTTTTGCTTAGTTCAATAATATAATAAAATTGCAGCGATCAAAAAACAACAAAGTTTAAAAAAAAATAAATAATTTCTATTTCTTAAACAGTGTATAAGAAAAAAAAAATAATAAAAATAAAAATAATAATTATATCTAAAAAAAAATTTAAAAACAGATTAAATTGGTGCGCTTGACCTGGTACCCCGACACTCTATTTTTGTTTTTAATTCAATCCCAATAATAATTCTAGAATGTTTTTTAAATTCAAAAAAGAGTTTTTTCGTTTCTTTTCAGTCTTATTAAAAAAAATTATTTCTATATATTTTTGCAATAAAATTCACGAAATGACTAATGTTACTTGTGCAACATGATTTAGTTGATTATTATCACATAGAAAGAAAACAGATTTCATGTGATGACCAATTGAATTTTATCACTTGCAGGAACTTTTATATAAGTCATAGACGTAGGTAATATATATCGAATTTATTCGAAAATAATTAAAGTATTTGCGCTTTTAATGAAAACTGAATCAAATTGTACTATTTGGGTTAAAATGACACTTAAAAATTAGTTAAACAAATCATTTGGTTTTTCCTAAAACACAAAACCAAACATTGAATGGCTGATCTCGTTAGAGTTTATACCATATAAAAAAATATATTGAAAGTTAGAATTGCTTTTCATGGGTAAAAATATTTTAGAAATATGCACTGTTTTACAGCTAATGAACATGTTGAATGAGCAAGACTTTAATATGCGGAAAACATGAAAACTTTAATTTTGAAAGTATTAGTTTTGAAACCATTCTCCTCTTTAAAAGCTTTAGTTTTATGGCTAACGATAGGAAAGTCAAGGAGGTGCTAATCTTCATATGTTCCAAAAATATTTTCAGCTTAAAAATGGTGAAAAGTGATTATATATGTATGCATGTGCATATTCCTTAATGCTACTAAAATTTTAAAATATATTTAAAAATAGTCCCGGAGGGAGCATAGAGCTTCTTCTTTGTTGCAGTTGTTTCGCAATCGGTTGTTGTTCTAGTTAAGTACATTGATGATTGGTCTGCTGTGGCAGGTCCTAGGATAATGGATGTTTCATTTGGTCGTTGCCTAGAAACAACGCCCTCTGTGTGTTTTTGTGTAGTGGTAAGGAACCTAGATAATCTCTGATTCCTACCTTATTTCCCAGGAGGTGGGTGCCTGATCTTTGTCATGATTTTATCCTCTTTTCCAAAGAGAGCGGTGGAGGTCAGGGCTCTTCTTGGATGGATTTTTTGGAGGGCGGTTGAAGCCATTTTATTTTTAAAACTTGGAAAACCATGGTGAAAAATTTTTGCCCTCTTTTCGGGAGCGAAACTGGGGTACTCGGTTCTGTAAGCAAGCACTTTAGCCACTACACTACGCCACCACCATATAACATTGTGTTTAACGAAATAACTGTGAAAATTCTCACATTACAATTCCCATTTATTGGGAACTACAAAGTACGATTTTTTTTAATTTTCAATATTAAGTATATAAAAAAAGCTTAATCTTTGACACATGTTTAAGAAACTTTTTAATTTGTCTAAGAGATATGAGCCTAGCCCCTTGAGCAAAATTCTTCAAAAACCTACGAAAGGTACCCACTTTAAAAGATTGAATTGAAAATATCACCTCCTTTATGAAAAATAACACATTTGATTCGCAACCTTCAATAAAAAAAACTGTACTAGATTGGCTTTCGAAGCCATATAAGTACGTAAAGATTAAGGACTTAATATGTAGGACTTAATATTAAGGACTTAATATATATATAGTATCCTTCCTTAATATACATATAGTATCCCTTTTGGCGTTTTGATATAATTATAAAAATGCCATTTGGATTTGAATTAACCACAATGTGTTATCCCACCAAAATATGTGGAATAACTTTTTCATTTCTTCATAGATTTTATGTACTTATAGCGAGCGTTAACTGCAAAACATGGCATAAATTTGGTGATAATTAATTTTATGATAATAGTTGTATATAAAGGAAACCATTTCTAATAATATCTCTATATTTTTTGACCTTTTTTTATAACAATTTGATTAAAATATAATCTTTGTTTTATTATTTTATCGATATTTCGAAACTCATGAAGTATTATCTTCAGAACTTTCCTTGAAGATGATACTCAATGAGTATGGAAATATTGATATTTCAAATAAAATTATTTAATCACTCAATAAGACTGACAGTTTTGTATTTGATTTATACCTGTGATATGCCTTTGAGCAGTAATATCCTCACTTCTACTTTTGCCGATGATACAGCCTGCCTTAGTATGCATGAAAACCCTCACGAGGCATCCCGATATCTTCAGGAACATATTAAGCTGTTGGAACTGTGGTTGAACTTATGGAGAATAAAAGTAAATGAACAAAAGTGTGTTCATGTCACATTTACCCTACGAAGAGACACTTGTTCCCCCATTCGAATCAACAATCAAGTTGTTCCTCAACATTCACAGGTGAAATACCTTGGTATACATCCTGACCGACGGCTTACATGGAAACTCCACATTGACTCTAAGCTGACACAAATGAAGCTTAAATTAAGCCAGATACATTGGCTGATTGGTAGAAATTCTACTCTCAGTCTGGATTGTAAACTTTTAATATAAAAGTCGCTTTTGAAACCCATATGGTGTTACGGAATTCAACTATGGGGCATTGCTTCAGCTTCCAATGTAGAGCGAATACAACATATGCAAAACAAAATTTTAAGGTTAATAACATCGGCTCCATGGTACATGAGAAATTCATTTTTACATCGTGATTTAAATATGCCACTTGTGACCGCTGAAATTGCAAAATATGCAGGCAAATATTTAACAAAACTCGAGTCCCATCCGAATCCGCTTGCCCGAAATATCTTGAACTTTCCTGGACACATCCGCTTAAAAAAGAGGGATACTACGGCATTAATACGCAACACTGCAGATGAAATTCTTTAAAAATATTTTTTGTGCTTAACATGACATTTATGTATTATTAATTATTATCACTAAGTTTATGTCTGACACTGATCGGGCCTAACAATTATATATATATTATATATATATATATATATATATATATATATATATATATATATATATATATATATATATATATATATATTTAAGATTTTAATACTTATTGTTAGTTCAGTTAACTGAAGATACAATAAATAAATTTTATTAAAAAAAAAAAAAAAAAAAAAAAAAATGGTGGTTAATTCTATTAAAATACACATAGTGGTGACTATTTCCTAATCTTCCATGTGTTAAATATTAGTGCATGGACTTTTTCGGTATGTCAAATCATGTTAAAAAAAGTTAAAAAAGAATTTTTATTAGAAATTTTTGCATACCGAATGTTTCTCTTAGTTTTACTCTAATCCAATAGATCTTGTTTTTTATGGTAGAAGATTAAGTAGATGGATCTAGTCAATGGATCCAGCCAAAACAACAAATTTTAAATTTTTAAAATAAAATTTAAACGTATATATATATA
Source organism: Germaria angustata (assembly GCA_963681545.1). Taxonomy (NCBI): domain Eukaryota; kingdom Metazoa; phylum Arthropoda; class Insecta; order Diptera; family Tachinidae; genus Germaria; species Germaria angustata. The sequence continues at coordinate 12,288,387 of OY812999.1, read as the reverse complement.
TATATATATATATATATATATATATATATATATATATATATATATATATATATATATATATATATATATATATATATATATATATATATATATATATATATATATATATATATATATACATATATATCTAACGTTAGATAAATTAATTTAATTAGGCCGGTGTTCGCAACATTGTTAATTATAAAACAATTCAATATGAGATAAAGTTACAAAGTGACAAAATGTATAAAGTTTTCAGACTCATAAATACATTGTAAAACATTGTGGCCATTAAACCCTTTCCTCAACGTTCATTTCTACTTTGCATGACTGTAATTTAAAGACACTTTAAAATAATTTAACTGAAAAAAGAATTTGATAATTCGTATTACTTCAGTTTAAATAAAAACTCAGCTCAAGGTTAAAAGTGGATTTCTTTCAAAAACGTTAGTTTTCAATTACGTTAAGCCAGGTGGAACGAAAATTTTAAGTTGCTAGGAAATCAGTTCTTAAAATTTAATTTAATTCATTTCAAATGTTTGCAATGATTGTTTAAAAGTCGTTGAGTTTGTATCACATACCTGTGCATGAAGTTGGTGTAAGGCATTTCAAATTCCACTTAGTATATCATTGGATTGTTTACATGCTTTTATTAAGTAATTTTCTTATGAAATCTTTATCACTTTCTGCTTAAAATTTTGTTGAATTTTATTGTTGTTGTTGTAGTAAATGAATTAAGCTTTTTTTGTTTGAAACGAGCATACAAGTCTACAAAAGCATAAAATGTTAAATATTTCGTTTATTATCCTTTATTTCCAGTTTTGCTACATCCTGTCTGCATGAAACAGGAAAAATCAACAAGAATGATAATTCCATTCAAACAAAAGCATCAAGAGAAACAACACTTATGTTAATTAAATCTTTTAAGCCAAATGTGCAAAATGAAGGTGAGTTTTTGTTTTATTATTATTATTATTTTTTTCTGTTATTGACAATAAAAACCACTTTAAATAAAATTTCATTTGTTTGTTTTTCTTCCCATTCCAGTCGTTGCACTTCTGATTCTTTTTTTTTGTAAACCTTTTGTAAATAATCTTTAGGTCTTTCAATAAATAATGATTTAAAACTTTCATACTTCTGAAACAATGTGAATCAATGCAAAATATTTAAATTAAGAACTTAAAAATTTTTTATAAATATGTAAATTAGTCTGCTTGTAAATTGAATGTATAAAAATTAAAAATTTTATCAAAATAAGAGTTTGTGTTTAAAATTCAATATGAATTAAAATTATGTATTTTTTAATTTTTTATTTCAGTTTTTTTCTAATCACTTAATGGGATTTCAATTACACCAAGCTGATTTTTTTGAAATTACTTTTTTTTCTAATTATAGCAAGGTTAATAGCACTTAATAATAGAAAATACTGAATTAGAAAATCTAAACTCGACAACAAGTGTAAAGTGTTTAGAGCTAAAGAGCACCAAGTGAAACTGTTTCTTTAAGACCAAATTTAACGACACCAATGAAAAGGGGTCTCGAAATTTTCTAGTTGTTGGTATTGAATTTTGCGATACTCACGTTCCAAAATCATTAAGAAAATTGGAAGAAAATGTCCTACGCCCTTAACCTACTCACAAATCCTCCTTATACTGACTGACGCCTTATATTGTGGTGTCAGCTTTATAGCTCTTGGCTTTAATGCTTTCTCCATTCCATATATTTACGCTAGTGATACTTGATGCTCATGATGACCATATCCATGGGATATTTGAAATTAGGCTCAATTCGAAACTGATATTATTTTTTTCTTGGCTTCTAGCAAACTGTATGAAAACTATGGACCCTACTATGACTGTAGCATTGGCTCATGGGTCGATCTATTTCTATCTAACATTTCGTTGACCACATAACTTTCTCCTTCTGCAAAGACTTCTATGTTTTCTATTATACACGCTTGTGGCTATAGCCTGCGCGACAGTACAAAATAAGTCTTGCATTATTATTTTTTAAAATCAGACCTTAGTTCTGTATGATTTACAAGACAATTATATAATATTCAAAATTAAATCGGAAGGCAGAGAGCATCTAGTCCTTTTGAGTAAGTAACCGTAACATTATAGATATTATCAAATAATATTAGAGTTGTATAACATATTCGTCGTAAGAAAACATTTGTGATTGGCAGCATTTTTTTGCCGTCTCTTGAAATATTTTCAAAATATGACGTGGTGTATTCAAAATTTAACAGAAATATTCTATTGAGATAAAAAGACGTGCAATAGTAGATTGAGCCCCTTTCATTAAACAGTCTTTCGAAAAAATTTGCTGAAATAAATTTTTAACAATATGTTCAGTAAATGTCAGTTACCATTGAAACGTATGGTCGCTCAGGAAGATCTATGAAATTTTGGGATTATAAAAATCCAGTATTGAATAGAAAATAATAGTTTTTGATATTTCAAAAAGAATGGTCCATAAGAAAACATATTTGGTGAGACAAATTTTTTTTTTGCCAAAAGTACTAAAGTATTAAATTTAATTGCAAAACTAGCGACTTTATTATTATTTGCTGTACAAAACAGAATCTGTAATGACAACAATTGTTGAATGCCCTTTAAAAGTTTCATTTAAGTTTAACTTGAATCTTGATCAATGCAGCTTTTGAGTCCGAATGACATTTTAAATAGAACTATTCATCGAACTTTTATCGGTCAATGGCCGAAACAAATATGGAATAAATTTTTTCTGTGCTCAGCTCATTCCAATATAAAATTTAAAAATTTTCGCTATTAAGCCGTGAAATTTCGTCACTTTTTCCATTACATAAACAAATAATAGTCTTCCGCTAAAAGCTGACACTCCAAGTTTATTGTTCAAAAGTGTAAAATTAATATTTGGTTTAAAAAATTAAAGGCAAAATTTTCCTCTATTTCCTTTATTATTTATTTTTTAAATCGAAATAGATGTATGATTTATTGAGTTTCATTTATTTTCTTAAAAAAAATGATTTTTGGAAAATTATTTTTTTTAAATAAACAAAAGCAAAATTCTAGCAAGAAATTTTTCCCCGATAAAAATTTTAGTTGCTGGTATTTTGTGTGCTTAACACGCTTAATTTGTCGAAAACTTTTCTATAAAGCAAATAAAAAATTATCCTTTAAATTTTTTCGGCAACACGAAAAAAAATAACCATATACGGACACCACTACGTGATAAAAGACTAAAAAAAAGACCCGTGTCTCCCAATTTTTCCCAAAGATATGTACTTTTTTTATGGGCCGCCAGGGGTTTGGGGCGCGTCACCGCGTCACTTTTTTAACTTTTGCGGTCACCTAAGCGCTACCTAAACGGTGTTCAGAATTATTCCCAGGAAGTTTATATGTTGTAGAAATTTGTTTATTGAGATCTTAGGTAAATTTTTGTAGTTGATTGTTTCCTTGAATTTTGAACGGTTTGCTACCTATGGACCTGAACAAGAGAAAAAGGTAAAAAAAATCGAATTTGTTTAAGTTTTTTGCGATTTTTATCTGGAAGGTGAAGTTTTTTTGATTTTATATGTTCGCAATTTTTATTCTTTATGACAAGAGCTACAAGTTTGGCTCAGAGAGTAAATCGAAATTCGGAACGGTTTGCAAGATATGAGCCCGAGAAAATGATCACTTTTTTGCGAAAATGATACCGAGGCCACAAATCTTTGGCGGCCCATAAAAAAAGTGCATGACTTTGGGAAAAATTGGGAGACACGGGTCTTTTTTTAGTCTTTTATCACGTAGTGGTGTCCGTATGTGGTTATTTTGCCACGACTTAAAAAATTACACACAGTGTAATGAACCCATTGAAATGGAATTTATAGAATTTAATAATTCGCGTATGAATATCGGTATTATTTTCAAGTCTGCGGTACTCGAGGTAGTTTTTTAAATATAGAAGAAATACTTGAGCTTAAAGAGTTTAAAAAATATTTTACAATATATGTTATTTAATTATCGAACAAAGTTTTTAATAATAAAACAAAATTCTGAAGATGACATCGAAATATTGAGTGCAATAAGTTTTGTTTGTTTCTGGTAAAACGACATAATCTCAATTATTATATAATAAATAGATTAAAAAATTTATTTATTAATCAAAATATTTTATCACAAATCTTTTGATTAGACTTGATGATGTATTCTTCTTCAGTATAAGATGTGTTAATGGAAAAAGCTTTTATGTAGTTACATTAATTGTACGTGGCCAAATAATCTCCGAAAATTATATTTCAGAAGTAACCGTCCTACGAATGTTTCGACTTGAAGGGCCCGTAAAACGATAAATACAAAATATAACAAATATATGATTCAACTCTTGCTGATTATTTTCATAAATGTTCTCCAGACACATCTGCCAAATAGCTGCTATGAAATTGTATGGTATATTGAGGAAATAATAAATTTATATTTTTATTAGACTCCAATTTGCTGATAATTGAAAAATCAGAAAGGCTGCTTTCATACAAGTGGTCTACCTGGGCCCACTGAAGTACAGTCTTAGCCTGAGTATCATATAACAGACAGTATTCTGAAAACCTTTTTAAATTTCAAATCAGCTTTCGAACAGTAATTTTTGAAGTACTGGCGTTATTTTCAAAGGGTCCTTTTATGCTTAATTAAAAAAGTTTGGTGGGATAAGTTCGTATGATATTGCTGGCCACTCTGTGTAAAACTAAAAAGTAATTTTTGCATAATATGTTTTTCTTTGCATACTTTGTGGCAAAAGAATTTAAATGTAGTTGATTTGTAAAATTTTTTGCTGATTTTTTGATTTTTAATCTAGAATAGAAATTAAAACGGTCAAAGCCTAATTAACCCCAATTAAAAAATATATAAATTCAAAAAACAAATAAATAAATAAACAAGCTTGAGAATATTTTTTAGATTAATACCTAAAGAGTGTTATTTTTGCAAAAGATTTTTTTAATAAACGGAAACAAAATACAAGTGATACAATAAATGCACAAATAAGGATTACAAATTAAATTGGTATCGCAAATCCTGATGATTTTTTTTTAAATTTGCGAGGTAATAAAGCAGTTTAATGAGACCCTTTATAAATCGATCTTAGAAAAATTTTAGGTCATTAATACACAACATGAGATTATACAGGTTTTTAATATTCAAAAACTTAACAAAAATATTTAACCTCGTTTTTCACAAAGTCGAGCGCTGAGTTTCAGCCACGTATGTTGCTAAAGCTCATGGTACCATATCAAAGCTGAAACAATAATTTCTTAAAGTTTTAATAACCAAGTTCAATACACTACCTTTCGAACGTTTAAGATTTAACGGGGCTGTACATATGAGAAATACACAACATTTAGCAGCACGATGCTTCATAAATTTTCATATAGCAAAATTGCCAATGCATACAATTTATCACGCTGCCTTATTACAAACTTTCACCCAAGCTCCATCGCAAACAGAAGCCAAATAAGTCACATTTATGCTTTAGCCATAATTAATTTAATATGGAATTAAATTAATTTTATCTTTTTAATTTCATATTGAAGCCATAATTATACTACAGTAATCACTTTTATTATAACGTTAATAAGCTTTTAATTATTTTTGTTATTTTATACACATTTTTTGCAAATTTTATGTATAAAGATTTTATAAAAAATACGAAATTTATTTGCATTAGTGTGCAGCAGAAAGAAGAAGCCATCTATGTGTAAATTTAATGTAATAATTAAAAAAATGAAAATGAAACAAAGCAAGGCTGTGTGTTCTGAAAAACTAGAAAAAAAGAAAGTTTTAAAAAGTTTATATGACAATGTAATTACGCTAAACTCACAGATAAAAATATAATAAAAGTCACATATATTTATGTATAGAAATAAAATTGAGAAAATATTTGTAAAACCCCTTAGTGATATTTATTAGTTTAAGGCAGAGCAACTTAAAATATGTATTAATAATATAAATAAATTTAATTAGATTTAAGTAGTCTAAAGCAGAAAAATTAATAATAATAAAAAATTTAAGAAAAATAATGTACATAAAATACAAAATGAAACAAGTGTTGAAACAAATAAAGTGTCATGATTTTATAAAAAAGGACGAAAGAATTAAATAATAAAATTATGAAAGTTATATTATTTTATTCAAAACATTTCAATAACCAAAGGTGAGTATTGTTAATCTGACTGTAGAAGAGGGGCCAACAAAGACTTTGGAGGGGAAATGTTTTAATAATATTTTGACAATTTTGATTGAAATTGTCTTCAGCTGTATTAATTCATCGAATTTAGGTATTCTCCAGCATATTTTGTTAATAAATTTAGACTTAATGATCCATAAAACGTATTTAATTTAATGAGACATGGAGTCAACTGCGTCATATATTTCATCCTGAGCCAAGGAACCTGCTCAAAATTACCTGATTCTTTTGTATGTTAACAGTTTAGATCATGATTGAAATAGATCGATTACAAAAAAAGCCTTTAAAGAAATTTTATTGATCTTTCAGATCACTTTAAAGTACATAAACAATTCGAACTATATTTACGCAAAACTAATTTTGTTATCCAAAGGACGACTAATTGAAAGAAAATTAAAAAGCTGTAAGTTTTTATTTATTATTTAATCAAAAAACACAAACTACAAAGCTCCCTGGCTTGTTCACAGAAACATCTGGAGTCTGCGGCAGGAGTCGAACTTGCGACTTTCGGACTACTAGTCTAAGGCGCCAACTACTAGTCAACGAAGGCACTCTAGTCGAATATAATTGTTTGCATAAAAGTTTTCTTATTGTATATTAAGTTTATTTTTATGTAATTTTAAAACATGATTAAACTTGTTTTCTAATTATCATATTGTATTTTGAAGTATTTACGAACATAAAAACATGCCTTTGGGTATCAAAGAAGTCACAGCTAGAAGGAACATTAGTTTCTTATTTATCATCGCTTGGCATACATTTACCATTGACAAAATGCAGGGTAATTATTTTCTAATAACATATTTAAATGTTAGAGGCAGCAAATACATGCCTGATATAAACAAAATTTTTTAGCAGTTTCCCATACACTCTACTTTGAACAATTAACTCTATTTTTGCACACCATGCAGAAGTCATAATATTATTAAAGGATTAACTTTCTTATAGCATTAGCGTTATTCGTTCTTGCAACAATTCTAAAATAATTTTGAAGTTGAAATTTACTCGTAATCTGTGCGTTCTTCTTCCGGCACTCACACACACACACAGCTGTTTATATATTTATTTAAACACACATATATAAACAATGACATCAACACATACAAACTTAATTGAAGAGGTAAACAAATGTCAAAAATACGTGACATGTACATTTTGTTTGCGTGTGCACGTTCAAGTTAATACAAATTCTTAAACTTTTGCTCTCTACACGTTTCTTTTGGAAATATGGAGGCGTTTATATCCGTTAAAAAGGACGTTCAAAGGATGCAGGACAAATAAATAAGATGAAAGCAAAAAATAAAAAAAATACACGCAAGAAATACTGCAAATGAGTGTGAAAAGAAAAATCACGCCTTTCAAATTTTCAGTTCACACTCGTACACATTTCAAAATAAAAACAATAATAAAAATTCAAATCAAAATTCAATAAAGATTAGTATGTGGTTCTGTATGGGTGTGAGCATAAAATATGCGTTTAAAGCACACACACACACACACTACCATAAGCGAACATTCACTTCATACATTAAACGTACATACACCATACACCCATACACAAATGCATTTAGTTTCCAACTCATACTTACGAAGGAGAGAAACTTTCTGCTTAAATGTTCGAAATGTCTCTAGAGTATTTGATAAATGGCAAAAATGAAAATGAGTATGAAGAATGAATGCAGGGATTATATGTACATACGTGAGCTGGCTGAATGGCTGGTTGTTGTTATTGTTGTTAAGTTGCTCCTTTGCCGTTAACGGTGCCATTGTTGCTGCTGTTGCTACTTCTGATGTTTTTCCTTTTAAAGATTTATGTTTGTGATTATTGGCAACTTGTATCTGGTGGAAAAAAAATTGCTGAATTTGTGCGAATGTGTAGAAATGTCCTTATTGAACATAAGCTTTGCCTTTAACAAGATTTTGGCTGCCGTTTCATTTATTTTGAGGCGTTAGAAAACAATAAAAACATTTACAATTGAATTACTTTATAATAAAATTGGCGGCTTGAAGGTTGATTAAGGTGAAGTCGTTATTTAAGTATGGAAATTGAACATTTTAAAAAGTTTATTTGAAATTTTTTTACATAATTTATTGCTCTACCGCTTTGTGGAAATTTTTCAAACTATGAATGCAGTGGAGAACAGAAAATGCAAAATATTTTCAATCAGGGAATTCCAAAACATAAAGAACATTGTCTTAAATTTATTTCAAACTAGATTAAACATATTTCGTATACATAAGTACATATAAAAAATAAAATTATTTACAATATTGCCAATCAGCTATACCATTCTTCTCTTCTATATATATAAAAATCAATGCCACTTTTCGTTGCAATTTTATAACTCAAGAACGGGCTCACCTATCCAAACCACATGTTTAGGCTTTGTTCGGGCTATTTAGTAGATGGTGATTTTGCTGTCAAATTGAAACTTTTTTCAGATGAGGATTGTGCTGTCTAAGCGATACTGCCCGGTGTAGTCACGACATATAAATCAATTGACAGTGTTATGAATCAAAGATGAGGCAATGAATTATCCAATTGAATTTTTAAATTCATTGGAACCACCTGGTATGCCACCGCATTGCTTGGATCTGAAAGTTGCTTCTTTGATTATATTATTGCGAAATATTAATGCACCAAAACTGTGTAATGGCACCAAATTGGCAGTGAAAAAGTTATTGCCAAATTTGTTTGAAGCTACGATCTTAACTGGTAAATCAAAAGGAGAAGTTTATTTGATACCACGTATCCCTATGATTCCAACTAATATGCCATTTGAGTTCAAACGATTACAATATCCTGTGCGTTTATCATTTGCGATGTCCATCAACAAGGCCCAAAGCCAAACACTTCAGGTTTGTGGTGTAAATTTGGAGGAATCATGTTTTTCACATGGCCAACTTTATGTTGCCTGTTGCAGAGTCGGTACCCCCAGCCGTTTGTTTATTCATGCCCACAATGGAAAAACAAAAAATATTTTTTATCCAAATGTTTTAGATTAAGTTTGAAAATAGCTGGCAATTAATAAAAACTTTTTTTTAATAAATGAATTTGATGTTCCAATTAAATTTTTTTATTATTTCACTTGATACGTAGCGAAGCACGTACCGGATGGCTAGTTATTTATATATTTCACATTTTCAGGATTTTAATGTTAAAAAGAATTAAAAATCGTTAAAATTTTTCTTAATTTCAAAAAAAGTTCGGGGTAATATAATTGCAGCCGTTCAAAATATTAAGGTCTTCAACTATATTAACTTGTGTTTTGCTAACTCCAATTAAATTAAATTAATTTTCTGTTTCAGCTTGATTTTATATGTTAAATATAGCAGTTGTATTACTTACAAAGCTTCTAGCATTTCAATTGAACACTCCATCTTCTGCTCTTATATCAAACTAATGATTTGGGATTAAATAAGTGCGAGTGAAAATCATGTTGGTGGGGAATAGTTGCCTTTGTCTAGCAGTTTTTAAATTCTTTATATGGCAGTAGACTTTGTATGGGTTTCAAGTAGACTAATAAAGATCTGTCAGAATTCTCTGAATTGTATGGAAGAGTAGGACATATTTAGCCATTGTTATGCTTGGTACTTATTTTAAGTTATAAGTCGCTGTGCTAAAATTTAAGGTAGTTATTGTTGGCTTGAAATTAACATTTTATTTTTGTAATTAAAATTCAATTCGTGCATAAGACTGAACTCCATATGCAGCATTTAATTGGAATTTGTGGAGTTGAGGTGTAATATTTTGTAGTGAATTACATTTTGTTTATTATATCCTCACACTAGAGCTGCGCATAATATATTTAACTTTTTGGTTGCAAGAAATGATTTGTTCTGTATTTTTTTCTGTTAAATTTACTACTAGGTTTGAGGCAGTTGATTTGTAATTTAAATGGCTCTCTAAACAGAAGTTGTAAGTAATGCATAATCCAAGATCTTTGTAGTTGTTTGTTACTTCTATATATCTTCGTATTGCTTGTTTAAGTTCATTTTTCTCATATGTCTGTACAAACTGCAAGGCAACAATCATGAATTGCAAATCAGTCGGCTAATACCACATAATGACTATGTCGTCGGCATACAGTAATATTTTCATATTTCTGTCTGCAATATGTAACCACCAGGCAGCACATTGACAACATCTTTAATATATAGTATAGGGCACATAGGCCATATATAGTGAATAAAAGTAGTATTTAAATACAACCGTATTTAAATACAACGAAAGCAAGAGTGATCGTTTTTGAAAAAGAACTGCCGTCTCAGTTTTTTAGTGCATACAAATGTTGCAATAGTTTTATTACCTTTGATGAAATATCAATAGAAAAGAATGTAAAAATTGTAATTTTCTAGGAATTTCATAATCAACACACGACATATCAACAGAGAAAGTATATGGTTTCTACCACTCATTTATCTTTCAAGTGCAGATTGATATTTGCCGAATGTATTATTGTTATACAATCATACAGTTTTTTTTTTATTTATAAAAGACAAACATTTTTGCATTATTGCTAAACATCTACCAGGATAATTTGATGACGTTCTTTCATTGTTCTTTCACCTTTCGCTTCTTTTTACAAATCACACATTTTCCATTAAGAGCGCATCTACTTTTGGACAATGTTCCATGTAATTGCTCTAGATATTACAGAGAGAATTACTTTTTTGGGCATGCAATTCATATGTGGTATAATTTGCTACGGAGGCTTTTTTGTCACCTTCAGCATGCAAAAATTCAAATCGAATGTCCACAGACTCTACTTCCTCTAAAAATATGGCATGTGGAAGCATATTTGATGACAATTTATTGTAGGGCCTTGATTTGTTTAAGTGTTTTAATTGCTGTAGAAAGTTTACAAAGTTCAATGGAATAGTTAACAGAGCATCAGTGGTATATGACATATACCAGATTATTACTTGGAAGTTTCCATTAATTTGCAGTAGAGTACAGCAATTACATGTTTTTGACAATTCTTGCAGTTACAAGCGTGTATGTTATTGTTATATATTCTTATTAAAGTGCCTCAAATATATATTTTCACAAGTACTATAAAATAGTTTATTTTTAGTGGTGTAAGTCTTTCTTTGGATCTTAATTTTTAATAGTATGCACCTACGAGAGCTCCGACACATTTAATCAAACTCATTTTTGTTGTTTTATATATTTTTGTGGGTGCTTCTTATTGCAATGTAGCTCAACAAGTTCTATCATAGCTATTGCTTATGAATATTCTTTGAAGGCGTCATGGCATATGGTCATAGTAAGGGATTGCAGAGAAAAGCCATCAACGTATTGAAGAAAGTTATGCTGACATATACGAAAAACACGAACTTCAAAAAATTGTTGCCAAGAGCAATTTTAGCATTCAAATTTCCAGCTATACTTTGAAGGATTCCATCCCTGTAATCTAGTTTTAATGTTGTTTATTAGTAAACGAAAAATTCGTAAAATTCATAAAAACTTTGTATGTATATTATTTTCTTTTGTAAATTTACAAAGAGAAATTGTACTCGTGACCCAATACGTATGAGTAATATTTGATACATTTACCACTCATACAGTCACATGCAGAAACCTACTCGTATAGCATACTTTTGGGATGTTAGTTTGTTGTGTCTATCAATAGCGACAAGGTGTATTAATAAATTGTAATTTAGATTGAAAAACTCAGAGTGGTTTCTCACATGGATCGTAAAAATTACAACTCGTAAGCCTTAATGCCGCCTATTCACAGTCACATGTTGGATTTAATTAATTCTTGGCTATAAACTTCAAATATTTTACAATAAGAGAGAGCCATTATCTCTGCTGTCTACAGAAAAAAGTTTGTGTGAAAAAATCCATATGTGTTATATATGACAGATACTGACATGTCCCTTTTTTGGAAATATTAAACACTTATAGTCCCTTAATGAACAAATTTTCATCAACTATTTAATCAAAAACAAAATATGTACAAACTTATTTGCTCGCTCATTATGAAAATAACCTAAATCTCTTGTATATTGGGTACATATGAATTAGTAATATTTTTGAGAACGGCCTCTTATCACAATAACTAAATTTTTGGTATATTAAAAACAACCAAAAAATAAGTTTTTCTTGCGTACAAAACAAAACGTTTGTTCTTTAATTAGAAAATAATATATTGATATATGACCATTCGGCTTTCGTGACTAAAACTTTTAAGATATTGAACCGATTTTAATACATGAAACATTGTTTAGATCGGTAAAAAAGTTTATTTCAAACCATGTAGTTAAAGGTATAAGGGAGGTATTTACATGTATTATATCCATCATAGTCCAATATAAAAAAGTATTACAGTCAAACTTAGATTCAAATTTCGTTGGTATTATGTAACATTACCGTTGAGAGGGCTTTTCTTGCAGAATACGGTTTTTAATAGTAAATTTTTATAATTAGTCGTCACACAAAACAAATATTTTAAAAAAATGTAGAGGTTTTATTAAAAATTTTACAGAAAAATTAACGATTTTACTTAGAATGTTCTGTGTTGACCCTTTTTATCGCCTGATGAAGAAGGAAGATACAATTTATTCTTTTTCGAAGACAACTATCATTTTAATATATTCGAGCTTCCAACTATACGAAGCAGAGCTGAGTGCTACCATTGGATATGTGAGGTAGCCGCTTTTTAGCCACGGACAGTCAGAGGCTACAAGTGATGACTCTAGGAGGGATTTTTTCGAATACCCACTAAATTCTAAGTTGCAATGATCCTTGTAGCAACATGGCGAGCCATTCACGCCGCCAAAAAACAATCATAAAAAAACACCGCGGTAATTAATTTAAATGCATGCTAAAACACTGCGAGAAGTTTAGTCGTTGTTTTTTCTATTTAGCAAACGGGGCCTGTCTTGAGGATACCCAGCAGCACGGTCGGATACAGAAGCCCAATAAGTTACTCATCGTAAATCAAGCGAAGGTTAACGACAATGACTTTTTGGTTTAACTTATTTAAAAATTTTCTGCTAAAGTTATTCTGAAAATTTGCGTCCACTTATACTACGAACTACATGTCATAACTTTTTTTAAATCATTACGATCTAATATTTCTGGTGGAAAAAGGAGTTAAAAATAGAAATTTAGTATTTTTTTTTAAATTTAATTGCACTCAAGCAAACTACAAAGCACATTCACTAGCAACTCAAGTGTCATCGCCTCTTAACATGTTCAACTTAAGAAGCTGTATTGCTCTATAGCCAAGTTCTATACTAATACTGATATTACTTTCTAAATGAAGAGATAATATGTTTAGCAGTTTAGAAGATCCCACACATTTGACGTACTGTAGTACTATTGACATTAAGATATAGGTTTCCTGTGAATAATATTGTCCATGACTTTTTTTTAATAATTTCGATGAACCAGCAGAGTTTAGTTTTTAAAGCTTAAACCTTTGCGAATTACCGACCCAATTTGCCACTTGATGGAAAGGTAAAAGCAACCACAAGTCTAATACTCGCACGTAATATTACTATTGCCACAAACGTCTTAATTTGAAAATAAGGCCAGGTTCCTGTTCAAAACATCCGGGCCTTGAAAATACTGAGATTAAAATGAGGACCGAACTCTTTAAATGTAAAATACCTCTTATTTTTTAGATAATCAATTTACTACCATGGAATTACTTTTATTATGAGGTAAAATCTTGCCAAGTTGGTAAGCTTTGTTTCAGTAAGATGGCATTTTACCTGCTAAAAACTTTGTCTTCATTTTGATCGCAGTATTTTCAATGGCGAAATTTTCCGGATTAAATCTTGGCCCTAATTTTATAATATAATATAAAATATAATATAATATAAAAAGAAAATTGTTGTTTTTCTGTTAACTGTTTCTAAACACTTTTAACGTAATACAGTTATGAAAAGAATTTCCGTCATTACAGACTAAGCCATTACCCGAACTCAGCGATGTTACATACAATCTATGGAATGTAAAAAATAGTTTCGTAGGGATCTCAAATACACATATTTTAGTCCCTATCAATTTTGGCTCGTGTCTATTAAAAATCATATAGAAAAAGTTTGTGGTAAAAATGTTCTTCTTGAAAATTTTGCCACAGAAACTATGCAGTGATTTTGCCCCCTTTTATTTATTGCTGTTTTTATTTTTCTCTCCCATTGTTTAATTCATTTGCTACTCTAAAAGATAGTGCGAGAATATATACATGTGTGTGTATCGGAGTTAATGTTACTTTACGCAACAGTGATTTTAATCACTTTGCTGCCGATAATGCTTAACAAGATGGATGTGCGTAGAACGAGAGTGCTCTCAAATTCAGCATTAACCGATTGATGATGCATCCGGTTGCGGACAACAGCTGCATTGTGGTTATTGAACAGAAATAATACGCCAGCAACTGGGACAACAATAACAACAAGCCAACACTAGACAGCAGTATTTCCAATTATCTACGGGAAACTCTAATGACTTGGTCTCATATTGCAAGTTGCAACCACAAAAGCGCAGTTTTATGTTTGTTGTTTCTCATGAAAGTGTTCAGGCATACAGACATACACATACAATTATCCTTATAGATGGTTAGTAGGTAGACATATATTCGTGCAGATAGACGAGGATAGAAAAAGGATTGAAGTAGAGCAGAAATTGTGAGTACATGCAGCATTTAAGAAGAAAAAAAAACTACAAGTCTAAAGTGGGAAACCAATAAGATTTAAAAAAGTTTTGATAGCATTTTGGTGGCAAATAGATAATAGAGCTCTACACTGTCTCTTTTGCTCTACATAAGTTCCATGTAGGACTCCTTTTATAATAGAGGACTCTTTTTGTATAAGAAACATATTTGTGTTTAATATAATATATATTACATCTTGTGTCAACCTTGGGTTGGTAGGGCAGCCCGCAAAAGGATTTAAGTATACTCTAGGAGCCAATGAGGGCCTATATAATGTCTAGGGCTCTAACTATACAAAACATATTTACACAAGGTTTTAAAACGCAAGATTCTCCGTCTCTTTGAAACGTGTAGAGCATTCGATCATATTCAGTTATGATGAAAATAAGACTAGTTGCTTTCATACTCGTTTTGTTTTGCGCAAATTTCTGACACAAAAGAATAATCGCAAATAATAATGTTTACGGGAGGTTTAGATCCATTGTTCTATATGGTAAAATAGTGCTTAATCAAATGTAAAATAAATCGCTAGTCTCTTGCTGTTATCTATTATATAGTCCTTGATCTCATCTATAATATGGAAGTTTCCTTATCTTTAGACTACATAATATTTCCAAAAAATAAACCGTCACATTTTGCACCGAAAAAAGACAGTTGCAGAGGGTGTTACTAAATTTTTCTTCGGAAATATTTTGAATTTGTGTTGGCCTATTGAGGGAGTTGTTTTGTAAGCTCATGAGCTTGAAGACAGCACCAATTTTCCTGGTTTTAGCATAATTTTTGAAAAGAAATTAATTGAATGTAATCAGAAAGCTCACGATAGTGCTAAGAAAATCATTCCATTCAAATGAAATGGATCTTACAGTTAACAGCCGCCATAAGGGAACCAAAGAAAATGCTTAATGCGGAAAATATGCGGCAAATGTAAAATAAACTGTTTACATAGAATGTTTCTCAAATTTTTTTATTCCTTCGAAAAATAAGATTTCTCAAGGTCATGGAAAATATATTTCTTTTTGTGATGATTCCGTCGTTGGAGCGAGGAATCTCTTCGTTTTTTAAAATAAATAAATAATTTAAAATATTAATCGGGGCTAATTTTGTTGTGGAAACCGCACATGTGTGCACCCTTTGGATTGTCCCGGTGGAAAAAATTTTTTTCTTGGCAAAATGCAATCATTTCTTTTTAAATTCCCAATTAATTTACCCAAAATGTTGGCATAGTATTTGCCATTGGTGGTTTTACCCTTTTGAGGGTATTCAATGTGGATTTTACGGAGTGTATCATAAACAATGGTCATCATGTTTTTATTGGCTGATAAGCATAGCTTGACCTTCTTTGGAGAAAATTCATCGACTGATGGTTTGTCTCTGGTACATTATGGTGAATATACGTTTCTTTCGGTTGCGAAACATTACAAAAGCTCGTCCTTATTGTGGTACTTTTAATCGTTGATCGGCCGATATCATATCCTGAATTTTCCCAGTTGTTTCGGGTGTAGAGACCTGGGCGTTCAGAACGTTCGTCAGTAAGTCCCTTTTTTCCAACTAAAATTGATGATAGTTTCATATGTAGACAGTGTAAAGACTATGATTAAGGCAAGTTTAGAGTTTTCATTTCAAGTCTCAGTTTAAACTGGTTTGTTCTTCAAGGACTTAATATGACTATTATGTCACAGTTTGCCAATTTTCTAATCTGTAACTAATTCACATGCATGATACTTAAAACGGTTTTTACTACATTAACCAGCCACACAACACGAATATGGTTGGTTATTTATTTTTAGTGCTGCTGCTCAAATTTTTAAACGTCACATTATGTTGCTACACTCCATATGCCACCGTATTGCAGTGAACTTTTTAGTGTGTTGTAGTTTGGTCACAAATCGCTTAAATTTCATCCTCTAATTTTAACACTAATGCTGCTGCTGGAGCCACTCACTGTTGCACATCAATAGTTGTTCAAGTAGTTTGCTGAATTTTATTTTTAGTTTTAGTTCTTGCTTTTTTATCTATCTAGTGCAGTTGTCTATTGCCTGGTTATTCCAATGGGTATTGATGGTTACTTGATAGTTTACACCGCTGGCATACATTTCAAATTCTTCTTTACGGTTATATTAACTTCCTCCATCCATTACTTCCGTTTCCATTGCATTTTTTTTATCTCTTAACCAATTCCCAACCATAGATTGTGTTTTGGAAAGTATGCAAGTGTGTTTGTGGCTGTGTGTGTGTTAAAGCATATGCCGGTAGTGCTGGCATATATGATTTGCCAATATTGATGTTTTAACTTTTTTGTTTTTGCTATTGTTGCTGTTGTTGCTGCTGTTGTTATAAGAACATTGCCTCTGCTACATAGAGTTTTATATCTATTTTACCGCAATAATCTTATTAGGAGTTAGTTGTTCGAACCTAATCAATTACCAACGTAATTACAAACTTTACTAATCTGCTTACGTTCTGATTCATAGTAGAACGCGTTTCTATTTTATACACACACAAACATACTTATACATAATCGCACATATTTAAGACTATGGCATGTTTACGTAACTCACACATTTACAATATATTCTCTAATACAAACACAAATTGTTGTTCTATAAGTTTCTATATAAGGATGTGTCAGGATGTGTGCGTTTGTTTGTGTGTAACGTATTGCACAGATAGTTTTAAGTACTTCATGTATGTTTAATGTGATGAATTTAAGTTGGAAAAAGAGACATCAAGCGCTTGATGTTTAAACTAATTCATTTTAAAAAGGTTTATTTCATAAGCAGAAGCAGATTTTTTTTTTTTTTTTTTTTTTGAAATAATACAATTTGTGGCCGAAGGTTAATTAAGAATAGCGCTGGTTACAAATTGTCTATCAATTATTTTTATTGAAGCAAGTGGCATAACAAAAAGATTTTTTAGTATTTTGTGCTAAAATACCTTTAAAATGGGTTATTATGCTTATAATTAAGTGAAGAGGATTACTTTGTATTAGCCGAAGGTTATGAAAATTAAAAATATTTCATCATAAATATTCTGTTTTGTGGCATCTTTTATGTGTGATATTTTGTATTATCTATCGGCAACTTTATCCGCTTTGGTAAGGAAATAAAAATGAAACGAGTAACTTAAATTGGAGCTGGATACACTTTTTAAATAAAGTTAATACATTTTTACCCAGACCATTAAATAATTTATTGTTTTTCTCAAGTACAGTGCTTTATATTATTGAGCAATATTGGATATTAATTCGAACATGCAAGTCTCTTTCAATGAATTTCCTGCCACATTCAATTGGAAACTTGTTAATATCCATTTTTAAGTATAACTCTAGAGTAAACTGCAGTTTCATAAAAGTAAGTCGCAAACCCTGTAATATAATAGGAAGTTCAGATCTTAACATACTCTCTCCTCTAGCCAGACATGTTAGGTAGCCTTATGATATCACTTTCCAGTCGATGATACATAGCCCTCATTCGTTGAATAATTTCATTATATTGAGGTCAGCTGACATTGAAGGAAACAAAGATTTGTCTTGTTGAATACCTTTAGTTTTCAGCTCATGGCCCTGAAATTTAATAAAGGTTATTAAAATAACTTAGAATAGTTAGGCTTTGGGCATAAAGGCACTGTCTACCCTAACAATACTTTTTCCTATATCTTTGATACGTAACCTTGTACTGTTGCACAATCTCATTATATCGCGTTTACGCACTAATGGACCAACGGAACAGATTTAATTTGATTAAACCGAATTAATGGAAGGAGCTGGCAGGCAAGTTAGTCCTAATACATGAATTGGCCTACTTGGATCCTGTTGGGTGTTTTTTATTTTTATTTCTAAAGCATTAAAAAATCTTTCTGGTTCAGTTGTGCTTTCATTATTGCTCATCACCGTGCTTATTAATATGTGTACAGAGACAACAGATTTGATGTTGTAAGCGAATCTGGAATATTTTCGGTTGCATGCGACATAATGGTAACTGATTAAAAGAACCAGCCGTTGTGGTAATATTACTTGATTGTTCAAAAATTTTATTTTTCTTCGTAATAATATTCTGCAGAATAGTGCCCCAAGCCAAGTTCAGGACACGAAACCATTTGGGACAGCTATTTTTACACCATAAAAATTTTGCTTCATTTAATCATAGAGAACATGGAACTCGAAATAGAAGGATATTCTACAAAGGAGATCTAATAAGTTTTACCACAAAATTTTTCCAAGATACGAAGATAAAAAATGCATATTCTAATATCATCAATATTATGGGGAACTTAAACTATTGCTCTAGAGCTGAAATTTTGTCTACAGTAACCAATTAATAAAAAAAATGGAGAAGGGATTTTTTTTAACCAGTAGCACTAGAGTGACCCTATTTTAATTATCCAATTATTTCATATTTCAAACGTATTTTCCCCTGAGGGGTTCCAGTGAATACTTTTTTCTATATTCTTTGTATATAAAATTCTTACGAAGGGCTGGAGGGGTATAGTTCCCATTTTTTAAATTTTTCTTTGGTTAATATGCAAATCTTAACGCTTATACTAGCTTCCTATTTTTTAATATATAGCCTGATCTGTAAATTATCACAATAGTTGCTCAGATATTCCTCTCAGTAAGAAATCACAAAACGCTCAAACCGCTCATAATGTGGTCTTTTCCTTAAGAAGTTCAACAGTATATCAAAATTTCTTTACAGAAGAAAACGGCGTAATTCCACGTCTATTTGGAAATGTTTGTCATTTGAAAAAAGGGAAATTTTCTTTAAAAAAAATTATTTATCGGTAGCTGCCGCAAGCTAAATGATGCTTCCTGCACTCTAATCATGGTAATGAAGCACATAAAAGAAACTTATAAAAAACCAACACAAAACAAGAAAAATAACTCTTTTTCCAATACATTGAAAACCAAAAAAGCTTTAGAAAATAAACATAAATAAAATGGAGCATTGAACCAGAAATCATAGAAGTAAACGTATAAGCTAAAGGATAAAATAAATTTATAAAGCTGGCATTGCTCACCGTTTACATCACCATTTATTCGTACACAATATTCTTCACGATACAAATAAAAAATTCTAGGAAATTGATTTTCCCATTATGTGAAGTTACGCGCTGTCATGTTTAAATATTAAAATGAATGATTTGTTTGGTCAGGGTATTTATGCAGTATATTATGCCTTTAATTTAAATGGTTGGTAACATTTTGATATTTATTTTATTTATATTCTAAGAAATATTTTCTTGTTTGCCTGTTTACACTAATTTTGAAGCATATTTTTAACCTTTGTTAGAAAAAATAACTGGACTAGACATAAAAATCCCTTTCTGAAGTCAGAAATAAAAATAAAAAATCAGACAACAAATTTTGTTGTTAATATCTATTCACTGAACAACACGATGATTATATTTCTAAAAAAAAAAAAAAACAAATTAAGCAAAGTTATGGAGACACATTTTCATAATAAGAATAACCTATTGATATATACTTCCGATTAATAAAAAAAGGAAACTATAAAAAAATAACCCCTAAAGAATTTATTTGATTTATACAGAACTTTCACTGAAACCATTTGTTAATTTTACTGTTGACTTTAAGCAAAGTTTCCTTCCAAATTTATAAAACTAGACAGTAAACTTATAGCTATTAAAAAATTAATAAACTTATTCCACTTATTTTCACAGTTTCTGTATTCATACACACGCCTGGGCGTATACGTTATATAAATTAATGCAAAAAATTGTTGTAATGTATAAGTATATATTAACTATATGACGTTTTCGTTAAAATAATAATTTAATTATATTTTTCAAGTATATTTGCGATAAACTAAAAGCACATTTTTATAAAAATATCCATTATTTTCCTCATAAAATTTTAGTTGTTGTGCCCATTCAATATTTTGGAAATCTAAATTTGTGTAAAATGTTCATTTCTCTTCATTAGTTTACAAAATATCTTATTTTTAGACAAAAACCCCATGAAATTTTGCATAACAGTATAGTTTGTCCTTAATATTTAGCTAAGGCTATTGTTTTTAAAAGTAAAGCGTGATCCCTTCTTTATATAAAATCGATTTTTACTGGTAGAAACTATATATTCCAATGTGACATAAAAATTCTGTTGTTTTCTGAAAGAAAAAATATTTTAATAAATAAATAAAAATGAATCCCTGAACGCGCTGCTAAGTCAAAAACAGCTGAACTATTAAAAAGGGTCATTTTTAAATATTCCTTGAAGTCCAAAGAAAATACTAATGAAAACAACAACTTGAAAAATATTTCTGAAGAACATGATTTTTTTCTCTTTTCCATACAAATAACCCCCAGCTGTCAATGTAAACATTATGGTGCAAAAATATTTACATAAAAATATCAATCAGATGCAAAATTTTCGGTGGAGTATGATCTTTTGCATGCAGCATAAATTACGCATTAATGACACGATGTTATCTCTATTGGCTTCGTCAACAAAATAATTTTTTAACACTATAATGAGCTTTCTTTAGATATTTGTGATTTTCTTTCGATAGGATTGTATGGATATGGACAATTGTTTGTATCCCCATGTCAAATTTAGTTTAAAAACAAACCTGATTTTACAGTAGTTAAAAATTTAACTTTCTCACTGTGTAATTACTCTCCTATAATTTTTGTTTCTAGCCTTTGTATTTTGAAATATAACTATCAGTCATTAGTATCATCAGACCCACTGTTGCCTGGCTAGTTGCTTCTTCAGTTTTATTAAGTCATGTTGGATAACACTCTTTTCGTTCTATTTCTTTTCCTTTCTATTCTGACTCTCTAAACAGCTCTATGTGTACACGTGTTTATCTCTTCGTATAAAAGTGTTGTCTTCCGGAAACGGAACTAATACATAAACAAGTAGAAAAAGTACAAAACATTTTGTTTAATATTATTACGAATTATAGATTGTCTGTTTGTATAAGCGTCATTCAGGAACAAATAATGATTGAAAGCCAAGACTATGGATGTTGGAAAATACTTGGAAAGCAGGAGAAAAAACGTATATATTTCAGCCTTGGCTCCTTTTAATTCAGCTGTATATATTTTTTTTTTTTTAAATGGACACTTGATGGATATAAAATTGATGGCTGTAGAACTGACAGTTCAAACTAGTAAGTGGGGTATTTTCCACTTCTTCGGTAAGTTTTTTATTGTGTAATGCCTTATTTGAAAAAAGCACTAAAATAACATCTAGCAAAATGATTGTGATTGACTGCTGGATGTTATTTTTAAGAAATGTTTGGTTTAAAGATTTTGCTATTATTTGTGGTTTATTCGGTTGTTTTTTTTTAATTTAATGAGCTCCTGTAATCGTTTTTGTAAAAGGGTTTAAAAAATTATTAATATTTAGCGAGATGTATTGCGATATATATTGAAAAATATGATCGCATATGAATATATCTCTAAAAAAAAGTCAGAATTATACTCGTAGCCGAAGCTTTACCAAAAAATTACCATTTGAATGCTTGAACTTGTATAAATTGATGTATTGAAAACCTGACAATGTTGCATTAAAGGATTAATAATTATTTTAATTTTGATATTTTTGCAAATAATAACTGTACATAAAAGAATTCTCATCAGAATGTTTTGCTTATTACTGTCTTCTTTGCTAAGAATTCATTATTAAAATATAATCTAATTTAACTAATACTCCAAAATTAATTAAATTGTTTACGTCCATCAATCTTGTCCCATGACAATTAAAAATTATTTCAATTTAAAATTAAAAAACTTTTTTGAAAAAAAGCAAAATTAACGGATTTCTTTCAGACACAGGAAGTATTTTTCAGGATACTCGTGAAAGTTTTTTTCTAAATGTTTGAATGATAAAATTACGGGCAAATAAAAATTATGCGAAAAGATTAGAAATATATTCATTTAGCTGTTAGTAGAAAAAAAAACATTCAATTTTCTTTATACAAAAATAGGAACTCGTTCTCAGAGAAAAACATTTTAGACATCATAGGAAGTCAAGTTTATAAAGTTAGAATTAAAATTATGAATCAAGTCTATAGATGTGTGAAACTGGAAAAAAAAGCAGATTTCCTTTTTTATAAATAAATTATTTTTTTGTTAAATCTCTACGAAAATATATTTTCAATTTATAACGCAACTAATTCGGTCGTGGTTAATTTTCTCGCCTTCTAAGTATGAAGTTTATTCCTTGTGGCAAATAACTAAATCTGTTTTGTAAAAAAACTATTTTCTTTACAAAAGAATACAAAAAGTCTTACTTTTTTAATATAATTAAGATGGCTGCAAAATGGTGAGTAGGGATCTAAAAGGAGCACATCTTGCAGTGACCAGTTTAAGCTTAAATCATTGGAAATAATCTATACTTGCACTGTTTTAGCATTTACGTTACTTTTTTGAAGTGCCTTTTTACTAATTAGAAGGCTGACAAACTGATGTCCTTAGTGTTTTTATATAAAGAATAACCAAACTTAAGTTAATAACCCCAATAACCAAAAATTCAATTTTATTCGGTTATGAAGTATATTTTACACTTATTACTTCTAGCTGGCTTTGATTATCAGATTTTCTTCACTTATGTAAAGAAATAGAATTTTTGAACTTATTTAATTTATATAAAAACACAGGCCTTTTGCTTTGACTTGAAAGTTTTAGTCTTACGTTTTAATATCTTGATTACATGCCATGTTTTTCTTTCTTAATATTTTTTCCCGATATAATACGTACTAAACAGGGGTTAGTAATACGATTCATTTAACGTTAGGACTAAGTATTGAGGTAAAGGTCACCCAGGAGTAAGGATTTTATATTGATAATGCAATGTATTACATTAAAAATGCTTCTATTTATAAACATGACTTTTTATTTCCAAATCAACTTAAAAACTTTTTTATTATAAGTATTTTATTTTATATAAAATTTGATATTCTTGCAATATTCTACTTGATTATGATATGAATTGTATATGTAAGCAAATATAAGTAGATTTTGAACATACCATATAAAGTTATATACCTTTAAGATAACATATGTCTTGGTAAATTAATGCTTTAAGTATGCTTCCGAAATTTTTCGCTGTAACTACTTTCCTCATAGAGCTAGAATTATATACGAGAAAATTTATTTTTCCCCAAACTACTCTAGCCAATGTCTGAGATTCTGCAACATTTTTGATATTTAATATGCTTGTCAATTTACGGTGACGTATACGCAATATATTTCGTATATTGTTCTACTAAATATAACGTATACGCAATCTAAAATAAATATGGGAATGCAGTTTTAATAATTAAAAAAATATGCAGCCATTTTATTTACTCTAAACCGGATATGAAGATGCATTTAGTCGCTCTTATGTTGTGTACAAACTTTAATTTTTACGTCAATTTGAGGTCGTAAGTTCATTTCCTGCAAAACTATTTGCATCAGCTGTTTAGGCTGTTAAAAAATAATTAATAAAAATAAGTCTTTTAAGATACTAAATAGTTAATAATTTTTAATGCAATCTCAACATAAAAATGGTACCAATATTAGAAATAAATAATAAACTTTTGGAATTGATTTTTTTGTACTCAAAATTTTTAACAAATTGATAGCAGGTTGATGACAAATCAAAGTTTATCGATATAAATTTGTGAATTTCCAGCTATGCATACAAAGAAAATCTTTACCTCTCATAAATTTAATTTCTGAAGACTGTTTTCTAAATATGTGCTGGTATTCTTTGAATATAGAACAAATTTAAAAGTATTAAGTTTTAGTGTTAGGCGGCCCAAAAACGGAAGAAACTAAATTAAATTGGGCTGTATGGGTCTTAAATTTTTTTAAAGTTTACACAATTATTTACAATTTAACACTTTCTGCCCGACATGATTATATCAAAAAAAATTTTACTGATCATATAAATAAATAATATTCTTTCTTTTTGTACTGTAATGCTCTCACAACCTCTTTGAACATTTTTCATTTTAATTTTTCTATTTATAAATTGTGTATTCCCAAAAGACCTTGCTAAAAACAATTAAGCGTTTCTCATACAATTCGTGGCTTAAATACCACAATAATATTATTTAATTGTGACTTCGGGATATATGTACGGGTATGTATGTTTGAATTTATATTTAAAAATTAAATATCTGGAATTATTTTAAATTCGCAACAAACGCACAAAAACTTCTTCACGATGTATGCGTGCACATTAGCAAACAAAAAATATATTTATTTAATTTTTAATACCTCTATATATAATATACCATTCACGTATGTAAGTGAAATATATTCACTTTTATATTAACTACTCACTGTTGGTGGTGACAGCTTGCCACGTGTATACACATGAATATATATACAAAAACCTGTGTGATGGTGTTTTTATAAACATGTTTGTAGTCGCGTATATACACTTGTAGTTGTAAACCTATATAAGAATATCTGTTGGTGCTGACAAGTATTTGGGGGAAGGGTGTAAAAAGTTTGTTCTACAGTTTAACAGTCACAGCGATATAAATTTACTAAATATATCAAACGTGAAGTTATGAGGGATTGTGTGACTAAAATATATTCTTACGAAATTCCAGTACAACAGAAGCATCTCGAAAACATATAAAAATATTGGGATTGTGATTGATAAATATATTGGGAAATTTTATTTTAAATTTGAAATAAGATATTTAAGCATTATGTCCCAAAAAAACACAGAATTGCCATTAGTCTTGATTTTTTTTAATATTTAATTATCTATTAAAAACATTCCAATTGAGACTATCATCTGGAAGTTGTGAAAATTTGGATCATTTTAAATAATTTTTATATAGGCTTGTTATTTAGCAAGTCGAAAGCTTTCTCTTTTATGTTGAGAAAAGTAAACTTTCTATAATTTATTTTGCATTAAAACTAATTTCATGTTAAATAGAAATTGTTAAATGGCCAATGGCCTTAAGCTCCAAGTCTGTATAACGTACGAATTTGCCAGTAGTAATGCTTTCTGTTTTATTATATGGAAACAATTTCATAATTTTTGGCTAAAAAAAACTAGACTTAAAGATTTAATATGTCTTTAATAAAGATAAATTATTTTTAAAATATCTTTCAGAAGAAACTGCTATTTTAATAAAATTTCATGAAGTAGATCTAGAAAGTGAAAAAAATGCTGTAATGGATCGTTCTACAACACGAAAAATATGTGGACCCCTTTACAACAATTACAATATAAAAATTCTTATAATTCGAGGTCACTTGTTTTTATTTACACACAAAACATTATTGCAACACTTAATACAAAAAGCTCATATACTCATACATTTTTTTCTAATTGTGTGATTTAGAATGCCAGCCTTTCAAAGAATAAAATAAATATTTTTAAAAACAATCAAATAATAGGGTAAATAAAGAGTACTTTTTGAAAATAAAGTATTTTTCTGACTTAACCAATCCTGGCTCGCTAATTTTTAGACTTGTTGTCATAAAAATCCTTAAGGGTCATTTCGTTTAAATTAAAGAAAAAAAATTTTAAATATCTTAAAAAAACACGGCTATAATTTTTGAAAATGGAAGTTATGCGAATGACAATGGATCACGAGGTGAATGTGAAAAATTTCAGGTATTTTGGTTCTTTCTGAACACCCCAAATAAATGATTTAAATATAAATAATGACTTTATTTGTGAAACTAAAAATATTGAAACTTTTTAACTCAAGAGTATTAGTATTAAAATTTAAAACAGATTTTCACAAATTTTGTGGAAATGTTTTCCCAATCCAAACAGATATTAGTAGGATTATATTATATCGCATAATACGATTAAGAATTATAATTTTTGGCCATAACAGGTTCAGTTTTTACCATATAATGATTGCATATGATTTTAGCGAACACTTTTGTTAACTGGTGACATGTCCAGAACAACAAACTTGACTTAAAAAACATTATAAATAATAACAGATCATAAATTGACACAATATTATAATAAAAAGACATTTCAATATGAACATAAGACCATTTTCTAACAATAATATAATAAGTCTAGTAATAAATAATGAGATGATTTCTATAAAATATGCCTTTTGAATTGATCTTAGACTTTTTTCAATAACGAATTACATTTTATGTAAATTTTATAAAGTTCTTGTACAAAGTATTATCTGTTTCCCTTTCATAAACTTTTCATACGTTTGTATTAATGAAATAAATGTGTCCATGTTTCCTAATATATATGAATGAATAAGTGTGCGTATGTATATCTACAGGCGAATAAAAAGGTCGACATTCGACTAACAACTGTCAGATGCTGTCAATAAGAATTTGAAAATGTTGAAAGTATTTTTGGTATTTGGCACGTGATGTGTTAAAATTTTAATAAATACTCACATCATTTCATTTTTCAATTTGAAAATATTTATTGTGCAGGATATACTTTTGAGGGCAGGTTTGTAACCCAGAGCATAATTTGAAAACCTTAAAAAAACCCTCATCCAATTGAATTTCAACATGTTTTCTTAGAGACTTAGATGTGTTGATCTTAAATAGGGAAAAACTCTGTTTGAATCCTGGCTAAGATTCACATTAGGAATGTGGTTTCCAAAAATATTTACTTTCTTTTTTTGGTGTAATTCATTTTTTTTTTTTGTTGCACGAAAAGAAATTTCTGCTTTATTTGTTTTATGACAGGATTTTGTGTGATTGGAATAATATTTCTAAAATTTTTTTCCTCGATTCCTTTCAAGTGAAAACGGTCGGTCACATTTCACAAACTGTAGCAATTAATTTATTAATATATACTTTTGTATGCTACATTTAGTCCTTTAATGCTTAGTGGTACATAGGGCCGCAACAAATGTTTTCCAATATTTTCAGTTTGTCACAACACAAGGTCTTCATATCGTTCAATGAATCTCCAAAATCCTGAAATTTTTTTCTCTATGGCATCTACAAGTGACCGCTCGTCTGCAACGTATTTTAGATCAGAAAATTCGATAGAACTGGTTTTTGTTACAGTGTATCTTAATCAACCAAATTTGGGTAAATGTATATTAATATAAATCTTATCCATAGATCTAAATTGGATACAGGGACTGCCCAGAAAATTCTAAGAAGAGGTGAGAGGCATCGATAGACAAATCATTGTAAACTGTTAATAAAATGACTCAATATGTTCCATGTTTTTCAAGCATGTAATGACACGGTTTCAGCATTGTTTATTGGGATATTTTGTGATCTCCAAGTTCCAAAGCCTTTGTTTTGCACAACTTATTTTGTGTCTCTTCTCTGCTGCCTCTACTCTTTGAAATTAAACCCCTATAAGGCTTGGATTTGGGATTACATACCAGAGAATTGAGCTGATAGAAGACATATTATAGAGGCCCCACGTAATAAAATGTTGCTCAGATATAATGAAGCCCTGATGGACTCCTACTTAACTCTTATAGTTTTGCTCCCTGAGCCTTCATGGAGAATACAACAAAATGCTTTGCTGTTAAGCTCTCTTTTATGAGTGTAATAATCTTCTTTGCATCTTAGGTATTCCGACATCGTATTGTGTTTCAATGTGACAAAAGCACTTTTAAAGTCTCCGAACACTAAGTAAAGCTGTAATTGCCTTCCTTTAGACTGTTCCACAATGACCCTTATTAGCCGAAGCATTTTGTTTAAATAAAGTTAGCAACCATAATGAAATTTTTGAAAAACAAGTGCTTCATAGAGACTTTTGAAAAAAAAATACAATAAAAGAAAGAATATTTTTAAAAGAACTTTCTAAAAAACATTATGTAAAAATTTTTTTTTTGTACATTTCAACATCTACTAATTTCAAAGATGTTTCTTAAATAAATGCTTTATGAAAAAATTATTTTTAGAAATTATACTTTAAAAAAATTAGTTCAATGACATGTATGTGTGTATATCGTGAGAAGGACCTCTTTAAAAAGTAAATTTTAAAAAGCGTATTTCCAAAAACGAATTTTTAAAAAAGGTGCTCTTTTAAAATATAGATTTTAATTATATTCTTTTTGAAAATAAATTATTTTCAAAAAGGATCTTTTAATAGGGACTTTTTGAATTCAAGAAACAACTTTTAAAAATTAGATTTTTGAAAAGGTAAATACGTATAATTTATAAAATTTAACTTTTTGGATATCTACTCTGTTCACAATTTCGAAACGGAACAATTGTTTATGAAAAGTTGTTTTTTAATAGGGTATTGATCTTGAAAGATCATCTTTTGAATATCTTGGTTTTTTCATAAGAAGTTTCAGATCAACTTCATCTTAAAATGGTAGTTTCTGAAAGGGTGTTGTTGACATACTATTTTTGAAATATTTTTGGAGAAAACAACTGTTGCTAAATGAAGTTTTCAATAATGGTATTTATTTAAAAAGGATTTACCAAAAAGCTGTTTTATAAATTTTTTTTTCAAATGATAATTTTTAAATAATAAAAGGTACATTTTCATTAAGATACCTTTGAAAAGATACCTTTGGAATCAATTTCTTACAGATAATTTAACAAAAAGAACGATCGGAAATGATTTTGATTTTGATTTTGGAATCAAAAAATCTCTAAACAGCAATGAATTGCAAAAAGAACTTTTGATGTGACATACCTTACAAAAAATACTCCTTGAAGAGTATCGTATTTAAAATAATCCTTTTTTAATTTTAAAAAATTTCACAAGCAACCTTATTTCAAATAAGTCTAGATTTTTCGAAATCAAAACCTCTATGCTTGCTGGGATGTATGCGATTGTGGTCTTATACGTGCACGTGCAGGTGTATTGTGTATGTATATACGAATAATTTGACACTTACACACACACACACTCATAAGCGTACATATAAGCATATTATATGTTAATTATTTATGTTATAATAAAATTTTTGAATGAGTGTGGCATAAAAAAGTGTGCAAAAATCTAAACTAAAAGTTTGCGAAGAACTCTGCCACCACAAAAATATGGCTATGAATTTTAATTATGTTGAATAATAGAATTAATTAAAATATTAGAATTAAGTAGGCATTTATAAATGTATTAATATCTAGAAAAGCAGTTGAAAAAGGCAAACGTAAAATGAAAAGGTAATAAATTAGAAATGAAGCCCATTTTTTTTAATTCATAATCCCACAGGATGTGTTTATGGCTATGAATTGATGGCTATAAATTGATTTAAATTTGAAAAGCAATTAAACAAAATTTAACATGTAAACTTATTAGTAAAACTAATATGTCTTGCGAATACAAATGCTCAATTCACAAGCCCTCATTCCAAATCTCTTAAACATTTACTGAAACACATCCTGGAAACTCAGCAGCCAATTAGGTAGTATCGCTTGTATCTGGTATTGATAAATTTTAAAAAATCATACATAAAAATTAATTATAAAATAGTTTTCACACAAACAAAGTGAATGGAAAATTGTTAAATTAAATACGAATGCGATACAAATGTGTTTTATTACAATGCAATGTGGTCATATTTAAAAAAAGTTGTTGACGGAAAAGTATTCCTTTATATCTTTCTCAATGTGAAGAAAAAAATCTGAACTATATGCGGAACAATAATGCATTTGTATTAAAACTTATTCATTTGGCCTTTAAATTAAGCTTTTTCTGTATGCTGCTTAGTGGTATCTAACAAAATCTAAGTGTTGAAGTTACAAAGGAAGAAGTATTCCTTAATATGTAAAAAAAAATTATTGTGTTGGAAGGCAGCATACATTATTTGCATTCAGACAAGTTCTTTAAATATATATTTTTATATATAACTATGTTTTATATGTTAAAAAAATTTAAATAATCAATCCAAGAAAATTAATAAGTTCATCCTATCGGCTCAATACGCTCACATCATCGCTTATGGACTAGCAAGTATCGGGAGCGATTAATATTCTTCTACGCTAATGTCCACTGCTTCAAAGAGCCTTCCTTGCTCGACAATGTTAACAGAATCGTTGGAGAAGTAAAAATAAAATGGCTACACAAACAACTTAATAAACTTAGTGCGTGTCCTTAGCACCAGAGGCGCCGCAACTCTGGTATAAGAAAACTTCGAATAGTAGGGTTGTAAAAACAATTTAAGCTCTCTCTCTCTCATTCTCTCTCTCTCTCTCTATCTTTTCATTTTACCACCTGTCGTCTCTAAAATATCCTTTTCACTAAAAATTTAACAACTTAGTAGTAGACTTTCATTGCCAGAATGTTACTTCTCTTTATAAAAAACAAGATAGTAGAGAGGCCCACAGTCAGGAGTGTAGTGCCAGAAGTGTAGATATTTTCTTCGATGAATTCTGCAAAAGTTTTCTAGATATAAAGGAGAACATAATGCATCTTCTGCCACGCCCTGGTTCAATCGGTCATTAGATTTTGAAGAATTGTTGAGGGGTTAATGGACATATCGAACTATGGCATTAAAAGAATGGACTAGTTTTTTTCAGGAGTCGGCTTCGCTCAATGCTAAGCCGTATAAAAATGTATAGCAAACCTCTAAAAAAACTGGACCTAAGTAAGTCACCTTACAGTCGATGGCCTAGGCAACCTAATCATACCCATGGACTCTATACAAATTGTCCAAAGGAAACAGTTTTTTAAACTACACATAAACAAAAATTCTCAGTAGTAGAATTATGTACGTTCCAGGTCATAGATCTATATAAGAGAAATAACGCTTTTGTCAAAACAAATAAATTCCCCACTCTTATTAAATTTTTATTCATAATGAAACATTCCTTTGCGTTAAAGTTTTTTAGACCTTTGCTAAAAAATTCTGCAGTTACTCCAATTATGTGATGAACTGATTATTTGAAGTATTTGACTCCACAAAAAATCCTTTTCATTTCATATATGCTTATACAAAAAGCATTTATTTTAACATTTTTCAATTTTGATTGGCCTTACCTCTTGGGCTTATTTCCTTTTTGGAATTAGTCATTAAAAAAACATCTTTTCGTTCGAATGTAAAGTAATAAAAATGAAATTTCTATGATATTTAATTTTCAAATCTTGTTTGGTTTCTGCCTAAAACTCTTGTTGTATTACAAAACCAAGGGAAAATTCAATTTCCAAAATTACGTGTTTGGTTAGATTCTTGTTTATTGTTTCATCTTTCCATTACTCTTGTGGCTTTCACAGATTTGTTCCTTTGCCATCAGTTGCTGTTGCAGCTCAATGAAAGAAGTTCTTTGTTACATTTTGAAAGAATATGCATAAAATCATTTGTTAATATTAAGATTTTCCAAAGTCTTGTACCTTGACAATTGGATGAACGCAAAGATGTTGTGATGAGGTGGCAAATCTAGATGATGAATATGGTTTTATGATGTTAAATTAGAATTAAATTAAGTACTTGAGTAAGTACGTGTGTGTAATTGAGTGTCAGTGTATGTGTTATCAATGTCAGCCACTTCAAGTGTTGTGATGATATTTTGAAATCCTTCAAATATTTCGAAATATTTATAATATTCATACCATTTGATGCTTCGACTTCAAATGTGCGAGGGTTACAATATTGTAATATTTAATCATTTTAAATACGTAATAATTTCTCTGGGTCCACAAAACAAAATAAATCAGACAACATAAATATTTATTTTTACGAAATAATATTTCTTTTTTTCCGCTGACAGCTTTCAGTATCACTGTCAGACCATCTATATAAGTAGTCTCCCTCGTATATGTAGGGATCATGGTGGCTTTTAGTTTCTGGTTTGTTTTTTCCAAAGCATTCAAATTATAAATTGCTTTATTCATCATCATTGGTTCTTGAAAATAAATCCCTTTTTAAGAGTGTTTGATTGGTGCGTTTGTAAGTAGTTAGAATTGAATGAAATTTTGAAATAGGTATTAGAAAGTGCCAAACTTATTTGTTTGTAATAAGAAGAAGCAAAAGTTTCATAATGACTTTTATACTCAAAATTAAGATTGATTGTTTAATATATTTTTTCTCCAGCCAGATGCATTCTATATTGATGTTAGATGCAGGTACTTGGAGTCACAAATTTTATACTGTCCACATACGTTAGAATAAATATTGAAAGTTGAAAATGGTTTATTTTTGTCACTAAAGTGTTAAAAAGCTATACTTCTCATAATTTCGTAGATTGAAAAAATATTTAAATTTTGCAACCATTTACAATATATGTAATTAATTAAATGCTAAATAAAAATATTTGAAGCAAAATATTGAATTGGTTATGTACGCTGTGGTCTCATATAATTTTAAATAAATAATAGGTTTTTTCGTGCTTTATCTGCTGCAATCCTTGTTGTGGAAAAATAATGTATTTCTAAAATATTTACATAGATCTTGTTGAAATTTTTATTTCTGGGAACGATTTGGTTCCATTTTCGGAACTTTTTCATTTTCAAAAACATATAAAATAGTGCTCGTACCCGAAGGCCGTCAATGCAGAATGCTTTAAAGAGCATTGGATATATTTTTTCTTTATGAGAAGTTATTAAATTAAAGGTAATAAAATAAGTATTTTTACACTACCAGCCTTTGGCGACGTTCAAAGACTTTCACCGATGAGGCATACCAGAATCCAGCTTAACTTTCTAAATCATTTCCATATTTCGGACTTATATGCTATATATTGGGCTTTATTTCATTTATGTTTTCTTAACTATTGTTATTTATTGATTATTCAATTTAATTATACTAGCAATAAATATTCAAATCTGAGATCTTAATTATTGTTTAATTAAGTTCATCCATCGCCAGACAAAATCAGTCATTTCTACGATTTGTTCTGTGTTGTCTTCACATCTCTCGTATTCGTATTCGTGCTCTTAGCAAGAGTTTCCCTTCTTCTCAGCTGGGTGTGGCCTCTATGATGTGGTACGTTGCGGGTTAGTGGGTTTGGAAGTTATCCAAGTTTTTTTATGTATGTTGTCATGTATTTTGAAGCCATTGTATTATTCAAAGGAACGTCTAGATCTAATGCACGAACGAGTTTTTCATATACCAGGGAACGGCTGTAATTACACGGAGACTTTTATTTTGACGCCTTTTTTTTCCTATGATAGATGCTGAGGTGCTGCCCTACAATTTAGCGCTATGAAATTCGTTTAAATTCTACTACATTTTATTGCTTGGGAGTTATTTTATTTCATTTGCTCTGTGACATATTTCATTAAATTTTATTCGAATGCCAACAAATTAGGAATGTTCCAGCCAACATCAACGATTTTAATGGAAAAGTTTATTGAAAATTTATTTAAAAAAAATGTAGAGAAGCTAAAAACCAATTTTTGGGATGTCTTGAGCGAACAGAACTTGAACAAAAACTTCTAACACGTGGAGTCTATACGAAGGAGATTAAAAAAATATATGGCATAGCGGAGGATAACGGCTATACAAGTAGTCAGGACGAGTAGGAGGAGTGGAGCCATCAGAAAGAAACAAAAAGAGAATAAGATTACATGGGCTGCTCTGACATATATAGGTAAAAGAACATTGAGGTTAGCAATTTTTTTTATTTCAGAAAACACAACAGTAACACATCATTTACAACAAGAAATAACGCCTTATAGGATATTGCGGAAAAACACGTACAAAAAGGACCCTCTGTATAAACGGGCGGTTATCAAATTAACCTCTTCATGCCATATCGGAGAAGAGGTACAGAAGATCACTAGAAGATTTCGGGAATTTAAGAGAAAACAAAAGTATCTAAGAACCATCCCGGAATCGTATTTCGCATACTACATATTTGATAACAGATATTCACCAGCACACATTAGAAATACATTAGAGGGTTTGATAACACGAAAATGTATGTAAATGTACGACGTAATATTCGAACCATTGGACATTTTTACATAAAATAAAATAAACCCACAACTAAAAACACACGACCAAAACAACAGATAAAGGCAGAATAAAACAATCACAGATTACCACACGTCTAGGGAAGATACACCAGGCAACTATGCGCCCGCGCCATGCAATAGAAAATATGAACAAAGGCATGGTGTGGTCAGGAGTGTGTATCATTGCAATGTTTGCACTGCCGAAAATGTCGCTACTGCTAGTGTGGCAGATAATCCAAATCAGTTGGTTTCATGGCGTTTCCTGCAACCGCACCTATTGAACAGCTCCTTATGGCGTATTTAACATTTAAATTTGCACCTCCATCTATATAAAGTACAACTCACGCGACAACTAATGCCGTCCGAACATTTTGAACGCCTTAGATTTTCTAATTGGGTGCTAGAGCAACAGGATTTCAATGCTGATTTTTCAAGTGAAATTCTTTTCGGCGGTGAAGCTCATTTCTTACCGGCTCGAAGAATTCAAGTGATTTTAAAAAAACCATTGCATCCGGAACAAGTGACTGCTTGGTGCGTATTATAGTCTAGAGTTATCATTGGTCCATATTTGTTCGAGAAGGATGCTTTACTATCAACTCTGAGCGTTACGACCTTATGATAAACGACTTTTGTTGAGTAGAAGTTGAAGATTATGAATTACCTAGTATGTGGTTACAACAAGATAGTTCCACGAGTCACACAGCTCGACCGATTTTGGCTTTATTATGTGGGAACTTTGCATAACGCGTAATTTTACGTTTTGGCGACGTTCATGAGATTCGACACCATTTGACTTTTCTTTTGTAAGGCTGCGTCAAAGATTATGTCTAGTCTAGTGTCTAGTGGATAGTCTCTTAATGTTGGATTATTTGAAAACCTATATTTGTCAAGTTATTTTTTTTATGTTTTGTCATATATGTATGTTCCATCCACTCCTATAGGGTGCATAGGGCTTCTACAAAGTATATCCATTTTTACACGGGTTGTTGTTTCAGTTGTTTTCGCTTTGTTATTATTTCTTTTTTGCCTTGTATCACTTTCGGTAATCGGTCCTTGTTCCGGCTAAGTAGATGATTGGACTGCTGTAGCAGGTCTAGCATAATGGGGCTGCCATCTGTCGTTGCCCAGAAACAACGCCCCCTATATATTTTTGGTGGGGAGGAACCTCTCTAAAGTTTGATTCTCATCTTTTTTTTCCCAGAAGGAGGTGGCTCTGCCTGACCTTTGTTTGTCATGAAGTTTTCCTCTTTTCCAAAGAGAGGGATGGTCAGTGGGCTCATTTTAATGGATTTGTAGGAGGGGGTTGAAGCCACTTCATTTTTAAATCTTGAAAAACCAGGGTGAAAAATGTTTGTCCTCTGCCAGGGAGCGATCCTGGGGTATTTGGTTTTTTAGGTAAGAATTTTGTCATACTATTGCTATTATTTTTTTAATATTCTTTTCTCGCCTTGGAAACTTTTTATTATATTTTCGACAATCATTTAATTATGTAAAGTTTAATTAATTAAATTTTATTAAGATTATTTAATATTTGGCTATAATAATATGTAAATAATATGTAAATATAATATGTGAAAATTAATTTGTATTGAGTAGATTATATATTACGTTTACGGCTTTAAAACTTGACTTTTTTATGAATATATAAATAAAATAAAGTAAATATATATATACTTATATATGTGTTTCCAGCCTCCTGGGAAATTCCTCTTAGAAATATTAAATTTTTAAGTGATTTAAAATTGACGCAGTGAGTAAATGAATGTAAAATCAAAATCACTCTACGACATAAAATGTCAGCATATTGTATGAACGAGTGTTTTATTGTGTTAATATTTATAATTTCGCTCACGTATTTCTAACGTTTCTCTATTGTTTTGTCAACTTTTGCAAAATAAATATTTTTATTCTGTTTTTACGTTGTAAGAAAAAAAAAACAAACACACAAACCTGAGCAAACTTTCTAACATATTCACAACGCAAAGTGGCAGCATTATCGCCATGTTAATCATCGTCGTAGTCTTCATTGAATTCTCTTAAAAAAAAAGAAATATATAAAAAATAAAAGTAAAATACTTATTGACATCAATTCCATAATATTATTTATTACTGTTGTTTTTTATTTTGCTGTACGACAATTCCCCGGAGGAAAAATTGACAAATCTTTTGTACGAAAAATATTGAAATGCAAGAGTGTAAAATAGAAAAACCCCAAATGCCTGGCAAGAAATCAAAAATCAAACATTTCGAACGATTGAACAAGATTAAATGAAAAATTGCACACTCATGTTGTGAAATCAAATTTTCTTAGAATCCCTGAAACGCACGTACAAAAGTGAAATAACTACGCGCACTGTGATAGAGGGCCGACTGGGGCTTATTGAAGTTTCCAAAAGGGGCCTTAGAAATACCAATGTATGCTGTTAAGCTTAAGAAGAAATTGGTAGGGTAATGCTGGCATGAAAACTATTTGCGGACTAAGCAACAGGTTCTTGGTACGGTGACATTATTGAAATTCGACCTGGTGGTAGTTAAGGATAATGGAGTTAGTTTGTGTAATGCTGAGTAGTTTAATTGTTAGAGGAAAGCTTAAGTACCTGAACAAAGTTTGTTGTATGTGATACAGTAGCTCTATATACGAGTAAATTGTACATTATCTAGCAGCCATGTACTAGTCCTCCTGTAGGGAAATATTTAATAGTGCAGTTTTTACGGATATAAGAGGTTATCGTTGTGAAAATTTTTAATTGACAAAAATTCGTTTATAGAGTATTTAGGGTTTTTTTTTACTAAACTTGCACTTCTTAAGGAGAAACTGTAATCTTTTATCCTTCTTAGGATAATTTGAAATTTTTTAAGAAAACAAAATTCTATTAGTAAACTTGGGTGACAAGACACTTACAAAATTAGACCGGCATTACGGATGTTCATATCACTGTTAAAAATGCCCTCAATTTTTTAAATGGCTGTCATTTAAATTGCAGAAGCGACAAGTGTATATACACGTATATCGAAATAAATAACTCAGGATTACAACTGTCCTATTTGAGGATATTGGGCCTCAGGACTTTAAAAGGACGAATTAATGATTTTGCTCTAAGAGTCCTTGCATCATTATTTTAATACTTTTAAAGCAAAACTCCTCACTACATATTCATGTCTTCTTGCATCCCACTCACCAGTCATAAAGGTGTAAATATAGGTTGAAAATTACAAAGAACGGAAGCATAGGATAACCTGAACGTGAAAAGTAGGTGTACTTTCTACCTTCATAAAAGTCATAGGAAGGCTATGAACTGTTTAGTTTATTTTGACAACCAGAGATGGCAAGTCATTTTCTACTTTTATTGCAAAAGAAAGTGACGCGTACAATTGAAATGCTGAAAATGATGTAAACGGTACAAAGAGTGGCACGTACAGAATTAGTTGATAGAACAATACGTCAATACGCCTTGTGGATTTTTTTTCTACAAAACAACTTTGAATTTCAAATAAACTATTGAGAGAGAATTACATATAAAGATTTGGAATCATAAACTACTAACAATATTATCGAAAGCAAAAAATGCGTAAAATGCAAAATTTAAATCAGGATATTCCAAAATTATTGAAAACGGTAACGGTTGATTAATTTGACTGAATTCATTCCAGACTAAAAGCTTTTATTTTAAATATTTTAAAGAAATATATTATTTCTTAGGTCTTGAAAAGGTTTATTTTAAAGCATACTTACAAAATAGTGGATAGTGATTTATTAAAAGAAAATATTGATATTGAACTGTGGTATCTTAGTGGTAAAGTTGCAGATCCAACTAATTTTTGTATAATAAAAAAATTAGGGCGAACTGCCAAAAAAAAATTCATTGCTTTATATGATTTCCTTGAAGTATGAAGCTGCGTCGACTGCATGACTACAAAAGAGGACTCTTTTAAATAAAATTTTAAAGAACTATTATATACGGTACGGTACGTTACTAACAAAGGCCCTTTGATTTACCAACCACTGCCAAGTAACACTGTGTGACTACCTGTGAATGATAAATGAATTTGTCGAACACTCCTGTTTTTTTATTTAAAAGAAAAGAAATGATGCCTTCTTAAAAAAAAGTAAATATTACTGTGCCATCATTTATCATCATTGATTGAATTAAGATCATTTGGAGGAGTTCAAAAATCACAGTGACACAAAGAAAAAATATTTCAATTATCTGAAGGTGAGATCAGGTGGCGCTAGTATTTATTTCATTTTCTGTTATCACTATTTTTTGAAGCAAGTTTTCCTTCAATTTGATCCTTCTCTTACGTTATCACAGTATTCTATAAACAGATTTTGCCCATATAGCATGTTATGCGATTTGATCGATTTCCAAAAGAACGTCTTGAGAAGGTGTGTTAAATTCTGAAAACTGTTGGGTTTTGAAACACCTTTCGGAATTATTTTACTTTACTGAAATAGTTTTAGTGAAGGGCAAGGAGGATGAATTTTTTCATATTTTAAACTTTATATCAATTGATTAACTATAAAGAAGGCTATTAATTAGAATACTTGAACAAACAAATAAATAAAATGAAGTGTGTATTTTTAAAATTTTTAAATTAACAAATTAAAAATTTACACAACTAAAAATATACATATATAAACAAACAAATAAATAAATAATAAATAAATTCTGATTATTTAATTTGAACTGTAATAATATTTAAAGCCGGAACAAATATTGATTAATCAGTCGATTTTGGAGAAAATTATTTTCTAAAAAATTGTCACTTTTGACGAAAATTGAAGAGGACAATTGATATTAAGAAATACATTCATTGATAGTGTTTGGAAATAATTAAAATTTTCTTATCCTTAATAGAATATACTTCTGACAGAATCGCCAATTCGGTGAGATATCATATATCTCTTTTCAAATTAATTAATATTTTCATTGTATATAAAAAGAAGGATTTTAATGTTCCAATACAACAATTGTTATGAATAATATTACTCAGCATAAAGTTAAAGTTTTCAATAAAATATATACACAAAGGATAAAACAAATAAAAATAATTTTTTTTTAAGAAGCAACAAAAGTAAATTTGGACTGCCGGATGTTTCCGGTAGCAGTAACATCATTTTAATTACAGTTTATTAAAATATTAACAAATTTATGTCTCAAAAAAAATGTAACATAAAAAACATAACATGTATTGGTTGATATTCTTTACATAAATATATGAGGTTAAAGGTTCTTCAAACATGATGGTTGAAGTCTACTTAAGAACTGGTAATGATGCTAAACAAATGCAGGTATATAAACGTTGTCTTGCTTTAATATTTTTGGG
Organism: Germaria angustata; assembly: GCA_963681545.1. NCBI lineage: Eukaryota > Metazoa > Arthropoda > Insecta > Diptera > Tachinidae > Germaria > Germaria angustata. The sequence continues at coordinate 12,248,406 of OY812999.1, read as the reverse complement.
GTAAATCAAAGGCAAAACCAAAGAACCGTGTACTTCTTGGCCCAACATTGAGATGGTGTCATCCACTTCGTACGAGGATAAAGACAAGGGAGGTTTTCTATTCGCCAAAGCATTGCCTTCATAATTTAAATTAATTTCCTTAATATTGAAATCATGGCGTTGAGAATTTTGAGCCAAAATGGCTGCAATATTAGTGTGTCCCGTGACTTTCATTATCCTTTTCACGAAGAAGTAACACTTTAATTAGTAGACATTAATTGCCTGAAAAAAAAACTTATTACAAACATTTGCAAGCTGATGTGTTCTTAGCACTTGTATGTGTGAGGAGTTACAGCCAATTGGGGTAGTTGCAGGTTTAGTTTGCTTCACAAATACTAAAAAGCGATTGGGATCGTTGGAGGAGAATTTTACTTTTTATCTAGTCCACAATCTCTGAATTAATATCATATGTAAATAACAGATATTGTAGTTACCAATTTCAATTTGCAATATAAAATTTAAAAAAATTTTCTTTTTTATATTTTCGCCTCCAGATATAGTTTTTATATTTCCACTCTAAATTTTATATTTGACTTTCTCAAATTTAAGGAGTAAGCATTTCGATTCTATGAAAAATCATTAATTTATTTTTTAAACCACTATTTTCTAATATTCATTTTTTTAGCTTCCTACTGCGAAGAGTAAAAAATAAAAAGTTTTCATGTCAAGAATTTTCATAGCAAAAACACATTAAAATGTGGTCGCAGATGTTAAACTGTATTTTAATTTGTAATTGTTATTTTTGCTAAAATGAAACTTTGCATTTAGTTGTGCTATTTTGTTTAAAAACTTTGCAATTCCATAGTAAGACAACCATAGTTAACAAATGTTTCATGACGATAGAAAATAAATGTGGCAAATAAGTCTCCAAAAATTGTTATTAATAAAGATACGCAGCAGGCAACAATTTAACAAATAAATTATTAAGATTTTCATTATAATTCCAAAACAAATAATAAGAAAACTTTTGTAAAGCTCTTACGTTTTTATTAAGTTTTTTTTCTTATTAGTTTAATAAAGAACAAATATTTCAAGTCGAATTTGGCGATTGCAAGCGGTTTGTTATTTATAGCTTTGCGGCAACAAAAAGTTAGTTTTTTTTTAACAACAAAATTCCATTTTGTTACCAGTTTGTTTTAAGTTCTCTACGAGTACTTAACTATACAATGATAAGAACGGGAAGACAACATTATATTCCTTAAAAATCCCGGCATTTTCTTTTAAATAGATCTCACTGTGTTAATCAAATACAAGCTTTGGAATATAAAATTTAATAAGTTAGAGTTAGTCCACGTAGGAACATTGCGAAAACAAATTAACTAGACAGGAGGTGAACAGTGGTGCTGGCAGGGGCACTTCAAGTTGAACCTGATGAATACAAGAAGGTGGTTGTTTATAGTTGTTAGTGAATCAATTACGTTCAACGTAATTTTGCAAAAACCTTGAATTAATTTTCTAAGAAATTATTATATCTTTGCTGGGTTGCAAAATATTGTTCTGAACGTAAATAAAATTTAGAATAAACATCACCTAAAATTACCTCTCTTTGTTAATCTTGATTTTTAGGCTAAAGTTGGTAACGTTTTAAATTAAGAAACGAACAAAAAAATCAGTTTTACTTGCAGATATAAATTAGAGATTTTGGTAACTTGTTTCCAAAGTTTATAAGTTTTGGCTATTGTTTCAATACTTAAAGAAATGAAACACTAAATTTGCTTAGTCTTATTCTATAAGACGCGCCAGTGAAATAAATGGAAAATGTTCTTAAGAAATTACATTTTAATTGCTTCCAACGAACTTATTAGTGCAATTACTAACTTCTTAGGATCCAAGTGGAAAAACTCCAACTTAAATTAGGAATCAGGAAACTAACAAACTAAAAAATTAGGAATTACTTCCACAAACTCGAAAAAATTAATTTCAAACTTATTTCTTTACATCCTCTTAAAGATATGATTTTTCCTAAATTTTTGTACTACAACTTTTTTAACTCTATTTTCCTTATTGATGTGCCTTTTGTGTTATAAAGCCTTCTAAAGTGTCTTTGAAAAGGTAAAAAATTTTATTCATAATAGCCAAAGTCTCTAGTACAACAAATACAACACTTTCTTTACTCAATGTCAAAAACAGCGGAATAAAAATTGGATGCAAGAGGAAATATTATAAAGTAATCAAAACAAATAAGCAAATAATCAAAATAAATATTTAAAAAAATGGACATTGTGAAAAGTTATCAGCTGTGCTGTCATTTCTACCTGCTATAAGAAACATATTATTTTTTCAATTAACTACCCGTAACTACCCTGCAAACTTGGCTTCAAAGAATTTGACAAATTATTCATTAAAACCTATTTTTTGTGCTCATTTTTTATTTCTATTACTCTTTAATAGGCTTTCAATTTCCGCTTATGTGGCAACTATATCACCAGAATCTAAAATGTCTATCAAACAAATATTCTTTCGCATTAATGCCAAAAAAGTATTCAACCGAAAATTCTATCCTTCACACAGAATTTATCAATCAATGTCAATTTTGCTATAAAAATCTATAAACAATTTTCTAACAGAACGAATAAATTTTATAATAAATATCTGGAAATAATACAGGATTCTCTGTTTGTCGAATAGTGGGATGGGTACTGTTGCGTAAAATAGACTTTTTATAGACTTCCATATCGATGCCAGTTGAATTATATTTGTTGGCAGAAAAATAAAATATTGTTGTTTGTCTATCATTATTTCAAAGTGTTAAGAGTGAAGTAACCACATTGATTCAAGCACGATAATTTCGCTTAGTTTTTGAGAGGTTTATAAATAAGGATGTATCGATACATCAATTTTATTGCACGAAATGCTGCGAATTTTGTAATCCTGGCAGATGATAAGCGAGATGATGTATGTCTTTTTACTCTATATTTTATTATATATTTTAAATTATGTATGAATGACAAATGCCTAAAGGCAATCAATATTGTATTGAGTCATAATTTATTTTTTATTTGTACGAGTATATGTGTATGCAGGTAAGCTTATGTACACTTTGGAACTGATTTATAGGTGTTAATCAAGACCACCTAAATAGGTTCGCGCACAGGACACCAGCAATACATCAATGTGCGTTTTTGAGAATTTTTTATTTGTAAACCCATCTTATAGGTATCGAGCTTTTCAACAACAACTATGTTTTCCAACAGGGGCATATTGGAATAACAATAAAGTTTTCTTGACATACCAGTATTACAATCTTCAGCATTTGTTTCAATGAATTAAATTTTTGTTTTGCACTAAATGAATGAAAATTTACTATGATAGTGGTGTTTTTGTAAAAAATAAAAAATCGAGATGTATTCTTTCAATATAATTATCCTTCTGAGACTACTATTAAGAAATTGGTCGATTAATTTGAGTTGACTGTATCAATACATAATTTTTTAACAAGAACACCAAGCCAGATCGTCCAAGTGAGAATATCGCAGCCGTTTCTCACAGAAGATTTTAATTTGTCTATGCTCCGAATATTTAGGAGTACCCACAACAACCACATGAAAAATTTTCCATAAAAAGTTATCCCCAGGGAATCACCATATGCAACTTTTGCATAAATTTACTGCCAATTTTTCTGGAAAATTTTGTTCATAAAAAATCTTCATTTTTTAGAATAAACCAAGAAATACCATTACCGCATTTTAACTTCTGTAAAATCAAGAGCGATTGTTGAAAATCCTTTGCTTTCACTATGTAGTCTGGAGGTATGATTTTTTAAAATTTTTCATTTGCATTGCGCTAAGAGTATCGACGTCTATATGCGTACTTGCGGCAGACATCCAACCAAATCTTTTTGATTCACTATTTCCAATAAAATAAACATTTAAATGATTCTCACATTGTTTTGTTGTGAAAATCAAATATCTTTTTGAAAAACTCTAAAATTGCAAACGATTGAAGTCTCAACAAAATTGCAGGTTAACCGTACGGTAACCATTTCATCTTCCCATGTATTTCTTACACAAAAATATTGAATGAAGGGCAGTAAAAATGTCACGAGTGCATATTAATGGTCAGCGTGTAATCAGTTCTTTTGCATAATGGCATATTTTTTCTCAAAAACGTGTATAATTTTGTTTTGTCATTTCAATATAAAAATTTCCATTAAGCAATCATCCAGGGAAAGTAGTCCCTTTCACTTAAATTTATTCAGCAGGGAAAAATTATAAACTTATTATTATTTTGTAATAAACATCGATAATATATTTATAAAAATATCATTTGCTTAAAATGCTTATCACATTGAAGTTCCTTTCTCATACCTTTTGCATTTCAAACAAACCATGACAATATCTATTCAGGATACACCCATCATTATCAGAAGAAAACGGGAAATCCCTTCATTTGCGATATTTTTTTACAAAACAAATAAAATCAACCTATTTTAAATTAATGAAAGTTAACAAATGCAAAATATTTCTACGCTAACATTTGATTTCATAATCAAATTTTTTTACTAAAAATTTTATGCTGACAATTCAAAACCCAGTTCGCATGCATTGCACCCTCATGCACATAAATATTTTTTTATGTGCACACCAGTGCTCTCTTTATGCATTTATATTTGTTCGTAATTTCATATAATGATTTTTGATGATGATGACATGACAGCTTTAGATTAACTTTGAAGTACTAACATTTAAGCTTTTTGTAACATTTCAAAATACAAATTACAGGACAATGGGAACAATGAATAAATGACATCATATTATGCAAGACGTTGTCTTGACGTTCTGCATCATGATTGTTCATGATGCTGACAATAAAGCTGGCAACAATTTACAGTTTCAAATGCAACAGGATTCAACAGAAGCTGTGCTGAAAGCTATTTGCAAGAGGAGAGTAAAAGGAATGGCAGATAAAATCACTTACAATAGAACACAATAAAAATGACAAGTTTTGTAAACCGTAGTCAGGGTATCCTTTTGCATATAAATGCAAATAAAATTAAAAAAGGGTAAAATGTTACTTTTAAGCAAAAAGTTGCTATTAAATGCATATGGGCCATTTTTGGTAGTATAGAGGTAAAATTTTATATTAAAGAAACTTGATGTTGTTGCTATAGGATATTGTTTCTAATGTGATTGATTTAAATCTAAGACATAATAATTCTAGCCCATATTTAAAAAAATCCTTTAAGAACTAATTTCCAAAGCTTTCTCAGTAACAGATTTGCAATTGTTACTGAAAAGACTTTTTAGGAATATTTTTTAGCCTTATAACCACCATAAAAGATTACTTTATTTTGCTTTCTTATTACCATTATAACAGATTGTTTTCACTCTCCTCGCAATATTTAGGATATATAATTTTATAACGATACTTTTATTTCAAATATCGATTAGCGCTTTTATACAGCATCCCACTCCAAATGGATAACTCATCTTCTATTCTGTGCAAACGTCTTCCTTTTTGTCGAAGCACTATGTTTTGTCGACGCACAGTGAGCGGTATAGCCTCTTAATATCCGGATGAGAAAATCTAATTTTTTTAGAACCTGTCTGGAGGCTAAATTTGCAACCACGCTACCTGACTTGCATGAGATATCATATTCACTAGCCCGTTTAAAATATGTGATTATTGAACTAAACAAAATATTTACTGAACGGATATACAAATCGGATATTGAAATACGTAGACTCTTTTAAAATCTCCCACGTCTAGTAGTTAAGCAATGAAATCTAAAACGATAAACTATTCCATACATCTAGTCGAAATCAAACTTTAAATGCATTAATTTTAGTCTAATAAAAAAAAACCAACAACTTATCAAAGATCAAACGGATTTGGCCTCCTTATATCAAAAGTAAGCAAATTATTAATTCCTTAATTGGAAAGTTTAGATGGATAGAAGACGTTAAATTCTTTTCTTTTTGTCTACTGCATATAAATTGTTTACTCTTTAAAGGAATATTGAAACTTATAGCTGCCGTAGTATTCAATATAAGGTATTGAATAATAGATAACTCAACTGATTATGGTTCATATGGCTGTTTCACATAAATATTAGAGCACGGGCATGGATCATTGCATATTTCTGGGACTTTGAACTGAGAGCATTCATTATTCTTTTACAGGAGTTAGATAAGGAGTTGATGCTCCATAATCGAAGATGATGCATCTTGATTTCTTTTAAGAAGCAGAGAATATGACACCATATCAAATTTTTAAGCAGTGGTATTGAATAGTTCATTATACTTTGAAATAAATTGATGATTTTATTCGACCTTTATTTTTATAAATTAACCCATATACGGCCGCCGTGCCAATTTGGGAACACTTACTTATCTAGGGTGTATAGGAAAATTGTTTATATATATTAAAAAAAATATGCATTAACAAGTACTAGGAAGACCTATGGATATAAAAAATATAGAACGAATAAAATTGATTCATTTTTAGTGCCATTATAATCTAAATAATTTGGTCAATAATACAGATGTGGAGGTAGGTTTAAGATATCAACAATTAAATTTTCTGTATAAATTATAAATTCATAAATTCTTTTATTTTATCGAATTCGATATATACTGAATCACAAACAATTATTTTTAGTTTGATATTTTATATATGTCTGATTTTATAATCTATAAAAAAGTGCTGTGCCAATTTGGGTACAATGGCTGAAAGCATAACATTTAAATATACGCAAACACACGTATGAATGACGCAGTAAAAGAGTTGGACACCAGTTCAAATATTTCAAATGTTTTTCGACGAAGAAGTTTTTGAAATGATCGCTAATCTTAGCCATTTATAGGCGAGTCAAAATAATCGATATAACTTAACGGTTACCGTTGCAGAGCTAAAGAATTTCTTTGCTATACTTATTCTTTCTGGATATAACAAATTGCCAAGGGGAAGCGTGTATTATTCTTATGATGAAGATAAAGGAGTAGAAGTTGTGTCAAATTCTATGTCCAGGAATAGGTTTAAAGAAATTAAGAGAAATTTGCTCCTTGTTGATAATAACGAAGCTTCAAACCCCACTGGCAAAATGTTCAAGCTGCGCAAACTTTCAGATATTCTTATCAAAAAGTTCAACCAATTTGGTATTTTCCACAAACATATTGTTATCGATGAGTCAATGGTAAAATATTATGGGCGTCATTCAGCAGAGCAGAGTTTATTAGAGGCAAACCCATTTTGATTTGGATATAAAAACTGGGTTGCAGCAAGTTCTTCTGGATACTGTAGGTCAACTAACTCTGTTTCTGAGCCATTGGGTAGTAGAGTTGTCAAAATGCTACTCGTTAAATTATCAACAAACCCTGCAAATCACAAAGTCTATTTTGATAATTTTTTACAAGTTGTGAGCTGCTAAATGATTTACGTAATTCAGGTGCTACAGGAACAATAAGAGATAAACGTACTAAGAAATGCCACTTGACAAATGTAAAGGAGATGATGAAAAAGCCACAAGCACAGTATGATTATAGGTTTGATAACAATAACGAAATATTATTGGTCCGCTGGAAGGATAACAGTATTTGTGCGGCTACCAATCATGATTCTTATTAGACAGCAGGATTTTTTAAAAGATGGTGCTCACAAAAAAAGCAAAAAACGGATATGCAGATTCCATACATGTTTCAAAATTACAACAAGGGCATGGACGGAGTTGATGAAATGGATCAATCCATATCATTATACAGAATTGCCATTCATGGCAAAAAAAATGGTAGTGGGGTTTATTTACCTACATGATGGATATGGCTATGTCAAATGCTTGGCGCTTGCAAGTATGCAGTAAAGAAAACAGCGTGCACCGCTTACTATTTCGACGAACAATAGCAAGAGTTTACCTAAAGCAATCACCAAAAAAAAAAAAAACGCACTACTGCTTGTCCTTCGTCATGAAATATTGAAGAATATCACAAAAATTTAAGGGTTACAGCTAGACGGCGCCGATCACGTTCCAGAAAAGCTTCAAAATCGTGTAAGTTGTGTCATCTTCCACAACAGATGTTGGGGTTGCAAAAAATGCTAGAAAGCACTTTGCATTGAAAAAGGATGCTCCTACTCCTAATTTTATATAAATAAAGAATTATTTAAAGTTTTCCTTGTCGTTTTGGTTTGGCTTTAAATGGGTTAATTGAATTATTTTTTCGAACCTGAGGTCTTTCTGATGAAGACACCCACAGAAATATTGAAAACTAAAAATATTGTTTATAAAAAGACCTCAAATTCAATTAATTTATACTTTGAAATAGAAATCTTTTTTATTGTACCAACTTTTTTGTCCTTTGAAAACGTGTCAGTGCTATAATTTTTAGTAGTGAATGCTTGTGTAGGTGTATAGGAAATCCAAACTTAATACATTAAATTTATGTTACCTTGGAAAATTAAGCATAGATAATAGACTTTCTCGACTAGCAAAGTTTGCAAGGGCTGTTTGCCAGGAGAAGTCAGTTCGCCTATAAAGAGTGAGAAATTAAATAAAATTTTTCTCTGACAGAATATGATTTAATATAAAATATTTCTGAAGTAATATGACTCATTCTTAATAGAGAAAAATACTTAATATTCCAAGCAGCCACGACAGCCATGCAACATTCACTCGTTTATTTAATTTGTACAATACATCACGAAAATCTTCCATAAACAAAATAATCATTTGCAATTCTATTAAATTGGCTTAATAACTTATAACATTTTAGGTATATTGCTTTTGCCGAATTTATTTGTTATGACTTCCGTGCTAATATTTTAGTGTAAAAGTTCAATATCAAAAACACATACAAAGAGAAAAGAAACAGAAAAATATATGAAGAAACTAAAACAAAGTAGAGGCTGAAATCAAAGCTTTCGCCATAATAAGCATTAAAGTTGTTGGCAATTGTAGAGACGACATGAATAAAAACCAACTGATTTCAATACATTGAAATACACAAACACTTGTATATAGTATACAAAAGGACATTATGTGTCCATGTGTAAGAAGGGTTTGTTTATTCGTAAGTAACAAAAGTGTGAGTTGACAACGATGGCGGTGATTGTTAGAACGTGACTCAATTTACATCATTTTTCACACTTAACCTTTTTGTTATACTACACTGTAGCTGTGTAATTGTGCATGTGCATGTGTGTGTATGTTACACATATACAGTGGTAAAGTGGCATAAAAGATCATGTTTGCTTATACCGAATCACATTTATACATATATTTGAGTGTTTGTGTTTAACTGCTTGTGTACATGTATGTATACTGTTCATGTGTGGATTGCTTAAGAGTTTATTCTTTATTGTCCTTACTTTTGTATATAAGAGATCACCCACCAAAAGTTATTTCTAACAAAATTTCGTGTATAAGTGCAAGAAACATTTTTCTCTAAAGATTGTAGTCTGAAGCTGAAATATTGTCTTTTATTCACATTTATAAAAAGAATTATTTCACTAAATTCTGCTGGGAATTGCATCGTAGCCATGTAGTGTAGTTGGCCATTTGTTATATGTAAATATACATATATACACAAATAACACTCTCATACTACTTTAAGTTTTACTGACGAGTATGTACATGAATGCTTGAGAAGATAATCCATCTTGGATTTAATCGGGCTTCATGTCTGAAATATGGATGTAATAGTTTCATTTATTGTCTGTCACAAATCATTATAATCTACTCTGGACTATATGCGTGATTAAAAGCTTAAAGGTGTGAATTTAAGAATGAGATAATTAAAGATGCAGACAAAGTTCAATTCAATATAAAAATTGTGTTTTCACCTTAATAAAGAACACTTTTAGCTGGCGATAATTTACAGGAACTTAAAACTGTAGTATTATGCAAGTAGATTTAACCAAATTTTATTTCGAATGGTTATAATTTTGTGAATTTCATACATTGAAAACAATTATTAATCATTGTTCACTTCATATTGTGTGAATAGAATAGTAATGGAAAATTTAGTGCAGTTGTACTTCAAACTAAAAGCCGAACAATACAATAAAAAAATAAAATCAAAAAGAATTATTATGCCGCCTCATCATTTTATTAACATTTGTGTAAATACGTACACACCTTTTTAAGCAGATTTTAAGTTTTGAGGAAACAATTTTGCTTTTCAAATACAACTTTAAAATGGTTTAACAAAAAAAAAAATTAAATCAATTGAATAACTAATATAATAGTACCACGATTAGTAAAATGTTTCTCAAAGAACTACCAAATGAAAAGTTTATTATTTCCTGTTGGTTTGGCTGTACGAATATGCCTGCATTTCATTTGTCAGTAGACTTTAGCCAAATGATGTTGGAAAAGCATTCGCACTCAAATACTTCTGTAAGTAATCGCACTCATATTATTTGAGAAATCCTTGGAACTGAATCTTATATTATATCCTGAATAATTAAAAAAAAAGTAAAATGTTGCATGCATTTAAGTATATAAATTCCTTATTAAAGATTTTTTCAAATTACTAATGAAAAAAATAAGCAATAATTTTTATAATCGTGAAAATGAATTTCTCTTATCAAAACAATATGAAAACATAAGACGAATACAAACCAGGAATTTTTGTGCTTCAGTCTAAATGAAATATGTATGAAGTTCGCAAAAAATGTAGAGGCTTTTAATGTAGACATGTCAAGCAATTTGTTAGTAAGAGGCCGATTTTAATGAAATTTTTTAAGGTTTTTAATAAATATTTATATCTAAGTTTTCCATATAAAATTTAAGATATTTTCGCAGTTGCTTGCTACGAAGTTTACATCAAAATAATTTTGTGGTAGTAAAGAATATTTTTACCGATTTACAGAAAATGTTTATATATATTTTTTAACTCACAAATCAGCTGTGGTTATAAATCTCCTGCAAAAATTAATAATAAAACCACTCATTTTCATGAAAAGAAAAATTTAATTCCTCAAAACTGACTACCACTATTATTTTAACTTTTTAAAAAGTCGCTTTCTTTATTAAAACTACTTTTGTGGAGAAAAACTTTTTAAATATAAATAGATGAGAGAGATAGGTTAGATTGATTGGAGGCGTGTTATAGCCCATGTCATACGACATACACTTAAGCCAGTAAAGGCTTGTTATGCGCTCCCTTTAATTATCAAGCACAAACTGCCAGAGTTCTGCGACAGGATTCCAACCTGGGACCTTCGCACTACGAGTCTAGTACACTACCTACTAGTCTACGAAGAGCAGTTAAATATAAATATCAAAATAGAAAAATATGGAACTTGAACTCGATTATACAACAGGTTGTAATTACCAATACACAACGACTAAAGCATGAATGTGTAATATGATGATCTATCACCTGCCCTAATATTGGTCACTATGAATTATATTTGATGGCAAATTTAGAAACACCAATTACTGAAAATTTCATCAACCTATGACCCACGCCGATGAGAAACTTTAAAATCTAGTAGATTAAGCGCATACAGAAGGTTATTGTTTTTTTAAGTATTCAAAAAGTATTGCTTTTCAGTAGGCCAGTAACAAGACCTTTAAGTGAATCCTGCACTATAAAGGTCAATAGTAAATAATACCACTATCTAACTATTCTAAGGATATAATATCCTGTACCAAACTATAACCCGATTAAGCCCAATGGCAAAAAGTTTACTCAGACTAAACACTAAACAATAAATATTTCAAATATGTTAATAAATGTATTGAAATAAAACTCCCTTATTTTTTTCTGAAATTATTTTTATTTGTATTATTGCCTTGCTGTTGCGCGATTAAAATAAAATTGAAAATAGAAAACATGATCCATAACAATTACAGTGTTAACAAAAAATGAACAAGAGCAGGTTGAAGGATTTTTCTAAAACTAAACCATCACACATATCCTTACAACTTAATAAATACGATATACACATTAAATCCGCCCGAAGCTTAAAGCGGAAATAAAATTCCGTGCTTAATCCTTGCTTTATAGCAAAGGAAGTGTATATTTTTCATATTTTTACAAAAAAAGTCCTACATATTTTTAGGAATTAAGTGGAAAGAAGATTTTTTCCCCTACATTTTTTTCTTGCATGTCCTGTCATATGGTATTTTATTGTGTTTTTGCTTGCTTATCTGGTATTTGCACACCTTTTTTAAAGAGATTTTTATTTGAGTTTGTTTTTTTTTTCTTTTTAAGAGAAAATGAAATATTTTTTCTCAATAAGGCAATAGATATTTTTATTTACAAGCCACTATGCTTTGATATATATAATCGCTTATAAGCTTAAGTGCTAAAATTGATATAAGCTTTATAATAGTCCTTGTTTGCTTGTATGAATTTTTTAAGGATATAGAGGAAATTTATTTGGGCTTATTTAATATTATGGCACTAAATATATCAAAGGGATTTATTTCCGATTGCGCAAAATATTTGGCACACGGCACATAATATTGATATAAATTTGAGAAAAAGTTTCTCAATTTGTTGTTAAATTTCTTGTGAATTCTTATATGGAGATGAATAATATTTTATTTTACACGTTTACCTTTAAGTAAAGAAGACCACAGGATCTTCTGTGAAACGGACTTATTATACTGGATGCTGAAATGGATTTTTATTTACCAGATCTTTTCCGTTGTTTTTACATCCCTCTTGCTTGTACACTAATTTTAATAGATATAATAAGAAAAGGATAAAAAGAATTTATATTAAGGATAACGTAACTAATACTTCAAAAGAAAAAAATTAAGAAATATTTGTTTAAAATTTTGTATCGACGATACTGGAAAATTCTACATTGGAATTTTGTTCTCATAAAAGAATAAAAATTTCCTTTCTATTAATTAAATGGATGTCATTTTATTTTATTTCAAGGGGTTTTTACTAAGACCCAGATTTTTATGCTTCAACGTGCTTTTTTTGTTTTGAGGTAAAAAAAATTTGTGACATGCCATCACTGCAAACAAACTAAAACACAACAAGAAAACTAAACTATGTTTTGCAAATTTTTTACAAAAGTTAAATATTTTTCATTGTTAAAAGGTTGTATCGTTCACTGAAATCAACAGACTTAAAAACTGCGAACAAAAATATATCAAAACAGCGGCGTAATCAAAGTATTTGTATGGCTTGCAAATTGTCAACTGAAGTAATTATAAGTCGTGTACTTAATAAAGCTAATTATATAATAATTTTAAGTTTGAAAAAAAGAACAAAAAATTCGCCTGAACAAGTCACGTCAGGCGACCTCTGTGATTGACGATACTGTTCGAGACAATTTAATCAATTGTCGTATTTGACAATTTTTTCGCGTCCTACGCATCTGTCAAAAAAGGGATTCAGTGTAACAGTCTGTTCCAAGTTATAGAACACATAAGCCAGGAATTCCTCGAAGCGTAGAATGCGAAAAGGAGGTCTACTTTCCAACTTTTTTAAGCATCATAAGCAACGTGTAATGAGTTCAGGTAATATTAGAATCCACATATGACAAACCATTTTCTATTTTCAATGCTAATGAAGTCGTCGCATGTAACTCCTGGTTAACATACGTCAAGTTTTCTTCCTCAAGCTTCAATTAAGCTGGAAGAAAGATAAACAAATTATATGTTCCTATTTCTAAATTTTTTCTCACGGTTGAATTAAAACTTGAGCAAGAAAACTTGACGTGTATGAGACCAACATAACTTGATATCATGATAGAGATAGAATGCGTAGAAGGTACAAAATGTTAAGATTACGCTGACGTGGGCTTTAAAACAACTTCGCTACAACAGAGTATCAACTAGTGACTTGTTTGCATTTTACCGTAGTGAAATTTGGGAGCATAATTGTGAAAATTTAGAAGCAATAAAAGGAGTATTAAGCGTAGAATTAGAAGTGCTAGTACTAGATTTTAGAAATAGTGTGGCGATAGTTATTGCAGCAACTGTAGTAGAGCTACCACTAGCAAAATCAGAAACATTTTTATTAATAGTTGCACTAACATATCTTTTCAGTAAAAAAGTGAATTTAATAAATGTTTTCATTAGACATTTCTTGGCACCTTCCAAAATGTCATGAGATTATGATCAATTAGTGCCAATAAAACCATTTTCGTTAATTCAATACAGTTTTGTCATCGTATTAAATTCTATATTTTAATACTAAATCACTGATTTGAGAGCTGTCTTCAGTACGTTTAAGTAATTTTTTTATATGTTTTACCCAAGCAAATAGTTTTATCCTAAAACTGACAATTGGAAATATTTTCAATAGTCACTATTTTTTTATTCTCGTGTTAAAGTAAATGTATCAATTATTACGTGAAGATGTTTTCTCGAAAATTTAAGAAAATTTAATTTTCTTTTTTAAATTATTTCAAAAGCTATAACGGGGTTTCAAATATTTTAGATTTTTAATCACAATTATTTTAACAAAAATTCGAGCAATTTCCAAAAAATGCAAAAAAAGCTTTTAAGACAACGTTTCCTTACCATTTGAAAAGAAAAGTAGAAATTCAGGAACATAAATTTTTTTGGTTTCAGAAGTAAAGCTTAAAAAAACACACTGAGCTTCGATTTTGATACAAGTTTAATTTTATTAAAATGCTGGGTTACCCACCATACTTTCACTAACAGGACCGACATTTTCGGCAGTTCCCATATTGCTATGATGCACCAGCCTGACCACGTCTGTTATATTTCCATTTTCTTATAAGTTTTATATAATCTTTTCGATTTCCTCTAATTTCGATTATGATGACCATAATCATCCCTTAATGCTTTAGCCATATTTAGACCACAATTTTTGTATTGAGTTTGAAACATTTTGACCAATTTTTTAGTTGTAAAGTGAAATTAAAAGCCTGCATCTGCCATCTAAATGATCAATTACATTTATTGAACTTTCATATAAAACTGTTTCATTACCTTTTACATGATTGTCAAAGGCACCAGCATAAACTTTTTCAAGGAAAGTCCAGCATGCAATAATTTTATCAGAGAAAAGTATACTGAATTTATCGGCAAATATTTTATTCTGCATTTTTTATTGCTTGTGATACGTGGCCAAGTTTGTTCATCAATATAATAAAGAAAAATATTTAATGAGAAAAAACAACTAACGATATACTCAATTAAATTCCGTAGGTTCAAAATCTATATAAAAGCAAAACTACAAGAAGTGGGCAAAAAAAGGAAATCAAAATTTACTTTAAATCATCTCAAAATAGTTGAGTTTAAATTTCTCCAGCACATGACTGTTTAATACTCGATATGTATTCTGTGGTTTGTTCCCTTATCATTAGTTGCTTTTAAGAGGATTCAGTTTTTTTTTATTTCCCCCCTTCATTGATTTGTTGCAATGTTCTATTTCTTTGTTGCTGGTGTTGCTGTTGAAGCCGTTCTTGTACTCGTATGTGGTTTTCCTATAATCAAGTGAAAATTCACTCGACTGGATTAAAAGATTAAATGGATTAAAAATCATCATCAAAAGTCTAGTTGTTAACAATTTTTCTTCCCTTTGTGTTACAGGCATGGACTGTGATTTGAAAAACACATACAGGGAGGCCTTTGGTTTTCCTTTTATTTGTTGATTTATTTAAGTGAAGGTAAGGAGAGGAATTTTTTTTTAACTTTAAAGTCTTTAAAAGCTTTAGGGATTGGAAGCTTATAGAGACATTATTTATTAAACTTAAAGGGTGATAATTTTACGGGAATGGACTAGTTTGAAAAATTGTTAATACCACATGTTAACGCAGATACCGTCCTCAATTTGTATTCATAAACAGTGAAAACATTGAGGGTTGTTCTTAAAGAAATATATTTTCATCGCCTACAAATAATGTTTTTTGGTCTATTTTTTGACTTTCTAATATCAAATAGACAAAATTTTAATTAAAAGTTGGGAATATTTCTAAAAAATTTATAAGTATATTTCAAATTACCTTTTTTTGAATACATGTGTGTATATTTATTTTATTAAATCTACAATGAATTAATTTTTATAGTCAAGCAATAAAAATAAGACTACTTTCATTTAAAAAAGCAAAGTCAAATCTGCTGGGGAATTTTTACGTCTTTTAGATATAAAGATTATTGCTTCTCGCAAATAGAAAATTAGATTTTAATATGAAATCAATTTTTATGCAAACATTTTTATTAAAAGCTTACATTTCTCAATATTCCAAACAATTGTGACGAATTGATGTATAGGAATCGAAACATACTCCAAACATACTCTATTTAAATCATTGGAAATTAACTAATTTTGCACATTTTAATGACTTCTTTTATGTGTATGGATTGAGTTTTTAAGATTGAGTAGATGTAGTCCTACAGTTTTTCTTCTATTATTATCATCGATTTTACTCTATATTTCTTAGCAATATCTTATCCCAAACAAAATTTTATAATTTTTGCTGTTGAAGTTTTCTGGATATTCAATACGTGCAGGAAGCCATGTCAACTTTTCCAACCTCTTTTTAGTTCTTCTTTGCAAGTTATGTTCAGATAACTGACCTTCGTAGATTAGTAGGTAGTGTACTAGACTCGTAGTGCGACGGTCCCAGGTTCGAATCCTGCCGCAGAACTCTGGCAGTTTGAAAGGGAGCGACAACGAGCCTTCACTAGCTTAAGTGTATGTCGTATGATGTGGGCTATCACGACCCTCCAATCAACCTAACCTAACCTAACCTATGTTCGGATAAAAACTACCAAAATAAGAAATACTCGTAAACAGCCTAAAGGCATCCTGAAATTAAATGATCTTAGCTGATACAATTCTTATTATGCACTTCAAATCTATACAAGTTGTGCGACTTTTTGAAATTAATTCACCATGCTTTTATTAATAAAAGCTTCATTAAGTCTCACAGTATATGCTACTAATTGATTTATGTTAAACAAAAAACCCCAAGGAATTTCTGAGCTTATTTTCACAACTCAATTATAATAAATATAATTTCGGCATTGTCGAATATTTCAAGAAGCCTCTTAATCTTAACAAACACCAGCATAATTAAATCAAATATTATCTCTGTGATCTATTGCTTCAGGATAAATGTTTTCACTCTACCTCTGCATTCAATATAAATAGAGCCCTAGATTTTGTCGTTTAGAAACGAAAAATAAATATAGAGAAAATATTTTGTCAAATTGAGTTCACACAGCAGGATTTAGGAAATCAAACACCTCAACGCCAATAAATAAAGAAAAAGAAAATGAACAATAGAAACGATGTTGGCAGCAAGGAAAGGAAACTCAATTTAATTCAATTGAACATATGACAAACAAAAGATAAAAGTTCAATTTCATAATAAATTTTATATGTTTTAATAAAACGACGACTACCAGATGAAGATGATAGAGATGTGAATGACGACAACGGCTACAGAGACTACAACAACTATGGTGCTTGTGTGCATGGAAAGGCCCGAAACGTTTTGACTACTTGCCAAAATGGAAATATGACAGTTTGAATACTGCAGGCATTGCTACTACCCCAAAAGTACTACAGATGTGTTCAGTTTAACTAAATGTTTGTAACATTTGTTCTTAAATGGTGTCTACAGAATTTTGCTGGAGTAAAGAGGCAAATTGTATTATAGAATTCCAAATTATAAAAAAATAATTTTGGAATGGTAGGGTGCATATCATTTCTGTGCAATTGAGTCTACTAAATTTTACCAAAATATGGAAAATAATATAATTTTGTAAGACCTTAAGGCAAAATTGACTTAAAAGCATTGGCTTGAGCAGATGATCATTTTCTTTATATTAAGTTGACTTTTTGCCCAGCAGAGAAACAACAACAAAAAAAAACATAGAATAAGCAAATAACAATGGCAGCCTATTTGGCTTCAATCCTAAAAACTGAAATATTAAAAATGTTAAAAAGAAGAACTCAAAACAGAAATAAAATTTTGCAATACTGATTTCCTTTTATTTGTTGGCTTCTGTACCTTAATTTTTATTTTATTTTATTTTATTTGATGTGTTTTTTTTTTTGCTTCTCTTGCAACGTTTGGCTGTTGAATGAATTTATGCCTCTGGGGCTCTGTGAGTGCAATTCACACTTCCACAATGATTGCTTTCTCTCGGTATTAAATGAAATTATAAATAACAAAGACGACTACAGGGAGATAGAGACAAAGGTAATAAAGGATAATACATACATACATGGACAAGATAGAACAAGGCAAAAATGAGTCTTACGAAGTTAAACAGAAAGATGTTCAAATTATTAAATATGAAATTATTGCTGCAGAAATTACTCAAACATATTTCTGGATAGAAACATCAAACTAAATAAATTATTGCTTAGTTGGTTGCTCGATTTAATGGGTTGAGTTGGTGCGATGAGCTCAAGGTGTTGGGATAAATTGGTCTTTACAAAAGCTGTGAATCTCACCTTGTTGAAAACAAATTAAAAGTAATTTCGTTTAAGTTACATCTTTCATCTCTCCTCCTCTTCGCCCTTTTTCTTTCTTCAATATCTTCAATGATGGTATATAAAGCAAGTGAGTATGTATAGTATATGCATGTTTTGTACATTTAATGTATTTTGTAGCACAACAAGTGCTTTTTACTTTTACTCCTTGTATTAATGCCACAATGAGTTTTTCATCACATTTTAATTTCATGGTTTGCTTCCTCAGCACTTCGTGCTTTTTCCAATAAAACGAGATGTTATCGTTGCGAAATGTAATTAGTGTGACCAACATAGTACTTGCTGGTATCATGGACTGTAATAGATCGACTTTAATCTATAATTCGGGATGTAAGTACCCCTATATTTCTGCATAAGTAAGTAGCAACAGTTTAACCGAAATTTTGCCCTTTCGCATTTGATCAGCTGTTAGAGATTTTTATTTTTACAATTTTAAACAAACATTGAACGTTTTCCATATTTAATAAAATAGAAATCATTTGGTTGTTGAAACATCTATAAGAATAGAACAAACAGACAAGGATTATATGTATATGCGTGGTAGACTCATCAACAAAACAAATATAATTCTCTTATTCTTCAAAGTCAAAAACAGCCCAATAAGAGTAAAACTCAAAGGAATATATATTTAAAAGTAGTCAAAACAAATTTCAAAACATTTGTATTGAACAACGACATTAAACACATTAGCAGTATATACAGGGCATGTAGCCCGACAAGGGAGTTAAATTTTATAAAATAGTGGGATAAATAAATTTGCATTAAATGAAATTTTCAATAAGATGAAATTTTTTTTTTTTCAAAAAGTAGAAGTTTTGGGAAATTAAGTCACTTTATAGATTGATATACCTTCATAGTATCATATTTTCTCACAGGTCTTAAAAAAGGATATTTAGTCTGTAATTGTGATGATTCTGTAAGTAGTATCAAGCAATGATTCCTAGCAGCCCTTTTAAATGGACTTAGTGGATTTTTTTGATATTATTCTATATTAATTTTAGCCGCCAAATTCTAATTATTCTGTCTGCTTTAATGTAACAACGACGTATTTCAAGAATAAAAATTGTTGAAATCTTGATAAAAAAAAGTATCTCTCAATATTTACTTTATATGACTGAAAACAACAGAATCGTATTTACAACTAAACTGAATTAATTAAAAAATATTGCGCAGTAGTTTTTAAATTAATTTAATCTTAAAAACAACATTGTCTTAAGCTCAAAAACTCAATATCCTTTAATATCCTTTTTAGTTTTATTAAAAAATCTAAATTATATCTAAAGCTTAGCTAAAGTTATATCAAAGAGAGTCCATATACAGGCTAAAATCTATGAGTTTTAATGACATTTTGCAAAGTATAAATTTTTTAAATACATCTTTATTTCAATATAGAAGTGATAGATCACCATTTTCGTTTGCATATTTCCTAGCAGGCAAGAGGCATTAGTCGGTTCCACGTTATTTTACATAAAAATTCCAGCGCTTAAATTATTGCTTTGTAATGATATTTTTTGAAAAGCAAATCTAACATCATCGACATCAACAAAAGCAGCAGCAGTAGCAACAGTAGTTCTAAGCAGCAGTGTGACCAATGTAAAAAAAAATTATATCTACAACAGCAAGAATATCATCAAATACGTGCTGTAATTTGATGTGAATTTTATATCCTTCAAATGAAAAAGTTATTTTTATTATTTAACCCATTAGTGGACGAAGTTCTCTGGACACTTTTCTTAAATAATTTTCACCAAGTATTAATAAAAATCATCTGATTAATTCATTTTCAAAGCATTTTATTAAAAAAAACTTATAGTTTTGGACTTATGGACCGTCCCTTATAAGGGACACTGCGCAGTAGGTACGCTAGGTGTATGATATATTTTAAAGCATTCTTTGGGGTGAAGCCCTTTTTCACATTTGTTGCAAATGAAGTTAGTTTCTTTTCCGCAATGTCCACATCGTTTATCAGTCTTACAATAATCAATAAGGTGGTTTCTGCCATCATATCGTGTGTCTGTCGTCACTTTATTAGTGCGCGAACCTCTTACAGATGGTGTCCCATATGTTTCAAGGTAGGATGTAGCAAGATTTCGGCGAAAAATAAGAAGAGATGCACATATAGGGTCATGGGGATGTATTTTCTTCATCAGTAGCCATGCATTAACAACTGAGGCATCAAGAAGATATGCAAATATTGGCCACCACCATTTCTTTTGTCTGATTCGCGAGCGGTAGACTGCTACTAATTGATCCATCTTATCAACACCTCCCATGCCATTATTATATCGATGAAACACTTTTGGCTGGGAAATACTTACAGCACCCCTTCCCTTAACGAATCGTTGGCACGATCCCATTTCATTTACATCAAAATTTGTTGCAATTGTGACAACATTATTATCCTTCCATCGTGTGAGAAATATGTTTCCATTATTTGTAAATCTGTGATCTACAGATCCCCTTTCTCCTTTTTTCATTACCGGGATTGAGCGAAGAGGACATTTTCCTGTTCGCCCTTCTCTTATCGTCCCTGAAGTGCAAATTCCGATGGATGACAAGTGTTGAAGTAATTTCACGGAGGTAAAATAATTGTCTATGAATACCTAAAATACATTAAATAAGTCTGGTTTTTTAAATGGGAATAATATGGTTATATCACCTTGAATCCTTTATTAGATGGAACATTAGCTTTCGAGAGGAGGTCAAGTACTTTATCACCACCTACACCAAATCCTTTGGGAGTAGACTCTGCATTTTTCCCCATATATATATCAAATTGGATCATAAAACCGTTAGCTGAATTTAACGCCCAGTTTTTAAAACAAAATCTGATTGGTTTCCCCCGAATATATTGTTTGGCATAATGCTTACCATAATACGGGATCATGCTCTCATCAATTGACAAATTTTCATCAATCCCACCGTGTCGCAGATATGCTGCATTTAGGTAATTTATTAAAGGTCGCAATTTGTAAAGGCGATCTATATCATCGATTTGGTGATTGTCATTCAAATGAAAGTTATTTAGTATTTGTTCAAACCTCTTCATTCTTATGCTTTTACAGAGCAGTTTAGGACAGTCAGATTTGCTTGACCAATACAATCTTTTATTGGGATACTTGGCGTATCCAGACATAAGAATACCTCCTAAAAATACTTTCATGTCGTCCAATGTTATATCTAAATTTATATTCTTTTGGAGTCCATACAAGTTTGTTTGCTCCTCAAAATGTCTTAAAATATCCTCGGAGAAAAATAATTCAAAAAATTCTGTCGGAGTTTTGCTTAACTGAGCCTCAGCACTTGGTGGAATCACTGTACATTCCGTATTTATATCGTATAATGGTTCAACTTTTCGCCAACAATTTGAACTCGTGTTTGCCTGTCTGTTTGATCCAGAGGAGATGCGCATTAATTTCTCTAGGGGTTCATCACCACTGTCATCCCATTCACTATCTTCCTGTACTACTTCACAAGTGGTAGATAATAATTTAGGACCCAGATGATTAAGATTTGCCTCATGGTCATCATCACTTTCATCAGTATCCTCATCAGTATCAGCTCCATCTAACGGTGGAATTGTATAAATTGCAACGCCATTGAGCTCATTGCAGTCAAGAGCATCCAGTTCATCCAATATTTCAGAAACTGTAAGTCTATACATGAAAATAATATTTACTCAACCATCGTACTACAATTGTACTACGGACGCAGTGTCCCTTTTAGGGGACGTTGCAATCAAAGTCACTACATGCACGTGGCATTACATTTTGTCATAATTTTTTGGCATAATTTGAATCATTACACTTATTTATAAATAACAACACACAAAAAATAACAAATATTCAAATAACATTTAAAATATTCAAATTTTACTTACCCAGCTCGAGATTTTTGTTTTTTCATAATTTTCTTTTCCATATTTGCATAAAACACAACACACAAAGCACAATAACTGAAACGAATGAAATAATATTCGTTTCGTTGGAATGTTAGTAACGCATAGCCTACCTTGTTATTTAAAAATTCAAATTTTTGAAAACGGTACAGTAGAAAATTCGAGCGTCCCTTATAAGGGACTCTGCGCACTAATGAGTTAAAGAAGAAAATAAAAGTGTACTACTTTAACTCTAAGACGTCTTAAGAAAAAGTAATTTTGCATTTATTAAAGGACTTGTGTTTCTAACCAACTCTTAAAGAATTTCCTAATTAAAAGTGTAATACATATATATATATATATATATATATATATATATATATATATATATATATATATATATATATATATATATATATATATATATATATATATATTTGTTTATTTATTTATTTTTTAATTATTTCTTTATTAAAAAATTCAAGTTAAATTTCTAATCAATAACATTTGTGTCATTAATTTTTAATGGGAGAGAAACTTCAATTAAAAATTAAAAAAATTCCTTCTCTACGTCTTACATCTTTAAAATCTTTGTAGGAAAACTGTACTTAGAAATTATTTAAAAAAAAATTCCTAATTGCTTGCGTTATCATAACTTTGTACTCTCCTTTCTTACAACAAACTTTTCTTAAAGTATATTAAAAGACTTTTTAATTGATGTCATATTGTGTTTTTTTACATTTTTCTTTTAAACATATAATTTTTAACAACCATATGATTTCTTTATTCTATTGAACAATTCAAACACTTTGTTTTGCTTCCAGTCATAAACTTTCCATCTTTTCATTTCCCCTGCCAAGACTAGGAAAATCTATTGTACAAGAACACATGGAAAAAAGACACACACTTACGCAGAATTTAGAGAAAGTTTTTAGGGCACAAATTAAATTTTAGTTATTAAACCATCAATTCAATACACAATTAAGAAGTTCAAAGTTTTACTAGGAAATTAAAACAAAAAAATAAAAAATTGAAACATAAAACGAAAGTAAAAAGTCGAAGTATAAATGTGTGTGTGTTACAAAAACTTTTTGACAAAAGTGACAAAAACTTTGACAACGTGTTTCTTGCAATTTAGAATGCCTGTCTGCTTACGTTTTGTAAAAAGAAACTTTTAAGAAATAGATGTTGCGTCTCCGCTTGCGTTGGACTGTCAGGTGGAAAATTTTAATGTAGTAACTAATTTATATATATAAATATATATACATAACGGTTGTGTATTTATTTACATAGAAATTCTTCAATAAATGAAGAAGCATTATAGATTTTGTTATATTTTACCTAAAAATATGCTATGGAAAATATGAATTATTACAATGTTTGTATGTATTTTCAATTGCAACAGCTCGTGTGAGCTAAAAGGAACTATATACAGTGGTATTGGGTTTTAGCGAATTAACCCTCACAACGAACAAGTTCCTCGGTTCTAAAAGGTTTTCCTAAATATTTTATGGAAAATCACTACGCTAATAATGAACTACACTTTTAGCAAATTTTTACTTATAACGAACTATTTTTCGAGCACCGATTACAAAAATTCTGGTAAATTTTCGCCCTTATAACAAACATAGAAATGTGGCGAAATGTTTTCCTTACTTTTCTAACAAAGTGATAAGAAAAATGTAATACAAATGAAATTCGTAAAATACAAGTGTTATAAACATATTAATCATATTAAAAGTATTTACTCCGATTATAATGAACCCAATCGCATTATCAAATTAAGTTCATTATAACAGAACTGCACTGTAATTGGTTTTTACTGCGCTTCAAATATCAAAACACTAGGGGATGTAAGATTGTATGGTCTTAATAAAAAAAAAATAACATTTAGTGAATCAAACGCTTTAAGTGAATGTCTAGTTTTTGGTTTTGACACAAATACTTGTATTAGATGATGATCCACAAAAATTTCTGATACGAAAACTTCACAATACGAAGGCTTGAAGCCTTGCAACGCAAAATGATACACACTATTCCTATGGCAGTCCTACACTCTAGACAGTTTTCATGATTTAACAATGTAAAGGCAACTGCAAAACAGCTTCAATCAGTATTGTAAGACCTTGTCTATTATAGCATTTTTGACAGTTTTTCTAACTACACGATTTTTTACGATTGTTAAGACTTTATTATATGGTATAAATAAGGCTCGTATGTGTACTGTTTTTCGCAGTATTATACTGTTTTTCGACATCAAAAACTGCGTACTGCTTTTCTCCCTTAAAATACTGTTTTTCGATACATAATAGAAATAAAAACGGCGAACAGCGAATTCATGCCAAATTATTGTTTACTTTAAGAATAAGCATTCTCCTCTGATTCGTCGCTAGCCGAAAATTTTTGCGTGGGTAGCATTGCAAGAAACACCAACATGGAATGAAGTCAAGTTGAGCGAATACAATTTGTACAATGCCAATGAAAATGCGGTAAAATTACACACCCAATTTCGATATATCAAAAACTATTGTACGAGTAACAAAATTATGCAATGGAGAGAAGGCAATGTTTCGATTGTGGATCGGTGGGTGGAGATATTTATTCATCCCAGAAACGCCGATTGCGAATTCAAAGAAATGGCCACGATCGTTGAATATATTTTATGTTTTCCAGGGACTTCAGCATCAGTGGAACGATTCTTCTCTGCAGTGAACAAAACTTGGACGTCAGACAAAACCCGATAAGATGTGTAAACATTGAAGGCGATTCTGACCGACAAATGTAATTTGAAGTACAAGTGCGTTGATTTCTACAATTACCTCAAAATGAAGCCGGCATTGCTTATTCAAATTGCTTCAAACGGCAAATACAAAACAACCACAAAAGCTGATTCTAATCGAAATGATTCAGATGATGGAAATGATGTTAATTTTTTTTATGTATTGAATAAAATATATACTGCGAAAATTACTGTTTATCCAAATCGATTTACTGCTTTTTTAAAAAATTTCAGTGAAATGTACTGCTCTTGGTCCAAAAAAATATACCAGCGTTAGGTATAAATAATTTTGTGTCATTATAGTTGGAAAATGATTCTTACCACTTGACTTCCCGTAGTGGCACGTAGAAACCACCATCTGGATGTCCAGTTTTTCACAAACTTTTCAACAATTTCTGACGTATTTTGCTAACACCAAACAAACTTAAGCAAGAATGACAACCATTGTGTTTCATCCCGCCTAGTGCCTTCGTTGGTTTGACATTCCTAAATAAGAGAGACAACGTTACATCAAAACTACTGACAGGAATGTAAAAACGTACTGGGTAGTTTCTTTTCAAAACTTATACTTTGAAAAATATTGACTTATAAGTTTCCTAATAAAAAATCTGAATAAGGCTAAATTTTTAAAGAAAAACAATATGGTTGGTTTTTTTGCCATCATACTCGCTTTCTTTAAATTTCTTTTATTTACAAGAATTTCTCTGGCTTTAGTCCACACAAAGCAACTACAAGTACTGCCAAATTAAAAGCGTGAAGAATATCTAACAAATTTATGTATTTTATATAAAAATGAGAACATAAATTAGTTTTAGTTTAAAATATTCCTTTAATTGGAAAAAAATTAATAAATCGTGTTTGGCATTAAGTTTTCAAAAGACATTAATTTAAAAGGCTTGTTTCGTTGTTCTTCGAAAGTTTTATAAAACCTACAGGTAAGTGTTTAACATTTCAATTTGTACTATGTAAAATTTTGTCCATTCCTCGCAAGTAAATTATTTCTTAAGCTTAATTTTTCTTTTACATAAATTATTTATTAACATCTGTAGAACAAAATCTCTTAAACTACACAAAAGACGTAGAAAAGAATTTCTGATTTTATGTTTTGATAAATTAAATTCAGACATTGGATTATTATTCAATTAATTGAAGCTATTAAAAGCTCTAACAATCGATCTATTTATAAAGAAAACACTGCGTCAGTGGAATTCATTAAATAACATTTATGTTGCAGGCAATTATATGGTGCCTTAAAAGGAATCATTCCCAATAGACTTATCAATTATATCATATGTAAATATTTAGAACTGTGGCGATTATAGAGCTTTCAGTATTCACTACTTGCACCGTGATTCATTGGATGGATGGAGGTAAGTAAAGTTCAGGTATGGCTACGAAACTTTAATAGCTTAATTAATAATAATTAAAACATCTCGTTGTACTCCTTCGGTGGAAGTAATAGAATATTTGCCACATAGACTCCCAATAAAAGGACCATAATACAACTACCATCTCAGAATCTCATAAACGATATAAACTGAAACTCGAAGAAGAAGCCAGCGAAGAAGTTTCTAAGATTAACCTCTCCAAATGAGGCCTGAATGAAAAGTTGTGCCGCAGGTAATTAATTTCATGTATGTCATTTTCTGCTTAAAACAAGTGAAACGTCAATTAAAATATTTATTACGTCTAATATATTTAAATGAGCATTTTGTGTAAAAGTACATTGATTTCTTGCAAAAATCTCTACCATCTTTGATGACTATCAGGAATGAAAAATTTATCTTGTTTGATTACTTTCCCCGGATTTTCACTTATTTCCCCTATTCTAGTGTTGTGTGTATAACAATTTTTCATCAGCTCTATTATATGGTTATCAGACAACAGGGTTTTCTAATAAGAAAACAATATCAAATCAATGTAAGTCCAAAATGCCAGCTGCCAAAGCACGGTAGAACATTCTCTTTTATGCACCTTAAAATGACATGGGTACTAAATAAAAGGAAATATTAAGACACTAAATCAAAACAAATGCCCCATGGTAAACGCATGAGACCTGATGAAAGTAAAAGAATTTTCCAACCCCGAGTATAAATTAGTAAACAGATACTGTCAACAGTTTTAGGAAGCAATAAGCCAATTTTTATGCCCGATTTCAAAAATACATATTTTCGGCACAGGTCTCCTGATTTGTCTCAAACACGTTTTGCAAATTTTTTAGTAAGTGAAAATTTTGTAACACTCTATATGTTCATATGCTGACAAACAATACATTTTTTAAATGTATTTTTTTTAACAATTAGTTGGGCAGACTATCAGAAATAATGAATTTTAATATTTAGTATTATTAATAATAATATTTTTATAAATTTAATTGCTACTTCATATCACAGTCTCCTATTTTCATTTTTTAGAAAAATATATTCCATGACATTGACTTTTTGTTAATTTTTAAAGACAACTATTTATTCATTATTATGTAGTCTTAGAATATATTGGCATTTCATGTATATCGGTTCAATATTTATTTATTTTCCACTCAAAATATTTATCGAATTGTGTGTGAGTCTTATCATTTATTACTTTTCGAATAACAAAAAGACTTGTTGCATATTTGTACATTCAGAAGATCTTTCTTTCAATGTGTGTTGTACGAGTAGATAAACACAAAACAAACAATAAAATAGATTGATAAATTTAATTAAATTTTGTTGGCATATGTTAATTCCCCAACATGTACACAATACACACATTTGATATAGAAAATGTTAATGGATAAAATGTTTATAATATTCACATATTTTCAAAATTAGGAATAGGAATTAAATTTATTTTGTAATACCTAGAATCCCCTAAGACGTTTTTTATATCAATTCTAACAACTTGGTGTTATTGCATCCTAAGGTAAGGAACTTTGACAAATATCTTGGTCTGAAGAGGAAAAAACATGAACAGTTTCTGACTTACGGGTAATAAAATTTAGAGCTTGTTTCATTCAGTACTAGTCACGCATCAAAATTTATTTCTGTGCCTGTGTGCCATAATTTATGTGACAGCTTTTACTGCAGAAGAAATTGCTGCAATTCTCCGATATACCAGAGGGAACAAAAAAATTTTGCTCATAATTTCTCTTTGATTTCTTTATGAATCATCTCCATGAATACTTAAAATTATGTGATGAGCGCCTGACCGGCTCTGAATCAATTTTGGCATGCAAATAGTTTTTTGTTGTATGCAATAGTATTCATCATCACAAACGTTGTGACACAAATCTTAAAAGTTTTATGAGTTCCTATTAAAGGCATATTCTTTGGAACAAACTAAAAAAGACCTTTACGACAAAATCTTTGTCTAAGGTCAAGTACAACATGCATGTTTAACTTTTAAATGATTAGAAATCAGCTGCTGTTCACTGATTCCTTTGCAAATTAGAGGAGACTCTCCAGAAACTATCAAGTGTTTTGTTTTATAGTGTGAAAAGAAGATGGTCTTATTTCACACTCAACTTAAAATTTACAAAACTTTATTAACAATCCAGAGTGGTTATAAAAGAGAGAAGATCTATACCCCAACCAGGAACTCTCTAATATTAATAACTAAACAATATTGGATGAGCTATTAAAAAAACGCGATGGCGAGCAATGATGACAGCTCCACCTTCCAAGAAGAAATTTTAAATACCTCAGAAATAGCAAATATTCCTTCCCATAAGCATAGTCAACAAATAGATTCGCAAGTTCTCTTGATCGGTAATATGGAAGCAGACAATTTTAAATTAGGCCGTGGCGAAAAGAACTTACATTAAGAACTTACTTACTTAGACTCTTCTTAGCCAAGGAGACAGATGAGAGATCGTGTTGATCACCCATATCCAAATTGTACTACAGATTTAGATATTTATATACATACAACGCAATAAATAAAAACTTGAAATAATAATACTAATAATAATAATCTTGCTGGTCCACTTTTTTATAGGGAAATTGTGTTCAGCGACGAAGCTCATTTCTGGTTGAGTGAATATGTGAACAAGCAAAATTTTCGAATTTCATGTGAATAGCAGCCAATGCACCTACAAAAAAGCATTGTGTGGTATGGATTATGAGCGCAATGATTACAAATTTTTTTCTTTGCCCAAAATAGAAGAGCTAGACTTGGCTGACATGTAATTTCAACAAGACGATGCTGCATGCCACACAGCACGTAAGATATTGACCCAATTGAGAGGCGACACTTTATTTCACTTTTGAGGCCGGTCAAATGGCCGCCTAGATCGTGTGATTTAATGCCTTTAAACTATTTTGTGTGGCTATGGCTAAGGTTCATATCTAAAAGCTCGCAACGGCTGACGCACTGGAAGCCAATATTAAAGAATTTACTGGTCAGACACCGTCCTACATGTTGGGTCCGCGAGGCATAGCAGCGGTCAACATTTACATAAAATCAACTTTAAACAGTGATTAGCGTATTAACAATTCGAGGTATTATGTTGACATGTGTTCAAGCTCCTGCTTTTATTCGTACATGAGAGCCTTAAAGGATCACCGATAAAAAAAATTCTTTTGTTTTTCATTTCTCTGCACTAAATTTACAGCATTAGAGTTAAGAGTAATTAGTTTGTAATTTAATATATAATAAATGATAAGCACTTGCAACCCTCTTCAAATGATTTCAAATACAAGTTTATGTTGTGGACATATTTTTCAGCCAACCAAATTTTGTTCTGTTGCCCATTTGCCCTTTTAGAATGAATAACGTTCAAAATATTAAATAATATAAGCAAATACCAAAGCAAAATCTATTATATCAATTACTAGAATTCATTTACGACTACTCTCAAATATGTTTGCTGGGTTTCCCTTACATATTTGTTGTCACTTTCTTTTTCTAGTGCGTACATTGTCGTTTAATATGCCGCATTTAATGGAAGTGACTTTGCCACTCTTAATAATATTGAAATACATTTTTGTGCCTTCAAATCGCACTCAGATACTCAGTGGCGAGATCAGTTTCATCGTGATGTTTTGAAAAATATTTTAAAATCACATCTCCCACTGAATTACGCACACAAAAGCACATCGTATCTTTTCATATTAAAATTCATGAAAAAATATTTGGTGAGAATATTGTGACAAATATATATATATATATATATATATATATATATATATATATATATATATATATATATATATATATATATATATATATATATATATATATATATATATATACATATATATATATATATATGCTTAGTAATAAAATCAACTGTATGCTTATGGGGGCTGTAGCATAATTATTCGAAAAAATGTAAAATAGTAATTGTTTTGTTTAATCCAATATTCAGGAGAAGAGAAAACAATACTAATGTCAAAATTATTATTATTAAAAGCGCTAACATTCCGCATATTGCCCCTTTTGTGATACAAAGTTATATCTCCAAAATGAGTTTAATAATAGAGTTTAATGTTTTTAAAATTTTAGCTTCTATATAGACACATTTTAGTATAACTTCGACTTTTCTTCTACATAAAAAGAGAATATTGGGCATGGTATGCAACTGCGCACTCATTAGTGACAAATGCACAGGGGCACTTAAATGGCATATGAGCAGGCACATAAGCATGCACATGATTATGTGATTTAACAAAAATATTTTATTACGTTGGCAATTTCTAGAAAATTCATTTGTGTTTTGGTGTCTCGTAGATGAAAAAATATAATTAGCGATATCCGTCTGGCTGCTTGTCCCCTCCCGTGGCACGTACTTGCTCATGCGCCATTTATGTGTAGCACATTTTAAGAGTGGCACACTCATGAGTACAGTCGAGCTCTGTACTGAGGAAAACTGTTTGTTCAGTGACTTGAAAATTTTAATTTTTTGTAAAATGTGACGAAAAAAATTTCTGAACTAACTTCGCATATTAGCAAAAAAAATTTTTTTTTTTTTGAGAATTGCTCGTGTGTTTTGATTTCGTTGCTTTTGAGAAAAATCTAATTGTTAAAATTGGTGACTTTTTATGTTTATTTTTTTATAGTATATTTCTAAGTTTTTGGAAGTCTTAAAGTGTCATAATTTTATGTGAGTGAATAAATTTTATACAAAATGAGAAAAATAAATTTAGCGCAAATATTTTTTGGTGTTGCTCTTCCAAATTTTTTATTACTCAAAAGCAAAAGATATTATTTAGTAGTTGTGTTCTACAGTGTAATTGTTTGGGTGAATTTTTGGAGAATATTTTTTTAATTTTCCTAGTACTAGAAAGATCGTGTTGGATTAAGGTGCTTAAATAAAAATATTGTTTTTTAACATATTACATACTCATGTTATAACGCGGCAAGAAATATTTCCTACAAAATAAGTACCGTTCTCGCAGAGAAATGGAAGAAAATTTTTGCAACGACACACCCTCACATCACCTTCTTAAAATTTGTCCGGACAATGACACTCTATTTTTTTTTTCTTATCTTATTTTTGAAATATCAAAACTCATTCTTTTCAAGAAAAAAATTAACTTTTTTATTTGAATATACTGCAAAACAAGTGCAAAAAAACTCACTGTGTATTTTGAATGTGTCTATTTTCCATTAAAAAGTTTCCTCCATGTTCCTTAGTCAGTCACTTGCAAACAGCAAAGTGTTTCTTTCGCGGTTCGTTACATATTTTTTTTGGTGTAAATTTTTTCGGTCATTCACGCAGTCAGACCGCGCGCAATAAGTACAAGTATTTGAATGTAATAACATCTAAGAATATATACAAAAAAACATATATATATAAAAAATTCCTTTTTTTCTTTATATATATTTACATATATATACATTTAAATTTTGTTCATGATTTCATTAATTCTACCGATTGCGGAAAATGTTTTCGGTGATAATCTGTAGGAAAACAATAAATTTTAATGGAAAGCAAATGATGCTAAAGGCATTTGTTTAAAGTGTTAGAAGATTTTTTAATATATATCAAAATAGAAAAAAAAAATAGAAAATCTTATATTGAAATGACAAATATAAGCATAAAATTTTATTTACTAAAATATGTTCAATAATTATGCAGCAAAAAAATATATTTCAGCGAAAAAAGATTAAAATAATTATTTTAAGAAATCAAAACCATTAATCAAGTGAGAAAATCAAAACACTGTAAGAGAATATCAAATCGCAGCAGAACTATGGATGATACAAATTACAAAAGTAAGTTTAAGTCCATGACAGTTTTTTGAATAACTCCAGAGGTGTCGGAAAAACCAACAATTACATTTAGCAACCAGCGTTGTCGCTTTAATTTCTCAAATCAAGTTGATTTTACTCCCATATTTGTTTTATTTTTTGGCCAAAAAAATTGATTTACAATTTTCGATTTAATAGTCAATTGTAAACAATAACTTCTTAGAAAATTATGTCTTAATAAAATTTTTCCTCAAGGCGTATACGTTATATTCCATTAAGCAAACTTCTATATTTCGTATACGTAACGATACATATGGAAAGTGAAATTTATATGGATATCAAATAAAAACGTTTCAATCCTCTAGAAAGAAATCTATTTGTTTTCTTTATATAAATTCTGTAACTTTTTGTGGAGGAAATAAGCCGCCAGTCAATGACGATCAAAATTTCGATCGGTATCTAATGCCATGATTTGAACAAGAATGTTTAAGTTTTTCC
Source organism: Germaria angustata (assembly GCA_963681545.1). Taxonomy (NCBI): domain Eukaryota; kingdom Metazoa; phylum Arthropoda; class Insecta; order Diptera; family Tachinidae; genus Germaria; species Germaria angustata. The sequence continues at coordinate 12,215,651 of OY812999.1, read as the reverse complement.
TTGCTGGAGACCAAGAATTGCAACAAAAAGTTATTTTTATCTTAATAGGTTTGGATATACTGCAATGGCAATTTATGAAAAAAAATTGTCTGAAAGCAAAGAAAAGTTCCTTGGCGACCATCAGCTGGCCGTCGCGAGCTATTATTTTGACGGCTATGAAAGAAAAAGTGTATAAGCTGACTTAGTAGACATTGGGTGTAGGTTTGAATGAAACATTGCTAGAGCCACATATAATGATAACTTCACTATGGCATCTATTAAGCCGCTAATTGTTGAAGATGTGATACTTGCAACCAAGCACAAAAGGCCTAAGGCGAAAGAAGTAGAAATGCTTGAAGAATATATGATGAAGTTCTCCGAAAACTAAAAAGATTGAAGAAGACTTATTCTCATAAGTAAATGTACATTAAATTTTAGAAAATATTGAATATTCACATTCATAAAACTTTATGCTTCTAACAGCTGACTGTAGTTGTAATATTAAGGTTTCAGTTGTAATGTTAAGTTTAATTAAGGCAATTTTTTGTTGGTTTTGAATCATATAACAAAAAAAATTAATTCAATAATATTGACAACTCAGAAATTTTCTACATTATGATTCACAACAAAATTTTAGTTGTCTTCGTTAATATTCTAGAAAATAATAAAAAGTTTATGCGTGTTTATTACTACGTAGCTTGTGTGCAATTAAAAAGCTCATCGCTATATATTGCACGCCTAATTTTTACGTAGCAAAGTGAAATCTATGTGGAGCGCAAAAACAATAACTTAAAGATTTTTTAAAATTTGTTCTTGTTTTTTTATTTAATTACTTCACAGCATAAAAACACCAAAAAAAAATTAATTTAAATTACATTTGATACTGAATACCAAAAATCTCAGGACTTTTTAAAGAAACACAATTTAAATTTAAATTAATATAATTTAAATTAATATAAATTATACTTTGGCTTTGTGATTGACAAAATTAGTATTTATATGCATCGCTACGTACCAGAAACATAAAAATGTACATAATGGAAAATGATTTATGCACCTTGAAGTTAAAATTTGTTCAAAATTTTATTTCTTTAGAAATTTGATTTATAATTTACAATGGATTATGAAACCATGACAATCATCAGTGAATAGCGTAATTTTATATATCAAATATATAAAATTTTTGTTTTTATGTTTTTTTGATTAATTGTACAGATGTCTATGCAGTTTGTCAAAGTTTCTTATTCCTTAATAAACGAATTTGGCAATTGATGAGTAAATCTCATATCTACAAATAGAATTGATTTCATATAAAACCAGCAAAAAAAAAAATGTGAAACAAGCAGTTCATTTATCGCTTCTCCTGGTCATCGAGTGCAATTTAAGCGAGAAATACATGATTGTATCATTAGTTTATTATCCTTTTTTAAATCCGATATCTTTTTTTTAATTTTTTATGCTTTTCAAACGATAAGAAATCAATATTATAATTGAACTGAGAAGAAATTATATACTAAATTTTATTCGAAAAAATTATTTTATATTTATAAAAACCCTACCAAAAGTGGGAGAATACATTTTTCCTTTGTTGTCCATATAAATTTCACTTCGACCACTAAAAATATTGCTACGTATACGTAACACAGGCATCTATATCATGGAATATGACGTAATACGAATTGCAGCAAATATTTGTTCCAGACATTAGGGTTTTGGAAATATTTAGTAATTTAAAATGAATTTCAGAAGCGTGCAACAGTAAAGGTTTTTGCGGCTTTTTAAAATTTCAATCCTTGTTTTTTTATTTGAACTCGAATAGATACGATTTTGCGCGGTTTCTTCTTTCTTAACAGATAGATAAAAGTTGTGCAAGGCAACTAGTTCATTCATACGTTCACTTAGATCTATTTATGTTGAAAACTTGTGATGTTGTTATAATCCTGGCAATAGAAATCATATTTAATTTTGGATAGAATATGCTAGAAACCAATGAAAATCCTGGGTTCCCAGAATTTAAATAAAATTCGAATTTTGATATTTGGATTTTAAAGTGTAATAAATTTTGAATGTAAAAAATGTTTAGAAGAAATTAATATATTAATTGATTTTAGAAAAAAATATATAACTAGTTTTACAAAAAAAGAGCAGCACATCTTGGTTTTAAAATAGAAAACCAAATATGCATAAAGAACTCGAATAAACATCGGACAATCGTTCGCTTAGTTAGACACAGTTAAAAAAATTTATATATGTTAATGAAATATAAGTTAGAAATGCTAAAATTTATTATTAGCGCAAAAAATGATTTTTAAAAATTATTGATAGCTTTAACACTTCCTTATTCTTGGATCAAATAGGCCCGCAACAAATATTGTGAAAAGATGGGTGGTGAAAGTCCAGTGTAATTTCCGCAAATTGTATTCATATATATATGCGATAAAAATTATATAAATAAAGTTTTAAAAAAATTTTTAAATAATTATTTTGGAAAATATTTTGAATAAGAAAATTTTATAAATAATTTTCCAAAACTATTTAAAAAAGTAGGAGATTACTTGCCGAATGTCTTTTTGAATTACGTCCTTAATCCAAAGAACTCTTTTTAAATTAATATTAGATATTAACTAATTTTTTTTAAGAGGTAAACTATTTTCAATGCCTCAAGCTTGATCTTATTCAATTTATTCGCAAGGAAGATTTTGTGGTTGAACATTTTTTAAAATAGTTTTTATTGAAATAACTGGCGAAAAAATACTGCAAAAAATGCTATCGATCCCATTGTGCTGTATACCATGAATCCCTTACAAGGTATATACAATATTTAGCTGATAGAATTTGACTTCTAATAAAATGAAATAAAATTTTTTTTGGGGTAATTCTCCGAACACTTAATAATATTTTTTTTCAGTATTTAAGAGATGAAAATTTATTAACATATTGATTAAATTTTCATAAATATCACAATAATATCAATAAAAAAATATTTCTATTTTCATATTTATTATGAGTGCAAACATTTAGATTATTGCTAGAACATTTCTATCCCTCCAACCCCCATTAAATTACAATAATTTTATTAAGTGAAAACAACAAATAGTTACCAATTTATTTTCTATAAATTACCGATAGAACAGAAAAAAAATTTTTTTTAAATTTCTGTGCGCGCTTTTTTCATATTTATTGCCCATAAGCAATCCGGCATGTTGACCTCGCTCTTCAAATGTCAATCTCTTCATGCGAGCAAAAATACTTTTCTCTTTTATTTATTGTTTTTTCTTTTATTTTATCACAGAACATGTGGCGATGTTGTCTTTATTAATAAATACAGAAGACAATTTTTAAACAAACACACTGAGTATTTATTCTACATACATTTTTATATCGTGCAGAGTCCAAGAAGCCCTCATTATTTAATATAAGAATTTTGAGAATTTATTACCAGCCAACCTTACCGTTCTATATACGACAGCGCAACACGTCACAGTGTAATGCCCATGTATAATGGTCTCCAATTGTGCATTACGTATTGTAATTTGTCATTTTCTTTTATTCCCATAGATAAATTTATGATGTACTGCCTAGAGGCGCAATGCATTATTAGTTTAGGCCATTGGTTTGTAACGTTTAAGCAAATTAAGGAAATTCTTACTCCAGCTATGCATATATTAGTTGTAGTGACTAAATGCAATATATTGTTGTTGGATTATTTGAGTGTGGCTTTAGACATCATTATTAAAAGCAAAAAACATATTGAAAGTTGTTCTTAAGGAACTATATTCCCATGGATCATGACAAGTTATCAGTTACAGCATTTCTTAGGAAGTTAAGTTGAAAAATCTTATTTAACCGGAACTAAACAACTTATTTCTTTAGATAAGAATAAATTTTCATAAATTTCATAAATTTTCAAACGAAAATTATTACTTTTACATAAGAACAATCCAATTCTTATCCTTTCAAGGACTCTTTCTGTTTCCAATAACAAATAGCTTATCCGTTGCATGTGTTTATTATTAGACATTTTTTTGCAAAAAGACCATATATCTAATCCACTGAGTATGTTGCAGAGAGCTCATGAGTTTTTTTAAAGGGATTAAAAAATATGTTTTGCTATGACAAGTACATTATAAAACCATTTTTTAATGAGGTATGTTTATATATTTTTACCAGAAAACTTTAACATTTTCATGACTTCTTATGAAGCTGTATGTGTCTTTCCAAGAAATTTTACTCTCACTGATACTTTCCCAATATATTAATATAATTGTGTTACTCCTATAAGCGCTCCTGGGCTGACGTGGTAAAGACACTGACTATTAAAAAGTCATTATGAAACAATAGCATCTAGTTCGAGTTCAAATCCAATCTAGAATAATATCTACAAAAAAAAAATTAATGTATGTCAGCAACATGTGATTGTATTCTAAGGATAACTTTCATATGCAGAATAAGGTAAATTATACTGTGTGATGAACAATATTTAAAGTATCATCAAAAATTGGTTTTTCATGAGATCTGAATACAAAATAAAGAGTACTTTTCGATGACAAGCCTACGTCATTACCATAAGACAATATTTGAATTACAATCAGATCGCTGTTTTAAGTCTTATGTCCATAACAATAAATCTGAGACTCTTGAAACCAGTATAAAAATGCGCTAATAACAACCTGGCGTCACCCTGTAAGGCATTATTTGTAACCTTAAAAGTCTGCTGATAATAACCCATAATTTTAAAAATTAAATACATCAATAGTTCCATTTTATTGGCTTGCAATTAATGGTGCAGATTTTGCTTTATCTGAAATCACACGATGGCAGGATATAAAAAATTCCCGAAAATTCCGAAGAAAAATCTAATTACATGTTGAGAAGTAAAAGTAAAATCAGACTATGACATGTGTACGGTGTAATCTATTCGCTATTACCAGCTAAAAGAAACTTTCCATATTATTTTGTTTCATTACTTGCTCACTCGGTGTTACTTTTTGTGATTCAGTACTCTAGTTCTATAATGCATGATAAAAATTTATATTTCACAGCTTTAACGATCAATTCAATTAAGGTAAGTGCGACACATATAAAAACGTTGAGCGTAGTGCATGAGTAGTAGTATATTGTATGCATATACACACATACAAGCATGCAATAACATGCCACATGCATAGTGTAAAATCGACTTAATGTGGACATGTCATTAATAATGTAAATCTTAAATGAAGCATAGTGCTTATCGTCAATGTTTATGACTTCAGTTGACCCCTATTAGTTATGAGAGCAATGAATCCATTATTTTGAGTTGAGTAGGGTATTAAATGAAATCCAGAAAAATTAAAATAAAGAAATAGTTTGAATGATTATTGTATTATGAACAAAATTAAATGTAAATATTTAATAAAATTAAAAATTTAAGTTGAATAGTTTTATGAAATGTATAAACAGAGAACTCAATTTACACTAGTGGATAGAGCATTAGACTAGTAGTCAGAGGAAGGAGAGTTACAATCAAAAACAGTATTGCTGGGGATAAGCCCAAGAGTCCTTTAAAAATAATGCTTTTCAAAAGCAATTAAGGTTCTGTTTAAATATTTAGCAAAATATGGAATCTGATAGGGAACTAAATAAAAGAAATACGCATTATATTTACAAAGTTAAAGTTGGAGGTTGATATCTCCAACTTTAAAATTTAAATTTAAGAGCCATGATTACGCTGATGACGTAATTCGTAAGTTATTTTATGAAGACAATACCTATATTTTATAATGGACAAGTGGCAATGTTGCCCTTCATATATGAATAATTAAATTTTATTATAAACATAAATGATTTCTAAAGACCTTGGAACTACTAAATATGAGAAGATTTTTATTCATACGAGGCTCAAAAGCCGTCACCAAAATTTCTCGTTGAACGGCTTTTTCCGCCATTAGTATTATGAATCCTTAAAAAAATTAAATTAATGATGTAGTCATTACAGTAAGAAGCACTACAGACCAATAAACAATAAATTTCTTGGGCTTAAAACATACGATACCACTGAAAGCCCGAACATCTCATTCCGTTTTAATATGAACTTTGCCACTTTTGGCTAAAGAATGCAAAAACTATATAAACGCTCACAATATTTTGTTCAAGCAGGATAAGGAGCTCATCTTTATTTCCTGCACCCATATTTGGTAAGTCAACCAATTTGGGTACACAATTGTCGTCAATGAGCCTCTATGCCATCTTCTTTATGCGGTCGAATAACTGCAAGAAAGACTTTTAACCATCGGCTCACACATGCGAGCCGTGTTCCATTTTCGGCTGGATATAAGTTGTGTTAGTAGTAATCAGATCAGAAGAAAAGAAATATCTTGAATGTTTCGTAGCCACATACAATTTATGCTCTAACTATGGGACATATTTATATCATCCATAATTGCAGATGGATCAGAGAATCTAAGTACGTTTGTATGATAATTCGTAAACATACAAAACTGGGTCTTACGAATAGTAAAATCAACCTTATTCGCATGACCCCGTTCAGAGATTGTAAGAAGATTATTATTATGTGTTACGTTCATGTTCTGCCTCATGACCTCATTGGCCTATTGCTGAATAAATATGAATGGAAAATATGGCGCTCATCTATTAAAAATACGAAAAGGTGAAGCATTTAATAGAAAAGCTCGATATAAATCGAGATTATTGATCAAGTCAATCAAAAGCAATAAATTTTGAGAGAAGTGCAACATGCCACTTTCTAACAAACGCATTGGAAGTATCTAGAACCACCAACTTACTTTCACCAAAATGGAGAATAAAATTAAAATTCCATAGAAGAAAGTAGTAGATTATCTAGAGGGTGTCCTGTATAGAAACATAATGGCGGCCACTAAGTAAACTCTTGGAGTATAGATACACTACAAGATAAAAATGTTCCATACTCTTCATCAAATTGATGAAAGAAGCAAAAAAAAAACATTATAAGGTGATAGTTTTCAGGGTTTTAGCATCACTTTTTTGGGAATTAGCATCCCACTGGCAACATTACAGCATAATAAAAATTCTCCAGCATAATACAACATACACGGTGCAATAATATTCTTATTGTTAATGACAATCTTATTTTAAATATAAAAAATAAACTCTCTATTTTCCTAATTTTATGAACAGTTTACACTTTTACTTTAAACTTAAAAAAATTATCGCAATTTATACTCTCATTTATAAGAAGAAAAAAATTTAATTTTAAGTATTTTAAGCAATACCAAGAACCTCAGAGGCCGTTCACATAGATACAAGATAATACAAAAATTTTCGGTATTTCGGGTAACACCTTTTATTTTTATGGTCTTCAAATACTATTTACACTTTGATGATGGTGCAAAAGTCTCATTGGAAACGTTTATGGTGTAGGGAGCAGAAAGTCTAATAATATTCTCATATGAAGTCGCTTAATATCTGAAAAAAAATTTGAGCCACTCGTAATAAAATATTGCTACAATGCGACTATAAAATTACTAACAATGTTTTCATTATTACAGCTTTAATTAATTGACACTTTGGATATTTTACAAACATATTTTTTCCATTTTGGCCGGTTGTATTTAAAAACAAGAAATACAATTTTTATTCTTACGAGCATATAATTATATAAAATGTTCCTTTTAATTTAAATGCGAGATTATAAAATATGACACGCAAACAAAAAACAACAACAAGTTATTATTTTCTGATACATAAAACCTCTCGTGCTTATTATATTCCACTTTCAGCTATTCATTTAACCACATTATGGTTAAAAAGTCTACTGATTTTCAGGCTAAAAGAATAAATTAAACAGTACTAATGCATCGAACAATACACAAACAATAATTAATTTATTGTATCACGGTTAGGGCGGCTAGAATATGTAAGAAGCCTACGGAGCGAAAGATAATGTTTTAAAATCCAAGGACAGAGCCATCACACATACAGGCAAACAAATACACTTTTATTTAGTCGTATAGATTTGTACAAGTATTTTTATAATAAAATGAAAATTGCTGTTCATCCGACATGTGTCACGTTCCTGACAATTCGTCTCATTTATTTTCTATAATGGTCAATAATTACCACAAACATGTCAATCGAAATTATATTGTTTCGATAAGTATTTTTGTGCGTGTGTATTTTTGTTTGCTTGATTGTAAGTGTGTGAGTGTATATACATATATATATATATATATATATATATATATATATATATATATATATATATATATATATATATATATATGTTAAGCAATGTAAATGGCCACAATACAAAAGCAATAATAAGTACAAGCACTTACAAAAACTTTTCCTTCTATAGAGACAAACACAGCCGTTCACACACACACACACATGAGCATATTCCGTCTACTTAAATGTTGTATAAAAACTATTTATCGTTTAAATATTCCTGCAACATATCCTTTCACAAACATATAAACGTTTATATATTTATATTTAAACAGTGAAGTTCGTGATAACTTTTCTTAATAGTTGACCGTAAGAAATCCGACTATTTGCAATGAAGTTTAAAACAGGTAAAACAAGTAGAGATACACAATTTTTGGCGACTGTACATCGGCTTATTTTCTTAGAAGATTTAAAGCAACATCCTTAAATTTTCAACAGGCAATCTATGAATACTTTGTACAAAAGCGTTTGCTTTTACTTCTGTAGGCTTTGCTTTGCTTGCGTTGACTTTTATTGGATACAATAGAGAGTCTATTATCTTTCATGCAGTTTATTTTCAGTTCAGGTTAGATTATACTGAAGAAAGGAATTGATTTATCTGCCCCAGGACATACACATACGCCAGTAAAAGACCCCTTATGTGCTGATACATCATTATGTGTTTCAGTTAATTATTTTACTACAACAGTAAAGGCCATATAGTTCTGAATGCCCCATTATTTCTGAATTTTAATGACCAACGACATTGAACTGGTTTACCCAAGAAATAGAAAAAAGACACATATCGCTATTTTAATGCAATAAAAATATATCTTAAAAATCAAAATTGTTGGTGAGCATAAAACTATGCGGAATGATATTTGAAGCTGCGCCGGAATTATACCAACAATATTTGGTGTGGAATCCTAAGGACTTTAAAAATTTTAATTGCATTTGGTTAAGTTCGTTGATTATTGTCTCTGTTGAATCAAAGGAGCGATATGGTAAACTTAAGTTAAATATTTCTTTTCTGAATAGTTCAAAAATCTCTGGAATATAATTATAACTTCTTCTAAGCCAGTAGCAAACAATATACTTAAATGTACTTAAATTTAACAAAAACCGGACTTAAAACAGTCTTTAGCATCCCGCAAATATTTTCTTATATTTATCGAAAAATTAATTAATTGATACTAAAGGAATATTTTTTAGAGTTAAATATACTCGAGTTTTTAATAAATAAAAGAGATTTGTGTCCTAAAAAAGAATTTTTATTTAAGTAAAATAAATTAACAACTATATTCATAAAAATCTATAAATGGTTTATTAATCTTTTATAAAAAAATACAAAAATCTTTTTCAAAGATTTACATGCGAAAGGTCCATAAAATATCAAGAGCTTCAAGGTAGAAATGGTTGTTATTCCCATAGTATGGGTCCTTAAAAAAAGAATTAAGAAGACTATTTCTGAAACTCAATCACTGGAGAATTCCCAAAAAATTAAAACTCCTAAAAAACGCTAAAGACTATTTCTTTCAAAGAATATTTGAACTGCTGCAGATTTATTCTTCTAACGAAATTAAAAAAGTTGAATTGCTTATTAAATGGCTTATTAAAAATATATGTTTGTTTTTTTACACAATTATTTTCTGCAATAAGAAAATATTTACTATATCTCAGAAAAATAAACTGAAAAGTATTTTGAACTAATTACTATATTACTAGCTTATAGCTTTTTTGAGTGCATTCTTACAAAACGTCTACAATTCAAATACATTAAGGTATAAATGACTAGGCTGATTTGTTGTATCGAGAGCATAAGAGCTTGTCGGAATTGCGTAAAATGGCGTATAATGCTCTTGATCTTGATTAAAAAATTTCAGTTGGCCGTTCTTTATGCAGAATACGTGAAGAACATTTTTGACACATTTTTCTTCTAATTGACTACACAAGATCTGTCAATTATAGAATCATAGGCTGGGTCATATAGTCCTCGCATTATAAACTTTAAAACAAAACTCTTTCTTATATTATTGCTTTAATAGCTTTTACAACTTCAACAATTTAGTTCTATTTGGTTGACTTTAAAACATTCTCTCATGTTTAATTATTTCCTAAAAAATTTCATTAGTCTTAACCATGATTCAAACTATTGCTTTTGGCTATAAAAACGCATTACAACAGGTGCCACACAAAATTCCGTAAGAAATGCATGCCTCCGTTGCAGTCAAAAAAGGTACTTAATACTAAATTATACACATAAAAATAAAATTTTTAAAAGTCTGCACCATATCCTTTGTAATCACAGTCCGATTTCACAGTGTTACTCTCCACTGTACAGCCTTGGGTAAAATTGTTCTATATTTTATTTTCATTTCTGAGAAAAGACACATAAATATCCAAGTATATGTATTGTCTTGTAAGTATGTGTTATTTACCTATATCTATTAAAAATGCATTAACACAATCCAACAACCAGAAACTTCTCGTCGTAATCCTTTTTTGTTTGGACCTAACCTGCAATAGTTGATGGAGTTGTGGTTTACTGTAGCGGCACAAAGAAAACATTTCCTTATAACAGTTACAGTTACAGTTAAACTTCTACAAACTCGTATTATGCTTATACAGAGACAGTAATGGCAATTTATTATTGCCAGCTTATCCATTCTCCTTAGGATCCTGTTGTAATAACTGCAACTACACTCGAATAGTTAAAATATTTCATTTTTACCTATAATTTTAGCATAATTTCTTAGTGAACTCTTATATTGTACTACTGTGTAGACATTATGAGTTTGATTTCTAGCTCAGGCTATGCTCTAATTTACTACCAAGGAATGAAGGTCCTTGTTACTTTGCTTGTTTATTCTAATCAACAATACATTTTACATTAAATGCATAAATTGATAAATGAAGAAAAGAAATGAATGGTAGCCTTCATGAAGATAATATATTGAAGCTTTTTCAAAGTCCTGCAATAAATTCTATTCGTCAGGATTTAAAACATATACGACTTGTTCATGACCCAAAACTAAGTCACAAATCATATAATTAATGAGGCACAGAATGCTGGCACAAATTTTGTTAGTCTACAATTTCTTTTTCTTTAATGAAAGGATTTCAATAAAAAAATGATTGCATTTATTTAATGATAAGTACTAAATATGACTCCAAAAGAGACAAAGTTTTTATACAAAAACTAAAACTTTGTTGAACAGTGTAACTTTTACCAGTTTTTACTACATTCATGTTACATGTTAACCAAAACATATTGCCACATTAAACTGAACTTACCATGTTTATATATTTTCATATGGTACCAATGTATAAGTATATTGATATAAATATTTATATATATAACTGAAGATATTCTTGATATATATTTACTATTTATTTTTTAACACATACATATATTTTAGGAAATTCCAATTTTTGATTTACAAATGCATTTGAGCACTTTTGAAAACTTATTGATTAAGGTGGGGGTATCTTATCGGAAATTCATTTGAAGCCATAATGACATGGTTTGTAGGATATTTTCATGTCTAGAGACTTTAACAAAAGTGTATTTTCTTGTAAGAGTTTATATATATATACGTAGATATTTTCTCAACTGTTTTTATTATTTTTGTTTTCTAAAATACAGCCAATATTTAGTGAAAATTATTAAAATTTAAGTGAGTGGAATTGTTTATCAGCAATCATTAGCTTAAGTAGAATTTTGTAATTGTAAATAATTATTTAAATTAAGAAACATTTTGAATTTCTAAGAATTTTCAGTATTGTATTATTAAGACCTGATGTATTCCAAAGATCACAAAATATACAAGGACTAAGAATTAGAAGTAAGAAAAACTAAGAGGAATATAATCTACTTTTATGCCACTTTTTCAGAGGAATAGAAACAACTTAAATTTTTTCTTTTTGGTGATAAATCTATACAAAGGGTGGTCTAGCCATAATATATATAACACCTTAACGTCAGGTTTTTTTTTCCAACTTAATTTGACGTCTCTTTGTATCAGTATTTGACAAATTTAACCATGGAAAAGTACACAATTGAGCAGAGCGTTAAGATTGTTGACCTATTGTACGAAAATGGGCGTAGAAATCAAAATGCAGTTGGTGCACTTCATGTTTTTTTTTTGGTCAGCAAAATCCACCAAATGTGTCGACAATCGAAAGAATTGTGCAAAAATTTCAGCAGAAATTATTGCTGTTGTTCGCGATAGTGCGGCAGAAGAGCCGTCAACCTCGTGTCCGAACATCACTGATGCGAATTTTGAAGAAAGATTTGTATTTACACGATTACACTGCTCAATTGACCCAAGAACTGATGCCTAATGATTATTTTAAGCTTCGTCCATATGTCAAATGGTTGGTTAAACAAACAGAAGTGAATGGTGACTTTGCAAGGAAAAATCATCTTCAGCGACGAGACACACTTTCAGCAACAGCAGAATTGCCGCATTTTGGCAAATGAGAATCCACGAAAGATTGTTGAAAAATGAATGATGTTTGCTATCACGAGATGACAATGGACTCATTATGAACCAAAATTGAGGATATGGACCTGGATAATGTGTTAAATGGTGGCATTTGCCACACAGCCAACAAAAGAATGGCTCATTTAAGCGAGAAATTCATTGGCCGTCTTATCTGACGTTGTGGCGAGGTTAATCGGCCACCACGATCATGTGAATTGAAACCATTGGACTTCTTTCTTTGGGAATATTTTAAATAAAAAGTGTACGTCGATAATAAGCCAAGAGCTCAAGGATGAGATAATTTGGCACATTGACGATATTGAACCTTAATTATGAAAGTCATTGAAAATATGGACCGGATAAAGGTATGCCATAGGAGCCGTGGCGAACTTTTGATCAATATTTTCTTTTACACATAATTGTCATAGATTCTGCAAACATAAAAAAAATATTTAGATAATTCTCTGAAAAATTTTTGTTTTATTTACAATTAAAATCGTGCATTTTGGTTGGACCATCATTTACTTTCCCATCAAAAAACTTATACTAATTTGTGTATTTCTATTATCATTATTTTTACTATTACTACTATAATTACTATGATCAGCAGTAGCGATCCAGTCGGATCACATCCGTAGTCGAATCAGCAAATCTTGATCTGAGGTCCTTTTTTGTCAGAGTTCAAACACATTCGTCGTCGAGTTAAGGTTTCGTGATAAGACAGTAGAGTAGTAAATGATATTTGAAACGAAAACGAAGCTTTGACGGACGAAGCGTACCTCGCTTAGGAACAAAACTGCGTGATAAGACAACACCGGTATATTTTTTCAGAATGTCCTTATAAAATATATTTTATAAGGAAAACTAATGAACGCTTCATCAGGTAATTTAAAGTAAATGTGTAGCTAGTTACGACTGTTAACATAGATCCTTAATAGTTTATTATCTTATTACAGGCACTACTAATTTGAATAGCCCAGTCGCCTTATTATTTAATCTCTTAAATTTATGTGTACTTGTAGAGAAAAACCAAAATGTTTGTGTGTCCTTTATATTGTTCATGTTCATAACTTATGTACTGCAGTTGCCTTTCGACTCTTGTTGTGGTTTTTACTTTATTTCGTCCTTTTTATTATTCACAATTTGTTTTATTTCTTGCAGTAAATTTTTTATAACTTTATTCACTCATTCATTTAGACCTTCTTCTACAGGGTTTTGGAGATTTTATTTTCAAGAACTACATGCATACATATGTACATACATAGATATCAATGTCCATGTACAAATAGTTGTATTTGTATATGTGTAATTGTGTTTCGGACAAAATGAATAGTGTTATTGTGTTATTTGTCATTGTGGTTGGTTAGTAAAAGCCACCAAATTGTGTTTCGACTTTGTAACGTTTTAACCACATTTTGGTGGTTCTTTTGAGGCAGTACAGTTTTTTTTATTGTTGTTATTGTTACGATTACCACAACAACTAAACATGTATTTATTGTATGAAAACTGATGTTTGATACTTGACTTTTTGAAATTTAAAAAGCAAAAGATGTCGAGCCAATCAAGGAGCTTTAAAATTTGAATAATTAATTGGAATTTATCCTTAAGAAATTTACAAATCAAATGTATGAAGGGCTTTTACTAGCTAATCAGGTTAAAAGTCAAATTTTGTAGGTAAACCATAAATTATATAGTGGCCGAAACAACAAGTTTTGGACGACAAACTATCGTGGTCATAATTCAGTTACAAATGCCAAAATAATACAGCAAATTATAAAATTTAGCTTCACAATTGTTTATTTGCAAGCGTCCACATAAACCGAAAAAAATAATTTTTCAAAAATTCTTAAAAAAACTGTAGCTCAAGTGAAAACTCAAATATGTTCGTAGTTTTAAACAAAGAAAATAAGAATTCATACAAGAACATGAATAAAAAGTCGTAAAATTTTACGAGAACTCAAACATTTCCAGATCTTAGTCTGGTCCCATTTAAAATATATAGACGTTTGCAGAATACAATTATGCTGGTATATGCATACCGCTCTACTTATACCGCATTAGTTCGTCTTATTGATTAAACTTCTACATTCTTGCCCTTGCACAATGCAAACCCTATTGCTGCAATGTTAATAATTTATGTATGTGTGTTTGTATGAACTTTCGAAATTTTATTTTGTGAATTATATTCTTTGATTTAAAAACTTCACTAATTGCGATTTTATATGATTTTTACGAATTTTAATGCAAGCCGGATTTGAACTAAATGAAGGTAGCTGTTATTTTTTTTGTCTCTTCTTTGTTGGTGAGTGTGCTGAAACCACAGGTCGGGACATGTAAGCGGTTATCATTTAATGGTATAAAAATACAGGCTCAAATTTAGCTAAATGTAACCAACAAAATCATTCACAAGTAGTCTTCTAGACCTTGTTAATATCTCGATAATAACATAAGTTATATCCCAACATATAATCCATGAAGCGTTTTTGTAATAATTGAAGCGGTTAGATTTGTTGTTGAGAAATGATTTGTTTATTTAATGTTGTATGTTCTTTCATCGATTTAATTCCTTTAATTTGTAGTTTTTGGCTAAAAAAGTGTCTAAAATAAAACGAAAGAAAATATATCAAAGCTTATTATCAAATATCAATTTATTTTTACATTAAGAGTTTCATTACTGTAGTTCTCTAGATTTAAAATAATTAATATATATATTTCGTACGGGGAGTAGTCACCTCTCCCCTTTCTATGCTCCTGCCTCTTTGCTCTAATCAACACATCAAACCTATAGCAATGAATAATGAGTGTAAATAGTGTCGCTATTATAGATCCAAAGATATAGAATAATTTATAATTACCTTGTGTGGGGGGTTACCTTTTCTCCGTTAGTAAAAATAAATTAGATTATTTCAATTTCCAGACCGAGTACGACGGTGGCAAAATCTTAAAATAGTTGGCCCTATTGGCGTCTCACGAGAGACAAACAAATAATCGATTACTTGCACATACTTAGATTAATTTTTTTATAAAGAATATTTCAATTTTCTTATAAATTTAAAAACTTGATTTATTATTTTATTTCTCTGCATGAGATCGCCACAAGCTCTTTAAAGTATTTGCGTTACTAAAAGTTATTTATTACCATATTTTTTTCAATCTAATTTGTACCATTATGAACACGCTTTTCATAAGTTTTCCCATTATTTTATGTAGTGACAAATAAAAACACAAGTTTAAAATTTTTATGAATGATTTTTGTGTTTTGTATCTGCTTTGGTTTTTAAGATTTCTATTTTTAAATGTCTAATATCTATTTTGATACCAATACTAGCTACAGCAAAATAAAACAAAAACTACAAAAAATCAAAAAAACTTGTGTGATAAACCAGAGCAAAATAAGTTCATGCAACAGGGTCAAGTTCAAACTACTGAAACATTTTTTTCTGTAAAATGCACAATGAAATGGAACAATAACTTTCGGGTTACAAACAGATGTTGAGGGCCTAAAATAGAATAATTACTTACATACACATGTGTAAATTATTAGTTTTGTTAATTACATGTATATGTTGAAGTAATGAATTTAATATTAAATAAAATATTTATTAAAATTATTAAAAATATTTTTGCAATTAATTTTTCTAAAATTATTTTTATATACGTCAATTGAGTACTATTCCGTTTATAATAAAAATTTACCAACTTATGGTTTTTATGGCACATTTAAATATTTTTATTGATATTGGACAAAACACACGTAACCAATTATCAGTTTTTTTTCGCAATCGATTATTTACGGTCATTAAATTAAGTTCTGAGCTTTGTAATCAATATAATTCGTATCAGAAACTTACAGCAGGATAAAATTTACATTATTATGGCAAATCGCATATTGCATTGACAATTTCATCTGATTTGCAACTTCTAGAAGATGAGTATGTATTTTGTATTTAGTTTGTACCTAAGATTGTGTTGCTCATTGTAAAAAAAAAATACGAGTCCTTAGTCCTTTTTGGCAACATAAGAGCAAATTATTTTATCTACTGCTGCATATGCAGCAGGGTTTAAATTCCGAGTCCACATATTTTTTTGTCGTTTTATTTATAAACAATTTCCAATATCTGCTAGTGAAAAACTTGTAATGAATTTGTCGCAAGTGATATTTTGTCAAGTATTTTGAAACTGTCCCTCTTAACCTTTCGTTGGTTTTTTCTATATCGCTGCCAGTATACATGGGCGTAGCTAGGTATGGGCCTGGAGGGCCGTCGCACCCACCTAATTCTATAACAATTTTTTTACATGCATACAATATAAAATTATTAAAAAATGCACAGGGTATTGTGGACGGATTGCTTTTTTCTATTCAAGAAAACACAGCCAATTTAGGAATAGAGATGTCTGTTCCAAGGATAGTCTCTCATCAAATGCACCAATCAATTCCCCCATTTTCATCACCTGCTGAATACTGGAAGCGATCTATATACATTCCTTATATAGATTCTTTAATTTCATCACTGGACAGAAGATTTAATGAAGAGAATAAGCCAGCGTTTGCAATTCATTGTTTGCACCCGTCAAACATGCTTTCTTTGAAGCTGGAAGAGCTTAAAGATGCCACAAAAACGTTTGAGCATTTTTATGAGTTGGATGATTTGGAAGGAGAAATTGAGCTTTGGTATAATTCTTGGCAACAAAAAAAAAATGGGTAAAGACGAATTAGCCGACTTAGAGCTGGAGAGTATTTTGAAAGACGCTGGATTATTTTATCCAAATATAAGAAAGGCGTTATTAATTTCATTGTCACAGGGGTGCACTACTGCAACTGTTGAGCGGTCATTTAGCACTTTAAGGCGAGTAAAAACATGGTTGCGCTCCACAATGACTGAAGCTCGTTCAAACGGTAAAATAATACGCAATTTTACTTATTATGAAAAAATAAGTATATTGTATATTGCAGGACTATGTATGTTAAGCGTCCACCGAAGATTGGTAACCGAGAAGAAGGACGAAATTTTGGAAAAAATTTTAGCAAAATTTTCAGAAGATCCACGCAGATTACTCCTCAAATAGATCGAAATTATAATAATCATAAAAAGTCATAATCATAGAAAATCATAATTTTCGTGGCACCACCCTATTTCATATCCTGACTACGCCCTTGCCAGTATATATATGCCAGTTAAGAAATAGTATGATTATACATCGCATACTCATTATGTATTTTATGTATTATTTGGTTGGCTTTGATAGAATTTCAAAATGAGATTTATTTAGTAACTTTAATAAGCACACGGCCTTCTATCTTGATGATTTTTTATAAAATTTTCTCATCGTTTTGAAGAGATTCAAAATGGTTTCACTGTAAACTAAAAACGCTCAGTAATCAACAGGTAAGACATGCCTTCAAGTCCTGCACCAAAACTGCCCGCAAGGACTTGCAATGGATTCTCCGAACGACAATACAGAATACTTTATAAGTTTTATAGCTGCTATGAATATCACAACTGGAGATCATTAAAAGTGGTTGAAATTCTCAAAAATTTTGCATCATTCTACATGTAAATTCGTGACTATTTAGAAACCTCTTTTTCATTAAGTTGATGTTCTTCCGAAATGTGTATTTATAGAACTTATGGCAGAGAGCAAAACTATTTTTAATAACCAACTTTACCTGGAAAAATGGATGAAAACATGCCAATTTTTATCAGTATATCAGCTATAAAATTTCAGATTTTTGCCGAGAAAAATGCTTTTGGCAGTCAAATTGGAATTTCTTATTTAATGTCATGATCATTATTTTCATGATGTATCATTGATAGAAGCAAACATCTATATGTAAACAATAATTGTAAATGTAAAGATTCATATCATTTAGTCCAAAATCTTTTCAAGGTTTGTAATGCATTATTTTGAATTTCTCAAATGAATTTCATATAAATTTCTTTGAATTTTGTTCCTTCTAAATAAAAGAATTTTAAGTGTCGGTATTATTTATTTAAAAGCAGACAATAAATTTTGTTATTAAATAAAAATTAAATGCAAAATGTTTCATAAATCTTTGAAATGATTATAATCTTTAATAAAATATCAGCCTCAGGTTAAAGTGTTCGATTTAATGTCTTTGAGTGCATGTTTGTTTAAAAATTAGAAAATACACACTATGTAAACATACACATATATATCGGTGATTTATATGTACGACTGTGTATAAGTGTCCGTAAGTATGCGAGCTTATGTTTGTTGGCCCTTGTATGTTGCTTTACGAAAACATAATGGAAACATGTACTAAAACATGTACTCATTCTTATAAATAGACATTACATAATTATATGTTGGGGGCAAAAGCATTTTCTTGCACCGGAAGCTGTGTCATTTTTACAGGAGGTTCATGCAACCAAAATACGAGTTAAAAAGTGATTAATCTCTAGAGGGCTTAACAAAAACAATTTACATCACCTAATTAGAAAAACTTTATCGAAGACAAGGATTTTAGTTGAAGTAGCACTGGAAGTGAAATGCCTTGAATTATTATTTTTCAAATACCTTTAAAGGTTTTTTATTATAAAAAAAATATCTCATGGCTGAAATTCTGCTAAAAGTCCCATCCTTTTAGCGATTTCCAATGTGGGCTTAACAATTACTGGTCTAATCTACAAAGCCGAGGTGGAATTCCTGCCGGAATAGCAGATGTTGCTTCATGTGGATAAAATTTCTCTTAATTCGCTGTACAATCATCATTTAAAATTTAGCATTAATTTTAAAAGGATATAAGTTTTATTGATATTGCTCTATGTATCAGGCTAGAATCATTCTTCTTTTAAAAGGATTTGCCGGAGCTATAAAAAATCCACTTCTTTCAATACAATTCAAGGTAAAGTTTTTCATAATCGGTTTTTTATGTTTAATGAGGAGTTTGCATGCTCGAACTCTACAAGGACACTATGGCAAATAATAAGTGGATCGTAAGATCCCTTAAAGAACTTTTTTTCTCGAAATGTAACTCATAAAGTATGCTGTTACAAAATTAATTTTGTTATAAAGTTTAATGATTCGAGTACAAAACATAACTATCCACCAATTCTTTGTGAAAAACCAAACAATCGCTTGGCTAAGCCTGTCCTTAAATCAGGATCTATAGCATGGATCCCTTTTTATAAATAGTTGTGACTTTATTAAATTTATGCAAGTCCACGATTTGATTTTAAGCCATTATTTAATAATATTTATTTAATATTTAAGCCCTTTATTGTTGCTGACTTTTTCATCAAACTGTAAACTTTAATTATTTGTAAAACTGATCTAAATATGAATCGTTTGTTCATGAATTTTATCACTTTTTACATATTTTTTTCTTAAAAACTGATGGATCCTATAATTAAACATATTCACTTATAAAAAAGCTACTGTTTTAATGAATCATAAGTGAAAGTTTTTCTGTTTATCTTTAATTTAAATCTTAACAGTATATTGAGGAACACTTCCTCCTCAGTAGCTTAAAAATTTAAATTTTTGGAGATGTGGACTATGTTGCATTAAAAAGGTATATATTATTTTTCCCTACGCCAATTTTCATTCAATTCTATGCAGTTCACATTGTTCGATCGAACAAACAGTACAAGAACATGACCATGTATAATCACATTTCGCTTTCATTTATATTGCCCTCTCATACATTTCTACATGCACACACATGTACATATATAACCATAGAAATTGGCAGACATAAAGATAGACGCACAATGGCCAATGATTTTGTACAAAGTTCATTTGTTAACCCTTTAGTAACTTGACCATTATTGTAGCCAGGATAACAGTAACAACAACTACAGAGAAGATAAAAACCCACCAAAGTACAAGAAAAGGAATCGCAACCACTACAAACGAGTACAACAGCAACACAAAATCATATTCAATATTGCAAAATCCATTCAATTAATATCGACTTGAATGTTGTACATCTGTCTCCTAGTGTTCCTGCATTCATTTGTCCTTTACGCAAAGTAATACACATCTGTATACATGTCAGCAAGGGTGTAATTGTGTGCACATTTTCTTTTTTGTATGTGTTAATTCTTTACATTGAATTCTTTTGCCATTGTTACTTTGATTTTAAATTTTAACAATCTTTATGGTATTCTTTTTTTTATAGGCTTTTAAGAAACTGTCAAATTTAAGGCTGTTTTAAAAAACTCTTTGTAGGTGATTAATTTTTTTATATAACAATTATTCATAGACTTTGCATGCGTTTTTGGAAATACTCCTTCATTTTAGCTCAATTAACGTAGCAGGACCATGTCGGCAAAACTAGTAGATTTTGTTGCCAGGCATAAGGACTCTACTCAAACACTAAAGGCTCGCAGTCCAGAAGTTTAATTATTTTTTTCTTTAATTAAAGCAATGAATAATTATTTACGAGCTGCCTACCAAATGTTTTTTAGAAAATAAAACTCCATAAATTTTCTTTAGAATCTCTCCTCGTTCTGCTTGATATAATGACTCGTATATGGCTGTTTGCTACAAACCATCGAATGGAAGTTTGATGACGTGGATGTCATTAGTAATTTCACTTGATTTGTATATAAAAAAATTTTCTTTCAGCTTCTCAATCAAACTCTATAATATATTTTTCACTAACGATTTTTCAATGCTACTAAACTAATTAATTTATTTTTCAACTAACGCTGGTGAACTTATCCCTCTTTTTTATATTAAATTAATTTCAGTTTCCTATTGAGTTTATCAACACTTGAATATTTGCACACATTTTCCAATGGCTCCCTTTTGATATGAAAAGTACCTTGTAGCAATTGAATTAATACTTGTTAGTATTTTTTTTTTTTTTGCAATTTCAGTTGTTTTTATTTATTTCATTCAACACGCATTAAGTTGCGAGTGTCACCGAGCCAAAGGATGTAAACAACAAATACTGTGTAATGAATGACTGACTTAAAGTCTGACCACTGCCACTGGCAAAACTTTACTCGCACTTTGCAATTATTTACACATATTTTATTTTATTCAAAACTTTGTTTTAAGCTCGCCATGAAATTAACTTTACTTAGCGACAAGTAATTTTAACCGGTTGTTTATAAAGGAGGGCGAGTGTGAAGTATTTGTTCTCAGAAATTTATTTCAATTAAAAATAGATTCAAGTGAAAATCCGGTTGCTGTTGAATTTTGTTAAAGCTTTAAATCGGTTTTATCCCTGCATAAGCTATCATCATATGAATGTGATCATGTTGCTCTATGGCAGCTTTGTATTATATTTATTTGTTAGTATATTTGGCTTAAGTCAATATAAATAAAATTAGTTGGCAAACAACAATACCAAACTGCCAAATATGTATACAGGCTTCATGCACTTAACAGATTTATATACAAATTTCATTTTCCTTATTAGGCAATATAGTCCTTTATTTAATACTCTACTATTTACTAAGCCATAATTTATACTAAACGACACAAGCCTTATTAATTTAGCAATTTTATTTTTTACTAGAGGAAAGCAAAGCTGCTTTCAAGCTCATTGAAACCAATAAATTTTTATTATACACGCTAGTTGATGAAAATATTTATTGAAAATACACTACTCCATAAAAGTATATAACACGAGAGTTAGAAAAAACATTCCATGCTTTTTAAATAAATATTTGGCATCCTCTGGCACCTGATTTAGGGTATAGAAGCATTCCATTCTCCACTTATTTCATTGCATTTTTACAAACTTTGATACTGTATTTAATAACTATGGCGCTACACATACGAAACTTAAATACAAATGTACGTATATGTGGGTTAAAATCAAACTAAAATATGTCATAAACATGGTAAAACTTTTAACTGAGACTTAAGTGCGGCTCTCACATTACAGACAGCAGACTTGTGTAATATTTTTTTAACGAAAGATCTCCAAAAACTGAGTACTTTTCCTATAAATTTTCTAATCAAGTCGACGGCCTGGATTGTTGAAATAATTAATAGAGAAAGTTAATTTTTCAACGGACCACCCCGGACCACCCACTGTATTTTATTGTCAACATTATTGTATAAATACATTGTTAACATGGTAAATTGTGAACAATATTCTATAGAGAAAAACGTTTTATAAATATCTATCCACAGACTATGAAAGTATGGTAAAAATTATCCTTTTTTATACAAATACACCACTCAGTTATTATGCACAATAAAGTAAACATATATATATATATATATATATATATATATATATATATATATATATATATATATATATATATATATATATATATATATATATATATATATATATATATATATATATATATATATATATATATATATATATATATATATATATATATATATATATATATATATATATATATATATATATATACACGCACTCATACGTATTTAACTTTGTGTCCATTTTAAAAAGAAACTGACGTTGTTGCTGTTGTTGTTTTTGATTTTGTTGTATACATTCGTATTAAGTTGGTGGTCAATCAATCGTTAAAGGTAGTCAGTCAGTCATGTTTTATCCTTCCGTTGTGTTAAAAAATTTTCGTTAATCGTTAGCGAGTTGTACAATTTTGTAGCAATGAAACTTTTTGTGTTCATACGTGGCATATTCGAAAAGTTTATCAAAATTATATTCGTAATATCGTTTCTATTGATAAGAGTATTTTACTGCTACGAAAAATTAATATATAAGAAATAGAATATAATAAGAAAATTGAAATTATGTGAAAAAATATTTATGTGAATATTTTTGTAAACAGTACTCGCGCAATGTAAGATATTCTGTAGGACAAACAATATTTGAAGCACTTTCTTAAATTAGTTTTTTCGTGATATCAGATATAAAACACTGGAATATATCACAGTTTTCAGTACTTGCGGATCACAAGTTGGGAATTTTATTGACTTCTTGGGACAAGGCTTTTTCCAAATTCGTGGGAAAAAAGCGCACAAAGTTAGGATGAGAAATAATTTACTACTACAAAATTTAGTAAATTCGATTTGAATAAAATTAAACACATGAAAATATTATATATCCTTGATCGGTAAATACTAAAATTATTTTCACATAAGGACCTCTTGCAGATGTAAATTTTATAAATAAGCAATTCTCCTTT
Source organism: Germaria angustata (assembly GCA_963681545.1). Taxonomy (NCBI): domain Eukaryota; kingdom Metazoa; phylum Arthropoda; class Insecta; order Diptera; family Tachinidae; genus Germaria; species Germaria angustata. The sequence goes on along the minus strand of OY812999.1, from coordinate 12,191,881 downwards.
AATATAAAAATGTTTTATTTGCAAAAAATACAAAAGGCAACTTTTACAAATGTAATGAAAATATTAGCAAATGTAAGGCCTTACTACATAATTTATATTGTATGTGTAAGTAAATATATGCTCTAACTTTAAACTTAAGCGAAACAGCAACTTCCTTGAAACTGTGTGATTTTTTTGCAATATTATCACCCATTGTGAAGCTGTATATATATTTCCTTTTTATTTAGCATCATCCACTGTGATTCCTCAAAAAATAAAATCCTTCACCTAGGGACCAAGTAGATATCAATTTTATATCAAATTTTAAAAGTACTTTCTATACAACCCTTTCTATACAACCGCATTGAGCACTTGGCCGTCGCGACGAGTTGTTACTCTTACGTTTTTTTTCTCTACTGTATTGTGTACTTGACAGCTGGTAATCATTACTTATCGACAAAGTGCACTTAACACACATTCAAACTTACACACACATACATTCCGATGGCTGTACTGTTATAATTCAGCCGTTTTCATTTGTATTCTGATGGGGGTGTACATGGCTTTAAAAATGCAAATGTATTAGTGGGGAGAATTGTAAGATTTTTGAACTATGTCCCATGCATGTACATATACATATATATGTATGTGTATGAGTCTATGTTTTTTATATATATACAAAGTATTAAAAACCAATAACAAGAACTTTGTTGTACACATGTATTTGTTTGAACTTTATTTGGGTTGTTATTTCTCCTACCATCTGTTATAATAAAGCTCTCTTAGCTTATGTTTGCTAGAGGTAGCGCTACCACTATCTCACTTGTTTCATTTCCTTAGCGAGATAATGGTCATTTGGACGGTAATTTTTACAACAACATATACGTACACATATGTATGTTGAAATATACAAATATATACACATACACATACTTATACTTATACAAGAAGAGACAGACATATCATACAACTATTGTAGAGATATTTATATTTATTGAACTTATAAAGTTTAGTTTATATTTATTGTCATTATCGAACGGATATCGTTGTAACGTTTGTCAAACGGGATTATTAATATTTATATATTTATTTTATCCATAGCATATATGTTTTAATAAATAAATATGTCTATGTACAAATATATAAAATCATAACATCCGTATCCGTAGTAAAAACACTATTTTAACTTTTTTATATCATCAGTATGAAAGATTTTCGTTTTTATTAAAAAAGTAAAAAATAAAAAAATACATTAAATAATAAAATAATGAATATTATTTTAATATTTATTTTAGTAAACGTATAACAAATAATCAGTTCATATAAAATGTCACCATTATAGTCAAAGATAAATTTATTTGGATTTATACGAGTATAAAATATTAAAAAAAATAGATATTGAATAAAAAAATCGTAAAAATTAATCATTTCCCTGATAATAACATTAAAGAATATTTAATTTACATTCTGTATTTTCAAACAAGTGCCTTTTTTAATTTTTAAATGTTTACAATTTTTAATTCAACATTTAAAACTTTGGAATTTTTTTCTATTAAGTGCCTAAATCTTATCAAATGCAAACACTTTCGTTAAACAATTTGGGTAAGTAAATATTTATATGTATATCTTATCATTTTACTTACGCAAATATAAAAATAGCGAAGTGTTAAGCATTTTTTTTAAAAGAGGGTATTCAACTAAAGATAGGCTTACATTTTATCCATATATTGTCAATATATTGTTTAAATATTGATTGCATTATTATATCTAACTGATTTTTCTTATGTACATTATTTTTTTTTGCCAATATTTTCTAACACAAATAAAAATTTCAGCACCAGTACCACCAGATTTCAAAATAATATAAAGTTAAATCATATTTTAAATAGATTTTGAAATAAGCTTAAACAGATTAAACCGAAAAACTAAGTTTCTTACTTATATTTAATAAAATATAAGATTATTACATCACTTGGCTGTTTATCATAATAACTGACTCATGATTTCCATACAACTTGGATCGGTTTGATATACCCAAAACCGAATCAAGTTATATGGAAGTCACGCTTATCTTAGTTATAAAAAATAGATAAGTGGCTTAGATTTTTTTTAGATATAAAGAAACCTATATGAAGATTTTACTTTATCCCATGCAAATTATTTTGTGTTGAAAAGTGTATTTAGTTTATTTCAAAAGGAATTTTGAATAAACAGGAATTGTCCATAAAAATTGTCTAACCATATTATCAACTACCCCATAGCCGATAAAAATAGTGAAAGTGAAACCCAACAGGACAAGTGGCAGAGCAATTTTCTTTCTGATTCAATTTATTGTTTTGCAATCAAAAAATAAGGAAAATTATACTGATAATAATGGACACACCAAGAGCTTGCGAAAATGCATAAAACTTTTATGAGAAACTCTGCAGCTGTAAGCTCATAGGATATATTTTTTTTATATATACAACATGTAAATACATACATACATACATTAATTTCTCAAATGTAATATTACAAAAAATCAATAAACTCTTCCTTCCATGTTGTAAGAGCTATTGATTTTCATTTCAAAATATACCTTCATGTGTTGCTACAGATCTTGTGTTAGTCATTCTAATCTGCTTCTAAGGTGTAAAACTATTTGCATACAAATAGCAAGTAAATAATTTGTAAACAATTTTTGTCTACAATGCTTGGTAATACTATGACTTCAACATGATTTCTTCTATTGCCTTCAATATTGAACTTAAAACCTGAAAACTTTAAGCAAAAACTTAAGCGGAAATTTATATGCAATTATTTATTTGTTTAAAATTGTGATTTATATAAGAGCATAACAACTGCTCGACTAAATTGAAGAATTATATACACCAATCCATTTGCAATACAATTAGTTAAGAAAATTTTTAGAGTTTGAAGCCAACTCCTATAAGGAAATATAGCCATATATAAAAAAAAACATATAAACACCAACGTGGCACCCATCCTGAAGAAAACTTTGTCATACTCAAGTGTTCATTCAAAATTTAAATCACTGTGAAATTTGATAGGCCTACGGCTTCCATAATTTCTTAAACTTTCAATCTGCGATCAGCTAACACATTATCGCGAAGTTTTTCAATTGTTTCGAGGGCAGCAACATCCGCCTTGACTAATGGGGTTCTTCTCCGCAAATTATAATGCTTAATAAGCATATGAAGTTTACTTTTTCCCATTTTCTCTTCAAATCACGCGGTAGTCTGCTATCCAGCGCTCTCAAACACATACTAAATGACACAGCTTTTTCAGAAGTCAATTGACAAATGCTTTTAAACCGAAAAAGTGTTGCTCTTTCAAATAATTGATGGCGAATTTCAAAAGTGTGGTCTTAAATACCCACCCTCGTATATAAATATATGCACATAAATACTCAAACATACGAATGAAGGTATTTAAAACAAAGACCTAATGAGACAAATGAAAAGCAAACAAGATATTAACATAACAAATAAGTTTAACAATAGTCTCATACAGTGCTTAACAAAATTGAATGGCACAGATCGCCCTATTTCTCGTTTACCTGTAGAGAGATTACAAGTACTATTTTATTATTTGTCATGGGTGCAAATATGACACTAGTGTAAATATGCCATAAATAAAGACTCGTATGTGGTTCATACTCTTCTAACAAAAACAAACACACCAAATTGTACAACACGAGTGCGATATAGAAAGTAGAAGAAAACACTTCTGTGCTGCGATCGAGTATACAACAAAAGCAAAAACAATAGTGATATATTGCCTTACGAAATGAAGAAAATTAAACAACAGCAAAAGCGAATGATAAGAGGTAAATGCGGTTATCAATATTTAACCAAAAAACTAAAAAAATAAGATAACAAATCCTTATCTAATGACATGTGTAAAAATAATAAAAAAAATGTATATAAAGCCACACTATAAGTAGAGAAGAGAAATTAAACACACACAATATATACGAGGTTAGCAACGAAAGAACTTCATATACATGTATGAACAATGTATTCTTTTGAAAATTTTCTGCAATATTGTATTTCGTACTATTTACTATAGTTTTAGAAAAGTTTGTATACAAATTTTAAACTTACTTCTAGAGAGTTCTATTTTGTACAAAAGCTGCTTTTTCCTTGCAAAATTCATTCAAAGCTCTTTTTTAATTTTTTGTCCAAAATGTATTTTTTTTTAAAAGAATCTTTTAGCAACCAGCACTGTTTTCAAGAGAATTTTTTCTCTAAAAATTAACTTTTTTAATAAGAGGTCCTTAAAACTAATTTAAAAACAAGCGTTTTTAAATATATTTTTTAAAGATTTTTTAAAAATGTATTCTCTCATAATATACTCTTTTAAAAAGATATTTTTTTCACAAAATTCTTTATTTAAGTATTGTTTCTGTAAAAGTGTTTTTTCAAAAAATCATTTTCCGAAAATGTACACTTTTGGGCATTTTTCATTAAGTACTTTTTTCCAAATTAATTCTTCTAAAACGTGCAACAGTGGTTTTAAAACAAAGTACTTTTCCAAGAGGTACTATTTTCAAAAAGTATGTGTTACAAATGGAATTTCTTCCATAGCTATATTTTTTAAATTACTTCTCGTCTTTTTCATAAGTAATCATTGATTTAAAAAGAAATTATAAAAAGTTAATTTTTGTTTTTTTAAAGTAACACATTTGTAATTGTTTTATTTTCAAAATTAACTGATTTCAAAATACACATTGTTTTAAGAGGCACTTTTTGTCTAGAATTTTTTTAAAACTGCTTTATCAAAAAAGAGTACATACTTCTTCTAAAAGCACTTTTTCAAATGGTATTTTTTTCTCAGTATAAAAATTTTTTGCACAAATATTATTTCAAAATATTTTTTTTCAATTTATCAATTTTCTAAAAACTAATTTATTTAAAAAGTTTTTTTTCCAAAACATATACTTTTCATAGAATTTTGTTACGAAACTAGATGTTTTGGATGCATATCATAATAGTTCCTTGTTTTTAAAGTATTTTTTTTTAAATTTTATTAGTTCCAAATGTACACTCTATTAAAAAAATTTTAAGGAATTTTGTCAAAAACTTTTTTATTATTTTTATTTTTTTTATTATCTTATTTACATCAAGAAATAAGTCTTTTTTATGATTCGTGATTTCAAAGTACTTTGAATGGGACTGTTTTTAATGATGTTTTAACTCTTTTTAAAAATCTCTTTTACTACATTTTAAAAGACACTAGTTTAAAAAAATTACTACCTTTAATAACATCTCTATATTTTTTTAATTTTTATAAAAATTCGATTAAAATATTATTCAAGCGTGAGGTCTTCTTCTAGTGGTTTAACAATTTTATTTCAAATTATCGATATTGCGATACTCATCGAGTAATATCTTCAGGAAAAAACATAATTTTCCTGAAGATGAGACTCAATGGGTATCGAAATATCGATAATTTCAAATAGAATTTTTAAAGCACTAAATAAGACCTCAAGCCTGAATTATATTTTAATTAAATTACCTTCAATAGCGTTAGCTTGAAGTTACTTTTAGAAATTTTTGAATTCCACCGCATGCAGTATTCGTAGGCCACAGAAAATTGTAGTCTCCAGGGTCAATTTTCTATACCACAACAAATTTTTGCGTCATCTAAATTGCAGTACGACTCTACTTATTGGATTACTTTTACAAGTCAATAAAAGCTTTAAATGTGCCTTTTAAACATTTTTTTTTTTCATTTGCAATTTTAAATGAAACGATATTTTTTAAATTGTTAAATCTATTATTTTATATGTTACTTTTTTAACGCCATATTTATAGCCTGTTTCTACTAACAACTCCGTTTTATGTTTTTGCCTTAATGATTCCACTTTCGAATAAATTTTCAGACTTCCCTCCCATTAGCGAGTATTTGTATATACGCAAATATAATCTTTTAACTAGATAATGAGTTGTAATTGTGTGTGTGTGTGTGTTTGTGTTTATGTACGTATGATGGAGCAAAATTAGTGCATGAAATATGACAAAAAGGCAAAGTTTGTACAGAGAGTTTTTATGGGTGTTTTAAGTGAAGCGCCTGTTGTATGTTTGTCTTTTTGTTGAGAGATTATTTTGGGGAACAAATCACCTTCGCGTACTTTGTTTTAGTTTCAATTGAAACGGAGCGCGCTAACGGTTAAATCTTCTTCTGTATTCTGACGTTCTTACAAATAAATTGACGTTATAGCGACCAGTTCTTTGTTCTCTTTTGTTTCTATTTTTCTATGTCAATTGACATTGTAAAGTGATCTTTATGGTAATCAATGGCTTTGAGTTGATATATGCAAAGTAATACTGAATAGAGACGTGCATATATGTATATGTAAATAAGTAATTTCCGCATAATCAAAAATACAAGAATTGAAATAATGCGAGTATATAAAATCTAGTTTTACAAAAAATAAAAAAAATATAATATAATATAATAATATTCATCAAAAAGACAAATATATAAAAAAATATATATTATAATAATAATTAAAATGGTGCCTCAAAGACATAGTGCGTTATAAAAAAAGGTAGAGAGTGAAAAAATGTGCTTCTTATCAAAAGTGTACCTGTCTTTGTATGTAATAGAATAAGTGATATTCTAAATAAAACACAGGCTGTTGGCAAATTTTCTGTAGTGTAATAAATAGAATTTTGGAAAATAAATTTTAGTAGCTTCATCACCGCTCAATCAGCACCAAAAAGGTAGATAAATTCAAATTAGCTTATGGCATGTGACCTTATCAAGTCCTTATTTTATAATCGTTTAATGTTCAAAGTGTATAACTTCCATGATATTTCTGTATGCCTCTTGGGTATTTTCGGACCTACAATTTCTTGAAAAGATCATAAAAAACAACTTTTAGAAGGATTTCTTAAAGAATATCACCATTTTTGCATTTTTTAAAATACTTGCAAGAATACATCAGCAAAAGAAAAATGCTTCAAAAACTTTTATAAAAATTATTTTAAAGTAAAGTTTATCTCTTAAAGCGTTTTAGGGCATCGTTTTTATAATTTTCCGTGAATATTCGACCAATAGGAGCTGGTTTGACTCCCATCAAATTTCATGCCAACAAATTATATGTCCAGTTTGAAGATACTTTTATGCCAAGTCACTCTGATTTGCTTATCGGAGAGCATCAGAAATTTTATCCATGTAAATTTTACCTGTTAAAGGATATATTGCTCTTGCAACAAATACCCACCAAAATTGTAGCCATATTTGGCTAAAATGACGCTGATAGTCTTATTGTCATTGCGTGTGACTTCTATATATTTGCCTTTGCATAAAAAAGGATAAAAATATACACATTAAAAAAACTAAATATATAAATTGTAGTCCAGTCAGACCAAAGAGGTGTACTAAACTTATTTTTGCCCATAAGTGGAATTTTGCTCCCTTAATTTGCCCAGATCGGCAACAAATTGAATTTTCTTGATTTACAACATCTCATTTATTTATTTATTTATAATTTGGTTTAAAAAAAGATATTGCATATCAAAACAAAATATAATCTTTATATTAGATATTAATATTAATATTAATATTAATATTAAAAAGTTTTCGCTCAATTTCTAAGCAATTTCATAAAAAGGCATATGGACACAAAATTTAATAAAAGTTTTCGAAAAATTTTCTATACTACAATATATAAATATAAATTTTCCTTACCACCCACTATGTAAGATATTCATAGAAAAATATTTTTATCACACTATGAAATAAATTTGACCTTTTGAAAAACACAAATTTAATTAAATGTCTACCAAATGTTTTTGTACGACAGCAGAGCAACAATTAATTAAAGGCTGCTCCTTTTTAATTCTTTACCATTTTGTTTGTTTTTTTTTTATAAATACAAGTATTCCAATTGTTACACAAAACTTAATTAAGACTTGAGCAGACACCTGCTGGGCAATGGGTGTATGAATAACAACCAACAGCCCTACCAATAATCCGAGATAAATTTCAGCAACATTAAAAAAATTTGTATAAAATAATATTAAAATAAATATGTTTCCATAAGTAAATAAATCTAAACTCACAAAGCGATGTACGTGTAGGCATAAGAATATAAATTGCATGTTTTTTCAAAAATATAGAGCAAATAGATTTTTAATAAAAGATACCCCATTAACCAATATACCCATGCAAGAGATAAATATAATTTGCAAGGTGAGAACTTAAACAAAAGACAACAACAACGAAAAGGAAAACACATGGGCACAAAACCTTAAGAAAAACAAAGAAGCAACAACATTGACATGAAAACAAATTTCTCGAAAACACGAAAAAAATAAAAAAAAATAAAACTTTACAAAGTAGAGATTTTGTTGTCAGAGGGACACCTTTAGCAATCATGTAAATGTGTTAGTTAACCATTATTTGCCACACACATTCTCATTTTCGGTACTGATAAGCAGACACACACGCACCCACACACACACACATTCGCAGAAGCTCGGTATGTATTTATAGCAAATAATATTAAAAGGATATCATTGCAAAAGAATAAAAAAAAATTGTTTACCTACACATTTACACACAATCAAGGTGTATCAGTATCTCTTATCTTTTCATAACGTTCACATCAGCATCGTTCAATATAAAGGCATACAAGCTCGCCAAATATAGAAAGTACAGTGGGATAAAAAAGTGAATGCCATTTGTATTTGTGTCATGGTATTTTCAAGCAAATAAAATCTTATTTTAACACACAAAAATTACAAAATAATTTATAAAAAGATAGGGAAATATTTCATATTAAGGCTCTGAAATCTGATTTCGAACTTATATAAAAAAAGTTCTGTCAGAGAATTTATACAATATAAATATATCGAAGTTCGCCACATTCTACAACATATAGTTGCTGGTATTAATGTTGGAATTATAACCGAGCATTTTCTGCCAAGATTTAAATCTATTGACGTTGATAACGTGTGGCCCAGAAAGAAGTTATACCATGATATACATGTCTGTAAACAATTAAATAACCGAGATAATTCTAGGTAATTGGGCGGCATTCAAAACAGAATACTCATTAGCACGGCATTCGGAATGAAAGTCGCATTATCGAGGGTTTTGAAATGAAGCAACCAGAATATAAAGATTTTGGACTGATTTTGATAAGAAAGCAAGCAAGTTGGTTATGTTGCAATAAAATAAAAGTGAAGCTGGAGAGGTAATTTTCTTTTAAGACGGTGATATTTCTGAAATGAAATAATAGTCTTTGTGATGTGTTCTGGAAAAAAATTTTAGAGAAAATTTTGCGGTATTTAGAGAGTTGTTTTGTTATGCTTTGCTATGTCACCTAAAGTATTGGATACTTCTGGAGATTTTCCATATGACTAAGTGTCTAAATCAATTTTTCTAAAAGTGGTCCTTGGAAATGAAAAGGTCAAATGGAATATTACCTATACTTTAAATATTTGGAATCGCACAAGAAAATCAGCACTGAATACTATAAAAGTAAAACGTGTTCGCCTCTGTTAGCAATTTTGTATTTCAATTTGCTTCCACATAGAGCCTTAAATTTTCTTTTCACTAATTGGACGGGTTATACAATAAGTCATGTAGTTATAGTTCACTTATAGACTAATAATTCACTGCACTGGAAATTCAAGCTGCCGCTAGTTCACTGATTTTTATTTTATTTTATATAATACTTTTCGCTTAACGAACATAACAGGGACTACCATTCGTTAATAGTGCAGCTGCTCAGAGACCTAAATGGTAATCCAACCCACAAACTCTACACCTTAAGTGTGGTTCATTTCTAAAACCATGCGAAGCATCATAGAAAGTTAAAAAATATATTTTAAATATTATTCTTCCATAATACATTTTTATGTTTATAAATAAAAATTTAGTTGATCATATACGTTTTCCCATAAAAAGCACTTAATTTTACAGCACCCTTTTTATATTGGTCGAACAACTGTTGAACAGGCATTAGAAGCTCTTATGTGTTTAACTGTAAACATGTGCTTGTATTTGTATTTTTGTTCGAGAAGAACAATAGTGTTGTACACAAGTTCATATTTATAAACTACAACAATATAAAACATTTCCAATTTTAAGCATCTTTACAAAGACTTTCTAAAAAGCTTATTTTGTTTACTACCACTACGGCAGCACAGCAACTGACTGCTCTTGTTTTTATTTGAAAAAAAAAAAAAAAAAAAAATTGACAAGGAAAATTTAATCACATACACAACAGGATCTATCACACAATCACATGCAGGGCATAGATATAAAAAAATGAAACAAGAAACAAAGATGCAACCTACAAATGACAACACTTTTCCAAGTATTGAACATTAGTAGTTCTAGTCTTGTGCTACGCGTTACATTGTCACATCTTCTTCTCGTTTTACCTTTACAAGAGTTTTATATTGAATTTTTGTTCTTGTTTTTCCGCCTTCTAGGTTATTTTCTCTCATAAGTTTTCTGCAGGAAAACAAACTTTAATTTTGCTCTACAAAACGTGCAACATTAATAAATTTTTAAAATTAAAAAAAAAAATATATAAAAAAATAAAAAAATTACATGTAAGCATTTGAGTAATAATATTTCTTGTACTCTAGTAAATTAAAAATGTTTGAAAAATTGCTACTAAGTACTTTATGATTTAAAAAATAAATGAGGTATAAAGTTTTTGATGAGACAAAGTGTTTTTCAGAATAATTGTAATTAATACAGCAAATACTAAAAAATATAATAAAGTGCTTAATAAGTATTTGTATAATATCAATGTTGAGATTAAAATAAATTCTCAAAATATTACTATTCCTTTGCCAAACCATGAAGTACTGAAAATTTATTAACCCTTCAACTACCACTGGTACTTTGTAGCTCGAAGCATATAAAAAGAGATGTTCGAAAAGACTACATTGGGTCAGAATTGAAGTCATCATCGAGATGTATTTTAAAAGTTTTTTTAGTTAATTATATATTAAGAGCTATTATTAATGGGAGAAATTATCCTAAAAAAATCAAAAATACATTTAAAAGTTCTTTAGTTTGCTCTATTAAAAGTATTAATTTATTCCATGTCACATTTAAAACAATCGTAATACTAATTTAAACCAATCAGCTGCTAGCGCCAATTATAAAAAACCATGTGTAATTTTCAAAAAATTTAAAAATAAAAGATGTAATTTTTTTTTTGTCAAAATCCTGAAAAAATAAAATTAAGAAATCAAAATAGATCTTGCAATAATTAAAATTTTTTTTAGATTTTTTTTGCAGATTTTCTTTTCTTACCATATAAGCGGCGAGCTGTTCCGAGGTGACACAAGCTTTTATTTTTTACCAGATTGTGTGTAAACTTTTTCTACATTTGACTACATTTCCAGTTGAGGCTGGTTAAATTTGAAACATTAAGGGTCTGCATGAAAACACTTAAATACCCCGCAAAGTTTGCAAGTTTACAGTCGCTTAAATAAACTACAAAAATTTTTTTTATATTAAATTGCAACAATCCTTGTAAACTTGCGAGGCAATTTAGTCTCTTAAACTTGCAGTCCTTAATTGTGCATTCGATGAGTCATATGGATTTTGATTTTTTTTTTAATATTGTATATAAAAAATGTTAACAAATAAACCAGAACAAAAATTTTATTAATTTATTATTTTGACTCGATTTAGGCATCAAAAATTGTTTTAGGTGTCTGTGTTATAGTTTTATTCAATTTATTTTTATTTTCACTTTTCCAAAAATTAAACTAATTGGCTATTAAAAGTTGCTCTGCTCTTTACGAAGGCACTTTATTAAACAATTCTCCTAAATGTGTGCAATTGCACAAACGACAAAGATTAAGTGCATTATTCAGTATCCTTGTTGTGTTTTTTGCACTACAAGGACGAAATAAATAATAACATGTTTTCGATTAAAAACGGAATTCTTATTTCAATATTTAAATAAGGCCACCATAAGGTTTTTCTGAATTAAAAATTAAAAGTTTTATTTCAAATTGTATTTAAAAATGATTTAGCTTTTTTATGAAATTATTTCATACACAGATCATCTTATCGGAGTCTTACTGTATATTTGTAAATTTTACACCTTTGTGTAAATACATGTTATTTCATTAATTTTGCCAATTATATGGTAAGAACATGATGCTATTTTGATGATTAATATGCATTTAATTGCGTATTTCTAGTTTTATTGACTTTCAGCTATTTGTTATTTAGTGTGCATTGTTTTATTGTTGTTACAACTTTTTCCTCTTGCATTTAACTCGTTGTCAACTAATTAGTTAAATTGAAATCGAATTATTTGTTGTCTCTCTTGAATTAACCACACACTCGTTCAGATTAATTACCAGTGATACAAACACATGTGTCTGTACACAAATAAAGACACATTACAATTTATACTCTTTAGTACTGCATACTTTTGCGGTATATTTATATCCGCTGACGTACAACAATTAATCGAAAATTCATACTCGCAAATTTAAGTGTGATAAGAAGTATTTGGTGGGAGTGAAAATGAACTGGGGGCAAATAGGTGTAGTATTTCAAATAATTTTATAAAAAGTTATCGAAACAACTCCGAAGTTGTTTCAAAAAAAATCAAGAGCAACAAATTTTCAAATATAATGATTTTTTTATAACCATTAGCAGTAAAATTATTTTTTGAACACACCTCGTATATTAATATCATTAGTCTATTGCTGGCACTTGAGAAGCAATTTTGCGGGAAGTTACAACAAGTTTAATTACCTGTAATTGTTCCATTTATTGTGAAAATGGGTTGGCAAAAAAAGTAGGAATAAAAAAGATTAAGTTTTTAATAATATATAAAAATAATAATCAATATTCTGCGATGGGCCAGGTTAGATTTGGGGCCCACCACAGTGTAAAAATAAATTTTTCAATGGAACTAATAATTATCCATTATTACAAATACACCCCCAGGTTGTAGGTCTCTTCTTTTTACAAGGAAAGACGCCATGGGACGAGTATCATATCGGTGAGTCATTGCTAATGACAACTGTTATAAAGGTATTCTCCTTAAAAGCCTCTATATAGTAAAGATTAAACTTGATTAAGGGAACTTCTTTGAGGGGCACTTGTTTTCGCTATATGTACTAGTAGAAGAGCTATTGAAAATTTTATTGTACTCCGAAAAATTTGGTCGAACTGATAAAAAGAAAGTTATTCTGTGTTGATTTCTATCATAAAGTATGATTTTTTGAAAGCTTTCGGATTTAATTTACAAAACACATATAATTTCATGTAATTGTTGCCGCCTCAAATGGTTTATACGCCAGGTCTAACTTTGGCATACTCTATCCAACATATCTGACAATTAAATTAGTTAGTATTGGCTACCATTTCGTCAACCGTTGCATGCTTATTCCAATAAACATTAACCTTAACATAACCCGAAAATAAATAGTCTAAAGGCGTCAAATCGCACGATCTGGGCGGCCAATTCACAGGCCTCCAACGTGAAATAAACTGTTCATCGAACTCGCCTCTCAGTTGGGCCAATGTCTCTCATTCTTTGTGGCATGTGGCTCCGTCTTATTAAAACCACATGTCAGCCAAGTCCAGCTCCTCTATCTTGGATAAAAATCATTGCACAGTAGCGCTCGAAATTCACAGCAACGTTTCTGCCTTCATCGTCTTTGAGAAAGTACGGGCCAGTGATGCTACCGCTCTATAACAGACACCAAACAGTGCATTTTTCGAGACACAATGCTTCTGGCTGCTCTTCATACCAAATACGGCAATTTTGCTTGTTCACGTATCCATTAAACCAGAAATGAGTTTCGTTGCTGAACACAATGTTCTGATAAATAAGTGGACGATGCACTTTCTTAATCGAGCATGAATTTTATATATATAATAAAATTCAATAATCTGCAAGCGTTGTTCATTTGTAAGTCGATTCATTGTTAAATTATAGGCCACACTAAACATGTCTAACAGTAACATGTAACACGAAAACAACTGAGCTGCCAACTCAGTATTGCCAAAAAGAAAGTTGCTAAAAACATCCCCCTTTAAGAATCTTATATACACGTATTTGCCAAAAAATTATTTAAGCATTAGCAACATTAAAATATTAAGATTATTGCAGTAGATCAGTTGGCAGCAGTTAAATCAAGGAGATTATATTATTTCATTTCTGAACGTATTGTATTCACTTCACACCAGTCAAGAGCATAAAAATGATATTCAGAACACGATTCCCAAAGTCACGTGTTCCCAAAGCAATAACATAAAAAATATAATCCGCAGTCCCATGATCTTAAAACAAATTTTAAGTAGGTTTTCTAATAGCAAAACAGCGGTCATATTTTTATTTATTTAGTAATTTTTTCAAAAAGATGTAGTACGTTGTGGGTTGAGCTGACTATATGTTTGCTTTTCATTGGAGCCAATATCAAACCGACGGTAGATTTCAATCTTTATGTCTGAAATCCTTCAATGTTATTTATTTATATAAAAAACTCAAATTAAATATGGGTACTTCTACAATTTTTTCATATTTAAAAACTACAAAAATATATGTATTACAATAGTAGACTCAGAAAGCTTTTCCACAGACAACAAAAACTTTATGGAATTAGCCATATAAAAAGAAACCATTTGATGTATTAAAGGTACCTGCTTAAACAATAATGTTTGATTAAATTTGTATTTCACAGACAGGATGCTTTATCGATCTATGTAGTTATGATTTCATTTATTTATTCCCCTTTAATTTGTCACAACTACACCTTTATTTTGCAAGGGCTTGTAATACTAAATTTTGATTTTATCTAAATTAAATGTTTGAGAATATACAGGAGGCTTTAATTTTTTAACCAGAACTTAATTTTCAAAAGCTTTTAAATTCGTGTCATCGGACTCCTTTTTATTGCCTTTTTGTGCAATACCGTAAAATAATATAATTTAAAGTCCTTCATTGGAACTTCATATTTTTATTTTATTAATTATTTCCTAAAACTAAATAACTTTTCCGATTGTACTTAGATCGAGGAACTATAAAGAGTACAAAGATTCTATTGTCCTTTGCATACTCTTCAAGTTCTTCTCTATTTCACGAAGGTATTAATTTTACATGAAGCATTTGAAAATATTTTAAATATTTCAATATTTTTAATTTTCTTTCAACTCCTTTTCTTTGCAGGCAGATAAATGTAAAAAGGGGAATAAAATTTTTTTTCTAAATTAATTCTTTAAATATGAGACCAATCACAGTGCAAGCAAAATAAAAAATAATAAAGACATAGAGATTAAAAAGAAATTTCAATACTGTGATAAAAATTGCAACAAATGTGCAAGAAAAAATTAAAATAAGAATTTAGCATATATAGAAAATCATTAAAAAATAAAAAATTTATGCAAAAATTTACTAAAATTGAAAACAAGGATTTGTTTTTTTATAAAGTAAAAACACATCTCTACACAAAACGAAAGAATTTACCGGCTAAAAATGTTACAATCCTTAAAACTGCGCACAGATAAACTTATGGAAGCTACAAATAATAGTGTGGATAACCACAATAATAGCACAAGTAATCTAGCTACAACAGCAACAACAACGAATCCTTTGCTAACAACTTTGGCAACAACAGCGGCACGATTAACGCCAGCCTCAACACCTGTAGCTGGCATTACAGCTTTGCAAGCCAATGGACTTAGTGCTTATAACAACAACAATAATAGTAATAATCATATAGTCAACAATAACAACACAAATAGTAATAACAATTCAAATAACAGATATCACTCGCAACAATATCAGGCCAAATATTTAGAATCTGCCAATGCAACGACAGCCGCCTCTGCTGCCATCAATGTAACAACATCGAAAACTTTTCATCCCTATTTGCGTCCAGCATCCAAGAGTATGCTTAACGCCACCAACTTTTCATCTTCATCACCTGCAACCAGTTCTACTTCATCATTGAATAGTGCAACAAAAACTACAACAACATTGTTTCAAACATTTTTACAAAACCAAATAAATTCCACGGTTGTTGCAACAACAGCTGAGCTGGCAGGAACAAATATAATAAGTGCAGCTAATACTTTGGCCACAACAGCATCAAGTGGATTATTAACTTTGCCAGCAACACCACCATCGTCAGCAACTTCATTAGCCAACAATAATAACAGCAAAAGCAACAGTAACAACATCAGCCACAACACCACGGAACACCAATCCTCTCAAATTAATCCGTAAGTTTTATTCACTTTATTCGCCTTTTATTTGAATTTTTTGCATTTAGTTTTTTGCTTTTTATTTTTCTCTCTAGTTTAAATCATTGTTTTAAACAAAGTTTTCCATTGTCCCCCGCCTGTTGCATTTAACATTGCAATTGGATTTGAATAGTAAAAACATTCTGTTTCACACAACCAGATACTCGGACTCCGTACCGTTGAAAACTTTTACTGGACGAACAGTTAAATTTTAAATTCACACATACAGATTTGGATTTCATTTGCGATGTTAGAATTTTTTGAAGAATTGTTTTTTTTTTTTTGTAATTCACTGATAACTTTTAAATAAAATCGAGTTGCTTTTATATTTTGATAATGGGAAATTTTTAGTGAAGTAATTTCATTTCATTTAATCATGAGGCTGGAAGTGACCGGTACTTTCAAAACTGGTAACAGCAAATTTTTTTTTGTGACGTGGAATAGTGGAATTTGAAATTTTGATAGTTTGAAAAAAGATTGCAAAGTATAAAATACATCAAGGGCTTTCCTTTTAGTTAAGGTCGAATCCGAAATGGAAATCAAACTCTTTGTGTAACACAAACAATTTCCATTTGCATTTTGAGGCAAACTATTTACTATTTCTATCACTATCACTTGAACTAAAAGTATTAACTTATTTTGTCTGGAAAATTATTACTTAATATTGATACCTTTTAACCATAAGTTATATTTTAGTAATAGTTTAATTTTAATTTGTTATTGCTCTTCTGTTACGTAGAGAGCAATACTGCAACGCCTTCTTTAGGGAATATAGCACCTAGCCTTACAGGGTATAAGACATCCCATACCGTTGAGTAAATTTTCAATGGCCCTATTCCACAGGCTTTAAGAAATCCCAAAATAAAGTTAAATTGTATTATTGTGATTGCTTTACAGAACAATTTCATCGATCGAGATTCATGTATGTGACTTCAAAACAATCTCGCAAGCAGCACTTAAAGTCTGACTTGAGATTTTTAATTTCTTTTGCTCTTGGTAGCTCTTAGTACAGATTATATTATGATTTTTCAAAAAAAAAGTTGCATAGATCACTTTTGTATTTTTGTTCCGACTTCAAAAAAAACTTGCATTTTATTATAGTTTTACTGTATATTGTGACTTATGCTTTTTTTGAAGGACACTTCCTTGAGCGATCTATAAAAATTTATACCAATGACTAAAAGCTTTATTTTACTACTTTTGCTATTTTTTAGCTTTTCAGAGATTATTTTAGCTTGAATGGCAATTTTTCCAATAAAGACAAATAAGAGGTTTTCATACCCTTGGTACATTAAAAAAACACAAATTAAAAGGTTCATTTTCGGACTGTTAATAGCTTTTTTGTTTTGGTAGGCTGATTTTGCTTAAATAACTATTTTTCTAAAGAAGATACCCATAAACTTGCATAGATTTCTTCCCAAAGTAGAAGCTTTTCCCAACGTAAGGATATCAAGTACCAAAATAATTTTTGTGTTCAAAATTTTTTCGACTAAAATATTCTCTACATCGTCATCAGCTGCCTTTTTTTGATATGACGGGTGGTATAAGTACAAGTCTTATATTATTTTGTTACTGATATAATTTTCCTCTCTGAAATATGGACTGTTTCATACCTGAGCTAACCAAATGATCTTTAAGAAACGTTGAAAAATATTGCAAAAGAATCAAACATCGAAACAGGCTGAATTATAGTCATCTCTGGTGAGGCGCTCTTCTAGCCAGGCGGAAATTTTTATTCTTCGATTGGGGATGACGTCCTTTTATAAAAAAAGTTAAGGTAGCAAGGATAGAAGGATAAAGGGAGCAGTGTTTGTAGCAATGCTAATAAATAAAATTGCAGTATTTGGGGATCAGAGAATTCAAACGTCATTGAAGAGAAGCTAATGTAGGCAAAGTGAGTGACAATTTGGCGAGGACTTGGACTGTTTTGCTTTTTCAAAAATGTTGGAAACGAAATACAAATAGAGCCATTATTACCTAGATTTTGTGGACTGAAAGGAAAGATATGAATTTGGAAAATATTTGTTTCAGCATAATGGTGCGACATGTCACACTACTCATCATTATGAATTACCCGCCACAGAAACCTGTGCATATCTATATGTATAAAAGATTAAATATGTCAATATCCTCTTTGCTATATAAATTAAAATACTTAGAATTACATTCAAATGCTGCGTTGAAGTTTTATAAATGCTTTCATCGCCTCCTGAAACGTTTATTTAGTATTTTTATCCTTGCCTGAGGAAAGCTCGTCTAGTTTTTTACCTTTTTTGGTGTTTTTATTACCTTAAGCTACGTTAGCAATTCACACCTTTTTATATTTATTTTATAATACTGAATTTTATAGCTTTTTCCCCTCACCGCAGCCAGGCAAATTGTCACCTTTTTTTGTGGAAAATAAAAGGAATTTAAAGCTTGTATGTAAATTTAGCACTCACACCTGCCACTTAAATTTAAGCATTAGAGAGACAAAACAACGTATAGTTCATGCTGTTTTTTACTTTTTTTCTATTTTCTTAAATTTAAGTATCAACGTCTTCTAGCCCAAAGATGGATTAATAATTTGCATAAGAATTGTTTTATGTAAAACACACAAATTCAATTTTCGTTATTTTTCTTTATTTTTTTTTTCTTCAGGGTATTGAATACTCGTAAATTTTTTGGAGGGTGTGTCTCTTACGAAAATATTTATTTCGCTAGGAAATGTTGTGGGGAGAAGAAAGAATTTTAAGGTTATAAATTCTATATATAAATTTGGTGAATGGGGGTGTTAGTGTTAGAGTGTTTATGTATTAGTTAAATAAATCCTGTAGGTTTCCCATAAAATTTTCATCTCTGGTTTTGTTTTTTATTTCTTTATTTCTATTATTTTTTAATATGCCTTCCAAGTTATATGGAGCTCAAATTGGATGGTTTGAGCGATATATACGATCACTATGTCTTATTATATAAAGAAAATATTGTGAAGAAAATATTCATACTTTTTATTTATTTATTGAAGGTATTATTTTTTAATAATTCGTTAATCCGTTGCAAATCGTCCTACAAATAAGATCAAGTCAATTAGATCCCACAAAAATTTTTTTGATAGTAGATGTTTCCACCAATCAACACGTTTGATATACGAAATTCGGCAAGATTTTTCCTTAAATGGCTTTTCAAATAACCAAAACAGCATCTTGATTTCATCTATTCAAATAATAAAATAAGTTTTGTTCACAGTGTTTTGACTGAATATTAACTTGATCTTATTTCATAACGACATTTAATGTATTTACCATCACAGCCTCTGAGATAGCACTAGTCCAAGAAACTGCATCGCAAGTTGGCTTAAAAAACATCAGCAAAACAAAATTAATGCAAATAAACCTAAATAATGAGCAAACATTAACAGTTCAAAATCATTCGCTTGACAAATTGGAATCGTTTTGTTACCTGGGAAGCATATTGTAAAAAAGTGGAGGTCCCAAAGTTGACATCTCCAGCCGCGTGAGCAAAGTCCGGCAAAGGATTCTACCTGATCAAACTATTGTGGTACTTCTCATATATATCCAGATGGTCGAAGCTAATGATTTTTAATTTCAATGTAAAGTCTACACTGCTGTATGGTTGCGAGACGTAAAATGTAGCTCCACGTGACATACATTCCATGCAATTTTTTGTAAATAAATGCCTGAAAAGGATTCTGCACATATTCTGGCCTACAACAATCTCAAGTTATCGTCTCTGGTCAAAAACTTATCCAAACTGAAGTCTGCAAACATAGATGGAATTGGATTGGACATACACTGAAGCCCGCAGGACAATATGCGTATTGGATGACCATTGACATTCTATGATGTGGCTGTCATCTGCCTGAGTGAGTAGAAAACACGAATAACGAGATGCTTAATATAAGAACAAACTTCCGCTGGTAGCCACTCCAATTAGGAGACTCTGCAGACTTCTCTCACAATTTGCCGATGTTTGACGGGTATCAAGAACATCGCCCATGACCGCCACGTCGAATTTTTTGAGTCAACTTGAAGTGTAATTGATAACGATCACCTTGGATTCACTAAGTAGAACCAAATAGAAGTTTTGCCTTATCATTATAACCACTGGTCACCAACAAGTATCGAGAAAAATTAATCTCGGCTTAAATTTCAGTTCAATAAATGGAAGTGTGTGGGCTAAGGATACAATTCAAATTGAAAAAATTAAGGCGCATCAAACTGATCCATGCCAAGTTCAATAATAAAACTATTCGAATTGTTTTTTTCTCATAAAAAATGTTGCTTCAATTAATTATAAAACAAAGAAAATTGAAGCATAAACAAATTTTATGTAAATTAAAATTAAAGTTTTAACATAAAAGCTTTCCGTGATGTGGAGGCGTAAAAATTTCACATTTTAGTACTTATTCACTGAATCACTGACCCAGTCATCAATATTGTGGGGCAGTTCCACTATAGGTGGAGGAATGAAATTTGGTATACAGGTAGGTCTTTGTTAACTAATGACCAGAAAAATCTACAAAGTTTCTTGTATATCGACAGCAGTTTAACATTAATTTTTATTGTACACTTTCACTAAATTGAGAAGGACTAAATCTTTTATACAGGTAGTTCTCAGTGAGCAAGCAATCAGAGGATAATACTATTTTGGATCATGTAACACCCCCTGAGAATCTCAGGAGTTAATTTTTTATGTGCACAATCGCGCACCCGTTACGAAGGGTTGTGGAAGTAAAGTTTCTGCACATGTTTACATGCAGTTTTTAGAACAAGACCAAAATTTTAGTCTTCCTAGACTTAAAATATGAAGATATGCACGGCTTTCTTACTAACATAGTCATCATTATATTAAGGTTTCCGCTCCTTATATTTGTCTGTGACTTAAATGCAATTCCTGCACCACATCAAAATTTTTTCTCCTTAGACTTAAAAGATGGAGACGTACTAGACTTTATCATATTAAATAATCCAACTGTATGTAAACTTTTAATTAAGAGAAATTTATATTGTAATAAAACATAACTTGGAAAGGAAGAGTCGAATCCGCCAAATAGGCCAAATTCCTATAAAAAAATTCGCTCGTAAAATTTCTGAAATAAAATGTGGGCCAAGTTCTTGATAGATAAAATATCATTTCAGTTGTAAGCAACCTGATAAGTTTGAAAATAATAATTATGGTTTTCTTTTACCATCTTAATATGAGAGATAATTAGAGGGGAAAATCTTACCAAATTAGCGAGTTGCCTAGAAAAGGCATGGTGGTTTGTCTAGTAGTTTTAATTGTCAAAACTTTTAATAAGAATTTTCCCTAATTTTCACATTTATATTCTTGCAAGAAAGAATTTACTTGAATATACTTCTATTGTAATTCTTAAGGATTTTCTATCGTTTTTGTGTCCCATTTAGGCTCTGTCCCATTTAGGCTGTTTAAATATTACCTTAATTTAATTGGATAACTTGTGGAATAATTACATATTTGGAACTTAAGGGACAATCTCCCTACTCTACGGACTAGTAACCTGGCATTGTTTTATATTTTATTTACGATTACTTTCTGTTTCCCTGTTCCACATAAATTGTATAAATTATAATTGTTAGTATTACTCTCATTAATATTATTAATTATGAATGACACTTTTATAAATTGTTAATTATTGTTGTTATTGTTACACAAAATAAACCACTTAGTAACACTTCAGGAGTCCCATAATGGCATAAGAGAACCTAAAACAACAACAGCAGTTATAATTACAATAAAAAGGGAATATTGAAACAACGGAAATAAAAATGTCATCAGCACAAAACTTCATGATAATGAGAGTATGTAAGAGTGTATGTGTGTATATAATAATCAAGGACTAAAAAGAGAACAATTATTTAAAAAGGACAGAAAATAGACCTTGTACGTAAATTTTATACTTGTATTTTAGATGAACTGGACACACTAACAAGACATAAGAGCCATGACATGCCCCAGTTATCATAGAAACGAATACATACAATAGTCCTTACAAAATACAGCAAATGACAACAGCAACGATATTGTAGTTGGAATTAAAAAATGTACATTCTTTTAAAAATCAAGACTTGGTGTACACCCACAAAACTCAGCACGACCTGAGTTAAAGTTCTTTATGTATCGTTTGTTAAGAGTCCTTAGTTTGCCTCCTTCCACTCTTTCCGTTCTGTGGGACGACCAATTCTATTGACAAGCCATTGTGTGTTGTGAAATGAAAAGATTATAAATAAAATGGTAACATAGATAAAAATACATATATACTCGTACATACAAAGTTTTCTGTACACAAATACACTCATAAATTTCAATGAAATTCTTTACAATAGCAACTGTCACTGTGGAGGCCATTCGTTATATCAAATGCTGCCTGATGGGCGTTTGTTTATTGTTCTGGACATTCTAGGAATTATAAAAATAGTACAACTTTAATAAGTCTTGGCTTGTCAGGGGTTTGCATTATGGAAGATGTTGATGAAAAAAATGGAGAGTATTTTAGGCGAATGTGTAACATATGCCACAAATGGTATTTTCTTTACAGAAAAAAGTGCAAGACTTTGCTTATTTGCTTAATCCAAATAACTATTTATCAATCTAATCTAAAAAAATAAACCTTTTCACGATTATGTGATCTTTCCTTACAAGACCAAAAAGTGTTACATGTTTTTCTTAAAAGAAAATGCCATAACACGCTCACACCGTACTGTGCCATATTGTATGAGTAGTTGGTAGAAATTATTTTAACAATAGAAAAAACGTCATTGAGAAACCAATCCATACACATTTTAGATCACCTTCTTAAAAATTTGTTATGACCACAATATAATTTTTCTTAAAATTTATTTTCAGCTTTCTGTATTTAAGGACTAATTATTTTTTGGCATAAGAAGGAAATAGAAAACTCACGTCACGTTATATATTCATTGAAGAAAAAGATCCATTCAACATTTATTAATTTAAATTTATTGTATTTGTGGCTTTAGAAGTTTTTATTTTTGGACACAATTCCGTATCTCTTTATCCTTAGAAGATGCACTCAAATGCCTCTGTTTCGTAATAAGTTATAAGAGATACTACACTTCCTCTGATGCCCTTGCTATAGATAGCCTCTTTATTCAAACAAAATGGTAATAAAAATCTCTTGTAGTTGTTTGAAAATTTTTTATTTTGAAGCTTTTCGCTTGGTTGCAGGAGAGAACTAGAACCCTTCTGAATGGAAAAAATATAGATTTATTGAATCGTCCATGCATTAATAAGATGGGTTTCGCTATTACTCAGAGCTACAGCAGACTGTGCTCTAATTAAGAATACATAAATTTGTCAATTGTAAACCTTTAACTGTACAAATTGCTTGTGAAAGTAATTTTTATTCTGAAAGGGCTTTGATGTCTTTTGAACCTTAAAAGAAGCCCTTTCAATTCCCTTGTTGTATAGATCGCTGTGTCAAGTCTATTTAAAATCCATGAAGTCATTTGCGGTTGAGGCGAGTCCATCGCTGCTACAGCGTAATGTGCTTTTATAAACAATAAGCACTAATCCCATTCTCATCCTTCTTTGTTATAACCAATATTTGCACTGCGAGCCCAATGTATTGTAAGAGCATGAGCAGGAGACATTAGTCCTTATCGAAATCCTATAAAAGATTCAATATACGTACTAGATATTGATAGTTTCCGACGGAATTTAGAAATAATGAATCTTTTTCATACGCAAAGAATTGTAGTTCATCTAATTGCATTAATTTTTCCTAAAAAGGGAAGTGAATCAAATATCTTTGGCACTAAATTTCTTCATATGGAGAAATTTAAAAGTGAGGGCATTAACAACGTGGCCAGAATTGTTGGATAAATATTAATTTTTGGGTCGAAATTCGAATCAAATAATGATGAAATAAAAAAAAACTTTGAAAGAAGGTATAAATAATTTCATCGAAGATTTAAGAAAAAAGTATTATGATGCATTTTTTTCTTTCTATTGTCCTTTCAGAAAATGGTGAGAGAAACCAATTCTTTGTACCTCTAAAGATTATTTTACAATTTCAAATAGCTCCTTGAGTCTTTAGGTTGCTCGTACCAAAATCTATATGTATATATAAAATTAAGTTTGCCTTTAATGTAAGAAATTGAGGCAGTTTTAAATATTACATATATTTTTGTTTAATTGTTACAAAGTTTTTTTTAACATATTGATTAATTCTTTGTTAAAGGCTGTTAACAATATTGTAAACTTGGGTGCGCCTAGAGCCCAAAAGTTTTAAAATCGCGCCTGAGAAATACATTTTTTATATATTTTATAATAATATAGAGTATATTTTAAGTAATAAAAATTTACAAATTTATATTGATTGTTGTTAAAATATGAAAAAACTATACGTAAAAATTTATTCATAACTCTCTTTCTTTTTGTATGACACCGATTTAAAGTTCTGCAGACAGACTTTATTTTTGTTATTCATGAAGCGTCAATAAATATTAGTCACTCATTTGCAGCTCTTCTTGACTTTTAAAGATTTAATATTCTTAATACTTATTTAGAATTTGAATTGTTAAAATAATCAATGGATGTCCTTTATATTTGCACGAACAGGAGACTTGTCTTTCAAACATTTGTTCCTCCTGCCAGTGTCGCTGTCCGTTTTCAGTGACATTTTTCAAAAATTAGCAAAGCGAACAGAAAGACGTACTTGTTTCACTTAATTCATAATATCTTATGCAAGGACGCTGTTGTCTTTCTAAGAGGCCATTATCTAATTATCTAATTTTCCTCGAAAAGAAATTATTTGCGTTTACAAATGCCACCGCCCTAGTTTCAATTATACATCAACTTCTTACGATGTCTCATGTTCTCTGCAATCACATTGTAGTGGCATGTACTTGCAGCGGTAGCTAATGTTATCCTAATATCTATGTGGGTGTATATGTTTTGTTCTGGTTTGTTGTTGGGTCAATTCTATTGTCATTGTGTGTAACACCATAACCAACTGCCATAATAAATTTTGCTGCAAAAAGGAAGATGTAGCAATAACATTTTTAATACACTCGCTCACAGGACTTTCATTCAAAGTTATTTTTAGACATAAATATGTCTTTACACGCACACAAATGCACACAAACATATAAAACAGAGGACAAAATTGATGACCCCAAAATGGCAGCAATAGAGCCTGTGGGTGTTTTGCCTTAATTTTCCCATTAAGTTCTTGGCGAAGAGTGTTAAAAGTGAAGTTTGAGCTTTTCAAGTGTTTCTTCCTTGGTTTATTAACATTAGTTGCTTTTTTTAAATAATGTAGGCCCTTAAGAAATATTTTAATTTTAAGATCTATTTACAAAAATGTATGAGGGGAAAAAGAATAATCTGATATTAAGCTTGAGAGTGCAGATATTGTAAATTACAGTAATAAATAAACAAAATACTATTCTATGGGTAGATGACACAAGCCCAGAGTGAAGCAAAATTCTGACAATGGCATGATGCGACAAACACAGAGTGAAGTAAAGTTCTGGTCTCAGGTAAAAAATGGCCAGACAAGTTTTAATTTATCAAAAAAGTAATTTTAATGGCAATAACTGGGATAAAAGCTCAATTTAAAAAAGCAAAGTAGTTTTGTTATTTGATCCTACAGTGTGGATGTGTATTATACTTTAAGGAATGTTAAGAATACAAACTGTTCACTGTTCAGACTTCGGAGGGCAAATTGCACCACTCAATATTGATCGAAATTTTAAACATAATTTACTTGAAAGGTAGTGAAATCTTGATCCATATCGAATGCAATTATAAAACAGAATCGCTAATCATTTTTATAAATTGGGCTCTGAATAAAAGTTGCACATGAGCTGGTCATTAACAATCGTTCTAAATTTGATATTAATTTGTTGGTCCTCTATGATTTTAATACAAATTATTTATATTTCTTTGGTCTTCCATAACCATTACAAGAGATTTATATTTATTTTATTCTTCCACAACAATTACTTTCAGTCGACAAGTTCAAATGTTTGCCATTAAGCACTATATTAAAAAAAGAAGTCAGAAAAATGCTTTTAATGGCAGAACAGAAAAATAATTTACAAATTGTAATGTTCATGTAAGACCATAAAAATCAAATTTTTATTATTGTGGCAAGACCACAATTTTACTACTTAATTGCAATTGTTAACGCAACGTCGAATTTTCAATTATAATTTTTTGTAAACCTATTGATTACTTTGAAAAAGGTTCCCCCACCTTAAATCATAAAGATAAATCGTTGAAAATCCCGGAAATCATAAAATTATTGTCGTTATTATATTCTTAATAAGTGGGGTATTCCTGAAAATTGTCGGTAATTATTTTTAATTTGATCATTTTTTAATTTACACCAAGCCCTACATCATGCTAAATTGTTCTTTTTTATTTTAGTTCAAGTTCATATATTTTTCACCAAATAAATATAACTTTTCTCGAGCCTAAATTTCATTAGACTCTATTAAGAAATTATGTTTTTTTGATGATTCAATGTATTCAAAGACTAGAACTTGCAAGAAAAGTAATTTTGACTATAAACTGGGAGAACATGCGTAAAGTTTTGGTGACACAATCTTTTTAATAAAGTTTTTCAAAAGCAGGAATGATATTACACAGATTTGTATACTATGGTGGCTTAATAATTCTGCAAGTTTTAGAATATTTTGCTTCTTAACTAAAAGTACACTGCTCTTGTCAAGAGGCATCTTTAACAAGCTGCTTCATTTTGTATGTGTTTGTCAGCCAACTCAAAATATGGTGTAGGCCTATCAGAGAATGAAATGAAGAGAGATTTGAAAAGGGCATAGGAAAATTACATGGGTCAGTTGTTCCTATTTTGAATGACCAATTGGATATGAGAAAGTTGTCTGCAACATGGGTGCCGCACAATCATGTGACAACTTCGCAGGAGTATTTGTAAAAACAGTGGATTTGTAGTAATTAATCGTTGGGTTTGTCAACCATAAGTTCATGGTGACCATCCTTTGCGTTGCACGTAATATAATCCACATTGATTATATTTAAAAGAGTAAAACAATCTATTGCAAATATTATGCCGGCTTATTGGGTAGATTTAATAAGGATTTTAAAGAAACTACCGCATTTGGCCAAGAAAATAGTTAACTCTACTAGGACATATGCAGTTTTCATAGCAAAATACCATGAAATCTCTAACATGACCTTAAATGGAATGAATATCAATAAAAAAAAGAGCAACATCCTGCAATAACAACCGCTTGCAAAATTTATAAAAATGATTCGAATTTTTACTACTTCCGGCTAATGATTTTTAAATATTATTATTTTCGTTGTATTAATTTATCGAGTTTGAGGTCTAAAACAATATATTTATTTTTTATTTTTCAATATTTCAACACCCTGTGAGTGTCTTCTTCAGGAAAAATTTTTTATACAATTGTGTACACACCACAGGGTGTTGAAATATTGAAAAAATAAGAAATGAATATATTGTTTTAGACTTCAAACTCGATAAATTAATGCAATTAATTAAGAAAGGTCGAATAATATCATCAATTTATTATTATTTTCGTTGAAAACTCCCTTTTTATTGAGTTCTTACCAATTTTTGTGTTTTTCTTCCGACGGGGTTTGCTTGAATTTGGGACGATTTTTCGTCATCCCACGTCAAATTTGGTTTGTAAACATGTTTACAAACCAAATTTGACGTGGGATGACGGAAAATCGTCCCAAGTTTTTACCAAGTTTTTATGCAAATCCAAAATCCTTCGTTTCAAATTTTTTCTCTCATCTAATACATATATTCTTACATATTTTTGGCCACAATTTTTTATTATTATTTTTTTGAATACGAATATATTTAGTAAAAGAGAATCCCGCAATAATGTCTTTGTTTAGCATTTAATTTGAGGCCACATCACTAAAAATATGGTTATGACCAACTTAAAAAAAATTATGGAGTAAGAAAATGATAAAGAATGAAGATAAAATGTATAATGAATAATGTGGTCATATATATCACTGGAAACTTTGGATAAGTTTGTTTTTTGTTATTTTTAAATACGCATAGATAAATTTATTTACTCACTGTATGTTTGTATATTTGTATGTATGTATGTCTGCTTGTGTTATCGAGATAATTTACAATTTGCTTGAATGATAAACGATTTAATGTGTTTTTGTTAAATGTATGTTCTTAAAAAGTTCAATTGTTCAATTGTTTTTTAGCCCTTAAGGATGAAGTGTAATACAATAAATTATAAATAAAAGAATCATACTTAGACAAGTTTTTAGTTTAATCTTTGATCAGATTAACTTAGTTTTGTATTGAAAAAATCTTTAATTCATTAGAGGTAGTTGTCTGGAATTGGAGGAAAAAGATTGTAGAAACTGACCAGTTTTTTTTTCAATGCAAGATTAAGGAGCCAATGAGCTGCTATCATGGCCTTAGGACTCGTCCCAGACAGGTTATTGGTAAGCCTCCTTCGGCGATCACGTAGTAGTTGTTGCTTAAACTAAGACCACGGAATAAAGTTTGTTACTTAAAGTCGACAAGCGCAGATTAGTGCAGGTATCTGCCTTCTAAGCAATCCTGCTATCAACAGTTAGATCTTTAGATGTTGTTGCTAAACAGCAGAAGCTTTTCCTATGATCAGTGGAGTTTCGATAACTTCGGATTCTAAGATAAGATCTTGTGCTGGTTTGTGGCTATTATGTACAAAAATGTTCAGCTGTATGTGGAGTGGATTCTACATAACATAGCATTGGCGGACGCATTTAGTGCCCTCGTTGCTAAGAGCAACATGGAGTTTAGTAGGGAGGCAGGTACACATGTTATTTTTAAACATATCCATCACTTTGAGTGTGTATAAGTTTAAATTTAATGTCTATAAATTATTTTTTTCTACATCTGCCTTCTCATAAACTATTTTCTTGTTCTAGTGCAATGGAGTGCACTTATCAGGGTCATTATTTGGGTGTTGGTTCACTTAATAACTCTTGTTTTTTGAAAAATTTGTGGTTGATTTAGGAAAGAATTTTCATGTCGAGACCTTTATTCAAAAGTAGGATTAAGTGTTTGTAATATTTGGCTGATCAATATGATATTTTGTTACTATTACTTTATATTTATTGTGGACTTATAAAAAGTTGCCGAGAAAAGGCAGCATTTTAGTTCTTAGTAGGTTTCCCACGAAGTTAAGCAAAAATAAAAAGGAAGGGCGTCATGGTACAAGAAATTAACAGACGTAAATCTTTATTAATATTATTATTATGAAGAATCTCAAATAACTTTTTAAGCTGTTATATACTCCAGTCTTGAAATAGTCTGACACCCTCTCCCTCCCTATCTTTGCCACAGCTGCAACAAATGTTTGTTAATTACGGTTACAGATTAAAGTTATTTACTAAATAAATTATAACGTTATAGTGGCTAGAATAAAATTAAAACTGATTCAAAGAAAACAATATAAAATGTTAATCTTCCAACATTAATACACGCAGTAATTGTTGTACGATGGACCACGTTAGAAGCATCTTGACGAAGAAGAAACTCAGTACAAAATTCAAATTTATGCAACATCTTGCGCACAATAAAGCCGCATGAGACTTTCTCATTTAAAACACAAACATAAACACTTTATGAATGCCGAACTGACTGACTGAATGGATGGAAAATGCGGAAATAAAATCTAAATAATACAAAAACAAAAAAAAACAAACAAATAAACACTTGGAGCCACATAAATGGTTACAAGAGAGGAGAGTAGAAATGAAGTAAATGAAGTTTCAAAGGGAAATTTATTTTGAAGTGTTTCAATTTGGCAATTCATTATCGCTTAGCCGCAGCTGAATTTGTTATTAAAAAGAATTGAAAAGTTTCTTTCATAAAAAAATTTATTGGAAAGGTGACGTGAATACACATGTCACATAAGCAGTCGAAATAGCAAGGGATCTCAGTATTTAGTGCATTCAAAGTTGCTGATGTGTTGGTGTCAGCATCAACGAAACGCGGTAACATGATCAGTTTAATCCACTACAAATTAAAAACTTATTTAATTTTTATTCAATATTAAAATGTAAGAAATTTGTTGATGATGAGACCTTTATTATTAGTTTTTAAATCACCACACCAAATAAGACAAAAATTAGTTAAATTAAAAAAGATCTGTCATCGTTGGTTTGTGTAATTATTAAGGATATTTTCACAATCATTTAAAAAGTTATAATTTTTCGAACTATTTTGGTTAAATATAAATTTAATTGTCTGGCTGGAGTTCAGTTACAAAATTTTTCAATCCGGATTGATAATTTTTTCAAGGTATTATTTTTATTAAGAAAAGACTACAAAGTAATCTTTCTCCAGCAGAATGGAATAATATTGTTCTCGATTGTCACAGTTTCATTATCGAATGCTTATGAGTCCATTTTTATCATGTAAAAAGTGACTCAAAGTATTTGGAAATATCTATAATTTAAGACTGTCTTGTATGGAGAAACAACACGAGAGGTACATGTAATCGCACCCAAGCCAAGGAAATATAATGATTTTTTTATATATTTCCTGTAAAATGATTTTTAAACTAAAAAGCTGCTATAATGAATTTCTTAGCCTTTTAAGCACTAGCCCCATTTTTAGATACAACTTAATTACAAACACCTCTTTTTGCATTACCACCTCAGAATATCTAACAGTCTAACAGTCATCCTACAAAAAAAAAACCAACATATGAGGAAATCCTTCTCATTTTGCTGCAGAAAAGCAAACGCACACATAAACTGAAGCACCAAGCAAACGTAACCGTAGTCATAAAATATGAATGGGTGGAGATGGGTGGGCGGGTGTTGTTTAAATGGATGGAATTGTTAGATAAAGCATTTAAATAATATAAATTATTAATGTCCCGCGTGTATAAAATTCATACCGCACATGGATTTTGAATCACTCTCAGTCTACTACCATCCTTTTACCCGAACATGCACCAGCAAACAACGACACAATCACAGGCACTCACATTCATACGTATAATTCCTATAATACTAAGAGTTAAATGCAGCATTTGCTGCAGGCTTAAGTGGTTTGATTTAGATTTTAAAAGCCATTTTTTTTTTGTATGCCACTACTTTTCGTGAAAATGTTTGCTGTTTTTTATTATAACTCTTCTTTCATTCATATATACTGATTTTCGGAAGTGTTAAAGCACAAATGAGACTGTGTCTGTATGTTCAAAAGAGCAGGTGTATGTATATGTGTTAAAGCTGCCTATTTTATTGAGTTGTTGGTAGTTTGACTGGAAAGCTCTTTGTGTATTAAACATTCATCTATTAATACAATCCCATAATTGGCGCCAATGACACAGCTAGAGCTGGCGTTCAAATAACTGCCCCCCTGTAACTGTTGCTGGTTGTCATTTGCAAAGGACCAAGCTCGACTGAAAATGCTTGTTTGCTTATATCTAAATTGAATACAAATAGTGCGTTTTTTATGCTTCTAATTTTATGAAAACGTAACATTTAATATTACAGCTGCCGGCGAGTCATCGTCATGATTTCCTTTTGGAAAATTTTCACGTAGTATTTTTGTGCACTTAAATCGTTAAGGAAAAAACGCTTTTAGCCATTTTTCAGCTTAGATTTTTACTCAGTCATTTAAGGAGCAATACGTGCACTAAGAATTCCAATGTTCATGGTCGCACTTGTGCTTTAAATGGTTTGTTTGTTGTTGTTTTTTTTTTTAATCCATAAACTATTTCGCCCCAATTCGCTGATAAATCTTAAGAAACAACCAAGAGAAAATAAAATGTTTTATTGAAAATTTATGCAAACTGAATTTGAATTAAAATAATTGAATCAAACAAAAAAAAAATATACCAGGTATTCAAATGGAAATCAAATGTAAGATAAAAATTAGATTTAGAGGACAATAGATAATGAAAGATGGACGAGTATGAAGCAATGGGTGCAGTTTAATATTAAATAAGTTTGCAAATAAATCATTTTATCTCCTTAAATATTAGCGAATATAATATAAATTCAAGCTAATTAAATTTTTAAAGAACTCATTGCGATAATGTTGTAGCACGAGTTTCACATTAATCAATTTTATACCGTTAATAACAATAAAAGCAAAAAAATCGGTTTAAAAATTTCTTTAACGAGTTAAAGTAGACCAGGTTTAAGCAATGGAATTTTTCAAGCAATTTGTTGCCTGACACTATTTGTATTTAACAAGCCAATAAAAAATTCTTGATGCGACTAATTTTTTCTAGTCACATAAAGCAGCTTTATATTTAAAGAATTTTATCGCATGAAACTTTTGTATTTTCGGACAAGAAAGAAAAGGAGACAAACTTTTTTTAAAATGGCAAGAGGCAGTACCTTAAAAAGATTTTATACCCCATTTATATGGTGTATATAAGAATCATTTTTTCAAGCGGCAAATTTCATTCTGCAACTAGGACCCCAATAACACTGAACTTTTTCAAGGATTTGGTCGAAGGAAACTTCAATTATTTGCTGACAAAAAAGGAAGGAAAAACATAAAACTTAAAAATGAAATAACTCTCCACTTTGGGTTTATTTTTAATATCTAGCAAATTGCTTCTTTCTAAAAACTTTAACTCAGAAGTCTCATTTATCTTAAAAATTTGTCGCATGATGGTGTTTTTATTTCCTGACAACAAAAAAGAGGGACAGAGTCAGAAACTCATAGTTTCGAGATATTTTTTTTACACCACTTTCGTCTAGCAAATATAGATCCGGCTATGGAGTCGATTTAGTCCGCATACATTTTTTAAATTATCACATGAAACTTTTATTATTATGTGGCATTAAGAAGATAAATAATACAACTTAATATATCATAGAGTTATGCAGAATAAAATATTATCGCATACCATACAATTTATGAAAAAGGAAAATTTTTACTCGTAAAGCTTTTCTTGGTTTTTTTTTTAATTTTATTGAAAGTTCTTGTTCCCTAATCATACAAAAGTACATATCAATTTCAAATAAAACACTAATATACTATAATATTCATCACCCCACCACCCACTTCCACCTTTCAACAACTTGTTTTTGTACAACCAACTCGAATTTTTGTTTCTCCTTCATTCACAAAATAAAAGAAAAAAGAATTATTGACTCTTTTGATAACTTTTTAAAAAGCCTGCGGAAATTTAGTTGCGTGCTTTTATATTTTTCATGGTTTAGTTTCCTGAAAATTATGTGAGTCCTTAGCAAGAAATAATGGATGTTCATAATACATTAATAAAATTAATTTAAATTGTCAGAATTTTCATTTGGGGTTTGATTAACACTGTCATGTGCCTGGAGGAATTGTACGAGTATGTTTGAGAGTGTCATAAATTTTCTATTACTTTTATTATTTGTCGTACTACTAATTTCATGAAAGTTAAATATAAAATGTCTTAAGGCGGCAAGTATGCCTAGAGCTATTAGTGTTGTCATATCCGTGTCAGTATATCAATTTTCATATTTTCGGTAATACTAAAAAGGGAAGGTATACCAAAGGAGTTATGAAAAGTGTTTTATAAGAAATGTTTATTCAAAAGTTTTAATAAACATTTGTGTGTAAAGAATAAACGTAAAATTAAATTGTGTAAAAAATATTGCAACACAATATAATTTTATTAAACTTAATTAGAATTTTTTTAAAGGCAAAACGCTGCTAACAAATGCAAGTCATTTTTTTATTCATGGTATAAGTGGCTTATGTCTTTGTACGTCTTTGTAATTTTAATTTATTCCCTGGACACTTTTGTACATTTCTTGAGAGAAACTCTTTTTACCCAGTACGGCTGTGAGTCTACTTATTAGTTGGCACTAGCACCTACTAACTAAGGGCATATAGACTAGTATAGAAAAGTATTTTTTGTTGTTAATTTGACCATAAAAATATTTCTAAAAAAAATGATTTAGGAATAATTGGAAGCAGAAAATTTTTGCTTCGTGTTTGGAAATTTTAGAAATTTTACAGAAGACCCCAAAAATTTTTCGAGAATCAAATCGCTTCTAATCCTGTATCTGCAGTTTATATCTCCCCGAATAAACCTTAATATTTTGTAATTATTATTTCGTTACCACTTATAATATAATGTTACTGTTACATATTCGAATGGTGTTCTTTACCTCCACTACAGTAACACTACAAATCGGCACGCAATACAAAACTATACTGTCTTATATATCCAAAAATTTTGACAGGCCAAAGTAGGGACTGTGCAGCATACAGATTTGCTTATTTTTAAGCCACAAATCTACATGGTGCGAAGTGAAAAAAAGAGAAATTAAGTCCAAAAAATCATAGAGGTAGTAGTAGGAACAATTACCACTAAGCAGAACAAAATACTGTCAAAATGCTACAAGATGTGGCAAGATTTTTTATTTATAAAGATGTTGCAAGGAGCTAAGGAAACCAATGAGATATCTCAGTGCCATTGAGAATTTTGCAGTATTCTATGAATATGATCGTCATTAGGGTCACAAGTAATACCAGGTGATATTAACACAAGGGGAAACATTTGGGATGGAGAAAAATTATTTGCAATCAAGTCTACATTAACGACATTGAACCTCAATTATGTGTCAGAGTCATTGAAAATATGGACCATCGGACAGAGGTTTGCCACATAAGCCGTGGCGGGCACTTGACCGACATTTTCTTTCACATATAATTTGTGAACATCCTTCTATCGTTACAAAAGTGCTTTATGTTTTATTTACAATCAACATCGTGCGTTTTGGTTGGGCCACCCTTTACTTAAGATTACTCGCAAGGCATACGATTTTCAGGACTTCAGCGGTTTTAAACTTAAAAAAAAAATAAACTTTCAGTTTAGCTTTTTTTAAATGGTCAGGTACACTTGTACTTAATCTCACGCTAAAGTTTCACTTTTATAATATTTTACTGCTGTTGTTGAATTAAAAGGACTAAAACAAAAAAATGAGTGACACACTTAAAGTAGTTTATATACTGTACGATTGATTGGAAGGCATGTTCTAGTCAATAATTAAATATAAATCGATATTGACAGGGTTGAAGACAGAAAAAAGTGTATGTACGGAAAAATGTGTGCTTAATGGTATTAGATACGGAAAGTGGAACGTGAGATGTGAGCATGTGTTTTATTTTTATATTAAAGCTGATTTTGGTATTTTTTTTTCTATAGCAATTATAGTAAAAAATTGAGCTTTCGATAAAAGACTTTTATAACTAATTTGTAATGAAAAAGTTTAAAAAAAAACTTGAGATTTTTTTCCCTTGCGAATACGAAAATTTATCGACTATTAATTTTTATTGAAGAAAATTAAAACTTATTCCATTGCAAATATTTCGCATAGAAAATCTACCGAAAATTACGAAATCTTTATAGTCTTGCTATAGAAAACTTAACGATAGGAAAATATGGCATTAAAAGAAATTTCTACTGTAGAACTAACAACTAGAAAAATTATTTGTAAAGAAATTGATTTCCTGCGCTTTCGTCTGTTTGAATAGCATTCAACATGATTTGGCTGAAATATATTAATGACTTGGTTAAAGATAATGTAATGCTGTTGTAATAGCTAAAGAATTATTGACCAAAAAATGATAATTAACTCCTTTATTTTTGAATACAAAAATTTTCTATATAAAACTTATCGATTACAAAATTTTTTAGTGGAAGGCTTTTCAGTGATAAAAATTCGATAAAGAAAAATTATCAGTGATAAAAAATTATTCGATTTCTTCAAGTGTTTTCTTTAGGCAATTAATATTTTTTTTGATCTTTAGAAATTTGCCAATAATTTTGTAAATATTTTGATTAAAAATGTGTGGACAACAGAAATTTTCAATGAAATCTTAAATGATTATAAATATTGTCAAAACATTGATTATTGATGGAAAAAATTTTTAAAGGAAAATATGCAATAAAAAGTTTTGACGACTTTTTTAAGAAAGTTCCTGCATTATAGAATTTGTAAACTTATCGGTTAAAAATACTATTATAGACAGCGTTGAAATAGAATTTGTATATTTTTGCCGAAAATTTATCAATTTAAGCAAATTATAATGAAAGTATAAATTTATTTAAGTGGCTGACATTAAAGACAACTTACTTTTTAATATATTTAATGTGACTGTATGTATGTATGTTCTTCGATAGTGCGTGATATCAGTGGAGAAATATGGATATGAATCAATAAGTAAAAAAAGTGCTCTTGAAAAGAAACGCAAAACTTTTGTTTGAGTATTCTACAATTCGTTTAAAATTTTTTATAAAAAAACCTCCAAAAATATATCAAGCGATAAATACTTTATTTCTATAAAAAAGAAAAATTTCCTAAATTTTTATTTTTGTTTTTAGCTATGGAGACTTCTAGCTGATATACGATTTGCCCATTTCTCCCAAGCATCATTTATATTTTCAATCTTAAATATTGAAAATATAAACAAAAACATTTATTTAAAACAAACATAATGTCCGTTTATGGGCTCAAATTAAATTCCCATTAAACTCTATAAGAGAATGATGTTTCATTATTAGAAACAACAGGAAATGCAAAGGGTATATATGCATATCGACTTAAAAAATACAACCAATAGTTTAAAATATAACCGCATTACTATTGAATGCCATTTCGTTCTTTGAGCGATCAGGAAACCTTGAATAACTGAACATGTAATCAACCCATTTAGGCAATCAATATAGGAACCAAAAGCAAAAAAATGTTGCTTGCTTTTATGATTGTAACAAAGTAAACTGAATACAAATGCATACAGAAGGATTTGAACTTAAACTGAAATGGTTGTTGGGCTCAACAAGGTATTATGGTATTTTAGGAAAATTTCATATAAAATAGGTATAAACATTTAGCAATTGTACTGGTAAAACTAATCTAATCTCTTTGCGGAAAGAACAACAAATAGTATAATATAAATAATGAACACAAAACTAAATTAAAACACTAAACAAATAACGAAACAACTGCAAAAGTTATAAACAATTGACTTTGTAATAATGCGAAAATGGTGGTTGTATTTATAAATTAGTTTTAGGTGCTTGCAGCCACAAATACAAAATACGATTTCCGGTAAAAGTTTAATGGAGTTGGAAAAACTTTAATCAATAAATATTTACTGTAATATTTATACACGTCCTGTTTACATTCATGAGCAAAGAAAGAGGTTGTAGAAAATACGAGCAGTTTATTAGTTGACTTTTAATGTTCTTAACAAATCCTCACTAAGTTTTCTTCTATATTAAAGGTTTTCTTTTATTGTTAAGGTTATCCATAAATTCTGCTGTAACGGAAAATAATTTGGGAATAATGGAAACTTCATTAAGTGATGAGTTGGCTTTAGTTCCCTGTCGGGTTCTAAGAAAATGTTCTTCGGACTCTGATAACGATTTGGATGTGATACATAAAAATGTTGATGAATTTGCCAAAGATCAACCGGATGCCGACACAATAAAAATGTTTGTTGGCCAAGTACCCAAATCCTGGGATGAAACCAAATTGAGAGGATTATTTGATCAGTATGGCAGAGTTCATACACTGAATGTGTTGCGTGACAAAGTTACCATGATGAGTAGAGGTGAGTGTATAAAAATTATATTAAAGAATAATCAGATTATTATGAGACTTTATTATTAACTTGCTTGCAATCGAATACGAATACTATGTTATATTGTATTTAGTTTTAAGGGCCATGGAATACCCATGGATTTTTCATCTTCAATTTGCAAAAATAAACAACACTTTTAAAATTAATATAATTAAAAATAGAAAATAAAACAGTTCAGTCGTTTAATTTTTTACTATTAATTGTATATACAGTAGAATCTTAAAAAAGTTAACCAAAATGTTCCAAGGGGTATTAACTTTTTCGAAATTTTGACTTTTCTAAGCGGTTTTTTTTTTAGTCGAAAAAAGGAATAAATAAAGTATGTATGTAATATGTAAACAATTTTTTTTAGATACCAAATGTTACATTTTTATTAAAAGACTTATATAATAGTTTTCATTATTACAAAGAAGAAACTTAGGTTTAGTTTGTACTGGGTGTTTAATTTCACAGCCCCGCTCAGTTTTTTTTTTGCATAAAAATTGTTTAAATTTTTGGCTGATCAAAATAAAAAGGAAGTTCGGGGAATACCACAATCTAATAATCAAAATACAGGTTTAGCATTGCCATTGGAAAGATTTTAAGTTATCAAGTTGCCACTATTATCATTGAAACAGCCGTTGTTTAAAAAAAATGTATACGCTCTAAAAAGTTAACCGAAAAGTTAACTTTTTAGAGCTGCACGTGGATTATGAAAAACTGTTAACTTATCCGCGTGTTTAACTTTTACGAGAGTTAACTTTTCAAGATTCTACTGTAATAGAAAAGTGTTGTTTTCTGTTGCAAACAGAAACTGAAAGGGTCTTAAGATGTTATCAAAACAATTAATCAAAAGAGCATTACCTTATGAGCAAGATTATGAATTGGTCTAATATGTTTCTATTTTGATAATATTCAGAAGAAATTTTCTTTTAATTCCATCCATCATCTTTTTTTTTATATACAAGAAACTATTGTAGAATATCTCATGGTATGTACACCACTAGTGCTGGAATTGAAAAAAATAGCGTTTGGGAAGGGAATGGAGAAAATAATTATTGCAGACATTTGACTTGAAGCTCTGCTTAATGAGAGTTACATTAAAGATATCTGTAGGGGTGTTACTCCACACACATATCACCCAGCTAAAGAAGCAGTTTTTTGCAATGCGTAGTGCAATTTGCTGGAACATCGACCTCTAATGGACGCGCTTTTAACTAAGAACATGCAGTTTGTAAAGAAGGAAGAATTTAAAAAATAAGTTCTTTAATTTTGTAAGAACACACTCTGTTGAAGTGACGATGAAACAACAAAAGACATACAACACTGTAATGATATTCCAGTGATTCAAAGAAATTTATTGATGAGCTTCTTGGTTCTATCCTGTACGCGGTCAAGTGACTTCAAAATAGACTTTTACGCACCGCCCCATACTTTGGATTTGTATTTTATTTTTGAATTAATAAAAAATTGTAGGGTGATCAGATGGACTAAGATATTGCTTGCATTGCCCTTAAAACCCAAGGCACAAGTACGTTCTAATATAGCTTTGAATTTTTGCTTTACAGTCAAATACATTTGAAGTAATGCCTTGGAGATTGATACAAGATCGTGATTAAGTTTATCTGCCAAGTGATTTCAAGCTCCGGTAGCCTTGGCTTATTGATAAACAAATATTAATGGCATATGCTGCTGTAATCAAAAAAAGCAGAGAGTCATTGAAAATAAATAAGAAATAGCGTATGAGAAAGCACAAAGCCTTGTTTTTCTCTTGAATTATTCTTAAATTCATCTGATGAGATTCCATCTATAACAACTCTTACACTACGATCAACAAGTAAGTTCATTACGAAATGGTATAGAGGTTATCACCGATAACAAAAGCAATGAATTTTGCTGCCATGACTTGCTGTGTCAAACGCTTCAACACTTGTCGAATGTTCTCTTGGAACATAAATGTAGAGGATTTTGTTCTTTACCCGTTGCCGAATGACTTTTGCTTAGAAATATAATAAAATTTATAGTTGTATTAACGTAATTTAGTATTAAGTTAATAAATTTGTATATTTGGCTGAAATCATATTTGCAAAACCATTGGCTACAGCTCTTGTTTCTTAATGGAAACGAATTAGTAAACAAGTTTTTATTCGCCAAAGCGTTAGAAGCGATGGTTGGGCTCTTTTTTTAGCAGTAGCCATAAACATTAATTTGTGCCCGTATTAATGGTCTTTAAAAATTTGCTCAAGCACATACACACTTGCACATGACCGATTCACTCTGCAAAAGTGTGAAATCTGCTTAATATAGTTTTACGTGTAATTCTCTTACGTTTGGTCACTTGTAATAATAATAAAAAGCAACAACCTCTAAACAACAGTTCTTGCAGTATGTTAACATGGAATTCATATAACAATTTATATAACAAGAAATAATTAAAGGTCTACTTTAGACTAAATGATTTCAAAATAGAAAATAAAAGCAAATGAAAAATCTGTATTTCTCCGTAGATTCTTATTTGTTTGGTCTAATTAATTGAATATTAGAAACATATCTTAAGTGATAACTTCCTTATAAAAAAACCCGAGTCTAAAACTATTGCAAACACTGTCTTGAACTAATTTTCCATAAGACATCAATATATTCGTACAAAAAATAAACACAAATGCCGACAATCTTTATGTTGATGAAACTAGAGTGGGATTTCCGCATGTACACGTACGAGAGTAAAGAGGTCAGCATTATAAGCAACTTTAATGTGTTTCCATTTTTTGTGTTGTTTTGTTGAAAGTCCTTCCAGCCCTTTCTATTCTGCCCAAGAATTGTTATTAAATTTTCTTACTACCCCTATGAGATCAATATTGAGGTAATTTTTGTTGCAAATTTATAAAAGTTTCTTTAACTTTCCATAAAATTTCTTAGTTCTTATCTTATTGTAAGGTCTTATTTTTATATTCATGCGTCCATTTAGTGAAGTATGTATATTTAAGGCAGGGCATGTGAGAAATCTTGTGAAGGCATATAATCTGATGTATGTTGAAGTGCTAATTTGTTATTCGTGTTAAGTTTCCGTTTGGGAAAAATTCTCGTAAAATAATGCTTTTAATAAATACTTTCATATGACTATTTATGAATGATGATTGGATTACAAAAAGCTATTGCATAACATTAGATGTGTTTCATGTCGTACATAAATCGTTGAGCATCATTACTCTTGATATGAATTCAATAATTTATGGCAATGGAATCTGCAGTGCAAATAATAGCCTTAATTAACTTGTGCAAAGTTTTTAAATTAAAACCGTGTAGGCAGAATTGTGTAGACATCATTTCTTAGTAGTGAATTAGAAGAAAGGTAACAATTCTTTCAGAGTTTATGTTTTCTAAAGTTTTGTAAAGTTATTCTATAGTGAATCAGATCTTAATCATCGTTAAGTAATAATTAAGACTTACTTTCGTGTATTGTTCCATACATGCGTATGAGTGATAAAATATTCATCATACGCAGTGCATATCCAAACGTGCCTCATTCATTGAAAAATTTTCTTATAAATTAGGTAAACAATATCGTAGGTAGATTATTTTGTTTCCCTATTTAATTCTGTTTTATTTACTTATATTATATTTTTAACCCTTAAACGTCTTCAGCCGTTGAAACATAAAACGAATTGTTTCTTTGCTAAAAATTTAGAGTTTTCATTTATAGAAATAGTTTAGATCAATTGTAGGCATGCAAATATGCAGTGTTTGTTGTGCTTTCGTTTACAAATATTTTATTTTGTATATATTTTATTATATGGGAACCCCACTTGAAAAAAATTCCAGTTCTTGCAACTTATTTTGAATATTTTTGAAAAGAGTATTTTTTAGTTTTGTCGCACACTTAAAACATTTTTAAAGAGGTAAGAGGTTTTTATTTTGACAAATGAGTTAAAGAAAAGATAACAAGCAACTAAGTTTTGCATTTTAAAACATATGTATATACAACTATGAACATTAAAGGGTTAATTTTACTACTTTTTATATATTTCATTAGTCAGGCATATCTTGTTTGACAGTTCTTTTTGATAGTATTATTTGTTATATTTATTAGTATTTCTACCTTTTTATTAAAACAAATATTCTGTTATGTATCCGATTGTAAACTGACCTTCGTAAACTATTAGGTAGTGTGCTACACTCGTAGTGCGAAGGTCCCAGGTTCGAATCCTGCCGCAGAACTCTGGCAGTTTGTATCTGATAATTAAATGGAACGCACAAAAAGCCTTCACTGACTTAAATGTATGTCGTATGACATGGGCTTATCACACACCTCCAATCAACCTAACCTAACCTAACCTATCTGATTGTATCTATACTATTATATTCAATGCTTATATATCTGTATTATATATATTTTTTTTTTTTTTTTTGGTATAGGAACCTTCAAAAGTATTACCATTCCGTTCAACTAGTGCAATTGAATTCTTTTTTTTTTCTTTATCAACAAAAATAGTTCAAAAAACTTTTTATCTGAACTGCTACAGTCAAGCATCGAAAACTTGCAAGACTTAATAAATAATTTAACCTCTACACCTCAAAAAAATTAGATAATTAAAAATTTAAATTTTTTGCTAATGTAGTATATGTAATATATTC
This sequence comes from Germaria angustata, assembly GCA_963681545.1. NCBI lineage: Eukaryota > Metazoa > Arthropoda > Insecta > Diptera > Tachinidae > Germaria > Germaria angustata. The sequence goes on along the minus strand of OY812999.1, from coordinate 12,149,397 downwards.
ATTTTGTTTATTTATTTACTTGTTAATTTTTTTAAATTTTATTTATGCTTTTAGTTAAATTTATTAGATATATTTAAATATTTTATTCATGTTATCTATTTTGCGGATTTTTTTGCCTATTTTCATGAGTACTTTTTATTTCATTTTCACTTATTTTCATAAAATCCTTTAAATTAAAACATAGTACTTGTCTCACGTAGCAGGAACAGGGACTGAAAATAAATATTATTCCCTTTTTATTTATCGAATTGATTATCAGAGGGTTATCTGCAGATATACACATGTTTTAAAACTTCGGAACATATTATATAATAAGGTAAAACAGATTTTTTTATTTAAAATTGATATTTCCTTAATTAATTTGAGACTAAACCATATGCTTAGCAATATATATATATATATATATATATATATATATATATATATATATATATTTATATATATATATATATATATATATATATATACATATTTTTGTGTTTCACACAGATCCTTCCTTTCATTATTTTAATACATTCATATATTCCGTGGAAAAAATTTTATTAGCTTTTTGTGGCACAATTTTTTGTAGAATTTGATATTAAAAAATAATATAGTTAAAATAATTGCCCAGAGCTAGCAGGGCTTTTATTATAGATTAAAATTTAGAGCATATTTTCTATATTGCGAAGCAGTTTTGATAGACTTGATAAATGCTCAATATTCATCATACGTGATTCACCACTAAGAGCGGTTTACTTAGAACTTGTTAAACCACACAACTTCTTTTAATTAACTTAAACTTTGACTTTTCCAATAAGGTCATTTTAATGGCATCAACCAACTGTATTGTATATGTGTAAGTACATGTATATGTTAGTAGCGGCATGCTACATTGAGGAGCGTTACCTTAGTAATATACATGCGTAATATTTTTGTGTGAATGTCTATTTAGGCAATGGATATGATTAGGATTGCGTCAGATCTGGCACAGACCAGACATTATGGGCTGTATGCGAATGCTACATAAGCATTGTGATGAAGCACCGTCAAATGAGAATTATTAGTGAAGAATTGGATGTAAACTATAGTTCAACACGATTATATGTAAAACAATTTATATTTTTAAAGAAATATATTTATGGCCTAAGTGGGGTTGATACACAAAATCAAGATAACCTCAAGGTCTTGTAAAAATTTAAAACTGTGATATATATATCACCGTGTGAAATTATATCAATAGCGTCATATAAAAATATAGTTGTCTGTCGTCTCGAGGTAGGCAATGGTAAAATAGTAAAAAAATATTTGGAACTTTAATTTTATTGATTTGTACTGTATTATGGGATTATTTATTTAGAAAATGATGCTTTTTCATAAACTCAGCAGATTTCGTTTAAATATTTAATAAAACAAAGTTTCCAAGAACTAGGAAAGAGTTACGAATAGGGGCTTATAACATTTCGTTTTGGGTTTTTTCTCCTATAAATTTTAAACGATTTATAACATTTCTTCTTGTAAAATGAAACCATTATACAAAAAGGAAACATGTTTCCTTATGATTTTTATAAAACTCTACTTTTCCATAAAAATAAGCAAATTTTTCAAATCAGAAACTTTCATTCCTTATTGCACAATTTTGATTGAGAGTATATTATTAAAAAGACAAAAAGTTGTGAGATAAATTTTAAGTTGTAGTGAAATGTTTTTTTACATTACAAAAACTATATAGATTATTTAAAATATTTTACAGAATTACTTATACTAATAGTTACGAGAATCAAAAGAAATATTCGAGCAAACTTTATCTTAAATTTTTTAAAACAGAATGATAATAGTTAGTCAGCTATTTTTTATTATTTAACAAACTTTTCCTTGGTTTTTCTACCAAAAAATATATAGTAAAAAATTCAGAGCCGTGTTTGTTTTCATTAAAATCTATTGAAAGATTTTGTTCCAAATTAAAAAAAGAGAAAATGTCTATATAAAATTTTACAAATTGGCAATTTTTTTGATAATCATTATCACCTTCGTAAGAATTATTAACAGGTATTTTCAATTGTATATATATATATATATATATATATATATATATATATATATATATATATATATATATATATATATATATATATATATATATATATATATATATATATATATGTATATATATATATATATATATATATATATATATATATATATATATATATATATATATTTTATAAATATATAAATTTTATGAATATAATAGTTCATATCGTTATTTCAGCATATTTTAAATTAAAAAAGAGTTTTATGGTAGATAATATATAGAAATCAAAAAATTTTTTTTTGTAATATTAACACCTGACTTTTTTATGCACAAAACAGAATAAGATGTGAACTTCTGTAGAAAACTACTTTGTCAGAAACTTGCCAACAGATTTCGTGCTGGTGTAATGTTCATCTATATCACGATAAATTGTCAAGACTTCTAAATTTTGACTAAAATTTAACACATTCAAGTATTATCCACATCAGGTAAGCAGGGGACCTTGTTAAAAATTTAAAAAAATATATTGCAACTGTTATACGATACCAAAACCATTGGCACTTTTAATTATCAATTGTAACCAGTGAAGTCTCGGCGCGTATGAGTACTAAAATATTCATCATTCGTCATGTGTGTTGTTTTAGAGAAATTCTGTAAAAGTCTTTCATAAAGAAATCATTCAACTCATTTAATTTGAATAAAATTAAGAAATATGTATTTGTGCCAGATATTTGTGTTAAAATAAAAATATTAATTATATAAATAAAAACCTTTTCAATTTGCATGTTTGGTTTCATAATTTATGTCTCTAGCTCGTGAGGTTTCAATGTAGCAAGTCTGCGTTATGAAACCCTTTTTTATGTACATACGCTGAAGTATGCATTTTATGTGTCAAATGTGTTTAATCTAGAACGTAAAAAATTTTGAAATAAGATTGCATGATATTTGATTAATTAACATTAAGCAGCTAAAGTTAGAGTGTTTGCAAAATTTTAAAGGTAACAAAAAACAAATACAAACTAGATTCTTATGAAGTAAATTTGTATAGCTTAATTTATACGTGTATTTAATAATTTACCTCAACTATACAAGTACATTCGTTAAGCTCAAGTATGTTGTAGTTTGTTTCTTTTCTTTATTACAGTCATCGTACTTTCGTATCTTGTTAAAAATTATACTATACTTGTGCTTAAATAAGTCTAGATATGTCTGAAAAAAAGAGAAAAAATAATCATCTCTTAGTATTTGTTTGTTTTGTAAATATCCTTTTTATCTGATAAATGTTAAAGTGTTTATGTTTGTTGTTTTATTTTCGCTTTTTGTGTTTTCTTCCTTTTCCTTTTACAGGGTGCTGTTTTGTAACTTATTATACACGTAAGGCTGCTTTGAGGGCTCAAGATGCATTACATAATATCAAAACATTAGACGGGGTAAGTATATAAATAAACAAATATGTTTTTTCTATAATACCTAAGCCAAGCTATTGCTACTTCAAAGTTACCCAGTTTGGTTGGGTGGTATGTGTGTATATAAATGAATGAATAAAGCTTTAGCTGCCATACGTGTATTATTATTTTTGTTAATATATTTGACTATTTTGTAATATTTGTGCCTGTCCTTTAAAAAAGTTTGAAGTCTTGTATTATTGTAAAGTGGTTAAATTGCTCAGTTGTTTAAATTTGCTGCGGTCTTGCTCATTGTTGAAGTCTTAGCTGCGCATGTCAAAGCATCATTAACTCATTAATTTAATTTGACATGGATTTTTAAAGCATTTAAAATACAATACGACCAACAAGCATAATAAAGAAGCATAATATCGACAGAAAGAAACACCACCTTCTTATTATAAGTGGTATATTCCCAGTTTTAGTAAAAACTGTATCCCGGAATTGTCAAATTAACAAACGAAAACGTCTCATGGCCAGTTTTATACGTCGTATTTAAATATGTTTTTAGCTCATATTAGTTTAATTTTCAAAGGGTTTAAATAGAGTTTCATTTTAACGGTCATAAATTAAAATTCTTATTGAAGTATTATGAAAATATGGCAGTACCACAAAGCATCCGAAAAGTTTTTGAAAGTTTTCCAAAAACAGCTGTTTAATATAAACAAGGAAGTATTGCAGAAGATGATTGTAATTTAGGAACACAATAAAATGCAAAAAATTAACTTATGAGAGCCCAAAGCACTTAAATAAAAGATTTTTATATTTTTTTTTTTGCAGTAGATCGCTGATTATGATAGACAACCCAATTAAACTTGCCAGTGCTTTTACTCCTTAAAGGCACAAGTGAAACAAATTAGCGCGTGTAAACTGATTAAGTAAATATATATACTCAGTTATTAGAAAAAATCCAGTCCATGTACAACTAGGAAAAATACAAAACATTAATCGTCAGAAGTGGGGTGCAACTTGCACCTCCCGAAATTGCTTTAACTTAAAGTCACCAGAACAAAGTATTTTCCTTTTGCATACAATTTCATTTTATAATATGATAACAGTCCTAAAACTCATGTATATCTTAGATTAAGGTCAGCTCGACCATATCTTTGGGAATATAAAAAAATAAATAAATTAATTAATTAATAAATAAATAAATATATATATATATATATATATATATATATATATATATATATATATATATATATATATATATATATATATATATATATATATATATATATATATATATATTGGGAAGCAAAGATATTTGTTCCTCAAAATAGTTTATGTTTAGCCTGCAAATAAACACATCTGTCTCACTGTATAAATGAACATTAATGAAAGCCATACATTCCACTCTGAACTATAATTTACCAAGAAATAGCTTCAACAACAACAAGTAAATATCACACAACCCAAACAAAAGACGAATTACTAAGAAACAAGAAAAAGAACAAGTGATACGTATACAAACACACATACATTCATAATCTGAACAATAGTAAACTGCTGCCAGCAACAACAAATCCATAATAAAAAATCATCTAACAAGATCGATCGATCGATCGATCGATCTAATGGCGTAGCTTCTGAAAAGCCAATTGTCAAATGTGTTATTCGCACCACCTGGAATGGTTCAATCGCTTTGCTCCACAACTTTACAGAAACATAGTTGATTTCCATTAAAGCTCTGTTGTTAAAGCAGCGGTAGTGGTACTTTTATGTATAACATCGTAGTGGTGTACAGTCATAAATGTATTAAATATGATATAGTCAACATCAAAGAAATAAAGTTCGGTATTGTTTTGCCGTATTAAAGGCGTTCTGTTAATAAAAGTACTGGAGTATTCTATGAGATCATTCTGCTATTGAAAAGAGAAATAGTGGCGCGATTTAAATATAATATATCTGTTGTGGGAGGTTAAGCTCAAAATTAATTTGAATACTTTTCTGAACTTAACAACCCACCCACTGTTTGTTTAAAAGGAATATTGTACTCATTAGCTTTTAAATGAAAACCTTACAATGTATTTGTGATTGAAAGAACATGTTACAACAATATTTGCTATCTAATGAATTTATATGAATGTATTTAGCATTTAAATAAAAGTTGCTATGACTGAATATCTGTATGAAATATAGAGGCACACATACTAACAAAATCGTGTATAATGTTTGATGATGATGAATTACGTTTGCATTTATGTTAATGACAAACACACTGCTTAACAAATTGTCAATTGGCATGTACGAGTATGTATTCTTTTTGTTCTACTGAAAAAGGAAAGGAAACAATATTTACAAAATTGAAGTCTGCCTTGAAACCACATAAATATAAATACGTATGAACCAATTCTAATTTCTAACTTTACTTTTTTATAACCATAATGATGATGATGACGATGTTATACGGTTGCTGTGGGTATATTTTTGATTAATAATTTTTCCATCCTGCCTACAATATTCTATAGAATAGTTTTTGTTTTCATAAGCGAAGCCCTTGTAGGTATTTGTTTTTTGTACTGTAAGGATGCAGGGACACATTTGTGTATTCATATTTCTATGTGATAGAAAATGATATTTCTCACAGGTAATATGAAAAGTTAATTAAAAGAAACTTTTGTTCATACTTATTTGTTCATTATTCATTATATGGTATGTTTTTAGGTTTCTTAATCATTATTTATTAACTTGTTTAGTTTATTACTTCATTAGTGAATAGTTTTAGTTGATGCAATCATTGGTATGAAAAGTTTACAATTTTCTAAAAATCTTACCGGAAGTTTTTATTTGCTGAAATGATTCCAGGAATTTACAAAGAATAATTTAAAATTTTATCTTAAACTAAACATAATATGTTGTCGTTCAAACGTTTGTAATGATTTCGTATGACAATTTAATTAGCAATAAATTTGGTACAATATTTTCAGCTTCATTTTGGGTTCTGTTGAATTTTATTTACTGTCAGCAAATCCAATAAAAAAGTTCTGTGCAACAAAATCATCATCATTTCACTAGTTAAAATCTATATTTTGAAATGTTAATTTTTCATTGTTTAAAGTGGATTTCAATCATAAAGAAAATGTGTGAAATAATCCAAATTTTTTTTGCAGTAGAACTTGGCGTCTTTTAATTTTTATTACACAGTGCGGTTATAATTTGTTTAAAGAGAAGCAACACTCAGGCAATTAATTTCTAATACTCAAAGACTTACTTTTTTGTGGTGTGATAGTAAAAGAGAAAATAGGGGCAGGTGGTCAAACGTGAGAGCTTAATTCTCATAAAACTCTGCTATTCTGGTTATAATAATTTTTTATAACAATGTTGGTATTGAATTGACGCCTTAAGTTTTCTAAGGGTGTATGTATAGCCATTTTATTAATTGTTTTACTTCCCCAACAATTTCGCTAACATTGCCGACGAAAAAGAGCATTATCATAGAGGAATATAATAAATCGCTGCCGGATTTGATAAGTGACCAGTGCTATACCTTCATTACTTAAACAGTCCAAAAATAACTAACACATTGCATTACCAAATGGTATATCAGAAAAATTCATAATATTAATGATTTACCCTGGATAGGGATCTAAACCAGGTTCTCAGTGAGAAATTGCTTTACATTCAACTTCTAACTACTTCAGCCAACAACAACGTGTCTTTGTTGTGTTGCTTTTGTATAAAAGTTTTCTAAAACTATTATAAGTCTTGTAGTAAAATGTGATTTAATTCTATAGAATTCTCAAAGGACATTTGTAAATTTTTCTACAAGTTTATGAACTTGAAAGCTTTTCAAATATAATTCGGCTAAATAATATTGATGATTTATCTAAAGCTAATGAAATGTAGGCATATACTCAGCTAAACCAAAAATAAATAATAGATTGTTTTAATCACTATTTTGGAAAATATTTGGAACAATTAGTTTTCCTACTAAAGGTTTTATCTACTAAAGGTTCCATACTGTTGCGATCGTGCCTTATTGCTTCATATTAGCAAATAATTAAATAAACATGCAACTTATTTGAGTTTGCTTTGCCCCAATTTTCTAAAGGATTATATTTTCGTATAAAAATCGCTGGGTTACTTGCTTATTTCCTTAATATTTCCATGCATTTTGTTACATTAAACGGAGTGTCCTTGCAGTTTTGCCACCCTTAAAAATAAAAACAAAAATATTAACCTTAAAAATCTTTAAGGGTGGAAAAATTAATCCACTAAAGAAAACTTTAAAATACATTTAACATCATGACATTTAATTTAAATGCAAAAGGATCATTATATTATATGATTGCTTTCTTTTTTTCAGCACTTAAGCTAATAAGACTATTATTAAATGTGCCCATGTCCTTATTGGTGCAATGGAAAAAATATGACAAGAATAACAATAAAATGAGAACACAAAATCTAAAGTACAAATGCCAGCGATTATGGAAAAAGCTTTTAATAAAATAGTCACTAATGCACAATAACGTTTTCAATTACAATAATGTTTGGTCGTATTATTGACGTATTTTTCATTATTTAAATAGTAAACAGGACATTTAGGTTGGAAAAATTTGTAACAAGAAGAAAACAAAGGAATTCCAATTTGTATCCTTTATGAATAAAAATGTATTCATTTATTATTTAAAATGCTGCTTTAAAGGACTAAACAATATATATAAGTTAAGTTTTGGTAATACTTCCAATAGTTTGGGCAATCGATTTAATTTTAGCCACAACTACAATTTAAGGTTTAATGCTTCAAAAATCTGCTCTTTTGATGCTTTTTAATTATAAATATTTAGATAAAGAATGAAAGTTCAATTTAATTGCTAATTTTTTCGTAAATTTTTTCATAAAGACTTTGAAACTTTCTATTGCCGTCCTTTTGTAATAAATCTTCTTTGCATCATAAATGATTCTTGAATGGAATAAATGCAAATGTATATATATTTTTATTAATGTCAAGAAGTAAAAAAATAATTTTACCAGTATTTTTGCAATACATTGATGTATTATTAACTGGAGTTTTAATTTTTAATAATTAAAATAAGCAAAAATACGAATAATGTATCCGTTTCCTTTAATAACATGTTTTGGCGACCATGGGTTGGAGCTCGCCAGGAATAAAACTGAGGTTATATTAATGACGCCGGGACATATGCCGCTTAAAGTTAGTATGCAGATAGGTGACACGACCGTGGTTACAAAAAAGGCTTTGAAATATTTGGGCATCAAACTCGACTGCAGGCTCTCTTATTGGGCTCAAATACAAAACGCGGCTACCAAGGCAACAAAAGTAACAGGTATGCTTAGCAGGCTAATGGCAAATATCGGCGAACCGACACAGAGTAAGAGGAGGCTAATTATGGCAACCACTAACTCGATATTGCTATATGGCAGCGAAATATGGGCTGATGCGCTGAGAGAGAAGAGTAAGCGTAAAGTGTTGGAAACGGTACAACGGACAGCGGCACTTAGGGTAGCTTCAGCTTACCGTACGGTTTCGATTGCAGCGATCTTAGTAATAAGTGGGGAGATCCCTATTGACCTCTTAGCGCGAGAAAGAAAGGAGACATGGAACTCTAGGGGGTTACATCCTACTATTAGCATAACAAAGCGAAGATCGCAGACAATCCAGCTATGGCAAAATAGGTGGTACGCAGACATAAGAGGCAGATGGACGGCGATGCTAATCACCAATATAGAGAAGTGGATGCAAAGAGAATTTGGGGAAGTGAACTACTACCTGACCCAATTTCTTTCCGGTCATGGATACTTCCAAAAATACCTATACCGCATGGGTAAGACAGGTAACCCCGGTTGCAATTATTGCAGCGATATAAACGACGACGCTGAGCACACGTTTTTCAACTGCACCCAATGGCATACTGAGCGAAACAATTTGAGCGCATAGAAGGCATTTTTAACCCTACCTCACCCGTCATGCTATGTTGTTATATTTTTATAAAATTTTTGATTTTTAAAAAGCTGCTTAAGCGAAATAATATCTTCATCATCTTCGGTAATTTAATGTTATTACTGTGTCAGCATATTGATATATTATCAATATCTCACGCCACATGAAGCAAAAATTTTAGAATGGGAGTATTAGACAAGGAAATTTTCTTGCAATAGTTAGTGAAGAGTCAACCCGTGGCTCTTGATGAAACTTTTATAGACAAAGACCTATTAGCTAAAACACTAATATTTAAGCCAGTACTAGTAACTATCTTATCTATCTTATCCACAGAAGATGCTCGCATATACCACCAGTTTGATGCAAAACAGACTGGATGCCATCATTTCGGTAGCCAAGTCTACATAATACACGCACCATTCAGCATAGTAGTAAAGTTGCTGCAAGTTGCTGATAAAGTACAACCATTCCTACATGCTCTATGGATTATGGCCCCTTAACTTTAACACTAAATTGAGACTTGGCCAAATCGCAAAAAGCTCATGAGAGTTTTAAACTTGATATAATTTAGATTATAATTCAGACATCCTAGCATTTATTTTTTTAGAATTCTCTCTGATTTGGAAACCTGTAATTAATCAGTCTGTTAAGTTTTGAGGAAAATTGTTTAATAAAAACTGCTTAAAAACTAGTCTGACTCAGGACTGATAATCTCTGAACAAAATTTTTCAGTATAAATAAAGATCTAGAGATTTGTGGAGCTTTTAAGTTTTGTGAGTTTCCCGAAAGCCAGCAATTTATTTGTTGGCTTTGGAGTAATTCCTATCTTTGGGCCATCATTATAGCCAAATTTTATGTACATATTTTTAATGAGTTCCAGCTGTCTGCACTTTCACCTTTAAAATACTTTGACTTTGATGGAAATATTAATATCACCTTAAGTTCTATTACATCAGAAATCATGTGTTTTGTTTTTTAATTTAATAAAATTTGGAATGAAAAAACTCAACTGATATTCTATAGATACTGTTAAGCGCAGGCTCGTTTGCCTTGCTCAACTTTATCGAGATGTATAACTTGGTGCTTCACCAAGTTATTACTGTTCGTAGGGGTTTATTATCCTAGTAGTTCACCAGGATAATACAAGCGATTATTATCGGTTCAGTTGTTCAAGTGGTACACAAGAACAACGTAAACTGACTTGTCGGAAAAAATGAAATTCAGATGTTTGCTGGATGAATGACAATCGTGCAATCACAAATTTTATTAAAAACTTATGGTATTTAAAGAAGAAATTTACAAACACAAATAATAACGAAATACAAATACAAATAGAAATACAATACAAAAAAAAAGTAAAAATTTTAATTTTTAGCAGGCTGGAAACCGTTCATTCTTCTGATGCACTAATTATTTTCCCACCGTTAGCAGAGAACAGAGATTGGATTTCATAACTGTCTGGCTGGTGAATTAAATAAACAAATTATTTTCTCACTGACAGTAAAGCCCAAACAGATATCAAATTTCTCCAACGTCTGACTAGTTATTTGATTTAGTACGTGTAAATAAAAATTTTGTTTTAATTTAGCTATGAATTATGCAAACGCGGTAATTCTCACGCCTAAATAAGAACGTAAAAAAGAGGTACGGATTTTGTTCAAGTATTACGAATTATGCAGACGCGGTAATTCTCACGCCAAAATGTGGGAAAAATAAGAACGTAAAAAAGAAGTACGGATTATGTTCAAGTCTTATTAATTCTATTGAGAGTTGTTTTTATTTTTGAATAAAGAATAAAAAAACTCAAAAGAATTAACATATTGCGGCCCCAAGGGGATTGAAAAGTGCGAATGAGCGATCTCCGGCAATTTACATATTTTGAAGTGGATTAAGTTGTTGGTTCCAATGAAACATTCCAGTTGGATCGTGGAGACGGCTGTGGTGCTTCGGGGATCGGTTCACGTCTTCTCTTCAACCTTTGCCTTGCTATCAGGGCCACTATCACAGCTAAAATCAAGGCTAGTCCAACATAGCTAATGGTTAAACTATGTATTTTATGGGTTCTTGCGAGAGGAAATTCTTTTCGTTGTGCCCTGACCTCATTCTGCAGATGGGTTATCTTTTCAATTGTCGAAGCATATGACAGGGGTTGTGTCATGTTGTTTACGCTTTCTTGGAGGTGAAGGAATGACATCCCATTGCTTGTATAAGATGAATGCAAGTTTGATGAGATGGTTCGATGCCCATATATGGTAATAACATCATTTTTCATTGCACACCCTGCGGGAAGCGTGAGCAACCCGGTACCTTCTAGCAATTGTGAACTGCTTTCACCCTTGCATACTGTGCTTAGTTTTAGTTGCTGTTGAGTTGCGAGCAGCCACTGGTTCTTGTTATAAAGTTGGTACCATACGTTATTGCTGTTTATCAACTCTATGTTGCAGCTTGAGTCGGATTCATTGTTGAATAAATGTATCTCACAGCGACAAATTGGAGAGCCTTTATGATATGCAGCTTGAATGTGTGGGCATAAGAAAATGTTATGCTCAAGTTTATTGCAGGTACTTAGCTTCGATTCATCTAGAGGGAAATATTCGTCACGATGAGCGTTGAGAGCCATCATTTTAGTGGTTGGTATGATAGCCACTAAAGAGTTGTTCATTAGCTGTGGTACTGGAGTAATATAAAATAGGTCATATTGCCCTTGATGGGCTAGAGGGATGAACAAGGTGCAAATAATGTGCTGAGTTGAGATTGCTGCGTGAGCCGTGACTACACCATATAAATGAATAATGTCTGCAACTGGAAGTACTAGATCTGCGGGAAGGTTTGCCTTAATGTTATCGATTTCACCCGAAAATTGTTGTGGGGTTAGTAGAACCGGACTAATTCGACCATGGTAAGTGTCCGCTAACAATGTGATCATAGATGTGTGCATTTTTTGTAAATTATTAGCAATTGTAAGTAACTGGACACTCAGTGATAAAATGACTTCCGATCGATGGTAACTGTCATTGGTTGTGAGGTAGAGTAGTTTATTTATTTTACCGTTCATTTTTTCGAAGTTATCTTGCGTGCGTTGTTCCGATTGCTTCATGAGATTCAGAGTCGAGTCGATAAACGATGTTTGATTCCGAAGAAGGCTTTGCAAGTGGGCTTCGTTGGTTTTTATACTATTAATAGTATCCGTCATTTCTGCTGCATATTTGGAGTCTAGAACGCCAAACAAGGAGCTTGCTATATTTCCAACGATGTCTATTGCTCCTCGTCGCTTCCTTTTTATGAAATTTTCCAAACCGTGCTCCATTTCATTTTTGAGATCTTGAAAATGGGATAGAAGTCCGTTGCATTGATGATTAAGGGATGAGTAATCGCAGGCCCTTTTCAGCGCAGAGGTACCGTTCACTAAAAGTTCTAATTCGTTATAGAACGGTGTCAGCTCAAAATAAATAAGGAGCTTCCATTCAGCGATGACAGGTTTAACTTGGCCAATATTTTCGAAATGTAATCCAGGATTGCTGGTGATTTGGGTGTACGTCACTTGTTGACATAGGATTAGAGGGAGAAATAATGATATGAGTACTAGCAGACCTGTTGCGTTTAGAGTACAACGTTTTGAGGGTGGTTCATTTATGGTTTTGTTCTTGGGTGAGCTGTCTCTTTTTCGTTTCTCATCTGTTGTGGTATTGCTAACATTGGTTCCTGGTGGCTCCACAGGAAGAGGAGCCAGCAAGTGAATTGCTCGCTTAAGGATACCATCAGATGTTTTTACATCCGCTGTTCTGACAAGTCCGTCTGGACCGGGGTAAATTTCAGTTACTTTTCCAAGACGCCATTTCATGACTGGTGTGTTGTCTTTAATTATAACTATGGTACCCCGTTGCAAATTTTGAGCCTTGGTTTGCCACTTGTTTCGCTGCTGGAGTTCACTGAGGTATTCCTGCGACCATCGTTTCCAAAATTGATGCTTTATTTGTGACACTAACTCCCATCGTTTTGTAAGAGTTGTTGGAGTTGACCTGGCTGTTGCATCTACTTGTGCTGTAAGCGGTTCACCAATCAAAAAGTGGCCTGGTGTTAGTGCAGCCTCATCATTAGGACTATTCGGCAACGGTGCAATCGGTCTCGAATTAAGGATTGCTTCGACTTCTATGATCACGGTTTCCATTTCTTCATAGGTCAGAGACGCGTTTGCCATTTCTTTAACAAGTAACCTTTTTGCGGACTTGACTGCAGCCTCCCATAGTCCGCCGAAGTGCGGGGCTCGTGGAGGTATGAAATGAAAACTGATGCCTTTGCTGGCACACTCTTGTTGAATTTTTTCTTGAGCAGCTGTGGCGAAAAGAGCAGTTGACAACTCTTCTAATTGATTGCGAGCTCCAACAAAGTTTGTTGCGTTGTCACTGTAGAGATGCTGACAGTGACCCCTTCGGGCGATGAATCTTTTGAGCGCTCCAATGAAAGCGTCGGTTGTAAGGTCTGTTACAAGCTCCAGATGGACCGCCTTAGTGGAAAAGCAACAGAATACTGCAATATACGCCTTTTGGGGTCGCTTTCCTCGGGTTTTGAAGTGAACCCAGATTGGACCACAGTAGTCAACTCCCGCATTAATAAAGGGTCTCGCTGGTATTACTCTTGCTTCTGGAAGGTTTCCCATAATTTGCTGCAGAAGTTTTGGTTTCGCTCGTACACATTGCACACATTTATGCACAGTTTCCCGAGCCAAATGTTTGCCTTTAATGGGCCAAAAACGTTGTCTTACGATTGCTAGAAGTGCTCCAGGGCCACAATGTTTGTTTTCCCTATGTATCGACTCAAATATTAGTTTACTTATTGTGTCGTTATAAGGAAGCAACATTGGATGTTTGGCATTGAATGATAACGTGGATGCTTCTAATCTACCTCCAACTCTTAAAATGTTATATTCGTCTAAAAATGGGGATAAGCTTTTTATTTGACTCGATCCTTTAAGGTCCTTTTTCTGTCGCAGCTGTTGAATGTCTTCTGTGAACGTGCATAGTTGGCTGGTTCGAACAATGATAGCAAGCGCATCGTGAAGTTCAATAGGTGTGAGATTTTGTTGGGTTTGTCGCTCGGGTTTGAAAGTTCTGGCATTTTTAATGAATCTTAAAATGTATCCTATGATACGTTGGAGCCTTTTTAGTGAATTTCGGTGATTGATGCTGTGCAAAAGGTTTTCACTATTGACAGCAATGAGTGAGATGTATGATCCTTGCTTTTGTTCAGGGGTCGGCAAATTAGGATCTAGGCCAAAACTGGGAGGCCAATGTTTCTCGTCTCCATGAAGAAAAAATGGCCCATACATCCATTGGGGTGTATGCTGTAACTGTTGTGGATCCAGTCCTCTTGATATGATGTCTGCTGGGTTATCTTTAGAACTTACATGACGCCATTGCTCAGGTAGCGTGTTTTCTTGAATTGAAGCGATTCGATTAGCCACAAATGTATGAAAGGAAGAAGATCTTGAATTTATCCACGATAAGACTATTTTTGAGTCGGACCAATAGAATGTTGGCGTTGTATTCATATCCAAGTCTAATTTCACTTTTGCAGCTAAGTTAGCACCCAATTGTGCGGCACATAGTTCCAGTCTAGGCAGTGTTTGCTGTTTGAGTGGAGTTATCTGTGATTTCGCACATAACAAATATACTCTTATTGTTTTGTTTGGTAGAATTGTTCTCACATATATTGCAGCGCCATACGCCTTTTCGGAGGCATCGGTAAAAACGTGAAGTTGAGTCTTGCTAGGAAGAACTCCTTTATAGATATGCCGATGCACTTGAAAGCTTTCAAGTTCGCTTAGATTGCTTCGAAAGGTTCGCCAGCGTGAGTCAAATTCTGAAGGAACAGCCTCGTCCCATGAGAGATTCAAGGTCCATAATTCCTGGATAAACATTTTTGCTCTGGCAACTACTGGCGACAGTATTCCTAGTGGATCAAAGATTCGGGCCAAGTCTGATGTGACTGTTCTTTTAGTCACGGCTTTAATTGTTTGAATGTTGACCTTGATCTTAAGTAGGTCATCTTTAGGTACCCATACCAATCCCAGTGTTTTAGTGTAATCAGTTTCGTCTGAGAAGTCAAGACTGACTTCTTGGTCATAACTGGGAATGTTGCGGAGCAGCTGGGCATTATTAGCGCACCATTTTCGTAAATGGAATCCGTACTTGGCCAGGACGTCTTGCAGCTGGCGCTGAGTTTCTAGGGCTGTATTCAGGCTATCAGCTCCACCCAGCCCGTCATCGACATAAAAGTTCTTTTCCAAGAAACTGGCTGCCAAAGGAGCTTGCATCTTATTATCCTGGATTATTTCCTTCAAACATTTGATCGCCAGATATGGTGCTGGTCTAGTACCATAGGTAACGGTATTTAACTGGAAATAACTAATAGGCTCAGAGGCATTATTTCGCCAGAGGATTATCAGGTACTGTCGGTCCTTGGGGTGGATATAGATTTGGCGGTACATTTTTTCGATATCTGTTGTGAATACGAAACGGGGCAGCCGAAATCGCAATAGAACCGTAAATAGATCATTTTGTAGTGGTGGTCCAGTGTGGAGAATATCATTTAAGGATTTTCCTGAGGACGTTTTTGCTGACGCATCGAAAACTACTCTGAGTTTAGTTGTACTACTTTCGGGTCGTAAAACGCAGTGGTGAGGAATAAAGTATGTATGCCCCTTTACTTCGTCTATATTGATTTTCGACATGTGCCCCATTGTTTCGTAGTCTTTCATAAATAGCGCATATTGTTCCTTCAATGAAGCGTCTTTTGATAATCGACGTTCTAGTGCGAGGAACCGGTTGAATGCGATACTATGTGAGGACCCTAATAAAGATGGTTCAGCACAAAACGGCAGTCGTGCTATGAATCGACCTTCATGGTCACGTGTGGTATGCTGATTGAAATGTGCTTCGCACTGTGCATCAAAAGGTGATAAATTTTTCTCTCTTCCTTCAACCTCCTCGAGTTTCCAAAATCGCTCAATAGCTGTATTCATTTTATCCTCTTCTGTTAAGACTCCGCAGATTCCTGATGAGAGCCTTTCACCAGATACCTTACCCGATACGATCCATCCAAAGGCTGTATTTTGTAGCAGTGGAAGGTCCTTGCCTAATTTGAGTTGTCCGATCTTGAGTAGTTGATGATAATATTCCGCCCCTAACAAAATATCGATTTTTTCTGGACGGTTGAAGGTTGGGTCCGCTAATGCTACGTTGCTAGGAATTGACCACCTGTCGATTGTAAGCGATTGAGCGGGTTGAGGGGAAATAATTTGCGGCAATACGAATGCTTCAAGCCGTGTTGAAAAATTGTTGAGCCGAGATTGTAGCGTAATGTTGACTCGGTGTTGAACCTTGGTACGGTTTTTTCCAATACCGTTGATTGAAACAGAAGTAGTCCGTGCTGGGAGTCCAAGCCGGTTGACTAATCGTTCTGTGATCAAATTGACTTGTGATCCTGAATCAAGGATTGCCTTGCATTCAGTTTCCAGACCATTAGCCTTGACCTTTACCAACGCTGTTCCCAGTAGAACATATGGTCTTTTGTTAGTGTCACTTCCCGCCATGCTTTCAGCTTCTGTTGGTGTGCTGACTAGAGATGTCGCGTGTTGCGTCGTGGAGTTATTCGTTGTAACTGTTTCATTGGCTGACTCTGTTTCCGCCTTTGATTTGTTACGCTTCCTGGATATTGAATTCTTTTGTGGGGCTTGTTCCAAGTGTACAAGGGTGTTGTGCATTTTTCCACATTTTTGGCAGCGGCCTAAAATTGTGCACTGTTTGGTCAAATGATTGTGACTAAAACAATTAACACACATTTTATGTTTCTGTATCAAGTTTAGTCTGTTTACAGGGCTTAGCTGGATGAATTCTCTGCATCTATACAACGGGTGATATTCTTGCTTGCAAACTAGGCATCGTTGGTTCTCATGGCGGGGATGTGCCGTAAGCGTGCATGTTTTGCTAGCAGGAGAAACTGTCTTATCTTTGTGTCCTATTGCCTCCAGAGTGTGGAAGTAGTTCTCCAGAAAGGTAAGAAATTGGCTGACTGGTTGCATTTCCTTTGGGTTGGTGATCGATTGCTCATATTGAGTGTATACAGTTTTGTCCAACTTTTTTACCAGAAGGTGGAGTAGAAGTGGATCCCATGTCGAGATTTCGAGCCCCATATTAGAAAGAGCTGCCAGACATTCTCTCGTTGTATCGTGCAATCGCTTAATGGCCATTAACGTCGATGCACCGGATGGTTGGTCTAGCAGTCTCTGAACCGCTGTTGCCACTATTAGTCGTTTATTATCATATCGATCCTGTAGTAACTGCCAAGCGGCTATGTAATTGTCTGCAGTAACAGCGAGATGATTAATAAGCTTCGCTGCTTCGCCAGTAACGTTGGTCTTTAGATAAAACATTTTGTGAGCGTCTGACATCTGTTGCTCATGAATAGTTTTCTTAAATAAGTCAGAAAACGATGTCCATTTCATATAGTCACCTTCAAATTTAGAGAGAGTGATTGTGGGTAATGGTAGGGTAGATGGTCTAGCCATAGTCTCTGTGGATGAGAGGCGATTGTTGTTAGCCGTGGTAAGCTGGATGATCGCTAACTGAGCGGCTTGTTCGAGGTGGATGTATCTGCTTGTGTCATAACCGGCGAGGTCTGGATCGGAATATTTATCTAACACTTCATCATTAAGTAGTTCTAGCTGTTGCCATAGTTTGGTGATTGTGGCCTTTTTAACTTCGTAATAAGGCCCATCCTGACCTGACTGCAACTGAAGGCCTTCTAGCTGTCTATCCAGAGCTGCCATCTTTCCTAGGGAGCGGCTGATTAAACCATCGTGGCCACTTGTAGGTTGAGGTTTCGTGGATGGGGGGTTGTTAATGATTTCGGACTGGTCGCCCCCTTTTGGCGGTGGATCAATAGGGTTTTTGGCGATTGCTCCCTTACCTTGGTAAGTGTGCTCGCGTTCCATCAGCGCTATATATTTGGATGCCATTGACTGGATTTGACTATAGCGGTCTGCATATCAATATCCTTTAGAGTCCGCAATTTGGTATCTGCCTCATCGAATTCTTTCCAAGCTGTAGTCAGCCGGGCCAATCGTTCTTTGTAGTACGCTGGGGTTTTGCGGCTAGCTGGGTCCTTGGTAAAGTTGCGGATGATGGTGGCGATACGCTCGCCGATCTCCTTTAGTTGGTGAAGAAGCTGCTCTGCGGTTTCCATATTGCTTTGTTGATGCCCTATAGAGGTTAATTGAGAGTTGGAGTAAGCTGCTTGTTAGTTGTAATGCAACGTTGTCTGTGATTAAGCGCCTGTAGTTTGTGGTTGGCCGCTGATATTTTGGGTTTAAATTGTTCGCTTGAAGGACTTTAGGTTTTCCTAAACCCGATGTCCTGTCACGGTCGCCAAAATGTTAAGCGCAGGCTCGTTTGCCTTGCTCAACTTTATCGAGATGTATAACTTGGTGCTTCACCAAGTTATTACTGTTCGTAGGGGTTTATTATCCTAGTAGTTCACCAGGATAATACAAGCGATTATTATCGGTTCAGTTGTTCAAGTGGTACACAAGAACAACGTAAACTGACTTGTCGGAAAAAATGAAATTCAGATGTTTGCTGGATGAATGACAATCGTGCAATCACAAATTTTATTAAAAACTTATGGTATTTAAAGAAGAAATTTACAAACACAAATAATAACGAAATACAAATACAAATAGAAATACAATACAAAAAAAAAGTAAAAATTTTAATTTTTAGCAGGCTGGAAACCGTTCATTCTTCTGATGCACTAATTATTTTCCCACCGTTAGCAGAGAACAGAGATTGGATTTCATAACTGTCTGGCTGGTGAATTAAATAAACAAATTATTTTCTCACTGACAGTAAAGCCCAAACAGATATCAAATTTCTCCAACGTCTGACTAGTTATTTGATTTAGTACGTGTAAATAAAAATTTTGTTTTAATTTAGCTATGAATTATGCAAACGCGGTAATTCTCACGCCTAAATAAGAACGTAAAAAAGAGGTACGGATTTTGTTCAAGTATTACGAATTATGCAGACGCGGTAATTCTCACGCCAAAATGTGGGAAAAATAAGAACGTAAAAAAGAAGTACGGATTATGTTCAAGTCTTATTAATTCTATTGAGAGTTGTTTTTATTTTTGAATAAAGAAAAAAAAAACTCAAAAGAATTAACAGATACTAAATTAAGGCAATCAAGTTTTGCAATTTTTATTCACATTGAAAAGTTACAAAAATTACAACAGACATTTAAATGTCATGTCAAGTTAGTTGACACATACAATAGATAGTTGTTATTTCATTTACACTATTTTTATAGTAAATTGCTTGTATGTAAAAAAAGGAGCTTAAAATTTTTTTGCTGTTAAATAAAGTTAATAATGAAATAGAGCAGAAAAAGTTGTATGAAATTTTTAATAAAATTACTTCCACGGCAATTGTATGCAAATGTTAATGCTGATAAATATTTCTTTTTTTGTATTTTTTGCTTTTATTTTCATGTGCATTTACGTTGCTTTAATTTTCAGTTCAATTAGCTATAAAAACAGTATTCAAATATTAAACAAACATTTAAAGGACTCTTTGTTTGTGCATCCTCAGCTTTAGTTTGTTACAGAACAAGTGGCTGCAAACCAAACAAAATATAAAAAAGTAAATAAAAATACCGAAGGCTTTTAACTCATTTTGATTGTTTTTTTTTTTTTTTTTTTTTTTTTTTTTGGAAAAATCATTGAAATGTCCATTTTCACCTGCTTAAATCCTTTTAAATATTATCAAAGCTGGTGTAGGGCTTCCGTTTTTTGTGAAAGGGTAAATTTCATTAAACATTTAACTCACTTTAATGCCGTCTACACCTTTTTGTAATCTAACATTCATTCCTTGACAGGGACAACAGCAACAATAAAGCAGAAACAGTTTGGGAAATTCAGTAATGATAGGGAAAAAAGGGTTAGTGCTAAAATGAATTCTTATTGGCTGAACAATTCTAAATCAAAGTTTCTGAATTGTACGTGCCAACAAATGCTAATTTAAGTTTCAAACAATTATAAGCGGTATACGAGCGAGCAGGCTTACAGGCGGTTATACACACAGGCTGAACAGCCATAGATGCATTTGTCTACATCACCGTAATGGTCATTTATCCTTAAATCCACTTACCAGTCTAAGCTATTTTCTAAACGGAGAAATAAAAGGACATAACATTTTTACATTTATGCACACAGACACGCTGAAAGGCTCATGTATGTACGTGTGTGTGCAAGTACTTTAAACTAAAGTACTGAATACATGTCATTGTCATTAGAACAGACATTGTCACCTGCCCCTTTTATTGGCTTTATCTTCATTTCCTAAAATAACATTGGCATTGTTTCTGAGAATAAGAGTATGAGTGATATTTTGCACTAAATCATACCACAAGAACAAACGGAGTTGGTATTTGTAGAGCCTGCATCGTGGCCCTTTTATATATGCTAATAGTATTTATTAAATAAGGACTAGAATCAGATATGAACAGGATATACGTAGGCCTGTTGTTACTACGTTTTGTATTTTTTCTTACGGCGGGTTTCGTTCGAATTTGGAATGATAAATGTTTCATATGCCGACATTTCATTTTTTGCTAAACCAAATTACCAGTGAACTTTAAGCAGTTTCAAATTTTTCAGCTTCGTATGTTTATGCCAAATGAATCAAATGCAATATGAGAATTCTGTATTGTATACGATTATTACAAAATGCAAAATCATATGTGGCAAAATCATATACAAACAACACAAAAAATAATTATACTCAATATGGGCCTTTTTTCTTTTCTCCCAACATGTGCAAAATTAAAGGCCCGTTGGCCTCAGGCAAAATGGTAAAAACCTTTATTTAATATTGAAATTTATTATTTTGGGATATTCTCCCCAACTAATCGTTTATACAATTCGAGTTCACAAAACGTATTGTTTGTATTGTCTTTAAATAAAAAACCTGAAAATTATTTTTTTAAAAGCTGCGATATTTAAACTGTTCTTTGGCCGTTTTCAATAAAAATTAGAATAGGTGGCTACTCTAGTGAAAACTTCTTATCAGTGAAGCGCATCAGGTCCTGTAAGGGAGTTTAATGTTTAAATTTAGACCAGCACACACAGCATCAGAGATTAATATCCTTCTAGGCATAATGTACATCGCAATGACCCATTTCTTCGGTAATTAATGTTAATGGAAACCTTAGCGGAGTATAACAATTGATAAAATGGATACAACGCATAGAATTTAATGCATCTACTCAATACCAGAGGCGCTGCAAAATTGTTATAAGAAAGAATTATGGAATCCCTTTAAGAATGAAATAACACTTTTTTTAAGATTAGGCATAAATTTGCTGAATGCTAATTGTCTTTATACAAATAAAAATAAAAAAATTTTCATAAGTAGATCAACAAACTGTTATTCTTCTTTCAGAAACGATCACGACTTTGGTAAAAGGGGTTATTTTTGCAACCATTTAAATTATACGAAAGAATTTATAATGAATTTTTGCAACATCTTATATAATTTTCATTGTCATGTAAAGAACAATTTATGAGAAAAGTAAATCCTAAATGTCATTATAACCAAATTAACGAAACTTCAAATTAACGCTCATTTGCTTAACTTTTTTTTAATATTTAACAATATTTGAGTTTGTACTATTTTACAAAGGACAAATGTTCACCCGTACAAAAGTTGGCTAATAAATCAATTATATAAAGCAACAAAAACAATAGCAAATCATTTATCCACTAACGAGTATAAAATTTTTCATCTATAAACATTTACTTTGAGACTATAAATGACAGGCAGACAATTAAAGGGAAATAATGTAAGTAGAAAAGCTAAAGTAAAATCGAATTTAAGATTGACATACGTTAATAAATAATCACATGTTTAAACAAATATTTACATAAAAACATTACATTAACGTATACAAATGAGGGTTACACATCATATAAATATGTGTGCAATTCTACATGTGCGTTATTATTTCTGTAAAGTTTTGTTTTCATTTCCGGTGACCGTATAATGTTTCGTTTACATTAGAACGTTTCATTTAACCTTCAAATAATGAAAATGAGAATTATCTATAAATTTATATTAGTAATACTTTTATGAATGTATGAATAAAAGTAAGGAAAGCTTTTATTCTAATTGGTAATTTTACTAATTATTATATGAAAACACACACGCACTCAGAGGCGTTTATGGTTTTGTTCAGTAGGAATAGTTTTTATGCCAGGAAATTAAAAAAAACACGAGTTAAATTTTCTTTTACTATTTTAATATAAAAAATAATCGATGATTGATGAAAATCTGTATTTCTCAAAGTTCAAGAATTAAAAATTAAGTGAGGGGATATTTTGTTATTAAAATTTACTGCTGAATTCTTACTAATGCTAGTTGAAACCAACAACAAAATAAAATTATGTTCAATTGTTTTATTGTCTCTTGCTCTAAAGGTAATCTAAAGGGTAAGTCAATATATACATCCTAAAATTAACTTTAATTTTAAATATACTGATGTCTTAATTAATGAAATATTGCTAAACTTGAGGTACATCTACAGAACTTACTGCTGATATTAAACTCGAGCTTGAAAGTGTTGTTCTAACACTGTTTTGAAAAATTTTTCAAAGCAATTACTCTCGAATGAACTAAGCGTTTATATTTTATGCCAAACAAGTCCTACTACGAAAAGGATCTCATTGTATGTAAGTGTTTTTGTATTTGAGTTTTTCAACTCAATTTTATATTATAATACTTAAGGCGCTAAAAAGTGCTCCTAGATATGAAAAATATAGCTTGAATTTGGTTTATTACTGTCTAAAGGATAAATAACATTAAAAAAACATAAGTATGAAAAATTTGCAACATTTTTACTGCAAATTAAAGTCCACTTGAAGCAAATTGTTGTATGCAAATGCAAATACTTTTACTTTTAATTTTCAAAGGTGAAACTAGCTCTACAAAGTCGAAAGAAATTATTTCCTACTATATCGAACTATTATAATATTTCACCCCAGCTATCACTGCAAGGATATGCTTTACATTTGAACTCCATGAAGTAATTAAGTTCATAACATCCAAAATAATTTTAAATATCAAAATGAATAGCATTTTTTAACCAAAAATTCCTTTCATCATTCTTTAAGCCATTATCAGTTGAATTTTTTTCCTTCTAACCCTTTCTTATTGATTCAACACAACACAACAATAAAAACAGCAGAACCTTGTTACATAAAAATCCATTAAAAAGCCACCACTAACAAACTCTGCAACCATATTCAGTTTTCCATTTGTACATCAAAACGAGCATACATATATTTATATCAAAAGCATTAATCCTTTTAAAGCCATAACCATAACCTCAATATGTATTCGATTGTGAGCACATTCGTAAATACAATTTTTTTCATTTTCTATTTGTGTTCAAAATTTTTGCATTAGAAATTTTGTAATAAAACCCGTTTGCAAAACAGAAAAAATTAAAACATTAATAATGGAAGTGGTACTAGATGATAAGGAAGGAGTTTGTAGTAGTTGTAGAAAATGTCGGTCAGTTTCATAGTGAGATTAAAATTGGAAATGAATTAGTTCATTTCAGAACAAATACTCTTAAGCAAAGTGCTTAATGGAGCAAATTTTTTTGTAATTAAATTAATGAATTTAAGAAGAAAGAAAATTTCGTTGGATTATTAGTAGCAATTATTGTCTGGTTTTGTAAAACAAATTAATATTAAGATCTTTTCAAACGTTCAGAAACGCTTCGTTTAAAAAACTAACGTCACTTAAAAGAAACCATAAAAAATTCGAATTGTTCTTGTTTTCAATAAAACTGATGCAAAGAAATAATTTTTTTTATTTACGGCAGTAACACTTGTGGAATATAATTTGAAGAAAAATATTTTCGAAATCAGTATTCGTAAATTTTATGATGTAGATCCCGGGGAAAAGACTCCCCGAAATTTTTTTCATTATGAAATGAAAAAACACTCCAATTAAATAACACATCATTATTAGCGACTTATTATGTATGAAAAAAATCCCCAATTAGCTAATTTACTTTATTTGTTGATATTTTGCTACTCTCCTCGCACCATCTTAAGGATATTTGTTTATTTCATTTAAATTTAAAAAAATGATAATTATAAAATTTTTATAAGATAAGAATATATACTGATAAAGACTAAAATATTGATAAATGAAATAAAATAAGAGAGAGCTTAAGCTTTAAAAAATAAATAAAAAAATAAAATTAACTAATTTAAAAGAAAAAGACAGCTTTAATCAAATTCCTAATGAAGAAAGCCGATGGTGATCGAAATATTGAATAAAAAATAAAAAATTTAATATTGAAATTTATTATTCGGGAGAATATCCCGACCAATCGTTAGAAACAATCAGCTTTTTTGCAAAATGCATTGAAAAAATGTTTGTTGTGGCTTTAGCTCTTCATATGCCGACATTTCATTGGTTGCTAAAACCAAATCGTCAGTGAAGTTTAAGCAGTTTGATAACATTCAACCTCGTATCTTTATGCCATACATTGAGTTTTACCACTGGCTGAAATAATTTTTTATGAATGTTATCAAACTGCTTAAACTTCACTGACGATTTGGTTTTAGCAACCAATGAAATGTCGGCATATGAAGAGCTAAAGCCACAACAAACCTTTTTTTCAATGCATTTTGCAAAAAAAAACTGATTGTTTCTAACGATTGGTCGGGATATTCTCCCGAATAATAAATTTCAATATTAAGTATTTACAATAAAGATTTTATTTTTCATTTTGCCTAACTGAATACAATCATTAACGACCAACGGGCGTTTAATTGTATAGGTGTTGAGAGAAAAATAAAATAGAGTCATTTTGAGTATAATTGTTTGTTGTGTTGTTTGTATAAAAACATTCTAAGCCTACTATGATTATGTATTTGTTATAATTCATATGCAATATTGAAATTCTCATATTGTATTTGTTTTGTATGGCATAAAGATACGAGGTTGAATGTTATCAAACTGCTTAAACTTCACTGACGATTTGGTTTTAGCAACCAATGAAATGTCGGCATATGAAGAGCTAAAGCCACAACAAACATTTTTTCAATAAAAAATTTAGGAATAAAATTCAATAAAACAGAGGAGTTTAACTTAAATTAATATAAAGCCTAGAGCCAGAATAAAAATAAACATAAATTACATACCATAAGGTCGATGAAATTATTAAATATATAATTTTAAAAACTCATAAAAAATTATTTCAGCCAGTGGTAAAACTCAATGGAATTATTCATGATACCAACAAAATTTAGTCTTGGCTATATCGCCAACTTTCCAAAAAATATCATCGTAATGAATTTCTTCTCTTTGATATATCGGTATTTGAAATGTATGAACACGAAATTGATCAATACTACAGATATATGTAATTTATAAAGAGACTGACAGATCTTCAACCCGAAGCCATAAAACGCAATAACCGCATATTATTTATCTCTTTAAAAAATTTTATAGGCCAGGCAAAGTTATAAAGCTTTACTTAAGCCGTTCACAATAATTAAAAAATGGCATGCGGCTCTTGAGTTATCGCTCACTTATTTTTGGAAAATTAAATTACTTATTTGAATGTTTGTTTAAAGTCCATGTACCGGACGCATTCACAGTATTTTTCTCATTATATTTAAAAGCCGGCAAACAAAATGAAATCATTAATTTTTTTTTCAATGCAATTTTAGAAATTTAAACATGACTTCCCTGTATTGATTTTTTTTTTCGATAAATAAAACAAAAACTAATATTTTATTTAGTATGTATTACAAAATTATAAATATATTTTATATCGATTCACTGTACTTCTGCATTTTAAGAAATTAAAATCTTATATTTCTTTCTCTCCTTCCAACCAGATGCACCATCCCATTCAAATGAAACCGGCTGATAGTGAAAATCGTAATGGTAAGTTCTCCAAGTTTCTTGTTATTTACGTTACTAAAGTTTTAAGTCTATACTTTTTGTTTTAGTAATTTTTTTCATACATTATTGCTTACAACCTCCATAAAAGAGTGTAGATATAAAAATGCATTGCCACAGCAATACTGAATATATTTGCTGAGTATGTGCATGCAAAATCTTGTATAAGCACGTTCACATACGTAAACAAATTCACAGTGCATCATAGACACTCGATTAATTGAATTTTTCCTTATGTTGGCAATCATTACAAAGAATCATGGGAATAGTATCAAGAATAATTAATTATTTTGTATTTAAAGTCGATATAAAATAAAAAGAAACATATGCCAACATGCATATTGTCCAGTTCAACCAATTTATGCAAGTTTTAAGATTATATCATTGATATTTTTTTAAGGAGCAATCAAAGGATATTTTTTTTTTGCTATAAAGCATTGAAATGCTTCTAATAAACTGAAATTTCTATTTATTTTCTAGTTTTTAATTTTTAATATATTTATGTACATCAAACAGCACTGGTGAGCTTAGGGCATTATCCTTGGCGCAGTAACCAATACTAACAAGGTTAGGTTAGGTTAAGTTGAAGAGAGAATAAGCTTCATCTCATATCAAGGAGATATATGTAGACATAAAAATGTGTGATACCACATGTTTTGTTTTGAACTCTAGAAAATAATAAATTTTGGCAATAAACTGACATTTTCAAAATGAAATTTAACATTCCTCATAAGCTTCAATTAGTTTTCATGAAATTCGATTATTTTTGTGAAGTTTTCGTAACTTTCAAGAAAGTCCATGTGTGAAATCAGCGTTAATGCTCGTAGTCATAATTATTGCTTTTGATAATTTTATCTTTATTGTGACCTTCTCCCTAATGAGAGTACTTTTGGCCACAATAACCTCGATTTCCAGATTTACCTTTATGTAATAAATTTTGAAAAAATGTAACAAATAATTAAGCTCCCATTTCTTTCCCATAACTAAATAGCGGAGAAGCACTGTGCAAAGAGATAGATTGTGGAATAAAAGCCTTTACTAGATATTTTCTATAAAAACAGTTTCAAAAAGGCAGAGAGAAAATCAAACAACGCTCGAACATAGAAATAATGCTAAAAAAAGAAAAATAAGCATTAAAAATAGACCATCAACAGCCCTTCTCAATCAATAAATGCACTGTAGGTTGCATGATTATAGTCAATCACATATAAGTGTATATTACATAAAAGACTGTATTAGAATTTTTCAATCATATAAACATAAAATTCTACATTCGCTTTGATTTAATATCGATTTAGAAATTCAAATTAGAAATAAACACGAACGAGCGGTTGTGTATATATTAAAAAATGGAACATAAATATAATTTCGTGTTAGAAAATGTACATTTTGTATAAAAATTTGAAAAAAAATCATTGAAGTGGCCCAAGTGTTACTATCAAAATTATTAATTTATATATGTATATATTTTAATTATGTATATATTTTTATTATTTTTCTAAAACAGAAGTAACACTCAGGCAATTAATGTCTTTGTGAAATGATAGTAGAAGCGAAAAGAGGAGGCAGGTGGTAAAACGTTAGAACTTAATTCTCATGCAACTTTGCTATTCTGCGTTATAATAAGTTTTTATAAGAATGTTGCAGCGCCTCTGACGCCTTAAGTTTTCTAAAGGTGTATGTGTAGCCATTTTATTAACTGCTTTACATCCCAGATGATTCCGCTCACATAGCCGACAAAAGATGGCACTGTGATGCACATTGGCATAAAAGAATATTAATCGTAACTGGTATTGTTCAGTGACCAGTTCTATGCCTTCACCACTTAAACAGTGCAACAACAACTAACACAATACCACAATAGCGCACATCAGAAAAATTTATGACATTGTTAACTGCTCCTGAACAGGAATCAGTCCCAGATTCTCAGTCATAATTCGCTTTGTAGTCAACACGGTACATGCCTTCTGCAAACCAAACAATTAATTTGATAAAATGTTTATAAGCAAAACAGCAAAAATAAAAGCTTGATATTATGTTTTTTCAAGAGATCCCTTTTAAGTTTTTAAATTTGTTATGGGACCGGAAATTAGCCACAACTTATTCTATTTTCTTTGTTGTACCATTATTTTTCATTGATCGCATTCATGGCCGCTACGATCGTATTTTCTTTTGTCATTTTTCCAGGTTTATCCTTTTTGTGTTGATTCCTTAAAAGCAGGATTCAAAGTATATTGCTTCATCTATAACCCCTAAAACTTTTATACCCCTTATACTACGACCCGATATATAAGTGCTCGCCGTTTTATTTATAAAGAATTTGTTCAATACTCCTCATACCTAGACTTGTACTTCAAAGATCATCAATTTAAGGCATCTATTCCTAAGGCTATTTTGTATCGATTATTTGCAACAGATACAAATGAATGGAAGACTTAAAGTAAAGACAAGTATTGGAAAAAAGTATGATAGACGGCATAGAAGTTGATTTTATAACTGCAATAAAATTTTAACTTGATTGAAATGATAATCTGCATATAAATACAAACTACGTTAAGATACAGAGTGGTAAACAAAAACACAATTGTTCGATATAAATAGCATCATGAAGATTTGTGGATGAGGTAAAATAGTTTTGGCTTATAGAAGATAAAAAATTCGATTATAGTATGACAATAGATGGATTTTGAATCAAAAATGTTAGACATGTTACTTTAAAAGTTCAGATTATCACAAGTCCCACTCTTACGTTGATTTATCAAAAAAAAAAAAAAAAAAAAAAAATAATAATAATAATAATAATAATAATAATAATAATAATAATAATAATAATAAATAAAATAAAAATTTAAAAGAAATACATTTTTAAAAGCTTCCAAGTTTTATTTTTTAATTATTGATTTCTCTAATTTTAAATTTAACACTAGAATGAAAATTCTAAGAAAAAACATATTTTTGGCAAAATATAGAATTTGAAAATTATTGCAATCTTGATTTTTAAACAATTAAGAATATGCTACTCATAGTTCCGAATATTCTACTCATGGTTCCGAGTAATAAATTTTCAAATTTGAACATATCGGTCATTAATAATATTAAATCATTCATAACTTTAAATCGCGTAATTAGATTAAAGTAAAATTGATATCGTTGGGATATACTGGACTGCCCTATTAAATAAAAGAGTTTATTTTAGAAAACTTCAACTAGCAAAAACAAAATTTAAAACTTTTGAATCCAGGGATATCGAAGTTGACTATTTCATGCTACAAAAAAATCGAGAGATCTTTTTTCAAGGCATTTAAAAATAAAAGGAATTTCTCTTTTATGGAGCCAACTAAGCCAACATCGACGCTCTAAGTTATATAATATAAGTACTAGGGATGTATAGAATATAATAAAAAATTATTTAGTCTTTTATCAGAAGTAATAACGCACTAAGTAAGATAATAAGAGAAAACATTCGTGTTCCTTGTCATCAAAGCGTTTTTTAATTAATATTAGCCTCTTAATACCTTCTTAAGAAATATCAATTATTGCCGCTTATTACAAATTTTCAAGTAACTATATTTTAGGATAGTGCCGAAGATAATATTTAACTTCCTAAAAATTGAGTGATTTCCTTGATCATGTACATAAATAAATGGAGTCCTTATTCTCCATGTGACACCTTGGAGTTTAGACATCATATTTGGAGTCGAGGCTACATTCTGATTAAAGTTGGAAGCTGAAGAAATGATGAGGTACGTGTGTGGGAACAGCATTTCAGTCATTTTATGCAGGTTTGCTCAAAGACCAAATTAAGATCTCTTACTGCGGTAGTTCACAATGATTATAGCACCTGTGCTGGGAGAGTATCCATCGTTTTTATCTGATACTGCCATAAGCATTGATTCTGAGCAACAAAAAAGAAAGAAGAATTTTTTATTCAATACAAATTCGCAAAGTGATTGGAATGCTCGTAGTAAATATACTTTTTTTCCTAAATAAGATACCCACAGGGTGTTGAAATATTTGAAAAATCAAAGCAAAATAAATATATTGTTTTTTAAAAACAGAAGCATCAAACTCAATAAAATAATTCAATTAATTTTAAATATACTTTCCTGAAAATATTATTTTAAAATTATTTAAGGTAATTAAATGCGACAATGATTAAATATTATTTGCTCTTCAAAATAATATAATATAAAATTCTGCAGACACTAATGCTAACGACATGCTCTCCACTGTATAAGCATTTTAATATCTTTATGTCTAGTTACATGTATAATCGTAGCTAGATGTACATAGATGAACCGATATGTTGCAATCTATTCGTAATATAAAAATTGATGATGGTGCAAATGATGTTGCTCCTTAATGCAAAATTCACGCATACACTTGCACACACATACAGCCAGAGACACAGTAAATGTAATTTTCAATTGAAAGAAAATATATAAAGATAAATGAGTAAAACTACAAAAAGAACAATAAAAAGAGCCCTATTTATCAAACGCACTAACACAAACACAATTGCACAGTAATATGTTGCATAATATGGTAAATTCATACATGAATAAATGAGTGTGTGTGTGTATGTGTATACATCTACTCGTACATAAAATGCATATCTCGTACAGATATTTGTACATTTGTATTTGTTAAGTGCATTATGCATTTGTTACGCATGCATGCATGCATGACTGCAAATAAATATGCAAAAAGAAAAGTAATTATTATTGAAAATGTTATTTTATTCTTGCAATACAAAAATTTTTAATGAAAAAAATTATACGTGTTGTCTGTTTGGTTTTGCTTTTT
The DNA here is from genome assembly GCA_963681545.1 of Germaria angustata. Classification (NCBI taxonomy): domain Eukaryota; kingdom Metazoa; phylum Arthropoda; class Insecta; order Diptera; family Tachinidae; genus Germaria; species Germaria angustata. The sequence goes on along the minus strand of OY812999.1, from coordinate 12,118,182 downwards.
GTTCTCGACGTTGAATTTTTGGTGAATGCAAAAAACTTAAAAAAAATCTTAATATTTTTAAAGATGTAAGATTTAATCTGCTTTAATGAAAACTTTAATTTTTAAGCCATAAATTGGTAGGACATCATAAATATTTTTGTATAAATGTGTACTTCCAATTAAATGCAATTGATTAGACTTCACTGAAAAACTTAATACACTATTTGATAATTTTCTGAGAATTTAAAATTATTTTATTTGCAATAATTTCTTAAGGCTATTGTATAAAATATCCTTGAAGGCGAAATCGAAGTGTAGGTTTTAAATCCTGAAGTCAAATATTCCTTAAACTATTAGAATAACGGGTGAAGAGATTCCCATATCTATAATCATCATCTTGTTTAATATGCAGAAATTTCAAATGAAGACATCCTGGTCCATATAAAACCCAAATATGAAACAAATATTACTAATTTGTTAATAGATGTTTGATTATCCTGCTTAAGACCTTGTGGTGTATTGAGTATTTTGAAGGATGATGGGATTTCCTATCATGATGTTGTTCGTGTGTGTGCATAGTCAAAGAGAGCTCTTTCTTAGAAAAATGTCAAATTAAGCTGCTTTAAAAAGTTGTCATAATCATTTTATGAACCCTTCTTCGATGTCGGTTTACATAGATCAATTCACTGAATATTTTCTGCATGGCTACAAGTCTACAAGGCTCTTTAAAAAGACCAAAGAACAATTTGTCCTTTGGACACCACATCAATACGGTGAGTAGGGAATTCTCGCACAGGAGGACGTCTATTTTAGAGGTGTTGTAAGAAAAATTAAAAGAAGCAAAAACGAATATTATTGCTTGTTATTTTGTTTGTTTTTTAACCATATATATTTCTTTTATATATATTGTAATTCACAATTAGAAATTAATATTGAATTTTATAAAATGTTCACGTTTTATTTGTGGGGTTCTTCACAAACGACATGGCTGAAGTCTACTAATGTTTATATTAACGCTAAATAAAGGCAAGCATATATACAGCCCAGTTCGCAATAAATAACAAGTTTTTAAATAATTATTTTTGCGAAAATTTCGAATAAAAATTTTTATGAATAAAAACTTTCGTCTAAGTAAGAACTTTTCTTTTTACATTATCAACTGCAATTTTTAAAAAGCTTCGCTTAATAAATTCTATGATCTTTCTGCAACATCGATTTCTATGGAAACAATTGGTTTTAATGAATTTCGTTGTGGCCGTACAAGCATGGAAGATGTTAGATGCTCAGTGAGGATATCCACACCTGAAACGATTGAAAAATGCAATCAAAGATTGACGGAGTGAGAGATTGTGGAAGCCATAGGAATATCACATGTCTAAGTGTCTTCAATTAATTTTGAATGATTGCTTGGATATGAAAAAACTTTCTGTGAAATGGGTGCCGCGTTTGCTCACAATCGAACACAGTGCGTACGCAGGAATGAATGTGTCCTTCATACCAAATATGGATGCGTTTTTGCACCATCTGATAATTACGGAGCAGGCGTGAGTACACAACAATATCCCAGAGATAAAACAGCAGTCAAAACAATGGGTTTTTTGTGGAAAATCGGCGCCAAAGAAGTCCAAGTTGGGGTTCTCAATCAATAAAATCGTGGCCACCAATTTTTGGGAGGCACGTGGTATTATCCATATTGACATTCTTCACAATATTAAAACAATCGCTGGCAAATATTATTCTAAACTACATATTATATTTAATAAGGATATGAAAAAATAAACGACCTCATTTGGCTGAGAAAAAATTGTTTTTCTCAAAGATAATGCAAGGGCGTATACATATGCAGTTTCAATGGCAAAATTCCATAAATAAAGCCAACCCTCATTTACCCTAATTTCCAAACATAGCCCTAAATGACTATTTAATGTTTCCATAACTAAAGAAAGGACCCGAAGGAAACAGATTTGACTGCAACGATAATATCATCTCACAAACAAATACACATTTTGATGACCTTTGAAAGTGAAAAAACTAGAGAAATATTGAACAGAGGATCATAACGAATACTAATCTTATCAGATCTACTGGTTTAGATGCTATTCCAGCATTGGTCTTAAAGCAGGATTTTTTGATGGCAGCAGTTCCGTGAGTTTCTCCTTTGAGTACATTGTACCATGTCTATGGAATTCATGTGTACTAAAAGGTTGCTAATATAATGCTAATCCCGAAAAGGGGTGGAAAATAATCTGATTGCTGCACCCCAATCAATTGAAAAATACATAAGAATTTCATACTAATGAATATTGATGTTGTTGTTAACAACACTAAACAACATTTATTTCTAGTATTCTTTCTTCATGCAAAATTGTGTTAAATAGTTGGTATTTCTACATACCAGCAGGCACCTAATAATTTTCATATTACAGACATATAAAAGCTGATGAAGTTGGTGTGGTGACCATGGAAGAATTTACGGTTCATGCTCTGCTAATGAAAAATTTGGAGAATCCTACTTCTTTAAAAATATATAATGAAAAAATAATTTTTTTAGATTGACAAATTCTGCTAACGAACTTGAGCTAGATAAGCAAATTTCAATAACTTTTTCACGTATAGCTAAAATCTGAATTTGATGTATGTTGTTTTCTTGAAAAGATATCTAGTTGTTTATATAATTTATGATCAATATTCTTTTTAATAGAATATTGGCGAATATTGACCATTTTATACGGGCATTAAATACCCTTCAATGTTAACATAATTTTCCCCTTTCAATTATGAGAGTTCCAAATAACTTTTTAAATAATTAACTTCTTTAGCAATATTAAAAAAAAACTTTATCTTTATAAAAATATTTGCTTAATTTATTAAAATACGAAAAGTTTTTTTTTTTGCAAGCGTAAAAACATTAAAGAATAAGAAAAAAAAACATTTTATAATTTATCAAGTAAATTTTCGCTCATGTACACCAACAAGCTGGCATATGTATGCGTATCTGCATAATCTTGCGTTTATGCATGTGTTTATACACTTCCATATCCTTGCCATATACTTAATGTTGTTGCTTTGTTTTTATAGCAGACGAAAAAAAAGAACTTTTGTATTAATCTTTACAACAATTTCAATAAACATTCCAAGTAAGCATTGTTGTAATTACTATTAATACGAGTACATGAGTTTTACTTGTGTGTTTGCTTTATTTATATATTTTTATTTATTTGTTTAATTTTGCTTTTTAAAAGTTAAATAAAAATAAATCTGCTAAATACATAAAAACCTTCACACTCATATAAATTGTTCTCCAACACTTTTAATACGATAATCAGCACCATGGAGCGGATTAAGGAAAATTTGCAAAAATATTTTCAATATTAAAAATTTTGCAAAAATTATTCCTTAGTTGCTTTAAGCTAAATGCGACAAAATCTTCCATGCAGGAATCTTCCATACAGAAATTCGTTTACTTGAAACTGTATTGGTTGGGATTTTTTCAATGAAATTTTCCCACTGTATTGGGAATGCATTTAAGACAATGGAAAAAAAGTTGTAATTCATTAAACGTTCGTAAAAATGCAAAAGCTCCAACTCAACACACAATTACTATTCATGCTATTCATACCTTAATACAATACCTTTCAGGTTTAATTCTTTTAAAATCACACATATTAAGGAAACATTGTGTACAGCCATACAAGTGCAGCTTAAAAGGTATTTATTCATTTATTGAACAAGAATAAATAAAAAAAGTCATTGAAAATTCAAGATTAAATAAAGTTTAAGTGAACTTTTAAATGAATTATTTTAAGCCGATTTAAGGATTTTTTTTTTTTTTTTGAAAGGACCATTTTAGTTGTTTTAATTTAATTGAAAACGTTAAAGATGATTAGGTTGGGTAGGTGTCTGCACACTTGGATCCATAATTTGGTACTTTTGTTATGCCCTAAATAGATAAAGAATGCACATTTGGTGCGTATGATTAATATTTTAGCAATATTAATCATACGCACCCTCCAAAATAATAATAGTTTTACTGCGGTATTCATAAAAATTATTGTATGTTTATTAAGGGCTTATTTGACAAATTTCTATGGGATATTTGTCAAATAAAGCTTTAATAAACATACAATATTTTTTATGAATAAGGCCGTTAGACTGTAAGGGTAAGATCGCACTAGGCGACGCGTCATTGCAAAGGAAGTACGCGAAATTTTTAGTACAATGCACTGGAAATGCAGCAGGGTGATCCTTCGCCGCGAAAATTTTTATTGCTTATATTTAAACCTTCAACGAAGATGAATGTCAGAACATTTGATGCGTTAATAGTTTCGTTTTTATGCGAGAAAGAAGAATGAAAGGGAAGAGAGAGCCAGAAAGCGTCTAAAATTATGGTTCAGCAGAGGTTCAAAGGTTAGTTTAATTTATCACAATAAAGCGATCAATAATTATATTCAAAAGGATATCTTTAAGAAAAATGTGTTTTTAATTTTTGCTCCATTTGGTAAAACAGAATTAAATTAACTGCCAATAATTGAACTCAAAATATTTTGAATTATGTTTTCTGTATTCTTAACAAAAATTTTATATTACACTTTTTGTAAATTCTCACTAATATTTTTGAAGCTTTATTTTTTTTTTAATTTTACTATTTAAAAAATTACTGTCTAAAGAATTTGTTATTAAACTCTAATGACGATCGATTTTAGATAAACGTGAAAATGTCCTTTCTACCTTCATTGAAGGTTAAGAAAAATAAAAACGCACTTATTAAACCTTTGAATGAACTCAGCATCAAATACCCTCGTATAGCAGCTGGAATTCCTGTCATAAACTCTAAGTATTCCTGCATAAAAGACAAATAGCTTCGCAAATTATGTTTATGAAAAACGAATTATCCCTTTAAAGTTCTGCTCAAGGTAAATACCCTTAAATGAAAATCATTTTATACGAACTAAATCTCCTCTTATTCATACGTGTTGTTTGAAAGACCATTGAACAATTGATATTAGCAAACATGTATTACATACACATGCTTTTGGAAATGCACACAGTTTCTTAAAAGTGGATGTTATTAAGAGTATTTACCTAATACTTTTCTTTTTTAATACAATACAACAAAACAATCCCTTTTGTCCATTAGTTGCAATTATAAACTTTTTCTTTGAAAATCATGCATTCGATTGGTTTTTGTAAAAAAATGTGCCTGTTGTCTTACTACCCTGTTTATAAATCACAATTTACAGCAATAGATTTTCACTACATCCGTTGCTGGAAGATGTTGATATTTGAAAATATCCTTTGAGACTACTAGCAATGTAGCAAACTGCTCACGTTTGATATACTTTGGAGATATGAGTGCTTTTGCCTCTAGATAATGAAAACATCAGTAGTTATTTCGAACATTTCTTTTGTTTTTAGTCTATGGTAATCAATTTAAAACACTTTTATTTTGTTGCCATAAAATTCAGCTTAGAGTACATTTGTGTAACTTGCAGCTAACAGCAGGATAATGTGCAGATAAAGTAGAGGATAGAAACAAGATCTAATAATACCGCATTTTTAGGGGCCTCACATTATTCTGGTACTGCAAGTTCAATGTTGAACTGTGTGAATAAAAAAACAAACATAGGCTTAAAATTAATGCTATAATACAAAAGGACTTTTCGTAGTATGCCTAAGTCAATGTGTCTTCCAAAGGAGGATTGTAACTCCTTGGTTTGAGACGTGTTTCCAAGATTTCTTGCAAATTAAGCAGATATAAATAATTTACCATTACTTTATAGTCGAGACCACTAATCTGTTTATGCCTGACATATGAGCCAAAGCTTTTGAAAATGCAAATCACTCTAATACACCAACAATATAATATACAAATCCATTTCTATATCAAAAAGTTATTATTGGATAAATTTAATTATTATTTATTATGCCAACAGAAATACTAAGGAGTGGTGCAAACAACAATATCTCTTTTAATAACACGATATTTCGATGATCATAGACTTTTTCTGTTTGAAATATTAACGCCGCAAACCAAAATTAACAACTTTGACCACCTTTGAGAAAATATTGCGAAGATATTTCCAAAGTCAGTTCTGCATTGCTCAAACTGGCTTGATAGTAGACAGCACTCGTGGTTTCTGCCAACGTATGCCTCGTACTGATGAGAATGTGACTGTTTTGGCTGAAAGTGTGCAACTCAATCTAAGAATGTCGATTCGCCAACGATTTAAACATGTTGGCTTTTTACGCTCCATCAGGACGAAAACTCTGCACAGAGATGATGAAATGTTCTCTCCCATGTTCCAATTGACTCAACAATTGAAGACAAATGACTATAAACCCTTTGTTAGGGCTGTCACGGATGTTAAATTTGGTCGATGAACATTTTTATTACGGTGGCTATTTTAACATCTAGGAACTATAAAATCTGGTTTTCATTGTCGAAAAGACAACGCATCTACAGAGTGACAGATTTGTGTGAAATTGGTATTAATGGCATCATTGGACCATTTTTCTAAATAATGCTTTTGAAATTGTCATTTCAATCAGCAGCAAGTGCTACAGAACCATCTTTACGAACACTTTATGATCTCAAATGAAAATTATGAACTATGAACTTGTCATTAAGGACCACTGCTATAAGAATAGTTCAGAAAGGATCCACAACTTAAAGACTATAATAATCGAGCCATTCATAAGTAGAACGAGAAATCATCACTCAAATCTTAGAAAATTTAATGCCATCCACCCTGCATTTATGTTATTTGAAAATGTAAAAACTATTTTTCCTCCAGTTCATTAAAAAAAATTACTTCATCAGTTTTTTATCAAAATCTTAGCATATTTTTTTATTTAAAAACATGTGAATGGTTTTTTGAAATAATAGTCCGGCTTTTAAGCAAAATATAGAATTATTGGAAACTCGGTAGTGCACCAAGAAAGAAAATAAAGTTTTTAACGCCCAAACCTTCAGAGATTTGCGTTTAAAAATACATTTTAAAAATAGAGGCCCCTTAAATAAGGCCTCTTTGTTTATGTTTTTACTACTGGTAAATGATATTCTAATATTAATGAATACAAACATTAAGAGCTGTTACTGTGCTTATTTGTGAACTCACTTCCGTTTTCCCAACATCATTTGCTTTGTTACACTGTAGTCCTTCTTTTTGTTTGTAAACAACAACAAAAAAATACTATTAAAAAGTATCATTTTCATATAATGTTTTGTAATGGCCATTATCCTTTTGTTTCACGTAAGTGTGTGATTTTAAACGAATTAGTTTTTGTATTGTTGCAACTACTAAAAATCTATTTGCTTAAGAATATTTAATTAAAATTCTCTTGAATTTTCTTTTCTTACAATTTAGTATAAAGTATTTGTTGTTCCGGTATTTTGTGTTTTGTATTAAAACACATTATAAATACAGTACATAGTACAGTGGGATTGAATACAAAAAATATATACATATATAAATTATAGAATTTATAAGAGTGGTTGCAGGAATGTTGCGACAGACTACCACAATGCCATCCACTGTGGATTTTCACCAAAGACCTTGATATTTTTAATCCATTCATTCAAACTATTTATTACTCTTTTTTATCTTGAGGTACTATAAATCTTGTAATTGTATTCGTGCCATTTAATTAAGAAAAACCATGAACAAATTATTCTGATAGCAAAAGAAAATATTTTCTATACACGATTCCTTATAAGAAATTAAAATTAATCAACTACAGAAAATTGTCCACCTAATAATGAACCATTTTGGAGTCTTTTACCTTTTAATTTTACATATGGAAGCACGGAATTTCATAACACAAGATTTCTCGCATTAATGTTTAAAAAATCTACGTATCCTTAAAACTTACTAATATGAATTTTTTTCGATTACAGCCACTGTGCTTGCCATTGTTTTAGTTGTATGGTTTTTCGGTTGGTTTGTTGTTTAGTTCTCTGGTTTCAGTGTTTGCTCGTTAAAATAACATTAATACATTGATTTCAAAATAAATATTTTAAGAAGTGCATGCTTGGGCTGTGTGGAAGATTTTTTATTCAAATAAAGGATATTAAATGGATATTAGTGCAATTAGTGTCTATTACGAATCTTAAGTACTGTTCAACTTAATACGTAAAATATATAAAATAATAATTGCTTTAACAAAAAAGTTTTTAGAAAAATCGATTTACAAATGAAGAAGGAGAGAGGAGAAATTAAAACAAAAGAGTAAAAAGAAATAGTTTTCAAAATCGGTCAAGCGAAAGAAATCAAGAGGCCACCATTTAAACAAAAAAAATTTTTTTGACAATCATTTCAGAAATATTAGGGTCGTGCATGCGCAAAAATTAAAAAAATACACACGAATTGATTATCTCCTCCTTTTTTAAAGTCCATCTAAAATACGGAGAGATTTCTCTTGCAGAAAAGCAATACGAAAATAAAATACTTTTTTAAAAAAAATTTTATACTCCAAATTAACAACATTAATGAACCTGAAAATTGCCTTCATATATATCTCGCTCATAATTAACACTTACTACATTCAGACAACTCAAAATAGATATACAAGGCATCCAAGTGCCTCGCACATCAAATTAACACCCTAAAACTCAAAATAATAAATGCTGCACATATCTTATCACACGAATAAAACGATTTATTCAAATTAATCGTATATTCTCTGTAGCAATACGCCCCTCTTAACATATTCGCATTTACGTAAGTAAAAAGACATTTTAACATATAGATATGTGAGTAGGGATGCATGTGTGCATGTGTATGTGTGTGCACAACTTGCTACATTTCAACAAGGTGCTTTGGCACATCATGTAAACGCCAACTTGCCTGCCTTTACATTTAGGGTGAGAGAACCGTAACACACACGGTTCTAAATCATTAAGTGACTAAATTTATGGTCACACTTGTAAAAAATTATTTATTTCTTCTTTTGATTATTTACTAAATGATACGTTTTGTTTAAAACTAAATAAAGAGAAATTAATGTGAACAAATTTAATAAGCTGTCACACACTCAAAATGCAGCACGTACACGTTCAATGTTTTTGCACTCAGTGTATAAGATAGTGGGGTAAATAATTATAGAAATTATAAAGAAAAACATGAAAAATTATAAAATAATTATATTAATGTAGCCAAAGATCAGAAGTTTAAAGGTACTCCAACATTATTTTTATTGCTTTTCTTATAACACTAACAGATTAAAACTATTTTTTTTTATTAATGATAAAAAGTTATTATGATGTCTAACCTGTAACTTTCTAGTCAACCTATATCCCCGGATACACCAGCTGTTCTACAATCAGGACCTTGGCTACTGCATTCTGTCTGCTTCTCTTTTAACACTTTTCGTTAAACTTAAATCATTATTTGTGGTGGTCTTTATCTCTGAACACTTTTTTATCATATTAGCAACTAGTCTACTTAATTCAAATACCCAGTAAGGAGAACCTATTAAACGCACTTACTAATTAAGAAAAACTTTTTTAACGTAGATTTTAAAAAATAAGTATTTATTAAGTTGAAAAATAAAAGATGCATTTATTTATTTATTTTATTCATAGAACTGAAAAATCAGCCATATATGGAAAAGCGCTTAACAATTTTTCTTCATCTATCTGAGTTGCTAATAATTATTAAAATAATCTTTTGTTTTCTATTCTGTTCCTTTTTAGGTAAGTCGACAATATATTTAAGCTGTAAAACAGAACTAGTAAGTATGTCCTCCCATAAGATTATAAAGCTTTTATTTAAAATTTTAATAGTTACTAATCATATCAAAGAGTCACTAACAGTTAAAGTTTCGTTTCCGGGAAACTTCGGGTGGTAATTTCCCTATTCCTGGGAATTTTTATAAGAAATTGTGGTAATTAAAATTTTTCAAAAGAGTCCAATGCTGCTTCTTATAGTTCTGTCCATTTCTTTTTTTTAATTTGTGATATAATCACTTTGTTAATTATTCTAGCATTCTGTTCGTCTTAAATTTGTTTGGAATCACTTACCCCTCGATCTTATCTAAACCAGTTGACATGTATTATTGCTACCAAAATGTTTAATAATATTTTATATTGTTCCAAGAAAAAAAAAACATTTTCGACGGCTTGTATTTTATCAAAGTAATAGATTTTCATTTGAGTATTTGTAGGCTTACGCTGTAGCCCTTATATTTTGAAGTCACATGTAAGCGGCCTAATAAACTTCAATTACGTTTCTTACACAGATAATTTATAGCCTGCATTTATATACAGAGCCAGTTATGTACCATAATTCTAATATGTGAAATTCACGCGTAACCAACCAATAGCAGATGGATACTATATAGGCCGCATGAACATATAGGACTTGGTTTGACACTTATGGACTAATGCAATAATTCTCATATTTGGAAATCAGGCCACTGAGCAACATTAGATGAAATATTGTGCACAAATGGTTTATAGTCTAAATTACTATATAAGATATATTTAGGCAAAAGACTCGTATTGACTATATTAGGATTATTGCCATAGTTTTTATATTTGCATGTTTGCTACTCAATCACCCATAAGCAGCTGAATAGATTTGCATGGACATCTTTTTTAAATTACTTCTAAGTATTTGTAAATCCTTTTAAGATGGTAAACCCAAATGAAAAGGATACTAAAGATAAAAATTAACTGGCGTACGTCGGGGTATGAGGTAGAAGGCATCGCCACTATGGCCAAAGTTTGAAAACCGGAAGGGTTCTATTAGAAATAGATATAAATAGTAAAATTTATTTAATCAACGATTTTTGTCACCCAGTGGCGACTGAGAATGAACCGCTTAATCTCCCAGTCTTAACTATACATACAAGCTCTGAATTTATACTTAATTTCTCTTAGTTTACCCTACATTAGGCATTCAATAGATCCACTAATTAGTCCAATAGGCAAATGTTGAAAGTTCCAGCAATTCATTTAAAAACTCTTTATTTGTCACAAGCCCAACTGTGTGTTGTTGTCATTAGAAGTTTGTTAATTTAAAATAAATGTGTATACATAAAAAAAGCGTTATTTCTTATCCTGTTGTTCTAATTAATCAAAAAAAATTCATTTCCCAATAGCGGAAATACTTATTCAATCGTAGTATCAGATCGAGCATATTTTTTATTCTCGTTTATATTTAAAAATTAAATAACGCAAGCGATTATTAAACACTTACAGAGATAAAACTGTTTTCTTATCAAAATTGTATGCCATCTTACTTAAATTTTGGCTCCTATACAAATTAAGAATTATAAAAATCATATACTTGCACCTCTGCCTCAAAATGAAGATCTCACAACGCCATGCAAACGACTTAATAAATAATGGCAAAGTGTCAACGGTTTGTTAGAAAATTATCTAAAATAAAATTTATTTGAATTCTAAACGTACAAGTATGTCTCTGTTCGCAAAAACATTTAAAATTATTTATCAAAATTCAATCTCACATTCTCACAATCACACAAATGCACATATACAAATAAATAAATAACATGCAAGAACTAAAGAATTATTTAATTAAATTGTGTAAAAACATAGAGATCCGCAGATGCCAAATACGTATGTATGTGCGACGGGAGTAAACACTGCATGTTTAATAATAAATACCATTTTCAAACTGTATAGTAGTTGTGATAAATTACAAACTTGTTGATTTTTCGATTAAAATGCATGCATTCATGCAACACCACATCGCACCAACAACTTCTGCAATAGTATATTAAAAGTACATGCCAGTAACTCAACAATCAGTTTGTCAGTTCAACAAGTGTGCGTATTGCTTCTGCTGTTGCTCCTACTGCTGCTGCTCCTACTGCTGTTGCAGTTGCTGTTGAAATTTATGCAATACCGATGAAAACACAACACTGTCATTTTTTCGCACATTGTGATGTTCGCCTTTTTATCTTTATATGTATGAATATACAAGTATGTATGTATGTTTGTAATTTTTCGTACATATTGCCTTCTACTTGTATGTCTGTCTATCTACAAGTGCCTGATTTTGTACGAATATGTATGAATATGCATGAATTTGTTTTCGACATGTTGTAGGTTAGAAATATTTCACCAATGCATTGTCGTTATATGTCTTTATCTATAGTGTTCTTTTTTTTTTGATATTCTTTTCTATGACATTTGATAAAATGCCAGAAATTCTAACAATTCAATCTTATTTTGTACGTCGCTCAAAAAATATTTATGTATCGTTGTTGCATGCTAACGTTGAAGAAATAAAGAAAAAGTTCTTCATAGATTGGAAACAGTGTCGTTAAAATGCAACAAATTGCACTTTAAGCCAAAAATTTATTTAAATTTATGTGGTTGTAATTTGCATACTATTTTAGTGGACCGAAACGTAGATATCATATCATGTCTCCAGATTTACTTAAAGCAACTTTTTGTAATGAATGTGAATAAAAATATTTGTTTTTATATATTATGTTTGTTATTGAAGACCTGCCATGAAAGGTAGACTTGTTAGTGGAAATTAATATATTAGAAAAACATATTAAATAATTTTTCTTCAACAGAAATTAGGAAAACGACTTAAGTAAAACAAAACTGAGAAAACTTAATTTCAGCCTAATAATAATGATAAATTTTTATTAAAAATTTAAAAAAAAAGTTGTAATTCACTAAAGAGCCAAAACCAATACGTGTACAACTCCTTTAAAAGTATTACCGACAATTCTACACTGGCTGGCAGATGACATCATGATTCTGCTGATGTATGGATTGGATTCTGCTGATGTATGGAGGCAGGAAGTCCCGATTCGGGGACTGTTTTTACTGCTCGTCCATGTCATTACCCAATTAAGCGTTTTCTATAGGGGCTAGAGATAAACTGACCTTAAAATGACCTTAACGATCTGCAGTCTTAGAAAGGTACCATTATGACGAGGTACACATTGGTTTTGACAAGTGCATAATTGTGCGTGATCATGAGGGGTGTTAAATCTTCCTTTTAATAGCTTCTCAATAAACTGTTGGATAGAGACGAATAACCGACAAAGAAGCACATTATTTGCCTCACTTTCAAAGGAAGGGTCAGTTCATATCGGCATTCTGTTGCTACAAAGTTCACCAAAAAGACCAAGTAGCAATGTAAAGATTATAAACTTCCTTATCCGGTCATTGAAGTTATATAACGTCGAATTTCATTACGCAACTTAGACCGATATTTTTCTTTGCTCTCTCTTCAGGCAACTGAGAGGAACTGAACTTCGTAGACTAGTAGGTAGTGTACTAGACTCGTAGTGCGAAGGTCCCAGGTTCGAATCCTGCCGCAGAACTCTGGCAGTTTGTGTTTAATAATTAAAGGGAGCGCACAACAAGCATTTACTGGCTTAAGTGTATGTCGTATGACATGGGCTATCACACCCCTCCAATCAACCTAACCTAACCCTAACCTGGAGGAACTACCCACGCTGGCTCAGTCTTAAGGTCATCCCAATCTAAAGTGCATTTATTTAACCTACAAATAAATTCAAATGATCATAATAAAAACAAAGTTCACCAAACAGTAAAGATTGGATCCAATCCATAACAATAAAAAAATAATTTTTGTTAAAAAATGCTTCACACCCAAATAGTTTTATTCACACCCAAATATTTATATACATTTTATTTTAAGCGTGTTTTAAATCACTTGATGAGCACTACTTGTTGCATACAGTTGATTAAAGATTAACACAAAAAACAAATCCGCTCATTTTCATTACAGAAAAACTTCTAGGGCAAATAAAATTGCCCGCAACAGGCATGAAAGCAGCCAATAGGGACGGACACGGCGAATGTCATCCAGAGTTTTTTTTTTGCATTAGCAATTTAATTATGCAAAATTAACATAAAACGTTTCTATTATTTTTGCTCTTTAGTCTTTTGGCGTTTCTATTTAGTTTCCATTTTAAAAGAGAATATTTTATTTTGCCTCATATAATGAAATCATTTGCCGCTAGTTGGTGTTTGTAGATACATGTGGCACATAATGCGATATTAAATATTGCTTGCTTGCATTTGTCAATGGAACGTTTGACGGTATTTTATTTCGGCTACAAGTTGCAATTTCAAGCGTTAATGGAAACGTAGTGTATGTGCGTGTGATCGTGCGTTCAGGTGTGTGAGCGTATACGAGTACATGTTGAATTAGCATTAATTATGCGCACAAGAGTAAATTAGTGCGTTCGGTTGTGCATATGTGTGTGTGCGTGTAATAGTTTTTGTACATAAATATTTCGTTTTATTTGTTATTGTATAGTATGACTTAACTTTATATGCAATAATCGGATTCTAGGCAATAATAAGCATAAATTAAATACACACAAGTATGCAATTTGTTTACGTGAACAAATGCAAGAAAATAATAATAAAAATATAAAAAATATATAAAAAAACTACTAAAGCCAGGCTAATGGCAAAAAAAAAGTATTAAATTTAATAAAAGCAACACCATGCAACATTAAAGCTACAAAACTGCTATCAGGATATAGTAACTAGTTGCCGTCGACAACCCCGCTTATTAATTTTATGTTGTAAAGGAAAACGGTGGCACGTTGCACAACAATGGTATTGCATCACAACATTAATACAGTTGATGTTAGTGCAGCATGTATGTACTTGTTTATTATATGTGTGTATAATTAACTATGCCTGCCATCACAATGACTATATTCTCTAATTTCGTTTGACACGCGATAAATAGTGTGTGCTGATGATGATTTCTGCATGTGTCTGACGACTTTGTTTATAGACAGACAATTGCATATTAATTTAGTAGTTTGGGGAAAAATTGTAGAACACTTTTGACTGGATGTATTTCTGTTATGTTTATGTGTTTAAATTATAATTGTCCTCCTGCGACCAAAGCTACAGCGATATTTTTTTATAAAATTAAAGTTTTTTGCAAGGGCATTTTCTTTAAAGTTTCAAATATTTATTTTCCAGTGAAACTTATTTATTTCTTATCAAATTACACAAAAAATCAATATAAAATGGAGTTGGGCATCGCTCAAGTGATTGGTAGGAATCACGCTTGGTCACTGTGTATTGTATTCGATATTGTTCGCCTATATTCAAAGCACCAAAAAAAATTACACCATTCAAACTCTTAGACGTTAAGAAATACGACTTAGTATTTCTTGAAGAAAACAAATGTTTTTAAAAAATGTTATAAAAAGTTTTCATGATTGCTAAAAGCCAAGTTTAACTACCCTATAGCGTCGTGAGATTTGTCATGTATGATAGTGAGGATCAAAAGTGGATAAGTGTGAGAGATTTTCTTATATACTTATCGGTTTTACTAAATCTTATAAAAATTTTATTAAAATATTAATTTTAATGCATTCGCAGTTCCATTTTTTGTAAATTAAATGATCAGAAAACAACATCTTCATATACTAAAAAAACGGTGATCACTTTTTATTGCTCATAAGTTTATTTACGCCAGAAGCATTAATATTGCCCAAAATATTGCGATTTATACAAAGTGAAATAAAATCATAAATTTTTACATCTTTTTCGCGTGCTTGTGTGGCATTGACAAGTTTCAATGCGATTTTTTTAATTGGATGATTGAGTAGGAACTTGATTTTTTGCTCCTTGAACTCGCATACGACATTTTCATCTTAATTAAAATATTTTTATATTTATTAAATTTTAATGTTTGTTGTTGGCTTAGCTGAGTATATGCATAAATTTCATTGGATCTAACCAAATCATCACTACTCCTTAGCAAAATCATGTTTAAAAAGCAGTCAAACTAATATAGTTATACAGAAATAAATAAATATTATTACACAATTCTATAGAATTCAATCACATTTTCCTGCTTATGATTTAAAAAACGTATAGTCTAATAGCTTTAGAAAACTATCTTACAAACACTCAAAACAATCAATTATAATCGACTTGGGCCTCTTTATTTTTCTTTTTACGAATTTATGCAATTAATCGCCTTTTGATTATAAGGCAAAATAAAAAAATATTAATAATAAAAAAAAACTATTTAAAATTTTATTTAGCGCCAATAAAAAGCCGGCATATATTTAGCTAAGCCAATAAAAAACCACAAATTTGTAAATAGTTTTTTTGAACAATTTAATGTAATGTAATGGGTGTTTGGCCCAGGATGGCCCTTTGCACTGCGACCATTGTTGATCTATTGTGCTTCCCCTGTCCCTAACAGTCCAATACGTTCGCAAATAGGATCAGCTCCTTTAACGGGAGCATTAGCAGATCCTCTTCACTCAGCGTATATGCATGTAGAGTCCTGTGTCTTCTGTGGCACAATACCCCACAATTTGCTATCAAGTGTTCCATTGACTCCTCATCTTCACCGCAAAATCTGTAGATGTCCGTGTCATTTAAGCCCATTCTGTATAAGTAAGCGTTGCAGGTGTAATGGCCTGTGAGCGCACCTACCAGCGTCCGTAGGCTTTTCCTGTCCAGTCTTAGAGCCAGATCCGCCCCCCAGCATCAAAGCGTAGGAATTTCTTGGAGCGACATAATCCGTTGATGTCATTCCAATGCTGTGCAATCCTGGACGAAGTCTTTTTAGAACAATACCTTGAATAATGGATTTACTTAATTATTTAAAAACTTTTTGCACTTGATAAATTAAAAATTATGAAGCCAATCACATTATATAAAATTTTTCCAACAACTTATTCTATTCAGATTCACCACACTTCTGTGATGGCATTAGGTATCATGTCATCCTGATATTTTAGGTATAGAATATTTCTAGCAAATTTTGTACCATATTTATGCAACATTTTAACTCTCTAACTATTGAATATATGGGTGTTTTTATTTGCTTTTCTTCAAAGGGTTTAAAAACGCCTTCAAAACAGAACTATAGAAGATTAAAATATTTGACATAAAGTTTTGCTATAAATCCCTCAATAAGCCTACACTTGAAATTTGATTTGAAGGCCAGAAATAAGTTATAACTAAAGATAAGTTTGAGGATTAATATCGTTATTATTCGAAATTTTTGTGTGAAAAAAAGTCCATGGACTTTCTGTATGTGTATTGTACAATGTAATCAAAGATCATGAATTACAACTAAAAAATTTGAATCAATGCTTCGTTATTACTGAATTTTAACATTTTAAAATTTTTAAAAGAGCCGCATATATTCTATTTTCTGCCACCGGGAATTTACCGCCTATCTGACAAGTAGAAAAAGCCACATAAAACAATATTTTTTCCACCTCTTCTATACCACCTGTTAGACATATTGACTATTTATGCAACAAAATGTCACAAGTGAAAGTATTTTAGAAATTGCTCAAAAAAATTAAGAATGGAAATGGTGTTATGGTATTTTTGACTATACTAGTTTTTCCATTCCTGCACTATTTATTCGTAAAAAACATGCAAAAAATAAAAAAACCAAAGAAAAACAAAATCGATATTTTTCATATTTAAATGGAAATGGTGCTCTTAGACTATGAACAGTCAAAGAAGTTGTTAACAAAGGTTTAATAAAAAAAATTTAATGATTTCGTTTAATAAATTTCTTCGTGAAAAATTGCAAGCCCTCCTCTTAGTGATTATGTTTAAATTTCTTGCACCCTATAGGAGCCGCAGACAATAACAACCACTTGCAACTATTTCATATTCGGTAGCCCTCATGATACTGAATGTTGAGTTAGTAGCTGCTCGCAGGTCCATCTCTATTTGAATTGAATCATTCTCGTCATTCCTAGTTAAACATTTTTCTATAAATATTAATGATGTGTGTCTCACTGTCAAAACGTACCATACGCAATTGTGCTGTTTATACACATTTATAAAGTTTTATATATTCTGTTTAATTAATGGCTTTATTAATTTGTAAATTAACAGTGTTGACGGGTTAAATCAATCGCTAAATTCACACATTTGTTTATTTTTCAGTTTTATTTTAACTTTCAAAATTTTATGGATATTTATACATACGAGTGCAGAGATGTGCTACAAATTGCAATGTCAAATAATGACTTTGATTTATTTAAAAAGTGATTTATTTTTGTTGGTTTCTTCAAATGGCAGAAAAGTTTTCCTGAAGCAAACAAATCATATAAACTAGTTATTAGCAAGGGTGTAGCCAGGATATGAAATAGGGTGGTGCCACTATTATTTATGATTTTTTATGATTATTACAATTTCGATCTATTTGAGGAGTAATCTGCGTGGATCTTCTGAAAATTTTGCTAGAATTTTTTCCAAAAATTCGTCTTTCTTCTCGGTTACCAATCTTCGGTGGACGCTTAGCATACATAGTCCTGCAATATACAATATACTTATTTTTTGATAAGTAAAATTGCATATTATTTTACCGTTTAAAGGAGCTTCAGTCATTGTGGAGCGCAACCATGTTTTTACTCGCCTTAAAGTGCTAAATGACCGCTCAACAGTTGCAGTAGTGCACGGCTGTGACAATGAAATTAATCCTTCCTTATATTTGGATAAAATAATCCAGCGTCTTTCAAAACACTCGCCAACTCTAAGTCGGCTAATTCGTCTTTACCCAAAAATGCCCAAACGTTTTTGTGGCATCTTTAAGCTCTTCTAGCTTCAAAGAAAGCATTTTTGATGGGTGCAAACAATGAATTGCAAACGCTAGCCTATTTTCTCCATTAAATCTTCTGTCCAGTGATGAAATTAAAGAATCTATATAAGGAATATATATAGATCGCTTCCAGTATTCAGCAGGTGATGAAAACGGGGGATTTGAACGGTGCATTTGACGAGAGACTATCCTTGGAACCGACATCTCTATTCCTACATTTTCTGTGTTTTCTTGAATAGAAAAAAGCAATCCGTCCACAATATCCTGTGCATTTTTTAATAATTTTATATTGTATGCATGTAAAAAATTTTTTTATAGAATTAGGTGGGTGCCACGGCCCTCTAGGCCCATACCCAGCTACGCCCATGGTTATTAGTAGCAAGTTTTACCTTGATACTGAAACTCATATAGATTAAATCATTACAATTCATTGTATTTTAAATCCGAGTAATCGTATATTTATAAATTTAACCTCATTCTGTTCTGTTGGGGATAAATTTTTTATAATTTTAAATGAATATGAACACTATTATTATTTAAGAAAAATTTAACTAAATTTGGCAACGCTTAGTGTGACTTTTAACTTATTTACAACATCGACAAAAGGAGGCGTTTTCGCCTTGTCCCGAAAAACCTGTTAAATTCAAAAAGTTTGTAGTAAAAAGAGAAAGTGTGAAAGCTGCTAATGTTTCGTGGCACTCAAAAATATTATTTTCTTTTTTTTTAATATATTTTTTCTTTGTCCACTTTGTCCAAGTCCTTGGCAGAGAGCGAATATGCAAGAGTATAAAAACTACTAGTCGGCAGGATCAACCGTATACTTGGGACGATAAAAAAATATAATATATATACAAATTATATTTTTTTAAATAGTGAAAGAAACTTTTCAGAGTGGTTTTTTTGGATTACCGCTCTTGAAATTTTTATTCCGGAATACAAAAATTTTGTAATTTTTTGTAATGCAAATAACTATATATTTGGAATCAATGCTGAAGACGAAAATAAATAATTACTTATGCTTGAAATACTTTAAAAAGCTCTAATACACTATAAGCTATGCTTTTGATTAAAGACGCTCTCATGGTAGCATTTAACAAGTTCAAAGAGCAGCTCAAGTATAGTACTTCAGATATACACTGTATAATAACTGATACATATGTATTGACACCTACAAAAAAAACGCATGGCTGAGAATGATCATAAGGATTTGTTTTATTATTCTTTTCATACCTTTTCATCCTTATAGCCAAATTTTCAATGTGATTGTTCTCTGAATACAGCAAAAATATAAATTTACGCTGCAACAAAGAAAAAATTTCAATAAAAAATTCATTCAAAATCAATGACATTTTGTTCTTTTATTTGCACAAAAAATGTATTTGGTCCATTTAAGTTTCGTGATCTTCAGTATGAAAAATTAATTTCTCTTAAAAAGATTTTTAAGAAGGTATTTTATAAAAATCATAAAAGATATGGGTACAATCTTTTTAATTTGTATATGATGTTGCTTAAGAGCCGATAAAAAATTTATAAATTTCTTTGATTTTACATATACTCGTCGACATTAGTAGTTCAACATGTGTTCTGTGTGTTCTGTTATGTATTTGCAAAATTCCTTATCTCGCATTTGTATGCAATAACCCAACAATTGATATTGATTTTTTTAAATAATTATGATCAGTAGTCTTCTAAAAGAATTTTCCATACCTCTGATATTTCGACAACTACAAAAACTAGAAGGTAATGCACTAAACTTGTCGTCTTAGGGCTGCCTAAAACACTGGATGTTTTCTGCAGAAAAGCAAAAATATCTTGGCAGAATGTGTTCGTTAATAAAAAAAAATTGGATAAAAGGCTTCGAAAATCATTCTTGAAAGTTTGCGTACAAGATGTGGATATAAACACATCATGTCTTGATTTTTAAGTATTTTTTTTTTCCTTTGTCACATGTTATTTCATCTTTGTGTATTATTCATATAAAATTGTAAAATCCACATGTTTTTAATTATAATTTTAAAAGTAAAAAATTGTATAAAATAGAATACAGATAATGTATCTATATTTTTTGACCTTTTTTTATAATAATTTTTTTTTAATTTTTAAGCTTAAGGTCTTTTATTTTTTAAACAATTAATCTTTTTTAAAAAAGAGAATTGTCTTGAAGATGATACTCAATGAGTATCGAAATATTGATTATTATTTTTTAATTAAATTGTTTAAAAAATAAAAGACCTTAAGCTTAAAAATTAAAAAAAAAACAAATTATAGAATACAGATGTATTAATCGATATTGTGAAACAAACAATTCTTTTAAATTCTGGTTTAGGTTCAATCCGAGCCCAAATAGCGCCCTAATGTATGCTTTAGACGTTCAGCCATAATATATGAAATTAACACACTTGTTGCCGGTCTAGTCTCTTTAACCTTCTACTCGTAGCTGTGGTTTCGTTTTAAGCCACAAAAGTTATAATTATTGTTCAAATAAATATACGCATGCGTATATGAAATGCGTTTTTTTTTTTTATTCGAAATCAGAATACATTTATTGTTGATTGACGATGAGCTGTTACTTGAACATAAATACTCGTATGTATATTTAACACGATTTCATGTAAGCATTTATTCATTTAAATAATTCAGATTTTCGTATTTTATCTTTGAAAATAACACTCTCTGTTATTAGTATAAAATATCATTGTCATAATTATGAATATCGTTGTATACTATTTTCTAGCCAATGAACAAATTGTGCATATGGGTCTTTAATTATTCTTTGATTTTGTACCGCCAAAAATACAATTTCATGTTTTACATTATATACACACCTAAATATATATTAACATGCATGTATATGCATTAATATTTCATTCTGTACAACACCGATTAGTACTACTCTACATATCGCTCATTAGCAGCAAGAATGACACAAGTTAAAAATTTTGATTTTTTTTAACAATAAATGGCAAGCACACTTTAAGTTATTGAACCGAACTTAATTACTATTATTTTTTTTAATTTCAACAATTTTATTTACATTATAACTTAATTATAAATAGATATAGAAAGTATAAATATATAATTAGATAAAAGTATTTATATTGTCTCAGCGCCGCTAGAGCATTAGAAAGGCAAGTTGGCAAAGGCACAATAGACGTTTATATTTCAATTAAAACACTCGTAAAATTGGAAATTAAAATGTGTAAGCAGCTATGCAGCTATAATAGTTCTTGTTAAGTATTATCATCAAATTTCTATATTCTATAAGAGATACCATTTAATTTTCCCTTTAAAACAATTGCCCTAAAGTGTTGTATACAGTGAACTAGCCTATTGTATTCACAACTAAACTTATATGATAATTTTGTATTTAGTGATTTTTAAGCAATATCTCGATGTCCACAGATTCCGATTATTTCTTGTGATAAAAGTGTAGTGTTTTATGACGACCGATTGTACCAAATAATTTATAGGCACGAAAGGATAACTGTAGTTCGTATTTAGAAAGAAAAAACTTGTTCTGAATATCTATTTCTTTAAAAAAAAGCACTCATAAATTTAAGTATATGTGACTTTACGTCTATCTTGGAATTTTTTAATCAAGTACAAAAAGTCTCAGTTATTTTATGTGTAAAGGCAGTGAACATGCGATGGGTTGGCCTGGTTTCAAGACCTGTTTATAAAATATGTAATCGATACATTAAAAATAAAAAGAAGGGTATTAAGTATTAAAAATTTTTAAACCAAATCTTTTCTAGGATTGCAATAGAAAAATTCATTACATATGGAATCGCTTTTACTATAAGCCAAACATCTAGTCCAAAGACAAACATCTAGCCCAAGACCAAACATTTAGTCCAAATCAAACTTTGCCTTCAATTAAGTAACTTTTTCTTGAACTCAGTCTTTTATTGTTGATAACAATCAATCTGAGTCCGCCCATCAGTCAAGCATTCCGTATTTGGTATTTACCGTGCTTTTGATATCGCCTTGCTTTGATTTAAAACCGGATGGGTTGAGTATTCTTCAGACTGTTCAAGCCATATATACGTAAAATAATCAGCACATAAAAATAGTGTAGGACGCATGAGAGAAACGACCTTTTAAGATTCATCTTGAAGTACTTGCAGCGATTGCAGGTCCTTACCTTCTCGAATTTCGTATATTAAAAAAGAGTTGGTCGAACGACTTTAAATTGACAATTGAAATATATATCGTTTTGCATCTCTACTCCAAACTATGCTTAAGATTTTACAAAATACTAAGAGTGAATGCAATTTTGTTCTTAGTTCTTCAATATGTTTATGACTTGATAAATTTTTTTGAACACAGGCTCTTTAATATTTAAAAAAATTATTTGTGTAGCAACCATTTGTTTTGCTTGCATTAAGTAAAAGTTTATTTAAATAAAAGTATTCAAAAATTTAATACGCATTCATCCATCCCAGTTTTCAAACAAATTTTTTGTTGTGTTGAAGGCACAGATATCGTTCGCATAAAGAAATAATATATTAAAAAATACCATAATATGCATATTATCTTCACTTACATCATTAGGCACTCCACTTTGTTGAGCGTTCTGCTTAAATAGACAAATTTTAGAGTATTAATTAAATGACTTTTTGTTGAATTGTACCGAATACTGGGCATTTTTCACTACTGTAATTAAGTTAAAATTACTGAATTCGCATTATTGGTAGATGAAAAGCTTTGAACTCGTTTCCTGTATTTAATTTTTCTTTGGAGTTATGTCGTCTTTGCAGCAAGTGAGCTCTATATGCTTCCTACGCGGCCACTAGTAGATAAATACATCAACAAATCCAAACAATTCACTTGTTTTAGTATAGAAGTATTGGTGTCCCCTCGTTCATTAAGAATTCATGGACTGCATTACAAATATTACAATGCAATCAATTCTGTAAAAAAAAGTTAGAAATATAAATGTTCTAATACAAAACATATTCAAAATAGAAAAATAGCAAAAACAGAACAGAATTAAGAATTTTATTAGAA
This sequence comes from Germaria angustata, assembly GCA_963681545.1. NCBI lineage: Eukaryota > Metazoa > Arthropoda > Insecta > Diptera > Tachinidae > Germaria > Germaria angustata. The sequence goes on along the minus strand of OY812999.1, from coordinate 12,094,612 downwards.
TTGAAAATGGAATTTTAAGTGTTTTGCGGTGAATGCATCAAATGTTTTGTTTAAAATTCTAAATACTTTACGAACGTATAAACACATACACATGAATTGAATTATTCGTTTGGTGCTAGAAAAAAGCTCGATAAACTCATGTATGTTAATGGATACAATTATTTGTATCTGGTTTGTCCATTTGAATGAACTTCAGTGAAACACATGTAGCAAGCAGACTTTTCGCTTTAAATTTGAATCGTCACAGAGTCAGTCTCTCAGTCGCAGTTGTTTGTATGAATGATTTTATATAGACAAAGCACATAATTCTTTTTGTCTATTTGTCATAAAAGCTGCTGCAATAGTGAATACCGCTCAACATTGAGTTCTTAAGGTATCAATGTCATTTCAGGGGCGTTTTTATAAACAGGCATGAGTTACTTAGAGCTGACTACCGGTATGATAATGTGAACTTGATTTCCATTATCATTCATTCTTTTTTTTAATTCCAAGCTCATCAATAAAGTGTGCAGTCTTATGAAAAAAATTATGTTTGTGTTTTCACATCAATCATAAGCCAAATTTATAAAACCAGACTCTAGCACATGATGATTCTTTTTAAATATTCTCTAATGCAACTTTGGCTTTCGCAACTCTTGAGCTTGTAACCAAAACAGAGACGACAAATTAAATATAATTTAGAGTTTTGATTGACAATTTGAGTTTTACACACAGTGAGATTTCTATACGACAACAGTTAAAATTGCCAGACCACAATTTCATTGTATGCGCACGAACTAAATTTCTTGCTTCGTGTAGACGAGGACTAATTGGTTACCACCACAAACTTGCTGAACAACTTAGTTTTCCATCTCGAACTGATGTGTGAATAATTTTGTATATATGTATGTATGTATTAGGGCCGCAATAAACGTTCAAATTGTTTGACATCAATCTGGCGTACGTGTGACGGGATGATCTATCATATAAATACGTGCAGCATGATTCTCAATCATTTAATTCTGAGATTGATTTTGTGTGGTAAAGATTTCAATAGTGGACGGAACACTTAAAGCAATCATGGTAGCGAACTTATATATAAATGAATGAAAAACGCTATATATATATATATATATATATATATATATATATATATATATATATATATATATATAATATATATATATATATATATATATATATATATATATATATATATATATATATATATATATATATATATATATATATATATATATATATATATATATATATATATATATATATATATATATATATACTATATCTATATTTTTTATTTTGACTATCATTTTGAGGATATCCTGAAGATGATACTTAATGGTGCACTTTTGTTATCTTCTTTAGCCGAAAAATAGTTATTTAATTGACAACAAAAAACGACAAATTTGTTTTTTTTCCTTGCCAATTACACATTAATTTTTTTCTTCAAGAAGATGTTGTTACATTGGGATATTAATAAATTTTATCAAAAGATTGTCATTTAGCATAGTTATAAATAAAAAAAAAAATAAATAAAAAATATATAGAGTAATCTTATCTATTTTAAATTTGCAATTTTTATATTGCGCTCATATTTCTTCTTCCATCATGTTAATAACTGTTTACTTTGAAGTCTCTTCTAAAATGTAATATACATCAAAAATTTTAAAATTTTTGATTTTCCATCCAGCATCGTCTATGTAAAACACACACACAAATATTCATCAATACCACCATAATGCTGGATGAATATTTTGATTGTGTATTGTCGCCTTTAAACATAATACAACTCTGGCTGATCACTGCGCTCCATAATTTTTAATTAGACTTGTTTTATTTAATTGCCTCCATGGATCAAATTTTAGAGCATTAAATAAATGATTTTTCGTTTAATTGAATCGAATACTGGGCATTTTTACAACAATAATTAAGTTAAAATTACTGTATTCGCAATGTTAGTGGATGAAAAGCTTTGAACACGTTTTCTGTATTTATTTATTTTTATTTTTTCATTTTTTTTTTAATTTTTTTTTTTTGGAGTTATATCGTCTTTGCAGTAAATGAGCTCTATATACTTCCTACGTTGCCACCAGTAAAAACATCAACAAATACAACTTTTGCTGTGTTTTGCTTTCTACAATTTTTAATATAATGATGTTTTAAAAGAAGGGAGTTTAGTGTCCTTTAATAACTGCAAACTTGTAAAAAAGAGCACGCAGCCTTGCGAGAGAGTTAAGTTTCTAAATTACAGTTTATTAGTGCTCATTGAATGCGGACAGTAGCAATAATGGAGACTGATCAGTAACTGGCTAAAGTCAGAAAGATACCATAGCTAATTCCTTATATCATTATTGATCCAACAGCATAGACACTGGAGTCATAATGTCTTTTATATTTCCCTCTCATATGAGAGGTTTATTTTATATTTTGACAATAAAAAAACTTAACTGATTAGCATAAATAATAAATGCTAATCTGTTTCAATTATAAAACTGTCGATTGATCTTCACAACCTTTATTCTAAGTATATATGAAGCATGTAAATACATATACCAACTTTTTAAGTCCCCTTTTATATATGTATGTATGTACATTTAAGTATATACATACACATATTGTTAATAGAATAGAAGAAATCTGATCATACATCAAAAAAAAAAAACAAACATGGGTTAAAAAATTGATATTAAAAGCAGAAAGCATAAATATTCTAAATTTATAAGTATGTATCGTAAAAGATACGACACAAACGTCATTAGTTTAGCCTCAGTCAATGGCAAAATAAAAATGGATTTATTTTTGTTTTGCTACTTGGATTCTAATTGAAAAACACAACGAAAATACATATGTACATAAAGCAATAAAAGCAGCATATGTATGTAATATGATCAGCAAAAAGTGCTGTCACTCTGGTGCGAAAGTTTTATGCAGCTAAAGGCTGGAGAATATCCCAAATTTCCGAACAAAATTTTTTTTTTGACTTTAAAAAGTATGTGGATTTTGTACCCAATACAGAATGAATAAAAATTCAGAAACTCCTTAGACAAACTCAAAAATATCTGCCAATAAGAAATACTGGTGATCACTTGCAAGTATATGTGCAAATATTTTTGGAGCTTTGATCCTATACATTTGACTCAACATGTCCAAACATATGTACATATAAATAAATTAAGTCCAGAACGAAAATAATTTCTTAAAACTATTCATTTGTCTAAATATTTGCATCATAAATGATTGCATAATGCCTTTGTCCAACATTATTTTTTTAAACGTAACGAATGGCTTAAGCACTGGCAGTAATTCAAGTGCAGTTTACTTTTTACTCACATTGCATATTCAATATCAAAATATTGGAAATAGTTAATGCCTCATGACCTTCTCGGATTACGATCACTTCGATTATTTTCGTACTGTCGTCTGTTTCAGCATAAATGCATTCCATATTGTACACATGGTAAAGTTTCCGGCATCAATTTTTATTCATTTTTCTATTTTCTTCAGCATTTTTAGACCAGATATTATATACTAATTGGCTAGTAAAATAATCCATGATAACAGCTCAATATACAGGACCTCTCGAAAATTTGCTATCGGAAGTGCATTTAAGAAAAATGTGTATGTTCACAAACATTGACCGCGAATAAATTGTATGAATATATATTGCTTTTTTGGATTTAGATTTGGGATTATTTTATTATTTGTATGACAAGTCACAAGAATTATGACAGTATCTTACAGAAATAATAAATTTCAAGTTATCGAAAACTCCAGCTATTTGTGATCTGCAGTATAATTAACAATTTTGAATTTTTAATTACTTATGGAAATTATGTGAAGTTTTTTGCAAAATCACAATTATAGTTTAAAAAAAATTCTTTAAGTGATAGAATAATAAAATTAGTCATAGTGCATAGAGCAAAAAAAATAGTCATTCGTCATTCACTTTTCATTAAATGACAAATCTTTTGAGCAAATAGTATTTCCTCTGATCAAAAAATTATCTTCATCTAAAAATTCGTAGAATCATCTGTAAAAAAGTAACACTTAATAGAGAAAGCTCAAGAAAACTTGATATATTCATGGTAAATAATGCAATTTTCATATTTTAACTGTCGAAGACATTAAATTTAATTCGTTATTCGTTTGTGTACTGAGTATGACAACCAGCAAGAAAGATCTTAAAAAAAATCATGAAAATGCTGAGATTATGAAGATGCTGTCGCCGATATATCGAGGAAATTAAAACTTCATTTATTTTTTGTTTGGAAAACATAAAATGTTGTATGAAATTCTGGCAAGATATAACCACTGTAAATAAACTGCGTCGTAAAACAATTAAATCACGATTTATTTTGCCTTATATAATTATATCAATTATTAATTGAAACAACGTAATGAGTTTAAATAGGTTCAAAGGGATATGTACATATATTTCTTTGATCTTATGAAGAAAACTATTTTCATAAATTGAGAACAGACTTTCACAGATTCCTAGAAGTAATTTAGATTTTTAATCGAAATTTCTTTAGCGTGGCTTCACAGGAAGTTCTAAAAGTTCCCTAGTACATTTTCAATAGCAATGAAAGGTCGTTTCTTACGAATAACTTACATTCCCTCTTAATGGGAATATTTAGCATGAGTAAGATTAAAAAAATTTCAAGGATATCGGCAACACTGTTTAAATTAAAAATGCACACGTGACATACAAACATTCATATTTACACATACATACAATTTAACCCATCAAAACAAATACATGAGATGTATGTAAATTAAATCAATAAACCACAGCCTGAGCTACCAGATTAGGGAACTTGTCTCCTAAATGGGTATTCATAGGAAAATGGGATTGTAATATCTATCCGTTTGCTGGATTTCTTGTACGCTTTTTAAAGCATTTTATAAGCAATTTTCTTTTGGTTTGTACTTTATTCATTATTTAATTCACTATATTCTTTTATAATTTTTTAGCTTATATATATCTCTTCTACATAAAAACTTTTTATAATTGTAATATAAATTTGTTGGAGAAACATTTTGCATATTTTCGAAAACATTATCTAAGCAATAAAATAAAGTTTGGTATCACGAATGTTGATTTTTTTTAAGATTTCAAGTCCGAACTTTTCCACTTGGGTAATCAATTTTTCTGGTATAAAATTTAGATTTATGTTATCATATATATACACATATAATTAAAAGCAACAAATTAGTTTCTTACTAATATTTTCCACAGTTTTAAAAAGCTATTAGACTTAGATATTGACAAATTCCATTAATAAATCCATTTCTAGTTCAATATTTTTAGGGCTTAAGTCATTACATCTACACCAAAATTACCGCGATTTTAAAAACAACAGTGGTATCATTATTAATTTGCAAATGCTTTTCAATTCAAATCGATTCATTGCCGCAAATTTATTTTATGGCAATTTTGGGGCTAAATCTACATAATTTTGGGTACGACAACTCAAAATCTGGCAGTCTAAACCATATCCAATATTAATATATATCAAAGAGAAAACTAAAGTTTTGAAGAGAACATAATGATTTCTTAAGAGAGCCTTAACTTAAACGAATACAGTATTGCCAGTGGGGAAACTTGAAGAACAAATGTATTAAATTGCACGATCAATTGTTTAAAAGCAAAAAAAAATAATTTGTTTTTTATTATTGTTTGGTCGTCCGTCGTTTTTGTTTGTTGTGTAGAATTAAAAAATGAAATAAAACAAAACAAAAAACTACGAATGAGAATTGAAGTATGAATAAACGAACATGAACATCAAGCAACAATCAACAATCAGCCAGTCAATAGACTTCGATCAACAATCGATGCAAGTGCGCGTTTTTTGTTTTTAAATTTGTACGTTTTGTTTTTCTAATTCAATTAATTTTTCTAATAAATGACAAACCACGTACACACGTATGGGAATTTCATATTGGAAATAAGATTTAAAAATATTTCCGTCCGCGTGTTACTTGAAATTTTAAACTAAAAAAATTTATTATTTTAAAAGAATTATTGTGAAATAAATTATATATTTTATTTACAGACGTGTTTCAGGGATGTAATAAAAACAAAACACCGATAAAATCAAATAAGAAGTGTGTTTTTGCTTAAATGAATGTTAATTAAGTGAAGATGTAAATAAATTTATATTATTTTTAACAAGTTTTTGTGTATATTTCTAGTAAATAATATTTTTATGATATTTTTAATGAAGAGAAACTCCCCACAAAAGGCAAATTGGAAAAAGTACTAATTAAAAAAGCAGTAAATTCTTTTTTTAACTTATTGATATAATTGTGTAAATAGAATTAAAAAATTCCTAAAAAAAATCTAAATCTTAATATACGCATATATAATTATATTCATGTAATGCAAAATATAAAATTCATATATGTACATTCAAATGTACATATGTACATATTGGCGTGATTAGCTATTATTCATTAAGGGAACTATAATCTCTTTAAAATTCTTTCGCTATATTCGTGTTCTTACCATTTAATAGTATTTTATTAAAAAAAGCCAATATATTGCAAACAAATTTATATGTAAATATGTTTATAAAAGCGGCATATACTTACGAATCTTGGGAACCAGTTTCCGATGTAACATCGAGAAATTTACTGTTGAAGATCAACAATTAAGTCCCATGAATGGCATCAAAATTGTCGTATAAATATAATGGTTCTGTTGTTTTTGTTATTTATATATAAATCATAAAAATAAAAAAAGTCATAAAAAATTTATTTAAATTTACTAATAAATCCTGGAGAAATCAAAATAATATTGAATTAATTTGGAAAAAGTATGTACTAAAAATCCAAATTTTATGAATATGAAAATAAAAATTTTTTAGAAATTTTATATCATATCGAAAACTAAAAAATTTTTTAAACTAATTTAAAATATGGAAATCTAACCCAGCAATAAAAAATTAAAATATATATTACTCTTTAAAATTTCAGCAAAAAGATCATCAAAATATTGTGCATTCAATAAAATATTATAAAAATCAGTTCTGTCCACAACTTCACATGAAAATCTAAATTTTTCAAAGAAATCTCACCAAAAAAAATTTTCATTAAAAATTCTATATTTCATTTAGAAATTCGTGTTGCAGCAAAAACATCACAATTACAACAAAAATCTAATATCAGTGAATATTTTTATTATTATTATTATTATTATTTTTTTTTGTTCAGAAATCGGTATATATTGATAAAATTTAAATATTTCAAATGTTGTTAATAACATTGCAAAGATATCGAGTTTTTACAGAAAAATTTTAAAATAAAAACAAAATTTATATATATATATATATATATATATATATATATATATATATATATATATATATATATATATATATATATATATACATATATATATATATATATATATATATATATATATATATATATATATAAAGATAATATAAATAAAAAAATTTCAATGCAAAAATTATTGTTGAATGATTATTGAATAAATATATTTTTAAACAATTTCATGCAAAAATATCTATATATCCACATATCAAATAAAATAATATCAAAATTAATTGATAAACCATTATTAAAAACACTATAAGCTGATCAAATTAAATATTGAAAAAATTAAATTTTAACGAAAAACTGAAGTTTCTCCGAGTGAAATTTGTAGAAAAATCAGATATTAAAAAAAATAAAATATTCTTCAAAAAAGAAATTATGTATAAACCACTTTAATGATATATAAAAATTTCTGCAAAAAAATTAAATTCTCAAAAATAATCAAAAGTTGAAAAAATGTGATATTAAATACTAAATTTTAAATACAACTAATAAATTGAATTAATTTTTTTAAGCTTAATGTCTATTATTTTTTTATCGATATTTCGGTACTCATCGAGCACCATCTTCAGGATGAAGACATTTCATTGGCCGCTAAATTAAATTATCAGTGAACATTTAACATCGTATACTTATACCAAACAAATCAAATACAATATGAGAATTCTATATTGTATATGATTATTACAAAACATCGTAGTAGACTTAGAATGCTTTAATACAAACAACACAACATTCAACATGAGTCTATTTTATTTTTCTTATAAATATTTTCTAATATGCTTCAAAACAAATACAGCTTCAATAATTAGGAAAACGTTCCCCAAAAACATTAAAAGCGCTCTACAGATTTTGTTCTTACTCATTCAACTCTTTAAAAACAGCATTTAAAGCAACACCCTGTATTTAGCAAGTTTGTAACCGAATCAGAATAAAAGTTTATAGTATTTTGTATTTTTTTTTTTATTTTAATCGATATTAAATCGAAAACTTTGCACATCATTGAGCAATAGACATTGAAGGAGAGAAGTGGAAATACATGGAATATAAAAAGCCACCAGTAACATCTGATCTTATTGTTGTTGGGGATGTTTCCGTTGCAAATATGTACATACATTTATTTTTTATACAATTTGCTTTTTTTATTTTCCATTTCATTGTTGAATTTGTTGAATGAAATGATCCCCCAAAAAGTAATAAAATAAATGGAAAAAAACTCCACTGTACACCTAATACTCGTAACATAAAATGACTGTGAAAAGTATTTAGAACTACTGGCCTTTTGTCAATTAAAATTTGATTCAAAACTAGAGTTTTAATAACACCTACATATAAGTATATATATACTATATATATATAGATATATATATATATATATATATATATATATATATATATATATATATATATATATATATATATATATATATATATATATATATATATATATATATATTGTTGCTTGCACTTTTGTACCTGATGGTTTTTTTTTAATCATCCAGAGTTCGTTCTATTTGTTTTTATAATTTATATTAAAATCTAGAAAAACAAAACTTGCGGTTCAGTGCAGAATTTCAATGAATTACAAATAAAAAAAGGTGATGGGATTTTTTAAATTACTTTAGTATCAAATACATATAATACGACTACGTTATGTGTAAATATCCAGGAATAAAAAATTTAATAAATACGAAGAAAAATAATATTTTATATAAATAGTAAAATAAATTTACTCTTATGTACGTGTGTAGATCCCATTACTATAAATAATACATTAATGCATTGGTATGCAATAATTCACAAGATTCATGATAAAACTAAAATTAATTTGATATTTGCACCTTAAATGTCAAAAATAAAATGATTTTCTGATCAAAACTACTAAAAGCGTTTAAATCAATATTAAAAATTTATCTTTCTCGTTGATTTTAAAGCATTTTTTCGCATTAAAATAGAATTTATTTCGCTATTGACAAAGAAAACTTTTAAATTTTTAAAGAAAAAGGTTAAAGAAATATCGATTTAATCCAATAATGTGTTAATACACGCTACAGTAACGTATAACCCTTGAATATTCCACGATCTGTAGTGACAAATCATGCAAACAGTTGCTTGTATTATATATGAATTACACAGGGTTACAATTTTTTTTTTTTTTTTGTAAAATATGAAATTTTTTAATTACATTTGATACCTCTTTTAACAAAGATTAATTAAAACTTTTTTTAAATTGACTCTGGTTCTCGATATTTACCGTTGTGTAAAAAATGATGAGGTTTATTTTAAAGAACCCTATACCAATCGATAAATGAAAAGGTTCAATGCAAAAATAAAAAAAATTTCTATATAGAATGTTCAGACAAATTTAAAAAGAACCTTTAGCCACACGTAGTGAGTCACATTTTACTAAAATCTGTTTATAAGTTCTGGCTTGACTCGCATTTTATTGATAAAATCCCAATTGCATTTAATGACACGATTTTTGGTCAAGCCAATTAATATACTTGTAAAAGTTTTGTGGCTTTCGAAACTAATAACTCAAAAAAAAAAAAAAAACAAAAAAAAAACACTCGTATTTCATATTTGGGGAATATCCTATAAAGCGAAATATGAATTCTATAGATTTTCGTTAATATCTCTATATATTTTTTGACCTTTTTATAATAATGTTGAAAAAAATATTATTTAAGCTCTAATTCTTATTTACTGATTAAACCATTTGAAACAAATTTGAAATTATCGATACTCATTGAGGATCATCTTCAAGAAAATTCTGTTTGTTTAATTTTTATCATAATAAAGAAAAATTAAAATGAATTCCATTTCCTTCAGAAAGTTGGCTCACAATCCAAGATAAAATATTTTATTAATAATTTAGCGTGCATAAGATTCGGTACAGCTGAACGGCTCTTTTTAGTTTTTATATACATACATTAGTACATATTTATATATATACATACATACATATATATATATATATATATATATATATATATATATATATATATATATATATATATATATATATATATATATATATATATATATATATAATCGTTATATGTTATTTTATATAATTCTTATATTTATTGGTTCTGGCATCAATAAATATTGAAACTTGACAAAATGCAAATGATAGTTATAAAGTCATCCCACCTTTTTTATTTTACAGAATAAGGTCGCAGTTAATAATAAATTTTTCAAGACGACCTACGAAAGGGAAGTTATGTAACAGTAACGTAAGAAGTCTCAAGTTCAAAATGGTGAACGTCTTGTTGTCTACTTCGAATATATAAGATTCACTTTCAATCAGACGCTACACTTTATTTTGCTAGATTGAACGACTGTTCTGAATGCTTGTAGTCTTCTAAAATCATAGAAAATTTCTTTAACTTTATCGTAAAAGTATATAAACTTTGGTATGCCAAAGTTAATTTAAGATTAATTATCGGTTTATACCTACATTTTAAATATCAAAATTATGGAATTATTTTATAAATTGTCAAAGCAAGTCCTTACCTTAATAAAAGGTCTCATATATGTTGATCTAGGCTATAAATTATCTGTGTGCCAAATTTCATTAAAATTCATTTAGACGTTTTTGCACGATAAAACATTCAAAAATTTCACGCTATTATTTTAAATAAAATGTTGTAATGGGACATTTGTTCTTAAGCCCAAAATTTCAATCGCCAATTTTGTAATAATTTCTTGACTTTCACGTAATCTAATAATTCTCCCTCTTAGGAGCATTTGGTTTCCACAAAGCATCTTCCATCTTACGCGAGTTGTTTTGCAGTTGCTTTCGCATTGTTATTTTTGCCTTGTATCAGTTTCACTAATCTGTTGTTGTTCCAGCTAAGCACATGGATGATTGGTCTGCTGTAGCAGGTCCTAAGATAATGGATGTATCCATTTGTCATTACCTAGAAACTACGCCCTCTGTGTATTTTTGTGTAGTGGTAAGGTACCTTGCTAATCTTTTATTCCTACCTTATTTCCCAGGAGGTGGCTGGTGGCTGCCTGACCTTTGTCACCATTTTATAATCTTTTCCGGGGAGATGGAAGGGGGCTTCTTGGATGAAATTTTTGAAGGGGGGTTGAAGCCACCTAATTTTAAAACTCGAGAAACCATGGTGAAAAAAGTTTGTCCTCTGCCAGGGAACGAATCTGGGGTAGTTGGGTTTGTAGGCAAGCAATTTAACCACTACACCACCCTGAAAACAATATTCCTCTTTTATTCCCGAGAAGGGAATAGTGGTAGAATTCAAAAAAAATTTCTTGCTGTTGATTTTAAATCACAATTTTGTGTAAGAATCAGAATCTTTCACATATTTTCGAGAAAAAAATCTAGTGTATCGAAAGTTACTTTTGAGGTAGCGAAGAATATCAAATTAAATTAATAATTTAACTAAAAAAAAATTGTAGCATTCAGCGCAGACGACTCAGTCTTCCACTTTGGCTCACTATGTCTGCTTTTTATATGCTTATTTATTTAAATGTTTTAATATCTGATCATCTGCATATCGATGCCACTGAGTCACACACGTTCTGTTTTAATTAAAAAAAAGTTGACTTTATCGTGCTCTTCGACTTAAAGTATTTTAAATTTAAATATATTAAGAAGTTACTCACAGCAGAGATTTGAAAAATGTGAATTACATTAAAGCGAATGTAGAGAAATAAAAAAAAAACTTTCAGAAAATGAAAGAAAAATAAGAATCAAAACAATGTAAAATATTTATAAATTGAGTTATTATAGACATGAGGGTAAACGATTCTGTTTTAAGAGACCGGATTAGTAAATCTTTTCCTGATAAAAAGTTTAATGGCATAAACACACCGAAATGTAAGAGATCATAATATGATAAAAGCTTTACTGTTAAATTGCGATTATGATTATTATTCTATAACTAAATTGCGATTACGATCAATTAAATTAATTTTAGAATGAATCGTAATGATTTTATAAATCTATTATAAATTATGGTTACTAATAATAGATAATCGAAAAATATTATTGGCATTGTTTTCAATAATAGCTCTCAAACTATAAAACAAATTGATTCTACTATTAATAAAACCACCCTCGTATTTACCATAAATCACTCAAATATTTCATCTAGCCTCTTTCGTTATTTCAAATATGTGAATCGACTTAATAATAATATTTTGCACATGTTTGATAATTTAATATTTTCATCATTTCCACTTAATCTTTCTCAACTCATCTTTTTCCAATTCATTGTAATGACTTCAAATTTCAAAATCTTGCTAAGAAGTATTTTTGTTGCTACAACCAAGTGCAACAACTACAAATAAAAACAAAACAAAACAATACCATGCGAAACACATTGGCACTAATGACACATAAACATTGGCTTTGAGTTCAAAAACATATTTGAAATTCATTGGACCCGTAAGATTCTTTTCAAACAAAACGACGCCAGCCAGAAAATTTCATGTTTGTCGTTAATGAGGATTCAGATATTTTTCATACTTGCGATAACCGGTTGGTTAAATGTTTTGTTTTCGTTTTGTTTTTTTTTTCAATTTTTTTATTGTGTTAATAACAATAATAACAAATGGCAATGGAAACAAATTTTACCGGTTGCTTTAGAGGTACATGGAACAAACGATCAGCTGTTTGACAGTCGATTGCCTGCAGAAGATGATATTTCCACAGATTCATTTATACGTTTTTTGTTGCTTTTAAAACAAATGAGTTTTTATAATTACGGCTAAGACGTGATTTTGAATTTTACTGTTACATTTAGAGAATTATTTTTTAATTTAAATAAAATATTTAATCATTTTGACAATTGATCTCATTCATAAAAAATAGTTTTAGCTGAATTGAAAAATCGAAAAAACATTCAAAATTCACAAAGTGCCTTTTCATTGCGTTTTTGCAAACATTTTTAACGCCATAATAAAGAACATCAAAAACTGAAAAAAATAAAAATTAAATATTTTTGGATCATCCAATGGAAAAAAAATTCAATTTGATTTAGAGATCACAAAATTGAATGGAATTCAATATGTGTGACTAGGTGGGTGTATCGTTTGGCTCGATAGTGTTGTTCATTACTGTTAACTTCAAAATATCTTATATTCCATTTGCCAGCAACAACAGTGTTACACAAGAGTTTTCCCTTTGTCTTATATATGATAGCTGAATATTGTTCGTACTCTTTTGTAAATAATGCCTAAAAGTAACGGTCAAAAGGTGAAAAAAGTCTAACAGGTTGTTTCCGTTTTTTCTGGTATTGATTCATTCTCTTCTTGTTCATCTATCAGCCGAGTAAAGAGGTAATTTTATACTTCAAATAAATTCAATTATATTTTTCCTACTCAACAAATTTTTGTTGTTGTTTCATTTTTTCTTTATTGGCCCTGATTATCCTATTGGGGATATCAACATATATACATCTAGAGTCATCCAAATATTATATATCCCATCGGCTCAGAGACTTAATCTGGTTCCATATTCCTAACCTTTCCAACAGATTCCCTGAATCAACAATTACTATCAGTGCGAAGAATATGTTTTCGTTTCTTATACGATATTCTGATATATTTCATTATAAACGAGTGAAAATCTTTGTTCGCTAAACTACAAACTGGTATTGTTTTTGCTGAAAATAATGGTTGTCTCCCAACAAGTTTTAGGCTACCAAAGGATCGTTTCTTTCCAGTTAAAAAAAATTTTAAATATGTCAAGGCAAATGATCAGAAATTTTATGAAAATAGTTGGACGTTTTCTAAAATTGATATTGTTTCCGTACCAAATATATTAATTGCAAAGCCTGGTCAACGTTCACTTTTCAGCGTAATGGATCTTGACGTATTCTCAGCACATCGTCGCCACGAAATGCATGTGAAGTTTTGTAGCGCTTTCTTCCATCGAAGGCTTTATCGATAAATGTGGTAGATACTGCAAAAACAAAATAGAGTCGGGGTGAACCAAAATACTAGATCAATAGCATCTGTCGACAATACAGACCTACAAAAATATATTTTTCAAAACACTGCCCTTTTTTGACTACCTCCTCAAGTTCAAGAGATACAGCTACATTTCATAAGTACATAAATCTTGCATTTTTGTTTTCTCTTTTAAAAATTTTATGAAAGGACTCTGGGATCATATATTTTTCAATAATTCCTTTTGTTTGAAAACAGTAATTTCGAAGTCTTTTAGTATATATTTCTCGTATTGCAAGGATGTGTAAAAGACATTGAAATTTTCTAAATTTAATTTTTAACTTTTCATATGTATGAAGAAATAAGCTCTTTGTTATATATAAAAATTTATGTATATATACATACATAACAATTTACAATCTATGAAAAGAATCTTGAAATTTTAGAAGAGAAATCCATATTTTTACAAAATTCCTTTATGTAAAAAAAGTGTGCCAAAATAAGATGCTCGTATACCTTCCAGTATAATTCATATGGTTTTTCCATATCCTCTATATACTAATGACAGTGATCTCCTCACTTTTCACTCGGATTTGTCATCGTAGTTGCCAGAAAAAAAGTCAAGATGATTTCTCAAGAAGTAGGTTCTAAATAACCCAACATTTGTCATGATTGGCGATTCCAATACCAAAACATACTAGTACAACGTATTTTTTTTATAATTTTTTTTTTTAATAAAATTCTTAATGTCCTTTTGGCTCCTTTTAATTAAAACCTCATCATATAATAAAATGTGCTAGGAGAGCTCATACATTTATGACTAGTCTTATTATAGTGTCACTAAAAATAATATTGTTTACAAGCGGCAATGTTGTGTTTTGTATTTCTCATAAGTTAGATGGAGTAAATAAGTACGAAGTTGAACGCTTTCATAACGTGATGTCTGAAGTCTGGGTATAAGGTCCAATGACTGCTGAATCGACAACAAGTAGCAAATTTTTTTTTTTTTCATTTTTTTCATATTACTTTTTTTTGTTATAAAAAAACCCAATGAGAAAGCAATTGGTAGTTAAAATTATTGAAAAGGTTTTCATCATTGCTCTGTGTCATTTTATCGAAATATGGATTGTCTAAAGTCTAAATTACGCCACCGTTTTTCTCTGAGTGTATGGGAAATTTCAATTCTTTATAAATTAATTTATTCATGCACCTCTTTAAAAAATGATTAGCAAGAATAGAAAACAAAAACAATTGTGTAAATAAATATTGAAAACTAGTTCTTGAACAATACTAGATGTCTGCATACATACACACACACATACGAGCACTTGCTTTTATATAAACAACTACTTACAAGTGGGGGCCTGGTTAAAGGTTATTAAGCTCGTGTTTTTTAAATTGTTAACACTTAACACTGATAACGCACGCAAGTTGAATTTCTTTTTCCTTTCTGTAAAATTGTAAAACAAACTTCTGTTTTCTTTCTTTCTGAACTAGGCCTAGTTTGAAAAAGAAATTAATTTTTTGTGGCAATTAAAGAGAGTTTTCTCCACTTTATGTATGTACAGATTGCTGCAAAAGTATGCAAAAAGGTGTAGTAGATAAAATGATGTTCTAAACAAAGACAATTAAATAGAAATTTACGTTTCACAAGAGAAATTTTATTTTTTACTTTTCACAACACTAATTAAATTTGATTAAATTTGAAATTTTTGCATGACCATTGGACATTTTTTATATGAAATATTTACTATATTTTATTTATTTTATTTCATATTTATTTTTACTTCCCATTAAAGCTAAATTGAAATGTCTTTCTTTCAAAAAAATTGTCTTAGAAGTAATATTCTCTGGCTCAAGTGTGATTATGAGGATTCTACATAAATTATGAATTCATCTCGGGTATGAATCAAGTTTTTATTTGTATTGTATTTATATTTATTTACCTAAAGGTGTATTAAAGGTGTGGTGATATCATTTTGCCACAAAACAATTTTCAGCATGCATTATAATAATGACCCGTAAATAAACAATGAATATTTTGTCATTCACTTGTATGAATGTGGATCATAAGATGCAAACTTGCATTTTGAAATGGGTGTGAGTCTATGAGATGTGTTATTTGGGGCGTATGAAGGAAGATAATAATTTGTAGCATCTAACGTCACTGTCATTGTAGTCGATTGTGCTAAGCTATTGCCACATGATGTAATACGAGTATATATTGTACTGTGAAGATCAAAACAATAAAATCTCTTAATTTTGCTTCATTTGTTTCTAATTTGAAAATGTTAGAATTATAAATATATTTATGCAATTTCTATGAAAATTTTTATATAAGTGTGTATGTATGTATATATGTATATTAGTTGGACAACATTTCAAACATAATGGCTGCAGTCAACTGATGAGTTGGACTTAGCAAACGAAACGTAGATATACAGACGCGCAACAAAATGTTTGAAGTGATTTTAAGAAATTTGTTCTACCTATTATATGAGTTGCAAGTCAGTAATTGAATACTACAATATCTGTACAATTGTTACTGGGATTTGCTATATAAACACTTGCTGCCACACGTACAACTTGTATTCCTATTTTCTCTAATATGAAAAATTATAAGTGTCTACTCTAGTTCTATGCGAGACTCCCGGTATATATTTTTTAATTGACT
The DNA here is from genome assembly GCA_963681545.1 of Germaria angustata. NCBI lineage: Eukaryota > Metazoa > Arthropoda > Insecta > Diptera > Tachinidae > Germaria > Germaria angustata. The sequence goes on along the minus strand of OY812999.1, from coordinate 12,077,673 downwards.
TTTTTATCATAATGAAATTACCACATTGTTCTTTTGGGAGTTACTTCAATTGAATTTATTTCGCTGCGCGTTATTTCATACTGCCTTTTACGGATCCCATGTTCATACTAGAATAAACTGTATTGTATTTTTCGATTAAGGAAACATTATACTATTCCTGTATCATATATGAAATTAATATATCCAATTAGATATTCCCTCTCAACTCTACTGCATTACGAGAGACTTTTTAAAACAAGAGGAGAATGAGGACTAAGAGAGAATACACACATCCCTGAATATGAAATTAATCATTAGTTTTGTTACTTAATGTGTATGTTTAAAAAAAAACGCAGCAAGGAAACATTCCTTGTGTGAACGCAATTTAAAGTTCATCTAGTCTGGAACTTTGCAAAGAAAGTAACAATACGTTATATGTTATTTTTCGCTGGATATTTATTTTCTTGTGAAAAGAATGCCAAATAGAATTGACATTACTAAAGCAATTTCGATAACTCGAATAGAATTTTATATATTAATAGCAGTGATTTAACCAGAATAAAACCTTTTTTAAGAAAGAATATACTAATTGATGAACTCCATTGCTTTTCACAGTGATTTATAAAAATGAGAAAATTAAAAAAAAAAAACTGAGACGAGGAACCTGATAATCTTTTAATAATAATCTTTTAGGCATAAAAGAAAATTTTTCTTTCACTTTCTTGTATCCATGTTTCTTAATTATTCCATGACATGTTTTCTGGTCAATTAATATATTTTATATAATATTTTTAAATATAATTATTTCCTATATAAAAAGCACATAAAACCACATATGCACTTTGTAGTTGCAGTATTCAAGTCCCATGTTCGTTTAACTTACAACATTTTTTACTTTTTAGTCATAAAAATATAAAGAAACACTTGAAACATAAACCGCGACAATGTGCCACAAAATTATTTTTAAACATTAACAGAAGAGAAGAAAAAACCAAATAAATAAATAAATGAATTAAGAAATACAATTCCACGGCATTTATTTTTACATCACAAAAGAAAAAAAATTTACTTAATGGTTTGAAACTAAACGCAGTTGGTTTTTTTCTTTTTATTTTTTTTCGAAGTAAAAAGTAAATAAATTCATAAAATTATCAAGAAACAGTCGCGCTTAAGCATTCACGCATTTTTTAACAGTGTTTTAGAAATGCTGGTGACCCACCAATAGGTTTGTGGACAATTCAAATATTCCAAATACTTGTACATTTTCCAGTCTCTTGTCGCTATTGAAGTTATTTATACTCAATTTGGAGAAAATTAGTTTTAGCCAAATAAGTAAAAATATGGTTTAAAGCTTAATAGTATAAACTTGTAAATTTAAAAATAAACCGAGAGGGCCAACATCTTCTCCCATTAGTTGTATAGAAGGAATTTGAAGTTGTTCCCAAGACCTTGGGAAAATGTTAATCAACTAGAAAAATCTTTATTATTTCTAGAGTTGGGCTTTTCTAAACTAAAGATTTATAGCTAAAATATAGATAGAGAAAAATACTGAAAAAATAATAAATATGTATGTAAATAAGACAGCAACAATAATACTCGTAACAACAATGTGCAAAGTAGCGATCTAAAGTTGTTTCTACTTGATCAGTGGAAAGTGAAATAATTTGTCTGTGAGTTGGAGTGATGGCAGATTTTTATTTATTTATATTTTAACTGCGAACTTGTGTACATTTTCAAATTATTGTATATAATTACAGCAAATTGTTTTAAAAAGAGGCGCTTGGCTTTGTTTTAATTTTTTTCTTGTTTTTTATTTTATTTGGCTTCTTGCATAAAAGCAACAAATGCCACCTATGGTACTAATGCATATAATTGTAATTTACAACACATCAGTTGAAGAGCAAAATATATTCTAAATAAAACAGAGAAATATTAGACCTGGTTAAAGTAATTAAAATTACAGGCATCCGCCGCAAAGTAATCCTGACAGTTACCAATTGGCAATTGGTATAAAACAAGAATAAAAACAAAAAATTATGAATATTTTCAACAAAGCGGATTCATGTTGCATTGTCTTTTAAACTTGGTTCATTGTTCTTTTTAATAGGTACACAGCAAATATTTACAACAACGTATGATTTTTCTGTTCAGTTAAAGGCAATTTTATATAAATAGTATTTTATTAAAAATAAATTAATCATGTGGTATGAAGAGCGAGAAAGTAATTTTTCTTTTGTTTGAACGCGCAAAATGATTTTGTAATAACATTCTTAAATTAATTCACTCAAAAGCAGCATAAACCGATTCAATATCGGCATTATGAAATCTCCATGAATTTTGCTCACTCACGTAAACACTACTACTATTCCAATTCTATCGGTGGCAAGAACAGATTGGAAGGCATTCATTTTGATCAACAGTAATTTCGCTATAGTAGAGCCTAGAAGGGAAGGGAAGAAGTATATTTGCCATCTGGCAACAACTATTAAAAAGTCCATTTTTCTGTTGCCTGTTTCATTTACTCCTAGTAATTAATTGTGATATCAGCAGCTTAAGCTGCGTTCCTACAGCTAGATCTTATAAGGTGCAATTTAAAGTCTGCAAAGTTGGAAAATTTTCAAACTGAAGAGAACCTATAGTGACCAATTGTGTTTTTGCTAGTCTGGAATAGAGAGAAGAGAAGTGTTCTACTTATTTTATCTATATGGTGGCAGCAGGGCTTGAAGTTATCGTTTTCAATTTATAACTCTCGTACCATAAATTCCTGAATATAAGTGGCTATTACAGGACCATTATTGATATATGTCACCCAATCCTTAGCAGTCGAAAGATTCAATTATCCATTCGCAGGAAGAGATATAACGATTTTGAAGTAATTTTTTGAAGCCTACCCACTATATGTTGCTTTCTGAATAAGATTGCAAGAGAGCAAAAGTCTCTATTGAATTAATAGAATTAATTTAAAATTAATCCCACAAAAAGCTTAATTTTTAAGCCAAGTTTATCATAACAATTATAAGCCTCGATTTTAACAAAGTCTAAATAACGAGTATCAGAACTAATTCCATTCATTGCACTTTCGTAGCCTCAATCGACCTTTTAGAGGTCTCGATTTTTTTCTTTCTATTAAACACAATATAATAAAACTTTGCAACCTTATTAAATCCAATACTTTAAATAAATACAACAAAATAAATATACATGTATGTGTTTTTTATTTTAACATTAAAAATAATATATTCAGTATAAGCGGTCAAAATACAAACTGCGGTTACATAAATAATTTTCTTCATAAAATTAAATAAACGATTTGACTTCGAGCAAATCATTTAATTTTAAAACAATGAAGTCTACTTTTACACTGAATTTTTAATTAAAAAATTAAAAACTGTCTGAAAGTAGTAAAAAACAATTTAAAAAAAAATCACTTAAAATTACTAAACACCAAACAACAACAAAAATTTGCAATAAACATTAAAATAAATCATCATAATGAAGCAACTAAATACAATAAGCAATTCTGCTTTAAAATAAAACGGCTAAAAGTCACAAGACCTTAAACTCCGGGGGAAAAATTACACATACACACACATACCCATACAGAGGGCATACATTAAAACACACACTTGAAAAATAAATATAAAATTTTTAATAATAATAATAATACTCGTACTTGTGGAAGCAAAAATTATAAAGTTCGTTGTGAGTAATTGGAGAGTTGAATAGAACTGAAAACACAACTGCAACAATAATTACAAAAAAAATTTTATTTACTAGAAATAAAAGTGAATAATTAAATCTTTGACGACCATGGGGTCATATATAGCTATGGTCTAATTCGGTTAAGGTAAAGCCGTTTAAATTAAATAGTCTCTTAAATGAAATCACATTTTCTTGGGTATTATTTTTGATTAATTTTAATTTAGATTAAATCGCTTAAAAGAAATTTTGTTTTCGGGGAAACTAATTTCACAGACGGATTATTTTCTTTTGCAGAACTGTAACATTAAATGAAATATAAATGTCGTCATTTAGACTATAGTAGACTACTGCTGGTACAGTTTTTTTCATTAAGGGGGAATTTATCACGTATCAAAGTTCCGGGGAAAATTTAACTTTAATACCAACCTACAAAGCAAATTATAACGTCATACATCGATTAGAGAATAAAAAAATATGCCACTTAACACTGGCGAAACATCAGGCACTGTCGGTTAATTTTTTAAGCGTTTTCCATGAAAGCGAAAATAAATAAGAGTTGAAATCTGAAATAAGTTTTAGTCTAATTTTTAATATGTATATCATTTCTTATCTACTTTTCAGAGAGCAATAAAAAAAAACGGAAATCATTTAATCGATGCGATATAAATAAATTTTCTAGCATATTCAGTTAAAAAATATCAATTTGAATCCTCATCTTGTATATTCTACATTAAATACAGAAACTAATTCAGACTCACCTTCAGCCAAATCAAAATGAGTTCGATTAGTTGCAGCTAAACCATATTCACTCAGTGCACTGTGAAAACATATATTGTAATTCCCTAATTTCGCTGAGGCGAATTGGACTTTTTTTGCATTTTTACTTCTTATAGCATACTATACTCTAATATTCTAATGTTAATGGAATGCCAATTTTTATAAACCAAATTTACTCACAACTATTATTCATACGTAAAATTAAATTCAGTTGGGAGAAGTATGTATATAGAAAAAAAGACTTACGGTCTGAATATATATAAACTTTCACATACAAAATAAAATATTTTTAAGGACGAAATTATTTTTTTAAACTTATTAATTGGAGATGTGCAATGGCATATTGTTGCAAAAAAAAAGTAAAAATGTTATGTTGCATTTATCGCAATTAAGGAGATATTACCCGTGTCTCTTTTTTCATCTCTGTCCCACAATAGTGTAGTTTTTCGCAACGGTTTCGCGTGTGTTAATGATTTTACCTACAATAAGTGCATTCAGTTGTTGGAAATTTTTTTCATTAAACCGCGCATTAACTATTTTTTTGGGATCAGTGTTTGCCATATGAGGACTTAGGTGGATTAGGATGTACCTCTCAGAACCTGGTATCTGCATCACTCGGCCATTCAAAGATAGATCCTTTCAATATGAGAGTTGAATGCACCGCAATTAAAACTTTTAGTCACAAGAAAGTTTATTATGCTTTTCTGCAAAATTTTTCTTCATTTTATTTATTAGCTTTTTAGATATTTGAAAAATATATAGTCTCTCTTTTTTATATTTTACAATCTCTAAAATTTTTTTGGTATTTAATTTTTTGATTTTCATACTTCTTATCTCTACCAACATATGAAATACATTTGACTCTTTCAAATTATAATCAGTTGATACATTTATTTCAAAAAATCTACTCTTCTATATACTTTCATATTATATATTGCAATGATAGTTCACTCGAAATTTAAATTTAGCCGTCAAAGGGTTAACAATTCATAGACAATAGATCTACACGATAAACTTTTTTAATAAAACTCTTTGAATGAAACTTCTTTATTTGCTACTAAAGCAGGGATAACAAAGAAACGCAGGAAAATACTGAGAATATATAGAATTTCTAAGCATTTATTTTAGAGTTTTCTATCCCATTGGTAAATTAAGACAGATTCTTGCGACAAATGTGAATGTGCTAGTTTAGGAAAAATAACTCTGTTATTGTAATGGGTGGCGCAAAAGTAGTGCTGACATTTTGTTATAAATGAAAAAATAATTCTTTTTTCATAAAAATATTATTCTTTTGGTCTGTATTGCTTCATGTCTTGTTGAAAGCAAATTTCCTATAAATTTTAATTATAAATGTCACACGCAATGGTGATCGCAACAAATTCAAATTATGGCATTACTTTGCGCCACCTGTTGTTTATTTTTTTTAATCATTGACAATACCGATCTAATGGAGGATATCTGCAAGATAGACGTTTTCTTAATCATATTCCGTCCCAAATATTCTTTCGTACTTTTATCATGAATCAGCTCATCATATCTAAATATAATCTTTTAGTCTAGTTACTCCTATGAAAGCTTTGGAAAGCCCAAACGCAAAAAAAACTGTCCGAAAGTCTTTTACCTGCTACTCAATAAATTATTATTTTTAAAGGGGTTTTATAGAAAGTTGGAGCGAATTATAGCAAACAAATGAAATATAGCACAACAATAATCAGGTAAATATATGTGAATATGCCACAACTCTCTTGTGCTAATCCGATTAGATTTGAGATATTATGTGTGACATACCACTATAGAAAAACCATATATCAAGATTTAGTTCAACGATAATAGTGAACCAATTCACATTTTCCTCACGAGAAAATATTATAAACAGAGTGTAATCGCTTGTGTGGAATGCGCACTGTGGTGTTCGTTTTTATAATTTGGCTACCCGCGTTGATTATAGAACCCTCTGAATGTGGTCTATGAGAAAAAAGTAATGAAGTTCGATGTAGATATTGTCCTACTGAAATAGCCCATCGTCCTTATCCAAAACATTTAATGCAAAATTCCTAATTCTTTCATAAAGACTTGATTGCTTCCTGTTTTTCTTCACAATTTTATATGTAGTGAACTTAAAGCCAAAAAAAATTAATAAAACGAAATTTAGGCGACATAGTAATTTTCCATATTTACGCAATTGTAGTTCATCACAATTAAAACTTATTCTGAAAATTTTTTAACCATTCAAATAGAAATCAGAAATTTATTTCAAAATCAAATTTAGAGTAGCGCAACAACTTAATGCAAAGGCAGTCAATAAAAAAGCTTCTCTTTGTTTGTCACTTACGTTTTTCTCGATCGTTAAGGCTCGATATATCAACACAAGTCTGCCAGGGCCAACACTTACATTAATAGCCCTTATTGGGAAACTCTTTAGTTATATATAAAATTAGTTTAACAAAACATCGCTATACAAATTTACTGGGTGCGTCAAGGAAGGTGCGTTAAACACCACAAAAAAAGGTGAACACACTCATGCAAAGAATTTTGTTGATCGTCACCGTAATTGGAGTCACATTTAACTAAAACACAAAAATACTAAAATAAAACAACAACACAAATTGTTTAAAATGAAATACAGTGAAAACACAATACTGACTTATTATATAAATGTTTATATAAACAATGCAACAGTAATAACGAAGCAGCAACCAACCAACCACCACCAAGTAGTCAACAAGAACAAACAAATTATTGAGAAAAATGTGATACGCATATTTAATGAAAGATAGAATGTCAAAAATATTAAATTTTTCACACAAGAAAAGTCATTTTAAACTATAGAAAAGTCTACAAAATAATTGTTAAACGTAGACCTTCTAAAAAGATATTTTATTAAAAATGTTACGGTCGTGCTGCAGTTTCTACACCCTTCACCTCTTTATAAAATAATTAGTAATCGACGAAATATGTTGTATATAAATTATGTTTAATATAAAATATAAGAAAGTGAGTGTCATCATTTGGAAATCTTTTGGTTTATTATTTTGATAAATGCAATCTTTTCTTTAAACATTTACCGAGAAAATCTTAAAAAAAAATTTTATGGACCCTTTTCTTTTTTAAAAAATGTGTAAAAGTATTTGCCATTTAGTGTTCCCATAATTTATAAGCAAAGAATATTTAATCCTGTAGGGAAGTTAAATTTGTTAAATAAAATTTTTTACGTTTGCCATCAACTAGTCTAGGTCGAGTTCGATTCCTGAATTTTTCAATTTAAATTAAAAATTTTTTTAAACTATTTTAGTAAGAGAGAAGCCAATTATTACGCTAGCAGAACGGAATAGTACTGCTTTCGATAGTCTCCTTGCATTGAAATATATATATTGTGCAAATATGAATACTTTCCAATGTATTGACAGCATTGTACAATAATAATTTTTTAACTCTCTTATATACACTGTAAAAAATACTTTGAAACAAGAAATACTTCTGGAAAAAGTGTATTCGTTCAGCATTTTTTTATCTTTTTAATATCTTTCGTTTGAACAATTTTAATTACAAAGAAAGCATAATGTATGTTATTATCATCTGCAACAAATGTCCTGAGAATTTAGAATGTCAAAAATATTTAATTTTTCAGTATCTATTGTCGCAAGAGAAATTTTCGTTTATATATAAATATATATTTTTTAATATTTTTTGTTTCATCTTAACCGTTTTTCATGCATCTGGAAAAATTTTACATAGACAGAACATCCTTTTGCAGAAAAGAAACCTTCTTCCCTCAAAACCCCAAAATAACTAGGATGGGATGTTACAAGACAAATGTAGCGTCAAAGTATGAGGAAAATAATTAAATAAATATTGAAAGTAACTGTGCGCATCAATTGATTTTATGGCTTTTCCTTTTTTAATTAGGGGCGTTCTTCCTGTGCTTTTTTTAATTTCGTTTGCACACTGAATATTTTATAATGATTTTTATTTTGGAAATTTATTTATACATATATATGTATATATATCTATAAATTGATTTTTTATCTTAATTTCTTTGTGTTGGAAGGCATATGGTCTTACGAGTGCTGCGATATTTTTACACAATTTAATTGTAGACAATGAGAAGAACAAATTGAAAATGTTTCTGCATGCAGGATAGAATTTTAATTTTTGGTTTTTCTCTTTTTCTTTTTTGATAATAAAATACAGTATAGAAATTAAATGCAATTTATTAAATTGTGGTCAGAAATTATGTGAAGTACTACAGGCGCCATTCAATGTTGATTAAGAATTTTGTTTACTTGCGTACGATATAATTTATTAAAAAGAAAAAAAAATTAGAGAAGTTGTTAATCATAATAATTGGTAGATACTGGAGGATTTCTTATTTTTAGAACGTAGTAGTTTGCCTTATGAAAAAACTACTTATAAGGGTCATTCACTATAATATCCTCAACGGCTTTGCACTAGGGCACAAATTTCAGAATCTATCATATCCGGTTAAATTTAATATAATTAGTGTTTTTCGATTATCATTAAAAATTCCATTTTTTGGTGCTAATGTACATATTAAGAAATTTACTCGTATAAAGAAATACATTTTGTAAGGAACTTGTATTTAATTCTTTTGAGGTCACGTTCTTTGTTTATAAGAAATATTGTAATACTTACACTATACGAATAGATATATTATAATAAGTATTACAAAGTTTAAACATTTTAACTTTACAAATATTTGTATGTAAACAAACTATGACAAATTTTCAGTTGAATTACAATTACCAAAATAATTTGAAAAGAAAACTAACATTAGAATTAAATAGAACAATTAGGAATGTTATAAATGTCTATATCGAATAACTGATACTGTTTGCTGCTGAATGGAATAATTTATTTGCCTTTCAGGTAACAATTGTAAATACGGAGTTATAAAACATTTGGCATTCGTGTATAAAAAGTGCACCTAAAGATACATAAATGTCAAATCGTAAGTTTCGTCTGGTGTCATTTGCTTAAGCAAACAGCGAATATAACCATACTTTGTTTATGGAATCAGTTGTCTGCTCGTTAGTTATTAAAATTTTTTTAGGACAAGTTATTTTTAAAAGCAAGATGTCTTTGGTCTCACTAATTTTTGAATTACATATATTCCACCAATGCACATCTCGTTAATTTCAGAGTGTGTAAATATTTTAATTTTTGTTAATAATTTTTTAGCACAATAATGACAAAATCTCTATTATTTTATGGTTTACGATTGAGATTTACACACTGTTGCTTTTTTATTTATTTTTCCTTTGCTTTGTTAATTCATAAAAATAAACATAGATTCACTTTTACATTAAATAAAATTTCCTTAAAGAAAATTGATATTTTTACAAGAAAATAGATTTTGCAAAAGTGCAAATACTTGCAACTAAACATAGAAAGTATTCTAGTCCTATATTCTAGACTATATTGCAGTCACACAAATCTCTTCAATAATTTACTTAACCAATACTTTTCGTTGATTTTTGACAATAGCTTAAGCTAGCAAAAGCTTAATATAATTGGCCCTATAGTCGGAACCTTTTATGCTCAAGACATTGGGGCTTCTGAACTTAGAGTGCTCAAGAACCTGGTTTGTGACTTTGCTACAACTCATATTATAGAATTAAATTTTTATATGATTTTTTTTCTTAAGTTCTACAAAATCCGTATTAATTTATTATTAGACCATTTCCACTGTCTCTAATGACCCAGTTGTGTATATACACTTCAAATCTAAAAATAAATATTCCAAATGAATGAAAATCACCACCCTAAATGGAATGAGCACCATTTGCGGGGAAGGGTTATATGAGCCATTTAAATTTAAGAAATAAAAGCCACAACAAACAAGAATAATTAAAAAGAAAACAATATGCGGCTTTCAAAGCGTAAATTTAATTTACTTCAAAAAATCAAATTAATGCATTAAAAGCAGATCAAAAATACATAAGTATACTCGTACAATATTGTTTAGTTTTTCTTAAAATATTTCGACAGAACGAACATTGGAAGACGTCTATAAAATGAGATATAAAACATCTTAAAAGCATAAAGATGATCTATTTGTCATTTAGAAAATTATGAAGATAACGATGCTAATCATCATCATTATCGTCATCGCTAAATAATTTGGTATTTAGTATTTGAAATGCTTATTTTAGCTTAAATGAAAATTTGACACAATTCATTGTACATGTGTGTGTTTGTGTTTAAGTCTGTGTGTGTGTGTTTGTTTATTTCCTTTAGGTACTGAACCAAAACTGCAACAACTACACCATCTACAGTTAAACGTCACATATACATATATGTATGGATGTGTGTACAACAAGTACTTTATTTTTCAATATGTCATTCGTCAACGAAAATGTAGAAAGCAAACAAAAAAAAAAAAAAAAATACGGCAAAATAACTCAATACTTTTTTATTTAACTTTTTTATTATTTGTTTTCTTTTCTTTAAAAACAAAATTAAATAAAACAACAATTAAAATGTTACACCATTTCTTATTAAATGAGAAGAAAGTTAAATTAATATATGTAGAAAAAGGGTGTTTTTTAGACGCTGGAATCTTTGAGTTGGCAACATTGTATTCTTTGATAATGATTTGACAGATCAGGGGGCAAATCACGGCATTCGATATCGATCGAAATTTCAATACAATTTTGTTTGAAATTTCGATCGATATCGAATGCCGTGATTTGCCCCCAGATTTTTTCGTGGATGGATAGAGGATTTTTCTTAATCGTTGGCTACACCGTTTTACTTGATAACCGCTTTAAAAGACTACTATGGGTATATAAAGGGTACTTTTTTGGATGATGCCATTTTCAAGTTAGCGATCTGTTTTCTTTGCTAACTTTTTTGACAGGTGAGAATTTCCTTGTGCTTAGTTTTCGGTTTCAATTACGTGAAAGCAACTCGTAAGAATATTAAAATTTTGTGAATTTATCGTTTAATTAACTTTAAAAATACTTGATTAGTTTTGCGTAAGATTTTTTTTATTAGCCACAAAGATCGTAGGATTTAGGCCCATTCGAGTAATTTCTTTGAAAATATTTCAAGTCATTTACAAATATAACATTTGGTAAACTATTGGCAAAGTCAGACTGCGAAAATTGTACAACGTACCAGCTGCGGCACCAACATGAACGAATTCATATTGAAATACAAATGATATGAAATTAAGTTTTCCAAATTGTCTGTTTTGTTGATATTAAAAATATTGATTTTTTTTTTTTAATTTTAAAGCTAAAAAATATCTATTATTATTTTTGTTTTTGTTATATTGTTTATGGCTTTTTAGAAAAAGGTATAATAATTGTTTACCCATTAAAAAAAAAAAAAACCAAAAGTCTAGTGCTCCTTAATAAGTTCAAAATTATTAGGACAAAACTCGCAATCCTGTAAGGGAGTTAAATTTCTTAAGAAAAATTATAAATAGATTTATTATGTAAATTGGTTTATAAAATGTTACAACTTTTTCACTTAAAATAAGCCAATAATGTTGACTTTAAGCTGGTATATATGTATGCCTGCAATTCGCTCTTATCATTAAACTTTTTATGAAAGGAATATAATGCCAGCTTTGCAGCTGCAAGAAAATAAGTGGAGCCCTCGAGAATATTTTGCCAAGATACGCTGAAGTCTATACTGGCATTTATGGGTCTTTGTTGAGATCAAAATATTACCAGACATCCAGTATTTTATGAACTCAGTCAGAGTTAAAACACCACTGATGAAAGTCTCCGATCTTACCTTCAAGGGTAATAGATTCTAGACCTTAAATGTTCTCTTATGATATTCCCCAAATACAATATGTTAAAGATTTTACGTCAGTACCTATCATAAACTTAACCTGACGGTGCTCTTCGCACTGGGTGAATAAAGCCGTTCACCACCGTCCCCGTCGTCCCTTTCAGAGGCACATACAGGGTGCGGTCTAAATGTGCCCCTAATAGGGACGACATGGTAGCAAATTCTGTACAGGCTGCAGAACCATGTACAGACATTTTGCTAGAGTGTTGGAGCTATCTAACCTCCTACTACCCCAATGGCCCGGCAGCAAAATATTGCCCCGCGTCTTACCTGGGGCTTCGCCAACCGCAACCATAAGAGCAGCTTTGTCGAATAGCAACAACACCTAGAGATATATGGCCTGAAGAGAGCATCTACAATCGGTCAGTAGCACCATACAGCGTGATCCCCGAAGGGGCCTCACCAATAACCAATCTAGGACAAGTCCTAGGGGCTACTGGTTCCCGTGGCACCAGATGGGACTCTGGTCAGCCGCGTGTTAAAAACACCTCCGATTTTAGGTCCCATGCAAACCTGAGGTATCGGTAGCACCTCTACCCAGACAAGCATAGGCACAGCTACTTCCTTAAATTTCTTATATGCACGCCCGTTGCCCTGTTATTTCAGGGATTAGGTAGTAACATATTAAGTTCAAGGGGTAATTGGCCAAAGGTCAAGGTCTGGAAAGACCATATTACCCACTTACCGCACGAGCGAGCGAACCCACTTTCACCTTTAATTTACTTGCATGCGCGCCCGTTGCCCTGTTAATTTAGGGATTGGGTAGCAACATACACGTTTTTAGGGGTTATCAGCAAAAAGGCCTAGGTCCGGAAACCTGATAACCCTATACCCCAGGAAGCACAACACCAAGCGACCATGACCAGATGTATAAACCGTGCCCCCCGGGGGAAATTCCCCAAATATAGTCGAGATATGAAGCATAATTTGTTTTCTATATTCTTTTGGAAATTTGAAATATTTCATTTCATTCTATGAGGACTCTAAGTAAAGCTGGGTCCGAATTGGGGTATTGTGTATCGATAAATGCCTCAATAAGGTTATAAAGAATTTAACATTAAGCATGATTCGATTATTTATGCTTGTTAGGAATAAGAACTTAGTTATTCCTATGTGGCATTTGAATTTTTTTTATATATTTAAGTTTTAAGTTTCTTATAGGAACCACTAAATCTTTAATTTTTTGAGATCTAGTAAGGAAATAAGGTACAATTAAGTGCACTTCCGGGCTCTATGCCCTAACAGAGATGTGGAGGGCAGAGAACTGAAAATTTTATTTTATAGCAGGACCATGTTTAATTCAATACCACCTTGACTTGATCGATATTCAAAAGTTATATATACTTCTAGTTTAACAGTCCTCCCTGGGGAAATGGTGTAAAAGAATACATTGGAAAAACATCTAAAACAGCAAAATACTGACGAAAAAATACTATAATATAAAACGTGTAAAGCTCATTCTCACATTTGCTTGTCATGGCCCGCTCCACTGTTCACTGGCTCTCAATTTAATTTATGGTTTGGGGCTTTTTTTATTATAATTTTCTGTCGTATTCACTTGTATTGTTTTTTTTTTGTTTGTACGAGTATTTATTTTGTATTTATTTATTATTTTGTATGAAGTACTGAATTTTGAAGGCGGAGGGTATTAGACACAAAAATATATTTTGTATCTGTTAGTTATTACCTGAAATTGAAATCGTCACTTGTTGTCTGTCGATCGTTTGCTGTACTTCATGCAATATAATATATATAATTTTTTTATTGTTTAGTCTCTCTTTAGCGGTATGAACGATTGCACTCAATATAAGTATGTTTATTGTATGGTGTTGCCCGTTTAAAGGTTTATAACATCTTAATTTCATTTAAATGCGTTACCTTGTTTTTATTGCAACATAAAGTCGGGCTTTAAGGCTGAAGGAGAAACTGTGAGAAATCAAATTAATTCCGAGGAGTGTGAGAAGTACTTCTTTCACAATTTCTTTAAGTGCTGAGCAATTATGTACATCGAAAGTGATGAAACAGCGGTTGCTTTAGAATTAATTAAAATGTTTGGATAAGTGCACTTATCCAAAATTTTAGAAGGATTAGAAAGATTCAGAAGAAAGTGTTAGCAAATCAAACTCAAAATCAGAAAAAATAATTAAATAAAAATAATAATTGAAATAAAAACCAAGAAATAAACAAAAATATATAAAATAAATTAACATCAAATATATAATATAAATTAATAATAAAAATATGTAAAATAAAACAAAATAAAAAATAATTAAAAAATTCAGGATAAACTCAGTAAAAAATAAGCAACATAAAACCCAAAAGTAGTGGAAATAATGAAGTGAAATAAAATACAACAAAGTAAAGTGAAGCGAAACAATATAATAATGTAAAAGAGAATAAAATATAATGTAATGAAATAAAATTAAATGAAACAAAATAGAATAAAATTTATATACATAAGTATATATATATATATATATATATATATATATATATATATATATATGTATATATATGTATATATATATATATATATATATATATATATATATATATATATATATATATGTATATATATATATATATATACATATATATATATATATATATATATATATATATATATATATATATATATATATATATGTATGTATGTATGTATATATATATATATATATATATATATATATATATATATATATATATAATACAAAACATAAAAGGGTTTACTTTCAAATAAATTAAGATAAAATAAAATAATATAATGTGAATAAAATAAATAAGAAATAAATAAAAAATATTAAAAAAAAACTTATTTCAAATAAAACAAAATAATATAAAATAAATTGAAACGAAATTAAATTAAATAAAAAACTAAAAAAAGATTAAATAAATATATAAAATAAGTATAATTAATTAAAATTAAACTAAGAAACCTAAGAAAATTTAAAGGAAATATTAAATGAAATTAAATCACATAAATTGAACAAGACGAAATAAAATTAATTAATACCAAACTAATATAAGTATATAAAGAAAAAAGGAATTAATTAGAAAATGATAAAACATAGTATAAAATAAATTGCTACAAAGTAAAGTTAAATTAAATTAAAAAAGCAGAATACACATTTATACGAGTACCTACACATTTAATTATTTCTTCAATTCGTAACTAAAAATTTTAGTTAAAACTCCAAGGTTTTTTTTTGTTTTGTTTTTTAGATGGTGTGTGTGTATAAAACAACAATTTTGTGGTTGTCATCAGTTTTCTTTTTTTTTTGTTTTATGTTAAATTTGTCCAATTCACGCTTAACGAATATAAATATTTGTAAAATAAACAATAAAAACCTTTTTTGCTGCCGTTACCTTTTGAAAGAAGAAAAAAAAATATAATAAATTAAATTCACACTCACAGAAAAATATGCGTAACAAGCAGACAACATTAATATTTAGAATCCACGCTTTGATAATGGAAGAATGTGCTTGGAATTAAAAATTAGTATAAAACTTATTGAAAATAAGACAAAAAAAAAACAATAACCACACAACCGAATAAGAATTAGAATAAGGAAAAATTTATAAATAATCCACCAAAAGCAATAAATAAACTTTAAAAAATATGTATTAAAATGTGATATTTTAAGTTGAAAAATATTGAGTTTCTAAGTTCACAAATACATATATACATACATATATTTCCTAAAATTAATTTGCTTACAGCAAGAATGAAATAGTTAAAAAAAAAGTGTTTCAACAATTTATTTGCCTTACCATGCCTACAATTGCTTAATATCTGATTTTAAATCAAAAACATTTTTGCTATTAAAACCCATTTTACACTATAATTTTTAGTATTAAGAGCTGCCAAAAACTCTAATAATATGCGAAATTGTAATAGGTTGAAAAGGTCAAATGTTAAAAAACTTTCAAATAATACGGAAAAAGATTTGATATCCCATAAAACAAGATTTTTTTTTGAATTTTTCTAAACTTTAAGATTTTTCATTTTAGTAGAATTTTATTTTTACAAAATCAATATAAGAAAATAAAAATTGAACAAAAAGAGATAAAACAAGCCTACAAAATGATATTAAGAGAATAGCTAATTAATTTATAATTCAAATCTTTTCTGCAAAACCCAATTAAAACCTAAGAACTTGTGTTACAGTGTGGCAAAAGCCTTATAGAGGTAGCGCAAAAGTAATGCCATAATATGAACTGACTATCATTTGGTTAGAAATGAAAAAGAGACTGTATCTTCATAAAAAGTTTACTATTGGGCTGTGTATTGCTCCATGGCTTGGTGACAATTAATATTCCATATATCTACATCACAAATGACAATTGCAAAAATGTCAGCCAATTTAAATTATGATATAACTTTGGTTCCACTCATATTATTGAAAATCCCTTTAAAACATTTGCAAGCAGTTCAATGCAACCAATATATTGAACGCTTTACATTATAACAAAAGTTTTTTTTGGCAACATGTTTCTTTGCTGTTACTTACTCTTGTTTTCCACAAGTGGTGAATATTATGTTATTATTCATGTAAACCCATTTTTATATAAATAAATATATTTTTTATGTGACAATTAAAATTTTTGTGTAATTTTTAATTAAAATTTTGTGTACTTTTCTGGCAACATTATGTTGTTCCAATGAATTACATACATATATAGATGCTGTTCAATATTTCGTAAGCAAGTGTTAAAGAATAGAAACAACAAGTAGTGAACTTAGTCCAATGATTGTTGTCTAAGAAAATTAACATAAAAAATTTAATTTTCTAATGCGCTAATTGAATTTAATTTGATAATTCGTTCTAATGTTTTAAAACTTTCCTATAATGTTTTCCTATGATACAAACATAAATATTAAAAATTGATCCTCGTAACGTAGACACACATTATTAAAAATCTTCGGAATGTAAAACTTATCATCTTTTAAAATTTAGTAGCTTAAACGTTTAATTAAATAATATCTTAAGTGCTTTGTTAAAATGTTTGCGTGAGAACATATTTAATTGCGTCAGTAAATTACAGATTTTAAGCTATAAAATGTGTTCATTTACAAATTTTCAAAAAAAAGAAAAAAACACTCGTACATATGTATATAATAAAAAAAAAAACATTCAACATATTGCAATGAAAAACTTTCTCAACATGTTGCAAAGTTTTTTTTAATAAATCTTTGTATATGAAACGAAAAGTAATAAAAATTTTCTTTATTTTTTAAATTCTTCCATTAAAAAGGTAATTTATAGAAAAGTGCCAGAATTGTGTATGTATGTATGTATCCACTATGAAATACATGTACATACATACATTAATCACATATATAGATATGTGTATAAAGCTTTATCCAACACATATAGACCGATTTGCTAATAAATATGTCGAAATAAAATGGTAAAACCGAAAAAAGTGTGAAAATTGAAACTTATTGCAAATGGAAAAAAATAGTCGAGAATTTTGGAAAATTTTATGGCTTAAACAATTGAGTTCATTTGTTTACCAACATGTTAAAGCCAAATTATCGCAAGCGTCTTAATACGAACTATTTAGCAATAAGTAGTTTCTAGAGGTTGTGTTGAAATACGAGTATTTGAAAAATATATTCCACTGCAATTTTGTTCATAATATTGGTCACGAAAAAGCAATTTGGAATTTTATGACAACAGAGCGTTTTTTTTTTTTTTTGTTTTGTTTTAGCAAACAGATACATGGTATTACAACGAAGCTCCGCTTAATATCGTTGTGTACTGGGAATATATTTTTAAACTCAAATATTCACAAGCAGCATCTAATTTGGCAGATTCGAAAAATTTCAAATTAGTGCAATTCAAAATCGTATATTTTGAATTGTGGCATTTGCAAAATCGTATATAAGAAACTATATGGGGCATACCTGAAACATCTTTATACGCATGCAACATTTAAAACAATAATTCTTATTCGCTGTTCATATGCAATATATAATTGCAACTTGACACTTGAAAATAATAAAAGAAAATATGAAAAAGAGAATAACAAAAAAAAAAACTGCGAAAGCACATCAAAAGGAATAGACCAAATACAGCATAACCCGTGCACGACACAACAAAAATATTAAATTATATTTAAGAACTTCCAAAAATAAAAAAAAAAATGAGAATCGATATCAGAAAAGATCGTTTATAATTATTGCAAGATATTTATAATTACAAAAGTTTGCAATCTCAAATGTACAATATTGTGAATTGCCTTATTGTTTAACTAAATAATTTACATGCGGCAAAGTTCAACAAAAATTTAAATTAACACTTTTAAAATGCATTTATAAAATTGACATAAAACTAATTAAAATATAACTTGGAATTTATATTTGTTATAACAGAAAAAAAGTAATAACAGGCAGAACTAGAATCAAACTTGAACTTTGGGCACGTAAGTGCAAATTGTATCTCCTAAGCATATGACAACAAGTGAACGCCCTTCAACATTACACGACTTAAAAAACTATTCTTACTTTTGTTACAGTTGGCTGTAATGAATCTATTTTTATATAGTATTAAAAATTTTAAAGTGTTTGTATTAGAGCATATGTTGAGATTCATCACTGCCTGTGAATTATCGAATGAGACACAAAGTCTCTCTATAGTGCACGCTACTTTTGTTGAACCTGTAGATGTTGCAGTGTAGCAGCAACATTATATTTCCATGTGCTGGTGCACAACAAATCTATAATATCTTTTATCTCCCCAAAGTTAATAAAAGGAATTTAATAATCTTTCATCAGCGCAGGCTTATTAAAAAAGGCTCGCAATTTTTTAATTTTGAAAACATGTTTTTCAATATTGATGAAGAAAATTTTTACTTTTTTCCGAACAGGGAATGCCATAAAATTTATAGATCATCAGTCTTGCAAATATTTTCAATACCAAATCAGCTGAGATTTTTATTTATTTATTTATTTATTTTGTAAATACAAGTTCTACTCCTGCAACTTTTCACTACGGTGATGGATGCATGTTTGGTACTTTAAATCAAATCCGAGACGGATTGAAGAAATATAATAACAGAAAAAAATTAAATTTCATAAAAATTTTATTAAAATATTCAAATATTTTCTTAATAAGTCTAACTGCAGAAAATTTCTTCACGAAATAACTTTGCTAGCGCGTCTGTGTTATTAAAGTATTGACGACGTCACAACTTTAATTTTATAGTGGTATTTTATTAAATTAAATTCATAGCAAAGTTTTATGAAATTAAACAAATAATAAATTAAAAAATTTATGTACATGTGTACTTCAAAGAAGATAGAAAACGATTTTCTTTACAAAAAAATTTTCTTTGATATAAAGGGTCTTCGATGCTTGATCCATTTGTTTTTTGAAATCATTTACAATTGCAACAATTTTGTCACTAATCTTGGGCAAATTTTTGTTCAATTTGCAACACGGACTGCTAACATTGAAATAGGTGACATAAATCAAAGAAATTTTATATATTTTCCCTTTTTTGCCATTTGTGATGAAAATTATTTTCAGTTTTCAGTTTAAAATCTTGGTAGTTTGGAATTTTCGCATTTGCTCACAATGGAACAAAAACAGGAACGTGAAGATGTTTCAATAGAATGTTTGGTGATGTTTTACCGCAAGGAAGGCGATTTCATGTAACCATGGATGAGACATGGTTCCATTACTTTTCACTATATATATATATTTATTCCTTTTAACTGCTACAAGGAGCATAGGGCCCCTAGAGGCTCTCCAAATTGTCAATATGGATACTTCTGCTGCGGTGAGAGACTTGCATCAATTTACTCTCCCCCTCTTCATGACTTCTACTCAATCATCTTAAATCAGAAAATTCGCCTTATTGAAAGTGCTGTTGCTGGAAAAAATTAGCAAAAAAGGGTCTCTCAGTAGAATCAAGTCAGATGTGTAAGGTTTTGGAGTGATGAATATGTTACATTCAACGTGACATCTGCAAGCAGCAATAGACATTCGGTTTAAGTCAACCAGATAATGAAGCGTTAAAATTTTTATTTTTTATTTAAAACAAAAGTTTCATTCTAAATAATTAATATTTTAAGGTCGAATTTGAACTTTTTAAAAATTTACGATGAAGTTTTATTAAAATATGATTATTAGAATTTATGAAACAAAACTTTAGGGTGTATCTAACTTTAAGCCCTGACAGAAACTCAATCCAGCGCAAATAAATGAAGCTTTTTATAATTTTTAGAAAAAAATTGTTTCAGTGCAAATCAGCGGCTGTAATTTAAACTCTATTTTACAACTTTTACTGTATTTGCATTTCATATTTTATTTAATGTTCGTGATAAATGAATAATAATATTCAAGCCAGTGTATATTTGTTATAATATTTTCCATATAATTCCCCGTGACTGATTCATATGACATTCAGCTGTATCGAAAGGGCTGTAATTAAATTCTAATGAGTTTTTTTAATAATAAATACCCTCCACAATTGAAACAATATTCAGATCATAAAAGTAAAACAGAAAACCTTTTCTCATATTAGATATACATATATTTTGTATGACAAAAATCTTTTAAACGTTTGAAATTTGAATGAAAAAATTAAATATTAAACAAATCCCGAGTATTTTTCATAAGAATTTCAAACGTTTAGAAATCTTTTTTATATAAAATGTGCCCTAAAAAAATTAAAAGAAAATTGATCTTGTAGAATTTAGCCATTATTTTTACTTTGTCACTTGATCGTGCATTTAAAGATCATGTTTTATTTTTCCATTAAATACGAGTATTTGCTTCATTTGATCTCGTCTTTATTATTCCAATTCATAAAGGCAATTTTGCGTTAGTCTTTACACTAATTTAATTTTACCTTGAATTTGAAAATGCATTTAACTTTTCCTTTTATAAATTTAGTTGTCATTTATAGCAGCATAAGTCACTTTTAGCATTTATTTAAGCCAATTTGGTTTTACTTTATATGAGCTTAAGAAAGAACATGAAAGCCTGGTAGCAAAAGCAATGAAATCTCTCTTTTGACACAAATGTTTGCTATTCAAATATTTATTAATTATATTTCTTTTAATAGGGCATGCAAATCAAATGAGTGTGGAACTAAATTTTAAATGAAGTTTTAATAAAACATTTTTTAAATTATACTGCAGCATAGTAATACACAAAAATTGTTTTTCCTCAAGTCATTTAATATTTAAAATAATTGATGTAAATTTTTCTACACCTGTTTGTTGGATTTTCATGATCACAAAAAATAAGTTTAATATCTCACTTGTCATGTCTTATAAAATTTAATAGCGAATTGAAATGTTATTTTTGTGTAATGGAGATCGTTAAAGCAAAATTTTTGTGCCCATGAGAAATAGTCCTCTTACCTGTCCTTTTATTATTTTTTGTTTTTCAAAAGACGAAATTAGTCCCATTTCATGTGATTTTCCAGTGAACTAATTGACTGACTTTACAGAATTAAAATTAGGCATTTGTTTGAAATCCATAAATTTTAAATAAGAGACCGATAATGAAACAAAGAATCATTTTTAAATCCTGTCATATGCAGCATGTAAAAGGATTTCTTAAAATTATTTTCTTAACAAAATTTTTTTTGGTCTTCCAAATTAGGTGCATCATGTAATAGTGATTTTTTTTAATTATATAAATTAATCAAAAAATTTTGCACTTTTTTTAACGAAAACTCCATTAAATGAAACAACTTAAATAGAACCAAAAGCCATTGTTTTAAAATATTTAACTGATAATAATATAAATATAAGACGTAATTTAACCTTTTTGAAAAAAAAAATTAAAAACAATTGTTGATATTGAATTCGTCAAAGCAAATTTTTGAGTGTATTTTAATTAGACACAAATGCATAATATGTATTTATAAAATGCTTCAATTAATATAATGATACCAACAGAAATGTGTTTTAGAAATAAGTATCTGTGCTGTTGAAGGTTTGATGAATGAAAAGCAGATATTTCTCTTAAAAACATGATTAATTTTTTAATTGAGTTTTCGAATTATCGAAAAAGAAATGCATGAATGCACACGTAGTCTGGGTGAAGAACGTGAGTGAAACACCCAACCATGCGGGTTCGTGAGTAAAGAAATTACGCCACCCAGGACCATGTACGAATGTTTTAAATTTCTTCTTCTTCATATTTAAGGACTTTCACTTAAGTGAATAGAAATGCTTATATAACGATTCAATAAATAAGTTTAAAAACTTCTCCATTTTAGCCCATTGTAAAATTGTTGGAAATTATACTGATTTGAGAAATTCCGAATCGGTATCGGAATTATGTATTTTGTTACATTTTTGTATCCTTTCCTGGAGTCGACTTGTTACTTAAAAATTTTGTTAAATGAGTTGAACTTCTTTTAATCGCTTTTTACTGAAAACTTTTAAACACATTTGATAAAAATAAAATTTCATTTAAATTATACCAGGCAAATACATGTATATCCTTTAACTCAAAAGGGACTTGTGCAGAATCAGCACCTCATTTCTGTAACTTATACGAGAACTTTTCAAATCCAAAAGCTCGTTAAAATCCTGTGATAAGCAGTCACCCTGCTTATCACTTTGTTTTGCAAATTTATACAACTAGTTCAACTAGTTTATGAATAATTAAAAAAAACTTGGTGATATATAAAATTTCTATAATTATTTGCATGAGAGAACTTTTCACCAGTTACATCAAATTAAACTGGGCGTTTTTACTCCTTAGTGCTTCAAGAAGCCTACACGTTAGTAAGAGTTGAATTGAAAAATTATCAACTCCCCTATTCCAGCCCCTTATTTTTATCACATTGATAGAAGTATCAAACGTTCTTGCATATGACGCTCAAAGGACTTAAAAGTGGCAAATTCGAATTTATTGAT
The DNA here is from genome assembly GCA_963681545.1 of Germaria angustata. Classification (NCBI taxonomy): domain Eukaryota; kingdom Metazoa; phylum Arthropoda; class Insecta; order Diptera; family Tachinidae; genus Germaria; species Germaria angustata. The sequence continues at coordinate 12,054,497 of OY812999.1, read as the reverse complement.
ACTTGGGAATCATTGAAAAAGTAGTACTTGTAAAATTACTTACACATTTTTTTCGCTGAGTATTTGAGTGAAATCCTCAAAATCGCTGTACTGCAAAAACCATGCACTTAAAGGTTTTTTTTACCATGAAACATGAAATAAATGTATTCTATCATGTAACCCTGCTTACGTCAATCAATTTTATGTACAGGCTTTTGGACAAGCGCACTAATATAACTAATTATTTCTAACAGTCACGCCCGATCACGCATCCATCTCAACATAAAATGCTTATAAACAATTTGTTTCAATTTATTTTGCAATTAAAGTGATTAAACACAAAAAATCTATATGACAAATACACTTTACGCTTTAGTGGTTATACCATTGTTTTTAGATTTTGTGATTCTGATTCATTGAATTAGAAGTTATTCTCTTCCAGTAATTGAGACGAAGAAAAATATTCATAACTAAGTCTCTTATAAAAATTAATATTATATGTATGCAGTTCTCATTCTATTATTTCTGCTACTTGTACGTATGTTTATGTATCAATCTGTAATATTTTACTAAAATACTCGTTTAAAAGAGCTTCTAAAGAAGTATTTGAAAAGTAGAGTTTGTGATCGGAAAACGTTGCCTTTTTAATGCAAGAAGCATTTTTCTGTAGTGAACCTACACAATGTCAGGGAAACAATTTTATTTGTAAATATCGATATTTCGATACTCGTTGAGTGACATCTTCAAATAAAAAAAACAACACAATTTTCCTGAAAATGATACTCATTTAGTATCAAAATATCGATATTTATAAATAAATATTTTTAACCATTAAATAATACCTTGAGAGAGTTTTTTTTGGAATCGCTCTATAAACAATTGCATGAAACTAGTATTTTTTTTTTCTTTTTTAAACAGACGTTAAGCTGAAAGTCCATACCATCCGTTCTATGCGTTCATGCGTTTTATGCGTCTGTCAAAATACTAGAATCAGGGCAAATGTATGTAACAAGTTATAGAGCAAAACGCATAGAACGTATAGGATGCATACAACGCATGAAGTGGGTTTACTTTCTACCTTTCTATGCGTCTCATGCGTCATGAGAAAAAGGTGAAAAAAGGTCAGATGTTTTTGTTAACCAAGGATGACAAATTATATTTTATTTTCAATGATATCGATTAAAAATTTGTGTGGTGGATTTTAATTTTCTCTTTTTTTGCATTAAAAAAGTTTGTAATAAAAGAAAAACTTTTCGCACTAAAGTTTACAACTACTTTTTGTACTAAAATATTTTAAAGTAAATTTTTAACATTTTTTTCATTAGCAAAATTTTCGTTCTAGTTATCGATTACTTTTATGTACTGAGTGTCACCACTGTTTCATTTATTATTTTTTAATCAACTACAAGGGAAAAGAATTTTATTCAAGCTGCAAAAATGCCACTCAATTCCCAAAGGCCCAAAATATTATGTATATAAACTAAACGACTTCCATAAATTCTTTTAAAATCACAATTTCACATCACATTTTCGCCAAAATTTGTTCTTTTTGATAAAAATATTTACACTATAGCTGATCAAAACAAAAAACTTGACGCATGAAACGCATTGTATGTAACTTGACTTTAGAAACGCATAGAACGCATACAACGCATACGCATAGAACGGATGGTATGGACTTTCAGCTTTATTATACTCAGGCAATTAAGGCCTACTTACTTACTAAAGTGATACTTCTTTGTGAAAGGGATAGGGTAGAGAGGACAGGCGTTGAAATTAGAAGACAGAGAGAGAGAGCCCAATTTTTGTTTTTCAACTCAACTATTCCCCGTTGTTTTTTTATAGCATATTTGCAGCGCCTCTAATGTTAAGTAGACGCATTAAATCTCTTAAGTAGTATGTTGTATATCCATTTTATTAATTGTTTTACTTCGCCGACTATTCTCTGCTTAACAATTACCGACGAAGGAGCGCTCTTTGATGTAGCGTGAAGAGTAAGTATCCTTCATCTCTTAAACAATCCAACAACGCCGCACTAAGTAAATCTGAAAAATTCATGATGCTAATTTATCGAACTCAGGTTTTCAGTCATAAATTGCTTTGTAGTCAACGCGCTAACTACTGGATGCCAACAGCATCCTCTGTTGAAATAAAGTGAATGATAAAATGTCATTATAAGCCGAAATCTTGTTTAAGTAAAGTAATTGTCTAAAGTCTACAAAATATTGAGAAATTAAAAAAGTAAAAAGCTGAATCTTAAAAAAATATATCTAAAAAATTTGGGTTTCCCGTGAAAGGTCTTAAATTTAGAGAAAAAATATATAAATGATAATTTAATGCATTTTAATATCATACTTTGGTGAAGGGTATATAAGATTCGTCACAGCTGCATAAAGCACGATCACTTGTTATTAACTACCTTCGCGTTAAGATGTAGTGCTTTAGCTAAATTAGTGTTATCCCAGACATGTAAAGTTTGTAAAATCCTGAGATTTTGATTGTAGATTGCGATGAAAAATTAAAATATGGACCTTAAAGTGTTTTGCAAGAGCACGATATAATCAATATATCAGACGCTCGTTTTCTTTTCCTAAGAACTAACGACTTTAGTTGTCACTTAAAAGAGACACAGCTCGTCATGTACATGCACTTGTATAGCTGCGTTATTACATAATTCCTTCTTGGAAATTCTAACAATTTTATTATTCTAATCCCATAAGTTAGATGCTGTTAGATATTGTTGCCTTAAAATAAGCTGATTAAGTGCTTTAAGACAAGTCATTTTCAAGAAGTCATCACAATCTGTTTTTCTACTCAGTCATAACCCATATGGTGTTCAAATTACTTTTGTTGTCTCTATAAGTGCATTCTTTGCTAAATCTACACTTTATGTGTCAACAAGCTCATCAAATTTTTTATTATTTCACTTAAAAATATTTACTGAGGCATATTTTAGAAGAAGAAGAGGAAAAAAACAACAATTATTTAAGTTGCACACATTTATGTCAACCAGCTTTGGTGGCTCCATCCCTATGCCCACACCATGTACTTATTATATAACACCATGTACACAAATGTGTGAATGTGTCACGTATGTGTATAAAAAATTTATGCTCTAGTTAATCAAAATAAATATAATTTTAAATAATAATTTTTGTTCGTATAAAAAAGAATATGGGAGAAATATTTTATTTTTTAACGTGTTTATTTCTATTCCACTCGAAAATGTGCGAGTTGTGAAATGTGGACGAAAATAAAAGTTACATGCCACACACACACACACACACATATATACATATGTAAAATACATACGGAAAAATGTGTAAAATTTTATTTAATTTCATGTTTAATCGTTCCGGAAAGTTTTACATTTAAGAGAAAGTATTTAATACGATTGGCAAATGTTATTAGGAATTTAGTTTTATTATTTGAAATTTTATAGAGTTTGAAAAGTTTGACAATACAACGAAAAATTTCAAAATAAAATATAACGAAGTCCAGAGAGTGTCAAATTCAAAAACAGGCACAGAATTGCATTGATTTGTGGAAGCATTTTAAAGCTTCAAATCGGCTGTTTAAGGAGTCAAAAAAAAAAAAGAATTTGATTGATACTTTTGAAGGCAGTGAAAATGTCATTCCTTGAGAACAACAACCACTTGTTTGCACTGGATATTGTCCTCTAAGTAGTGCAATATGAAACAAACAAAGGAAGATAATTACAAAAAAAACCAGCTTAGGGGTTTTATTCAGGAGTGATGTACAGTTCTCACGCCCAAAGCAAACATTAAGGAAAACATACACACATACATGCAAATAATCTTAATAAATCTGCAAGAAGAGTTACATATTTCCTCTTATTTTTGCTTAAATAGTGGAGATCATTTATCATTTATCAGCATCATTATTTTTTTTAATCTGTGTGCGGCTTAATTTATCAAATCGCATTTATTTTGCAAGGATAATATTTAAAAGTAAATCTCAAATATTTGCTTATATTAAATTAAAATAGATATTTTCAATGTTAACAGAGAAGTGATTAGCTTTTGCCTCCTGCATGCATTAAAAAAAATTCCAAACATTTTAGACAATTAATTTCAAAAAGTTAGTTTACATGTATTAAATGTTATATAAAAATTTTGATTGATGTTTTATTTTTCTAATAAATTTGTTAGAATAAAAATAAATTTTGTTGACTATTTTGCTAAAAACTAAATGATAAAAAAACGATATTTACTGTCAACGGACATATTAGTTTTGCTGACTGCAAAATCTATTAAACTTTATGACATTTTTTAAAATAAATTTCTTTCACATTTTTACTCGTTTTTAGAGTGCAAAATATTTGTGTGTAAAATTTATTTGAATATTTTAACGAAATTGATTCATAAAAAATATGTATACATTAATACACGTGCATATGTAAAAATATGTTTATATATTCGTATGAACGTATGTATGAATGAATAAGTCTATAGTTCAGAAGAATGACAATTCATTACTTTCAGCATACGATGTATGATGAATATTTGTATATGTATGCAAATACATGTGTGTGTGTTTATTTCTTACACAGTCATTTATATGTTTGTTACACATGCATATTATGTTAACGAACACATGCACATGACTTCAGATATGTACGAGTATGTATTGCTGAAAGTGTTAATATTGATTTTTATATGGTACAATAAAAAAGAGATGGAGATTTTTTAAGAGTAATATATATATATATATATATATATATATATATATATATATATATATATATATATATATATATATATATATATATATATATATATATATATATATCTATTTGCAAATGAAATATTAGAAACGACTTCATTTATTTCAAGTCTGTTTGTTCGAATATTATTAGTGGCTGCGAAGAATGTTATTCATTATTAATATCTAGTAAAGAAGGGCTTTCAAAAGTGAAAGTGCAGAGATTAAGATCCGGAATAAATGCAAATACAGGCCGTTTCCAATGATTCTGTGCTGAGACTTGTCATTGCAGGATGATCTCTTTTTTGATTCCATTTCACCTATTTGTAAGGTGTCCTTAGTATAAGAAAAAAAAGAAAGCTTTTAATATTTATTTTGGTATTAGACTTTATGTCTTGAAGGCGTACAGATTTGCCAGCAGTTACTCAGAATTTCTTTTTTCTTATGTAAAAGTAATTTTATCAATATTTGATTAAAGAAAAATACAGTTTTCAGATATAGATTTAAAAAATAATCGGTTCTATATTATATAGAAAATATTTTCACTTTCTAGGAAGATGAAAAGATGTACTATAAAATTTTCGGAGGCAATAAAAATATCGTACCTTAAGAATGATTTCCAACCTTTATTTTTTTCTGGTAACAAGATATTTTGTACCGGCTCTGAAATCAGCAAGCTTTTACTAAAGTTTAATTTTTCTTATTGACTTTGGAACATTTCTTCAAGAAAAATGTTACGAACACTAGTCTACTAGTCTGGATCAGTTAAAGCGATTTATAACAATGTTTTTCATCAAAACCTGTGAATGAATATAATTTTTTTTATTACAATCTTCAAGAAAATGGCATCGCACAAAATACAAAAATTTTCACTAGAATCTCCACTAAAGGCTTTTAAATACCTGCAAACATCTGTATTAAAACTGACAAAAAAGACACCGTCCTGGTGTAATTAGTTTCTCCTTAATTTTCCTTAATAACTATATGAAAGAAAAAAAGAAAGTAATCCGCATCGATAATTTTAGGACTCAAATTCCATATATTTGCTAAGGCCCTCTAGCAAATATATGGGCTAGAATGGAAAACTTGTCATTGATTGAAAAATCGTTATGAGACTTAAATAACTATTCACGAATTTTCCTCAAACATTAATAGTTTCTAAAGTTTATATTTTAATACTATAATTTGAAGCTTGTGGCATATAGAAAAAATAATTAGAGGAATTTCAAAAAAATGTTTGGGCATTATGTTTATTCATTGAAAATATACTCTAATTGTTGAATAACTTATTTGAGTTTGCTGCTGGCATTAGCAAGTAAGATGAGTAATTAGGAATTATATTAATTCGACATTTCATATTTAATAAAAATAATTGAAATACGAAACGGTGCAACAACGGTTTGAAACAAAACACTAATTACAACAACGAGTTGAACATGTAAAAATATGATTCCATGTAAATATAATTAAAAAAGGTAAAACAAAACAACAATTAAAAAGCAAAATAAATGATGTGTAATGCGAAGCTAAAATATAAATAATTTGAAATACGAAATAAATTTGAAACCAGCATAAAGTATCATAGAAATTTAAAATAGAATATAAACTATTTCGTCGAATAATACAAATATAATCACATGTTTAAAATATTAAATATGAGAAATGTTTAAATAAAAATTGTTTAATATTTGTGAATAATAACATGAAATAAAACCAAATAACTGATAATAATTACCACGCAAATAAGAATAAATTATTGCGATTTGTATGCTTAACCCAGCAAAATTTAGAAGCGTTAATTTGGGAATATCCAACATAATTCATTTAGCTCACTTGCCTACCTGTACAAATACAAATATGTCAAAGATTTACATCAGTACCTGTCATAAGACCTAACCTGACGGTGATCTTTGGACTGGGTGTATTCATCCGTTTACCACCGCCCCCGTCGCTCCTTCCAAAGGCACACACGGGGAGAGCATCCACATGGGCCCTCGATAGGGACGACATGGTGGAAAATTCTTTACAGACTGCAGGACCATGTACAGACCTTAACGTAAATAAAGCCTGGACTCTAAGAGTTCTTTTCTATGTTTTGAGCTGCTTTAAGCAAGTGAAACTGATCTGTTAAAAAAATTATTTATAACGAAATTCAAACTGAACCAAATTTAATCTGTTTTTACATATTTTTAACTAAAATTGTTCGAATAAAAACACTTAAAACTTCCTTCTCATGAATGATATAATTTTCACTCAAAATTTTGCTGGGTTATTCATAACGAAAAATGCTTGACTATTAACAACAGAATTTTTTAAATAATTTATTATTCATAGAAAGTGATAACTATGAACCAAATTTAGCAAATAAACAGAGTATATAATAATTAATTTAAGTGGAAAAATTTTAAAACATTTAAAATTTGTTCACCAAAAAAAAAAAAAAAACAGACAAAAAATAATGCATTTGAATAAATCAAACAATTGCTAATGCAAAATTTAACTTTATCAAAGAGAAAAATACTTCAATTTTTTGCGCAAAACAGAGCCAACTTAAAACGGAAGTGAAAATTAAAATTAAAATAAAAACGAGAACAGATAATTTAAAATTCTTATAAAGGAAAGCAAAAAAATAATGAAAAATCGTTATCTACTGAATGGTTCGATGGCGTCAAATGATTTTAAGGCAACAACAATGTGCTTAGTAAATACTGCAAATAATAGCAAAAGCAGCAACGGTAAAACTAATGTTACGGCTTCAATGCAAACACACAATCATAACAACAGTAATATAATGTCAAACAACGGAAACGGAAATGTTAACGAATTCAATAGCAACAACAAGCACAAAGGCTTTAGCAGCACTAACTGTAATAATTTTACTAGCACTAATGATGACAACAACAATAGCAATAAAATTCCAGCAACAACTTCAACCGATTCAGGTACTACGATAGTGCAACTTTCCTCGCTAAATGCTTTAAATTCAATAATGCAAAGAGAACAGAAGTTGACAACAGCAACAATAACAACATCGGCTATGGCACCAACAATTGTATCATCAATTACCACCATGCAAACGACAAACAAATCATCAACCACACCCACCTCACCGCCTATAAGTCTGACCACAAATGGCCATCATCATCATCACCAGCACTCGCAAAATCAGCAGCATCATCATAATCATCACCAGCACAATCAACAACAGCAGCAACAGCAACAACAACAGCCGCAACAGCAACTATATCCTTCAATAACACCAACATATTGGCAACCAGCACCAAATCCAGCCCCATATTTAGTTCCAGGTAATTAATACCAACTACAGCAGTAACAATTTCATGTTACGTGATGGTTTGTTGTACTCGTGTAGGGCAAAAACACAATAACTAATACTTACAAATCATGCACGCATGCATACATACACATGTCACTAATACACATATACAATAATTAATAAATATTACGTCAGAACAAAAAATTCTTCTTAAATGAAAATACTTATTCTCTTATTGTTAAGTGAGTGAAACCTCATCAGCTTCCATTAAGGAATTACGTTTTGGTTAATTTTTCACGTATTTCAGGACTAAGATTTATTAATTACCAATATTATAAATTGTTGTGATAAGGCTTGTCTTTACTTCTATAATTTCTGATTTTTATTTCTTAGGTTATTGTTGATGGCTTGCAAATCTCTGCAAATATTTTTCAGTGTTTTCGAGTATATAATTTATCATTATCTTTAGGCATGTTTTTTTCTTTAAACCACTCTTGAGTTCATGCTTCACCGGTAGCTCAACATATCTTTATGTTTTCTCGAATATTTGTGTCCTCTTCAGCAGAACGTACAGGATCATTCTTGGACTGTCTGTTTCAGTGGTAGAAATGCCAATTTGAAAAATGCAAATAACCTTCGAATTCATCTCGTACTTATTCTCCAGACGTTTGATGCAAGACAGTAGCTGCTTGTAGTCACCAATTACAAAGGCCAACGATAAAAAAAAAAACTTTTTAAAATAAAAATGAAATTTATAACAAAAAATTCGTATCACAACCCATCAAATTCTCACATTTAATTAATAAAAAATATATAAATAAAAACGTTGCTACTCGTTGTGGGTAAAGCTTAACACACAACGAGTAGCAACGTTTTTATTGGAGATAATACCCATTTATCAGTGGACTGCAACCATAATGTTTGAAAAGCATACAACTTCGTACTAACTTATGAGAATCGCAAAGGTATTATTACACAACATGCAGTTGCACGAGCAAAGCCATGGTTTGAATAAATGATAGTGCAAACTTTGATGTCACCACCTTTGACTGTAGTGTTGTAATCGCGGCTAGACTTTTTCCAAAATTGTCGACTAGTACGGACTCTGAGATGAGCAGATAATTCTTTTTGCAGTTTTCTTATCTGATGTTATATGGAGCTGTTAAGTAGCCTGAATGAGAACGAGAGGTCAAGATCGTTAGAAAATGCTCCGACTCAGTACCAGCATCTATTTCCGAATCAGTTACGAAGACATAAGTCGCGTAACTCCACATTACAGCATGGTGCCTCCAATCATCCCTACAAGGTATCTTGACAGAGAAGGACTTACTTAAATTCGTAACAGGGATCTTATACCAAAAAAATCTGCCTCATACATTCACAGAATCGTAACATGTCCAATTTGGACGTGATTAAAAAAAAATTACCTGAACCCCTGAGTCTTGCAGATATATATTTGTAATTGATATCAAGGGGTGTTAAATCGAATTTTGAATCTAGGCTCGCCAATGGAGTCGATTTCAATACAAATACAAATAGTTTATTTATATAATTTAATTATTCAAAATATAACATTGTATTGACGTGTATCACCTACATCCATTTTATTAACTAGTCCTAGTTGTGAAAACTCTTCTAGAGCTTTTTGTGTCATATGTGATGAATACTTAATACTGAAACTAATTATTTAAAGACTTTTTCCATTAAATTTGTTATGGGCTTAAATGTTTATAAATCAAAATTTTGTGATATTCTTAAATGATAAAATTCTCATATTGTATATTTTAGATTTTTTATGAACATAAGGCTTTGAATATTCACAAATGCTTTGAATTTCATTAATGATTTGTTCGTTACCACTGAAATATCGATACATGAACAGCTAAAATTGCAACAAACAAAAACTTTATTATTCCTTATGTTACGAATTTTTAATTAAAATTTGTTGATGGGCCCATTACGGATTTTATAACAAATTCGATTGAAATTCGCAATCGACACAATAGTTGTTCAGTATTAGATTTTAACTATGAAAAAAATGTAGCGAAGTTAAACAAAAATTTATATAGGACTTTTAGAGAATTGTTCAAAAATAAACAACAAAAAATGGCACATGAAGAAAATATTTTAATTACACTGCACAACAAAAAAATATTTTATTCAAAATGACAGGGTCTAACGATTAATCCTGATAGAGGAAAAGTCATATATATTCATCGGAGTTTTGAAAGTTTACATCAAGGGGTCTTTAAAGTCCTTTTTATGACACATAATTCCAATAACTCGACATAGGTTATCTTGTAACAGGCATATTTAAGGAAAAAAAACTTCGCTGGGTTGTCCTTTTTTAACCCTTTTTAATGTGTGACAAAAATTATTTTTCCATGACTCTGGGGCTAGCTGAAGTGTTCTAAAAAATATTTATCATAAGATTCTACCATGGGCCTCAGAGTATACTAAAGCTCTTAGCTAAAAAATATGATCAAAACTTGAAATGCGCTTAAGGATTAATTTCGTACATACTCATTATAAGTAATAAAGGATCCCATAAAACAGAATTTTGCAAGAATATTTTATTATTTTATACTAAAAACATATCGTATTTGAAATTTCAGTTTTAATTATTGAAAAAGACAAATTAAATTGATTTGTATTAAAAAAGTTTACACATGAGCAAGCCAAGTGTTCACAGTCTTTCTTGTTTTAAACGTTTTGAAAAATCAACCCGTTCATAAAACTAATTTTAGTTAAAATATGTGACTTTTACTAATTTATTAATATATGTTTTCTTTTTTTTCAGGTATGTTTTACTCGAATAAAAGTAGCAAGATAAGTATATCTTAGATATTAAATCAAAGAGTACAGAATATTTAAAAAATATAAAAAAATTCAATTTTCTTCAATTGAGAAAATATTTAATAATAATTATAAAATGCAGTCGTATTTAAAACTTTATTCTAAAATTAAAATAAAAATAAATGTATTCAAAATTTAAATACAACCAGCTTTTGTTTTGTATTAATGCAATAACTCTAATTAATTTAGATATGCAAGTCATGTTCGAAAAGGGTTTCATTCTAACATTTATTGCACAAAAATTAGAACAGAATTTAATTGTCATCTTCATATGTTTTGCATTGTTGATGTCAAATATTTTAACAAACATTCTATTCAACTGAATTTCTATTTGTATGTAAATGTTGAATTTGTTTGAAATATTCATAAACACATAAACAACTGAATGCATGACAGACTGACAAGTCCAACTATTGGGCCTCTCTCAGGCAACAAATGCAAACAGAATAACAATAACTTCTCTGAATATACAAACATACAGTGGCACAAAAGATTGTGTTTTAACATCAACAATTAAAAAATTTCTAAAGTATATAAATTGCAAAATTTTTAAGTCTACTTTTAACATATTTTGTTAAACTTTATATCTTTTTGTGGTTCTCATTTATTAAGTGGCAGTTTGATATTAAACACTACTGATGAGTGAGGCATTGCTCTAGGACACACAATGATTATTATTTGACTCCATGTGAAAGGATACGTCATAATAGTCATTATACTCTTACTGCTGGCTGTGCGCTTCAACTCCGATTCGGCGAACGAAAACTGGGACGAACATTTCCTATCACGAATTTCACTATTCTTTCCTTCTAAGTCTAAAATAGTAGGCTAATGTTTGTAACGTATCATAAGAGCATGTTCACAAATCTGCTTTTCAATACCCAATGGAGGCCTACTAATCACGACAAATCGCATAATCAGGTAACGCCGAATGGCAAAACTGTACTATCAAAATTAGGCGTGTCGCTAGAATAACCTGCTTTCCGGTTCTCTTCACAATTTGGTGACGAGGCTTAACTCGATCGAAAGGTGCTTGTATAAGCAACCAAAAATAGTTGCACAGCCCAAGCTTGTGAGTAGATGGCAGAATAGTGTCATATATATCAAAAAAAAAAAATGCCATAGTGGGTAATATACATGAATTACTTAAGGGTATGATTTTTCGTGACATGAATCGGCTGACTTTATCCTGTTGCAATAAATGAGGCCGCAAGTTCCAAAAAGTCTACGCAAGCCCAAACACCGCATATGTTTTTAAGCGCTTTTATTACAATGTAACAATATATCAATTTTGTAACACCTCTGTTGGCCTTGTCAAAGTTTAGCTTTGCATGCAGATAGTTTGGATGACAATCAGCTAACTTGGCAAAGTAATTGTTATTATATTTTATCAAATATATGTTATTCGATAATCGAGCTTTAGGTCTTTTTATAAAAATAAACGCCTCTTTGCGCGTTTAAAAAAAAAATTTGAAAATTGCTTTTGCATACATACATACATAAATACTTACATGCATAAACAAATTGAGATTTTTTTTGATAAACCAGAGTAAAAAATTTTAAAAAACATAAACAGAAAACAAAATGTGTTCAGTTTTGAAGGAATGATCAATTTTTATTAATCTTATTTATAATAACAAAAAACTGTTTCCATTCCTATTGGTCAGTTTAACTTACGAATGAAATGCTTATAATTCTGAGCAAACTTTTCTATATTAAATTTATAGTTTATAAACTTCTTATTTGGAACATATAATTACGTCTAAAGTTTCGGTCTATACCTAAAACAGATGCACTCTTAAAGTCCGGATCCTGATTAAAAAAAAAGTAATGTTTCCTTTTGTATTAGAAATGATTAATATTATAAATATACCAAATAATAGGTTAATGAACTATAAGACTTATACAGATAATGTTGCTTAAAGCAATAAGCATTTAATTCGTAAGTTAAATAAATTTGAAGACAAGGTAAGGCATCAGGTAGGAAACCGATGGAGTACTTACAAAATATTAAATTATTACCTTATATATAGGGTATTATAATAGTGAGATTGTTAGAATTTTGTATGACCTAATTTTAAGACATAATACGAAGCCAAGGGAGGCAATATGATCATAAGAGCGGGAAGAGGCCCACGCCCATACAAATTAATTGTGAATTATCTTATAGCTGCATATTGTAAAACATTAAAACTCAACAGAAGTTATTCTTAGGACAAATGGCGTAGTTAGGCAAAATATTTTAAAACTAAATAGTAAAATATAAAATTAAAAAGCTATAAGACTAGAAGCATACTTTACACACTACGAAATATAAAACAATCAAGTCGAATTGATTTAGCTAAGATATAAATACCTGTCCGTTTTAACTTAACAAATTACAAGTATTTAACATTATTGTAAAATAAGCGAAACGACATGATTTTTCAGAACACGTGGCGTATGATAAATATTCTCGAAAGTTGCATCTTTTATAAAAAATATAAAAAAGTGGAGTGCTTTCATTAAGCATGTTTAAACACACTTCTACGTACAATCAGGGTGCCCTGGCAGGATTTGAATAAATCATTAAGTACGAAGGATGCAACAAGCTTTTTGGAAACCATCGAGAATATTCATCATACGCCACATGCAATTTACAATGAAGTTAAATAATTATAATTATAAATAAAAAAGGTAGATACTTATATCGATTCAATTTGAATTTTTTATAGTTTCTTGAGCGCAATAAAAAATATTTTTATTTAACTCTCGCATGCCACAAACTGCGGCATAGTAGCTGAATTTTCTTAAATCTTATTTCTAACTATATTGGTGTCCAGCAAGAAAATGAAAAATGAGCTGTTACGCGCTGAAAAATACTTCTCTAAGTGGAAAAGTAAGACTAACGAAGCAAAGACACAAGCTATAATTTTTCCGTTCAACAAGTCACCTTAAAGAACTCCAACTCTCGTTTTATCTCTTGGTGCAACAGAAATAACTCTCAGAGAAACTGTGAAATATTTGAGCTCGATAAAAAGATAACGTTTAAACATCATATTCTCCAAACGTGTGAAAAAGCTGTCCAATGGGGAAGAGCTGTGTTTCCTTTACTAAACCGAAGGTCAACTCTAAATAGGAAAAACAAAATATTACTCTAGAGAATGTGCAGATATGACGTTAAGATGCGACTCACAATTAACATTGTGCATTATGGTTGGACCACACTTTATATGTCATGATAATCTATAAAGCAGTATTTTGGAACTCTATACATAGGGAATGTGATAGTTGCAATACCAGTTTTACGGATTTGTTTACAACACGGCAAATGTCCAATGCCATCATGTCTGAAATCTTCTACTTGAAGTGATGTTGCACTGCAATTTGAAGTTGGTGGAGTAGATTATTGTATTGAGCCTGATGGATGGCCACATTCTTTCGGACCGAAAGTATACATTGTATACACTATAGTATCCAACTATTTTTGACTTCGAAGCTAAGATCCCAAAACAAGATGCACATATAAAATTTTGGGTATCGATAATTTATCCTATAGAATTCAGATACCATATTTGCTAGGCCTATACTTCCGTTAAGAGATTTTGTTGATGAACAATATGTGAAATTTAAACTTTTTTTCTATTTTATTATACAGGCGGCACAATGTTACTAATTCAACATCATAGTCCGTAGATAAGAGCTGTACTGTTTTTTTGTCAAACCATTTTACCACTATTAAATTATTCAATATTCATGGTGGCAAGAGCCATGCCCTTTTACTGCTAACTTTTTGTTTGAGCCTAGGCCAAGATTTCCTAAACGATTATTGAACATTGTTCCAGTTGTCACAAAGTCTTCTTAAAATTAAGCGATAAGAACCAGCTGTTAACAAAACAAGACATGGTATTGGTATAACCCTTTTGACAATTTAATAACGATGTCTGACGAAATACGTAAGCCATAACTAAGAACAGTTCCTTATCCAATATACATTGCAAAGTCGTGTATGACGCCCGACTTTCCACATCTAGTAAACATCTTAAAGCCAAAATTTGTAGGGGTTTTCAGGTTATACCATTTAAATAAATGTTTACCTTTTAACGGCGTAATCTACTCATCTATGAAGTGATATTGTAAATTCGAAAAACTTTCGAAAAACTTCTAATATCGGCCTAATCTTTGGAGCTTTTTATATCAATTCTCACCTTTGATTTTGTTCTTACAAGTGATAAGTAAATATTGTGTAATTTTTCGGAAACATTTACCAGTCAGTTACAGCTGCATCTTTCAATGGAATTGAAAGTTCTGACGGCAATAATATTCTCATTTCCTGATCTTTTACAATCCCCATATAATAATTATTCCCAAATACTGATCCATTTCTTTACAAGTTGCATTGAATGAACATCCACTTTGAATACAAATTTCGTCTGTTCGAGAATTCGATTTATCAAGCCATTACTAGTTAAAAAAATTTACTTAATTAAAATTCTAGGCAATTTTTTATATTTGTTATCCAAGTCTGGTACTATAAAATACCATTTGAAAATTCTATTGTTTCATAACGAAACTAAAAACTAAACAATACGAGTACACGGGAGAAAAAGGGAGTAAAATTGATTTGAGAATAAAAAATTATTAATATACTCGTATAGAATAAAATTCACAAGGTGCGTGTGTGTGAGGGATTTATTTACTGTATTTATTTACTAACTTTACATACAAATGAAAATTATATGTGTGTGCATTACCCAGTGAGCATTTTGGTTTTAGTTTACAAATTTCAACTCGAAAACCATTTTCAATATAGGTTTTCCCACTATATCTGAAATAATTTTGTAGGGAGTGGAAAGTAATTTTTTTAAGAATTTCTAGGGCAACTTTTGTCATTTATAAAATATGTCTGACACAGCTTTAGAAAACATATTGAATTAAAATGGGTATTCTTTTTTAAACATTTCTAAATCCTTTTACGATGTACAGTTCTAAAAGGAAATAATTTGATAACGAAAAAATTGTAATGTTAGTAACGGCCAGTTTGTTTTTCAATCTACTTGCAACAATACTCGTATGCAGACTCCAAACTCCAAATATACTTATTCACTTAAAGAAATTTAAGGTACTTTAAATTATTGCAGTCATTGTTCTAGGGGTGTCCTAAAAATATTCCATTTATAAACCAAAAATCTTCACTGGGTGTTTATTTTTATAAACGTATGGAGTATTTCGTGTCAATATGGTTTTTTTCTCACTACGTTACCAGTAAAAAAAGATTAAAACAATTGATTATACGTTCAGTATGTTTTATTATCGCGACAAAATTTAATTTTATTCTTTTGGGAGCAAAATGTTCATAGAATACAAGCAAAACACAAAATTAATAAGAGTTTATTGTGTTTATGTACTCCAAATATGTACTTGAATGTGCATGTGTGTGTGTGCGTGTATACTTTTATGTATATACACATACAACTACGGCATATCATTTAAATGCAAATAGACAATTTTGGATTTTTTACTGTATATTTTTGACTTGCAAATGCTTATTGACTTGCAGTTTAAACAGAGAAGCCAAATTGATATTTGAAATGTAATATTTTTAAGTTAAAAAAAATTATGTATTAAATACCTCTATTAAAATTAAATTGTATGTCTCACATCTAGCAAATATATTTATTTTTTTAGTCATATAATTTGGAAGCGGATGTAAAAAATTTAAATTTTTTTGGAGTATAACAAAAGTATGTTTTTATTGTTCCGAAAAAATTGTATTAACGTATAATTTAATGTATTAAAGAAAGCAAGACAAGTTTTCATCACAAAAGCGCTCTTATTTTGAATATGTTTGATAGAATTCTCATTTGATTCATATAAAATTTAGTTTACGGAATTACGTATTTGGTGATAAAAGTAAATTGTTTAGAGGACCAGGATTTTCTTCATACATACTTTAGTAATCGCCTTTTTCTAAAAAAAATCTTGCCTTTGGCTGCCCCAACAGTTCATGATCGTAGAATAAAATTGTATTTACATATATTTTTTTTACAAGTAATGTTTTGTGATCTATACTATGATAATATGTTGTATATTATATCTGTATGTATTTTACTACAGCTTATGATTACATGGTAAAGCAATGTTATTATATTAATCAACAATGTAATTATTTTATCAGACTTAATAAGCCAATAATACGATTAGATTCAACGATATCAATCAATCATTATATGCGTATTATTAGTATGTACAACTACTATCTCTAATTTCTTTTTTTTGTAAGGAATATCTCAAACTCTATAATTTAAATCATCTCTAATGAATTGTGTGAGTTGATACAACAAAATGTAACAAAATTAAAGAATCTTTTTGCAAAATACACTTTCTTAGGAACATCTTCTTTGTGTATTAAAATCAAATCCATTTATGTTAAAAACTCCCTCTTTAGCCGAAAAATTCGTATTTTAATTATATCCTTCTTAAGTCAAATATCCTCAAATATTTCTCCTCCAATCCTCCTTCAAGTAATAGATTTCCAAATTTCACCACATTACATTGTACGAGTAGTGGTCATCCCCTGGGTTCTGGTGCAATTACAAAATTTTTTTAAAGAAGTCAAAAGTCAAAGAAGTTTGCAATTAATGGATATGGTCGATACAAAGGCAGCTTGATAACTTTATGCAAAATTTTGAACAAGCCGCATCTATAATTTTGTTTTTGACAGCCGCTAAGAGCAGAAACCCTCTTTAATTTTACAAAAAATGGCAAAAAATAATATATTACATGTGCTGAACAAACATTGTAATAAATTTTTAAATAAAAATACCATCTCAGAAAACAAAAAACTCTTGTTTAATAGGATCAGTAGTCCGAAGGCCGCAGCTTCGATTCCTTCCGACGTCTCTGAGTGTTTTTGCATAAAAATCAAGTGGATTCGCAGTTTGTATTTGTTAATTTTGAAAAGAAGATCAGTTTAAATGCAAGATGAAAATGTAATTATATCTTTATTAATCCATTAAAAAATTTGCTCTGTTTGTTAAAGAAGGCTTAGAGTAGGCCTTAGCTTAACAAACAAAGCAGCGAATTTTTGGACGGACTTCTGCTAGTTTCTTATAAAATTTCTATTACCTATGGCCCCCTATAGCCAATAGATTGTTTACTTCTGCACAAGTACATAGTTAGAATGAATATCTATTGTATTTAAATATTCAAATTTTGTACAACATTATAACCCAATATAGATGGCATTGCCAATAAACTCAGCACGTAGATACAAATTGTATACTCTTATGCTTTTTTCCAGGCTGTCTAAACGGGGAATATAGTCGAATAATCACACACGTGGACACATGATCCCACATAGATACATACATATGTAGTATGTATATAGCAAACAGCTATAATAGAAAATAATAATCGAAATAAATAGAAAGAGCGAAACAGTGGTATTTGGGCCTTCTTGTCAATGCACGACGTAATACGCAACGACAAAGTTCATAAAATTAGCAGAAACAAAAAGAAAGAAAAAAGCTTTACATCGACTGGTAAAAATGGCTACAAATGCCAAAACAAATTGCTAAAATATATTTTCGATTTAAGAACCCTAGAGCCAAGTAGGCAGTCAACTACAAATTAAAAGTTGTTCAAATAATACACACACACACACGCAAAGAGTGTCTATTTATACAAAGCCATACATATAACAGTAATACATACGCAAATACATGCATGAACGGAAAAATGCTGTTGCTGGCTCTGAGTTGGTATTAGCAAGTATATAATTTATTTATTAATTTTAAAAACACATGTTTATTATTTACTGCGTATTTATAAAACTGACGTGGTTTTTTCTGAGGTTTTATGTCTTATTTCTTATTAACGTAAGCAAGTTTTAGCATGAACGTTGTTTTTGTTGTGAAAACAGTTTAATACGTTTTATGCTGGATACAGTTATAAAAGGTAGAGTAATACTCCCGCCTTGTGGCCCCATTGAGGTTGTGACTCTTAAGGGAATTATGAATACCATTTCACCATAATATTGTAATAAAAAATGAACTTTCGAAAAAGTAATGCAAACGCTGAAATTATAATTTAGAAGTTTTCATTGATTTTCACTGATTTTAAAATAAACTTGTCATTGCAGGGTGTTTTCTTTTTTAATGCTTTTCCGCCAAATTCAGAAGCTGTCTTAAGAACGTTGAGATAAGAAAAGCTTCTATGTTTGTTTGCTAGGAAAATTATGTGGTACTCAATTCCCATTAGTTATTTACTACCGGAAATAGTCTTTACCTCCAAAAAGGGCTAAAGTTTGCCAATATTTCGTCACTAGATTTTAACCCATTCTTATCTCTACCATTTTAAGTCTGCTGTTCAATATTTTATGTGAAAATGTCATATCGAAATCTATGAGAAAATATAAGATAAGTCGTACTGCGTTCATGTTTCATAAAGAGAATGGAATGCATTTGACAACACTCAAGTAAAATTGTTGCATATTTTAAAATTAAATGAAAATTTTTTATTTCATATGAAATTTTATTACAAAATAATAAAATATTTATAAATGTCACGTCGATCGCGATTAGAAGCAATTGGAACTAAAAAGTAATTAAAGACTTGAATCACAATTTCGAACAAAGAATTTGGCTTTAATTGAAATTAATGTAAAATATTATTTTAATAATTTGTATTCAGCTAAAAAACATTAAGAAGAACTAGCTGGATTTTTACAGAGTTTTTGCAAAGATTTTTGAGAACAAATTTTCAGATATCCTACAAATCTTTATTTTCGGCAAAAGTGGTTAAGCTCGTGCAACCCAAACTAGTTTAACCTGTCAAATATGTTTCTGATAGGCTCTAACTTTTAAAACTACTGCTTCACAATGCCTTTCCAGGGAATAATGTAGAATAGACATATTGCCAAAATAGTTTTCCAAAATAAAAGGATAATTGTCGACTCAAATATGTTATAAAATGAGGATGCACAGCAAAATTCTGACAATCCGTTTAAATGAAAAAATTGTATAGATTATAAATGATATATTAAATCTTCCATTAGTTCCAAAGAGCTTTACTTCAGTTAAAAGAAATCCTCTTAAAAGAATATCCATTAAGCAGTAAGGATTTGTCCGTGAAGAAATATTTGGAGAGATATAAGGGATAAGATCACTCATATAATAATCCTTCTCGAAGCCAAAATATATATATTTTTCTTTTTTAGATTCTGGCCTGGGTAGAAAGAAAGTTGTTTTCATTGTTGAGAAAATTTTATCAAAATTGAGAAAAATTTGGTATTGTACAAAATGTACTTCAATATCATCAACCGTTAAGAAGAAATTTTAAATTTTAAAAAGACCCAAAAAACTGGACATGTTGGAGATCCATTGCTCTAATAACGAAGTGCAAAATTTGGCGGCAAAAGTCAAGTTGTCAACTTAAAGATTTCTAAAAACATTTTTATAGGGCTCGATTACCAATCTAGTAAAAAGTATCAATATAAAAATTCTTTAATAAATGTTTGTATCGTGTACTTATTCTGATATTTTCAGTCGATCATATTTTTTTGCGAAATTGTGAATATTTTTATCACTTTATGTTGCGTAGAACTTGTTAATTTTCACAAACTTTACAAAAGTGTCCTTCATGTGGTTTTCTACTGAAAGCAAAGGTTTATATATCACTGTAAGAATATTTACAGACACCTGTAAATTCATGGAAGTTTTATATATTTTTTTTTGAAAGAGTGAAGGACTAAATTTCTCATATAAAAGCAAGAATACGAGGATAACAGCATCAATTACCTTCTACATCTCGCTAATCTTGTCGCAACTATTAAAGTTTCGTTCTTGACGTTAGCGGAGCATCGTTATGTAGTACCGTGCAAAACAAAAAGTCTCAAAGTTCTAAAGAATAAAAAAAAAAAAAAAAAAAAAATAAATAAATAAATAAGTAAAACTATATGCAATCTCATATTTTTATTAATACATATTTGATATAAAGCTGTACTTTGTTGGCACCTAAAATTAAAGCTACAGCTTTAGGATTTTTCAAAACCTATACTAATTTTGAATATAAAATACGTTGTTCTGAAATGTCTAATACCATGGCTTTTAAGCCTTTTGTCGTTGTATAAATTTGTTGACGTGTGAAACAATTCCAAACACAATCATCTACCAAATAAACATATTTTCATTAATTTTAATGCATATTGAAGTCACTTCCCTTGAATTACGAGTATTCTTAAATAAATTATACAAAAATCCATTTAACTTTAACAACTTTCAACAAATCGTACCATATGATTGGTTTTAACTTCTTTTTTCCTTCGATTTAAACACACAACGAAAATCATTTAAATATTTCCAATTTATTTATTTTATCAAACCAAATAATTTAACGAAATTTTTGTTCATTTATTGTGATTAATTTTCACAAGTCCATGTTAATTATTGAATAAATACTTTTGCTGTTTTGTATTACTGCTCTGGCCACACAAACCTCATCATTATTTGAATTTGTGGGGTTTAAAAAAACTGCTATTCTTCACTAGAGTGTTAATCAATATGCGAGTGAAAAAACAAAAATTTTATCAATGCAAAATTTGCACCTGAAGAGGAATATTTATTTCTGTATGTTTGTGTAAATATTTTTCACGAAAAGAGATTTAAATAGAAAAATATTTCAAATATTATTCCAACTCATGGAAGCTAAAATAAGAAGTCTGTTTGTAGGCAGCTTAGAAAATTATTTGACTAATTTTGGGCAAAACCTTAAACAAATATGTATTCATTAAGCAGTGGGTTAAAACTACTTCTAATAGAAAGTATTGTATTGATATTGTAATTGTGTTCCTTCTTTTCTTTACTAATGCAGGGCCTTATTTTGTAAAACGTAATGCCTTTAAATGTTTGATGTTTGCATGAGAAAAATCTTAATATCGAGCGAACTCGCAGTATTTTTAACACTAATTTGATTATATTGACGCATAAGGGTTCGAAGAATAAGATTTATTTTCTGAGATTTTTATTAATAATTGGTAAGAGATTATCATTAGAAATGTGTATTTCAATAAATAAAATCTTTAAATCAAAAGATAATACCATATATTATGCCACTCTGAACAATATTCACTTCTAAACACAGGCAACTGTCGATAACTGGAATCCTGTTAGATAAGAAGGAAATAAAGGGGGCATTAAAAGTCTACAGAATGATTTTTATCAGAAACAAAAACAAATAAAACTATTTCTTTTTTAATTTTGAATATTTTCTCCATAAAACCTTCACTTGAAAACAAGATTTACAAAATTAGGCTCATATTCCATATAAACTGTCGAGATTAGGCAGCGTCGCCCTCGGGCTGTCAGGAGCTGCTAGATACGTGAACAACACAGTAACATGAAGCGACAACATCCCGGCAACAGTAGCAAGATCTATTACGGCCATCTATGCCATAACAGATCATAATTTATCGGTTTCCGGTTGATATTATAATTAGGAAGCTGGAGACATACTAGCAATTTGGATACTTTGGGCAATATTCCCCATTGACTACTGCCCTGTGACATGCTTCCTTGAAGAACGTTTTGATTAATCTGCTTTGAGGGTCTTTAAAATCGACTACACTTTCCACTTACACGAAAGGCTTCATATCTGCGGTAGTAGTTGGCAAAAGTATTTGAAATCAGAATATTTTTTAGACTTCCGATGAAATATAGCACCCTATAGGCAGCAATTGCCGCCACCAAATGAGCTGCAAACTGCCTAAGGACAGCAAAGCTGCAATCAGGCCTCTTGCAAGTGTGTACATCATGTGAAACCTTTTCCAAAAATTTTGGATATCCCCTAATAAGTTTGCAAATAGCGTAAATAAAACCTTTAATAGGACTTACATCACGTATAATCTGTTGAAGAGGTGTATCCGACTACAAGATGGAGACACTTACATCCTATTAGGGCTATCTCTATTTTACTGATGAAAACGTATTGACAAAGTCCTTTTGTGGCTGGCTCACATCAGATGGAATATGTAGCCATGCTGCATCATGGCGAGGATTCTTTGTCTTTGGATCTAAAGAACAAAACAACGAGACTCAAGGGCCATACAACAATGCAATTGCGAAACCTAGGTAGGTATAGTCACGGGCAACTGCAGATTTTGTCATGCCAAGAGGCAGAGTCTTCCCTTACAATGGCTTTTGTTGTAGCTGTGATGAGAAAGGGTATGAAAAAGATAACCAATATCTGTCCTACATTCAAGGTATACCGCATTTGCTTGCTCAGCAATAGGAGCTCCAGTAGCCTTTCTGAGATATCGATCAATAGCTGGAAAGTATCAAAAGAGAAGTGGATGGATCCGCTGACTCCTCCATGGCTAAAAGTGCTGCAATATGGTCGGAATACTTTCATATAAATATCATTTTACCGGGAGTAGACTGTAATGACTTCAAAAATGATTTTGTTTTCAAACCGTAACCTACAATGCCAAAGAAATTTAAATCAAAAAAGAAAGAGGATTGTGAATGACAAGTCTTAGAAACTTTCTAACTGAACATTTTCTTTATGTCAAAAAATAAAATCTATGATGAAAAGTCGTACGTGATCGAAGATCTAACCATGTAAAGTAGAAAATTTCACTTTGTCATCAAACGTGTGCTTCAACAAATGATATTTGTTAAGCAAACTTACATATAGTGTCAACGATGAGGATAAAAAAATGGGCCTTTAAGAAGGCCTTTTTTGAAAGTTGATAATTTGTCCATATAAAATTTTTCTATTGTCGAATCGGTTCCATTTCAGACTTTTTACCCATTATTTTTCCTCTAATGGATCTTTTGCAATAATTTTTTTTTTTTTCAATTTGCTTTCCCTAACTGGTGCTGTTAAAAATAACTTTAATTTGCATTCCTTCATTGTCGTTATTATAAGTAAAACTAAGGACGCGACATCTTCCCAACAACATCAGACCATTTAACTCTACTAGAAATCATATCAAAAAAATTTGCCAGACCTTCTAGAAAGCCTGGATTAAAAAGGCCTTTTGAATTTTAATACTCTCCGTGATTTATACATTGGCACACACATACACATACACTCTCAAATATATCTGAGCATATGACATTTCCTGATGTATACAAAAATTTTCTTCAAAATTGCACACATTTAGAATTTTAAATTGTTTGTAGTTGCAAATGGCATTTGTGGTAGTATTGGGTAAATGGTTTGTAGTTGCTGTCTTACAGCTTGTCTGTAATGTGTTTTTCATCTGTCTGTCTGTCTGCCTGTGTTTCTTTCTATCACTACTCGTATTTGCTTTTGTGTGTGTGTGTGTGTGCTAAATTTCCTTGCGAATGTATTGTTGCTTCAGTTTTTATTTTACATGTTCTTTACATGTTAAAATGCGACAGACGGACAGCTCGTGTGAAGCACACAGCCACATGCCAGTTTTACAGTTTATACAAATTTTAAATTTCTATTGAAATCTTGTGGAATTGAAATTGGAAAGCGTTGATGAAAAATTATACTATCAACTGTGGAGACTCTTCGATACCCTCCGATCATAATAGAATATCATATTGATTCATCGAGATGAGATAATTAATGATTATATTGACGAATCTTAATGAGTGTCAAATTTTCACTTTCTGGAGGGATCTAATTTTTATAAATTGTTTTTACTATTTGGAATTATTATATAAGCAATATCCGATGTTCAAAAATAGAAGGCAACATTTCACTAAAAAGAAATTATAAAAAATCATAACAAAGTTAGTCGTAAAATTATGGTCCAGAAGTAGTGAAAATTCTAATCATTTCTCCTTTAATCCTTATTCACCGATTTGGATATATTAAAATACATATTGCAGACAGCTGCAATATGTATTTTAATATTTTTTTATTAAAAAAATTATGATTGTCCATTTAACACTAATGAAAGGTTTTACATATGGAAATGATACAAACTTGTCATTAGTCCCTCCCCATTTCAGTACCCTTAAACAGGATATTTCAGGATATTCTGAAGATGTTTCTCGTTGACTAAACTAAAAAAGAAGAGACCTTAAGCTTGAGAAAATAAATTTTATTTATAAATAAAAATAAAGCGGTCAAAAAACTAGAGCATATAAAAAGTAATTTAGAAATCGAGAACGGAGTTGCACGAATTTCAGAAATAATTTTGTCAGATTTAATTCCAAAGAAGTTCTTTAAGTGCATTGCTGGATTTTTGAGAATGGCTTCCATTTGTTTTATTAGCAAATATAGTGAATAATAATCAACAGTTTAAATATTGTTATCAAAATAAAAGTCTTCAAAACATATTTATTCCTTTTTTGAATTTAAGATTGAACTTTTTTTGAATTTCTAACGCCACATGCAGCAAACATTTGTATACTAAAAGCCTGTCTATCTGTCTTGTCACTCAGTTAAAGTGTCTACTGTCTGTAATTGTTAGAGAGTGTAATATTTTAATATTTCGTTGGTATTTGTTATCTATTTGATATGCAACATTTTGTACATAATTTTTTAATATAATTTATTACTTCTTACTCAAGACAACAATGTGACGTGACAAGTTTTCTTTGCTTGTGATGTCTTATGTTGGTGACATTATGTTACGTGACGTAATGTGTTACGTTAACATTTTATTTCTCCTCACAAAACCTACACCAAGGATACGTATATGCATGCATATCACCGACTTATCTCCCTAAATATGTTTGTGGTTTACAAGTGAATTCTAGCCCACTCATACCCTTTAATCCTCTTGAACATCACATTCGTACGTCAGTACATTAAGACATTAAAACGCAAATAGATGTTGGAGTGAGTACAATCCAAGGAAATGATATTTTGATGATGCAAACAAAACAAAAAATAATGGTTAAGAAAAGCAAATGTTAAAACGTTTCAACTTGAAACAATGTTACGTTTATTTTAACAACTGAAATGTTGTTTTGAAGTTTCTTATAAAAAAATCAACTTAATAGAAAAATGCCATATATTTCTGAAAGCCAAGACACTTAATGGCTACGAAACAAATATTTTATGATCAAAGCAAAACATATCATCTAGAATATTAAATTGGAATTTTAAAGCGTTTGTTTATTTACCTTAACGCCAATAAATTTCCTCCAAATATATTTTATACACAATATCTATTGCTATAATTTGTTTTTGTATCTGGTCTTCCACTTCAGTTGTATTGAATAAAAATTTTCTCAAGGTACTTGTAGTTTTTTTTTTTAATTAATACAGTTTTTCTCTATACTTCA
The DNA here is from genome assembly GCA_963681545.1 of Germaria angustata. NCBI lineage: Eukaryota > Metazoa > Arthropoda > Insecta > Diptera > Tachinidae > Germaria > Germaria angustata. The sequence continues at coordinate 12,028,409 of OY812999.1, read as the reverse complement.
ACATGAAATGAAAGTATAATTACATCCAGAAATAGTTTAAAATCATTTTCATGTTAAAATATGAGCATTCGCAAAACAATAATTACAATTAATGATTTCGAACTAAAGTACAATCGCAAAAATTTAAACTTGGTCTAGTCGGAACGTAAAATTTTTTTTATTGATTTGTTATCCTAAAATATAGAGTAGAGTCCAGAAGCTCCAAACAAATGGACCTCAGTGTCTAAAAGTTCTCGTTTTATTTTTTTGTTATTATTTTTATTTTTTATTTGGGGAATATCAATAGGAGAATTCATATTCTTTACTCAGTTAATTAACACAATTTTTTCGACGTGTCCTTCAGGAAAAAATAAATTTTTTTTGAAGAAGAAGAAGACGTCCAAAGAGGCGTCGAAATGATTTTGGTTTTTAAAAAAAGACCTAAAGCTCCTTTATGAAATAAAAATTTTTTTTATTTACATGAGATTTCTTTAACAATTGTATACAGAACACTATTGTTTTTTTTTTTTTTGTTGTTCTATGACCTTTGCAACTAAAACTTTTAGGTAAAGAATTATTAAGTAATTATTTCCTTAAGAAATTTTAGAAAAATCTATAATAAAAATATTCATGTAAAATACATATAAAATAATTTGAAATAAAATAGCCTTTTTATCTCTAAATATTTATTTATTTAATAAAAAAAATCCGTCTTTTATGTTTTTTTACTAAAAACTTAATGAATTTAAATATCTTGGTTTTTGTATTTTCTTTTTTTTTAATTCGTTAAGTGGTTGGAAATTAATTTGTAATAATAAAGTAGAATTATTTGTTTTAAAGTTTCCACAAACTCGACAACACGAACTTGTTTGAGAACGTGAATACCCTTGACAAAAATTTGTTGTGGTTTTCAAGAGCCTACTGTATTTATAATGTTTACATGATCCTTACTGCCTTGAAATCTGTAGGAGTTTAATCGTAACAAACGAAGATATTAATTGATTTATTATAATGGAAACACTTTAATATTTAGTTGGCTAATTTATATAAAGAACTGCGAACTCGTCTTTATTTCCTAAAAATTTTGCGCTGGTTTTATAACACCAAAATGCTGCTTTTTTCACTGAAAGGGAAAATTTAAAAAAAAATCTCTATAATGAAATACATAATTCTTTCTCCTCTTTAACTATTTATATCCACGATTTCTATTACAAAACACGTGATTCTAATTTACCAAAAAGTGCTTTAAAAATTATTTGTTATGCCGGTTGCTAATATTTTGCTCATAATTGTTTATGAACACAACAGAAAATATACATTTATTCATATAAATTTTTTCTAGGAGTTAAAGTGTGCTTCTGACCCAATTTTCATATTCTATTTGCGATCCACACAAAATTTCAAGTGCCAGAGCATCTGTAAAAAGGATTTTTTATTTCGCTCTTTTTTAAGAGGCTGCATTTTTTAATGGAAAAACAAAATGCTTTTGAAAGTAATTCATAAAATTTTAATAATTTGATTTTATATTAAAGCAATTTTTATTTATTTATTTTAGCCACATACAGTGGTTGGTTGCACTTTGCGCTAAAATAAATAGTTTAAGAGTTTCATGCAATTAAATAGGAATTTTATAAACCGCACTGGGTCGTTACTAAGGATATTTTTAATGTTTATAACACAATTGCTGTCAGGTCTGTTATGGCAGAATTACACCATAAACGACCAAAACAGAAAATATATTAAAAAATCCAACATTCTGACACCCTCACCGGTCTCGAGACTTAACTGAGGCAGACTTTAGCCTCGGATGTACTTCAAGCGGGAAGTTATTAAATTGAAACCATGAAATTTACTCGAGAAGCGGTCATGAAAACTTTTTCGGTAAGATGCCCAACATGTGCTTCTTTTTGTAATGCACATTTTATTTTATATTTTTTATATTTTTAAAAACTTTAACAATTATTTGCAAAAAGAGAAACTATTTCGCTATTAAAAAAATAAATAAAAATATATAAATAAATTTATATAAATTACAAAAATAAATTATAAAATTTCCTTCGTGTAGCAAAATTCAAAAGCAATCCTGTATTTACTTTTCGTCAGCATGCTTAGTTTTTAATATAGTCCTGCAAGTTCTTAAGGTAAAATCCTAACGTTTGTGTATGATATAGGATTCTTTAATCTCTATGGTGTAGTAAAAGAGTTATAATTTTTAGATTTCAGCCATAGCAAAACTATGCTGAGATGGTTCATTACGCATACCATTTCTTATTAAATTTTCTTTCTAGAAAAATTGTAATTTATGATAATAAAAATTCATATATAAAAAGACTTTCATACGAAAATTTTACACCATTTTCTCTAACACAATCCCTTTTTTAACCGACTCGAAACAAAACAGAGGAAGTTATAAATTGCTTTGTATATTATTTTTAATGTGTGTACTTGAGAACTGATTTTTAAAATTATTTTTTGCTTACGAGGGTTTAAACTTTTGCCACTGGCTTGAAATATCGATTACCAAGAAATTATTATCTACCATTTATGGACCAAATTTCATAATCGTACCCATTTGCTAATCCTTGTTTTAGTTCTTTTAGGCCGTCTTTCTTCCATAATTATTGCCTCAAAAATATTTCATGTAAAATCTTTTCGTTTTGAAATTCGCAAAAAATACTTAAAAATTAATTTGTTATGAAAAATTTAATTTCAATTAGAGACTGGAAAAATATTTTAACTTAAAAAAAATACTTATTTAAATTAAGAATAAAAACAAGAATTTTAAAGTGGGTTTTATGCCAATAAAAAAATTGCATCAAAATATTTTTTTTTTTGCAAAATAGAATATTGTTAATGTGGAAAAATTTAAAAACAATCGATAAATTGAATTGAGTTACTACTTTTGGAATATCATGAATTAAATTCTTTAAAATCTCTCGTATAAATTCTTTACGATAATCTGTCTAAAGAAAATCTCTTCTTTATATTTTGCTAAAACTCGGAAACTTTTTTTCACAAAAGAAAAAAAAAGAAATATATATATATATATAATCTTCAAATAAGTTTTCTAAGAAAAAAAAAACTCAAGAAAAGCTTTGCCGTATGAAGCTGTTTTCAAATATGGAAATATTGCAGCTATAAAAATTCACCTTGCTAATTTGATAGCAGTGTTGTGCTTGACAAGCAATTGGATAGCTGACAGTTGCATCCTTGTTTGTATTCGCCACTTTTGCTACAAATAGACAAACGTCAAAGCAATGCCTTTAAGTGGAGGGAAATTTTTCTTTTAAAATTTCATGCAAGAGTCCTACGAACTAATCATATTATAGTATTCTCTTTGTGGTATGTCACTCTCCTATACCGAAAAGACCGATGGGATTGATAATAACACTATTTAATTTATTGGCGAAATAAGGCCTCAATTGCTGCGAAAAGTGTGTGGAAATTTTATATCCAAATCTCACCATCTATAGAACAGTTCTAGCAAAGTCCACTGAGAAGAAATAATATTAAAACATTTAGGGCCCTTAACTAAATCTTTACTAATACCAGTCTAATATTAAAAATAAACAGAAACTGAAAACGTTAACATATACCTTCGTATTAATATTTATCATTTATTTATTTTTTTGTATATAATTTTTCCCCAAATTTTAAAAATAATTAAAAACAAAATATTTATTTAAAACTTAATTTTTAGGAAATTTTCCCAACCCAGTACTATTATAAAATTAAAAAAAAAAAATTTTGCCAAGGCTTTACAATATAAGTCTTTGTTAACATCTTTTTTTAACAACTTCCTTCTTCATTTATTTCATTCGGTATTTCCCTTCAGTCACAACTCTAAAGAATGGATACAATGAATTGAATTTTTATTTTGTCTACCAGAAAATTAAAGAGCAAAAAGTTAATATAATTCCTCCATTAGACTATAGATAATTGCATGCACCCAGAAACAGTTTCATTTTATCTCCATATTGTCTCCAAAACTTATGCCGTCTATAGAATTTATATTGAATAAAATAATGAATCAGAAATACACAAAAAAACTTAATTTTTAATAGAGAAAAGAAAAAATCAAAAATGATTTGTACACGAACGATTACAAAAAAAAAATTCTCCCTTTTTACGTTGTTGAATGCAGAAATAATTGAAGCACATCCAGGAAATTCATTCTCATAGTTTGCTTATCAGTTTGGCTTGCTGCCGTGCCGAAGAATTCTTGAAGGGAGCTTTTTACTTAAACTTATTTTTCTTTAATTTGCTACAAGTCACTGCAAGGGTTTCACAGAACACTGCAACGAAGCTTAAGTACGCTACATTGATAGAATAAATAGCATTTGCCTGCATTGAAGTTGATATAGTCTGCCAAAAATTTTAGTAGTCGTAATATGAGTAATATGAGGGTACTTTCCCAGCGAAAGAAAAAACTCCCAAAATATATGAAATAGACTATAACTATATTCAAGATAAGTTTCTTTACAAAATAAAATGAAAAGAATTTCATTTGGCTTAAAAGTACTTAATGGAAATGCAACATCTTCGAATCTTAGTCTCCATATCTCCTACAATACCAGCACTCGAATATTGAAATGTTGAAAAGAAAAAATAATAAATAAACTTTACCAAACGTTTTTCAACAAAGTGATGAAAAAAAAAACTATATAAACGTTATCGGACGTGGCTGTTTGCAACTAAATTGTTCGTTTGCCATATTGATAATTTTTTTTCTTTTCCAAACATTTTAGCCTTTCATGACATTTGGCATGTTACTGCAACAGTAAAGTGGCCAAATGTAAGATAATTTTTTAAATAAATTTTAAGTTCGAAAAACAAATACTAATAAAATTTTTTATGGACACAATTTTCCATCATAAACCAGATTAACTTCTTAAGAAATTTGCCTCATTGAGAACGATTTATGTAAGAACTAAACGGTTTATCAAAGAGTCATCGTCAAAAGGATGTTTCTAATAAAACATTTCATCAGTTATTTCCTTAAATGATCTTGTCTTATCACGATCTTCTTTATTACATACGAGTAAAATAAGAAATATTTAATTTGCTTCTCAAATAATTTTTTCCTTGTCACCTTAATTCACAATTTTTATCGATATGTAGGAATTTCCAAAAAAAATTGTATGTTCTAAATGTAGCTGACAAAAGCAAAAATAATAAAAAGTCAAAATATTTTTTTCCTAAAGCAGAGGCTACGTGCAATTTGAATATTATGGCCTCTTGACAGTGGCAAGATCGTGGTCAATATGTTTCATAAAATTGGCGCCATTTCAAGCGACAAGAAGAAATACAAGAATATTATTAGAAGAAATAATTGAAATATGTATGTAGCAAGATGCACTTCATTAACTTAGACGTTGCCTTTAAGCTTCAATAACTTTAAGCAGTTGACATGTTTAAAGGATATTCAACAATTTTTAAACATACAACTGTCATCCGTTTTTATATTTTGAGCGAATTGCATTTCAGAATTTTATCAAGGATTAAATTTGTTGAGATATGTATGTATGTATACTCATTCACATACACACATACACATACATACATATGTATATGTATCAGAATGCAGATGTTCATAGTTATTACTTTTAGAATTCTTTAAAAAGAGGTTAAGTCTACGACACAAGTTACCATTTGGTTGGGTGTGTTAAATACGCTATCATTAAATCTAATCGCTATGACAGAAAGTATGTCCAATCATTACGTTTTTTTTTTTCCACTAGATAGTGAAATGCAGCAGCTTTTCAGAAAATAGACAAAAAGTTTTGTTACGATTTTGATTTTATTTTTATTTTCACAACTGCGATAATTGTTTTTCGTCTGAATGCAAAACAACTTAAGTTGGTTTAATAAAAAATGTAATGTGATATATTGTTCCTAGTAATCTGGAATAATTTAAGCCTCAAACACTTTTAGAAATTATTCGGCTATAGATGGCCACAGCATCGGAAACGGGACATGCAAAATTATTTATTTCAAATCAGTGGCAGAAATTAGCAATTGATATTGAATTTTCAAATAAAAAAAATCAAATGAATGGTACTATCACCAAACCGAGTCAATGTATTAAATATTATTTACAAATAAATTTTCCAAAAAAAAATTTTAATACCCCTCCCTCAATATAAATAGACAGCTGAGCTACCAAAAACATTGTTGCCAAAAGGAAAGTTGCAAACAAAAATCACCCTTTATAAAGGCACTTTATAAAGTGCAATGTTGTGGATAAATATTGAGAAACATTAACGATAACACTGTGTGTAATTTTTTAAGTCGTGGCAAAATAACCATATACGGACACCACTACGTGATAAAAGACTAAAAGAAAGCCCCGTGTCTCCCAATTTTTCCCAAAGTCATGCACTTTTTTTTATGGGCCGCCAAAGATTTGGGGCCTCGGTATCATTTTCGCAAAAAAGTGATCATTTTCTCGGGCTCATATCTTGCAAACCGTTCCGAATTTCGATTTACTCTCTGAGGCTCTTGTCATAAGGAACAAAAATTTCGAACATACAATATCAAAAAAACTTCACCTTCCAGATAAAAATCGCAAAAAACTTAAGAAAATTCGATTTTTTTACCTTTTTCTCTTGTTCAGGTTTATAGGTAGCAAACCGTTCAAAATTCAAGGAAACAATCAACTACAAAAATTTACCTAAGATCTCAATAAACAAATTTCTACAACATATAAACTTCCCGGGAATAATTCTGAACACCGTTTAGGTAGATCTTGGGTAGCGTCACTTTTGCACTGTATAATAAACTAGAAAAAAAAATAATATAAATAGTAGTCCTTGAAAAAGGCTCATAGACAGCAAAGTGGGAGGGAGCACCACGGCAATAAATACAAAGCAAAAGACAACTGGCATTTTATTTTCTATGTTTTGTCAAGAAATATGAAATAATGAAAAAATAATATAAACAAATACATATTTAATATATACATTTATCTTACACTGATTTTACACTATAGATACGTTGACAAAGATTTTGTAAAAAAAAAATTTTATGAAATTAGAACTAACTGACCTTCGTAGACTAGTAGGTAGTGTACTAGACTCGTAGTGCGAAAAGTTCCTGCCACAGAACTCTGGCCATTTGTGTCTGATGATAATTAAAAGGAAGCGCACAACAAGCCTTTACTGGCTTAAGTGTATGTCGTATGACATGGGCTATCACACCCCTCCAATCAACCTAACCTAACGTAACCTAAATTAGAACTAAAATCAATCTTGAATGTTCTGTACTTACAAAAAAATTTATAATGTCAATAGAGGCCAAAAATATTAGGGTGAATATATATCCAAAGATCACTAACTCTCCACACTTTTACATCTTCGATATCGTCGATTCTATTTCTTTTAAGCTCTTAATATGCTCCACAGAACTGTCGCAAGCGGAAATCTTTTTTCAAATACTCAACAAACTTTAATCCAAATGAAAAGATGCTAAGAAAATCTGTGAGTCGGTTTGATTTTGTTATAACGAAATAACAGAAATTGATAACAACTTTAACAACATTTAACGTTGATTAAGAAAAACATACGAATCCGTCTCCTGAGCTCTTAAAGTCAATATGCCTTGATATTCAGCTGGAAGAAAAAATACTCATTATATTTAGTTGATTAGTCCCGGGCAGAATAAAATCATAACTAATATATCGCACGATATTATTCTGCCTTAAAATAGAAAATCGTGCCAAAATAAAAAGACTGATATTTTTTATAAAGAAAAGATAATTTTATTCTCTCAAACTTATAAAAATATATAAAAACTCAGAAATATTAGACAGTGACCAGCAGTATTTCACCTGTATTCTACAGATTCCACCAAGGACTCTGCAACGTTTGATGAAGGCAAAGCTCAAGTTCTAACTAAGGTGTAGTTGACATGATCATTAAGCAACAATACAATTTACAACTCAATGATGATGAAGCTAAAACAGAATATTTTCAGTGACAGTACCCTAATGAAAAGCAATTTTGTTTGTAAATTGGTCACACGATTTTACATACGAGCATATTTGAGAACGAAAACTTTAAAACTTTCACTCCAGAAATGACCTTAAAAATGCTAAAAGAGCTTAAACAATTATTATTATAATTTTTAAAGATGTATGACTTCGAGAGAAATTGCATTTTGGAATTGTACTTGAATGAATTTTAAAGAAGATTTTCCTCAAATATTTAATAAAAATGTTCATTTATATTTTTCTAAACAACCAGCCAATAGTGTTGAAAACTTTTAGGTATTACGACTTAATCTGTTTTCGTGCAACATCAGATCTTCTCTATTATTGCCCATTTTTCTGTTCTCATCGTTATCATTATGAAATTTAATCGAAATATAAGGAAAATTAGTTTTTAATGAATTTTGATTGCAACAACACATTGTTGTTGTCTTAATCCGATGGTAATTGTTTTAATGATTTTCTTTTTTCAAACAATCCAAAGCATTGGCTGCTCTTAAAATTTAATTATTCTGTATGTGTGTAAATTATGTATTATTATTGTACAAATGGGTTTAATTTGTTATTTTTATTATTTAATTATCTCTGTGCAATTGAAACAACTAATTGGAATCACTTTTCCTTTTCATTTTAGAAGAAAAATTAATTTAAATTGGAGAGGAAAATATTATTAAATAATACAAGAAATTTGTGGGAAAATCAAAGGAAGTGTTTATTTTTGAATCATTTGATGGATGTCTGGAGTAGTGAACTACGAGTAATTTGGCGAATCGTTTTTTATTCTTTCTAAAGTAGTTAAAAAATTTTTCCAAAATATTTTCTATAACTTAAATTGTTTCAATGTAGATGAAGGGGTGTATTCCTTTCCATATCTCACTTTGAAAGCAGGCAAAATGCTAAATAAGGAACCAAATTTAATTATATATCCAACTTAGTAAAATATAATAAAACAGGATGCCAAGTCCCTAAAAAATTTTAAATATTAACGTTCTGAGTATTGATTAACACATACAAAAATTAGTGTGTTTACACATTTTTATTAGTGTTTGTTAACCATAATAAATATTTATTATATTATATTACATTAACACGTTGGGAAAATGGCTCAGATCAATTTTACGCTTAAGCTGCCGTTTTTATTTGTACCAAAAATATGTGGCTGCTTTAATGCAACATAGACGTGTCTCAAAAAAAAAAAAAAAAACACTGAGCTTTGCGCAATGCAATTAAGGTTTTTAAACTTTTTAGTTCCACATAGTGACAAATTCGGTTTAGTTTCAGACATAATTGTGATATTTTTTTATATGTATATAAGACGATATTGAGAAACGCTTTTTCCTAATTAATTAAACCATTTTTAAATATGTGCATGTTTCGTTTATAGTTCTGGCAAAACAAATCGGCTTCAATACAAAGAGCCAATCAAGCAGATTACAAAACCGAAGCAACTATAGGTTAGTTTAACAGCCGATATAATCCATTTCTAGCTTCCGATAAAGATTGAAATACATTCTTAAATAAAATTTTTGAAAATATGTCTATAAATGGCGGAGTAATATGATAATAATTATATTTGGTGGCCACTTTTACTGTCCGATTTCTGCTTTAATTTCTGTGAACTACAAGCAATCCCTTTCAAGTTAAAACATAATTTTGAAAACGGTCCGTGAATGGAGGAGGTATGCGATAATCATTATTTCGGTGGTGGAAATTTCTCGTCCGATTTTCGAAAAAAATAAGTCATGGAACAAAACTGCAAACAACAATTTCAAATAAAAAAATTATTTTGAAATAAGTTTCACAAATGATAAAATAATAATAATAAAAAATGGCGTAACCGCTGCAAAGAGGAGCGATATGGATTGAAATAAACTTCTTTCAAGGAGTACAAAATATATTTTTTTAATTAAAATTGTCTCAGTGTTTTAGGATCTACAAATATTTCAAAATGCTACCAACACAAACATGAAACACATACGCAACATACGAGTACATACTTATATATGCGTATACTCAAAAAACGTGGGACTTGAAATAATTTTCAATTAAATATCGAACGTTTGCAAATGTTTGCAAATAGTTTAACTTTAATTGCATTTATAAGAAATTTTTAATACATTAAACGTTTCATTTGATTACAAGCATTATTATTTTGTAAATAGTTTGTGTGTTTCATTGTGCAATTAATTCACTCCGTTACGTTGTCCATTTTTTATTATGTGTACTAAATATATGTAATTATGATTTCAAACTCCAAATCCAAGCCAACTGTATGTTATTTATTCCCCAAACTATTATTAAATTCCATTTCCAGTTCTCAAGGACATTTATATTCCCTTCCCATATCAACGCGCCAGAACAATTAACCATAAATTATTTATTTATTCAACCAAAATTATTTTAATTTGATATTTACTCCCCCTTTTGTTAAAAAAAACCAACATTAAAATAAATTACATGCACATATTACACGAGTTATTAGAAGATTTCTTTTTTCTTTGTTAAATGGCACACAAAATGCCATCATGAGTACATGAATTTGAAAAGTAGCATAAAAAGGAAATTATCCTGTAATAATAATAGGTCTGGGAATATGAATGAAAGACAACAGAGCGGCAGTAGCAACAACAAAAGGCAACTAGGAAATGCTATATTTATCTACATTACAACAAATAATAACAACAATTTTCGTAACTGCAAGGATGTACCATAAGAGAATGTAGAAAATAAAAAATAATATAGAAAGAAAAAATAGACAGAATTATGAAAATTTAAGAACATACATACATAATCAAATTACATGCCAGTACACACATACACTCACTCCCACATGTATATTTTTATATTAGCACGCTTGTAATTATGCGAGGGAAGAAAAACTAAGTCATACATATTATTAATTTACGAAATAAACAAATAATACGAGTATGTTGCATGAATATGGGATGAAAACTCAACGTAAGTTAGCGTAAACGAGCTTATGATGATCCAAAGCCAATAATAAATAATACAAAAATCAGAGCAAAAGGTATACGTGAGTCAACGAGATAGTATTTTCATATGCATCGTTAAAAACAAAACTATATAAACGATTTCGCTAACGTTGATCTGCTCTAATTTCAAATGGTTTGTAGTCTTGTTTTGCTTTGCATGAATAAGGACATCATACGCAAAGAAAAAAGCAAATTTTAATTAATATTTTCTTTAATGATTCCATCAGACATCTTACTATGTTCATCGTAACTACATAAAGCGTCCTCACAAACATATTATGATACTTGCCAGAACTATATTAATATGTTTATTAAAATAATATATAGAAAACAAATATTTAAAAACTGATTTTTTGTAGTTGTCTTAGATGAGTACATGCCTGAATATTATTAACGCTGGCCAAACCATCACTAATCTTTAGGCGAATCATATTTGAAAGGCGTTGAAACTCATATACTTATACAAAAACGATGAAATATTATATGAAAATTCTATAGAATTTAATCATGTTCTTAGAAAAAAAAATCGATTTATCGCTCTCATTGGAAAAATCTAATTCCTTTCATTATTTCGTAATCTTTCTGAGGAGTTTGAGCTTATTTAAGAATACTAAACTTCCTTTATTGTGTTTGTGATGACAAATAATTCAGGTAGCATGAAATTTACAAACAAAAAATTATTTTTTAAATCTCCTGTATTGGTAATCGATAACCCTGCAGGTATGTTCAATTCAATCAATATATCAAAGCATTATTAAGTTATTTTGAGGCAGCACACCCATCCTCTGTACTGGGACTTGCTTTGCCCTATATTTATTAACCCACTTACGTCGTATATACTGTTAGGGACAGGGGAAGCACAATAGATCAACAATGGTCGCAGTGCAAAAGGCCATAATGGGCCAAACCCCCATTACATTACATTACGTTGTATATAGAAGTAATCTGCATAATAAATATGTATGTCCTTTGCAAAATTTTTCTGGGAATTATAATTATTTACTATTTTTTTGGCTTTTTCATGTTTAAATAAAAATTAAAATATATATATTCTTCGCAGAAAGTTTTTTTGTATTGTAAAAAAAAATATTCTTTTTTATAATATTATTGAAACAATTATATTCAACAATATTGTTAGTAGTAATGACAATATAATGGCATAGAATTATGCATTAAAATGTCAAAAATATATGTTCAAACAGTATTTTAATAAGAATATTTTATATATTTTTTCTTATTGGCCACCTCAAACCAGATCCATATTTTAGCAGGGTTAGGTTAGGTTAGGTTGATTGAAGGGGTGTGATAGCCCATGTCATACGACATACACTTAAGACAGTGAAGGCTTGTCGTGCGCTCCCTTTAATTATCAAACACAAACTGCCAGAGTTCTGCGGCAGGATTCGAACCTGCGACCTTCTTACTACGAGTCTAGTACACTACCTACTACTCTACGAAGGCCAGTTTTAGTCTACGAAGGCCAGTTTCACATTTTATCAAGTGCAAAAGCTTTAACTTAAGCAGTTTCATATTGACATATGGACAGATTTTAGAGCGTCATCAGAGCAACTTTCTTTCCTGCGGATACCCATGCCCTGATTTATGTACTGTCAGCCCTTAAAAAATTGTTTTCAAAAATTGGGAGGGCATTCACACACCAAAAAATTATTACCGTATAACTCCCCCACCTGATTTTGAAAATATTTTTTCTCTCTGAAAGTGTCTGTGTGCATGCAGTTTGTCCCATAGAAATTTAAGGGGAAAGCGAAAGGACAAATTGGCCTTGTTACTTATTTATGATATTTCAATCTCATTGGAGATCGAATTTTAAACCAGAAGTGGCTGATATAGGGCTCTAAGCTTAGCATGAATTGTGTCCGTTTTGTAATTTGCTCGATTGGATCCTTATATTGAAATCCATATCATTGCGAGAATTATTTCATACAAAATAACCAATATTTTCTACTGATTATTTTTTACCTTCCCTCATTTGATAAAAAGAAAAAAATTTGTTAAAGAAGAACAGATCATGTACATTTTGTTTATGATTGGGCTGATAATTATTTGTCTTGAAATTTCTTTTCATACCCTCGTATACTAATTTGAACATATAAAATACATACATCTTATACGGTAATTTGTGAGTAAAATGCAAACATTTGAAATAGTAGTTTGAAGTTATAAAAGATTATTATGTGAAAGTAAAATCCGTAAAGCATTTTTTTCTACGAAATGAAACAGAAATAAAGAACGTTTTATATAAAAAGTCAAGTGGTGAAATATGAAAAAAGGCTTAAGCATAAGGGTACTGTGAATACTCCATGAGCCCTATAGGAGGAGTACGTATTTATATAAAATTTTATTAAAAAATATTTCATGGAAATTAGTAACTTACGTTTTTCCTTTTACTATTACGTATTATGTGGCTGAATAAAACTCTATGTGGTGGCAAGTAAATTTGAAAATATTATTTTAATTTAGTTTAAAACAATTGCAAGAAATTTTTGTTTCAAGTTTTAGGACCGAAATTTGATTTTCAAATTAAAACGTCTCAGTAAAACAATAGTATGACAATATAATTAGTAAAGAAGAATATTAAAATTGTACAATAATTCAAGTATTAGCAACATTAACATTGGAAGATATAAATAGCGATCGAAATGAGTGTATGTATATATATTGTCAGAATTTTGAGAATTATAAGTGCAAGCAAGTTGGCACTACGAGTCCCCTCTCTGACATGCATATTGATTCGATTTTTTATAAGACACAATGCAAAGTATTAAGACTTTGTAGGAAAAATAAAATGGAGCCCTTATATAGATTAAAAAATTCGTATGGTGCCATCATGGAATAAATCCGTGTAAGAAAGTTTGTAAATCTTTAGAAAAATAATGATTTCAGATGAAGTAAGACACCAACACTAACAACAATTTACTAAGAGCCACAATATTGATTATTTATAATAATTATTGAAATATCTGCAAGGATATAGGATTCTCTTATTCTATCCTTTTTGATTGACTTCAAAAAAGAGGAGTTATAAACTCGTCAATACTTTTTTCTTTTTTGTACACCGAATTTTCATCAACTGTGGACTAAAAAGTGATCTTACTTTTACTAATATTTGATATGACCAATGGGAAAAACTCAAGTTATATTTATTAATTTAAAATCCTGTTCAATACACTGCCGAGAGCGCTTAGAATTGGCGTGAGTTACATTCTTTTCAATTGTAATTGCAAAATCTTGTGATTGCAAAATGCGTTTACTATAAAATGGTTTATGTTTTTTGCACATATTTATGTTGAAATACAATAATCAGCTGCAGGAGTTTTGTTTTTTTGCTAGTCTTTCTCTATGAAACACACACTGTGCAGAGAATTGTTTAACTAAAACTATTACTTGAGAACTTGGGACGATCGGTATAAAAACCTAGAGTCCTCGAATATAAACCAAGACGAATTGACATTGAGCAACAATACAAAATGGGTTGAATATATTTGTTTTTGGAATATACCAAACAAATGTGAAAAAAATTTTTTGTAAAGAGATTTAAGAAAATTAAGAAAGGAAAAATAAACAAATATGTATGTACATATATAACTGATATTTTTTATCACGAGAGACATTTACACAATTTCAAAGAAGGAATTTAATAATTTCGTGCAAAACTGGAACAATAAATGTTGAAATAGCACATATTGTTGATAACAGGAAGTAATAAGAAAAATTATATTAGCAAGGAAACGATTGAACTCGTCTATTCTAAACAAGCGAGAAGGCCAAAATATGTGCAACATTTTTGTCAGACATAAGATCATCTTATGTCTATGAAATTTCATATCGCTTGTTGTTCTCGCTTACAAGCGTCCAAGTGATATTGAGTACATTTTTTACTTTATTCCAAATGGCGTAAAACAAGCAAAAAAGAACAGTGGAATGAAATAACAATTAAGAGTGAGCGATAAATGTTGCCTTCTTTATTAATATCCTGAACTTGTCTGTATATTTTGTTTAAACGACAGAAAATGAAAATGATCTCGTTCTTAAGACAAAAACATCAAATTTCCAGAATGCAAAGAAAAATATGAATTTTATTTAAAGCGAATTACATATCGTTATTTAGTTCACATTTCATTAAATAATATATTAAAAATCATTCACTCTTTATTGGCTTTTATTAATTACTACAAAATTTTTCGCCATACCCTCTTCAAACATCCTACATAACAAAACATACCCACCCTTAAAGTGTAGCATCCTTTATTTCATAAAACATCTAAAGTTTTAAACGGTAATGGGCGTTATAGAATGTTACGACAAATTTTTATTATGCTGTCACATATTAAGGTTGGCATTTTTCGGTGCGTTTTAGTATGGAAACTGCATAAAAAGTGACAAATTAAATATAATTGCACACATACTCGTACATGTGAATTATAAACGTAGTAAAATGTAGGAAAAGTGGAAGGAAAAACAATTCAGTAGAATGGAATTCACATGAAGCAAAAGAAAAGCACATAATATGATGTAGTAAAATTTCATAAAGAATAATTTTTCATGGCATTTTGTCTCTTCTTTATCATGTCTATTTAAATTTTTTTCTTTAACGAAAAACTATGTGTTCATTTTTTAATGAAAATTGTTGTACAGACAGAGTACCTTGATTGAGACCAATTAGTGGTCAGTAAAAATGAAAATTTCGATTTTGTCATGCATGTGTCTCCTGTATATAATAAATAATTAAAAGTTGAAATATTTATTATGCAATTTCAGAGAAAATTATACTTATGCAGACAATAGTTGCATGAAAAGCAGTTCCTTTCAATTAAAATTAATATGAAATTATATAAATTTATATTGTTAAAAAAAGGAATGAAATATGAGTAAAAGAAAAACTTTCAAGTATGAAAAGTTTTGCTTCAGTACATTGAAATAAACGAGTTCACAAGCGTTCACTTTATGAATGAAAATTTGTATCTTAAAATGTTGGCGAAGGACAAAGAGTTGCCATTAAGAAGATCTTGTTTATTATATAAGATTTTTTTATTTATACAATGAATAAATATTGAAGTTTTTTGAGAATAAGAGAAAAAAAGTAGTCCCCTTAAATTTTATACAATCCCGTAAAGTCACTCCCCGGGAAGGACAACTAGAAAATTTTAAAAACCATTTAAGATTGATCTATAATTAAAAAAATAATAATTTTTTATTGTTTCGCATAATATCTTACCAAAAAAATGCAAAAAATATTACAGGCTGATCTGTCTATTAAAAGTTTTAGAGTTTTTATAAGACATTAAAATAAATTTGTGTATCGATTTCAAATTTTCTTATAAAATGGTATGGTAAAATTCTGAGCAATATGTGATAGGACTTAGGGGAACAGTATCTCTTATATAAATTAAAATTTAATAATCTTATATCTGGCCTAAGGTAATAGTGAGAGTGTTCCGATTGGGAGTGGTTAACTCTGCGGCCAAAGTACACAGTCTCAAGAAAAATTGATTCATGACAACCAAAAACATAATTTAATTTATAGTTTCAGTTTTTTTTAATATGCTTTAAAGATCTTAGTGAGTAGCGCATGTTACAATAATAATTGTATTTGTTGTAAAGCTTTTAGAGCCTATATTTTAAGTTGATTGAACTTTTTGTTAAAAATTTTTATTAGGTTTCTTATGATTTCTCAAATATAAATAAATATAAATTTCACTTTGATCACATGATTTTCTAAATTAATAATTTTTCAGTTTGGATTGACTGTATTTGTAGTGGCCACTCTGCATACAGGTGGTAATTTTTACACATAAAGTTCACAGATCATACAGCACCCAGAGGTCAAATAGTTAGTAACAGGAGAGTTTATAAGCCAACAAATAGTATGGACCTAAAGTAACAATCTTCTTATGGCGACTTGGTCTTCAACTACAGCTACCTCGTAATTCTCATGACAAATGAGCCGGACTAGCCAAAGTGCTGCTGGTCTCTGGTTGGCTGTGATCCAAAAATCCCCAATTTCAGGCCCTCTGCAGCCTGAGGTATAGGTAGTGCCCCATTTTTGGACGAAAAAGCTCAACATCCTTCTTTCAGGGATTATCAGCAAAAGGCCGCGGTCCAAAAATCCGAATAACCTTGAGCAAAAAAAAAAAAGATTATAATTGAATTTTAAAAATAAAGTTGATCTAAGAAGAATTTTTTGGATTGTTTAGAAAAACTGTTAAAGAAAAGTTACAGACATTAAAATTTGTTTAAAAATAATACTTTCTATAAAATTCACTTGTTCGTTTGAATATTTTGATTAAAAGCAGCAATAACAAACTTATTTTAAACATAAATACTCGAATGATCGAATGACCGAAATTCTTTGAATAAGGCAATAAAATATATGGATTCACTAGATATTAAAGTGAGGTCAGACTCATTCATTTAGCACGCTCATATGTACCTATAGCAATACTAACTTTATAGCGAAAACAGTCTGATTCCATATCAAGGACCTCAAAACGCCGAGATCCAAAGAAAAATCAATTTTCAAAAAATGGCATAAATTGAGTAATTAAAAATATTTGATACCTGATACTTAAAAATATTGAAATATCTTTAAAATATATTTCATTTGCTTAAAAGTGGCCTTTAGAATTAAAATATCCTTTAAACTTTATGCCAATTTTTTTTTTAATAACAAACCTTTAAGACATAAAATATATGTACATAAATTAAATATTTTTGGTGACTTCATTGCCTGTTTCCATACTCATACATAATCTTTCACCAGCAAACCTCCTGTAAAAACACAAGCTTCCTCTTTTAAGAATTTCCTAAGCAATACCATGGTAACTCTCCTTCCACCTGGTAGTTAAAAAAAAGCATAAAGGTTGATAATAATTTGCATAATTTTGCAATTATACTTATATTACATACTCACAAGCAAAAAAAAAAAATTATATATAGAATATAAAAAGGAAACTTAAGAACATACATATTGTACATGTTGCCAATTCCGTGCAGCATCTGCTGCAACTCTAAGAGTAATACAAATATAAAAAATTTTCACTAAAATAGACAGAAATTTTCTGTTAAAATGAAAGAAAAATTTAACTAAGAAATATATATTTAGATGTATGAAATTTAAACTTTTATTGCATAAATTGGTCTAATTAAATGTACAACAACGTACTGTAAAATTCTGAAGAAAAAAATATAATAATATCAAACATTAAGTTAAGAAAAAAAAATTAGAAAAAGCAAAACTTAATTGCAGACACAAACACATGCAAACATAGAGATGCAAGAAAGGATAGTATTTCAATATGTGCAGGCGTAATTGTGTGTTTGTGCGTTCACTTGTACGACAGCAGTTTGACAATTTATAGCCAACTATAGAAACATCACATAGTGCTTTCAGATTGCCTGCGTATTTTGAAAATATAGGAAAAGTTTTTTATGAATTTTCATAGCAAACTAAATAAATATAAAGTAACAGCATTATCAACACAATTTTCTCTGTTTTTTCAAACTTTGCTCTTGTATACTTTATTATTAAGTTGTGTGAAGATAATTGCGAAATTTCATATAATTTTGTGTTTTGTAATTTTCTATATAAAAATATGCTTACGCACATACGAACGCATACAAACAAGTTTGTATTGTTCTATGCTTTATGCAAGTATGTTGTTGAAAATTTCCGTTTCCGGTATTTGCTCTCTCGTTCTACCCCTCTCTGCAAAAGACTTTACAACACAAGAATGTGTTTCTTTTAAGCAATTAACATGCATGCAGATGTGTTCTTGTGTTCATCCCTTTTTATTTACTTTATATGGATAAATGTTTACAGTTTACATTGATAATATTAACAATTATTTTGCAATAATGTTATTGTTATATTTTAGTGTTCTTCTACTAAATTGTGTGTATATTAAACGGAACGACAAATAGATTGTGTTTCATTATATGGCATAGAATCTTGATTAGAGTATAGAAATGTAGCAAAATTCTTTAAGGAATATTTTTCCATGCATTTATAATTTTGTGCACAATATAGCCGGCTGTATTTCAAAGGTAAATTAATATTGAAGAAGTTGTTAATTCTTAAATTTTATTAATTTGGCATTTGTATTATATTGAATTGCAGCAAACCAGGCTGTCAACTCAGTAGACTTTAGTGATTTTAAAACTTCTCAACACTACGAATTTTCGGATTAGTGTTCCTCGTCAGAATATCTAGCAGAAGATTTTCATACTTAACAAACTTAAGCAAAACAAAATGTTATTAGAGAGTAGCCAACATTACGGCTGTATAAAGTAAAAGTCAAGGAAATAACTTTCAATAAATTAGGACCTAAATCAATGAGACAAGTCCCAAGAAAAAATTTATGAAAAAAATCCCAAATAAAATTGAATTATTTCCAAACATGCCAATGAATTTAAATCCATGTTTTATAATGATATAAATCATATGCAAAAAGTTCTAATGAAATAAAACACAAATAATTTCTAATGAAACAAACTCAAAAAACCGTGTTCATTCATACATCATAGAAGAAATTCCTTGAAGCTTACCTGTGGACGGCAGCTCCTTCTGCCCTGCAGTATTTCAAAGCATGGCATAGTTTATCACTGGGTCACCGCGACTCGTTTCTGATATTTATAACTTTTACGGTATAAAATCGAAATTACAGCAAAGCTTATAAAAACATATAATAGATCTGCTTAAAAGCAAAGTGTTCTTTTTATTTATCAGGAAATATTGATATGTTGCTGTCTCCTTTCAAAAATCTTCCTCCATAACATCTAAAGTATTTGTGCAATACCCTTTACCATCATAAAAGTTCTGCTTACTGTTGCCTTAATCGCGATTGCATGATTAGTCTGCCATCTCAATTTTCAGATGGCCAAAGCTGGTATTGATGATGTAAAAGACAGGGCATTGATTCTTATTTTTCACAAAGATTCAGTGGGTTATTTTGTCCAAATTAAGGAGCTTCAAAACCAAACTTCACTGGTGTACGTTTTAAAAAAATTCAGTTGGCGCCATCACTGCCAGCCCGTTTAATTGTTACTCAAAGATTTTTCAGTTCCACTTTCTCCACATTTAAAACCTTTTTAGCTCCTAAGCATCCAGTGCGATGCTCATCAGTGGGATCTTTTCAGACTGCTGGAAAAGGCTTGTACTATGTGTGAGAAAAAAAATTTTGTTTTGAATTGGACTCACTGTATGCCACCATTAATGTTTTAATTGCTTAGAAGCACATAAATTGGTTTTTTACAACAAAATTATATTTGAGTTCTTAAATTCATTTTTTTAATGTAACAGAAAATTTTTTTACCACACCAAACCATTGCACAAGCTTAAGTAACTACTATTACTATTATGCTACATTATTAAATTTATGAAAATATGTGTGGGGTATTACATGATATAAATAATGGAAAACCGACTTTACATATTCTGGGAAATTGAAAAAATCACTTAAATTTTTTAACACATCTCGTATTAACTTCTATCTTCTGAGAGGTAGAAGTCATTTCTTTATTTTTATAACTATAAATACGTCGCTGATGTATATTAATTTCTTTACACAAAGATTCAAAGCTTACAAATCTTAATTGCCAATAACACCGGAGCTCCATGAAAAAGTTTTCGTTAAAAGCTTTTGTTGCAAACATCACTACCACAAAACTACTGCCGGAATGGATTTAAGTTTTAAATCGTACCAATTATTGTACGAAAATTTTTGATTCTATAAAGGGCGCGTATGATTAATATTAAACATACAAAAAATACCAAATCAAGGTCAACAGTTTCTGGCCGAAATGGCGAAAAAATATTTACGTGTGTCATGAATTTGAATGCTTACATCTAGATTTTATTTTTTGGGGGGGTAAAATTTTCCCCCATTCGCATTTTCTTATGGTAAAGCGGCATGGGAAAAAATTTGACGCTTTGGTATTAGTGAAGCGATGTTTTCTGTAAGTTTTTGGCAGACACTATAGGAAACGTTTAAAAGGAACATCGTTATACTTCAATTATTTAATTTGAAGAATCTTATTGTTTCGGATACATTTAATTTCTTGTGAATTGTTTGTTATTGGAGTGACGAATTTGTTATTGAAAAATATAATTGTTTCTATGGGAGGGTATGATTAATATTATATTATATAATATTTATTATGTTATAAGTTTTTTTATAAATTGTATAAATTTATTTCTTTCAATATTTTGACGCCTCTTTGGCCTTTTTTCTTCTTTTACTGTCATATAAAAAGATCTTCCTGAAGAGGCATTGAAATATAAAATATAATAAATTTGTTTCTTTTTATAAGAAGATCGCTAAGGTTCAACAATTTAAATAACCTATTAATAAAAATATAACAGTCAAAAAAATAATATTAATTAATTGTTAATAATTTTCAATATAATTACTTACTACGTTTATATACCCCATAATTCGATGCATAAATTTTATACGACAATACACTTCTAACCGTGGAGCAAAATGGAAAGTTATAATTTTTTTGTCTGTTTAGCGGCTCAAATTATTATTATTTATTAATTTTTTTTTCTGTTCACGATGCAAAAAATATTTGCAACAGCTCTGATTCATCCTGATTTCAATATACATGCAATTGAGTCTTTTAGTTTCTAAGATATGCTAGAGAACAGCGCCTTTGAAGTTCTACTGCGCCACAAGTCACCTCTGTAAATTACAGCTGTAGATTTGAAATGACAAGGCTCAGATATGTAAATATATATTTAAAATAAAAAAATTTTAATGCGCTAAAAATCTGATTTAATTTACTAATTGTTTTTTTTTTTTTTTTTTTTTTTCAAAAAGCTAATGATTTTTTAGGGTCTCTCTATAAATGGCACATCATATCCTACAGTTTCAGATGAGCTATCGAGTGCAATTTCTTTAATTAATTCCATACAAACTGAAAAATAACTATAAAAAATGGAATGGAATTTGGAAGGAAAAATATATAACAAAAGCAAATGATTTATAAGGAAACAGAAATGTTGCAATGTAGACACTTCTAAAACAACGAATGATTTTAAATAGATTTAAAAGTACCTTAATATTATTGTCAGCCCATATGCCTTCTTACTCGTACATTCTGTGGTACGACTACTTTTATGTTTCTTAAAAGCCAAAGAACATCATTTAATCTTGCTCTTACTAATGTATTTACAAAATAGCAAAAATTAAAAAAAAAATACAAGGAAAACATCCTGTTAATAAGTTCGTTTATCTACCAACAACACAGCAAAACATCAAAAAATTCTCGTACATACTACCAAATCCGTAGATGGATTAAAATACTACAAATATTTGAAAGATTTCACAAATGTAAACTGGAAGAAAATAAACCAAATGTAAGTTTATTTATTTGCTTAACAGGATTCAATTTAACTTCTAAAATCTACAACTTAAAAAAGGTAAAACTATAAAGACTACATCTTGTAGTGTTCTATGCATTAAAAGTTTGGTTTTTGTTAACATAAACACACACACACACAGACACAGATTTAACTTAAAAGTATGTAATTCTGTATTATAACAACAATTCGTAAGTGTTGCAAAGTTTCCTTTCAATAATTTCCAGGCTTGAACGAAGCTAAAAATTAAAATGAAATAAAAATCTCTGTTTGTAAAACAGATTATATTTGAAATCTCCGTTGTTGCATGTTTATATATTAAAATTCTGTTAAGTACTTTGAGTAATTATATTAAGATAAACATAGTATGTATACATACATATACAAATATATGTATTAGGGTTCACCGCGCCGCGAAAATGTTGTATGAAGAAAAGCTCAAATTATCATTATAAATCAAGAATTGGAGCAATAATTGCTTAAGGCCATATTTCGAAAAATAATAGAAACTGGTCGAAATATGATGAAACCTCATATAAAGGCGAATTCATCCATGGACATAGGGCCGAATTCGAAATACTTGCAAAAAACTGTCTAAATAGCAAACATTTGCTTAAGAATCGAAAACTTTGCGAAGAATAAGTTACAGAAATTTTCCAAGCTAAAAAAGCATTTAAACCGCAAAAATCTCTAAGATTCTATTTTTTTTAGAAAAAAAAACAAGTTTTCTGAATTGCTTATTTCTAAAAAATTTTCCATGCTACAAAAAAAACGTGTAGACCGCAAACATCGACATTTTTTTAAATATTTTCAGAAAAATTTTCTCATTCAATAAAAAAAGTTTTTAAAACTGTGTCGCCGAAATTTTTTCAATTCAAAAATATCCCAAAAAATGGTGAAAAAATGTTTTATGTTGCAAAAATTTCTCTTGAATTTTAAATAAATCAATAAATTTTATTAAACAACAATCTTTTTATTTACCATTTACAGAACCTACTGTAGGGTGTACAATCATGGATATACGAGTACATGGAAATTATATGTTGTTTTTTTCAAAAACGCATCGTTATTTATAATTAATCCTGGAGTTTTGCTCTTGTTGGAAGAAAAATTTTAGCATTTTTCTATGAAATTTTCAGTTGCCAAGCAAAAAAGTAATCCTTTTACAAGATTTTTTTTTTAAGTTTTCCAATAATAATATTTCAAAAATACAAACACATAATTGATTAAAAATTGCTAGGAACTAAAAAACATTTAATTAAGAATCATTGTTTTTGTAAAAGACAATTCAAAGTCATTTTAGACATACATAATCCATAAAGAATGGAGGGTTTTTCAAATGAAACTCGTCTTTCTTTATATTATTTTTTCCTCATGAAAGTGATGCCGCCCTAATATATGTACTTACATTAATTTTGAATTAATTTTATTTTGTTTTAGATGTTTGTTTGTGAGTGCTTATGTATATTTTAATAACAATGTTATAAGCTTTAGAGCTTTTTATATACAGATAAAAAAATGTACGTTTCAACAATTTAAGAGCTTAAGTGATTTAAGCATAAAAACTTATTTGCATATTTCAATTTATGGAAAAAATATTTATTTAAAAATTAAGAAATATATAATAATACTCTAGTTGGAGAAATGTTGTCAAAAGTTCCTTAAAAAAGATTTCACAACGTTATTTAATTAAGCCCGTCTTTGAAGTGCTAAACAATCCGTATAAATAATATAGCTCTGCTCCAAGAAATACTTACTTCTTATAGAATTTACAAACATACAAATAATAAAATTTTTCTTAAAGTCCTAAATTCCTATAGATCCTTGGAAAAAATACCTGATTTCGCTAATTAGCTCAATACCAACATATAAGTAGAAGGTGATATGGATTGTATTCAATAGTTGCATTCTCTTTAAGCAAACGAATTCTTTGCCTTAATTTTTTAATTTTTTTAATTTTTGAGAATGTATTATCAGAATTTTCTTGAAAACTTTTTCTAATAACGTCATAAACCATGAAGAAAACAATCGACTTTGAATTTGAATAAACTAAAAATATAGATTTTATAAAATTAAACGATTGTATCATGAAACCTTTACAAACTCCTTTCAAATGAGTGCTATCATATACCCATCGTTTGACAATAGCAACATAGTGGGAATAACTATTATTAAAAATTTATGTTTGATGTTTCCTAAACTAAAAAATTTCATATATTTGCTTTTAGAGAAATATTGGTCACTAGATGTCTTTAAAAAAATTAAAAATAAATAAATTCCGTATAATAATTTAATAACTGAACCGATTAATTTCTGCAGTTTCTTCGTCATTATGACTGTTTGTAGATTGTAAAGAAATGTAGAAGGTATTATAAATCGGTGGAATATATGGAAGTAATAATTTAACATTGAGTAGCTTATTGCCTGTATATTTGTACTTTTTCATCCCACTAAAAGTTATATTCGAAGGCGTTATTTTTTTAGAATTTTTACTTCATTGTATTCTTCCTTAAATGAAGTTTTTATAAAAATTTATGTCGTATTTTCTGCTTTAAAGTGGAAAGAATTTAAACTGGAGGAACTTAATTTGTGTTACGTAAATCAGAAGTAATAAAATTATTATTAAAACTATCTAAACTTATATTAAACAAAAGCCTCTTGTGTCATAACCGTCATAACGAATTTTAATAAACGTTATCCTTGATAACATTGTGCCATCCTTAGGAAAAATGTTTGGGTGGCATAATTTTTTTTTGTTCAGCATTTGTGCAAAACAAAATTTCGAAGAGCAACAAGTATTTAGTTCACACATATTTTTGGAATTTTATAGATTTTGTAATTAAATAAAAAAAGTCAGTTTTATTTTTTTAATAGACTCAGTTTTTTTTGGCATCTATTCCAACTGAAAATAAAAATAATTTAATTTTTCAACTTTATTATTAATGTTAAAGAATGCTTACCAGCAAATGCATCATAAGCCATATGAATTTATTTACTGCTTCTGATTTATGCAATAATAGTACATATTTAAAAAAATCATATGTCGCGGTTTAAAATTTGTTAATCTTTCCTCCCCTTAACAACTTTATTCCCTTATATTCAATCAAATCATGACTTTTATGGAGAATATTTTCGTAATTTTAATTTTTAATTCGACCTGTAAATAATTCGTATGACTTATGATGGTATTACGAAAAAAATCCAACAAAATTATTAAAATGTAAGTAGTCAATCATGATCCAAATCAGAAACTAATTAAAAAATGCCTTAAGTGTTTTGAGTGGATGTAAGGAAGTTTATAATCAATAGGACAAACACATTATCCCAGTTGATGTTGTTACAATAACACCTAATGTTGTTACAATAACCCCTTCCTTCAAGTGTAAAAATTTATAAGGAAATTAAGCACGCTGGAGGACATAAACATGCGCTATAAGTTATTGTTAATTAATTGTGCACTAAACGGAGCCTAGTTTTGTTATAAGCTGCAATTACTTCAAAGAAAACCATAGGTCCCAAGCCTATAGATGGGAGATTTAGCATATTTCCAAGAACATGGATTAGAAGTAGTGTTTAAGTTTAGTATGGGCTAAGATACTTTCAGTAGAGCCATTTATATCAAGTTTACATTAGGAAGTTTACCTTTGGAAACAATTCACTTGAAGTGAATTATATATAATTCCGACATAATATAAATAATATATAATTCCACCCTGAGTGAAATTTACATTCTCTGAATTCTAACATGAGCGAACTTCTTCAAAAAGAGAAGTTGATCAAAAGTGGAAATACGCATTTGTCTAACAACTGGTTGTTGGTAATGAACTTTATTGTTTTGAAATCAATCAAAGACAAATCCAGAACTTAAATTCTATTAGAAAATGAATAAAATCTTTATTTGAATAAACATATGTGCGTATAGTGTATATTTAACTCTACCAAACTTGTACTTATGGCCACAAAATATCACAAAAAATCAGCATCGAAAACGGAATTCAAACAAACCCTTAAAGTATGCAAACATTTTAATCGTAGCACTCATTTATAATTGTGATTTCCGTTTGCTTAAATTGCAACAACAACAAGAACTGCTACTAAATTATAAATAATAACAATTATGAGTTGCAAACAAAACAACAACAAAAAAAGAGCAACATAACTGTTGTTTCTGTATAACAAAAAAAAAAAAAAATAATAATAATAATAATTAAAAATAAAAAAGAAATTAAACCATCAAATAAATAAAATAATACTCATGTATAAATGGAAAACTGTGGCAGAAAACTTAACTGCTTATGTACCTCAACATTAACTAAAAGCCAAACAAACATATACACCACTACTACAACAAAATAAACATACACACACACACACACCAGGCAAAAACTTATGTGTGTATGTATGTAAATATGCTCTTAAAATACACAAATTATAGTTCTTAATAAAATGTTGCAAGCAAAAGTAGAAAAGTTATTTTTTGTGTGTGCCTGCATGAGTTTGATTTTCTTACCCCTGCCTCTGATACCCTTTATCGTGCACTTTATACAATGTTAAATTAACATTATTGCTAGTGAGTGCAATACGGTTGGAATCGTTTATAGTGGATATTGTATGCTTTTTATTTTGTTGCCATATTATTGTTATTATTGTTGTTAAACAAACTTTTTAATACCGCTTTTATTACGCTCATTTCACTGCAACATTTTTATTTACGTATACAAAGATGTTGCATGCAAGTTTTCCGCCAGCAACAAAAAAAATGTATATTATGTATAAGTATGCGTGCTACATAGTACTATAGTACTTAATAAGAATGCCACATAGGCATACACAAATATGTTTGTGGGCATGTGTAGCATGTAACTATTTGCTAACTGTTCACTGCGTGGGAGATGGTGGGCATGCAAATCTACAAAAAGTATACAAAAAAACATTTGCACAATAGTTGCAACAACTACCATCAAAACTGCCATATACAATCTGAAAATAATATAAAGTTGTATTAAAATAAAACGAAGGAAAGGAAGAAGAGAACAATGGCAATATATTCACACATATGTATGTATATAAAAGGCATATATAGATATGTAAATGGTAATCCATCAGTCAGTTAGCCATTGAAATTTATTGACATTTATGTTTTGCATTTGCTAAGAGGCGGTTTTCGATATCCGATGTTCATATATGTAGGTATTCGTACAGTGGGCTATATAAAATATGAACCTCGTGCAATGTTGCAAGAAGCGAAATCAATTCTTTTAATGAGTTACATGACCAACAAACTAGTTTATATTGTTTTTCTTTTTTGGCCAAGTTAGATTTGACTATGTTAGTTTCTTATAAAATTCAAGGTTTTTTATTTCATGTTTTCCCGACGTTTCGAGAATTTTTTGTTCACTTTATCCAGGGATTCGCAATTCAAGATTATTATATTACATTAATAAATTAATTTCTTAAACAGAAATTAATTTCTTAAACAATAAATCAGTATATAAAAAACAAACTTTTGGAAAAGCTTTTTTCAGAAAGACACAGTGTTTTTTATGACCATCTTATAATTAGTACTTAAATTGTTTAGTTTATTCTATTATTTTATTTTTATTGGAATTCATATCGATGACAAAAAAGTCTTATGATTTTTTTCTTGTAATTTTCGCCGAGTTGAAAGCCATGAGATTTTTTTATTTTTTATAGTTAAGCCACATTATTAATTATTATTAATTCTTTTCTATTTCTTTGACTATTTTAGCTTTCAAACTTCTTGCTGGTTTGACTGGAAATAATCAACAAATATACTTGATTATAAAATAATATGTACTTATGAAGCTTAAGCTTAAGTGCCTTTTATTAAACAATTTCTTAATTCACAAGCCACTTGTAACTTTGAGCCAACTTGTATGTTGGTGATTTTAATTGAAAAGCTTTAAAACAACAACACAAACTGATTTTTCAAAACATATGATGTTTTGAAAAATGTTTGATGGATCCGAGTACTACAATGACGATATTTATTTATTTACTAATTTCACAGTCTTTTTTTATACAGTGATCTACATGTGCCTCTAATAGGTACGACATGCTAGCAAATTCTGTACAGGCTGCAGAACCATGTACAGACACCTTGCTAAAGTGCTAGAGCTATCTAACCTCCTACCACCCCAATGGCCCAGCAGTAAGATACCCCCTATCTTAATGGGCACTCACAAACCGCAACCACCAGGGCAGCTCTGTTGGATAGCAACAGCACATAGAGATATATGGCCTGAAGAAGCATTTACAATAGGATCACTAGCACCATATTGCAGACGCACTCATCCCACCCATAACTCTTCCCGCGTATCTTTGGGTTTTAACCACAGCCACCACGTGATCCCCGAAGGTTCCTCACCAATAACCAGCCTAGGACACGTCCTAGGGGCTACTGGTTCCTGTGGCCTTGTGTTAAAAACACCTCCAATTTTAGTTCCCGTGCAAACCTGAGGTATCCGCAGCACCCCTACCCATACAAGCATAGGCAAAGCTACTTCCTTAATTACTTATATGCACGACCGTTGCCCTGGTTTCAGGGATTGGGTAGTAACATATTAAGTTCTACGGGTAACTGGCCAAAGGTCAAGGTATGGAAAGACCATGTTACCCATCCGGACGAGCGAACGAACCCACTTTTACCTTTAATTTACTTGCATGCGGGCCCGTTACCCTGTTAATTCAGGGATTGGGTAGCACCATAGAAGTTTTTAAGGGTTATCAGCAAAAAAGCATAGGTCCGGAAACCTGATAACCCTGTACGCCAGGAAGCACAACACCAAGCCACCCAGACAAGATGTATAATCCGTGCACCGCGGGGGATAATGACAGTGTAGTATGAACACATCTTAAGTGGTATAAAAATTATAAGTAGAGTACTTTTCTAAAAAAAATTGATTTTAATTTTTGATTTTAATAGCCGCGCAAGATCGAAAAAGTGAAACATATTTTATTATGAACAGCAACACAAGATTGTCATCTAAAAAATTACACAGATGAGTTAAAGATCTGGTATAATAATCGAAAAAATTGAGTTTGAAAAACTTTACTTACTTTATCAGACTGAACTCATCTGCCTCTATTCAACACCTCTTCTCATTGTAGCCTTTTGAAATGATTTTTATTTATTTCCTTCCTTTTAAGTCGGATTGGGAAAAATGTTATTCCTTTCTTTATATTTTGCAACAAATGCATTTTTTATGGACATTTTCAACAATGTTTATAAATCTTTCAAGGTTAGGTTAGGTTGATTGGAGGGGTGTGATAGCCCATGTCATACGACATACACTTAAGCCAGTGAAGGCTTGTTGTGCGCTCCATTTAATTATCAGACAAAAACTGCCAGAGTTCTGCGGCAGGATTCCAACCTGGGACCTTCGCACTACGATTCTAGTGCACTACCTACTAGTCTACGAACGTCAAAATCTTTCAAAGTTACTTTTTATCCATTTGCCATAGATTGTATGTTTGTCTTTGTGCCAGAATGTACGATTTTTTGATATTAAGAAAGTTATTTTTAAATTTAAGTCTTGTTGTTGCTACTTTTATTTAAACATTTATTTAAATTAACTACGATTGCCTTTGATTAACAAAGTAGAGACACACAAAGGAATTTATGTATTTGCATTCACTAGTTGTTAATTTTGATTCTTTCATTCCTGTTTGTATTTATATTTATTCTGTTATTCTTTCTCATTTGCAGAACGTAAACTTTTCGTTGGTATGCTGAATAAGAAATATAATGAAGCTGATGTCAGACAATTGTTTGCTGGCCATGGCACTATCGAGGAGTGCACGGTGCTAAGGGATCAAAATGGTCAAAGTAAAGGCTGTGCCTTTGTTACGTTCGATACCAAACAACATGCCATTGGAGCAATTAAAGTGAGTTGTCAATTTGTATTTAGAATTTAAGAAATTTATGTTCTTAATAATGAGTCTTTTGTAGATATTAAGTTTGTGGCTGGGCATTTAAAAGAAGTTTCTAAAAATTACTCACGTTATTTTGTTAAACGTGATTTTATTTCTCATACATGATTATCGCTAGTCATTTTCACAGCAATTCGGTACGTGAACGTGTGTGCATGGCATGCAAATTCTTGCAGAGACATGCACACATGCATTTGTGCGAATGCTGTTTCAAAAGTCGCCTGAAATGCATCAAAATAATTTAAACTTTAAACAGAAGTCATTCAAATAAATTTGAGCGAGAGTTATGATTAGACTTAGTATCGGTCGTCATAGACTTTTGGCTTCAAAAACTCCACAAGAGGAGTCAAGTGCTATTGATCTGACTGCAGTTTCATATTGTTGCACTTCTTGTTCATATTTTATATGAACTATAGCTGTTGGTTTAGATATAAAAATTATTATAATTTAGATATAAAATTATTATTATAAGCATTAACGATGACATATTCATACCGAATAAGCAAATTAGCTTTTCCTAACAGAATGCATTGAAAGTGGTTTCGTGTGTACTTAGCTTTAAGCTAATACTTAAAAATTAATGTCGATAGATCCACCATAAATTTATTGTTGCACAATAAATAAAATAGTTAATAGCACCCTACATCCGCCAGTGGTCGTAATGATCAAACTTTGTGTTTTCGTAATTTGTAAAAAGTTCTTTTTAGCTAAAAAAAAAATAATTCTAATTTAATTAATTTAAGGTTTTTAATGGAAACAACAATTTTCTTTTCATTAATATACAACGTTGCTTCTTCGTTTTGTATTAACAATTAACACTGTCATATAACACATATTCTAATTTAATACATTCCAGTGTTTCTATTTAACTATATCTTGCTGTACCTGATGTTACTTATATTATAGTACTTTGATTGTAATATAATAAGTGTAAGCCGGGTTCCAAATTTTAGATTATAAAAACTGTTTATTTCCAAATCTCTAAGAAACTTTTAAAACTGCCACCTAGTGCAATAGTTTATACTCTTGCATTTATTTTATCTCTGTATGTGCTGAAATCCTGGATTGTATGCAGAATTTATTGCCTACTTCAAAAAAAATTCTTTGTCTTGTTTCTTTATAGTTTTTATTGTGTTTCGTTTTGCAGCAAATTGCAAGCAATTTGTTTTATAGTCACACAGCATTTAGAGTTTATGACTCACACATACACATATACAGACTTAAGTTTTCTTCTTAAATAAAACTCTATTACTACACATAATAAAAGCTAAAAAGCTCAAAGTTGTGCAATCTGCTAGAAATATTTTGGAGTTATTATTTTTGGTTTAAATAAATGTAATATCCTGAAGGAAAATTTCTTTCTTTGAAAGTAAAGTCCTTTAAATAGTATGAGGAGTTTGGGCTGGACAACTGTTGGAAGTTTGTTAATTTAAGATCATTTTATTTCGAAAATCTGACTGATTTCATAGCCACGAAAAACGTTTATCAAAGACTCATTTACAGTCAATATTAAGTCCGTATTGGCGCAGGACTTTACTTATTATGAGGATCTTTTCTAACAGATATCTAATCTAATATTTTTTGTTTAGCTTTAGCTGTTCATATGTCAGTCAACATTTCATTGGCCTTCAAACTAAAATGTCAGTGATCTATGATTATGTATGTATGATTATGAATTTTGCAATAATCATACACGATAGAGAATTTTCCTATTGTATGTGATTTGTTTTCAAACTGCTTAAAGTTCACTGACGATTTGGTTTAGCAACAAACAGAATGTCGGCATATGAACAGCTAAGGCAACTACAGACAATACATTTCTGAATCTCTAATTGCTTCAGCGATAAGTTGGGGACAATATCGCATATAATAAATTTCAATATTAAGTATATTACATCTTTCATCAGACATTATACGAACAGAATTTATTTGATCCGCTTACTGGCACTATATTGCCAAAATAACTTTCTTTGACAAATCCGCTTAACTTGAACAAACTCTTTGTGATACTACTAATCAAAATAGTTTTAGAAGTATGATAAGCTTGCCTATACATAAAGCAAAAACATAGTTGATACAACCATAATTGCAAACAACTATTAATTCTTGTCTTAATAATTCTGTCAAAAATGCTGATCATAATTATGTGCTAAAATAAGCACACTGAATCGTACTACAACGATCCTTGCAATTATATTATTACAAAATAATATTTCCATATAATTTTATTTCCACAAAAAATTTGTGTTACTTCTCTTCACTTATTTAAGAAATTATAGTATTCCCTAAGCTGGCCGTATTTTGGTATCTGCGGTTGCAGCGGAAATAGTCAACCACAAATAGTTGTGTAAGATTGCACAGGAAACAAGTGAAATTACAAATTTCCGTTAAACAAAACTGTTATAAAAGCAACAGAAACAAGAGCAGCTGTTGTCCCAAAATAAAAATAAACTAATAAATATAATAAAACACATACTAAAGGATATAAAGAAAAATAAAAAAAACATATAGAAAACATAAACAAATAGACGAGGAAAACTAATGATATTTAGGGGTCTAACGAAATAAGTAACTTATTGCTGGGACTATAGTTAAAAAATTAATCAAATTTATATAAACCTTGTTTATTCTGTGATTTTGTATTTGTATTTGCGCCTTATTTTGTAAAGTTAATATAGTTGCACCCCTTGTCTAGCCATAATATTAATTAATTTTTTTATTTATTATTTTTTTGTTTATATATATTTATATATTACATACACACATATGCCATGAATCCTAACTTTTTTATATCTTAAAGGCTCTCCACCACAGTCAGACAATGGAGGGTTGCTCCGCCCCACTCGTTGTTAAATTTGCTGATACCCAAAAAGAAAAGGATCAGAAGAAGTTGCAACAGCTACAGGTTGGTATCTGTGGCATCACAACGCTGCCTACCCCACCAACTCCAACAGCCGTTATTGGTGCTTTGGCTGCCCCCTCTACACCGGCTGCTACTTTAAGTCCCTCAAATGCTTTAGTGCCAACACCGGTGGTAGCCACTACACGTACAAATCCTACCATAGCTGCTCTCCATGCTGCCATAGCCGGCCCACCACAAACACTACCATCAGCAACGGGTGCCACAGCTGCCATCATACCCACATCGGCTGCCAATCTTTCAGCCATTACACCAACAATGTTAGTAACCGCCGCCAATACGACACATCAGCAATCAACACCGTATTTAACCACAGCTGATGCCATGATACCCAATTCGGCTGCCGCTGCTGCAGCTGCCCAAATGCAAATATTCCAGCAACTGCAAGCTTTTGGCTTACAACCGGCTCATTATCTACAAGGTGAGTTTTTCTATTTAAGTGTTAGTTCTAAATGAATATTCAAGCCAAGTTACGTCTGTAGTAAACATTTATGTTAATTTGTTTTATTTTACTTTTTCAATAAGGAATTTTATTATTGAAAAATAAAATGGAATTTTTGCAATAGTCCTTTTCCTCACTGATTTCTTTTATGTGATAAAAGAATATTTGTGTTATCCTTGCTATCCTTTATTACTTTCCCAAATCCCAATATCATTGTTTTATTGCTTTAGCGAGTGTTTTTAGTTGTTTGTTTATTTTTCTCTTTGTTGCATTCTTAGTGCTGTAATATAAAAAAGGGACTCTAAATTTCTCACCTTTACAGTCAACTCTTGATAACTTAACCAAAGCTTTAAATAGTAGTAATTGAAACAACTCTCGTGTATCCAAAATTTAAAACTAGCGAAAAAATTTAACTAAAGGTTCTATTTTGAATCTATAAGAATCTGAGAAAAATTTTACATGAATGTTGTACCTAAGAATTAAAAAGAAATAATTATTATTACTACCCCTGATTCATTTAAGTTTTTACTTATTTTATAAAAATTATATGAAAGTAACAACCTAATGTCAATATATCGCTACTTTAAAACAGCATGATAATATCTAAGAAAAAAAGTAAAAATTTTTAAGATACTGAAAAAAGTTTTCCTCAATATCTTCTTTATATGTCTAAAAAAAATCAGTCTTATGACTGAAGCTATACCAAAATTCTCGATATAAAATCGATGTTAAAAACTTTACCCACTTTACCCAAATTTATATGCAGCTAAACGTAAAATTCTATACGAAAAGGGAGACATTATTTGTAGCAATTTACTCAACAAAGATGCGTACCTGTTGCAATATAAAAAAAATTTAATATGTCCTCTTTGGCCAAAAAATCCAAAGATACCAAATGATAGTCTCCTCCATATCAGATCGTGCAAATGTCATTGTAAATGTCCTTAAAGTATTCACTTTCTGATAAAACAATTCTAATCTCATACCAAAATGTGTCATTTAAGAAGTGCTCATTTTGCGCTTGACATTCATGGCAATTTTCATTGAATAATAAATAGAAGAGTTTACAGAAAGAGAAAGCGTTTTAAAATGATTTTTTTTAATTCGGCTTTCTACGACTTAAAATAATAATACGTGTCCCGTCATGTTCAAAAAGTATTAAAAACAGTTTTATTAAACGTTATTGTATAAAATTTATTAAAATAAATTATTTAAATACATATATGAAATAATTTATTTATTAATATAATTTTTGTCTTAATTTTATTAAGAGAAAAAATAGAATTCTTTACCCAACTTCGTTACATTAAATTTTTTGACGCCTCTTTCAGTGCCATCTTCGGGGATATTGAAACTATTATAATAAATTGAAATTAATTGAAAAAAGTTGTAAGAAAATTAAAATAAAGAAAAAACAAGACACAAAATTATCAGATTGATAATATGAAATATTTTATAATACTTTAATACTGAGTTTTTATATAATATTTTGAAATAAATGCCAGCAATCTGTAGCAACATTATACGTATCCGTTCTATAATTTATCCTTTAGTTTGTTGAAATATTTATAATATGAAGGATTTTTAACATATAAAAGATCCTTTAGTTTTTCTCCATATATAAAGCTGCTATATTTTGAAAATCAAGATAATATTTTGCATTATCTCAATGCGTGTTGATGTAACATCTAATCAAAATAAAGGAGGAAAGGTTATTTATACATTAAAATTTATTATTTTTGCTTTTCTCGTTTTTTCTTGCAACTGCTCTGTTTATTTTTAAATTTTTTGTAAGACACACTTTTTTTTATTGTAATAATTTTAATATTTCTGAAGAAAGCAACCAAGAAGATATTGAGATATTAAAGTTTTTAAAATACGAATTATTTTAGAATTAAAAAACAAATTGATTTAACTTGATATATTCAAAGTTCAGAGTTTTAAATAAAATAACAATTTATAGAAGAACCAAAATGGATCCATGAAACCTAAACCTGAAGTTTAATAAATTCCCCCCTCCAATCTTTCAAGTCATAATTCTTTTTCCTATAATTATAATAAAACTTGAAATTTCTGGAAAATATTACAAATCTTCTCTGTAATTGTTTGGTCTCTAACTCGAAAATATATGAAATTATTTTGAAATCACTGTCAACATCTTTTCAAAGTATTACAGCACTAAATTTTGCAATGACCTCTATCCTTTTTATTTCCTAAAAAAACGTTGACGTGCAATATTTTCATAGAATTTTGTGATCTTTCATATACCTACTCTAAAGATTACCAAAAATTGTTTTCGTTATATGTTGAAAAACTAAGACCTTTTAAAATTGGAATATTTTGAAATTGT
Source organism: Germaria angustata (assembly GCA_963681545.1). NCBI lineage: Eukaryota > Metazoa > Arthropoda > Insecta > Diptera > Tachinidae > Germaria > Germaria angustata. Next base: position 11,992,402 of record OY812999.1, on the reverse strand, counting down.
TTAATATTCTGAAAATATAAATACGGAAAGAAAATGCAAATGTTTCTAAGCAAACCGTTTAAATCAATATTAATGTACATATAAGTAATAATAAAAAATAACTAAATTATGAGTTTAAACTTACATCTTAATACAAGTTTTTTAGAAGAATTTGTAACATTTCGTTGAGATAAATATAAAAAATCCATTTGTCTCTGTAATTAAAAAAAATTTATTCCTTCACATATTAGCGAGTTATTTTCTAAGAAATTTTCTCATTTCCGGCTTGTAAAGGTTAAAATGTTCCACATTTTTCAGAAACGAAAAAACATTCGATTCACAATTTTCGGTTAATTTTCTAATATTTTAATTTAAAAGATTTTGTAATGAAATAAAAAAATCAAAGTTATGTCGCGCCCCCGGGTGGGCTTGAACCACCAACCTTTCGGTTAACAGCCGAACGCGCTAACCAATTGCGCCACGGAGGCTTATACCCACTGTGCGCTCGAAAACGTAACAAAAATTTTAACAATAGTACAATTGAACAATTACCATTATATATTAGAATGCACTTTTTATTTGTTATTGTATGTCATGGTGTGTAAAAGAATATTTTACATAATGAAGCAAACCAGAATAAATTTGTCAATAATCAAGTGCTGAAACGTATGCAATTTCTATAAATCAAATCGATATATTTTTTTCAGTCATAAAATAGTGTTATTTTTCTCTTAATTAAATAACAATCACATACGGTTATAATATACATAAAAAAATAGAAAAAAATTGCGCCCCCGGGTGGGCTCGAACCACCAACCTTTCGGTTAACAGCCGAACGCGCTAGCCAATTGCGCCACGGAGGCGAATACCACTGTGCGCTCAAAAGCATAACAAAAAATTAAGCAACATTGCATACTTACTCGAAGAATTCTTTCGTCGGTGTATTTAAAATATCCAGTATAATAAAAAAAAAAACAATGTAAGGGCTTACAACTGAAAGTCTACATATATGTTTTAGTAATTAGTTAGAAAATGCGGTCAAGAGAAATTTCTGGTGGGTATTCAATGCCAGTGGACTTTTTTCTCCTCTAATAAGTTATCAAACGCAATGCATGGAAAACTGTGCTGAATTTTTCTTTCCTAAAATATATATAAAATGACTCCAACCGAAAGGACTCAAACCACTAAAGCCTTGCGCTAAGGCCTTGCGCCCACTATAAAAATCAATACACATGTAATTATTAGACTATGAAGATCGAACAAATAACATAAACTAAAAAGCACAAAGATTTTACGAAACAGACATGACTTGATTTTTGTAAAGCTTGATCGGTATGGACTAGAAAATGGTCTGTATTAAAATTGAAAGACCCTTACATTTTTACTATAAATAGTCGATATTTTGTTTATTTTAATATTTAAGCTTAAGGTCTTTAATTGTTTAAGAACTTTATTAAAAAATAATCAATACTTCGATACTCATTGAGTATCATCTTCAGGACAATTCTCTTTTTTTTATATGAGAATTATCTTGAAGATGATACTCAATGAGTATTGAAATATTGATTATTTTTAATAAAGTTAAACAATAAAAGACCTTAAGCTTAAATATTAAAATAAACAAATTATTATAAAAAAGGTCAAAAAATATAGATACATTAATAGTCGATATTAATTTTCGAAATGGAAGTTAAGAAAAAATTGATTATTGAATTTAATAAACATTTCTTCGGATTAGTATTATAGCTAGTGGAGATATTTGCATATAAATAAAATACTTCACGGTAGATTTTCAATTATAACCGAAATAAATACGCCCCCTGGTGGGCTCGAACCACCAACCTTTCGGGTAACAGCCGAACGCGCTAACCAATTGCGCCACCGAGGCTACAGGCCCACTGTGCTGCAAATTGGCTTTCCTAAGCTAACGAAATGTGAAAGTATTTGTAAATGTAAAACTGAAAATATGTTTATGAACTTTCTCTCGTAATAAAAATAACTAAATAAATTAAGTCGGTAAGCGAATTTAATTAATTTAAAAATTGCCTTCGTTAAAATTACCTTAAAAAAATCTGACCGCCCCCGGGTGGGCTTGAACCACCAACCTTTCGGTTAACAGCCGAACGCGCTAACCAATTGCGCCACGGAGGCCGGTGTGTGCAGTTCAACTAATAATTTATTATGACATAACGTGGCACTGAATGCAAGAAACACACTCAATAACGACTAAAAGAACAAAACAAAAGAAGAACAAAGTCTAGAACAACACTTAAACAACAACTTCTTTAGCAAAACGTAATTCTACTTTTTGTAACAATCAGCGTTGCCACTTTCTTAATAATAACTGATATAGTAAAATCTTTTATTTTTCATAAAAATTAAAATAAAAAATAATAAAAAAACAAATTTAAAGAACATTCGTAATTATTTTTAGGTTTCCTTTTCGTTTATATGTATACCCCAATGACATCTACTTCACCCTTAAAATAAATAGTTTATATCATATATATTATAGCTTTTGCAAATTCATATATAGTTCGGCCGCTCCCAATGATGCCGCATTAATTTACCTACGAAAGAAATTCCAGCGGAAGTTTGATCGCCGATAGCCTTAGACTATTAAGGCTTTCATACAATAATTGTTTTTGAGTACTATTTGGCATAAGTGATGTTGTAAGTTTTTTTTAATACAGTGGGCTATCAAAAACAATTTGAAAAATTGAATCCAAAAAAGTTCCTAATAAAAAGTCTTGAGTGCAGTTTTTTTATATTTTTGCTTTCTTTTTGCATATATACTCGTATGACCATAAACAAAATTTCCCCAAGATTTAAGTAAAATTTTACGCTGGTGGCAACACTGATGAGAACAAAAATATTTTGCAATAAGAAAATACATATTGAAGACAGTGCAACCACATGTATACCCAATGATTCACAAACATTTATTAAACAGCTTATACAGCAAAAAAAGTTAAATTAGTATGTACTCGTACATGGGGATGTGTGTATGTTTGTAATATACAAAGTTTATTTTTAGCTTTAAAGTAAAGATAATAACCACAATTGTCTGAATATAATTTAAACAGAAACTCAAGGTATAATACCGCATTGTACTTTATGTACATATGTACACAAATATGAATTTGAGTGAACATACATGAAAGCCAAATATAATTAGAATATACAGGGAACTCACAATAACATAAACTTCCAAATAAGAGAACTTAAAATGATTTAGTTTTCTTAACGTTTTTCTATAAAATGACAATCTCATTTATTTTTCTAATTTTTTTTTTTAATTAGTCATATTATTCTGTTAATTATAAACTGTATTTATTGATTTGTTATAGGCTTCAAGCTATCATATGTCCGACATTTGGCTGTTGCTTATGACAGCTCATCAGGAGATCTTTAATCATATTTTGAAACATTTAGAATGTTTTCTTATAACATAAATAAAAGCCGAGCAATAATTCTTTGCTTTCATTTAATTTTTCTAACATTTTGTATTAGTCAATCAATGTCTCACAGGAAATGAAAAAAAAAAAAACTTTTTCAAATTGTCTATAATGTTCTCTCACATATGGAATTCACATCAAATATATAGACCAACTTAAAACCCACAACAAGCAAATATATACTGCGGTATTCATAAAAATTATTGTATGTTTATTAAGGGCTTATTTGCAAATTTCTATGGGATATTTTTCAAATAAACCTTTAATAAACATACAATATTTTTTATGAATAAGGCCGAAAATCTCTATCATACTTGTTTTTTACATCTCACATCCAAAAATGAAGAGTTGCTGATTTCGCCTGAACGTTTTCCAAAAATCGATTTTCAACATTTCTCGTATTGTATACATCAATGTGTCATTCGTTTCTATTTAAATTACTTTTTAAAACAAAATTTTGAAGATTTTGACTTCAAGTACGTGTCCTGTAATTAAGAAACATGTACATGTTAAGATTTTTCGAAAAAAGTTTTTATGAAAAAATCCTACATTGAATAATTAAAAAAGAATACAAAGAACATTTTATTCTCAACCTATTGGAAAACATTTCTCGTTTTCGTGTATAAAAGAAACGATTTTTGATTTTGCTCAATATATTGTGCCACTTATTAATATATTATACACAGAAGCAATTTTATTGTACAATAATTATTTAACAATAATATTGGGAGAGTGTGGATTAAATTTATGGCGTAAATTTGATGGAAATCTAAAAATATCGGTTTGGAAAATAATATTCTTTCTTTAATCATTCTGCGCAAATCAAGATGGATAAAATGTTTTACACACTGGGAACTTTCCCTGCAAAAAGTCATCCTTACTATTCAATGCAGCTCTATTTTTGAATAGTTTATATTAATCAATATGCCATTATTATACTTCAATCAGGGAATACGGAACATAAATTAATAGAAATATATGAAATTACCCAATCCTTATTTATTTGTCTATTTAAAAAGTAGCAAATATCTGCAATTATAAATTCCAACACTTAAACTTTCTCTAGGATTCTCTTAAAAAGTTTTCTTAATACCTTTGCTTCTTGTCAATTCTTGATTGAATCTTTCGGGGAAAAAATGTTGTTAACTCTTTTTGTTACCAAGCCTGTACATCGGCAGACTTTACGTAAATCTAGTTTAAGGAATTAAATCGGCTGATAAATTTCCATTTAAAATTTATATGTATAGATTCCTTACAGATGAAGAAATAAAATCATATCCCGGTATTTTACAGATTAAAAAAATCGTTTGAAAGTGCGATTGGATATAGTTTATATTTTTTTAGTTTAATAAATATACTTTATCCTTCGCAATAGTTAAGAAAAGACTGTTTCTTTTATTTTTGTTTTTAATATGCATAATCTTTTTCTTGTTTTTCCAAAGTTTAGGCACACAAAATTAATAGTCAGTTTCGGTTGCAAAACTTTAAACAAATAATGTTCTCAACCGCAGTTTCATCAAGTTGCAAAGCAAATCAAGAGATTTTTTTTTGCTCTCGACATAACTTTCTGTTTGAAAGCAAAATATTCCTGCATTAAATCTGTAAGAAGAAAATTGCAAGATAAATTTTCTGCGGGCCGTTACAAATTTGCAGGAATTCGTGAAAAGTTCCAGCAAATAACAAAGGAAAGAACTAAACATTTCAACTTTACCTCACGAGCTTTAACAATATGAGAAAACACTAGTACAAAGGAAGTTCTCAGAAAGCTATAAATGGAGGAACTGAAATGAGTTGCAATTAAGACTGATCATCGAAATGCTCTACACTTGAAATAATAGTCTGAAATAGATTTGTTGAAAAGCAACTTAGTTTTAGAAATAAATTTTTGTATTTGTATTAAAAAGAAGTATAAAAGGCTTAGAATCGTTTTATAATACCAGTGTAGGGTTCCAATTTTTCTATATTTTACCTTCATTATACTCTTGAACTAAACAATGTTTTTCGGTGCAAATATGCCACAAAGGACAACACAAAAAATCCTTTGAAGTATTACACTATAAAGGGAATATTTGACGATGCAAGCGAAAAAAAGAACTGCTAAGCAAACAAAAAATATTAAGGCTCGAAAAGAAAAAAAAACATAAAGAGCCCACCTTTTCTTTGTTTGTTGTTTAAATACTTTGAACAAGGCAAACAAGGTGCAAGTGGAGGTTGTTCATCAGTATATTTTGAGAAAAAACAAAATTAAGAAAACTTATGCATCTTGTCTTTAGTTCATTTGTTTGTTCGCTTTTAAAGGAGAGCGAAGGAAAATTACAGCACAAATTGCTTGCGAGTTATTTTAAAATTATACCGGAAACATAGAACACTGTAATTGCACGGTTATGAATAAAAACTATTGCATACTTTGTGGATGTTATAAATAACACTTGGGAACCTTTATATGAAAATTCATAAAAAGCATATTAAATTAAATTTTTTTATACGTACGTATACAATATTTCCCAGTGATCGTAACGATTATGATTTTTCGTCTTTATTACGGCTGACGATTTGCGATTTCAATTGCAAGGATTTTCTTTATTTTTCTTTAAATTAATCTATAACCAAGACACAGTTTATAATATTCGTTGTCAAAAAATATTTATTTATTCATTAATAATCATCTTGTCCCGTCAAAAGTAACTCTGCTCGAGAGCAGAAGTCACTTCTGATTACCATTTGTTTGCAGATTCTTAAACTATTTCAGCAATGCATCCTTCATCTCCCCAATTCTTGAGATCATGCATCCCTACAGGGATCTCCTCAATCATTGAAACAAAAACACTTCTTTTAATAATCAATGAAGCGGCTCCTCTAGCCAAATTATGCTGTTTGAGAAAAAAGCCTTTACACGTGTGCAATAAATTAGAAAAAAATTCATTCACTGCATGTTATTGTAAATATTTCTATTTTAGAGTATTAAATTCCACTCTTAGCACGAAGTTCTATGCCAACTATTCGATGAACTCTTTTCGACAAAGTGAAATGTTGCAATATTTTATTACAATTGTAGTTGCTTTCTGGTGAAAAAAATAAGGATTTACATTGAAATAATGAAAGGCCTCATCTAAGTGAAACACAAAATTAAGGCCCAAGGAATATGTACGGTTCTATCTTCTAGACATTACACTATTCTTTATCACCAAGTTAATTTAAAAGTTTTCATAAGCATTTAAATGCTGATCAATCATATTATTTGCTTGAGAAAATAAAAAGATTAAAAGTTCACAAGCCTTGACTGTTAACAAAACACAAGCGGCAAAATAGAGATATTCTATCAACGATATTTCAGCATTTTTGTTAAATAGTTTCAGCTAAAAATGCTTAACATTTGCTTCAGAATATTTATTTATAATTTTCTTAGTCACAAATTATCGTTTGCCTTAAAAGCAATAAAAGTGTAAGTCAGGCAAATTTTTTATTTATTGCAAGAGTGCGTATGATTATTATCACTTTACAACAACAACAAAATATTAAGGCAACGTTAACAGTTTCTGACAGAATGAACTAAAATACGTATACATACGGGAATCAGCCTTTGGAATGTTTACGCCTGAGTTTCATTTTAGGAAGTGTTAAGTTTTTCCCCTTTTACACTTTCTTACTTTAATTTTTATGCAAAATACTATGTTCCCTTAGATGGTACTAAAATATACGTCTCCATTTATCTTTTCTAATCGTGAAAAATATTGAAAAGTAAACATTATCCTATAACAGAGATTGATGAAATTTGAGCTCGAGGCCTCCAAGAAAAAATATTCATTGCGTTAACAATATAATAAAATAGACTCAAGCCTATGAAATACATTCAACAGCAGAGGCGTACTTTTTAATCAATTACACTTTAACGTACGGAACCCTCTTGATTTGGATAGACTTTATTTATATTCGTGTGACAAATTCTTTAGCCTAGAAATACTATAATTCTTGGTTTTTTCCACAAGTAATTATAATATTTTTAGTTATATTTTTCCGAGTGGTAATAAGTGTGAATTAGCAAAGTAAATAATATTTTTTCATATTCAATTTAATGCATACTTGCCATTCGCTATACACTCTCCCAACTCAATTTATTACCATTGGGTAGCAATAGGAGTGGGCCGTCTCAACTTTAGTTTCAAAATTTAACATTTAAAATTTTTTCAAGCTTTTTGTATATTATGCCATTTGAAATAAAATATTTTATGAAGGCAAAAATGTGTTGCAATCGCTATAAATTTGATAAAATTTGTCCAGTATTTTTGCGTAGAAATTCTAAAACGCCCTTAATTAATTTAGTTCGATTGCCGCTCACATTTCCAATAAAATGTTTAAAAATATTAATAAAATTTGATATCAGTAATTTATGCCAAAAAGTGAAATATTTTATTAAGCAAACTATTTTTTGTTTTCGAAAAACAAAAATAATTGTAATATTATATAATTTATTCGAAAAGGTAACAACTGTTCCTGCAAACATTAATAAAAATTATTAGTAACACTTACATCCAGCGTTCAATTAAAATTTTAATGAAAGATATTTCATATAAAGACAATTATTTGCAATGAAATAAAAAAAAGAAGTAACAATTACTTGAGCAAAAAATAGTTTTATTTCTGCTTGAGGAATATAGATAAAAAATGGATATATGCTCGACAAAATAAAACTTCGGAAACAACTTTTTCTTTTGCTTAAAAAAGAAATTGGAATGTAAAAACTTGCCAAAAAATCAAAAATTACGTCCAGGATATCAACATTATATTCTAGCCTAAAACTAGAAATCACCAGAAAAAATAAGTTTAAAAAAAGAAATAGTAAATACATATATAGATATACATAAAAACCTAAAACGGACCATCAGTGACTAGTGTACAATTAATACTAAAACATAGAGGTGAATATAAAATGTTCACCTGTTTTTAAGTCGGTCAAAAACGACACTATCTTCGATCCTTTAAGCATTTTTCCCTTACTAACAATAATCTACCATAATAACTTTGCTATGACTCATGACAGGACAACATGTCATAGATTTAGTCATAATCGTTGCCTTCCGTAAGGCGCAAAAAGATAAACTGCGATCAAAACATTTCAAAGTTGCCAGAAACATTTGCATTTCTCAACCCCCCAAAAAAAAATTTTCATATCGACTGAGCAATAAGCCCTCGCTTAATCGTGTCAGCTTTAATCAGTGTTAGCATGTGTGAAAATATATTTAATATCTATTACGTTTTATTCGTTCCCTAAAAAAAAACAATTTTTTAACGTTAGTCTCGTATAATGTGTGTTAATTATATATATTTTTTTAGTGTTTATATACTTTCTTTTACATAAAAACTTTGCAATTCCAATCTGTACTTCATAAACTTATATGTTTTATACTCGTATTGGCTAATTAAGTATTTAAACAAAACTTTAGTGTTAAAATGCCTTTGTAATGGAAAGCAACTCTACTTGGCAAATAATTTTAACAACAAGCAGCATCATTTTTATTAAAAAATCGAAATGTTCAATTAATTTTATGTATTTAGAAGCAGAATAATTCAATTTGTCTAACAGCATTATATTCTATTTTTGCATAAAAACTAGTAAACGTTGAAAAGTTTTATTCTTGTATTTATTAATTAATTAATTTTTTGTGTTTTTAATTCAATTTGACTGCCTTGATTTCTTTCTTTTGATTTTGTATAATTATATTGTTTTGTATGTATATGTTTTTCTATATTTTATGGAAAAAAGTAGAGTTTTCTTTTTCTTTGTTTGCAATAAACCAGAAAAGTTTTATATGAATTAAAATTATATATTTATGCAAAATTGCAGTAAAAAACAACTAACGCTTATAAAATATTTTCTTAATATTGCTAAGTTTCAAGCTTAATTTTCAGTGGATTTTAAATGCAAAATTAAAAAAATCATTATTTTAGAGCTTTAAGGCTTTCCTATTATATAACATAGTAAGCTTTTACTGCTTCTAAGAAGCCTTTAATATTATTTTACTTCAGTTTTTTTTATTAAAAAATTTAATTTCAAACTCAATAACCTGGAGCTCATAGTCTCATTTCGTAAATTAAGCGAAATTTTGTTTCGTTTATTTGTATGGGAAACAACGATAAAAAGCTAAAATTTCTCTTTGCTTCCAATACCAATAATTGAAACGTATTTTCATTTCGTTAAACGAAATGTGTCCTCTTAAGCTTTGCTAGAATAAAACCTTTTTTTCTAAACTTACAAGGAAAGAGAAAACAAATAGAAATTATTGTTAATTGTTTTATTTATTTTCAATTTTATTTAATTTATTTGTAAATGTAAATAATCCAATTGGGTGTGTGTTTTCTTCTATGTTTTTTATATTCGTTCAAATACATTTTTTGGTATGTCTATGATTGACTTGATTGTGTGGTCATGTATAAAAAAAATTTATATAAACTTTAAACCATCAAAAAAACACAATTCAAAAATTCCTTAAAAAAAAACATACAAAAACTATAAAATAAATATAAAATGGCAAAAAATCAGGACTAAATTTCCCACCGGATCATAGTACCACAGCTGCTTCACTATCGGTCGCAGCAGCCGCTGCCACCAACAACCCTAATGCTGGCAACGGACTATTGGCCACCCCAATTTCCATGCAAAATCTGGTTACCATAGCCTCTTTAAATCCCGGTAATGTTCAGTCCAGCCATGTTACACAAGGCGCTACTAGCCATCACCATGGTGTACCAACATCGCAAGCTTTAACATTTAATGCGGCCCAGGTTCACCATCATCATCAACAACAGCAGCAACAACAACAACAACATCATCATCAACAGCAACAACATCAAGTTCACATGGCCCAACTGACAGCTGCCCATCAAATGTCAATGGCCGCCTCAACACCATCATCATTGGCTGCACAATTTGCTGCTGGTCCCACTGCTCATCATCACGCTTTATGTAAGTAAAATTTACCTTCTTAGATACTTCTGTTCTATTTAAACTATTTAAATTTTTTTCAGTATATTTGTATGTTTGTTCGTTATTAATTGGGCATGTGTACGAATATGATTAGACAAAGATTTGATTTCTTTGTTTTTTTCCGTGAGCAATGCACCCTCTTTTAGAATCGCATGCCTTTAATTCTAATAAATTATAATTTTATCGACATACTTTTCCACTCCTTTTTTTTCCTTAAATATCCTGTTCTATTTTAAAAATCCAAACGCAACAAATAACGCATAACATCAATTTAACAAGAAGAATTTTCAAAATAATGCTCTAATCGAAAACCCATGAAGTTGCTGATCGTAAATTTTTCTGAAAAGTAATTAAACAGATTCCTCTGAAATACTGTTTTCTCAATCAATTATCCAAAATATGAAAGAATTTCGTATTTGGAACGATTTTCCGTCATCCCACGTCAAATTTGGTTTATGAACAGACCGGTTTCGGCTTTGTGCCATCTTCAGTGTTCTCGAATACTAAATCTGCGGCAGGATTCGAACCTGGGACCTTCGCACTACGAGTCTAGTACACTACCTACTAGTCTACAAAGGTCAGGAAATCTTACTATCAATAATAAAAGCCCCATGACCACATAATTCCTAAGGTCTGTATTGAATTTATGCAATGGGCTTTTTCACACTACATCCTCGCTAAACGCAACTGATAGTTGCAGTTGCGATTATTGCCAATTTCACAGTTGAGGAGTGCTGCTAATAACTTTACAAAAATCGTAAATTAAACTAATTTCACAAGAAAATTGCGACAACGTCATACTTGACTATTAAACAGCAAATCTCATCCAAGGGACACTTAAGCCTCCTGACCATCTGTCTCTAATATAGGTTTGTTTGTCTCTAATATCGGTGCATTATTTTAAAAAAATTTTGAAATTATACTAGTACATTGACCTGGTGTTTTTTTTTTTTTTTTGCTTTACGTACCTCATTACAGTCTGTTAAAGTTGATCCTTCACAACTTTCGAAATATCTCAAGAATCCTAGTCTGCAGAACCAAAATATTAGAATCCGTCTGAGTGACACAAAAATATGCATGTGTCTCACAAGAATGATTATAGTCACGAATTTTAATGATATTTTAATAGAAGGGAATGCAAAATAGATCTTGAAACAATAATGAAAGTAAAATAAAAAAATAAATTTGGTAAAAAGAATATTGATCATATGAGATGAGTGAAGATAAGTTGGTACAACGCACGATATAACAACTAGTATGGATGGGCTGAGAAGTACTTAATTGAAATATAACAATAAGACATCTAAAATACTTTTTAAAATTAAAAAAATGTGCTAAGAAAAAACCAAACTATTTTGGAGAAGTCCTGTGGGGGAAAAATTAAGGGATTTTAACGAAAAATAAGCACTGTTATAGACCTTTAGTCAAGCACATTTATCATCTCCCAAAATTATGGAAAAGAAAAGCAAAATCTCAAATATTAAATTTATCCCGATTGTACCCATAAAATATTGGAACTTTTAAATTTTTTCCTATTTTGTTTTTCGTTTTGCCTAATAAATTATACATGTAATTTCATTACTGTTTTTGTGCTGTTTGTATGTGTAAAAGCATTCTAAGTCTGCTATGGTTATATATTTTGTAATTTTTATATGTGATAGAAAATTCTGATATTGTATTTGACTGTTTCGGCACAAACATATGAGGTTGAAGATTTTCAAACTGCCTAAAGTTTACTGACGATTTGGTTAAGCGACCATTTAAATGCCTAAAAGCAAAAAAAAAAGTACAAATTTTTTAAAGTTTCAAAAGCAAAACTTTTTGTTATTATAATATAAAAAAAATAAAAACAAAAAATCTTCCTAGAAATCGTCGCCAATACTTATTTAAAATATTTAAGATCCATCCCTTGTAATATTTTGAAAAAAGAAAAGAAAATTTTTTTGTTGTTATAGTGTCTAAAATGCGAGCAATAAAGCCCTTTGACTTTTAGATAATCATCAAAAAAAACCTCCGAAATCCTCTTCAGTACTAAATTTTTTATTGATTCTATCACTTTGATAGAGCTTCTCCTACACCACTTTTCAAAAAGCAATCAATTCGTCCTCGTAGTTATAATTCAAAAAAAAAAAAAAAAAAAAAAAAATTTAAATTAAACTGAACTTAATATTGAAATTTATTATTTGTGATATCCTCCTCAACTAATCGTTAGAAACAATTAGAGTTTTTGATTAAACTCATCTATTAAAACCTTTTAATATTGAGGATTCCTTCACATAAAACATCCAAAATTATATCCCATACTGATCTTTTGCCATTCTTATTCTTTTTCAAAAAGCCTAAAAATTTTATTTCCATAATTTTAGAAAAAACCACAGGAATCGTTATGGTTCTTATAATTTATGAAAACAGTCCCGAATACTAAGCATTCATTATAAAAAATTTCTGAAATATTTTTATATAAATTATCTTAGAAAATAATTAATATCTCCAAAAATTTTCATAAAACTACCAGCTGTAGAAAGCTCTGACTACAACACATTCAACGTTCCGAACTATTTTTATTATATTTTTTTCCTCCAGAAGTGGCCATCTGAAGCCGTTTGGAGCACCATTTTAATACAAAATGGTCATAATGGCCACTTATCATCTTTTAATGGGATTTTCCAAATTTTGTTAAATTTAAAATGACTGTTTGTAGTTATTAGCGATCTATTCATTGAGAAATTAGTAAAGCCAAATAAATTGGTTTGTGTCTCTGCTACTTTAATTCACCTTCTCACACTCTCGTCACAAATTTAGTTGGGACATCTGCGTCTACTGAACATCCTTTTCATATAAAAGACAAGTGTGTTCATTCCGAATAGATTCTGAAACAAGTTTATTGTAGAGAAATTAAATGAAAGATTTAGTGAAAAATATACACCATGGGCTTATCTTGGTAACTTTAACAAATTAAATGATTGTATTAAACAAATGAGAGAGAGGTTGTATCGTCAAATGTTCTTTATGATTTATTGGTTTCGGCATCGCGCTCCTAAAATCTTCTCTAGCGTCCTCAATAATTAGCTTCAGTGTATGAAAGTGAATTTCGTTAGAAATTATGTTTTTGAAATTACGATATTATTGGTAGTAACTATAGATCTGTATATAATTTTACAGCTTAAATTGCAACAGAATCAAATTATTTGTAATGTAAGTTTTTTGAAAGCTGTTTATTAATCGTCCTTATTCTATTCAAATAACTCTCTTTGATGGCTTCATATTCAAAATTTTCATTAAAGTAAAGGACAAATAATAAAAACAAACTACATCGTATGCATAAAGGATAATAATCTGCAAACTTTTAGTGCAAACATTTTTTGTTTAATAAATAAATTTTTTTTAATTTTTTTCCTGATGGCTGCCGCTGCTGATTTTTCATTTTTCATTGTAAAAAGACAAAACAACACAGTCAATGAATGAATGGAATGTAATAAATGAAAATATTCAAAAGATGAAAATCAAAAAACTTGCTGCTGCTGTTGTTGTCGTGCTTCGCAAAAAAGAAATCTGACAAAATTGCTAAACGAAACAATGATATTCTTTGGCAATAAACAACAACGACAGGATATGGTGACAATAAAAAAGTGAGAAATAAAGCTGAAATTTTTCCATAAAAAACACCAGCAACGACAACAACATTTTTATTCATGAAAATTAATAAAAACAATATGTTTTTTAAACATTTTATTTGCTGTCTCTTGATGGGTGTGTACATGTGTTTGTTTCTGTAGGTGAGTGTGTGTACAAGTGTAGGAGTATGTGAGTTTGTCTGTGACTTCATTTTTGAATCAGGAGAGACTTTAAACAATGAAAGTTTATTTTTTTTTTATTAAGTTCTTTTTTTATTTCTTTTTAGATTATTTTTTCAGTTGAACTGCTTTTGAACCGAAAATAACAAAATGATTTTGAATTTTTATTAGAAATAGTAGAAAAACACTCATAATACTAACAACCATAGCAACGACACTAAGACCATGCAAATCTCCTGAATCTAAACTTAATCAAAATGCATATAACAAATATTTGACAAATGCAGAGTTAGGACGGAATTTGAAGCCACTAGGAATAAAATGAAGCAGTTACACGACTTTGGTGAATGTTATAAATTATTCCTATATATTTGAAGATTTTAGAAATTTAATAGAAATTTCAACAATAGGCATTATTTGAATAGTTCCTTCAAGAGATGAACTTCCAATAATAAGTTTATTTTGACGTAAATTAGTTTATTATTATTTTTTTGATAATGATTTATTAGAAATGCTTCAATTACAAATACCTAAAAGTCTGGTACCACATTTATACGCACGTCTTATTTGCAAATAGAACAATATGTTTATAGGGCAAATTACATACAGAACTTATGTTATTATTAGTGATGCCATGTGACGAAAATATGATTGTTTGGTATGTAAAACACAAAAAAGCGTTCATGAAGTGGCAACGTCTTACTTTTTATTTGCAAATAGTGTCGTTATTCACGACTTGTTAAGTGAGTTAATAAGTTACAATAAAAAAGTTATACGGCAACATTCTTCTTTTTTATTTGCAAATAAGACGTGCGTATAAACGTAGTATGGGATATATAACACAATAATTTTGTAGTGAGTTTTGTGATTTTGCTTATTCTTGAAAAATTTAATTTTAGTATATGGATCTTTAAGCCGTCCATAACCTTCCAAGAGCACATAGACATAAAATAATCACTCTAACATGGTTGAATTGATCCTGCAATCATAACTTTTAATGCCATAATTGCATATTGCAAAGGGTGTTTGAAATTCCAAATTGCCTATTTCTATTTTCTAATAATTTTTCTTTACAGTTGAAAAACATTCAATGAATGGTTTTTTAAAAAAAATTTTGATTTCATTTTTTTATTTGTTCGTGTTGCAGCTTTTGTTTTTGTCATTCAATCGGTTATAAGTTCAGTGTTTGGCACTTGTTTTGGAGAAACTAGAGTTTGAGATTTTGTCGTTGATGTTTTTCCTGATCGTTTTTTATATATATTTTTTATTTTTTATTAGTTGACTCTTTGTCTAAATAGAGGTGTTTGTGGAATGGTTTGTTGTTTGTTAGTAAGTGTTGTATGAAATGAAAATTAAAAAAAAAAATGAACTACAGCAGAAATTTGTTTATTTAATCATGAAAATTTACTACTTTGTTTTGTTGTTGTTGATTTTTCAGAAATTTCCTTTTAAATATTTAGAGCCTTGATGTCGCCATAGAGATTTTTGCTACAATATTTTTAAGGTTTTTGGTATTGCTTTTTGTTTTGGAGTTAAACGCTTTTCTCTTCATAACAATATTATAAGAGTTTGTCACCAACCGGTGCAAAACACGTACATATATTTGTATCTTAAGCAAATCATTAAGTAAATTCCAGAAATTTGTTCGAAAAAAGCTTAGAGTTAAAAAAATATAGTCGTGATTTGAATGAGGAAAGAATATAAATCAACACAAAATAATATGATATTCACACAATATACTGGCTGAGTATGAGCCAAGTAAAGCTTTAATAGTGTAGAAACCTCTGGAGTATTTTTAAAGACAGTGGAAAATTAATTGGTCTAACTTTATAAATAACAATAAGCTCTCATTTCATACTTAATGTATTCATACATTATGCCATTCACACATCAACATTCGCCGACAATACAGATATTTTAAGCGTCCATGAAGCGTCCATGCTCGCAAGTAACAGGAATACATTTCGCTATTGGAAAAATTTATAGAAATCTGGATGATGTAATGTAATGTAATGTAATGTAATGGGGGTGTGTCCCAGGATGGCCTTTTGCACTGCGACCATTATTGATCTATTGTGCTTCCCCTGTCCCCAACCGTCCAATACGTTCGCAAATAGGATCAGCTCCTTCAGTGGGAGCGTTAGCAGATCCTCTTCACTCAGCGTTTATGCAAGTGGAGCCCTGTGTCTTCTGTGGCCCAATGCCCCACAATTTGCTATGAAGTGTTCCATCGACTCCTCCTCCTCACCGCAAAATATGCAGATGTCCGTGTCAGATAAGCCCATTATGTATAGGTGGGCTTTTCAGGTGTAATGTCCGGTGAGCGCCCCTACCAGCGTCCATAGGCTTTCATTGTCCAGTCTTAGAGCCAGATCCGCCCCCCCATCGTCAAAGCATAGCAATTTCTTGTAGTGACCTAACCCATTGATGTTATTCTAATGTTGTGCAATCCTGGACGATGTGCATTTCGAAATCTCCCCCTTAAGGAGGCTTTTGTTGAACCCAAATATGGGGTGGGTCCAATGAAGATCTTCTCCGCCATCTCATTCCCGGCATGCTCCTGATGTCCTGGTACCCATATCAGAGTAATCTGATTTTGAGTCGCCAGGTTATTGAGCCTGCTGTGGATGATAAAAGTAAACGCGAAAAATTTATTTACTTATTATTTTTGGTACGCTTGGCTGTTCATATGGAAACTTCCACCAAGTTGAAAGAAGTTAACTCGTTGGTTTATACAAATATCTTCACATACAATATGAGAATTTTATCATAAATGATTATTACAAAATATATTATCATGACTTAATAAAAATTGCATAACAAAATAATTATACTTTATGTGAGTCAATTTGATTTTTCTTCAAACTTGTTGAGGGAAAACCCCGAATTAATTTCAAAAATAAATATTATATGCGAAATATGCCCATCTATATTGATTAATAACAAGTTCAAAATCTTTGTTAACAAATCGATATTAAAACGAATAGGGTGCTATAAAACTAAATTAATGGGCACTGCCTCAGCATCTGATATAAAAAAAATTATAAAGCGACTCTATAAAATCCTCCAAAGGATCACTGCCGCTTTCTGGCATATTAAAATTAATTCGATTCTTCATAAAGATCTAGATTTAATGCCGGTTAAAAATGTGGTTTCAGCACATGCTAATACATACATTCCAAAATTGTAGTGCCTTCTAAGTCACTAGCCCGGACATTTCCGATCAAATTAGACTCGATTGTGAAGCAGGCACACTTTTGCATGGAATGAGTGAAATCATCACAGAAGAATCCACATGTATAAAGAGGAAACTAGTTGAAAATTTAAAGTGATTCTTTTCACTTTCGGAAGAAATCATTCAAATACGAATAAAAATGTATGGCGGAATTAGCAATTTTCCGCTCAAAATATTGATTATCGTATAAATCCCCCACTTAGGGAACGATTTTGAAAAAAATCTCTTTTATTTGAAAGTATAGATTCCAGTTTGATTTCAGAGACATTGAAGTGGAATCCGATCTTACAAAGTGGCCGCTCGAAATAACGATTATATCATAGTGTAAGTGGTAGTAAATTATAAACTAGAAATGGCTTATATCGGATTTAAACTAACCCATAAGAGTTGCTTCGGTTTTTGCCTTGAAGTCAGTTTTTTTTTGGCAAAAATATGCGTGTATTTTCCTTGTACTCACAATAATTTAAACATTGTTGCTGCTTATGAATATGATGAATAGACAACCGTAATCAAGAGTAGAAAAAAAGCCCATTAATAAAAAGCTACAGAGACTTAATATTTAAAATTTTTTACTAAATGAGTCTATTCCACGATTAATTTAGAAAAAATAAAACCATCACTGATATGGTTCGTTTGAATTACAAGTCAAAAGTCTATTCCGAAGCCATTTCTGTTTGTCCAAAAAGTCCAAAACTTTATTCGTAATAAATATAAAAGGTTTATAAGAATCTAAGAGAAAAAGCATATTTCTTAGTACATTTTACAAGTATAAACTTTACATTTAATTTGTTTTATTTAAGCATCTAATGAACGATCTGAAGTACGGTTGAACACTTAATTTTTTTATTTTTCCTCTATAACACAAATTTAATACTATGAGCAGGAGAAGTTTCAAGCTTTTTATGAATTTAAAAAAACACATTTCAAAAAATGAACGTTTTTTTTTTTCTTTTTTTATTATTGAAGCACCTCAATTAAAAGCAACAATACAACAATAAAACATAAAAAGGAATACATCCATGAGCACTAAAAATAAATAAGAATCCACAATATTTTATGCAAGTGAACGCCAATTTTAAATCCTTTTGTAAAGTATTTTTGTATAAAATATTTCATTCATTTCTTCCATATTTTTTCACAAAAGAATATGAAATTTGAAAATTTGTATCTCACACTCAAACAATAGTAAAGAAGGGCTTGAAATATAAAAATATATAAATATATTTTCAGAACAAGAGTTTCGAAATTTACCTCTAAATGAATGTGTTTTTAATTTTCTTTTGTTTTAGTTGTGCTTCAATATAAATTCATCATTTTACAATATATGTATATGTATACGTACATACACACAGACTTATGTTTACACAAGTACGTGTAAGTTTGAATCAATGTGTGTTGAGCTTTGTTATTTAAAACTATTTGAAACACACAAATATATTTATGTATATATATACCGGGTACTCCTAATACAAGTATCGTTTTAAAAATTTAATAAAATATACTAAACTTAATTACTTTTGGTATATTATGGCAAATATTCTCATTATTGTGGCCAATATTCTCATTATTTATGGAAGAACACCTTTTTGTTCATGTGACTGCCACAGCGCTCTTCGCAATAGCTTATCCTGTCAAGACTAACCCTAAAAATTTGCCTCGTTTCTGGATTATTTGTATATCATCGGTATTTAATGGCACCCCATATGAAAGCTGTGATGCGATTACCGGACTTAATGAGCAAGAGATCGATTGTTTGATGAACTGTGTGATATGTTGCGCTATCCTGCTAAAGATTATAAAAGTTCATATCTACCATTTTAGGCCACAAGACGTGCTGAATTATGGGTCTGTGTTTGTTGCTCTTGACTGAAATGGTGTTTTCATCAGTATTTTCGGAAAAAACTGTGCCAATGGCTTCACCGTCACCTTCTGTGGATGCATTTTTAATTTTATTTTTTGATGAGGATATGAAAATATACTTGCGCTTGGACCACCCTCTGATTGGTTCCATGAAAAGGTGTAAGTGTGCAGGGTAAAAAAAAGAAAAAGTGGAAAATTATTAAATACTTGTATTATGCTTGGTAAAAAAAAATAAAGCAATTATCATACAACAATGCAAATACATGTTTACAAGTGCATACTGTATTTACAGTCAATGACATTAGATGGGTATGCACAATCACACACTAGCAAAATCATATACGAATTGTAAAAAAAAAGTTTGTTTACACAACGAAACAAAATATTTAAGATTTAAGGCTGCTGTTTAATTTTCTAATAGTTAGATTTTTATTCAAACAAAAGGACGTTTCAGCAACTACAGTAAAGCTCTGTTAGAAAGAACTTCGTGGGACCAGCAAAAATAGTTCGTTAAAATATACATTAATATAAATATTTCTATTTATGTACATAAAACAAAACACATATGTACATATGCAAAATACATACATACATATTTATATCACATATAACATATGTCAAAATAACAATATTTATTTTGGTTTTTTTCAATGAATTTTGACTAATAACATAATTTTTTATAAAGTGAAGAAATTCAAATTCACAATGTCGAAACTCTCGACTATCTGGGCATTTGCAAAAACCTTATTTCTCGAATTTAAACATTTTTAGAAAAAAATTTCTAGCAGCACTGAATCTGGCAAAAGTGTGACACATTCAGCTGGAATTGAGCTTTTTTATACAATTCGTAAAACAATTATGCCTAGAAATGGAAGCTTATAGTATTGCATAGATTTCTTCAAAAACAGTTGAAAGGCAATGAGTTTTTAGAATAATAACCCAAAATTAAAAAAAAAATTGTGATGCCTTAAATCATTAAGAAAAAACCAAACGCCCCCTCAGTAAGATGGATGTCATAAAATTTTTTAGAATTATGTTATTGTACCGGAATGGGTTAAGTAATATCTTTAAAAGGGATGGAATCTAAAGAGCATTCTGTATTCAAATCTTTCTAGCCAATTTTTTTATGAATAAATAACGAACATACAAATATACAAATATTAATTATTTTTAATTATTTTTTTTAATTTTATATTTATATTAAATTAAATTTATTTTTATTTTTAATTTTATATTTATATTACGAGTATTTTAGACTATAATAAAGTAAACAGAAATAGCACTTGCAACAATCCATTTAGAATGTATTTTATAATTTTGCGCCCTAAAATAATTCTTTTAAAGCCCTGTTTGAATTTTGGACGACAATATGATCGAGCACAAAAATTCACATTGCCACCTAATTTTTGCTATTGAAACACATAATATGGACATTATTTGCTATTATTTTCATTAATATATTAATCTCTACAATCACTATAAATTTAAATTTTAGTATAAATAAATAATTATTATATTTATAAATATAATATAAATTTCTTGCACATTAGTTTTATTCCCCCCACTGTGCAGCACTTTTATAAATGTTAATGTTAGTGTTTGTGTGTGTACTTGTATGTATGTATGGGCTTAATTTAAATAACTTTTGCATTTGCAACATTATCCTATATTTCATCTCTCTCTTGTTGTTTGAATTTTTATTCTCTAGTTTGTTGTTTACCATCCTGATCGCTTATGTGTGTATTAGTGTAATTTAATGCTCATAATATTTGCGTATATAATTGTTGTACGTACAACCTTTTATTAAATGTTTACTTTTATAGACTGCTTCCTCCACAGAACTGATACATAACGTAATTATTCTAGCAGTACATGCAACACCCACATACCATTAATACACCATTTTTTAATTTATATATTATTTTTCAAGTATATTTATATTATTTTATTTTCATTCCACATTTCCCATTTAGGGACTGGCGCTGAAGCTCTTACATCACCATACGCTCCAGCACTTAATCCATTGACCAATGGTGCTTATGCAACAGCAGCAGCACCCCTAACGGCATCGGCACTGCAGGCAGTCGCCGCAGGAGTAGCTGGCAAACAAATTGAAGGTTAGTTTTTATTAGAGGTTTTTGCTTACATATTTTTATACTTTTAAAATACAAAGATGTGTAATAAAAATTAAACAAATTAAATTTAAAATTTACACGATAATTTTTAGCATGTGAAAACTTATTAAGGAAATGAAATTTATTTTATAAAATTTTATTTTAAAAATGTGCATGTGTAAATTAATTCAAAGCGTCTGGAAACTACATGCCATGGAAAATAATTTGCTAATTTTTCTCCGCTTTTCTCTTTTTAGGACCCGACGGCAGTAATCTTTTTATTTACCATTTACCTCAGGAATTCAACGATATTGATCTCGCTTCAACATTTCTACCTTTTGGTAATGTCCTATCAGCCAAAGTTTTTATCGATAAGCAAACAAATCTGTCCAAGTGTTTCGGTTTCGTATCATACGATAATCCACATTCAGCCTCAGCTGCCATACAAGCCATGCATGGCTTTCAAATCGGCACAAAACGTTTGAAGGTGCAATTGAAACGTTCGAAAGATGCGGCCAGGCCTTATTAATTTTCGTTTTTTATTTTGGAATTGAAAAAGATAAAAGAATTTAACAATTAATAATTATATATTAAGAGGTGTATAATTTTTCCCAGTTTTCTTTCAGCGATTTGTGTTCGAATAATGGTTTTATGCGATTTAATTGCTGTCGTTAATGAGCGCCCGGTTTGCTTTTTATTTTTGTTCGATTTTCGAAAGCGGAAGTTACTAAGAAAATTTACATAATATTTTGAATGGGAAGCATTACTTTCGGGTCATAATAAGGACATGAAAAATATCGGAGATAAATAATTATAGATGTCAATGTAGTTAAACCAGTTGTTTTATAATAATCATATTCCTTAGCGTTTAAAAGCACACAGTTTCCGGTCAACATATTTGAATCACAATTCACTCTCTTTACATCCGTTTGAATAATTTTACTTAGAGCAGAAACCAGCAAGCATATGCCATCATAATTATGGCGTCTTTATTTCCAAGGAAAGTGTAACCGTTTTTGCCCTTCAGTGAGATAAAAGGCATTTTGTTATTTTTAAGAACGCCAGTGTTTTTGCTGAGCCTTAAATTTTTAAGATTATGAAATTAAGGCAGGATAATTAATAATTTTTTTTAAATTTTGTGAAAAATACATACCTGTTTCACGTCAATCGTTTTCTTTAAATTCAAATAAACTATGCAAACATTTTGTCAAAAATAGTTTCTATACAACAATTAATATTTTATTGGCTTGCTTTAAGTTCACATGACAAGTGTGTCACGGCACTTCCGCTTGGTATCCTACCTAAAGAAAAGCAACAAGATAATAATTATAAAAAAAAATTGGAGTAAAGAAAATGATGAGAAAATTTTTAAAATGAAGTTCATTTGCCAATACTAAGAAATATAATTTTCTTTTTCATCACTTAATGTTTGTTGCTTGAAAATTACATAATTTTTTTTTAATAACTCTCTTGCTATAATCTTTTGATGCCACTTTCCAAAATAGCAAGGACTCGTAAGTTTCCTTAAATTCCTATTCCAATACTTCTCCTGCATAGATTTTAACTGGCCATGACGACCTCCTTAATCGAGAATTTTGCAAACGAAACATTATGTCAAAAGGCTATAAAAAGGACTTATTACAAACTCAATATGGGTGTCAGAAAATCCTAATTTACAAATTTTTCACAAGTCATTTTTAAAATACGTTCTTAGCTCTGCTATAACACCTCAGCCCCCAACTCCCCAATGTAATGTGAAGTTCTGCGACTTCACTTTACAAATGAACAGTTGCAGAAATGATCGGCAGGCTGAACTTTTGTTATCCAATACAAGGACATGCATCCGGCGGCTTATTTGACATGCTCAGTTATACCCAAATATATTTAATTCCATCAATATCTGCATTAAATACCATGTCCAGAAATTTTAATGGAAAAAAGTTATACACCTAATACAAATGATGACAAAAAAAGATAGTAATTTGAGTGCCTTTAGTCTTTAATGAATGAAAATAAAAAATTTTAACCAAAGGACCAATTTTCTCTTAATATAAGAGACAAAAAATTTACATATTTTAATAAAATAACAAACAAAATTACCATTTTATTACAATTATTTTAGAGAATTGATTTGAAAAATAATTGAAAAAAAAAACTATTTTCCTGTTGCTAAACGTAGCGAAACCAAAGAATG